>OX465599.1:149592500-150855000 GCA_950022295.1 Bromus sterilis | reverse complement strand
AGATGATAAAAGAAGATTCAGGAGTGTCAAACGCTCAAACTTGGGGATCCCCCCATGCATCCCCAAGAAATATTCAAGGAGACTCAAGCGTCTAAGCTTGGGGATGCCCCAGTGCATCCCCTTCTCCATCCACAATTATCAGTTCGTCTTTCTCCACTATATTTTTATCACTTCATGCGTTATGTGCTATGCTTGGAGCGTCTTGCTCTTTATTTCCTTTTAGTTTTATTTAGCTTTGCTTGCTGTTCATAACAAGTTAGAATCCATATTTTTTTGTGTGGGAGAGAAACACGCTCCACTTTCAAAACCTAGAACACATCATAGGATTCTTCATGCTTATTTTTGCTGTGTGTGTTCTTTATCTTTTTCATAGCTGTTGTCATGTTTAGCTCTTAGTTTTCATGCTTATCATTTTAAGAGCTTTTGTTTAGTTTGTTGTTGTAACTCTCTTGAGTTTTCATGTTTATCTTGTTTAGAGAGTTTGCCTGTTGCACTGAGTTTTGTGTCTTGACTTGAAGTAGGTAATTGAGGTTGCTATTCGATTTTAGTAGTAACTTGCAATAGTTTAAAGGTATTGCCATGATTAATGTTTGAACTTTTGGTGTCAACAGATAATAAGTGCATGAGTTCTTCGGACTAATGTGAGTATTCGAAAGTTGACACTTCCACCTCCTCATATTTTCTAGCCTCTCATGTGTCGTGCATTGCCTTCTTCTCACTCCGAGAGTTGGCGTCCACCTTAGCCGGTACGTCAAAATCCTTGGCACGATACTCTCTGCCATCATAAGCCTCATTATATCCTTCCTCAAAACAGCCACCATACCTACCTATCAAGGCATTTCCATAGCCTTTCCAAGATACATTGCCATGCAACATCCACCTTCTCATGACTTGATCTTCATTTCATACATGCTTTTGGTTGATCGATGAGCCGCATGCTAGTTGGGCCTTGCCCTAATCATTGCTACATGACGCGCTAGTATCATTGCATATCCTGCTACCCTGGCAGAGGAATACATTTGCATACTTCATGATAGTTTCATTTTCTTTATGTTGAGTACTTTTGTAAAGTGTGAAAGATCTTCTATACTTCTTGTAATATATAGAGTGTTGCCCCTAAAGTTAGGAAAAGATCCCAAAGAGGACAAAATCAAAAGATCCCAAAGAGGACAAATGAGAGAAATAGAAAGAGCCATTGAGGCCACCAAAAAAATACAAAAAAATAGAAAAAGAAAAAAAAGAAATAAAAAGAGAGAAGGGGGCACACTACTATTCCTTTTGAGAGATCCACACTCATACTCCATCTTATATCTTGTACTCCATAGAGATTATCATTCATGCATATAGCTATGTGGCGACCTTCACACTATAGAACTTGGCATGTATATTCCAATGATGAGCCTCCTCAAATGAGCTCTAGGTCTTCTTGAGCAAGCAAGTTGGATGCACCCCCACTAGTTCCATTGGAGATCTTACCTTAGCTCATATGTGCATCCGTTGCATGGCAATCCCTACTCCTCACATCATATCTATCATTTGGCTTTCTCTCGCCTATGATTGTCCTCATTGATGTAAGCCTTTCACACCTTTTTTGTCTTCCTCCCCCATCATGTTTCTCTCTTTTCCATCCTAAGTGTCAACTTTCTTGCTTACGCTCATCCATTGCATGGGTGCTCAAAATGTCAAAAAAGGAGTGGATCATTTTGACATGTACCTGGCTAGTGGTCTGGGGATGAGTCAAGATAAGATTCCAAAGAAGACCAAGTGTGAAACTTTAGTAGATTGAGTTCTCAACACAAAAAAAATACTTTTTCTCGTATATCCCTATCCCCTTTCTTGCACGCAAACACCATTTGGAGATATTCGAGTCACGGACAGCGAGACTCTTGCACCTTTATGTTCTTATGTTGCTTGTTTCAATACTAATATAGACTCTTTCCTGTTATGACTTGAATTGAATTACATGCCTTGATTGCTTTACTTAAAAGTTCTTATATGCTTGGTAGCATGTCACCAAAGAAATTATGCTTGTTATCATTTACCTAGTCAAGGACGAGCAGGAATTAAGCTTGGGGATGTTGATACGTCCAAAACGTATCTATAATTTCTGCTTGCTCCATGCTTCTTTTGTGTGATATTGCTATGATATTGATGCACATCCATACACTTTTGATCATATTTGGACTAACCTATTAACTCAGTGCACCCCAGTGCCAGTTCCTGTTTTCTGCTATTTTTGTATTTCAGGTTTTGCCATTACTTAAAGTGCCAGAAAAATTCTGGGAAAATATAGGAAAAATCAGCGTACAAGAAGCTTCAGGAAGAGCCCAAGTGCGGCCAGAGGGGAGCCAGGGGTGTCCCAGGCGGCCACCTGGCGCGGCCACCCCCTAGGCCGCGCCAGGGGGGCGCCTGGGGCCCCTGGTCCACCTCTGGCTGCCCCACTTCGCCTATATATCCCTCTCGTCCCGAAACCCTCGAGGACAGGACCCTTTTTCGCGATCTCTCCTCTGTTCCACCGCCGCCGCGCTTCCAAGATCGGGAGCACCAGGAGACCTCTTCCCGGCACCCTGCCAGAGGGAGGAACCACCTCCGGGAGCTTCTCCACCACCATGGATGCTTCCCGGATGAACCGTGAGTATTCCACCTTGGACCATGGGTCCATGATCAGTAGCTATGTGACGTTCTCCTCCCCTCTTTGTTCTTCATGGTTTAGACCTCGTGAGTTGGCCTACATGATCGAGGCACATATGTAATCTTTCTGCTGTTGCTATGTTGAGTTTGCTGGGATCTGATGGATTATGAGACTATGTTCAGATTGTGTTTGAGTAATATATTTGATTCTCCTCTTCTATATTTATGTTCTTGAGTAATTCTTGCATGTTCTCCGTTGCTGTTTATTGCTTTGTCCAAGTAGTAGGTTGTGACTCCAAGAGGGAGCGTTATGCATGATTGTGGGTTCATGCCCCCCGATGACTAGCTTGAGTGACAGAAACATGAGTCTAGGGGATGTGTTGTTGCCACAAGGGAGAAAACAACGGTGCTTGTACTTGCAGGTGCAAAGAATGTTTACTTTACGCAAAGTTCTTTAATGCAGTTGTCTGTTGCTTTGAGTTTACACTTTGGGTGGGATTCGCAACTTAATACCAGCGAGATGTTCTGGATAGATATCTCAAGGTGGATGATTAGTAGGTAGATGCAGATGGATTTCGGTCTACTTGTCTTGGCGTACCGCCCATGCTTTTGAGCCTCTTCCTTTCTTTATAGCATAGTTAGCATTGGTTTGCGCACATAATCCTGTCAATTTCCCAGCTGTAATTTGTTTACCTCGCATGGCTATTTTATCGTATTTTGTGAGAGAGACATCACTAGTGAACATCATGGGACCCCGGTCCATATTTCCAATATTGTTTACACCCGCTATTTATTTTCTGCTTAATTTCCTTTTCCGTTGCTATCACTATCATTATTATCCCGTGTGTTTGATCCTTTGTAAACAACAAGGCCGGAGGGATTGACAACCTCTCTGAACTCGTTGGGAGTAAAGTTGATGAGGACACCCCTACAAATGTTACACCCACATCCTCACCAACTACACATATTGGACCAGTTACTAGAGCACGTGCACGTCAACTAAATTATCAGGTAGTTTCGTTTCTTGTGAATCCTTCTAATGTTGATGAACATATGATGCTACCTATATTAGATACTTTTGTTATGCTTATGAATGAAGGACATAGCATGGACAAGAAGGATGGTCATTGGAGCAGGATCAAGCATGGAGAAGAAGGTGCGCACGCGGGAAAGGACAATGGAGCTTCCAGTGGGGATTTTCGCACTTTGAAGCAACCATAAGGCGTGCATGAAGGCTTGGACGAAATACATGAGATGCCACTTCATTATTTTCGTCCAAGGGCAATTATAGGTGTTGCGTCACCTTAATATTGGGCTGGGCCCATGTAATTTCAAAATAATACCTTATAGGCTGTTTTTAGAGTCCGTATGTGTGGGGAAACCGAGTTAGGGTTGTTTTCGGACCCCTCCTCCAAGGGGTCACGAAAATCCCCTCTGTTCCCTCATATATACAACCCTTAGGGCGTCGTTTAGAACTTGGGTTTTAATTAGATTTAAGTTAGCCATAGCCGCAACTTCGAGCTCTTCATTTGTGTCATCCGACCAGGCCAAGACCGCATTGGAACCCCAACTTTCGTCAATCCTTCATCTTATATTCGAAATATCCATATTGCAATTCTTAGTTCTTGCTTGTTCTTGTCGATTGCTTGCAGGAATTAGACCTTCGTGGTCAAGTTGATCGTGCATCCGCGGGATCAATAACCTCTCGGAGTTGGTTTAGCGATCGCTAAGGCGCAACGTCTTCGTACGTTTGTAGTCGGGTCGTGAAAGTCGTCTCCACCAGAATCGATCTCCACCATCTCATCGAAACATCGGGACACCTTCGCCTCTATCAAGTGGTATCAGATTTCCAGGTTGATCGGTGAGATTTACCAGTTTTTCGTAGTCTAGATTGGTTCTGTTCTTCATACCTACAGTCCACGAAAAAGCCAAAAAAACAATTTAGGCTTAGATCATCACGTCCCAAGACAGTCCTAGCCTTTTGTCCAGTTTTCTTTTCAGTACTTGCTTTGTTGAATTTGCGGTTGCATCATTGTGTCAAGTTGCTGATCTTAGCGTCTAGTTCTCTTAGAGTTTCGAGTTCTGATCACAGTTTGTCACGCCGCCGCCGCACATTAGTACACCACCACGTTCCGCCAATCCGAGTCCATATACATCATCACGTTCCACCAATCCGAGTCCATATACACCACCACGTTCCACCACTCCGAGTCCATATACATCACCACGGTCTGAGTTGTTGAGTCGGATTTCACCAATCTTTTGTCGTACGTAAAAGGGAGTCCGGCACGCTTTCCAAAGCAGATTTTAGGCCAAAAATTTCAGGGGTGAAAAAATTTCGTGCCCATACCTTCCTTAGGCCTAGATACGCATTTTGAGACGTTCGCTACCATAGTGATTTTTGTCGCACTTTTTCAGCCATCGCAGTCCCGAATCGCCACCACAAAAAAAAGAGAAAAAAAGGATAAAAATATTCAGAGTGTGCTTCTCAGTTGTTTACGTGTCGCGTCGTGCTTTCGTTGGTGTTTTAGGCTTGCGTCTCTAGTACGGTCTAGCCTAGGATCAGCACAGTACCAACATTGAGTGTTTATTCAGCTTTGCATCTCTGTCTTGATTATTGTTGAGCTTTTTCTATACCATACTTGTCAGCCTTCCTACAGCTCCACATATATCCTACATCGTGCGTTTTGACACCTCCTGGCCATCGCTCTACCACATCTCTGAGAGTTTTGACCCATTGGTTGTACATCACCACCTGCTGCTAGGTAAGAAACGGTAAGAACGAAAGAAAAGCTTGAAAGATTTGTGCTTTCAACCACCCCCACATCCCATTAGTAGAAGTAGGATCATATTTCTGTGTGTTTTCTATTTCTGCTAACCATGTCAAGATCACATGATGAAGTGGCGCAGGACGCGCCCGATTGGGAGAACATGACAAAAAAGTAGCTACATGATAAATCTGCACAAATGATGTCTGAACAGGTGAATGACAACAACAACAGATTTACAGAGGCAATTGATGGCGTGGAGAATATGATTGACACCAAGCTCGACGCCAAGTTTACTGAGTTGATCGTACGCCTACCTACACAGCTTGCTATCGCTCCGGCACAGCCACCGCCACCACGACGTGCACGACGTATTCTGTTTCCGGGCGGACAAGCTGCTGGTATTGGTGCTCCTGGCGCTGCAGTTGTTGTTGCTGCTTCTGACGTCGGCCAATATGAAGAATACGAGGGTGATTACGAGGATGAGGTGGAATAGGCAGCGCCCTATGAACAACAAGCTGGACGTCCACGTCCCAACATTCGACAAGGTCGACACCTGCCACACCCTCAGGTACGCGATGATGAACATGTGCCTAAACTAAAACTGAATATTAAACCTTTTGAGGGTAGATATATTCCTGATGCTTATCTTACTTGGGAGTTAGAAACTGAACAACGCTTTACATGTTTACAATATCCTGAGAATAGACGTGTTACGGCTGCTGTTTGTGAATTCACAGGGTTTGCATCTATTTGGTGGTCTGAACATTGTAGATTGCATGCTAATAATATTCCAACTACTTGGGCTGCTTTAAAAGATGCTATGCATAATCGTTGGGTTCCTCCTTATTATCAACGTGAATTGCTACAAAAATTACAGCGTTTGAGACAGGGAAAAAATTCTGTAGAGGAATATTATCAGGAATTACAAAGTGGATTGATTAGATGTGGCCTAGTAGAGGATAATGAAGCTATGCTTGCATGTTTTATGGGTGGCTTATACAAGGAGATACAAACTATTCTAGAATACAAGGACTATGCTACTATCACTCGTTTGTTTCATCTTGCTTGTAAAGCTGAACGTGAAGTGCAGGATCGACAGGCCGCCACGAGAACTAACTTTTCTGCAAGACGAACTACATCATGGACATCGTGTGGACCTTCTACATCCACACGTCCTGCTGCGCCACCATCTTCGTCAACCGCTCATTCTTACAGGGAGCCACCAAAACAGCCAGCGCCACCATTCAAGGGTGCACAGAGTGATTCAGTGGCGAGTTCTTCTTCATCCATGGCTTCCACAGGGCAAACACGAGATCGTGATATTAAATGTCGCAGGTGCCAAGGTGGAGGTCACTTCGCAAAAGACTGTCCCTCCAAGCGGGTGATGACCATTACGGCATATTGTGGGTATGAGTCAGCGAGTGACTATGATGAGGAGAGTTTAGTTCTCATTGCTAATGAGGAACAGGGTGCCCATGATGATGCTCATGATATAGAGTATATGGCTCCTGATGATGCAGATAAATATGCTAGTTTGGTTGCTCAACGTGTGTTAAGTGTGCAGGTAACGAAGGCCGAGAAAAACCAGAGGCATAATTTGTTCCACACAAAGGGAGTGGTGAAATAACGTTCGGTTCGCATCATTATTGACGGAGGGAGTTGCAACAACTTGGCTAGCATGGAGATGGTGGAGAAGCTACCTCTCACCACAAGACCACACCCTCATCCGTACTATATTCAGTGGTTTAACAATAGTGGTAAGATTAAGGTAACGTGTTCTGTTCGTGTGCACTTTAGCATTGCTGCATATGCTGATTATGTTGATTGTGATGTGGTACCCATGCAAGCATGCTCTCTTTTACTTGGTAGATCATGGCAATTTGATAGGAATGTTGTACCCCATGGTAGGACAAATCAGTTTACTCTGGTTCATCAGGATAAAAATATTGCTTTACTTCCTATATCTCCTGAACAAATTGTGAAAGATGATCTTGCTAGAGCTAGTAAAGCTAAATAGGAGAAAAATAAGAGTGAAAATGAGATAGCAGCTAAAGAATTTGAGCAACAACATAAGACTAATAGCAAATCTTCTTCTGTTGTTTCTAATGAAATTAAATTGACTAGTCCAACTTTGCTTGCTACTAAGGTTGATATTTCGGATTTGGATGTTAGTCAATATGTGTGCTATGCTTTTGTGTGCAAAGAAGCTTTGTTTTCATTTGAGGAATTGCCTCCTTCTTTGCCTCCTGTTGTCACTAACCTTTTGCAGGAGTTTATAGACGTCTTTACCCAAGACGTACCACCGGGATTACCACCTATTCAAGGGATTGAGCGTCAGATTGACTTAATTCCCGGTGCTTCGCTGCCCAACCGTGCGCCATACCGCACCAATCCTGAGGAGAAGAAGGAGATTCAGCGTCAAGTGCAAGAGCTACTCAACAAAGGTTATATACGTGAATCCCTTAGTCCTTGTGCTGTTCCTGTTATATTAGTGCCAAAAAAGGATGGAACATGGCGTATGTGTGTTGATTGTAGAGCCATTAATAATATTACTATTCATTATTGTCATCCTATTCCTAGGTTAGATGATATTCTTGATGAATTAAGTGGCTCTACCATGTTTTCCAAAGTTGATTTGCGTAGTGGATAACATCAAATTCGCATGAAATTAGGAGATGAATGGAAAACGGCATTTAAAACTAAGTTTGGATTATATGAGTGGTTAGTCATGCCTTTTGGGTTAACTAATGCACCTAGCACTTTCATGAGATTAATGAACGAGCTTTTACGTGCTTTCATTGGACGATTTGTGGTAGTCTATTTTGATGATATACTGATTTATAGCAAATCTTTGGAGGAACATTTGGATCATTTACGTGTTGTTTTTATTGCTCTACGTAATGCACGTTTATTTGGTAACCTTGGGAGGTGCACCTTTTGCACCGACCGAGTATCGTTTCTTGGCTATGTTGTTACTCCATAGGGAATTGAAGTTGATAAAGCCAAGATTGAGGCGATTGAGAGTTGGCCACAGCCCAAAACGGTCACACAAGTGAGGAATTTTCTTGGCCTCGCTGGATTCTATCGGCATTTTGTGAGAGATTTCAGCACCATTGCTGCACCTCTTAATGAGCTTACACGCAAGAATGTTCCTTTTACTTGGGGTACCGCACAGGAAGAAGCCTTCACGGTATTTAAAGATAAGTTAACACATGCTCCTTTGCTCCAACTTCCTGATTTTAATAAGACTTTTGAGATTGAATGCGATGCTAGTGGGATTGGTTTGGGAGGTTTGTTATTACAAGATGCTAAACCTGTTGCATACTTTTCTGAAAAATTGAGTGGGCCTAGTCTGAACTATTCTACTTATGATAAGGAATTATATGCTCTTGTTCGGACATTAGAAACTTGGCAACATTATTTATGGCCCAAAGAATTTGTTATACATTCTGATCATGAATCCTTGAAACACATAAGAAGTCAAGCAAAACTTAATCGTAGACATGCTAAGTGGGTTGAATTTATTGAGACTTTCCCTTATGTCATTAAACACAAGAAGGGGAAAGATAGTATTATTGCTGATGCATTGTCTCGTTGTTATACTATGCTTTCACAACTTGACTTTAAGATATTCGGTTTAGAGACAATCAAAGATCAATATGTACATGATGCGGAATTTAAAGATGTATTGCAGAATTGTAGAGAAGTTAGAACATGGAACAAGTTTGTGCTTAATGATGGATTCGTGTTCCGTTCTAACAAGCTATGCATTCCAGCTAGCTCTATTCGTCTTTTTTTGTTGCAGGAGGCGCATGGAGGAGGATTAATGGGACACTTTTGCGTGAAGAAGACGGAGGATGTACTTGTTACACATTTCTTTTGGCCAAAGATGAGACGGGATGTTGAGCGTTTTGTTGCTCGCTGCACTACATGTCAAAAAGCTAAGTCACGACTCAATCCTCATGGTTTATACATGCCTTTACCTGTACCTAGTGTTCCGTGGGAGGACATATCCATGGACTTTGTTTTAGGCTTGCCTCGAACAAAGAAGGGGAGGGATGGCATATTTGTTGTCGTGGATAGATTTTCTAAGATGGCACAATTTATACCATGTCATAAAAGCGATGATGCTGCTAATGTTGCTGATTTATTTTTTCGTGAGATTATTCGCTTACATGGTGTGCCCAATACTATTGTCTCGGATCGTGATACTAAGTTTCTTAGCCATTTTTGGAGATGCTTATGGGCTAAGTTGGGGACTAAACTACTTTTTAGTACTACATGTCATCCCCAAACTGATGGACAAACTGAAGTAGTCAATAGGACTTTGTCTACTATGCTTAGGGCTGTTTTAAAGAGTAACTTGAAACTGTGGGAAGAATGTTTACCTCATGTTGAATTTTCTTATAATCGTTCATTGCATTCTACCACTAAAATGTTCCCTTTTGAGATTGTTTATGGTTTTCTACCTCGTGCACCTATTGATTTGTTGTCTCTTCCATCTTCGGAGAAGGTTAATTTTGATGCTAAGCAACGTGTTGAATTGATATTAAAAATGCATGACTTAACTAAAGAAAACATTGAGAGAATGAATGCTAGATACAAGCTTGTTGGTGATAAGGATAGAAAGCATGTTGTGTTTGAACCCGGAGATCTTGTTTGGTTACATCTACGTAAAGATAGGTTTCCTGATTTGCGCAAGGCTAAGTTAATTCCACGAGCTGATGGTCCCTTTAAGGTTTTGCAGAAAATTAATGATAATGCATATAAACTTGAGCTACCTGCAGATTTTGGGGTTAGTCCTACATTTAATATTGCAGATTTGAAGCCTTATTTGGGAGAAGATGATGAGCTTCCGTCGAGGACGACTTCAATTCAAGAAGGGAAGGATGATGAGGACATCCCTACTAATGTTACATCCACATCCTCACCAACTACACATATTGGACCAGTTACTAGAGCACGCGCACGTCAACTAAATTATCAGGTACTTTCGTTTCTTGCGAATCCTTCTAATGTTCATGAACATATGATGCTGCCTAAATTAGATACTTTTCTTATTCTTATGAATGAAGGACATAGCATGGACAAGAAGGATGGTCATTGGAGCGGGATCAAGCATGGAGAAGAAGGTGGACAATGGAGCTTCCAGTGGGGGTTTTCACACTTTGAAGCCACCATAAGGCGTGCATGAAGGCTTGGACGAAATACACGAGATGCCACTTCATTATTTTCGTCCAAGGGCAATTATAGGTGCTTTGTCACCTTAATATTGGGCTGGGCCCATGTAATTTCGAAATAATACCTTATAGGCTGTTTTTAGAGTCCGTATGTGTGGGGAAACCGAGTTAGGGTTGTTTTCGGACCCCTCCTCCAAGGGGTCACGAAAATCCCCTCTGTTCCCCCATATATATAGCGCTTAGGGTGTCGTTTAGACTTGGGTTTTAATTACATTTAAGTTAGCCATAGCCGCAACTTCGAGCTCTTCGTTTGTGTCGTCCGACCAGGCCAAGACCGCATTGGAACCCCAACTTTCGTCAATCCTTCATCTTATATTCGCAATATCCAGATTGCAATTCTTAGTTCTTGCTTGTTCTTGTCGATTGCTTGCAGGAATTAGACCTTCGTGGTCAGGTTGATCGTGCATCCGCGGGATCAATAACCTCTCGGAGTTGGTTTAGCGATCGCTAAGGCGCAACGTCTTCGTACGTTTGTAGCCGGGTCGTGAAAGTCATCTCCGCCAGAATCGATCTCCACCATCTCATCGAAACATCGGGACACCTTCGCCTCTATCAAAAGTTATACGTTGTGTGTGCAGGTCCACGTCAACCGCCTAATTGCTGGCGCCGTTGTCACCTTCCTGTCGTTGTCGGAGTCCTACTGGATACAAACCTTGGTATCTTCACCGAGGGAAATTTGCTATTGTCTACATCTCAACCTTCCACTTTGGGTAACCAACGAGGGGCGAGAAGCCATCAGGAGTGCAGATAAAGTCTTTGTTGTTGTGACTGGTGAAGTCACACAACTTTGTGTTTTCAGAGGAACCCATAGTAGCAGCAGGTGTGGCAGATTTTTTTGTAATTTTCGATATAAGACACAAAGATAAAAACAGAAAGGTAAACAAACAAGACTAAAAAGTAAAGGTAAAGGATAGTGGGCAACTCCCCTATCTTATCACTCGGAGTCCCCGGCAACGGCGCCAGAAATTTGCTTGATGGCGTGGAAGTGACAATGGCTTCTCGCCCTTCGTTGGTTACCCCAAGTGTAAGGTGAGATGTAGGATAGCAACAAATTTCCCCTATGTAGAGGATAGGGTTTGTCTCCCGTAGGAGTCCGGCAATGATAAGTAGGTGGTTCGGCAAGTGATGCGCTGTCTGAAAACAATCACTTGCTTTTCCTGGACCTGCACACAATACAATTAACTTTCCTCCGAACGAAGTTCAGACACACAAGGGATAATGATAATGATAGTAGAAAATGAAAGTAAATACTTGAAAGGAAATAGCTTGTAAACTATGATGAGAATATGGACCGGGGTCCCGTGATGTTCACTAGTGATGTATCTCTCCCAAAAGACGATACAACTGCTATGCGAGGTAAACAAATTACAGATGGGAAATTGACAGGATTATAAACGCATTGCAATGCTAACTATGTTACAAAAGAAAGGAAGAGGCTCATAAGCATGGGCAGTACGCCAAAATAAGTAGACCGAAATCCATCTACATCTACTACTAATCATCCACCTTGAGATATCTATCCAGAACATCTCGCTGGTATTAAGTTGCGAGTCCCACCCAAAGT
This sequence comes from Bromus sterilis, assembly GCA_950022295.1. Classification (NCBI taxonomy): domain Eukaryota; kingdom Viridiplantae; phylum Streptophyta; class Magnoliopsida; order Poales; family Poaceae; genus Bromus; species Bromus sterilis. Next base: position 150,842,794 of record OX465599.1, on the reverse strand, counting down.
GTAAACCCAAAGCAACAGACAACTGCATTAAAAGAACTTTGCGTAAAGTAAACAATCCTTGCAACCGCGGTTACAAGCACCGTTGTTTTCCCCCTTGTGGCCACAACACATCCCCTAGACTCATGTTTCTGTCACTCAAGTGTGTCATCAGGGGGCATGTACCCACAATCGAGCATAACGTTCCCTCTTGGAGTTACTATCCACCACTTGGCCAAAGCAATAAACAGCAACGGAGAACATGCAAGAATTACTTAGGAAAAAAATATAAGGGATCAAAACCAAATATATTACTCTATCACGATCAGAACATAATCTCATAATCCATCGGATCCAATCAAACTCAACATAGCAAAAGCAGAAGAATTACATATGTTCCTCGATCATGTAGGGTAGCTCACGAGGTCTAAACCATGAAGAACAAAGAGGAGAGGAGAACATCACATAGCTACTGATCACGGACCCATGGTCCAAGGTAGACTACTCACGAAACATCCGGGAAGCGTCCATGGTGGAGGAGAAGCTCCCAGAGGTCGATCCTCCCTCCGGCAGGGTGCCGGGAAAGGTCGTGACGGTGCTCCCGATCTTGGAAGCGCGGCGGCGGCGAAACAGAGGCGAGATTGCGAAATAGGGTTCTGTCTTTGGAGTTTCCCCGTCACGGATAATAAATAGGCGAAGGGGGGCAGCCAAGGGGCCACCAGGGGTCCAGGCCCCCCATGGCGCGGCCAGGCCCCTGGCCGCGCCAGGTGGCCGCCTGGGCCCCTGGTGCTGGCCCTCTGGCCCCACTTGGGTGCTTCTGGAAGACTCCGTTAAGATGATTTTTTATCTGATTTTTCCCGAATTTTTGGAGCATTTTTAATATGGGGGAAACCTGGAATAGAAAAACAGCAGAAAACATAAACTGGAACTGGGGTGCACTGAGTTAGTAGGTTAGTACAACTATGATCAAAAGTGTAAGAAAGTGTATCTAGATCATAGCAATATCACACAAAACATGCATGGAGCGAGCAGAAATTAACGATACGTTTGAGACGTATCAGGGGTCTACAAGGTGCACCCCCCCTACGTATACCGCGCGCGGCGGCCCATACTGTGTATGCTTAACCATTTTATACTTCATCAACTTGCAGGTTAGCAATGGTTGACTCTGATACTTACAACCGAGGTATGCACTTGGTCTAAAGGACTTATACTCATTAATAAACAATCGAAGGAAAAATGATAGTGTTTTGCGTCTAACATTTACATCTTGCTTGTAGCTCCTTTTACAAGAGGTTTAGATCCACTGTTCGACCCATTTTGCATCTGGGAAAACGAGGTGACCATGACCATCAACCAAGTCAAGAAACTTAGAAAGATTGTTAGGATAAAGAAACTGGCCACGAAACAGACCAAACTCTTTGTCTGCACACTGAAGAAGACTTCCTTTTGATGTAAGATGGTACTAATTTTCCCCCTACCATATTTTTTCATGTGCACACAATTTCAATAATAAGAAACGATATTTATGCCTATCTTTGCATGCATTCTTTTCCGAAGCAGTTCATTGATGATTACCTCTAAACCCATCTTGTCACAACCCCAGTTTAGGTATGTGCTAGGTTAGCAAGTAACTTTGCATCATATTAAAAATTTCAAAAGAAATCAATTGAAACCAATCTCAAACTCAAATGGGAGAGAGAACACCCCCCAGACGAATTAATTCAAATGGCCAGAAATAAAGTTGCTCCAAAAATTCCTTTTGTATTTTTGAAAAGTCTTATAAATGAGTGTGATCACATATCAAGTGGTGTGGGACCAACCCCATGCTCATGGATTTTTCAAATATTCAAATAGGACCTTGGAATTAATCAAAAACCCCTATTTGATTTAAAGTTCAAATATTTTAAATTTTAAAATGTTCAAACTTTACAAGTGGCTAGCCTATTATATTGTTAAGCCATATAAAAAGTTTCAGCATTTAATAAAATGCCTAGCTATTTTTTTTAGCACAGCAAAACAAATAACAGAAAAATTAAAACAGAGAGAAAAGGAAAAAGAGACTTACCAGGCAAAGCAGCCCAGCAAGCCAAGCCAGGCCCAGCCCAACAGCCTTTTTCCTTGTCGTCTACCTCCCCGCGCCCACAAGCTGCTCGTTGTATTGCATGCACTCGCCGCCGACGCCGCCTTGCCACCTCCAGCTTGCGGTGGACGACCCCGACACTCTTAGACGCGCCACCACGACGCCCTGGAACCTCTGGTCACTTTCCCCTCTCGCAGCTCACCTTCCCCTCTCTCCCGCTCGAGTTCGTCGCTGCCCGAAGCTCGCGCCGGAGCGCGCCGCCGCACCCGCGTGGCCACCGGCCTCCTCGAGCTTCCCCAAGATTTCCATGACGCGTGCCGTGCTCGTGTTCGTCTCCGTGCACAAGTAATCGATCTCGTCGCCATTGTATCCGCCGCCATCGTCTTCGCCATCTCGCCGGAGCCGCGAGGGCTCACCGTTGAATCTGTCGCCACCACGTCCTCCCCGAGCTCTTCGTCGACTCCATCAAGCTCCTGGTGAGAAGGCGCCCCAAAGCCCCATGTTTTTTCCCCGGATTGCGTCTCATACCTAGCACCGCCATGAGAGCCGACAATGACCGCCGCCATGGCCGACGTAGAGCTCATCTCCGTGCGCCTCTGTCCTCCTTTTGTTGTCTGTGAGGTTCCTGGAGTCTCCAGGAGTGCAAGGAGCCCATGCCCGTGTCGTCCTGCGCTCTGTGTCGTTGCCTCTCCGTGCCCGTGGCTCCGGCCGCCGCCAAGGTTGGAGCCGATGACGTACGCGGCCTCCCCGGCGACCCCTGCATAGCGCATGTGATGCGGCTCTTCAAAGGCTTCCTCCCCATGCCCCTGGCGCTCCAAATGGCAGCCGGGAAGCCACTCCGGCGACCCCTCCGCCGTAGCCGTGGCCACCGACGGCTAACCGCCGGCGTCGCCGGGTTAGTTAGCACTAACCCCCACCACTAATCACCCTATTGACACTGACACGTGGGCCCAAGGCCACTAACCCCCCTGTTAAATTAATCCACTAGATTAATTAACCAGTGACACTGACAAGTGGGATCACCAGTCAGCCCCCCCTGATGTCACAATGACATCATGCTGACGCAATAAACAATTTCCAGATTAAAAAGAAATCAGAAAAACACATAAAATCATTTAAACTTCAATAAATCATAGAAAATTCATATTAACTCAAAATTGGACAAATAATATGTCTAAAATTATCAGAAAAATACAAGGATTATGAATATGGAAAAAAAATTCATGTTTGACCAATTTAAATTGGGTGAACAGTGGCATATGTCCATATGGATTTAATTTTAATTCAAATTTGGAGTGATTTTGAAAATGACTTTGCAACACACTTCTTTTAAATAGTTTCATCCACACATCAGAGACTTTACCTCACCTTTACGACATCACTTCATGATCAACCTTTTCAAATGAACATTCATGGATTCAAATGCAATTGAAATTCATCGATGAATCATATGGACTTTGAATTTGCAACTCAAATGCAATACACTCCATTTAAATGGAATTGACAACACATCAGCACCCCTTCACCATGTTATAACATTTGATCATGTGCTTGAGCATTGCATTCATATTGATTGCTGCTTCATGCTTTGTTTGTCTGGATAGAAGTGGAGCCAGAACCGGAGACCACCCCCTTCGTTGAAAACACCGTGTGTGAACCCCGTCAACAAGGCAAGCAAACCCCCATTGATCATGTCGATAAAATCCCACTTCCCTCTCATGTCTCGCTTATGCATTGTATAGGATGATTACCATGCTATGTTTCTACCGCATAGATGAACCCATTCCTTTGCATGACCTATCTTTTTTCACAGTAGTAAGCAAACCATAATCCTAGCAAATGTAGGAGTTGATTGATATCATGTGGCCCCTGCAATTGTTACTGCTTATTGCATGATTAGAGTGTTACAATCTTGATACTGTTATGTGAGTCGGGATGGTAGTGATCATGTTGATGATGGTGGAAATGTGTTGGTGAATCTACCCTAATGCAAGGTGAACGATGAGAGGATGTGTAGGAGTACACAATGGGTTGTCTCGTTTAACACCGCCCTAAGTCCGAGTTCTTGTGTGGTGATCCAAGATGAAGAGTACAACCACACATTGGGCTCACTGAACCCTCTCAACCTATTAACTCATCCCTTTCGATGTCCAGATGTCGCAGTAGTTCGGAGTTCTGGTAGGTTTGTGGCCTGGCTGCTAAGTGAGAGAACGGCTCAGCCGAGACCGGCTTATGCACCACACACACATCATCTGGGTCCACTTCGGTAAACCGGCCGGGTTCACGATAGTGGTAGCCAACCCAGGTAGGCGGCTTTCTTGGACTAGATCGGCTATGAGGTAACAGTTGTGGTGGCATCCTCGCTGTCGCCCCTTGAACGGTGACACGCAAAAGGCGGTAAGCGATGACATGTGTGTGTAGCGGTACACCCCTGCAGGGTTAACAAAAGTATTCGAATAGCCGCGTCCGCGGTAAGGGACTGCTTGTAAAGCTTAGCTTGATTATTAGACAACTTGAACTGGATACTTATAAAACTTGCCAAGATAAGCGTGAGTGCTATGGCGTGCTTTCTCGTGGGGAAGTCGAGGAAGGAACCATAGTGGTGTATTTGGTTGGAGACATGTAGTGGACTCGTGTACGCTTCTTACCTCAAGTCTGGTACTCGTAGTTCAGGACTAGCCAAGTCAAAGCTGGCACTTCTACAATTGAACCCCACCTCCCTTTACCTTGATACATGTGCATGAGTAGTATAGCTCTTACGTAAGTCCTGCTGAGTACGACATTGTACTCACGTTTGCTTATTCTATGTTTTAGATGAACCCCCCTGACCCCGAAGATGGATTCTTCCTGGAGCTCGACGACTGATCAAGATAGTGTAGTCCCAGTCAGCAGACTGGTTCCTTCGTGAAGGGCTTGTTTATAGATAAGGCTTCTCTAAGCCATTTGTTAAACTTGTCTGTACTCAGACCTATTTTTCTTCCGACTGTTTGATGTAATGTTGGATCACAGACTTGTGATCTCTGTGTGCACTCTGTAAGAGTTATCAATAAAGTTGTATACTTTGTAGAGAATTGCAATGATACATGTTGTTCATACTGGACATGTGTGATGCGTGTATGATTATATCATGCATGTCTTTGTATGGGTTTTCAAGACCTTAGTTGTGATCTGGCTGGTGGTCTTTTATACACCAAGTGGCCCTTAGATGTGCGCAGCTTGGGGCATCGCGATGCGATTGCTCGTGACTCCGTCACGTTCACACTTTGATGTATGATCGAGCCCGCCCTAGACCCCGACTAAGTGATCGGGCTGGAGTAAGTCTATGTAAGGGTTATAATACGATCGATAGTATGGTTGAGGCGACTTGTCTATGAGTATGGGAGTTCACCACCCATATCATTTAGACTTGTGTGCGGACGATGAGGACCCATCTCAGTTGATCATCCGGCCTGGATGGGATGCCCCTCACGCTCGATGCTTTCCGAGAACGTTCTGTGCATGGCCTTGTCTGCTTAGACAAGTGGGTACGGTTCTCGGCTCTCCATATGATTGTTTTGTAGCGAGTCTTGCATACGCTAACCCCGTGTCCCGACAGACTTGGTATCAGAGCAGGACTGACTGTAGGATTATCAGCCTTGGCCGAAGTCGAGTCTAGCTTGCTTTAGTTATATAGTTACTCTGGGTATATAAGGGAACAACGTAAGGCTTCTTTTTTCTCCTTACCCTCATCGTTCTGAGTTCTGAGTCACCCTCATCTTGTTCTACGGGAAGATAGGACTAGGCTCATCTATGTCTTACTAGAACATCTCGTTGATTGCCTCCTTGTACCCGTAGGAAAGTTGTGTTCGGTTTGCTATATTTGTTGTGCTTCCTGATTTCTTACATCGTATGTAAGTGATGTTTCTACATTGCAAGAAAAGACATTTCTTACAATTACAGTCGTTATGCTGTCCGAGTCATTCCAAGTTTCTTCATAATCTGATGCATTTGCAAATCCTTTCCGCCATTTCGGATGTCTTTCCAGAAGAATTTCTAGGTGGCATGCCCGACCGTTCTCTAGAGTTTGTTGTAGGTTTTGTTCTAGGAACCTATAGTGATTCATTTGAAGTTCTTCCTCCCACTTTAGATGTCTTCTAGCAAGAAGAACCACACTAACCATCGTGTTGGGGTACTTTGCTACTCTAACATATCTATTGTAGCCCCTAGTGAACCTTGGTCATCCTCTAGGAAGCTATCTAGAGATCCAACCCCTTAAACCTAGCCACCCGGCAGATGTGTAGAATTCATAGTGGATCTTATACCAGGAATAGCCCCAATTTCCAGACGCCCATATAGAATGGCCCCACATGAGTTAGCTGAGCTAAACACCAAACTTGATGCTTTGTTGGCAAAAGGCTTCATCCGCCCTAGCTCATCGCCATGGGGTTGCCCTGTTCTGTTCGTAACGAAGAAAGATGGAACAGAAAGGATGTGCGTAGACTATCGCCCGCTAAATCTAGCGACGATAAAGAACAAGTACCCACTGCCCAGGATCAATGATCTTTATGATCAACTTGCTGGATCCTCTGTCTTCTCCAAGATGGATTTGAGATTAGGTTATCATCAAATCAAAATCCGAAACGAGGACATTCCCCAAACGGCTTTCACTACTCGTTATGGTCTTTACGAGTACACCGCCATGTCCTTTGGCTTAACCAATGCCCCCGCTACTTTCTCGCGCGTGATGAATTCGATCTTCATGGAGTACTTAGATAAATTTGTTGTGGTTTATCTCGATGACATTCTCATCTACTCGAAGAACGAAGAAGAACATGCAGAACATCGAAGGCTGGTATTGATGAAATGTAGAGAGCATCGCCTGTACGCTAAATTCTCCAAGTGTGAATTATGGCTACCAGAAGTGACCTACTTAGGCCACGTGATTTCTGCAAAAGGCATTGCTTTGAATCCCGAGAGAGTTCAGGCCGTCCTTGATTGGACTCCACCTGAATCGGTTAAGCAAGTTAGGAGTTTTCTTGGCCTAGCCAGCTATTGCCGTCGCTTCGTCGAGAACTTTTCTAAAGTTGCAAAGCCTCTAACTGAACTCCTCAAGAAAGATAAGAAATTCCAATGGACTCCCAAGTGCAAGGAAAGCTTTCAAGAGCTAAAAGTAAGATTGACTTCTGCACCCGTACTTGCGCCTCCAGAAACCAAAAAGGATTTCGAGATTTTTTGTGACGCCTCACGGCAAGGGTTAGGATGCATACTTATGCAAGATAGACATGTGGTAGCTTATGCTTCACGCCAGTTGCGTCCACATGAAGAGAACTATCCTACCCATGATCTTGAACTCGCTGCCGTAGTTCATGCCCTGATAACTTGGCGACATTACCTCCTTGGTAATCGTTGTGAGATCTATTCCGACCACCAAAGCCTCAAATATATTTTCACCCAGCCAGATCTTAATCTCAGGCAAATACGCTGGATTGAGTTGATAAAAGATTACGACGTAGGAATTTCTTACACCCCAGGCAAGGCCAATGTCATGGCTGATGCACTAAGTCGTAAGTCGTATTGTAACAACCTCATGTTACAACAGTATCAACCACTTCTTCATGAGGAATTTCGAAAGCTCAACCTCGAGATTGTTCCTCGTGGATCTCTTTTCAACTTGGTAGCGAAACCAACACTTGAGGACCAAATCATAGTTGCCCAAAGACGTGCACGAGGTGTACATCGGATCAAGGAGAACATTGCTAGCAGAGTTGCTAAATGTTTCTCCACAGATAGCAAAGGAACGGTATTCTTTGAAAATCGTTTGGTAGTACCTAAGAATAGGGATCTAAGGCAACTCATCCTCAAAGAAGCCCATGACACACCCCTCTCAATTCATCCCGGTAGCACAAAAATGTACCGAGATCTACGCCAGAGATTTTGGTGGACTGGGATGAAGAGAGACATTGCTCGAATTGTTGTCGAATGTGATGTTTGTCGTCACATTAAGGCAGAACACCAAAGACTTGCTGGTACACTGCAACCTTTGCCTATTCCAGAGTGGAAATGGGACAAAGTCGGTATGGATTTCATCACTAGCTTTCCAAAAACCCAGAAAGGAAATGATGCCATCCTCGTTGTGGTGGATAGACTTTCCAAAGTTGCACACTTCCTTCCAGTTCGCGAGTCTATAACTGCTAGCCAGTTAGCGGACTTGTATGTCTCTAGAATTGTGTCTCTTCATGGTGTTCCTTTGGAAATCAATTATGATCGTGGTAGCCTTTTCACCTCTAGATTTTGGGGAAGCTTCCAGAATGCTATGGGAACTCATCTCTCCTTTAGTACAGCTTTCCATCCTCAGTCCAGCGGTCAAGTCGAAAGGGTTAACCAAATTCTTGAAGACATGCTCAGAGCTTGTGTTATCTCATTCAGAAAGAATTGGGAGAAGTCTCTTCCATTCGCCGAATTTTCTTATAACAATAGTTTCCAATATAGTCTGAACATGGCTCCTTTTGAACTTCTATATGGACGACGATGTCGAACACCCCTAAACCGGTCAGAAACCGGTGAAAGACAATTCTTTGGACCGGACATGATCATGGAGGCAGAAGAGCAAGTTCGCATTGTTCGTGATCAATTGAAAGCAGCCTAGTCTCGTCAGAAAATCTACTATGATCGTCATCATAGGCAAGAGAGCTACAATCTGGATGAGAAGGCTTACCTTCGGGTTACTCCTCTGAAGGGAACCCAAAGTTTCGGTATCAAAGGCAAGTTGGCCCCACGTTACATCGGACCTTTCCGCATTCTTGCTAAACTTGGAGAAGTTGCCTACCAACTTGAACTACCCCCGCACCTTTCCCGAGTACATGATGTATATCATGTGTCACAACTCAGGCGTTGCTTCAAGGACCCCATCCGCGAAGTCGACCATAAAACGCTTGATCTCCAAGATGACCTTTCTTATCGAGAATACCCCGTTCGTATTCTTGATTCGGCAGAGAGTGTCACTCGTCGTCAGAAGATTAAGTTTCTGAAAGTGCAATGGTCACACCACTCTGAGAGAGAAGCCATGTGGGAAAGAGAAGACCATCTCCGTGTTGAGTACCCCTCCTTCCTCCCGCAAACTTCTGAATCTCGGGATGAGATTCTTTTGAGTGGGGGCGAGTTGTCACAACCCCAGTTTAGGTATGGGCTAGGTTAGCAAGTAACTTTGCATCATATTGAAATTTTCAAAAGAAATCAATTGAAATCAATCTCAAACTCAAATGGGAGAGAGAACACCCCCCCAGATGAATTAATTCAAATGGCCAGAAATAAAGTGGCTCCAAAAATTCCTGTTGCATTTTTGAAAAGTCTTATAAATGAGTGTGATCACATATCAAGTGGTGTGGGACCAACCCCATGCTCATGGATTTTTCAAATATTCAAATAGGACCTTCGAATTAATCAAAACCCCTATTTGATTTAAAGCTCAAATATTTTGAATTTTAAAAATGTTCAAACTTTACAAGTGGCTAGCCTATTATATTGTTAAGCCATATAAAAAGTTTCAGCATTTAATAAAATTCCTAGCTATTTTTTTAGCACACCAAAACAAATAACAGAAAAATTAAAACAGAGAGAAAAGGAAAAAAGAGACTTACCAGGCAAAGCAGCCCAGCAAGCCAAGCCAGGCCCAGCCCAGCAGCCTTTTTCCTTGTCGTCTACCTCCCCGCGCCCACAAGATGCTCGCTGTATTGCATGCACTCGCCGCCGACGCCGCCTTGCCACCTCCTGCTTGCCGTGGATGACCCCGAGACTCCTAGACGCACCACCACGACGCCCTGGAACATCTGGTCACTTTTCCCCTCTCGCAGCTCACCTTCCCCTCTCTCCCGTTCGAGTTCGTCGCCGCCCGAAGCTCGCGCCGGAGCGCGCCGCCGCACCCGCGTGGCCATCGTCCTCCTCGAGCTTCCCCAAGATGTCCATGACGCGCGTCGTGCTCGTGTTCGTCTCCGTGCACAAGTAATCGATCTCGTAGCCACTGTATCCGCCGCCATCGTCTTCGCCATCTCACCGGAGCCGCGGGAGCTCGCTGTTGAATCCGTCGCCACCACGTCCTCCCCGAGCTCTTCGTCGACTCCATCAAGCTCCTGGTGAGAAGGCGCCCCAAAGCCCCATCTTTTTGCCCCGGATTGCGTCTCGTAGCTAGCACCGCCATGAGAGCCGACGATAACCGCCGCCATGGCCGACGTAGAGCTCATCTCCGTGCCCCTCTGTCCTCCTTTTGTTGTCTGTCAGGTTCCTGGAGTCTCCAGGAGTGCAAGGAGCCCATGCCCGTGTCGTCCCGCGCTCTGTGTCGACGCGTCGCCGTGCCCGTGGCTCCGGCCGCCGCCAAGGTTGGAGCCGATGACGAACGCGGCCTCCCTGGCGACCCCTGCATAGCGCATGTGATGCGGCTCTTCAAGGGCATCCTCCCCGTGCCCCTGGCGCTCGAAATGGTAGCCGGGAAGCCCCTCCGGCGAACCCTCCGCCATAGCCGTGGCCACCGGCGGCTAACCGCCGGCGTGGTCGGGTTAGTTATCACTAACCCCCACCACTAATCACCCTGTTGACACTAACACGTGGGCCCAAGGCCACTAATCCCCCTGTTAAATTAATCCACTGGATTAATTAACCAGTGACACTGACAAGCGGGACCCACCAGTCAGCCCCCCTGATGTCACAATGACATCATGCTGACGCAATAAACAATTTCCAGATTAAAAAGAAATCAAAAAAACACAGAAAATCATTTAAACTTCAATAAATCATAGAAAATTCATATTAACTCCAAATTGGACAAATAATATGTCTAAAATTATCATAAAAATACAAGGATTATGAATATGGACTTTTTTTCATGTTTGACCAATTTAAATTGGGTGAACAGTGGCATATGTCCATATGGCTTTAATTTGAATTCAAATTTGGAGTGATTTTGAAAATGACTTTGCAACACACTTCTTTTAAATAGTTTCATCCACATATCAGAGACTTTACCTCACCTTTACAACATCACTTCATGATCAACCTTTTCAAATGAACATTCATGGATTCAAACGCATTTGAAATTCATCGATGAATCATATGGAGTTTGAATTTGCAACTCAAATGCAATACACTCCATTTAAATGGAATTGACAACACATCAGCACTCCTTACACCATGTTATAACATTTGATCATGTGCTTGAGAATTGCATTCATATTGATTTCTACTTCATGCTTTGTTTGTCCGGATAAAGTGGAGCCAGAACCGGAGACCACCCCCTTCGTTGAAGACACCGTGTGTGAACCCCGTCAACAAGGCAAGCAAACCCCCATTGATCATGTCGATAAAATCCCACTTCCCTCTCATGTCTCGCTTATGCATTGTATAGGATGATTACCATGTTACGTTTCTACCGCATAGATGAAGCCATTCCTTTGCATGACCTATCTTTTGTTACAGTAGTAAGCAAACCACAATCCTAGCAAATGTAGGAGTTGATTGATATCATGTGGCCCCTGCAATTGTTACTGCTTATTGCATGATTAGAGTGTTACAATCTTGATACTGTTATGTGAGTCGGGATGGTAGTGATCATGTTGATGATGGTGGAAATGTGTTGGTGAATCTACCCTAATACAAGGTGAACGATGAGAGCATGTGTAGGAGTACACAATGGGTTGTCTCGTTGAACACCGCCCTAAGTCCGAGTTCTTGTGTGGTGATCCAAGATGAAGAGTAAAACCACACATTGGGCTCACTGACCCCTCTCAACCTATTAACTCATCCCTTTCGATGTCCAGATGTCGCAGTAGTTCGGAGTTCTGGTAGGTTTGTGGCCTGGATACTAAGTGAGAGAACGGCTCAGCCGAGAGCGGCTTATGCACCACGCACACATCATCTGAGTCCACTTCGGTAAACCGGCCGGGTTCACGATAGTGGTAGCCAACCCAGGTAGGCGGATTTCTTGGACTAGATCGGCTATGAGGTAACAGTTGTGGTGGCATCCTTGTTGTCGCCTCTTGAACGGTGACAAGCAAAAGGCGGTAAGCGATGACATGTGTGTGTAGCGGTACACCCCTGCAGGGTTAACAAAAGTATTCGAATAGCCGCGTCCGCGGTAAGGGACTGCTTGGAAAGCTTAGCTTGATTATTAGACAACTTGAACTGGATACTTATAAAACTTGCCAAGATAAGCATGAGTGCTATGGCGTGCTTTCTTGTGGGGAAGTCGAGGAAGGCACCATAGTGGTGTATTTGGTTGGAGACATGTAGTGGACTCATGTACGCTTCTTACCTCAAGTCTGGTACTCGTAGTTCAGGACTAGCCAAGTCAAAGCTGGCACTTCTGCAATTGAACCCCACCTTCCTTTACCTTGATACATGTGCATGAGTAGTATAGCTCCTACGTAAGTCTTGCTGAGTACGACTTTGTACTCACGTTTGCTTATTCTATGTTTTAGATGAACCCCCCTGACCCCGAAGATGGATTCTTCCTGGAGCTCGACGACTGATCAAGATAGTGTAGTCCCAGTCAGCAGACTGGTTCCTTCGTGAAGGGCTTGTTTATAGATAAGGCTTCTCTAAGCCATTTGTTAAACTTGTCTGTACTCAGACATACTTTGCTTCCGCATGTTTGATGTAATGTTGGATCACAGACTTGTGATCTCTGTGTGCACTCTGTAAGAGTTATCAATAAAGTTGTATACTTTGTAGAGAATTGCAATGATACCTGTTGTTCATATTGGACATGTGTGCTGCGTGTATGATTATATCATGCATGTCTTAGTATGGGTTTTCGAGACCTTAGTTGTGATCTGGCTGGCGGTATTTATACACCAAGTGGCCCTTAGATGTGCGCAGCTTGGGGCATCGCGATGCGATTGCTCGTGACTCCGTCACGTGCACACTTTGATGTATGATCGAGCCCGCCCTAGACCCCGACTAAGTGATCGGGCTGGAGTAAGTCTATGTAAGGGTTATAATACAATCGATAGTATGGTGGAGGCGACTTGTCTATGAGTATGGGAGTTCACCACCCATATCATTTAGACTTGTGTGCGGACGATGAGGACCCATCTCAGTTGATCATCCGTCCTGGATGGGATGCCCCTCACGCTCGATGCTTTCTGAGAACGTTCTGTGCTTGGACTTGTCTTCTTAGACAAGTGGGTACGGTTCTCCGCTCTCCATATGATTGTGTTGTAGCGAGTCTTGCATACGCTAACCCCGGGTCTCGACACATCTGTATGGTCATGAGGCAAGAAAGTTTTGTACAACACCCATGCTATAATATTGAAGCATTCCTAAAGAAGGCGAACGATGGACTGGCATTCATCAACAGTCACTAGGTTAAATTCGCACAGGTGTTCCACATTCTCGTAGGGTCAATTTTTGCATTCCTCTTCGACAGCTTCCCAGACAAGATTCATCTGTCTATCTACAGACTATGAAACTGTACTTCGCAAAGGTTGTTATACCACAGATTTGGTGCTTCTGTATTGTGGCTTGTTGTACTACATGCTGGTTCTACTGTGATTTCAGTAATAATGAAAACCATGGCGACCATTAGAATCATATTAATGATACACTATGTTAAAAATGTCATTCTTACATCAATTAAAAAATGACTAAAATGATTCAGATTAATATATTGCTGAATAATACTTTTTATAGTTAGAGCATTGCACATGGTTCTGCATATAATTTAGCCACACATAGACGCACATATCCCACACATTCGATAAGAAATGAGCGTCGAGGATTTATTTCTCATTCCACAGCATATTTTGTGCACAATCGTTTGTATGTTCAGCGTATATCACACATAGTTCATCCGAAAAGAACGTTTGTGATTTCATTCTCAAACCACACGATAATTTATGCACAAACGTTTGGGTCTGTGTAACGACCCGGTCCCGAAGGGAACCAAGTCTACTGTGCTTCTGTGCTATCCCTGGATCAGTATGCTAGCACACACAGGTACTCGATGAAATACCATAGTATCACATGTCATAAATTAACGTAAATACATGGTATTTATTACCTTACAACCCTTAGGCTAGAATACACAGCAGAACAATCAATATATAAGTGGAGTCCCATCAACGCCAACGGCAAAGTTGAGTGTAGACTTCACGACCCTATATCGTATCACTTACTCGTCTTATATAATCCTGCAACACCGAAGGTTACAGCCCGACAACGGGTCAGTACATTTGAATGTACGGCAAATCATATCCCAGAAAGAAATAAAATTTCCTACAATACATGCAATTTGGCTGGTGGGGCTTCTACATTTATTTTTGCAAAAAGCTAATTTTCCCTATAGAATAATAATAACTAAGTTCTACAATAGCATACGATTGAGATGGGATAGTCTGCATTAAGATATTAAGGAAGGAGTATAGCTGGATTTTAAGAATGAGAAGCAAGACTTATATTTGAGATGGAGAATATTTGCAACCCAAGGAGGAGTTAAGATTTTCAATAGATGAGGTGGGCCATAACCCACAAGCTGCAAGATCGATTAAGAATCAAGCACGCTCTTGCGGAAAGGACCATGGAGTAAGCTTCGACTTTTCCAACCGAGAATCTTATAGGAATATACGTAAAACCTGAGAGTTGTGAAGAAACGATAGATGTTTTGTTTGGCATGCAGAAACCATGGATTTACCCGAACTCAGTTCGTGAAGTTAATTCTGCAGTGCTCGTGAGGATGCCCGAGTGTTAGAATGCGAGATTCACTAAACCATATACAAGGAATGATTTGGGTGCAGGATGAATTGATCACCATACTGGCTACTCTTATTATTCTCTTTGTTATGTGGGATGGTAAATCTAGAGTGACTTACCTATAATAGAGAGAGACGACGACGTTAAGCCATTTTTGTTAGAATGGTACGATGTTGGCCCTGTACACTGCAACCCTCGCGAATCATAATTAATACGGTGAGAATAAGCCAAGACCCGTTTTCTGCAGGAAACCCTCCTGTTGACCACCATGAGAGTACCGATATTTGTTAGTATTGGCGTTCGACCGGTCATTCATGAAGATACAGTATATGGAAGACCGATTATTTGGATAAAGGATTCAATACCTCAAGAAGTAGGGGTATATGTAAATAAGGAAGTCATGAGAGGAGCGATATTCTTGAAGACCTGGGAATTTTCTTTTAAGGGTGGTAGCACCCTGGACCGTCGGAGGATCAGTGCATTTTGAAGACAAAAGACCCCAAACCTAACCTTTTCTTTCTAGCCTACTCGCATCTCGAGGACGAGATTCATTTTAAGGGTGGTAGATTTGTAACATCCCAAAATTCTAAATTTTGGAATGTTATAATAATTAAATTATTATGATGTTCTTGTTTGATTTATGTGTAATTGATCTGAGTGAGATAGACTAGGATCTGAAACTTTTGAAGTTTAAATGAATATTAAAAATGACTTTCCCTAATATCATTTCTGTTCTTTTAAATTTATTATTTAAAAACAAATCCAACAAATAAAAATAGAGAGAAGGTAATATGACTCCTTCAATAAATAAAATAAAGTTGGGAAATATTTCAAATAAAAGTTTTCATCTTTATTTTATTGGATCTTATTTTGAATACTTTTATTTTTTTTTAATAATTAAATGAGGGAAGATAACATGACTTCTTCAATTTCATTGAAAATGATTAAAAACCTTGCTTCGGATTTATTTGAATTTCTTGAATGAAGTTTTTCTTTATTATTTTATTTTGTATAAATAACTTATTGAAAATATTATTTATGTTTTTCTAAGATTTTAGAAATTTATTTCGTATTTTTCCGACTTATATTTATGTTATAAAACTCTTTGAAGTTTAAAGAAAAGTATGTATATATTTATATAAACGTAATTACGTTTTACGTATTTTTATTATTTTAAAAATATAAAATATTATTTTTGTAGAGCTACTTTTATTATATTAAAAATACCTCTATATATATTTATTTATATATTTACTTATTTATTAAAAAAAAGTTCGCGAAAAAAAAACACTGCACGGGCCGGCCGGCCGGCCGAGCTAGCCAGCCAGGCCAGCCGGGCCAGGCCAGCGGCCGAGCGAGCACGTGCGAGCGGTGCACTCCTCTTTCTTCTTTCTCCAACAGGACGAGCGCGAACTGGAGTCCGCAACGGACTCTAGCAGCAGCGCAGCGTGGCGTCCGTGCTAGCTATGGACTTCATTTCGGTTGTCCTCTGCCCACGAAATCTTGTCCAATAAATATCCTATGACCCTCTCCACCGATTCCCCACAAAATTTCGTAGCAAACCGTTCCAAATCAAGCTAATTTCGGGGTAGATCTAGGTTCAACGGAGCTCTATTGTTGGACGAATTTCGTCACCGGTAAGCCTCCCCTTGACCCCAAATTCTGCAGGCCAACTCCTCTCTTCGTTGTGCATCTAATTGACATCTTTTTCCCGCTTCTTTTCTTGCGCAAGATTGATCCCCAAATTGTACGCGTACCGCGGGAGTTCATCGGAGCGCGCTCGGTTCACCGCGTTGCCACGCCCGTACGGACGACGTTGGAGATCATCACCACCACCGTTGTGATCTTCTAATCAAGCCCTACATCCTAGACGTTCTCGTTGACGCCGAAGAACGCCGGAGTGGTCGTCTTCGTCGCGTCTATTTTACACGTCGCGGTTAGTAAAAGCGCCGTATTTTTTTCCGTTGCTCCGTTTTAGATGAAACCAGCGGCCAAATCGTTGTTTTGAAACCCTCTAATTATTGTGTACTGTAGATCCAAGTTTTGAGAAAATTATTTTTTTCCGTTCGATAAAAAAAATCCTAAATCCTATGCAAAACTGTTCTTGTAATATCTTTTTACTCGTAGATCCGTTTTGCGTGATTCCAAAGCCCACGGTTTTATTTCGAAGCCCTCTTTTCAGTTCAACCATAAAGTTTGTTTTGGTATTTTAGAAAATATTCAAATCTGATCAGATTCAAATTCAAGTTTCTTTTGATCGTATCTCTTACCTTACAACCCGGATTTGATCGATTATTTTTGCAAACTAAAACCCTTGTTAAACCCTATATTCTAGACACTTTGCAACCCAATTTTTTTGAACTCAATCATGGTCTGTTTTGCAAAAACTTTTATTTGGTTTTTCTTTTGGAGTTCATGAACCTTGTTTTGCCTTTGTTTGTGTATTGATTGTGTGCAACCTTGTGTGCTTGGTTACGATAGATTGCTCGGAGTGTGACGAGTAGAATTGTCGGAATTATGAGCGCGAATAACTTCATCAAGATTCAAGGCAAGTCGTATCTTTTGATCATATTCCCTATTACTTATGTTTTCAATGCATTAGTTCTTCTTCTTTAGATTGCATGAGAGGTTATGCTATGCTATTACACCCAGTAGTTCATTGAGGTAGGTCTGATCCTTACATCTTTGTCACCATCGTATATTAGAATATTGCTATGCTAAGTAGACGTGGATTGGGAAGTGAATCATTATGAGGTATGAGTGATAAAGTAGTAATTAGGACCAAGATAAAGTTAATGAACTACCTGGGTGGGATGGTTGCGAGCATCCTGGAGGTGGCCAGTGATGACTGCGGAAAGCCACCCAGGCTCAAAGGGACTGTTTGAATTGACATACCTAGAAGCTTACGTGTGCAGCCACAAGCTACTATGGGCTCTGGCTTGGTTGATCAGTAGTAGGGACTCTTACTAGGTAGCGCTACGAAAGTAGATGTGAGTAGGTGGGATGGGTGCTACCGGAGTAAGGAAAACTCTTCTGAAAGACCATGTCTCGATCTTCCAGTTGTCATACATCATGCAGTGTGACGAACTACAAAGGAGGCGATCGAGTCTTGTGGGGAAAAGTGCACAAACCTCTGCAGAGTGTAAAACTAATCGATTAGCCGTGTCCCCGGTTATGGACAATTTGAGCGGCTAGATGTGGTAATATTGATTTGTCTCATCATCTTTAATTAACTGATTGGGTTAATCACTTTGGGATAGATTGAATGGGGGTTCCCATCTCAATCGTATGCTATTGTAGAACTTAGTTATTATTATTCTATAGGGAAAATTAGCTTTTTGCAAAAATAAATGTAGAAGCCCCACCAGCCAAATTGCATGTATTGTAGGAAATTTTACTTCTTTCTGGGATATGATTTGTCGTACATTCAAATGTACTGACCCGTTGTCGGGCTGTAACCTTCGGTATTGCAGGATTATATACGACGAGTAAGTGATACGATATAGGGTCGTGAAGTCTACACTCAACTTTGCCGTTGGCGTTGATGGGACTCCACTTATATATTGATTGTTCTGCTGTGTATTCTAGCCTAAGGGCTGAAAGGTAATAAATACCATGTATTTACGTTAATTTATGACATGTGATACTATGGTATTTCATCGAGTACCTGTGTGTGCTAGCATACTGATCCAGGGATAGCACAGAAGCACAGTAGACTTGGTTCCCTTCGGGACCGGGTCGTTACAGTCTGTGTGAACAAAACAAACGTGTACTATATGTAAATTGTATGGAATAGCTTAGGCTATCGCACGCAGTTCCTGACACACCAGCCTTTGGGATAGTATAACCGAACACAAACGTAGTTTCTAGATTAAACGTATGCTATAGGATCCTAATCTCAGACGGACATTCATGGATAAGCGTTTGCGATGAAGAGTTCAACACAAACGTTTGATTTATCATATGCGTCTGCGCTGACTAGTCCATAGGTAACGACTTCTCGCCATCGTGTGGAATAGGCCCCCCTATCGCAATCGAAGGCAAGGCGACGGTTCCGATTTCCGTAGGCGATAGGGCTAAAAAAACGTTTGGATAGCTACGTTTCGCACTAGTGACTGTTCCGCCACCGCCGTGATCCCGAGATTGGATCGCCAAAAGACCTTGTCCCGGCACACTGCCGGAGGGAGGATCGATCTCTGGGAGCTTCTCCACCACCATAAACGCTTCCTAGATGTGCCGTGAGTAGTCCCCCTTGGACCATGGATCCATGACCAGTAGCTATGTAATAGTTTCTGTGTTGCTATGTTGAGTTTGCTGGGATCCGATGGATTATGAGATTATGTTCAGATTATGATGAGTTATATATTTGGTTCTCCTTTTATATATTAGTTCTTTAGTAATTCTTTCATGTTCTCCGTTGCTTTTTATTGCTTTGGCCAAGTAGTAGATTGGAACTCCAAGAGGGAGCGTTATGCATGATTGTGGGTTCATGCCCCCCGATGTATAGCTTGAGTGACAGAAACATGAGACTAAGGGATGTGTTATTGCCACCAGGGAGAAAACAACGGTGCTTGTAACTGCGGTTGCAAGGATTGTTTACCTTACGCATAGCTTGTTAATGCAGTTGTCTCTTGCTTTGAGTTTACACTTTGGGTGGGGCTCGCAACTTAATACCAGCGAGATGTTCTCGATATATATATCTCAAGGTGGATTGTTAGTGAGTAGATGTTGATGAATAAACGGTCTACTTGTCTTGGCGTACTGCCCATACGATTGAGCCTCTAACTTTCTTGTAGCATAATTAGCATTGCGGTGCATTTATAGTTCTGTCAATTGACTAGTTGTAATTTGTTCACCCAGCATAGTTGTTTTATCGTCTTTTTGGAGAGAGACATCACTAGTGAACATCATGGGACCCCGGTCCATATTCCCACCATTGTTTATACATCCACCATTTACTTCTTTTATTTCCTTTCCGTTGAAATCACCACCACTATTTCCACCATGTGTTTGATCCTTTGTAAACAACAAGGCCAGAGAGATTTACAACCTCACTGAACTCGTTGGGAGCATAGTTTTTTGCTTTTGTGTGCAGGTCCACGTCTTCTGTCAGCGCCAGAGCAGCAGACACCTTCTTGTTGATCCTCGGAGTCCTCCTGGATTCGATAAACCTTACAGTCCTCGTGTAAGGGAAATTTGCTGCTACTACATCCAAACCTTACACTTGGGGTAACCAACGAGGAGCACTACTTCAGTGCCATCAATGTGCTGTGAGTACTCCCCCTTGGACCATGGGTCCATGATCAATAGCTATGTGATGTTTTATTTCCAATCTTGTGCCTCAATTATTAGCCCTTGTGAGCTGCCCTACATGATCAAGGCACTTATGTATTAATTTATGTGTTGCTATGCTGTATTTGCTGGGATCCGATGGATTATGACATTATGTTCAGATTGTGATGAGTAATATATTTTGTTTACCTTTTATGTTTTAGTTCTTGAGTATTCTTGCATGTTCTCCGTTGCTTTTTATTTCTTTGGTCAAGTAGTAGATAGTTATGCTTGATTGTGGGTTCACGCCCCCCCCCCCCCCCGATGTCTAGCTTGAGTGACAGAAACATGAGACTAGGGGATGTGTTGTTGCCACTAGGGAGAAAACAACGGTGCCTGTAACTGCGGTTGCAAGGATTGTTTACCTTACGCATAAAGTGTTAAGGCAGTTGTCTGTTGCTTTGATCCTAAATTCCGGCTGGGGTTCACGTCTTAATACCATCGAGATGTTCTGGTTAGATACCTCAAGGTGGATGATTAGTGAGTAGATGATGATGAATAAATGGTTTGCTCATCTCGGCGTACTGCCCATATGATTGAGCCTCTAGCTTTCTTGTAGCATAATTAGCATTGCGATGCGTTTATAATTCTGTCAATTGCTCAGCTGTAATTTGTTCACCCAACATAGTTCTTTATCGTCTTTTGGGAGAGAGACATCACTAGTGAAAGTCATGGGACCCCGGTCCATATTTCCACCATAGTTTACACCGTTAATCTTTACTACTTTTATTCCCTTTCTGTTGCAATCACCAATACTATTTCCACTTGTGTTTTGATCCTTCGTAAACGACAAGACCAGATAGATTGACAACCTCTCTATACTCGTTGGGAGCAAAGATATTTGCTTCTGTGTATAGGTCCGGGTCAAGTGAGTAACTTATCTCAAATGACGCCTTGCTCTTTTGACCACCTACTCGTAACTCTTGGAGTCCTACTGGTCGATAACCTTGGTATCTTCACCGAGGGAAATTTGTTGTTGTCTACATCTCAACCTTCCACTTGGGGTAGCCAACGAGGAGCACTATCTAGTGCCATCACCCATTAGTTCCATTGAAGAGCTTTCATAGTCATAGCTCATTTGTGCATCCGTTGCATGGCAATCCCTACTCCTCACATCATATCTATCATTTTTCTTTCTCTCGCCTGTGATTGACCTCATTGATGTGAGCCTTTCACACTTTTTGACTTCCTTTCCTCATCATTTATTCTCTTTGCCATCCTAAGTGCCAACCAATCTTGCTCACGCTCATTCATTGCATCAGCGCTGATGGCGCGAGAGTTGACGGGTATAGCTTTGCTTACGTTCCCGGCAATAGCGCTTCTCTCCCATCGTTGGTTAACCAAAGTGGAAGGTTGAGATGTCGACAACAGCAAATTTCCCTTGGTGAAGATACCAAGGTTTGTCTCCAGTAGGACTCCAGCAACGACAGGAAGGTGACAACGGTGCCAGAAGTTAGGCGGTTGACGTGGACCTGCACACACAACAGATAACTTTGCTCCCAACGAGTTCAGAGAGGTTGTCAATCCCTCCGGCCTTGTTGTTTACAAAGGATCAAACGCACGGGATAATAATGATAGTGATAGCAACGGAAAAGTAAATAAAGAAGAAAATAAATAGTGGGTGTAAACAGTATTGGAAATATGGACCGGGGTCCCATGATGTTCACTAGTGATGTCTCTCTCCCAAAAGACGATAAAATAGCCATGTGAGTTAAACAAATTACAGCTGGGCAATTGACAGGATTATGTGTGCAAACCAATGCTAACTATGCTATAAAGAAAGGAAGAGGCTCAAAAGCAAGGGCGGGACGCCAAGACAAGTAGACCGAAATCCATCTACATCTACCTACTAATCATCCACCTTGAGATATCTATCCAGAGCATCTCGCTGGTATTAAGTTGAGAATCCCACCTAAAGTGTAAACTCAAAGCAACAGACAACTGCATTAAAGAACTTTGTGTAAAGTAAAGCATCCTTGCACCCGCAAGTACAAGCACTGTTGTTTTCTCCCTTGTGTCAACATCACATCCCCTAGACTCATGTTTCTGTCACTCAAGCTAGTCATCGGGGGCATGAACCTACAATCATGCATAACGCTCCCTCTTGGAGTCACTACCTACTACTTTGCCAAAGCAATAAACAGCAACGGAGAACATGCAAGAATTACTCAAGCACATAAATATAAAAGAGGAGAATCAAATATATTACTCAAACACAATTTGAACATAGTCTCATAATCCATCGGATCCCAGCAAACTCAGCATAACAACAACAGAAAGATTACATATGTGCCTCGATCATGTAGGGAAGCTCACGAGGTCTAAACCATGAAGAACAAAGAGGGGAGGAGAACATCACATAGCTACTGATCATGGACCCATGGTCCAAGGTGGACTACTCACGGTTCATCCGGGAAGCATCCATGGTGGTGGAGAAGCTCCCGGAGGTGGTTCCTCCCTCCGGCAGGGTGCCGGGAAGAGGTCTCCTGGTGCTCCCGATCTTGGAAGCGCGGCGGCGGCGGAACAGAGAAGAGATCGCGAAAAAGGGTTCTGTCCCCGAGGGTTTCTCGTCACAGGGAATAAATATGCGAAGGGGGGCAGCCAGAGGTGGACAAGGGGGCCCAGGCGCCCCCTGGCGCGGCCTAGGGGGTGGACGCGCCAGGTGGCCGCCTGGGCCACCCCTGGCCCCCCTATGGCCCCACTTGGGCTCTTCTGTAAGGTTCCGTACGCTGAGTTTTCCTATATTTTTCCCGGAATTTTTCTGGCACTTTAAATAATGGGAAAACCTGAAATACAAAAACAGTAGAAAACAAGAACTGGCACTGGGGTGCACTGAGTTAATAGGTTAGTCCAAATATGATCAAAAGTGTATGGAAGTTCATCAATATCGTAGCAATATCACACAAAAGAGGCATGGAGCAAGCAGAAATTATAGATACGTATTGGACGTATCAACATCCCCAAGCTTAATTTCTGCTCGTCCTCGAGTAGGTAAATGATAACAAACATAATTTCTGTGGTGACATGCTACCAACCATATAAGAACTTTTAAGTAAAGCAATCAAGGCATGTAATTCAATTCAAGTCATAACAGGCAAGAGTCTATATTAGCATTGAAAATAAGCAACATAAGAACATAAAGGTGCAAGACCTCTCGCTGTCCATGACTCGAATGTCTCCAAATGGTGTTTGCGTGCAAGAAAGGGGATAGGGGTATACGAGAAAATGTATTTTTGTGTTGAGAACTCAATCTACTAAAGTTTCACACTTGGTCTTCTTTGGAATCTTATCTTGACTCATCCCCAGACCACTAGCCAGGTACAAGTCAAAATGATCCACTCCTTTTTCGACATTTTGAGCACCCATGCAATGGATGAGCGTAAGCAAGAAAGTTGACACTTAGGATGGCGAAGAGAGAAAAAATGAAGGAGGAGGAAGACAAAAAGGTGTGAAAGGCTCACATCAATGAGGACAATCATAGGCTAGAGAAAGCCAAATGATAGATATGATGTGAGGAGTAGGGATTGCCATGCAACGGATGCACATATGAGCTAAGGTAAGCTCTCCAATGGAACTAGTGGGGTGCATCCAACTTGCTTGCTCAAGAAGACCTAGAGCTCATTTGAGGAGGCTCATCATTGGAATATACAAGCCAAGTTCTATAGTGTGAAGGTCCCCACATAGCTATATGCATGAATGATAATATCTATGGAGTACAAGATATAGGATGGAGTACTAGTGTGGATCTCTCAAAAGGATTCGTAGTGTGCCCCTTCTCTCTTTTTATTTCTTTTTCTCTTTTTTCAATTTTTTTGTATTTTTCTGGTGGCCTCAATGGCTCTTTCTATTTCTCTCATTTGCCCTCTTTGGGATCTTTTGATTTTGTCCTCTTTGGGATCTCTTGATTTTGTCCTCTTTGGGATCTTTTCCTCACTTTAGGGGCAACACTCTATATATTACAAGAAGTATAGAAGATCTTTCACACTTTACAAAAGTACTCAACATAAAGAGAATGAAACTATCATGAAGTATGCAAATGTATGCCTCTGCCAGGGTAGCAGGATATGCAATGATACTAGCGCGTCATGTAGCAATGATTAGGGCAAGGCCCAACTAGCATGCGGCTCATCGATCAAGCAAAAGCATGTATGACATGAAGATCAAGTCATGAGAAGGTGGATGTTGCATGGCAATGTATCTCGGAAAGGCTATGGAAATGCCTTCATAGGTAGGTATGGTGGCTGTTTTGAGGAAGGATATAATGAGGCTTATGATGACAGAGTGTATCGTGCCAAGGATTTGGATGTACCGGCGAAGGTGGTCGTCAACTCTCGGAGTGAGAAGGAGGCAATGCACGGTATAGGAGAGGCTAGCAAAATATGGGAAGGTGGAAGTGTCAACTTTTGAATACTCACATTAGTCCGAAGAACTCATGCACTTATTATCGGTAACTCTCAATCTAATAAGGAGGTTCAAAGAGACAAGTACCCCGAGGAGGAGTGTATGGGGGTTTGGTTATCCTTGCGCATCCTCGACTCATGGTACGTGAGTGTACTCTAATACTCGATCCCTCCAAAGAGTAGTGATCCATCTAGTAGCTAAAGTTCTCAACTAATTTTTTAGGTTTTTCGAAAATAAACACGGATTTCCCAAAATACGACATCTATCACTAATAGGCTAAAGCTCTTGACACCAAAAGTTCAAACATTACTCAAGGTAATACCTCAAAACTATTGCAAGTTACTACAACAAAAGAATAGCAACCTCAATTACCTACTCCAAGTCAAGACACACAACTCAGTGCAATAGGCAAACTCTCTACACAAGATAAACATGAAAACTCAAGAGAGTTCCAGCAACAAACTAAATAAAAGCTCTTAAAAAGATAAACATGAAAACTAAGAGCTAAATATGACAGTAGCTATGAAAAAGATAAAGAACACACACAACAAAGATAAGCATGAAGATCCTATGTTGTGTTCTAAATTTTGAAAGTGGAGCGTGTTTCTCTCCCACACAAAGAAGGCTGGGTGCTAAGTTGTTATGAACAGAAAGCAAAGCTAAAGAAAACTAAAAAGGATATAAAGAGCAAGACGCTACAAGCATAGCATATAACGCATGAAGTGATAAAAATATAGTGGAACGAAAGACGAACTGATAATTGTTGATGGAGAAGGGGATGCACAGGGGCATCCCCAAGCTTACACGCTTGAGTCTCCTTGAATATTTCTTGGGGATGCATGGGGGCATCCCCAAGCTTGAGCGTTTGACACTCCTGAATCTTCTTTTATCATTTTCCCTCGCACACTTGAAAACTCCCTTCATACATAACTCATCATAATCTGATTAGCGAGGTTAGTACCCATAATAAAATTATTTTTGCTCTACTGGAAATAAGGATATTCTTGAAGGTCTACTGTTTATCAAGATTGCCAAAAAGTTTTTCCAAAGAAAAAGCAAGCTTAAGGTTTGCAAAACGAAGAAAAGGCAAAACAGGACAGAATCTGTGAAAAAACAGACCAGCAGGTAGTAAAGAATTTTTTTAGGGATACTTCTGCAACTCAAATAAAAAAACTCATAACATACGAAAGTTCCGTGATTGTATATAGCACGCTGTGTAAAAATTTCAGCTCAAAAAGATGAACTGGGATTTTTCTATGATTTTTCCCGTCACGAGGACAGAATCTGTTTTCTGGACAGCATGTCACAACTTTCATTTCCCTTGTCATATGAGGCTATAAATGGCACAAGGCTTGAAATGAAAAGATACAATGATGTTGCTACAGTAGTAACAATCATCAAGACCACTAAAAACAGAAGAAAAACAAAAAGGAAAACATAAATTCGTTGCGGGCTGCCTCCCGAAAGCGCTTCTTTAAAGCCATTAGCTAGGCTTAATGCAAAAAGATCAAGTTGTATCAATTGAACCATCATCAAGATCATCAAAAATCTCTTCAATAGTACAACCACTCTTAAGAGGTATTTCAAATAAAGGCCTAATAAAGATACTTCTAGGGATAAAAGAAAAAGGCGGAAGATCAATGGGAATTTCATTTATTCTATTAAAGAGAGGTATCTCTTCCAAAGTCTTCACAGTTTCAACCCCTTTGGCAATAGATGGATTATTTTTGAAACGAGGAGCCTTTGGAACGTAAACAAACCTAGGTTCCTTCTTTGCCGGAGTTTCTACCTTTTTGTTTTTGATTGAGGAGAAAGTAGTTCCTAGAGTGTCAATGATTTCCTCAATCTTGTCAATCCTAGAAGGATCCAAGTCATGGGATTTGATGGTCTCCAAGGTTTTGAAATTTTTATGCATGGAGCTATCGAGTCTATTCAAATTCCCTTGAATCATACGATACAACTCACTTATCTTATTAATTCTTGGCATCTCTAGCTCTATCTTTTCAAGTTTTTTCATAATGTGAGCTAGGGTAATGTCCTCTTGAATGCTAGCAACATGGGGGTTTCCAACAAGATTTTCCATAATACTAAGAGCTTCCCAAACTGGGACTTCTAGGAAATTCCCATTGCTAGCAGTATCTAGAATAAATCTATTCCAAGAAGTAATTCTAACATAAAAGTTTCTAAGAAGGATAGTAGTGGATTGCTTCTTGGCGGCCCTTTTTTGAGAATCATTAATTCTATACCAGGCATCTTTCAGACTTTCACCACCTCTTTGTTTAAAGGTGAGCACTTCTGCTTCACCAAAGGCAAAAGGACCAGACATAATGACAACTACTAGCAAGGTAACTATTTTTTTAATTTTTGATATTGGACACTAAAGAAAAAATTGAAAAGTAAACTAAAAAGACTAAAAAGCAAAGATAAAAGATAGTGTGCAACTCCCCTATCTTGAAGAGCAGAGTCCCCAGCAACGGCACCAGAAATTGATTTTGATGGCGTGAGAGTTGACGGGTATAGCTTTGCTTGCGTTCCCGGCAACAGCGTTTCTCGCCCCTCGTTGGTTACCCAAAGTGGAAGATGGAGATGTAGACAGCAGCAAATTTCCCTCGGTGAAGATACCAAGGTTTGTCTCCAGTAGGACTCCAGCAACGACAAGAAGGTGACAACGGCGCCAGAAGTTAGGCGGTTGACGTGGACCTGCACACACAACAGATAACTTTGCTCCCAACGAGTTCAGAGAGGTTGTCAATCCCTCCAGCCTTGTTGTTTACAAAGGATCAAACGCACGGGATAATAATGATAGTGATAGCAACGGAAAAGTAAATAAAGCAGAAAATAAATAGTGGGTGTAAACAGTATTGGAAATATGGGTCGGGGTCCCAAGATGTTCACTAGTGATGTCTCTCTCCCAAAAGACGATAAAATAGTCATGCGAGGTAAAAAAATTACAGCTGGGAAATTGACAGGACTATGTGCGCAAACCAATGCTAACTACGCTATAAAGAAAGGAAGAGGCTCAAAAGCATGGGCGGTACGCCAAGACAAGTAGACCGAAATCCATCTGCATCTACCTACTAATCATCCACCTTGAGATATCTATCCAGAGCATCTCGCTGGTATTAAGTTGCGAATCCCACCCAAAGTGTAAACTCAAAGCAACAGACAACTGCATTAAAGAACTTTGCGTAAAGTAAACAATCCTTGCACCCGCAAGTACAAGCACCGTTGTTTTCTCCCTTGTGGAAACAGCACATCCCCTAGACTCATGTTTCTGCCACTCAAGCTAGTCATCGGGGGGCATGATCCCACAATCATGCATAACACTCCCTCTTGGAGTCACTACCTACTACTTGGCCAAAGAAATAAACAGCAACGGAGAACATGCAAGAATTACTCAAGCACATAATAAATATAAAAGAGGAGAATCAAATATATTACTCAACCACAATCTGAACATAGTCTCATAATCCATCGGATCCCAGCAAACTCAGCATAGCAACAGCAGAAAGATTACATATGTGCCTCGATCATGTAGGGCAGATCACGAGGTCTAAACCATTAAGAACAAAGAGGGGAGGAGAACATCACATAGCTACTGATCATAGACCCATGGTCCAAGGTGGACTACTCACGGTTCATCCGGGAAGCATCCATGGTGGTGGATAAGCTCCCGGAGGTGGTTCCTCCCTCCGGCAGGGTGCTGGGAAGAGGTCTCCTAGTGCTCCCGATCTTGGAAGCGCGGCGGCGGCGGAACAGAGGAGAGATCGCGAAAAAGGGTTCTGTCCCCGAGGGTTTCTCGTCACGGGGAATAAATAGGCGAAGGGGACCAGCCAGAGGTGGACCAGGGGCCCCAGGCACCCCCCTGGCGCGGCCTAGGGGTGGCCGCGCCAGGTGGCCGCCTGGGCCACGCCTGGCCCCCCTCTGGCCCCACTTGGTCTCTTCTGGAAGGTTCCCGTACGCTGATTTTTCCTATATTTTTCCCGGAATTTTTCTGGCACTTTAAATAATGGGAAAACCTGGAATACGAACTGGCACTGGGGTGCAATGAGTTAATAGGTTAGTCCAAATATGATCAAAAGTGTATGGAAGTTCATCAATAACATAGCAATATCACACAAAAGAGGCATGGAGCAAGCAGAAATTATAGATACGTTTTGGATGTATCAAGTGCTCAAAATCAAAAGGGAGAGGATCGTATTGAATTGTACCTGGCCAGTGGTCTAGGAACGAGTCATAATAAGATTCCAAAGGAGATCTTCTTGAACCTTTATGTTCTTACTTTCCTAGTTTCAATACTATATATAGACTCTTGCTTGTTATTGTCTTGACTTTAATTGCATATCTTCCTTCCTGTACTTTAATGTTCAAATCTTTGTTGGTAGCATGTCACCATAGAAATTATCTTTGTTGTCATTTACCTACTCGAGGACGAGCAAGAATTAAGCTTGGGGATGTTGATATGTCCCAAACGTATCTATAATTTCTGCTTGCTCCATGTCTACTTTGGTGATATCGCTATATGTTTTGATGCACTTTCATATCATTTACAACATATTTTGGAATAACCTACTAATTCAGTGCCTAGTGCCAGTTTCTATCTGTTATTGTCCGTGGATTGTTGAAAAAATTCAAAAATAAAAGTGCTTGGAAAATTCCAGAAAAATTACCAAAAAAATATCCACAATAGAAGACTCCAGAAGCCCGAAGGAGTCCCCAAGGAGGGCCACCCCCTGGCACGGCCAGGGGGGTGGCCGCACCCTCTGGCCACCTGGGCCAGGGGGCACCTCTCAGGCTCCCCTTTGGCCTATGTTTATCTCCCGAGAAAGGAACCCTTAAGGATCTCCCCGTTACGCGATTTCGTCCACTGTTCTGCCATCGAAGTGATTCTGATCCCAGGATCGCCACAAGAAGTTGTCCCGCACCCTGCCGGAGGGGGGATTGACCTCTGGAGGCCTCTCCATCACCATGATCGCCTTTGGGATGCGCCATGAGTAGTTCCCCTTGGACGATGGGTCCATGAACAGTATCTATGTGATGTCTTCTCTCCAATCTTGTGCTTCAATGTTGAGCCCTTGTGAGCTGCCTATCATGATCAAGGCATCTATGTATTAGTTCCTGTTTTGCTTTGTTGTGTTTGCTGGGATCCGATGAATTATGAGATTATGTTCAGTTTGTGATGAGTAATATATTTGGTTTACCTTTATATTTTTGTTCTTGAGTGTTCTTGCATGTTCTCCGTTGCCGTTTGTTACTTTGGCCAAGTAGTACATTGCAACTCCAAGAGGGAGCATTATGCATGATTGTGGGTTCATGCCCCCCGATGCCTAGTGTAACAGCCCAGATTTCACAAAAATTAAAAATTTTGTTTTCGGTGTGAATTGTTTGATTGTCTGAATTGTTTGCGGTGTTTGCATCCCCGATTTATTGATCGGCGATTATTTTCCCCCTCTTATCTCGTATCGGACGGAGACCGACCCTTGCCACCCTGACACTCGACCTTTGCGACACCGGGTTTCACCCGATCACCGTCGCGAAAACCGCGCGAGACCAGCCGCAGCCAACAGAACGAAAAACCCCGTTTAATAAGTAAACGGGATATATTTTATAGCACGCCGGAAAGTGTTCTAGGAACGGTTCCAGCGCGAGGTGAACGCTACCGGCTCGACGCGTTGATCGCGCAGTTCGAAGTTTTACCCGAATCGGAGGTCCTGCGGACCCTCGGCAGTCAGAAACGTAAACACCGCGCGCGCAAGAGAAAAACCGGGGATGTTTTTGCAAACTGCCAGCCACCTGGGCTATATAAAGACCACCACACTCCCACCTCTTTCTAGGGTTTCCCTAGTCCAAAAATTGCAGCCACCCCCCTATTTTTGCCCCAAATTTGCCCAATAGACCCCCAATTTTCGCAACCCTAGCCATCCAGGCGATCCCAGCCATCGGATCGCAGATCGGGCGGTTCTGGACGCGCCACGTCACCACCTCGTCCTCTTCTCTCTCCTCCCGTCCAGCCGCCCGCGGGCTCACTGCGCCGCCGCTGGACCGAGGCCGCCGCCGGCCACCACCTCTCACTGCGCTCCTCTCCTCTCCCGCGCCTCCTCTCTTCCTCTCCTCTCACTCCCTTCCCTCTCCCCCTGCAGGAACAAGGAGGGCGCCGCCGCGCCGAATCCTCCATGGCCGGCCGAAAGAAACTCGGGCAGAGCTCGCCCGCCGCCCGATCTCGGACCTCCCCGCGCCGGCCCCGTCGCCTAGTCGCCGGATCCGACCACCCCAGCCCTCGTCCGCGCCGCCATGTGCCTCCTGCCTCGCCGGAGACCGGCCTGCGCGCCGCCGTCGCCGACTCCCGTCGGGATCGGGACGGGGACGGCAACCCGCTCATTGCGCCGCCGTGGGCTGGCCAGCATCCGCGGCCCAGCCGGCCTGGCAGACCACCACGGCCCACCACCAGCGCCAAGCCAGCCCAGCCGCCAGCCACAGCAAATTCGGCCGAGCCCATGGGTGAGGACCTGCCCTCTTTTTTTCCTTATCTTTTTTTCTTTTTTCGTTTGCTGCTAAGTCCAGCAAACTGCTGCTGATGTTGTTTTGTGGCGTTAATTGCGAGCAAATCGTAGCCCGAATGACGTTGCGCCCAAAAGGAAAATTGTTTAGAATTGTGTGTACTTCATTTCATCTTTTGTGAGCATTTTGATTTGAGGTCATATTGATGGTGAAAATCTGTGTTGAAGTGGGCATCATGCCGTTAACTGCTACTAATTGTTGTTATGTGCTGCTGTTGTTATTTTATTGCAAGTTTGCATGATGATTGTGACACATCCATGAGGCCTATTGCATTGATTCTTTTTGCATACTGTTAAGCATCATGTCTAATTCCATTACATGTATTTCATTGTCATGTTTGCATTCCTAGTCATAGTTATTTTTAGCTCCAAAGTTGTTATGCTGCTGTAGTTGACAACCACCTCTGTTTTTCACTAAGTCTGTAACATCCCGATGCCATGTTGCATGCTTAATATCTTTTGATCTGTTATTCCTATGACCTTGATTCTTGTTTGTACCTGATCACCATCATGTCTACTTCATGCCCATGTATTGCTATGTCATGTTGCTATACTTTTTCATATAGTTATACCCCTGTTTGTACAGCATAAAAATAACAGTTTCTGCCATGTTTCTCTGATTTTCACTAAGTCCTAGACCAGTAATGTTTTATTGCATTTTGCATGAGCTATAATTAGTTGTTCATGATGCCTATTTGCATGATTCTTTTTGCCATGCCTTCCCTGCCATGTCTACTTTAGTTGCATATCATTTGTGAGCATGTTTGCATTCATTATCCTGTTTATGCATTGCTCTAAAGTGTGCTTCCTGATGTTGGTAGATTGTGTTCCAAACTTGTTTTGCTTGTATCTTTTTAACCGTAACTCCGTTTGGAGTGTTCTTTATATGTAACTTGATTAGTTTTTCATGTACTTTGTGTTTATGCTATTGTTTGTTGTTGTTAACCAACCTAAAATATGGTTTAGGGCAGAACAGTATCAAATCTTTTAATTGTCGTGGGGTACTTAGTGATGTGCCATGTTTTGGTTGTGCCTCACTTAAATTGACTAGCGTAGATAGTTTATCTTATGCTTCACCTCTTGACATGTTTGTGTGCTATGCCATGCTTGAGTGATATGCCATGTTAACAACCTTTGTTGATAACCTGTAGCTAAACAACTCGAACCTTTCCAAATGTGCGGTATCGTCGTGTGTGACGAGTACTCCACTTAACCTGTTAGTAACCGCTATCGACTGTAGGTGCGATGTCTCGTGTTGCCTTCTTGTTGATGCTTGCTCGTGTTTGCCTCGTAGTAATAGAGTGCTTGCTCGTTGATTGCTTCCAGTGTTTACCCTCTTGTGTGCTTCCGCGGGTACCTCTCGGAGACATTGCGAGCTTGCGATCAACTACACCTTCGGAACCTGACTTATCAACAGGCAAGGACTATGCATTACTTATGATCCATTCTATTTCAACCAGCGGTTTGCATGCTATTCTAGGATAGGTTCGATGTTAGATCCTACCACATGTTTACAGCCTCTTTCAAACCGATACAGCCATGTCCCCTCCCAGTAAAACCATGTACTGCTATGTTACTATTGCTCGTTTCTCAGCCACTGCTTAGTATGCATGCTTAGGATGCTACGAATGTTACCATGTTACTCCTTGGTTTGGGCTATCACACTATTATATTGTTGTTGATGATATGATTATTATAATGTTGACTATATTCGACGAAGGATGGAAGGTCTAGGCTATCCCGCCCCGACGCTTTGTTCCATTCGAGTCACCTAGGACCCGAGTTCCGGGTATTGGTTTTAAGACTGAGCGTTCCTAACCGCGTGTGGGATTTTATGGGGTCCCCTCTTCTTACCTACCTAGCTCCAAACATTTCTAGAGGTGGCCCAAGCTGATTTACCATTTGAAACCGTGTGTGTGCTTGGTTGGGCCCCCATCAGTTTTAAAACAACTCGGGCTAGCGGAGACAGAGTTCCTCTGCTGGTCCACACTGGTGAGCTAGGTAAGTCCCCTGTTATATAGGTGAGACTAACCCCAACCTTAGCCATACGTAAGAGTCCGATCCGAGGGCGCGTCCGGCTCTTGGATTGGGTGTCGACTCCCCGGGGGACACCCGGATTTTTTCGTTGTTAGCTAGAGGGACCTGTCGTTTCGAATCTCTCGGAACTAGATCATAAAATGGTTTCCTGTGATGGGTAGCAACTGAGAGAGATGGGCGTGCGTGCGGAGCCTTGTAATGGGCAGTTGGTACACCCCTGCAGGGTTAAATCTTTTCGAGAAGCCGTGTCCACGGTTATGGACGACTTGAGACCTACTCCTTGTTCATAGACAACAACAACAACTGAGATAATCTTAATATAACTTGATCAACGTGTGTGTGCCTTGACTGCTTCTTCTTCGTCGGGATGGGAAGAGGAGGACAAGGATAGGATAGGTGTTATGTTTGCGTAAGTAGTTGATAGCAAGACTTGTTGGAGGCGATTCCTCATCGAATGCTTGGCTTCTTATCTTACTCTCTAGATCGCTAGCCACTTCATAAATGCTAGTGCGGCAGCAACCTCACCACTTACCCCTTCCTTACCGTAAACTACTAGTTGTCCTAGAATGACGAGTGATGAAGTCCTTGCTGGGTCAGATGACCACTACAGTTGGATGTTGAGTACCTCTGTACTCATGATACTACCCCCAAACTCTTTTCAGGGTTCTTGATCGACAACAGGTATGGTGATCGACGTTTCACGTGGAGACTCCACGATGACTAGTTAGGCGGATCCCGGCGGAGGGCATGGACCCATGTGGTTATGGGAATCGATGTGTTTCTCTTTGCCAGTAGGCATTTGATTTGTAGTCTGTACTCAGACATGTATCTTCCGTTGTTGTATTGTATTAAGGCAGTTGTATGCCGATTGAATAAGATGTTGTATCCTTGTATCTTTAATGTTGTGATATCATGTTGGAAATCCGGGGCGTATGGCATTGTCGTACGTCGCGGTGGGACCGATATGTACTTCGTCCCCGGATCTGGATGGAAACATATAGATCTGGAACAGTACCGCATATCGGGCCTTACACCTAGCTCGAGTGACAGATACATGAGACTAGGGGATCTGTTGTTGCCACCATGGAGAAACAATGGTTCTTGTAACTATGGTGGCAAGGATTGCTTACATTACACATAGAGTTGTAAGGCAATTGTCCATTGCTTTGAGCCTACAATTTCGTTGGGCTTCGCAACTTAATACCAGCGCGATGTTCTGGATAGATATCTCAAGGTGGATGATTAGTGAGTACATGCTAATGGATAAAAAATCTACTTGTTGTGGTGTAATGCCCACATGATTGAGCCTCTTTACTTTCTAGTAGCATAATTAGCATTGTGGTGCGTTTATAATTTTGTCAATTGCCTAGCTGTAATTTGTTCACCCAACATAGTTCTTTATCATATTTTGGGAGAGAGACATCACTAGTGAAAGTCATGACACCCCAGTCCATATTTCCACCATAGTTTACACCGTTCCAATTTACTGCTTTTATTTCCTTTCAGTTGCACCCACTATTATTTCCCCTTTGTGTTTGATCCATTGTAAACAGCAAGGTCGGCTGATGTGCGAGATGATGATAATGGTTTCTCGCCATTCGTTGGTTACCCCAAGTGGAAGGTGAGATGTAGGATAGCAGAAAATTTCCCTCAGTGAAGATACGGAGGTTGAGTATCGAACCAGTAGGAATACGCTAATGATAAGTAGGTGGTTTGGCAAGTTAGGCACCGAATCGCTTGCTTCGCCTGGACCTGCACACAACACAAATAAATTTGCTCCCAACGAAGTTCAGAGAGGTTGTCAATCTCTCTGGTCTTGTTGTTCACAAAGGATCAAACGCAAGGGATAATGATAATGGTAGCAGCTGGAAAGTAAAAGCAGAAAATAAATGAGCGTGTAAACAATGATGAGAATATGGACCAGGGTCCCGTGATGTTCACTAGTGATGTCTCTCTCCCAAAAGACGATAAAACTACTATGAGAGGTAAACAACTTACAGCTGGGCAATTGACAGGATTAAAAACGCACCGCAATGCTAACTATGCTACAAAGAAAGGACGAGGCTCAAAAGCATGGGCAGTATGCCAAAATAAGCAGACTGAAATCCAACTGCATCTACTACTAATCATCCACCTTGAGATATCTATCCAGAACATCTCGCTGGTATTAAGTTGTGAGCCCCACCCAAAGTGTAAACCCAAAGCAACAGACAACTGCATTAAAAAGCACTTTGCGTAAAGTAAACAATCCTTGCAACCGCGGTTACAAGCACCGTTGTTTTCTCCCTTGTGGCAAAAGCACATCCCCTAGACTCATGTTTCTCTCACTCAAGCGTGTCATCGGGGGGCATGAACCCACAATTGAGCATAACGTTCCCTCTTGGAGTCACTACCTACTACTTGGCCAAAGCAATAAACAACAACGGCGAATATGCAATAATTACTTAGGAACAAAAATATAAAAGATAAGAACCAAATATATTAATCAATCACAATCTGAACATAATCTCATAATCCATCAGATCCCAGCAAACTCAGCATATCAACAGCAGAAAATTACATATGTGCCTCGATCATTTAGGGCAACTCACGAGGACTAAACCATGAAGAACAAAGATGGGAGGAGAACATCACATAGCTACTGATCACGAACCCATGATCCAAGGGAAACTACTCAGGGCACATCCTGGAAGCGTCCATGGTGGAGGGGAAGCTCCCGGAGGTCAATCCTCCCTCCGGCAGGGTGCCAGGAAGAAATCTGCTGGCGCTCCCGATCTTGGAAGCGCGGCGGCGGAACAGAGGTGAGATCGTGAAAAAGGGTTCTGTCTTCGGGGGTTTCGCGCCACGGAGATTAAATAGGCGAAGGGGGGCAGCCAGGGGGCCACCCCCCCCCCCGCGCGCGCGCGTTGCCAGACCCTAGGCCGCGCCAGGTGGCCGTCTGGGTCCCTCGTGGTGGCCCTCTGGCCCCACCCAGGTGATTCCGGAAGGTTCCCGTACGCTGATTTTTTATCTGATTTTTCCAGAATTTTTGGAGCACTTTTTATATGGGGGAAACCTGAAATAGAAAAATAGCAGAAAACAGGAATTGGCACTATGGTGCACTGAGTTAATAAGTTAGTCCAAATATGATCAAAAGTCTATGAAAGTGTATCTAGATCATACCAATATCACACAAAACATGCATGGAGCAAGAAGAAATTATAGATACGTTTGGGACGTATCAACATCCCCAAGCTTAATTGTTGCTCGTCCTCGAGTAGGTAAATGATAACAAGCATAATTTCTGTGGTGATATGCTAGCAACCATATAAGAACTTTAAAAAGTAAAGCAATCAAGGTATGTGATCCAATTCAAGTCATAACATGCAAGAGTCTATATTAGCATTGAAACAAGCAACGAAAGAACATTAGGTGCAAGAGCTCTCGCTGTCCATGACTCGAATGTCTCCAAATGGTGTTTGCATGCAAGAAAGGGATATGATAATACGAGAAAAAAGTATTTTTGTTGAGAACTCAATCTACTAAAGTTTCACACTTGGTCTTCTTTGGAATCTTATCTTGACTCATACCCAGACCACTAGCCAGGTACAAGTCAATTTGATCCACTCCTTTTCGATATTTTGAGCACTCATGCAATGGATGAGCGTACGCACGAGAGTTGACACTTAGGATGGCAAAGAGAGAAGTATGGTGGAGGAGGAAGACAAAAAGGATGAGAAAGGCTCACATCAATGAGGACAATCATAGCCGAGAAGGCCAAATGATAGATATGATGTGAGGAGTAGGGATTGCCATGCAACAGATGCACATATGAGCTAAGAAAAGCTCTCTGAAGGAACTAGTGGGGGTGCATCCAACTTGATCGCTCATGAAGACCTAGATCTCGTTTGAGGAGGCTCATCCTTGGAATATGCAAGCCATGTTCTATAATGTGAAGGTCCCCACATAGCTATATGCATAAATGATCATCTCTATGGAGTACAAGGATAAGAGGGAGTACTAGTGTGGATCTTTCAAAAGGATAGTAGTGTTGCCCCTTTCTCTATTTTAATTTCTTTTTATTTATTTTTTATTTTTTTGTACTTTTTTGGTGGTCTCAATGGATCTTTCTATTTAACTCTCATTTGTCCTCTTTGGGATCTTTTATTTTGTCCACTTTGGGATCTTTTCCTCACTTAAGGGCAACACTCTATTTTACAAGAAGGTATAGAAGATCTTCACACTTTACAAGGTACTCAAACATAAAGAAGATGTAGCTATCATGATGTATGCAATGTATGCCTCTGCCAGTCTAGCAGGAACATGTATGACACGAAGATCAAGTCATGAAGAGGTGGATGTTGCATGGCAATATATATCGGAAAGGCTATGGAAATGCCTTGATAGGTAGGTATGGTGGCTATTTTGAGGAAAGATATAAGGAGGTTTATGATGACAGAGTGTATCATGCCAAAGGTTTGGATGCACTGGAGAAGGTGGACGCCAACTCTCGGAGTGAGAAGAGGGAAATGCACGGTACGGAAGAGGCTAGCAAATATGAGGAGGTGGAAGTGCCAACTTTCAATACTTACATTAGTCAGAAGAACTCATGCACTTATTATTGGTAACTCTCAATCTAATAAGGAGGTTCACAAAGAGACAAGTACCCCGAGGAGGAGTCCATGGGGGTTTGGTTATCCTTGTGCATCCTCGAGTCATGGTACGTGAGTGTACTCTAATATCAGATCCCTCAAAAGATTAGCATCCATCTAGTAGCTACAGTTCTGAACTAGTTTTGTAGGTTTTTGAAAATAAACACGGATTGCCCAAAATACGACACCTATCACTAATAGGCTAGATCTCTTGACACCAAAAGTTCAAACATTACTCACAATAATACCTCAAAACTATTGCAAGTTACTACTAGAATTAAATAGCAACCTCAATTACCTACTTTCAAGACAAGACACAACTCAGTGCAACAACCAACTCTCTTAACAAGATAAACATGAAAACTAAAGAGAGTTCCAGCAATAAACTAAACAAAAGACAAGGCTCTTGCTAAAGACAAAGACTAAAACTAAACCTAAATATGGCAGTAGCTACGAACAGATAAAGAACACACAACAACAGAAAGATAGGCATGAAAAATCCTATGATGTGTTCTAGATTTAAGTGGAGCGTGTTTCTCTCCCACACAAAGTAAGTTGGGGTCTAACTTGTTATGAACAGCAAGCAAAGCTAAAGAAAACTAAAAAGTAAACCTAAGAGCGAGACGCTCCAAGCATAGCACATAATGCATGAAGTGATAAAAATATAGTGAGACGAAGGACGAACTGATGATTGTTGATGGAGAAGGGGATGCACGGGGGCATCCCCAAGCTTAGACGCTTGAGTATCCTTGAATATTTATTGGGGATGCATGGGGGCATCCCCAAGCTTGAGCGCTTGACACTCCCGGATCTTCTTTCATCATCTTCCCTCGCACACTTGAAAACTCCATTCATACATAACTCATCATAAGCTGATTAGAGAGGTTAGTACCCTTAATAAAATAATTTTTCCCCACTGGATATAAAGATATTCTTGAAGAGCTACTGTTTCTCAAGATTGCCAAAAGGTTTTCACAAAGAAAAAGCAAGCTTTAAGGTTTGCTAAAGTAAGGAAAGGCAAAACGTGGCAGAATCTATGAAAAACAGAACAAGATGTAGTAAATAATTTTTTTGGGGTACTTCTGCAACTCAAATCAAAAAAATCAGAACACACAAAAGTTTCAAAATTGTATAGAGCATGCTGTGTAAAAAATTCAGCTAAAAAAGATGAACTGGTGATTTGTTTTGATTTTTTCCGTCAAGAAGACAGAATTTGTTTTCTGGACAGCATGTCACAACTTTTGCTTCCCTTATCATAAGAGGCTATAACTTAGCACAAAGCTTGAAAATAAAGATACAATGATGTTGCTACAGTAGTAACAATCATCAAGACCACTAAAAACAGAAGTACAAACATCTTGGGTTGCCTCCCAACAAGCGCTTTCTTTTACGCCTTTAAGCTAGGCATAAAGAAAAAGAAGAATCAAAGGTCTCCAAGATCATCGGAGTCATTAAAACCTTCAAATTGATTTTCAACAAGCTCATTCTTCTTCTTCCTAGGAAAGAGATACTTACCTTTCGCCTTACCGCGTAAGCGTATGTGCCCATTACCAATATCGATGAAGCCTTTCATAGCTCGGAGGAAGTCCCTCCCAAGCACGATGTTGCTTTGGTTTGGCTCCATGATGAAGAAATCCATAGGTGCAATCCTATGGAGGAATGCAACCTGGACTTCTTTTACCTTTCCTTTAACGTCTGAAATATTTCCATTATCATGTTCATGATAAGATGACAATTTATCCATATTTAGTTTCAAAGAATCATAAACTATTTTTGGCATGGTAGAAGCTATGGATCCAAGATCACAAAAAGCAAGGAAGTCTTGGTTAGAGATACTAATCCTAACAAAGGCTCCCAATCATCATCTATCTCCAACATTTCTTTCTTGTTGGACTTAAGTTCCTCTACCTTTCTCAAGTCTAGAGCATCCATCCTCTTTTCAATAATGGCAATCCTATCTATAACAGTATCAATACTACGATCATAAGCAAAATAACTAGATAGACCATGAAAAATATCAAGAGCTCTAGCTTCATCACACTCTAAAAAGTCTCCTTCAGCTATAATATCAAGAGAGTGTTTACACCACTTAAAAAGACCATGGTAAAAATTTCTAGGAACAATTTTTATAGGTATCCAAGGCATAATTATTTTATGTGCTTCAGAAATTCTGTCCCATGCCTTCTTCATATTTTCTCCATCCCTTTGACGGAAATCGAGAACTTCCGATTCCCGCAAAGCACCAAGTCCTAACATGTTCATCTAAACAAGGAGGACTACTAAAAGCAAGATAAATAATTTTTTTTGTGATTTTTGATATAAGACACAAAGATAAAAACTGAAAGGTAAACTAACAAGACTAAAAAGCAAAGGTAAAAGGTACTGGGCAACTCCCCTATCTTAGCACTCGGAGTCCCCGGCAACGGCGCCAAAAATTTGCTTGATGTGCGAGATGATGATAATGGTTTCTCGCCCTTCGTTGGTTACCCCAAGTGGAAGGTGAGATGTAGGATAGCAGCAAATTTTCCTCAGTGAACATACCGAGGCTGAGTATCGAACCAGTAGGACTCCGGTAATGATAAGTAGGTGGTTTGGCAAGTTAGGCACTGAATCACTTGCTTCGCCTGGACCTGCACACAACACAAATAACTTTTCTCCCAATGAAGTTCAGAGAGGTTGTCAATCTCTCCAATATTGTTGTTTACAAAGGATAAAACGCAAGGGATAATGATAATGATAGCCGCTGGAAAGTAAAAGTAGAAAGTAAATGAGCGTGTAAACAATGATGAGAATATGGACCGGGGTCCCGTGATGTTCACCAGTGATGTTTCTCTCCCAAAAGACGATAAAACTGCTATGCGAGGTAAACAAATTACAGCTGGGCAATTGACAGGATTAAAAACGCACCGGAATGCTAACTATGCTACAAAGAAAGGACGAGGCTCGAAAGCATGGACAGTACGCCAAAATAAGTGGACCGAAATCCAACTGCATCTACTACTAATCATCCACCTTGAGATATCTATCCAACACATCTCGCTGGTATTAAGTTGCGAGCCCCACCCAAAGTGTAAACCCAAAGCAACAGACAACTGCATTAAAAAGCACTTTGCGTAAAGTAAACAATCCTTGCAACCGCGGTTACAAGCACCGTTGTTTTCCCCCTTGTGGCAACAGCACATCCCCTAGACTAATATTTCTGTCAGTCAATCGTGTCATCGGGGGGCATGAACCCACAATCGAGCATAACGTTCCCTCTTGGAGTCACTACCTACTACTTGGCCAAAGTAATAAACAACAACAGAGAACATGCAAGAATTACTTAGGAACAAAAATATAAAAGATAAGAACCAAATATATTACTCAATCACAATCTGAACATAATCTCATAATGCATCAGATCCCAGCAAACTCAGAATAGCAACAGTAAAAAATTACATATGTGCCTCGATCGTGTAGGGCAGCTCACGAGGACTAAACCATGAAGAACAAAGAGGGGAGGAGAACATCACATAGCTATTGATCACGGACCCATGGTCCAAGGGAAACTACTCACGGCACATTCGGGAAGCGTCCATGGTGGAGGGGAAGCTCCCGGAGGTCAATCCTCCCTCCGGCAGGGGAAGAAGTCTGCTGGCGCTCCCGATCTTGGAAGCGCGGCATCGGCGGAACAGATGCGAGATCGCGAAAAAGGGTTTTTTTCTTTGGGTTTTTTTTTGGGATATTCCACGGCTAGACCCGGCTTGGAGAAGAAGTCGATCAGATGATAAAGAGCCGGCTCGCGGAGATGAAAGCCGGACGAAGGAATCAAGATGGAGTCCACCTAACTTGGAAGATACGAAAAGCTAGAAGACTTAGATTAGGACCCGGATTGATATCCGACTTGTAATACAAGATGAGACTAGTTTGTATCCTACTAGGACTCTAGATGTAAGCCTCCCCCTTCCACCTATATAAGGAGGGGTAAGGCGCCCCAAAGAGGGCAGACTCAATAGACAACTTCAATAGGCTCTAAATTATAGACTAGTTCCAGACATCTAAACCCGGGATAAATAGACACAACTATAGGAGTGTCGGCAACTCTTCGTGAGTGAAGGAATAAGACCTAGCCACTAACAGCATGTAGGGTTTTTATCGGACGATGTTTCCCGGGGCCCGAAGCTGTATAAATCTCGTCTCTCTTTGTGTGTGATTTTCTTACTGCTCATACACTCGTAGCAAAGGCCCCATATCAAGTCCGACTCTACGGACATCTGCCGTGACTTTCCCACGACAGTTGACGTCCACCGTGAGACCTACGCACAAGGTTGTTGTCATCTTCAAGGAGGTCCTCACAGGGATCGAGAAGCTCGTGATCGACCGGACGAACAAATCTGCATTACCTTTGATCTTACGATCGCGATCAGAAACAAGTTTATTGCAGTATATATCAGATCAAATCTTGAGATCAGGAAAAATTCTGGCGCTATTGATTTACTGTTGTCAAACTCCTCGCAGTAACGACGGCTCTACCGATGTGTAAATCAAGTCAGCAAGTCCAAGCCAATGAGTATGCACATATCGTGACCAACTAGGAAAGTACTATTCCGTAAAAAAAAGGAGAAGAAAGGAAAGAGAGATAGTCTTCCGTAAGAGCCTACATCTCACCTAACTCCAATCAAGGATCCTACACGCACAAGGAAAGTGCAGCACGGGATCATCTCTTGGCTGGGATAAAATTTCAAACACTTGCAATCATGGATGCGGACTGCTGGCTTGCACTCCCGCTGTCCATCAAGCCGGCTCTTGTCAGGCGCTCCGATCTCCAGTCCACACCATCGGCTCGTACGTAGTGCCTCACCCCCACGCCGACCTCCGGCAGCAGCACCAGACGTACGCACCTGTCAGGGACGGCTCCCGTGTCACGCGGCGCTCGCCGGCTCCCTGTCCATGACGACATTGATATGCTCGATCTTGGTCGCCGCTCTAAGGCTAGCTCTAGCGTCGCCGCGCTCGCCAGTTGTGCTTGGAACCAGGCCACTGAAACACCGGTGCAAATCAGCACCCACGAGGAACCGAAGAAAACTCACGTACATGCAGGGCCGTTCCTGACAATTCAGAGGCCCTAGGGCGAGACAGACGCAGGGGCCCTTCTTGTTCAAACTTAAGGAATACACGAGTAAATATGATCTTTATTTCAGTTGAAAACGAAACATTATAGATTATCATAGCAATTATTACCATCATTATTGGCATCATTGTTCCCATAAAAAAAAATTGGGTTGCTCCTGGACACACTATGGCCCATTCTTCTGAATTCCTTGAAGAAGATGCATTAGTTCTAAAAAATTTGTCTATTAATCCTTTTTGAGATTTAATCAACTCATCTACTGTTTTTATTTATTTTTCCAAATACTTTATAGATGACATGCTACCACACAAAATAAAAATAGCATAATACTACAATTGGTTTATCTGAGAAACGAAACGACAACACCTTGTTTTTGCACAAAAAGAGACCGAAACGATAGCAAGGATTCGCCCTTCTACGGAAACTTCACGTCACAAAATCCTGAAAGGAAAAACACGTATTGGTTAGAAATTTAGTACTAAATATGTCTAAATCAGGAAGAAAAAAAACTGAATAAAATGAGAAATTCTTACAAAGTCACAATGAACGGATGAACAATCGATTGGCAGATCTTAACTACGAACCCTTGACCAGGTCTACTGTGAACTCCTTTCACCAGACACCAATCCCCCTTTTCTAGCAAGAAGATGTTTGAGAATGATACTCGTATTTCTTTTTCGACGTGTAGAGAATGATATTTCGTCTGAGAGTGAGATGATGGGCTAGACTGATTACTTATGCTATTTATAAAAGAGGGAACAAAGAAGATCAGGAATACTTACCATGCATGCAATGGCTATACGTACGAACGAAATTCAACAGAACCGTCGTGAAACTGTTGAAGGATTAGAGGAAGATTTGATCTCAGTTTCTTGATGTTGGAGGGCACCCTCCTTCGCCATTGGCGCGGTAATGAAATAAGGTAGAGGCGGCGACGGAGTTAATTTGGGGAAAAGAAGGAAGGAGAATCGAGAGGACGAGTGGAATCCAGAAGATACGATGGATTTCTACCATGGACTTGGTTAGTTGCGTAACTTGCGTTCATGCCTTTCTGGTGCCTCCTAGGCTTCTTGGGTTTGGGCCCATCCATTATTAATTAGTTTTTATGGCTGGCTTAATAACATTTAATCTTTCATAATACGGGATACTACCACACGTATAGAGATACATCCGCT
Source organism: Bromus sterilis (assembly GCA_950022295.1). Lineage (NCBI taxonomy): Eukaryota > Viridiplantae > Streptophyta > Magnoliopsida > Poales > Poaceae > Bromus > Bromus sterilis. Next base: position 150,798,776 of record OX465599.1, on the reverse strand, counting down.
CAAAAAAAGTATAGAGATACATGGTCGGGGGCCTTGGGCGGTCGCCCTGGCTGACCTGCCTCAGGAACGGCCCTGCGTACATGTTAATCAACGATGATGGATAAACAGTGACTCTGTGATGGCTTTTTGCGGCCGTGCCCAACTCAAAGGCCACACCGTGCCGCTTCGTCTCGCCAGCCCGAAGCCAACTCCAGTACAAACTGCAGAAATAGAAGTTGATCAGCATACGGTCCGCCTCCACTACGAAGCCGACTCCAGTACAAACTGCAGAAATAGAAGTTGATCAGCATACGGTCTGCCTTCACTACGTTGCCGACTCCTGCGCCACCGGATTCCCACGCTGGGTCCGACCACACCACGCCGCCACGGCCTCTCGTGCTCCGCTGGCTCCTTCCTATGGTCACGTCGCGTCGGTTCCACTGTGGCCTGGGCCTCCCCATCGCCGAAGTTCGCCCGTCAATGACTCTAAGGCACTGGTCGCGCCCACTCGATATCGCATCCTGCGCCATGACTGCAGCGGCCGACTCCCGTCCGTCTCTTACAGCGTCGGCCTTCCATCCAATCATCCTGCACCATGGCTGCACCCGCCTTTGCCCAGGCCAACACCAATCGACTTCCGGCCACGCCGTGCAAACCTCCGCTCCGGTAACTTACAGTACCAGCCCACAGCGCCGACTATCAGTCCCAGCGCCTAGACGGCGGCTCTACACTCGCTGGCTTTCATCCCTGGCCTTCCGTTTTTCTGTGCTAGCAAAATTTACTTGCAAAACTAGTACGGATGGTTGAAATAATACCTACGTGCAAAGCTAAGGTGGATAGATGAACAGAAAGTAAAGCCAACATGGCTGATGGATACCAATATAAATGTACATACACAATATAAATGTACATACGTACAAGGATAACAATGCTTCGTGTGATCAGCACACTACTGATCCATCACGGCAACACAAACACACACAACAATGACAAAAATCTCCATCCAGCTAAGGTTCATGCTGATACTGTGCGCAGCAGGCGTTCGTCTCCAACGATTGCCGGCTACAACATCATTTAACATCGCGATCGACGGCCATGTCTGTCACCGACTTTCAGTGCCTGCTCGACGCTGACATTCGTGACGGCTACCAACGCCGCGCTCGGGCCCTATTCAACATATTGACAGCTGCACGTCTAAAAAATTCTGGTTTCCACCATCGCTTCGACGCGTGAGCCGGGTTACCAATTGCCGACTCCTACAAAGATCAATACATGGAGTCTCAAGCCAACTCCTCAAGTCGACTCAAGACTCAGGAGCTACACCTCCTACAGGATCCATCAGAGATTGAGATATATTATGTTTCAACGACAAATTATAATTGACCATCACAAAATTTGGTCCATTGATTTCGATGGTAAAATCTCGGCTTAGATTCCGGTTCATTAAAAAAATTCTGGCTTTTTCATTGAGTTCCGGATCATTGAAAAAATCCCGGCTCAGATTCCGGTTCATTGGAAAAATTCTGGCTCCCTTCGTGAGTTCCGGTTTATTGAAAATCCCGGCTCTCTTCGTGAGTTCTGGCTTATTGGAAAATCTCGGCTCAACAATGAGATTCTGGTTTATCCAAAATTTTGGACGAGTTCCGACTCATTTAATATTCCGGATCCTCAAGCGATTCCCGGCTCATCAAAAATTCCGGTTCCTCGATGAGTTCCGGTTCATCAAAAAATTCCGCCTCCTCGATGAGTTCCGGTTCATCGGAAATTCCGGCTCCTTTATTGATCCAGGATAATTACAAATTACCGGCTTCACAAGAAATCTCGGTAAGACTCGGTACTGGAACCAAGAATTCTTCAAACTTATGCATAAAATCAACTTTCATATTGCATAATCTTTTCATACATATTGCATCATATTTCACTTCTAGAACCCAGAATTCACCAAACTTATGCATAAAATCAACTTTCATATTGCATAGTCTTTTCATACATATTGCATCATATTTCATCATATTCCATCATATTTCATCATATTCCATCATATTTCATCATATTGCATCATATTTCATCATATTGCATCATGCTGCACATTGCATCATAAATTACAAATTTCTCAGAGACCTGGGGGCTTGATCAACCCTCTATCGGCTCTGAGCATGTATATTGATCAGGTAACTCAGGGAGCATGATGATATTCATCGACTCTTGCCAGAGAAACCGGCATATATATGTAAAACTTCACATGTGTTTGTTTTGATAAGGGATAAAAGGGGGGTTCGATGGCTCCAATCAACTCTCACATACCAAAGATATCCTGGCATACACATGAAATTGGCCACGTCGACCAGCCTGTACAGTTTAGAGCTTCCTTTACTAACGCGCAACCGGTTGGTCTAAACTTCGAGGTTTACATAAAACCATCAATCGAATTTAGTCCTAAGAGCCGGGCACGCTAGTTACTGGAAAGCCGGCTCTACAGAGATGTTTCGACTTCTGAACCAATAATATCTCTCAACGCGAGAAGATGAGGTCTAAGTCGGCTTCTATTAGCCTTTGCATATCCATTTTTTGCATTCATAACATCATTGGATCTTCTGCATTCTTAAAGTCGATCTCCGATCGCAACCAGCTTTCGCCACAAATAAAGTCGATCTTCGATCGCAACCGGCTCTCGCCATACATACAAGTCGTTCTATCCTATGAGTCGATTACCGATACAAAACTATTTTGAAGGGGGCTACAGATACATACATTACCAAAAAATATCGACTCTCGCCATATATATAAGTCGACATTTGTCGCACTGGCTCTCGCCATATAAAATATATAAGTCGAATTTTGTCGCACCAGCTCTCGCCACATTCAGACGATCATACCGACTTGGAGCTGGCACACATTATTCCGGGTTGCTGAAGGAAACATATTCCAGCACTCGAAGGGAAACTCTATTTGGAAGCTGGGAACACAACCCATCATATCATATCTATCGGATTCAGCAAAATCACATTCATCGGCTTCAACAAAAATTGCCGGCGTTGGCATATAATCCTTGCCGACTTCAGAAAACAAACAAGAAATTGTAAAGTCCCAGGTTTCTGCAGGCAAGACAACCCGGCACTTGGGGGCTACACTACTTCGAAGCAAATTTCACAATTACAAGTCTCAGGTTGCTGCAGGCAAGACAAACCGACACTTGGGGGCTACACCAGCAAGGCTATTTATATACAAAACTCCAAGTCATCACGAGATGATAAACTCGGAGCTTGGGGGCTACAGGTGATATGGACATAAAATTGCCCGTAATTTTTTTCCCGAGTCCTTTTGACAAGACACGGAAGAGCACAAAGAAACTTTGAACTCAAAAGTGGAAGAGCTCAAAATTGAACAATATCAGGTTCATTGACATGAATCAGTGGAACAAGCCGGCGTAATGGTTTGGCCTCCAGACCCGGTCTTTATCCTAACTATTCATTATATTGGCAGTTTACCATGGACGCGCACCTAGCGTTCTCTTCTACGACAAATCTCATTGCCAAGGAAAAGCAGAGGAAAAATGAAGCCAACGCCAAGATTGCGACCAAGCTAAACTTGGGGGCTAATGTCGGGGGGGTATCCCACGGCTAGACCCGACTTGGAGAACAATTCGGTCATATGACAAAGAGCCGGATCGTGGAGATGAAAGCCGGACGAAGGAATCAAGATGGAGTCCACCTAACTTGGAAGATACGAAAAGCTACAAGATTTAGAGTAGGACCCGGATTTATATCCGACTTGTAATACAAGATGAGACTAGTTTGTATCCTACTAGGACTCTACATGTAAGCATCCCCCTTGCACCTATATAAGGAGGGGTAAGGCGCCCCAAAGAGGGCAGATTCAATAGACAACTTCAATAGGCTCTAAATTAGAGACTAGTTCCGGGTCATCTAAACCCGGGACAAATAGACACAACTATAGGAGAGCCGGCGACATGCCAACGACTCTTCGTGAGCGAAGGAATAAGACCTAGCCACAAACATCATGTAGGGTTTTTATCGGACGATGTTTCCCGGGGCCCGAAGCTTTATAAATCGCATCTCTCTCTCTGTGTGATTTTCTTCCTCCTCGTACAATCGTAGCAAATGCCCCATAATCAAGTACGACTCTACGGACATCTGTCGTGACTTTCCCACGACATGTTTCGCGTCACGGAGATTAAATAGGCAAAGGGGGGCAGCCAGGGGGCCACTAGGGATCCAGGCTCCCCCCCGGCGCGACCAGACCCTAGGCCGCGCCAGGTGGCTGCCTGGGTCCCTGGTGGTGGCCCTCTGGCCCCACCCAGGTGATTCCGGAAGGTTCTCGTACGCTGATTTTTTATCTGATTTTCCCGAATTTTTGGAGCACTTTTAATATGGGTGAAACCTGGAATAGAAAAATAGCAGAAAACAGGAACTGGCACTGTGGTGCACTGAGTTAATAATTTAGTCCAAATATGATCAAAAGTGTATGAAAGTGTATCTAGATCATAGCAATATCACACAAAACATGCATGGAGCAAGCATAAATTATAGATACGTTTGGGACGTATCACCGGCGAGATTGACAATCTCTTTGAACTCGTCGGGAGCAATGTTATGTGCGTTCTTGTGTGAAGGTCCACGTCAACTTAGCGACCAAGCATACTTCTGGCACGTTGTCACCTTCTTGTTGACCCTGGAATCCTACTGGATTGATAACCTTGGTATCTTCACCGAGGGAAATTTTTTGCTATCTATATCATAACCTTCCACTTGGGGTAACCAACGAGGAGGTGTTATCTACACCCATCAAGAGGCCCGATCACGTGAGATATAGGATGAGAGGTTTAGGGTTTTGGGGGGCGAGCATGGGGTGGGAGAGCGCCCATTCTTTTTTTGGTGCACATAGGAGAGTGGAATGCTAAACAGATTAATTCCCAAGAGGAAAAAATGAAGTTTTCCAAAAGATTCTCAAAAAAATCCAGAAATTCTAACTTACCAGAGGACCTACGGAGCCAGAAGGCCACCTGAAGGGGGCTTGCCCCTGGACTAGGTGGCCAAGGGCGCGACTAGGGCTTGATCGCGCCACCTGGTCACCTGGTCATGTGGGGCCACCCCCGAGGCCTCCCTTTGGCTCTTATTTTTACCCCCGTCGAGGAAACCCTGAAACAGACGCCCATATTCTAGTTTTCCATAACGGAGCCGCCACCACCTCTTCTTTTTCTTCGGGAGAGCTAATCTAGAGGTCGTTTTGGCCTCCGATGAGGGGAATTCGTTGCCATCGTCATCACCATCGCTACTCCATCATCCTTCCATGTTTCCCCCATCCATGTGCCAGTAATCCCTTGCTGTAGGCAAAGGGGATGGTAGGGTTTGATGAGATCTATCATGCAATAGTTTGTCAGATTGTTGGGGGCATGTTGCCTATCATCTACTATGGTGTTTATCATCTTTGTTGCGTCTTGTTACTCTTTATGCTTGACACTAGGGCCCGAGTGCCATGATTTCAGATATGAAGTTATTATATCTTCATGAGTATATTCATATTCTTGATCCTATATACAAGTTGTATGCACCTGTTATAGTTCAGAACCGGCGATCTCAATGGTGACAACTTGGGACACCAAAGGGGATGGACTGTAACTTGAGGATTCCGTGTATCTATAGATTGTTAATGCTTTGTTTCGGTGCTCTTTGTCAGGAGCACATTAATCTTTATTAGTTCTTATGGCAAGCACGTACAACTACCTTTGAGAGCACTTTTCTGTGTGCCTTGCCCCATGTTCCATACACGATCTATCTCATTCATGCAGCGCCCAATCTTCCATTCCTTAGCCTACAATGTTTTTAATCCATGCTTGTTAGTAGTTGCTTTATTTTGTTGCCTTTACTTTCATAGTTTTTCCACCGCTGTTTCCATCACCGCACCTATCATTGTTACGCCCTTGCCACTAATAAGTTGTTGCCAAGCAAGAATATTTCAGGTGCGGTTGAATTGACAACTCAACTATCAAATCTTATAAATATCCTTTGGTTCCCCTTGTGTCGAATCTATAAATTGGGTTAGATTACCCTCGAAGACTATCGCGGTCCCTACACTCGTGGGTCATCAAAGGGCTGGGCCATGATTTTATGAAGATCAACTTTGTGTATGCAGAGGCTACAGTGAGTGAACCTCCCTGGCAGGGTGGAGGTGTAAGGCCTGATATGCGATATTGTTCCAGATCTAGATGTTTCCATCTAGATCCGGGGACGAAGCACATATCGGTCCCACCGCGACATATGACGAAGCCATATGCCCCGGATTTCCAACATGATATCACAACATTATAGCTACAAGAATACAACATCCCATACAATCGGCATACAACTTCCTTAATTACATTACATCAGCGGAAGATACATGTCTGAGTACAGACTACAATCAAATGCCTAGTGGTAAAGGTAAAACACACCATTCTCGTAACCACACGGGTCCAGGCTCTCCACCGGGATCCACCTAACTAGTCTTCGTCGAGTCTTCGTGAAGGCGTCCAGAAGAAGGGTCGTCGAGCTCCTCTGAAGTCCAAGATCGTTGCATAACATGCGTAGAAGAGAAAAGAAAGAGGTGAGCTATATCAAAAGTCTTGTAACTAACTTCTCACGGGTAAGATGGGGGTAGTGGTGAGGTTGTAGTCACACTAGCAATATATGAGTGGCTAACGATCTATTTAGAGTAAGATGAGAACCAAGCATTCGATGAGGAATCGCCTCCAACAAGTCTTGCTATCAGCTACTTACGCAAACATAACACCTATCATATCCTTGTCCTCCTCTTCATCACCCGATGAAGAAGAAGCAGTCAAGGCACACAGACATTGATCCAAGTTATTAAGATTATCTCAGTTGTTGTTGTCTATGAACAAGGAGTAGGTCTCAAGTCGTCCATAACCGTGGACACGGCTTCTTGAAAAGATTTTACCCTGCAGGGGTGTACCAACTGCCCATTACAAGGCTCCGCACACACGCCCATCTCTCTCAGTTGCTACCCATCACATGCAACCATTTTATGATTTAGTTCCGAGAGATCCGAAATGACAGGTCCCTCTAGCTAACAACGAACAAATCGGGGTGGCCCCCGGTGAGTCGACATCCAGTTCAGGAGCCTGCCGCTCTCTCGATCTGGTCTCTACCGTATGCCTCGGGTTTGGATTGCCGGTGAATTCTCACATGAGGCCGGGTCCTCAGCCGGATAGGTTGGACCAACAGGGAAACCATGTCCCCACTGGCCCGGTTTGTTTAAAGAACATCTGCCAGGAGCGACCCGACAGACACACACACACACGAGTTTCAAATGGTAAAATCATCTTGGGCGACCACTAGAAATGTTTGAAGCTAGGTAGGTAAGAAGAGGGGACCCCATAGCATCCCACACGTGGTTAGGCACGCTCGTCAAGAGACACAATACTCGGAACTCGGGTCCTAGGTGACTCGAATGGAACAAAGCGTCGGGGCGGGATAGCCTAGACCTTCCATCCTTCGTCGAGTATAGTCAACATTATAATAATCATATCATCGACAATAATATAATAAATGTGATAGCCCAATCCAAGGAGTAACAGGAGGTAACTGTTGATAACATTCTAGCATGCATACTAAGCAGTGGTTGAGCAGCGAGCAATAGTAACATAGCCGAACAAGGTTTGCTGGGATGTGGAGGACATGGTTGTTTGGGTTTATTTGAGAGGAATAAATATGAAGTGGTAGGATCAAGCAATCGTTCTATCCTACACCTAGACGCGAGTGATATGAAAGTTATAAGCATGATATATGCTCCTCCTTACCTGATGAGAAGACGAAGTCGAAGGTGTAGTCGATCGCAAACTCGCAATGTCTCCGAGAGGTACCCGCGGAGGCACACAAGAAGGAAACACTAAAAATGCAATCGACGAGCAAGCATATATTACTACGAAGCAATCACGATCAAGCATCAACAAGAAGGCAACACGAGACAACGCACCACGATATCGCATCTATCGTCGAGAGCGGTTACTAACAGGTTAAGTGAAGTATCGGTCGCACACGACGATACCGCACATTTAGAATGGTTCAAGTTATTTAGCTACACAACATGAGCAAAGGTTATTAACATGATATATCACACAAACATGACAAGAGGTGAAGCACAAAGTAAACTATCTAATCTAGTCACCTTAAGTGGGGGGTAAAACCTATACATGGCAACTATTACGGACCCCACGATAATTATTGCATTTGGTAATGTTCTTCCCTAAACCATATTTTATGTTTGTTAACAGCAGAAAACAACAACATAAACAAGATCTACACGCAATTCTAGTCAGGTTACATATAAGGAACATTTTTATCGGAGCAACGGTTAAAAAGTTACGGCCTATTACATTTACAGTGGCAAGGATGTAATTAGCACTAAAACAACATGTAAACAAAGTCAAACATGGCAAAGAGCAACATTTTATTATTATACATGAAAAACTAAGCAATTTACATGTAGAAAGCGTCCCCATCCGACTAATGATTAAAACGATACGAGCCTCGACAAAACACTACACAATCTGCCAAAAAAACTAAACTAGAAAAGGAATAAACATCTAACGGGCCGAAACTGCTCTTACGGGCCTAAACAGGGGACAACGCATAATAATAAAAAGACACACATGGGCGAGAAACGATACACGGGCCGACCCAGCAGGTGCAACAAGAAAAAAAGAAAAGAAAAGAGGGGGGCGAGCTCACCATGGGCTTCGGCCCAGCTTGGGGGTGGAGCTGGATAGCGCGTGTGCGCCCAGGCAAGAGGAGGCAGCGGCTGGGGCCCTAGGCCGCTGGGCTGGGGCGCGATGGTGGAGATGGGCCGCAGGGGCGAGGCGCTGGGCCGCTTGAGCGCCCATCCAGCGAGCGGTTTGGGCGGCCAGTCGTGCTGCCAACCAGATCGGGCCGCGGCAGAGGGGCTCGGCGGCCGTCGTCTTCCGGCGAGGACACGACGACGAGGGGAGGCCGGGGACAGTGGGAAACGGGCGCGGTGGCAAGATCTGGCCGTGTCCGGTGGAGAGGGCGGCGGAGGGCAGTGGCACGGCTCGGCTTGGGAAGGCCGGAGCCATGGCGCGTCGGAGCTCCGGTTCATGGCGCGCGGCGGCAGTGGCTCCCGTCCTGCATAGATGAGAGGGAGGCGAGGTGAGGGGAGAGAGGGATGGAGAGGAGGCGACAGGAGGAGAGAGGAGGCGGCCGGCGGCGAGGGCAAGGCCGATGGCACGAATCCGGCGGCTCGGCGGCGACTCCCGTGGCCATGGCGGCTGGTGCGGGCTGGCCGAGCCCAGATCAGGCCCGGGCGACTTCCAGGACCCTGCGGGGCCCGGTTCCATGGTGAGGCTGGCTATGAGGAGGCTTGGGGCGACGTGGCCGCCTGTGGATGCTCCGTTCTGCGATCTGATGGCCAGGATTTGCTGGGTTCTAGGGTTTCGGTTGGTGGGGAGGAATTCGGGCAGACCTGGACAAATTGAGGGGGCCGACTGCGAATTTTGTGTAGGAAAACCTAGAAAGGGGTGGGAGAGTGGTGGTCTTTATATAGGGTGGTTGGCTGGCAGATTTACGCAAATGCCCTCGGGTTTTTCTCCTCGCGTCCGATACTCCAAGTTTCTGACCGTTGGGAGTGCATACGACCTCCGATTCAGACGAAATCTCGAACCACGCGCTCAGCGCGGCGAGCCCGTCAGTCGTACCTCACTTTGATACCGTTCTGAGAACATTTTCCGGCCCCAATAAAATAACACATTTAATTATTAAACGGGGTTTTCGTTCCGATGGCGATGGCTGGTCTTGTGCCGAAAGTTGCGACGGTGCTCGGGTGGACCCAGTGTCGCAAAGACGTGTGCCGTTTTGGAAAAAGGTTTAGCCCCGCATCCGATACGAGAAAGAGGGGGGAAATATTCACCACTTAATAAATTAGTGAAGCAAATACTGCAAACAATTCTAGCAATCAATAAAAATAAAGGAACAAACAAATTTTTTAATTAGGGTGGAATTTAAGGGCTGTTAAAGGAGGCCATGAGGGTGCCTCAGACGGTGGGGCGCAGGCCGAGGACAGGCCACGAGCAGGGCACCAGGAAACACAACCGCTTTTACGTCCGGATCAAGGACGAGGAGGAAATGGCCATGCTCATCATCCCTCCCTAGTTTAGGGAGGTGATGAGGCAATGGCTATTGATCAAGCCCTCACGAGTTGTGCGCCTCTAGAACTATGAGGGGCATATGGTCCTTGGCAAGGGTGGGAGTACTTGTGCCGACGCCATAGGGTCATCCCTGGCGACCTCCTCATCCTCGGGATTAGTGGAGTAGGGCTGAAGGTCCATATCGTCAACAAGAAGAGCTCCACCATGTGCACGGTGCGCTGCACTAGACACAATGTAACAGCCCAGTTTTCACAAAAATTTAAAATTTTGTTTTCGACGTGAATTGTTCGATTGTCTGATTTGTTTGCGGTGTTTGCATCCCCGATTTATCGATCGGCGATTATTTTTCCCCTCTTATCTCGTATCGGACGGAGACCGACCCTTGCCACCCTGACACTCGACCTTTGCGACACCGGGTTACGCCCGATCACCGTCGCGAAAACCGCACGAGACCAGCCGCAACCAACGGAATGAAAAACCCCATTTAATAATTAAACGGGTTATTTTTATAGCGCGCAGGAAAGTGTTTTCAGAACGGTTCTAGCGCGAGGTTAACGCCTCTGGCTCGACGCACTGATCGCGCAGTTCGAAGTTTTACCCGAATAGGAGGTACTGCGGACCCCCGGCGGTCAGAAACGTGAGCACCGCGCGCGCGAGATAAAAACCGAGGATGTTTTTGCAAACTGCCAGCCACCGGGACTATATAAAGACCACCACACTCCCACCCATTTCTAGGGTTTCCCTAGCCACAAATTTGCATCCACCCCCCTCCACTTTGCCCAGTTTTGCCTCCCAGATCCCAGAATTTTCGGACCGTTCGATCCGCGATCGGACGCATCGGATCGCGCCACGTAGCCCAGCCTCCTCTCTCTTCTCCCACCTCTTTCTCTCTCCTCTCCCGGCCGCCTCCATCCCGTGGGCGTAGCCAGCCGCCGCCGCCGCGTCCCTCTCCTCTCCTGCGCCTCTCCTTTCTCCTCCCTCTCTCCTTCCTCCTCTCACCTTCCCTCTCCTCCTCCTCGCAGGTACACCGGCGCCGCCGCGCCCGCCATGGAAGGGCCCGAGCTTGGAGCTCGCCCCCCCGCCGCTTTGGAGCACGCCGGCTGCCGAGCCCGGCCACGCTCGCCACCTCCTCCAGCCACGGGATCCCAGCCCAGCGCCCCTCCTCTGGTCCCGCCGCGCCCCCTGTCCTCGTCGCCGGAGGCCAAGCCGGCCATGGCGTCCCCGCCGCCGCTCGGGTCTCGGCCGACAGGAGCTCGGCCAGGCCAGGCCGGCTGCCTCCCCCAGCCCAGCAAGCAGCGCGGCCCACCAGGCGCCAAGGCCCAGCCGACCAGCCAGCCAGACCCCTCCTCTCTCAGGCCGGTGGGCCAAGGCCCAGTGGGTGAGGCCTTTTCTATTATTATTATTTTCCCTGGTAAAACTGCTGCTGATTCAATTTTCCGCTGCGATTTCCCGTTGATCCGTAGCTCCGATGAAAACGTGCCCCCAAAACGAAAGTTGCTTAGTTTCATGTGTACTTTAATTCATCTTTTGTGAGCAATTGCATTTGAGGTCATCTTGATTGTGTAATTGTGTGCTGAACAGGGCATCAGGCCGTTAAACTGCTACTTTTTCCTGTTATGTGCTGCTGTTATTATTTTGTTGCAACTTTGCATGATGATTGTAACAAATCCCTGAGGCCTATTGCATTGATTCCTTTTGCGTTGCGTTAAGCAATGTTTCTACTTCAGTTTCATGCATTCACATGCCATATTTGCTTGCTGCATCATGTTTAAATCTTGCTCCCAAGTAGCTATCCTGAGGTTATTGTGTTGTTGTTGCTGAAACTGTTATTTTGTTGCAACTTCGGTCGACGAGTGTGTCGCGACCGTTTATCGGATTTGAGTGATTCCAATTGCATATTGTTAAGAATCATGTCTAATTTCATCCCATGTATTGCTATGTCATGTTGCTGCACTTTTGCATATAGATTTACCCCTGTTTTTACAGCATGTGTGCATAGCTTGTCTTGCTTATATCTTTTTAACCGTAACTCCGTTTGGAGTGTGTCTTATATGTAACTTGATTAGTTTTTCGTGTACTTTGTGTTTATGCTATTGTTTGCTGTTGTTAACTAACCTAAAATATGGTTTAGGACAGAACAGTACCAATTCTTTTAATCGTCGTGCGGCACTTAGTGCTATGCCATGTTTAGGTTGTGCCTCACTTAAATTGACTAGCATAGATAGTTTACTTTGTGCTCCACCTCTTGACATGTTTGTGTGCTATGCCATGCTTGCTTGAGTTGCCATGTTAATAACCGTTGTTTGATCACCTGTAGCTAAACAACTTGAACCACCGAAAACGTGCGGTATTCGTCGTGTGTGACCGATACCCCATTTAAACTGTTAGTAACCGCTCTCGACGGTAGGTGCGATGTCTCGTGTTGCTTCTTGTTGAAGCTTGCTCTTGTATTGCTCTGTAGTAATAGTGGTGCACCGTTGATTGTTTTCCAGTGTTTATCGTCTTGTGTGCTCCCGCGGGTACCTCTCGGAGACGATGCGAGCTTGCGATCGACTACACCTTCGGAACCCGACTTATCAACAGGCAAGGACTATACATTACTTATGATCCATTCTATTTCAACCAGCGGTTTGCATGCTAGTCTAGGTTAGCTTCGATGTTTGATCCTACCACATGTTTACAGCCTCTTTCAAACCGATACAGCCATGTCCCCTCCCAGCAAACCTTGTACTGCTATGTTACTATTGCTCGTTGCTCAGCCCCTGCTTAGTATGCATGCTTAGGATGCTACGATGTTACCCTGTTACTCCTTGGGTTGGGATATCACCTTATTATATTGTTGTTGATGATATGATTTTTATTAATGTTGACTATATTCGACGAAGGATGGAAGGTCTAGGCTATCCCGCCCCGACGCTTTGTTCCATTCGAGTCACCTAGGATCCGAGTTCCGGGTATTGGTTTTAAGACTGAGCGTGCCTAACCGCGTGTGGGATTTTATGGGGTCTCCTTTTCTTACCTACCTAGCTTCAAGCATTTCTAGTGGTGGCCCAAGCTGATTTACCATTTGAAACCGTGTGTGTGCTGGTCGTACGCCAGTTGTTTACAAACCAACCTGGACCAGTGAGGACTTAGTTCCCTTGCTGGCCCACCTTGTCCGGCTGAGGACCCGGTTTCCCATGTGTGATTAACCGGCTATCCAAACCTGCGACAGACGGTAGAGACCAGATCGAGAGAGCGGCCGGCTCCTGAGATGGATGTCGACTCACCGGGGGCCACCCGGATTTGTTCGTTGTTAGTTAGACGGACCTGTCGTTTGGATCTCTTGGAACTAAATCATAAAATGGTTGCCTGTGATGGGTAGCAACTGAGAGTGATGGACATGCGTGCGAAGCCTCGTAATGGGCAGTTGGTACACCCCTGCAGGGTTAAATCTTTTCGAGAAGCCGTGTCCACGGTTATGGACGACTTGAGACCTACGTCTTGTTCATAGACAACAACAACTGAGATAATCTTAATATAATTTGATCAACGTGTGTGTGCCTTGACTGCTTCTTCTTCGTCGGGATGCGAAGAGGAGGACAAGGATAGGATAGGATAGGTGTTATGTTTGCGTAGTAGTTGATAGCAAGACTTGTTGGAGGCGATTCCTCATCGAATGCTTGGCCTCTTACCTTACTCTCTAGATCGTTAGCCACTTCATAAATGCTAGTGCGGCAGCAACCTCACCACTTACCCCTTCCTTACCGTAAACTACTAGTTGTCCTAGAATGACGAGTGATGAAGTCCTTGCTGGGTGAGATGACCACTACAGTTGGATGCTGAGTACCTCTGTACTCATGATACCACCCCCAAACTCTTTTCAGGGTTCTTGATCGACAACAGGTATGGTGATCGACGTTTCACGTGGAGACTCGACGACGACTAGTTAGGCGGATCCCGGCGGAGGGCCTGGACCCGTGTGGTTATGGGATCGATGTTTTCTCTTTGCCAGTAGGCATTTGATTGTAGTCTGTACTCAGACATGTATCTTCCGCTGTTGTATTGTATTTGAGGCAGTTGTATGCCGATTGTATGAGATGTTGTATCCTTGTATCTGTAATGTTGTGATATCATGTTGGAAATCCGGGGCATATGACATCGTCATATGTCGCGGTGGGACCGATATGTGCTTCGTCCCCGGATCTGGATGGAAACATCTAGATCTGGAACAGTACCGCATATCGGGCCTTACACACAACTGCCTTGGAGACTTCAACCTCGCCCTCCGATGGTGTGTTTCTATGAAGTTCTTAGTTTGCTAATTGTTAGAGTCTGTTGAACTGCTAGTTTTAATGGTCCGTTGAACTGATGCTATTGAAATGTGTATATTTTGGCCAGGGTCCAGCGCCCTGGCGTGTAGCTGTGGTAGTGTTAATTAGATTATGCTTATTGTCTATTGTTCTTGTTTTGATGTCGTTGTTCTTATTTTGTTCCTGTTGTTGGTTGTGGTGCTCGTAATGTGGTGGTAAGTTCATCACATTTGAAAGGGGTGAGCAGATTACATACGTGTACACAACCAAAAAGTTGTGGTCTGCATATGCTCACCTTTGAAGCATATTTGCGTGCAACCAGACAACATGTCTCCATATGACTTGTGATGCAATGCAGACAACCATTCAACATGCAGTTATTGTTTGTTTGCATGTATTTGCTAAACCAGACCCTGTGAAGATAGTTATGCAATGCAGACAACCATTCAACATGCAGTTATTGTGTTTTTGTATGTATTTGCTAAACCAGACCCTGTGAAGAAGGTTATGCAATGCAAACAAAAAGGTAGACGGCAACTAAACACATCCTTTATGTCTAGGTTGGATGATGTAGTTTGTATTATGAACTATGTTGGTTTGAAAGATATTTTTTAAATTTACATTTGAAATGATCTAGTTTTACATCAATAAATATATATACCATTGTTGGAGGTAAGTGTTTTTTCCATTATAAAAAACAGTTTTTAATTATGTAAAATTTACATTACCCATTTTTACATTTGCAAATATACATCATGCTCTGAAGTCCCGAGGCGTCTCGTGTCGCCAGCCATTTCTTGTCTTTGCCAGGAAAGAAAACCGGAAGCGTTGGTCAGCACGCACCCTCGCTTGACGCGCCGCCGCCTACTGCAGGGGAGCCGCGCGCCTCCCAAAACCCCCAGCTACCCCCCACCCATTCCCCCCCTATCACAGGTCCCATGGCCTCGCCGCAGCCCCCCGCCGGAGCTGGACAGCGGGCTCCGGCGCATGTGGTAAGCCTCGTTCTCTGCGGTTTCCGGCGTGGAAGGGGTTTTCGGCGTGGTTTCGGGCTGATTTAGCGGTGCGGTTTTGCGTCGCCGCGCGTGCTTCTGCAGGTGGCCAGCCTGTTCGTGCAGCAGTACTACCAAATCCTGCAGCAGTCGCCGGATCTGGTCCACCGCTTCTACCACGAAGATAGCCGCCTGGGCCGCCCTTCCACCCACGGCGCCGATGAGATGGACTCCGTTACCACCATAGAGGTGAGCCACCGCCTCCAGATCTGACGCTGCAACACGGACACGGTGGAGGATGGAGGACTTCTTTCTTGGGTTGGAGTGCTTACCATGGGTTTTGCTGTGGTTCCGCAGGCCATCAACGAGAAGATCATGGGGATGCACGTGACAAAGGCAGAGATCAAGTCAGTGGACTCGCAAGACTCGTTCGGTGGGGGCGTCACAGCGCTCGTCACAGGCCACCTCACTGGTGCCGACGGGGTGCGCAGCCACTTCTTGCAGTTCTTCTTCCTTGCACCGCAGGAGAAAGGCTATTTTGTGCTTAACGATATGTTCCGCTACGTTGAGGACGGCTCTACTGAACCCAGTCTTGCCCCGGCTGCTGTTGAGTTACAGCTGGAGGCGGAAGCCATGGCTGTGGCTCCCCCCCTGTCCAATGGCACAGCTGTCGAGGTTGCTGCTCCTGATCAAGGTGCGAGTGGTGATTACCTGGAATTCGCTTCATTATTTATGTGGCAGATGATGAAACTGCAAGTGCTTTATTTCTAGATACCACACCGCTGCCGAAGCAACCCGAGGAGCATCCACTGGTGCAGCCTGAGGAGAACGTTCACAACCTTCCGTCAGAGGATGATGCACAGGGGGCTGCTGTGGAAGAGGAACAACCAGTTCAAGAGGTGATAGATGAAGTCACCAACAATGTGGTACCAATGATGACCACTACTGCCATGCCTATACCACAAGGGGGAGCACCAAAGAAGTCATATGCCTCAATTGTAGGTCTCCAAAAGCATCTTATTCAAATCTTGAATTGCATTTGCTTGCACGTTTACCCCTCATCATAGGCAAATGCATTTTTTATTTATTTTACTATTATTCCTTATGTTCTGCAGCTTTGAATACACATGTGTAAGTTAACATATTGCAGTGAATGTACCTACAAATAAATCCTTATATCTTATGTGTTACGACCTTCTCTGGGCTGTAGATTAAGATGTTGTTTCTCCATTAAGTGTTGACACTAGATCGATCGTAAAGTGAAGAATCATTTTGTACATGATATATGTTCCATCTATGTTGACCAGCAAATGCCAGTACTGACACGCCATGCTATTTCATCTGTGATGCTTCCAAATATATTTATGTGTTTGAGATAATTGAGTAGGCTTGTGAGCTTTTGCCCTTGATGGTTGTTGCTTGTTCATAATGGGTTACATGGAAAAATCAATCTAAGCACTTTGTTCATTTGTTGTTTGTTAACAGAAGCAAAATTTCCCTTCTGTAGGTCAAAGTAAAGAAGGAAGCTCCATTGCCAGCTCCTGTGCCTTCTAGGCCTGCACCAGCCAAACCAGAGAAACAAGCTACTGCTCCTCCAGTTCCAACTCCAACTCCAACTCCAGCTGTGGATGTTCTGCCTTTAAGTGATAACATTGAGAGCACCAATATCCAAGAGCCCGAAGGTGTTTGTTAACTCGATGATTGCAGTCAAAACATTATTAACTTTCTTAGTCTCTGAACATCACAATATTTTTTGAAGTTGATGCACATGCGATATACGTGCGGAGTTTACCTCTGAATGCCACTCCTGAACAACTGGAGGAAGAGTTCAAGCAGTTCGGTACAATCAAGCCTGATGGCATTCAAGTTAGAAGCCATAAGGTACTTGCTTTTTGTAACTGGCCTTGGGTTATTTTTGTTGGCACTCTCACTCTAGAAGCTGATACTGATATTTTATTCATGTGGATGCAGATTCAGGGATTCTGTTATGGGTTTGTTGAATTTGAGGAGTCTAGCTCTGTCCAAAGTGCAATGAAGGTACTTCTTAACAATCATGACTAATCAACTTGTCGGTTTGTTCATCTTTGTTAACAACAAATTCATTTCGACTGCATATTTGTATAATAATTACTGCTGAAAATTACTGTGTATTGTATACTGCATCACTTTGTTTGCATGATGCATTTGTTCTTTAATAGTGTGATTTAGTAAGTTTATGTTTCTATGAGTTATTTCTCAGAGCTGGAATAATTGGTCAGTGTCAATTGAAGGGCCATTAATCACATATCAGAGCAGCCATCGGGAAATCATATGGGAAAACTAAAACAAGTAACAACCCAACCCATGGGCTGTGGTTGGTGAGAATCGAACTACGGCTGTTAGCCAGATACGTGTTGGCACACCAATTAAGCTAACTGTTTCGGGCGGGTATAGGGAGCGCATGTCATTTACCAGATTTTCTGCTTAGTTTTCTATGATGATCTGACATTATTTGTTTGGAAGCAACCATATATCCAAATTTGTTTAGTCCAAATATTCTTCTTCCGTCTCATTAGAAGTTTAAACTTACAAGGACTTGTTTGGATCATGATAGCTTTGTAAGGTTAAGGAAGAAACACTTGCTTTCCGCTTTTTGAAAATTCATGAAGAATTTCTGACTTAATTATACTAACGTATAAAGCCCTGTAAACATTTAGGATTTATGCTTTCGTAGTTAATTAATCGCTTTCCATAAATTGCTCCTTTTATAATAAGATGATCTGCTTTCATGGTAAGTTGCATGCAATTAGCTGTGATTCTCATATATTTGTCAAGGTACATTACTAAATTTCAGACATTAAGCCTAAAATGAATACTTTGTGCGTGATCTTCTATTATGGTGCCATTCTGTGTTGCATTTGAGTTCTTTTCTTACCCTTAAGAAACAGTGTTAGCAATTGTTCAGCTCAGTATATCGAGATGCCATGGTAAATGCAAACAAGGTTGTCAATTTCTAACTTCTTTTGACATCGCAGGCTAAATCTGTAATGATTGGCGGCCGTGAATGTTTCATAGAGGAAAAGAGGACACATGGTACACGAGGTCAGTTATATTCAATTTGTAGTATTGGAGCAAAATGAATCATATCACTCGCTAAGCGACATTATTTTCTGTAACAAGCCAATCATAAAATCACAAATGCATGACACGATCAAAATTGCAGATGGTTATTTTAGTCAAATGTTCCTTACATTTTTTCCTTCTAATATTTGATTGCACCTAACACATAATCTTTTCTGCACAACATCTGCGAGGCTATGCCATTCAATACTACAATAGACTCCATAGCTTTTGTCTAGGGAAACTGGGAAAGTACCTGCTAACTGCTGACAACCTACTTGAGTCAGTTGTGGATGATTCTTGAATGGGTTAGATTTAGGCCAGCATGATTTTATGGGTGCTTGTAATTATTCACAAACTACAAACTAATTTACATGAGATGTCACTCATGGGTGCTAAATCCATATCTCATTTAGTGGGTACTGGGTACTAAAATATGGTATCCAGTATCAACAGATTGCTTTCACTATTTTTATCTAGTGTTTAAGATGAGTTCTTGCCATAGCGTTCACCAACTGGTTCGATAGTTACCATTTAAATTTGTAATGTCGTCCTCATTTTTGCTTCAGGCTCTGGCAGAGGAAGGTTCCCACCAGGTAGGGGTAATAGCTTCAGGACTGAAGGGGTGAGAGGCCGTGGTAACTACGCTGGAGGAAGGAGCTACAGATCTGACTACGGGGGTCGAAGTGGTGGTAGAGGTGGCTCAGTTCGTGGAGCTGATGCTGGCTACCAGAGGGTCGACCGTGGAGCTGAACCCTAGACCCATGAAATGAGGGTCAGATAGCTACATGTCTGGAGTTTCATTTTGTGTTCCTTACTTACATCGTTCCAGCCCCAACAGTTGGTTTGGCACACGATATGAGAAGACTGGTTACAAACTATGAGGGTTCTCTTCTTCTGGACAACTCTTTTTTGCAGGCGACAGAAAGGCTTGAAATTGGTTACTAACTGTAGAAAATACCTGCATTCACATTTAGTTTAGAATCTTAGCTTGGTCTTTGGTGAACAGCTGATGTGTTATTTCTCGTCTTTCATTCTAAAAATCCAGAGCATTAATTAGCTGTGCCCATTTGAGTTCATAGTTTATGCAGACTATGTTATGAGAGTATGTAGTAACAACTAGAATGAAAGTATTTATTAACTAGGACGAGACTTTATCATGTTTCTCTTGCGTGTTTAGAATGTGTTCGGTTTCCCTCCAGTCGACTCTGCTCCAGAAAAAACGTGGAGTCTAATTTCAATCGCTCCGCAAAACTGAACAGAAATACACCTGCTCTGCTCTATCTGCTCCGAGAGCGGATGAACTCCCTTCCTGTTTCAACTGTAACTTATGGACCAAAGGGAGTATTCAGTACTGGTATTTGCCACATTTTGCCAAATCTCAAGTTAGAAAAGTTTCATGGTTGCTTGGTTGTAGCCACATCTTATGCTTTTTTTTGGTTAGTAAAGAATCAACTTTCAAAGGGGCAAGCATCGAATCCAAACTACACCCGTGTACAATTCACCCGTACCAACTCAATCCATTAGTCATCGTCTAGATTCCAAGTAACCCCGCCAAAAAACCCACATGTTTGCTTGCCTCCAAACCGCCCCACAAGCATCTTATATTCTACTTGATCCATAATAAGTGTCGCTCATCTAGTACAAAGTTTATACTAGCTTAGTACAAAATGAGCGACACTTATTATGGATCGGAGGGAGTATATGAAAAGATATGCAATTTGATTTATAGGATATTTTTCCCATTAAGTTTAAGTTGATATTTTTTCCTTTGAAATGTGAAGGATTGATTTCTATCCTCTATAAAGATAGGAGTCTATTCCTATAAACCCAAAAGTTTCAAAAAATAATAATCCTATAAAACTCTTATCATTTAGAATTCCTACAAACTAATAGAGTCCATAATTTTATGGTTTCAACACAATTAATTATTCATTTAGACGTGGATGCTCATCAAGGCTCTATACAACACTCAAACCAATATAGAGAGTTACAACAACTCTAGCAGATACACTATAATTTCGAACGACATATTCAGGATGTGGGTTGCCGTAAAACGTATTTGCAGTACCCAAATCCGTCGTTGTAGAACAAATGCAGCATATCTAACGATATATTTACACATTTTGAACATAGACAGTTCACGGTACACATTTTAGCTGGAACTTCGCCGAAGCACCCTCACACGTAAAAAAAAACATCTACTACGTGGTCATCGGAGGACGGCGCGATCGCCATAGGACGCAAACACGCAAAATAAACACCTATTACATGGTCATCGAAGGACGCAGGGAGCCGCCTCAGTTGTCCTTGCAATATAGGTAGTAACCTATTGTGGGGGTCTTCATGACCTCCACGAGCTCAAGATCGTCCTTGTCTGCCTCTAGATGCTCAGCCTCGCCCTCCTTGTTGACGTCCACCGCTGCTTGGGAGACCACCATCTCCTCTTCCGCCATTTGGAAGCGATGGGAAGACGGCTAGAGAAGGCGCCCTAGCTCCTGGAAGTGCTCCCACCAGCTCTTTTCGGCGTCGCGGGAGATGGCACCACGAGCGCCGGCTTACGCCGATCACGCCGGTACGACTGGACGATGCAAGGGTCCGTAGGAGCTGCCCGCCTCATGGTTGTGGCGGGAGTGCTTGGCCGGAGGCCACCCGCGCTGGCCTCGACGTCTGGACCGGCTGGAAGCCATGGCGATTTGACGCTGGAGTTCAAACAGATGCGGTGGAGGGGAAAGTGGAATGCGGCGGCGCGATGGGGGGGGGGGAGGGGAGGGAAGTTTGAGACAAGGCAACCCTAAATCCCCCTTCACACCATAGATATAGCGAACAAGTGGTGATTTTGCGGGCCGTTCGCAAACATTTTACGGACCGGGATCGCTTTAGCGTATCCGTTCGGGATATCGCATCTGCTAAAGTTGCTTTTAGTAGTGACTTATGTCAGCTAGCTGAGTCATACGAGAATCCATTTTCATAACCGAGTCATGTCTGCTGACTTACGAGTCATACAGGAAACCATTTCCATTACTAAGTCATGTCTCCTAGTGCCGACTAAGAGCAACTCTAGAAGATCCACCATCCCGCCGCTGATTCGTATATATGCGAGCTTTTTTGGCGGACGGGCGCGTTTTCGTGCTAGAATGGAACCATCCTATTGTCCACGGCCCGTAAAAATTATGTGGGCAGAACGTAAAAAACCTCCCTGAACCGCTATATCTACAACGCGGAAAATAAGATTGGGTTCCCGTATCCCATTCCATCCCCTTCCCGTCGCCACAACCTATCGCCCTCCGCCGCATCTAACCCCAACACCATCGAGTGATTCAGATGACCTGAGGAGGAGGAAGCTCCCGCGATGGCTACAACGGGTCATCTCTGTCCAAGCACGGCCGGAATGACGATGAGGCAGGGTCATCCCGCAACCTCGCGCGTGCCCCAGTCGATCCGCGGGGTCAACACATGCATGGAGCAGCGGTGCGCTCTCCCGTGGAAATCACACCTCCTCGTCGGAGTTCCACCGCCGAAGGTGACCTCCTCTGGCCATCGACGGCGTGCCGCCGCGCCACGGAGCGCAAGTTCTTGGAAGTCAAGGCCACCGTGACAGTGGGAGGACCAGGCGCAGCCGAGCCACTCAAGGTTGCATGGGAGGAGGCCGACTTCACCTGCGTCCTCATAAACTTCGCCTACGCCTATTACCTCAACGGCAACCCCCCCGACTCCTCCGGCGAAGATCCATCGTTTTAGTTTTTATTTTGTAGTTCATCTTTTCAAATTTCGGCGTAGTTCCGCTGTCTAATGTAACAGTCAAATATTATGTATCAAATATTTCAAATTTACCGTTTCGGATGGCGTTTCTTTCATAATTGAGTCATGACTCCTAGTGCCGACTTTCGAATCATACGAGAATCCATTTCCATAATCCAGTCATGTCTTCTGTGTATGGATGTTCATACAACGGATATATGCTCTTCACTGAGTGCAGTTTGGAACATAAAAAGGGAAAAGAGGTGCGGCGGCTCACGCACGCCTTGGATCTACTGGAAATGCACTTTTGGCTGAACCTTCAACATGCAAGATAGCTAAACTGCCACGCTATATGTGTTAGCTTTTCTAGGTTTAAATTTTTTTAAAGACTTATCTCTTAAATCATTAATCTGATTGATGATCCGTTTTTACCATTAGATTTGTTACGACGAGATCTTCGAAACAAGATCCTATATTGATATGTTTTGATGAATTTTTTTTGTCACCGTCATTTGCCAGATTAGGTCACTCTAGTTGCCATTTTTACCGTGAATTATTGCCACAAATTTTTGTACATAGTTGCCGGGGAAATAATTTTGTATAATTAAGGTTAGAATACAACCCGATAAAATAAAATGGCAACTCAAATAGATAAAACTGGCAAGAACAATAAATCACCATCTCAATTAGATGTAAAAATACGACAACCGAACATAAGTAAACCGGCAACAAATCGTTTAAGCACAAGTTATTATGAAATTTGGGTATAAATAACATGACAAGTATGTGTGTTTTTAGGTGATTCTAAAGAGAAACAGATACAAATACCACAAAACAAGTTTTTCATTTATGTATGTTAGTCTACAGTGTTTTAACAACCAAGTTGGTATAATCTGGCAACTATATGAATAATTATCAGGTAAGTAGAATAGTAATGTGTCAAGTACTGATGAAAAAAAGTTTTAACAACCAAGTTGGTATAATCTGGCAACTATATGAATAACTATCAGGTAAGTGTGGCAAGTATTGATGAAAAAAAGTTTTTCAAAACATATTGACATGGGATCTAGTTTCGAAGATCTCGTCGCGAGAAAGCTAATGGTGAAAACGGATCATCAATCGAGTTAACGGTTTGAGAGATAAAACATTTCAAAAATTCGAAAACATAAAACCTAGCACATTTTGCTAATCTATTTGTACTAGTACTATACATATACAAGTTCTAGTCAGTCGCCGCACGACAAGAGGCCATATGCGGGGCCACTACGGAGTGGGATCCTAAAAAAAACCAAAAGTATTTGCTTCGGTACACCCCATTGGAAAGTTCGCACGAACCTTAAAGCTACATAAAAAGATTATTCTCATACATTTACACTCAACAAATTTCAACATCTATTCTTTCAATGCATTAAACAAGAGATCAAAGTCTATTTTTCATAAAAGGATTATTTTTTAATCTTCAAATTTAATCCGCATCGGAATATGTAAACTTTTCTAAATGGGTGTATCAAAGCAAAATTTAAAATGAAAATCAAACTAAAAGATATTAAAATCCCTCTCCCATAGTATTTTGGATGCACAGTTTTTACCCAACAAAGGAAAAACATAATGAAATCGTTCTAAGCATCTCCATACGTTAATATAACTAGTAAACTTGACATGCAAATTCATGTGTGTAGAAAAAAAAATGTTTGATAGTAGTAGGCAAAACATATTGCAAACAAACCTAGCATGTTTTTGTTCAAAGTCAAGAAGGTCCATTCTCATTATTTTAGAAAAACAATAATGTAGAAAATCTACTTTGCAATGTACCTAAGCATGTTTTTGTATAAAGTCAAGGACGATGATTCTCATTATTCCCAAGCTATGTTGGCCGTTCTTCAAAATTGTGAATGCCACATGTATATAAGTTTTAGTTTTTCCTTATAAATTTCACCGACGACAAGATGTATAAGAAAACACGTCGTTTCTTTGATTAAAGGACATTGCTGTGCAACAACGTCGCATATTAACACTTCCGTGTGAGTGTTGCTAGCGTGTCGTTCTATCCGAAAAAGGTAAGCGTTCGATGCACTCTATTCCTAGTGATAGTACTAGCTTACTAGGATGTATTTATGCATGAACCTACCGCATGCGAGCTATTGTTCCCTTGCTTTTTTTAGAGAGAAGGCAGGCGATCTGACTTTATAAATAAAGCTATAAGACAACGTAGCGAAATACAACCAACAACAAGAGGCGAGAAACTAGTAACCGTAGGCACACGGCAATAATAGGTAGTATCAAGGTCTACGCTAGCCGGACCGGATGAGAAGACAACGACGACAGCGCACCATCATGTGCTAGGGTTTTGGCGAGGGGCAGAAAGAGAAGTCGCCGTGGCCTTGATTCTGTCGATCGCCGTTTTCAGGTCGAGCTTCGTCGTTAATAAGAGAAGTCCACAGCTGTAAAATAGCAATAAGGTGATATAAACAATTAACAGGATATTTGAGGAAGGTATGCTCAATGGTGAATTTATTACCCGTGTTCCAAAGGACTCAACAAATACCCGAGAACACAAGCCAAAAAATGTGTCGGAAGCGACCCGACAAGGGGCGAACAAGCTACCAAACATCACGGGAAGAATTGGGGTTCCACGAATTCCCCAACCAAGATCTAAGACAACTCCAGATGACGCGGCCAGGTGGCAGTGAAAGAAAATATGCTCAGCCGATTCCGGCAGCGCACAGAGGGAACATGCCACCGAAATGGCAGGATTCCGCTTGTGCAATTGATCCGATGATGGCAATTTGTTCCTAAATGCCTGCCACATAAATTTTGTATTTTTTTTGGGGGGGGGGGGGTGTGACGCGCGCCTTCCACAAAACCGAGAAACGCCGAACACGTTGAGCCCCAGCAAACTTGCGATACAGGGATTTGACAGAGAAGCAGATAGACGCCATCAAGTCTAAATTTGAGGCATCCTCCGCACCCAAGAACTCCGGGAGGAGAGCAGCAATTCGCTGCCAATCTAGGAGCTCCACATGTGACAAGGTGCGACGGAAACCAAAATCCCAGCCTGCTGCGGCCAGTCCGCAATAGAAGCTTCAGGGTTCAGGCAAAAGGAGTAGAGAGCGGGAAAAATATCAGCTATCCGACCAGCTGCGGACCACTTGTCCAACCAAAAAACGAACCGATAGGCCATTCCCAACACTGAAAGTGACATTATCATGAAAGATATCCCAAACCTTAATTAACTGGCGCCAGAATTGGGAACCGCCGTGACTCGACGCAAGCAGAGGGGACGAAGAAGGGAAATATTTGGCTTGGAGAATCCGGCGCCACAACGTCCTAGGATCCGGGAGAAATTTTCCACCAACACTTAACGATCAGACACGTGTTCATAATCCCGGTGTCCAAGATACCTAAGCCACCACGATCTTTAGGTTTACAAATGAGTTTCCAGCGCACCAAGCGGTACTTACGTTTGTTGTCCGAGGAATTCCAAAAAAAGTTACTTCTGTGTTTGTCCATAGCAGTGTGGGTGTTAGCCAGGAACCGATAGAAGCCCATAGAGTACATAGGGTGGGACGATAGACATGCATTAATAAGACAGACTTTAGCAGCTTGAGAGTGATGTTGGCCACGCCACGGCAGGACACGATTACCAACCTTGAGTGGAATAGAGGCTAGCTCTTTAGACGAGATAGCGTAGGGGGAGACCGGAATGCCAAGGTACTTAAAAGGAAATGAGCCCAAGGTACAGCTCATCATACCTACGGTATTAACTTTGTCATCCTCCGTGCCCCCAAGCACCAAGAGTTCACTTTTGGATAAATTAGTCTTAAGGATCGAGAGAAGTTCGAAGCAGAGAAGTAGGAATTTAAGGTTGGTAAGACAGAGGTTAGAATTCTAGACTAGAATGATCGCGTCGTTCGCGTACCGGAGGTGGGACACACCGGAAGGGATCAAGTTACAAGCCACTGGTGAAATGTGGCCAGCACCAGCTGCCCATGCAACATCTCAGAGAAGGAATTGACCACAAAGTTGAAAAGGAGCGGGGAGAGTGGGTCTCCCTGCCTCAGGCCACGACCGTTGGATAAATACGAGATCACGAAGCCATTCACGACCACCACCATATGCCCGCCACACACGAGATTCATAATCCACTGAATGTACGTGCCATCAAAATCTTTGGCGAGAAGAACATCACGCATAAAGGGCCAACTGACCGATTCGTATGCTTTCTCAATGTCACGTTTAAGGATTACCACATTGGAGCTAGACTTGCTGAGGTCGTGAACAATTTCATGTAGGGCCAAGATGCCATCAAGGATAAACCAGCCCTTGATAAAAGCGGTTTGCATGGGACTGATAACCTCATGGGAAATGGGGGAGAGACGAGTAGAAAAGGCTTTAGCGAGGAACTTAGCGATATTGTTAATAAGAGCAATAGGTCGAAAAAGTTTAACCGGATCCGCGCCTTTAACTTTACAAATGAGGGAAAGGACCACATAATTAAGGCGGTGGATATCGACCGTGCCAAGACAGAAACCCTGGATAATGGACACAACCAACGGCTTAAGAGTCGCCCTTAATTTAATGAAAAAGCTATGGATAATCCATCAGGGCCCGGGGCCGAATTGTCATTAGACGAGAAAATCGCAGCCTAAATTTCCTCAGCCGAAAGGGGAATCATCAGGTCCAGATTAGCCCGAGCCGGCACAATACTGGAAGAGGGCCATATATTTTGAGCAATGGAGATCACATGCGAGGGTATAGACGCAAGGAGAGTGGAGAAGAACTCATGCACATGGTTCATGATGATTGAGGAGTCCTCGACAAGGTTACCATTAATCCACAAGCGACCAATGAAGCAACGACGCCGCCTCCCATTAGCAATAGCCATAAAGTAAGCTGTGAGCGAGTCACCTTTAAGCGTCCAGGAAATCCGACTCTCTTTTTCCAAAATTCTTCCTCAACCTGGTGGATATTTATAAGGGCCGCTTCGAGTTCGTACTGAGGCAGCCAACCATCGGCATCCAGCCCGGAGGAATCCGCCAAATCGTCCAACAAATGAATATTGGTGAAGAATGGAGGTCTTAGCGACACGATCAGCTGCCATCTTATTGGACGAAAAGCCGGGAAGGAATTGGCGGAGTCCTTGGGCACAATGCTTCCAGTCATCCAAAGGGCCAAAGGAATTGTGACGCCCCCAAAATCAAGTAGTGTACAGTAATCATACACGCAAGGTACACGATCGAGATCAGGGACTCACGGTGAGATATCACAACACAACTCTACAAATAAAATAATACAAGCTGTTTAATACAAGCCAGGGCCACGAGGGCTCGAATACAACAGCTCGAGAGCACAAAGTTAGCGGAAGCAATAGTATCTGAGTACAAACACAAGGATACAAGGTTGCCTTAAGAAGGCTAGCACAAATATCAACAACGATCGAAAAGGCGAGGCCTCCTGCCTGGGAACCTCCAAACTACTCCTGGTTGAAGGGGGAACTCCACGATGAAGCAAGCACCGGGGATCTTCTGCTCATGGACTCCAAGGCTCCAACGTCGACTGCAGCGGCCGATCAGGCAAAACAAAAAAGGGGAAATAAAGCAAAGGTGAGTATCTAGCATACCCGCGAGTCTTACGTCCGCTACTAAGCATTTATGCATTTGTATCAAATGGAAAGGGGAGGCTGTATATACTGGACTGCAAGGTAGAAATCAGAATAAGGGTAAGAAGCTAGGCCTATCGAAGACTAGCATCTTCCGAGAGTCTTGAAGCACAAGAAGATAATAGCCAACAGTTCAATAGCATGAATGTAATAACAATGCAGCAGAAGTTGCTGCAGCATTGTATAATAGTAAGTTGTAATAATTATCAAAGCCTCCGAGATCCCCTCCTCGACTTCCCTGCGAGGAAGAGAAACCGGAACCAACAGTTTAATAGTAGTAGTTTGTAGTAGTAGGCTCTGGCTTCAGCATAAAGCTTCCTGTTACCGTGGACACAGCTATTCGAATAGATCAAACTCCCTGCAGGGGTGCACTACTGTTCAACCTGCACTCTCAGATCTCCAGGGTGGCGTACACCTTGTTAGGGAATGCCCCACAGAGGCTATCCGACACGCCGAGGCCCATCCTACGACTCATCAGAGAGGTCCCCGCTGGTCTAAATTCCTAAGCGCAAGGGGGTCTTGGACCGTCGCCCCCTCACCCTCCGGGTCGTTGTGTGCCAGGTGATTCCACGCAACTCTTCTAGGATGCGGATCGACCCAACCACAATGTTGAACTGGACTTCTTTCAGAGCTTTCGAAGGAGACCACAACACAAAGGGCCCACACCGTAGTCCCACGTGAAGGTTGTGCGTACAGGCCTTTGCGGCCTCTCAAGTCATCCACCTGAACCGTTAGTCATTTTATTATTATCAGTCGGGACAACTGTTATCGTTGCCCCTTTCTGGGTGAGTCGCGGACAACGACAGCAGCCAGGACCACCAGTACATCGGTGTCTGCCCTATCGTCCCACCAAATCTTGCGGTTACCAACAAGGTGAACCGTCTCCTTACCTTATCTCGCGTGTGCTCATGGGAGAGCTCGACTTTCGTACTACAGGATATCTCACGACCAACGAGCAAGGACCAGGCCCATATGGTATCCGCCTGTCCTACCGTCCCGATACAATCCCTGTGCGGGCACCGTTGGGTCACACAAATCCTTATCTTTAAGGACACCAGCTGATTTGAGTGCCTACCTGTTGGGGAACGGGGCAGAAAACAATAATTTTTCATGACCTACGCGTCCCGAACCCAAGACCTATGCTATGGCGATGCAAGTAACGGAGGGAATTGGTCACATACCAGTATGTAGTCCGTTAAGCGGGAAACGTTCCCGCGTGAACGTGGTTGATGTAGTCGTACCGGCAATCCCCGATGCCGCGCAGATCCACGATGACTCCTGAGGCCACCCGGTCCTTGAAGACCGATGACGGGATTACGTCCCCATCGGAATGTTGTCGGTGAAGACGTCGCGACACGGCCTCAACGATGAAGGAGCACCACAAGTGTAGCGCCTCGCGGGATTACACGCATACGGTGTACCCGACGTTCCCTCCGGGCTCCGAACCAGAAGAGCTGCGGAAAGAAGATGGATTCGGATCCCGATTCCAGCAGCATGACGGCGTGCGTATGGTGGAGAAACCCCAACCAAGTGTAGACTCCAAACAAGGGGAGTCCACTCGAGGAGGGAGAAAGAGAGAGAAGAGAGATATGAGAAACTTGTCTCAAATCAAATTGTGTGTAGAAAAAAGGCACCCCACCCCCTCCTTATATAGGCCAAGGAGGGGTGCCACTCTCCCTACCGTTCTCATGTGGGACTAAACCCTAGGGAGGGGGGGTTTGGTGCGGCTAGGGGGCTCCCTCCCTTGGCGCCTTGGCCCAAGGGGGAGCTCCCTCCTTCCCCTAATGGACCTCTTTAGGCACATATGCCTTTTAATTCATTTTTAATTATATTTAATCATATTTTAATATTTAATCCTGTTAATTAAATAATAAAACATATTTAAACATTATTTTGAACCTTTCAAAATATCCAGAACAACTTCCGGCACCTCCCGGAACAATTCCGGTGTTCTCTCTTATTTCACCGATGATCCCGAACCAATCCTTATTGCGTCGAATACCCTTAAGCGTGACACCCTACGGTTCGGGAAACAGTAGACATGATCAGACACTCTCTGACCAATGACCATCATGTGGGATCTGGTTACAATCCTTGATGAGCCCCTACGCTTCCATCGAATTAACTTCATCGTTTGAACCGTTAACGTTGAGTCCTGATCCCTTTGTCATACTGTACTTTGTTTGTCCGAGGTTTGATCGTCGGTATCCAATATACCTAGTTCATTCTCGTTATCGACAAACATGTTTACTCGTTCCCGTGATATAACAACCCCATGACCTAGTCACATGATTGCGCAATCATTATGATGTAATATCATCGAGTGGGCCCAGAGTACCTATCCGTCACTCGGATGGACAAATCCCGTTTTGATCTATTTGCATACTCATCAACATATCTACTTCGGAATACCCAAGTTACAACTTTATGGTTACCATGTTTCAGTGTAACGGTTAATGCACTCAAAGCATCCTGGTAGATAGCAATTATGTATGATCATCACGGTCTGAAGGATCGGGTCACTACGTTTATAGTTATCGCAATGTTGAACTATGTGACTGGATCACATTGCAACACTTCTGGTGGGTGTGTGTCCATCATGTCATTATCTGACCCCATTGTCAATAGACTGTTCACATCTCATGATCAGGAAACCTTGATCATCAATTGCCCAATGGACTAGTTTACTAGAGTTAACTAGGGACCTGGTTGTTTGTATACCACACATGTATTAATGTTTCCGCTTAATACATTTATAGCACAGTATAAAACTTATTATGAACTAATGGAATACGCCAATAAACATATTTTATTTTACTCTAGGGCACATTCCCAACAGTCTCCCACTTGCACTAGAGTACAAATAGTCTAGTTGCATTTTTCTGTGGATCATAACTCCATATCATGTATATGGTTATAGATCATGCTTGCTTGTGGAAAAGGTTGTATCAACGGTCTGGGTAACATTCAGATCCGTATGTCTTTTGCAAATCATTAATGTCACCTAGTTTGACATTACTTCATTATCCATTATAATGATGAGGTATATATATATATATATATATATATATATATATATATATTCGGCGGTAGAGTGAGACTTCGTTTGTTTGTGTTTCAACAATGACATCCGGTGGGTCACGCGGACTTTCCCATAGTCATGCACACTGAAACTCACTCAGTCAGAAGTCGAACTTCATAAGCCAGAATATAACTCTTGCCACTTCTAAAGTAGCCATATCATTGTAGATTTAATCCTTAGTGCATTGTATGCAACTTTGATGTCTAACCATGTTTCTTTCAACTTAGGCATTTATTAGTATGATATCTCAATTTTCCAGGTTAGTGTCAGAACTTGAACCAGCATAACATTTATGGTCAAGTCCACTATCCTTTACAAATTAGAGATGTATCCTCAGTTCTCCCCAGATACTGAAGGATAAACTTAACTCTTTGTTCAATGATTTACTCATAAATCATATCACAACATGTTCTTCTTACTAAGAACTTGGGTCACATTACGTCGAGTACAAAACTTTGGTTTTCTATGAAAGAACCTATGACAGAGGCATAGAGGATCTAGCACATCCATTTATTTCATTTAACCATCATTTAACCATTGTTCTTGTACTGAGATTAACTCGATACTTCTCTTGGATATACAAGTAAGAACTACCTTCTTGACTTGTCCCATTCTGAACTTCTTCAGAATCTTATCCAGGAAAGTATTCTGATTCAATGATATTAAACGCATTAATCTATCTTAATAGATTTTCAATGCTTAACTTCATTCATGAAAGATTTTCAATAATCATTAATACCAACTACATCATTCACCATATGTTATATATGAGAATGTTGTCACGCTCCCACTCAAATATGTCAGCCACATATAAGACTAGGATAACATCCACATAGCTCCCACTCAAATATGTCACCCACATATTAAGTTCAGGATAATACTCCCATAGCTCCCACTCAAAATATGTCGTCCACATATTAGGTTTAGGATACTATTCAGCTCCCACTCAGTTTCATGCAAATGCATGTTTCCTCGATATTTTGTCTAAGTCCAAAATCCTTTGATCATCCATCAAATCGAGAATTCCGGTTACGAGACACTAGCATCCATATGTTTTCCAAAACCTTCTCGTTGTACGAATTACAACCCTTATTCAAATGCAGGATTTGAGGAAATCACGGCATTGATAACAATTTGGATCAATCGTAGTGATAATCCAATTGACTCAAGCATCGCTACTATTGTAGTCAACCTTTTGAATTTTTCAGAAACATCCTTCATGACAAATCGATCTTGATGTCTTCCTTTGATGTTCACATTTATTCCTTATAACCTTGAAGTTATTGAGAATATGAAGTAACCTCTTTACTTGATAAGATTCATGTAATCTTAAATGTAACTCAATATAGGATTCCATGACTCATAGTCATTTCTCGTACTTAGGTCCACCATCGCTTCTTCGTAGTTCGTAGGTATGTCTTGTTCCATTAACTTGACAAGTGAATCATGAATATTACTTTGCACAAGGGCAAATATGTATTCTTGAATCCTACTTTGTTCAGTAAAAGTTTCAACCGAAACACCATGATCATTATCATCATTTTCTCCTCTAATTGTAGAGCTTTGGTTTCGGAACACATTCCGTTGCGCTACTCTGAAATCTGGAGGCAAGGTCAATTACCTTGTTTGAACTTTCATTTCTTCCATTAACACATTCATCAAGAACACTTCTTGACAAACACCAAACTTAGCAACACAAGTTTTGCTCTTTGGTCCTAGTTGCGGAAGATGCATCCATAGTTGACTAAGGATACACTACAAAGATAATTTACCACATAAATTATTTTCCTAGAAACCATGACACACCATAACTTATATAGTGTTGGTTTCCCCGAACTCAGATGGTTCCCTATACTGAAGTGAGTGTTTGCTTATTAAATTAATAACTCTAAAAATAATAATAACGTAACTCGGTAAGAGATAACTTATACCATACACTATCCAATAGAGTATGATTATAATGTTCAGGAACATCAACAATATTGAAGTGTTCCAAGCATTGTAATTTGTGGAACAACTTTCACACAAGTCCGTATGCCGAAGGCTAACTCAAAACATTTGTCTCTTTGATCAAATCGTAGAGACTTGTTTTTCTCGTTAATTTAGTACCCGTCTTCATTCTGAAATCCCTTTGATCACATCAAACTATCCCAGACTCATGTTTCATTAGTGAATACACATATTCTTCTAAGTCCACATCTGAAGTTTACGAAATAATGAAATTCATTAAATGCTGAAATATGATACATCACTATGTATGATATGCAACAGTCATCACAAACTCTGTTTTACCAGAATGTGAGGTTTCAGTCACCTCACCTAAAGAGGCATGGTTTGCATGTGTCAAGAGGTCAAGTATATCAAGACTTCATCAAACCAATCATGACTTAAACGGTAGTGTCATTACTAAGTTTGGATAATTCTTGGCATTACAATATTTCTTATAAATGATCGAACTACTACCATCAACATAAGAATAACTCTTTCATAACCGTAATGTGACCATAAAAGATATCATTCATAAAAGGAGAACAACTGACTTGTTTCTCACTAATATGAATAATTGTCTTCGCGAGATGCAAGACACACTAATAAGGTTCACACTCAAACGATCATAAATTTATTCATATACTAATCAAATGATAGATGTAGAGGGAGAGTGTTGTCGACCATCAACTATCTTGATTGCCGTCAGCACACATTGTCACCTCATCCCTTCCAAGCCACTCTTTAAGCAGTGAGTTCAAGCATCGAGTACTTAATCAACCACAATCAGTGTTTTGTGGGGAAAGACATTTATAACCCGTGTATCAAATATACTTTCTCCGTCAATGACTATTCCTGCATTGGTTCTACCTTTAAAGTTCACAACTTTAACCATGACATCATGACAGGTGAACGATTCTCCTTCATGACATAGTCTAGACGCGGTCTTTGTAGCTGGGAGGAAGCGGATGCAACTCCCCAGTTATCGCAAAGTAACCAGTCATTCTGTAGTCCAAGTTGTACACAAGGTGTTCATGTATCTTATACATTTTCCAAGTGACTTTCTCAGCAGGTTGTTCCTTCCACCATGGTTGAAAGAAACCCTGTCCATATACTCATATTCCATTACTCTGATTTGTGACTTAGTGCTTTTAAGATCACCTAACACGTCATACGTGTTGGTGTCTTAATCATGCATTCACAATTCAGATTCCATAGAATCAAGTATGGTGTATCGGACAATCATTGAATAAGAGACGATGAATACGATACTCATCATCATCTTCCTCAATTACGCAGTTATCCGGTGTATCTCCTATCAGTTCTTGTATTATGTTTTAAAAAGTCATTAGTAATGAGTATGTCTCTAACGGTGTTGGTACACATCAATGAAGTAAGACCCATTTTCCTTAAGTTCTACATCACACTAAAGAGCCATGGTTATAAACATTGGTTATGACATTATCTACAATGATATTTGCTAAGACATGAAGATTAAGTTCATAATAGGAGTTCATGTTTTAAACAATTCTAGAACTCCCACTCAGACAAACATCCCTCATAGTTTATTCTAAGTGATTACACAATCCTTGAGAACTATACCTCCCCCGTGTGACACGACCATCAGTATATTCTCAAGGTAGGCCATCATGCCAATCACATCATCCATGTGACTCATGCTCGATCTTTCAATCACCGTGTCCCGAGGCCATATATTGCATATGCCAGGCTCGCCACAATAACCTTAGTGATTATATGCCGCGTATGCAAGACCATGTTTCTGGACATGCTAGGCTTGCTCCACCAATCTCATTTGAACGCTAATATGTTCGACACCCGTGTGACACGCGATGCCTCCATAATGGAGATCTTTCCATATGGTGCTTCACTAAGGAAGGACACTTTGTTGGATTAGTGAGGGATCATCCTATAATGCTACCATCGTATATCTAATACAAGCAAAATAGGATGCTATAGTATAAATCATACTAACTATGATGCCCCCTGCAAATTAAAGTTTAGACGCCTCTACTTTACCTTTTGCAAGTTTTACGTGGCTGATAGGGCTTTCGAGATAGAACCGTTTCTATGCCTACGAACTTACAACCGCAACACCAATCCCGCAATTGTCTCTATTACACCCCTGTCGGGGCCCTCCGTTGCAAACGTCGTCGCATCGCTAATGTTAGAGAGACAGACACCCCCAGCCACTTATATGGTACAAGCCATATGTCAAGCGTGGAACCAGTCTCGTGTAAACGCGTAAGGTAGGTCGGGGCCGCTTCATCAGGACATTGCCGCAATGCTAAACGAGTACACGTGAGAGGGTCACAATTGGAGAATTGATGCCCACATACTAGATGTGTTCTATCCGTACAATACATCTACGCATAGCCTTGCTCATGATACCACTGTTGGGGAACGGGGCAGAAAACAATAATTTTTCATGACCTACGCGTCCCGAACCCAAGACCTATGCTATGGCGATGCAAGTAACGGAGGGAACTGGTCACATACCAGTATGTAGTCCGTTAAGCGGGAAACGTTCCCGCGTGAACGTGGTTGATGTAGTCGTACCGGCAATCCCCGATGCCGCGCAGATCCACGATGACTCTTGAGGCCACCCGGTCCTCGAAGACCGATGACGGGATTACGTCCCCGTCGGAATGTTGTCGGTGAAGACGTCGCGACACGGCCTCAAAGATGAAGGAGCACCACAAGTGTAGCGCCTCGTGGGATTACACGCATACGGTGTACCCGACGTTCCCTCCGGGCTCGGAACCAGAAGAGCTGCGGAAAGAAGATGGATTAAGATCCCGATTCCAGCAGCACGACGGCGTGCGTATGGTGGAGAAACCCCAACCAAGTGTAGACTCCAAAGAAGGGGAGTCCACTCGAGGAGGGAGAAAGAGAGAGAGAAGAGAGATCTGAGAAACTTGTCTCAAATCAAATTGTGTGTAGAAAAAAGGCACCCACCCCTCCTTATATAGGCCAAGGAGGGGTGCCACTCTCCCTCCCTTCCCATGTTGGACTAAACCCTAGGGAGGGGGGGGGGTTTGGTGCGGCTAGAGGAGGTGGGCTCCCTCCCTTGGCGCCTTGGCCCAAGGGGGAGCTCCCTCTTCCCCTAATGGGCCCCTTTAGGCCCATATGCCTTTTAATTCATTTTTAATTATATTTAATCATATTTAAATATTTAATCCTGCTAATTAAATAATAAAACATATTTAACCATTATTTTAAACCTTTCAAAATATCCAGAACAACTTCCGGCACCTCCCGGAACAATTCCGGCGTTCTCTCTTATTTCACCGATGATACCGAATCAATCCTTATTGCGTCGAATACCCTTAAGCGTGACACCCTACGGTTCGGGAAACAACAAACATGATCAGACACTCTCTGACCAATGACCATCATGTGGGATCTGGTTACAATCCTTGATGAGCCCATGCGCTTCCATCGAATTAACTTCATCGTTTGAACCGTTAACGTTGAGTCCTGATCCCTTTGACATACGGTACTTTGTTTGTTCGAGGTTTGATCGTCGGTATCCAATATACCTAGTTCATTCTCGTTACTGAAAAATATGTTTATTCGTTCCCGTGATATTACAACCCCGTGACCTAGTCACATGATTGCACAATCTTTATGATGTAATATCACCGAGTGGGCCCAGAGTACCTATCCGTCACTCGGATGGACAAATCCCGTTTTGATCTATTTGCATACTCATCAACATATCTAACTCGGAATACCCAAGATACACCTTTATGGTTACCATGTTTCAGTGTAACGGTTAATGCACTCAAAGCATCCTGGTAGATAGCAATTATGTATGATCATCACGGTCTTAAGGATCGGGTCACTACGTTTATAGTTATCGCAATGTTGAACTATGTGACTGGATCACATTGCAACACTTCTGGTGGGTGTGTGTCCATCATGTCATTCTCCCAATGACATGACCCCATTGTCAATAGACTGTTCACATCTCATGATCAGGAAACCTTGATCATCAATTGCCCAATGGACTAGTTTACTAGACTTAACTAGGGACCTGGTTGTTTGTATACCACACGTGTATTAATGTTTCCGCTTAATACAGTTATAGCACAATATAAAA
This sequence comes from Bromus sterilis, assembly GCA_950022295.1. Classification (NCBI taxonomy): domain Eukaryota; kingdom Viridiplantae; phylum Streptophyta; class Magnoliopsida; order Poales; family Poaceae; genus Bromus; species Bromus sterilis. The sequence goes on along the minus strand of OX465599.1, from coordinate 150,761,646 downwards.
CTTATTATGAACTAATGGAATACGCCAATAAACATATTTTATTTGCCTTTAGGGCACATTCCCAACACTACCATCAAGTGAAACCAGGAGGAACCACCCTCGATGGTACACTTGAAGAGGTTCGACAGAGACATCAGCGGAATGAACTAAAGAGGTAAACCTCGTATCATCCCGGTGATGCTACGCTACTGAGCCGACGAGAGTGAAATACGAGTCCATTCCACTCATAAGTCAAACTCGAAGCGACTGGATAGAGTCTCGCCTTTGTAGGTTCCCTAGGGCATCTGCATTGATCCTTACCTGTTGCAGTTATAGTATTTTGTAATGTGGGTTCACTCACTAGAGTGATCACGACCTGCTATTCTAAACCTAGCTAACAATGCGCAGGGTTCACTGCTGAATATTATTTATATATTTATAAGGCAACATAGGATAAAGGAAGGTACATCAAGGGACGACAAAAACAGGCTATGCAATTGAATAGGATTGTAACATAGCAGCAACAACAATGCCTAATGCAAGAAATGTACGGAAAAGATAGGCTATATCTGGGGAAGGAAAATGGCTCTGCTTGCCTGGAAGCTCGACGGTAGAGGTACGGTCGTCGACGAAGTAGTCAATCACAGGGGCATCAGCAGCGGACGTCGAGACTACCGGACAATAAGAGAGGGGGAAGAAACAATAAATACACGGCAATATTAGCAATACAAATACAAGACATGGCAAACGTTAAGCTAGAGGTGAACTAACGCGGTGCTACACGTTGCAGACGAAACGGGAATTTAACCGGAAATTTTACCGGCTCCCGGGCGATTACCTGACAGTGCAACCGGAGGGGGAAAGTCTTGGGTTCGGTATGCTAGCGGGGGGTGGTGGACATACGGGTAGCGTATTCTTAACCGACATATTTTTCTGAACAAATTTGATGTATAAAGTTTTTGAATCCGAGCTACGGATTAAAAGATATTCAAATTCAAAGTTTAATTCAATTTAAATCATTTTATGATTTATTTTTATTATTTAACTCCTAATATTATCCACAGTAGGTTTGACCAGTCAATACTGACAAGTGGGACCTACTAACCAATGGGTCCCACATGTCGACCTCACATTTTAATAAAAACATTTTAATTTATAAGTAATATTCTAGAGGGCCCACATGTCATACACACTAGGTAATTTAATCAAATTAATTTAAATCAATAGGCCTTGGGCCCACTGGTAAGTGACTTAGGGGGTTATTATTTTCTGTTTTAGTTAACTAATCAAGATTAACAGGCCCAGGGCCCACCTGTCATTGGGATACTTCTATTGCAACCGTTTTTAATCTAACATGGGGTTAATTGTTAAGCCCTGATTATGGGCTAACCAAATGAGAGGGCCCACCAGTCAGTGGGTCACCCTACTGGCTAGCCCAGCTCGTACACGCCGGCGACAAGGCCAACACGACGGCGGCGCGGCCGTCTTGGCCAACTCCGGCGAGGGGAGGGGGAGGCACAACGGGAGGGGGTGCGGGCTGCGGTACAGGGTGGTGCGGGGCGTGGCGAAGGGAGGGCAGAGCACGGCCGTGGCGAAGCACGGTACGGCCCGGGCGCGCCCCGTCCATGGTGGCACGACGTCTGATCGAGCGTGGGCACGGCGGCCACGGCGAGAACAACAGGGGAAAGGGGGATTCGAAGGGGGGGAGGAGCAAGCTCACCAGGGAGTGCGTAGAGAAGACCATGGGCTCGGGGAAGCTCAGAGCGAGGCGAATCGATGGCAATGGTGCGGCGGCTGTGGCGACCGGAGGCGGCGAGATGGAGAGGACATGGGGCATGGAGGCTCGATTCCAGGCGAGGGGTGAAGTGGACGACGACGAGCTCGTGTCTGGACAACTCCTCTTGGCACGGGGAGGTCGCCGACCGCGTCCACGGCAAGGTGCGCCCACGGCGACGTAGTCGAGCTCCGGGAGAGGGAGAGGGGGGGGAGGGCAAATAGTGGGGGCGGGTTAGGGCTTCGGGGCGCAGGGGAGGGCGGCTTGGCCTTATCCAGGCCGGCGGCCGCGCGATTCCCTCCACGGCGACACGGCTTGCCGTGTCCGGCGGGATGGAGGCCACGGGGTGTGGGGTGAACACGGGAGGTGGGGATGGTGGGGATGGGCCGGGGTTGAGTGGATCTGGGCTGGTTGGCCCAGTGGGGGGGGAAGGGGGATGGGCTACGCCCCCAAGCGTAGGATAGGTTGCTTTATTTTTTGTTGCTTTTCTTTTCCCTTTTTTTGTTTTTGTTATTGTTTTCTGTTTATATTTTAATGCTCTACAATTTCATTTTATAAAAATGTGGATCTTGCACAATAATTAATGTTGCACCTCAATAGGCAACTACAAAAAGTTTGTCCCTTTTATAAAAAATCATTTGTATTTTATATAATTATTTAATGATTAAATGGGGCTACTTTGCTACTTTTTTATTTATCTAGTTATCAAATTATTTTTGTTAGCTATGAAACTTGTTCCTATATTAGTGTTGCACTTTATAACAGTGCCACAAAAAGTTTGGGAATTAAATAAATTTATTTAGTATTTCTTATGAACATGCAACGATTAAAAGGGACGGTTTTGGTTACTGTTTTAATTGTTTAATTATTTATATGCCACTATAAATATCCATCACTATGGTATCTTGGTCTACTGATTTTTGTGCATTTTAACAAAATTTTTTGCATAATTTTGGGGCAATGTTTTATTTCCACTTTGTTTTGGAATTTTTATTCGGGTTGAATTTGGATTGGCCATGGTCAAAGGTGATTATCACATGCCTAATCAAGATGACTTGACGTTTATCAAAAGATATTACTTTAGCGTCACACCCGGGGTGTTACAATTCTCCCCCACTACAAAGAATTCTCGTCCCAAGAATTAGAAGGTAGTGTAAGGGTTAAAGTTTTGGTTTCGTATTCTAACGTATCTTCTAGTCCTTGTTGCACTACTCGAAGAAGTTAATCCTTCGCGTTGATGTCTTCATTTCTCTGTATCAGTGCACTCGACGAGTTGTCATTCTTCCTTCGGGGGCTTCATCGTACCTATGAATAGGCTAGGAGGAAAACTTAATGGGTCTGATCAGTACAAGGTTAATCAACCGAGGTTGTCCAAGGGAATGGGGTACAAAGTATCTTCCGAGCTTAAACTCAGGTAAATACATCGGGAGAAACAAAAGAATACATTGAGAAATTTCATGCGGATAGGCATGCATTCGATCCCGATAATGGATCATGAACGGGGGGGGGGGGGGGTCCAGAGCATCGGGCATAAGCACCGCATCTGGTATCGGACTGAATATCACAAGGTACGTGACTCGTGAATCGCATACGAGGTCAAGCACGAGGAATAACCTTGAGAACAGAAAGGTACAAGAGAGTTAGGTTTCGATCCTGTGGAACTGTGGGTTATGGGCCCACATTGAATAAGAAGGGTGGCGACATTCCATGCGATCGTGATGCAAGGTTTGTCAGTTATCTCGGCAACGACATCGGTACTAAGGGCAGTGGACAAAGAGAACCACTTGGCAAAGCTCTCGTCCATCATCGGTAACCAAAAAGATTATCCACGATAGTAACAGGTTGTATCAATAGAGTAGTACATCGAAGTGTTTACATAAGCAGGGGATTACCACTGCTCAGATAAGACACATCACAAGAAAGGTTAAGTAGACCAATGGAAGAGAAAATGTGGTGATACACAAATATCAGGTATATATCTTTCCCAAGGGAAAGCAGAGCACGATATACACGTCCAAGTTGTATTGGCAGAGGGTCAAGGGAGGTTGTCGATGATAACACAAATCATCTAGGGCAAGGATGGTATTTCACATGATGAATCCAATTGACAGGTGGAAGAAGCCATGAAAGATTAGTCGGATAATAATCCACCTGAACCGTTAGTCATTTTACTATTATCTGTCGGGACAACCGTTATCGTTGCCCCTTTCTAGGTGAGTCGCGAACAATGACAGTAGCCAGGACCACCAGTACATCGGTGCCTGCCCTATCATCCCACCAACTCTTGCGGTTACCAACAAGGTGAACCGTCTCCTTACCTTATCTCGCGTGTGCTCTTGGGAGAGCTCGACTTTCGTACTATAGGGTATCTCACGGCCAACGAGCAAGGACCAGGCCCACGATGGTATCCGCCTGTCCTTCCGTCCCGATACAATCCCTGCGCGGGCACCGTTGGGTCACCCGACTCCTTACCTTTAAGGACACCAGTTGATTCGAGTTCCTACCATCAAGTGAAACCAGGAGGAATCACCCTCGATGGTACACTTGAAGAGGTTCGACAGAGACATCAACGAAATGAACTAAAGAGGTAAACCTCGTATCATCCCGGTGATGCTACGCTACTGAGCCGACGAGAGTGAAATACGAGTCCATTCCACTCGTAAGTCAAACTCGAAGCGACTCGACAGAGTCTCACCGTTGTAGGTTCCCTAGGGCGTCTGCATTGATCCGTACCTGTTGCAGTTATAGTATTTTTTAATCCGCGTTCACTCACCAGAGTGATCACAGCCCGCTATTCTAAACCTAGCTAACAATGCGCAGGGTTCACTGCTGAATATTATTTATATATTTATAAGGCAGCATAAAATAAAGTAAGGTACATCAAGGGGTGACAAAAACAGGCTATGCAATTGGATAGGATTGTAACGTAGCAGAAACAGCAATGCCTAGTGCAAGAATGTACGGAAAATATAGGCGATATCTCGGGAAGGAAAATGGCTCTGCTTGCCTGGAAGCTCGACGGTAGAGGTACGGTTTCGACGAAGTAGTCGATCACAGGGGCATCAGCAGCGGACGTCGAGACTACCGGAAAATAAGAGAGGGGGAAGAAACAATAAATGCACGACAATAATAGCAATACAAATACAAGACATGGCAAATGTTAAGCTAGAGGTGAACTAACGCGGTGCTACACGTTGCAGACGAAACGGGAATTTAATCGTCAATTTTACCGGTTCCCGGGCGATTACCGGACAGTGCAACCGAAGGGGGAAAGTCTTGGGTTCGGTATGCTAGAGGGGGGTGGTGGACATACAGGTAGCGTATTCTCAACCGGCATATTTTCCTGAGCAACTTTGATGTATAAAGTTTTGGAATCCGAGCTACAGATTAAAAGATATTCAAATTCAAAGTTTAATTCAACTTAAATCATTTTATGAATTATTTTTATTATTTAAATCCTAACATTATCCACAGTAGGTTTGACCAGTCAATACTGACAAGTGGGACCTACTGACCAGTGGGTCCCACATGTCAGCCTCACATTTTAATAAAACATTTTAATTAATAAGTAATATTCCAGAGGGCCCACATGTTATACACACTAGGTAATTTAATCAAATTAATTTAAATCAAAAGGCCTTGGGCCCACTGGTAAGTGACTTAGGGGGTTATTATTTTCTAAATTTGTTAACTAATCAAGATTAACAGGCCCAGGGCCCACCTGTCATTGGGACACTTTCATTGCAACAATTTTTAATCTAACAGGGGGTTAATTGTTAAGCCCTGATTATGGGCTAACCAAATGAGAGGGCCCACCGGTCAGTGGGTCACCCTACTGGCTAGCCCAGCTCGTACACACCGACGACAAGGCCAAAGCGACGGCGACGCGGCCGTCTTGGCCAACTCCGGCTAGGGGAGGGGAGGCACGGCAGGAGGGGGTGCAGACTGTGGTACAGGGTGGCGCGGGGCGTGGCGAAGGGAGGGCAGAGCCTGGCCGTGGCGAAGCAAGGCACGACCCGGGCGCGCCCCATCCATGGTGGCACGGCGGCCACGGCGAGAACAACAGGGGAAAGGGGGATTCGAAGGGGGGGGGGCAAAAGCTCACCAGGGAGCGCGTAGAGAAGACCACGGGCTCGGGGAAGCTCAGAGCGAGGCGAATCGATAGCAATGGTGCGGCGGCTGTGGCGGGCGGAGGCAGCGAGATGGCGAGCACATGGGGCGTGGAGGCTCGATTCCGGGCGAGGGGTGAAGTGGACGACGACGATCTCACGTCTGGACAGCTCCTCTCGGCACGGGGAGGTTCCCGGCCGCGTCCATGGCGAGGTGCGCCCACGACATCCGCGGCGACGCAGTCGAGCTCCGGGAGAGGTAGAGGGGGGGGGGGGGGCTTGGGGAAATAGTGGGGGCGGGTTAGGGTTTCGGGGCGCAAGGGAGGGAGGCTCGGCCTTATCCTGGCCGGCGGCCGCGCGATGCCCGCCACGGCGGCACGGCTTGCCGTGGCCGGCGGGATGGAGGCCACAGGGCGGGGGGTGAACAAGGGAGGTGGGGATGGGCCGGGGTTGAGTGGATCTGGGCTGGTTGGCCCAATGGGGGGGGGCAGGGGGATGGGCTACGTCCCCAAGCGTAGGATAGATTGCTTTATTTTTTGTTGCTTTTCTTTTCCCTTTTTTTTTGTTATTGTTTTCTGTTTATATTTTAATGCTCTACAATTTCATTTTATCAAAATGTGGATCTTGCACCATAATTAATGTTGCAACTCAATAGGCAGCTACAGAAAGTTTGTCCCTTTTATAAAAAATCAGTTGTATTTTATATAATTATTTAATGATTAAATGGGGCTACTTTGCTACTGTTTTATTTATTTAGTTATGAATTTATTTTTGCTAGGTATGAAACTTATTCCTATATTAGTGTTGCACTTTATAATAGTGCCACAAAAATTTTGGGAATTAAATAAATTTATTTAGTATTTCTTTTGAACATGCAACGATTAAAAGGGACGGTTAACGATTAAAAGGGACGGTTTTGGTTACTGTTTGAATTGATTAAATATTTATATGCCACTATAAATATCCATCACCATGGTATCTTGGTCTATTGATTTTTGCGCATTTTAACAAAATTGTTTGCACAATTTTTGGGGAATGTTTTATTTCCACATTGTTTTGGAATTTTTATTTGGGGTGAATTTGGATAGGCCATGGTCAAAGGTGATTATCACATGCCTAATCAAGATGACTTGACGTTTATGAAAAGAGATTACTGTAGCGTGACACCCGGGGTGTTACAGGAATGATGCCCAGATAGGAACATGACCACTATTTTGGCCGAAATCATGGGGACGAAGCCATCGGCCAGGAGCCAGGAAGAGTCAAAATGAAAATGAGCACGAGAAATGGGGCCCAAAGCACCAGTATGAACGAAGAGGTGGGTGTGGTCAGAACAGATATGGAGAATGACGAGCAAGGAAGACCGGGGGAACAATCCTTCACAGAGGCCGCACATAAAAACTCTGCCAAGCATAGATCGGACTGGGAGCACCTGCTTGTTGGACCACGTATACTGAGCCCCAACCTTATCCAGTTCATGGAGCGCGGCATGGGCAATGAATTCGTTAAAATCCGTGGGCTGAGCCCAACAAAATTTCGAAGAATATTTGTCCCGAGGATGACGAAGCAGGTTAAAACCCCCTTCCACCAAGACCGTGTGAGACACACCGGTCGGTTTCGTAGAAAGGTGATCAAGGAAGCGGGGCGAGAGCGAATGATCAGAGGGCCATAGACGCAAATGACTTCTCACACGAGCCTAGATGCAACAGTTTTAAGTAATAGCCCAACAAAAATTTCCGAGATGTCCACGGACAAAACATCAAAAATGTCAAAATGCAGCCCCAACCAGGATGCCGCCAACCGAGCCCACCGAAGGAAGCCAGTGCCAGACAAAGTGACCAGACCCAGCAATAGAATCGAGAGCCGCAATACTGAAGTATTGTTTCTTAGTTTCTTGAAGACAAATAACATTAGATGGGTGGGAGCAGAGAAGGTACCTTAGTTGGTTTTAGAGCCTTCTAGGCCCAAAACCATGAATGTTCCAGAAAAGAGCCCTCATTTGTGGGACAGATTTTTGATGCGTAGACTCGATTTGCGAGGTCCCGCACACGATTTGTCTTTAGACACATGAGGTTTCTTAGTAGGAGACAAATTATGTATGTGGGTGAGGGGAGGAACAGAAGATGTCCCCGGCTCCACCACCCACGACCGAAGGCACGAGAACCACAACAAGGGAAGCAACCGAGTTTAGCACCGCCTGGGCCAAAGCTGCCTGGGCTAGTTCGTTAGCACGCAAAATCAACATAATTTCAGAGGGAGTTTTATCAAGAGAACAGACAGCGAACACATGCAATTTGGAGGGAACCGAGACATGAACCGCAGCTTCAATGCCAGGGAGGGTCTCAAATTGATCCATGTTCTTATTCTTGTGGTTACTATCCTCATGGGGGCCCGTGGAGGAAAACATGTTCTAGACATCAGGCCCAAGCGCCTGCCAAGCCCCCGCCAAGAACAGAGAAGCGCCGCCCGCACGCCGTCCTCCCTGGAGGGGTCCTCGTCAGGTCGGTCAGACGGCGGAGGGGGAGGGGGTGAGGCGACAAAGCAGACCGCGACATGGCTTGAGCTCCTTCAACATAGAACTTGATACGATAAGCCTTTCCTTCAGGAATGAACTCAATGAAACCATGAACTAGGGAGGGATTACGGACAATGATCATCATGCGCATGACACCACTATGCGGGAGAGAGGAGAGGTCGTCCGATCGGGGGTGTCTCATTAATTCAGAAAACGCCATAAGAACAACCTCTTTGCAAATCTCCGGTGGCACGTCATCCAGTAGGACCCAAACATCAACGAGAGACCCGAAAGAGTGGTCGACCTCCTTGACAGATTTCATAGTTTGGAAAAGAGGCAAAGTGAAACTAGCGCTTCTGGCGATCATCCGTAGGCTCTCCATCGAAGGGAATACCACCGCAAATTCCGACTCAGAAAGTTTCTCGATTTGCCAATCCCATTACTCCACTCCCCATTCCCGCAATGCCTCAGTAAGCATCAACATGGAGACTTCCTCTTCGAGCACAGTAATGATGGCAGCATCTTTGGACGGGGTGATGGCCACAACCACCTAGTCCCCGCCCACTAAGCCAAAGAAGCCGCCGCCAGGAATACCAGACCAAACTGCTTGAGAACAGGGAGAGGGGCACGGTTGTTGCGTCCACCATAAGGCGCCCTTCGAGGCAACATATCAGGCAGAAAGGCGGCGCCTTGCAACCAACTTGGAAGTGACCAGTGCGATGGCAAGCAAAGCAAGTGACTTGCGAGGCCAGGGCGCAAGCAGACAAACCCTGAGCAGAATCAAACGTTGGCGAAGAAGGGAGGATGCCATCACCTCCCGTAGATCCTCCTGGGGCATCCTTGGAGTCATACTTGCGCTTGTAGTTGTCGGAGCTGCCGCCTTGAGCGCGACCCCCCGCCCCGATACGATCCACGACCGCCTTCGTACCCGTAACCGCCCCGAAATGGAGGGGATCTATGCTAGCACACCTTCTAGACTAAGATAAGTGTTGTGCTGATAAGTGTTGAGTGGGTGGATCTATGCTAGCACACCTTCTAGACTAAGATAAGTGTACTCTTATGATTAAACATCTTGCAAGAATCCGCAAATACAAGATAGAAATTAAGGCAAAGCCTAACCACATCAATAAGATCAAGGATCCAGTATTCCCTTGTGTAGAAGTGTGCAAACTGGGGTTCAGGTTTCTGTCACTCCGGCAACCCACAGTAAGCATTCTTAATACACAATGTATCCCCCTAGGTCCTTAAGAAGGCGAAGTGTTGAGTGTTCGACTCACAGAACACCACTAGGAAAATAACAACACAACTTAAATATCAAACAACAAAAATTACTTCAACATCATATGACTACTAGCAACTAGACTTCTCCAATGTCCTCAAGAACTAAAGTAACTACTCACAAGACATAAAAGATATCATGATCAGAGGTGATAAATATATGATAAACAATCTGGATATAATGGTATTTCTCCAAAAAAACTCAATAGCATTCACCACAAAGTAGTAATCAACACCGGTAGAGTAGAGAGGATATATAGTACAGATTACAACACAAGATGAACTTGTGAGGTGAGATTGAATGGTGGTGGAGATGGTGCTGATGTTGGGGATGATGTTGATGATGATCTCGATGATGCCCGTGACGATGGTGATGACGATGGAGATGATCTCCCCTTCCAGGAGGTGATCTCCTCGGCGGAATCTGCCCGCCGGAGAGCCCTTTTCTTCTCTGTAGGTTTCCGCCACGGAGCGGCGGAGGAACTCCGTGAAAGCTTCTCTTCTTAGGGTTTTCGCGTAACGAGGAGTATATAGGCCAGAGGGGCGAGCCAGGAGTGGCCCCAGGGCTCCAGGCGCCCTCCCGGCGCGGCCAGGGGTGGGGCCACGCCAGGTGGCCGCCTGGGGCCCCTATGGCCCCCCTCTTGCCCCTCTTCGGCGAGTCTTCTTGAATCTCCTGGAAAATACCCCCCATCGATTTTCAGGTAATTTGGAGGTATTCTTCTTCAACAACTCAGCGTCCACTTTTTACCGCTGAATCCTGCGTCTGCTGCTTCGGCACCGGAAAGTTGCAAACTGTGTAAAACAAGCCAAAACAACATAAGAACATCATCGTAATGTGAAATATATCAATGAATAAGGATGAATTACGATATAAAATAGTGATGCATTTTGGACGTATCAACTCCCCCAAGCTTAGAACTCGCTTGTCCCCAAGCGAAAACTGAGCGCGGTAAACCTGTCCACAAGTTTAGAGAGTGAAGTGTTGATAAATAAAATACGGACAAGAAGCATCATGATCTTTTCACTAAACTCAAACATCCTAAATAGAAATCTCCAACTCATAAGGCCCTTACGAAAGAGTAATAACAATTATAATCAAAAGTAGGGCTAAGGAAACTCATCAAATCATGGCAAACAAGTCCTTTGGTCAAGGGACAACTAAAAGCTTTTACCTTTGCTCTTTCTCTTTATATTTTGAAGAGACAATTTGGAACTTTTTGAAAGAACAAGTTATTAGTCATGAAGAATGTTAATACAAAGGAAGATGTTTGCTTGTGTAAGAGCAAGTTTTGCCCCCGAAGGTTTTGGACATTGTTGGACAAAGCAGAAGTGGAACTAATATTGTTTTCGAGTATAAACAGATACTTAGGTTCCGAAAGAATGGAGTTTGCAAGTAGAAGGTCGAAGGACAACTCTCTGCAGCAGAGCTGCAGTCATCTACCGAACTCTTTGAAGAAAGACGACCCCTAAAAATGTAGTTGAAGAAAAAGTCTCTCTCGAGTAAAAGCGCAACGAGGAGAAAGCTGAAGCTGGTCGAAGACTTAGTCTTTTTACTATTTTCTCTTTATTTTCTTGAGTCGTAGGAAAAACTGTACTATCAAGAGGGGTTTGCTAGTTGAGATCTTAGTCGAAGTGAATTTGCTCTGCTCAACCAAAACCCACTAAAGCCTACCGAGAGAAATCTTACTGAGTCGAGTGAATAGCTCGAAGGCAAAGTCATCGCACTTCGTGCCTTCGCGAGAGAACTCGTTCGGTAAGTCAGATTACTTGTTCCTCAAGTAAAGTTGCGCAGTGATTGGAATCCGACCATTGTGGACACGCGTCAAGCGGTTGCATCGGGTCACTTCAGTCATTTTACCCATCGGGATCGCCAACTATAAATACCCCGCACCTACCCGCCATTTTGGGTCGGCTGCTCCACTGAAGATTCTAAGACAGACGTCTGTGAGCATCCCATGAGAGATTCATCAAGAGAAAACCAAAATCCCAAGTCTGAGCTGAGTTGAGCAATTCACTATGACTTAGGTTGAGATTAGCCGATCTTTTTATCTTGGAGAACTGCAAGTCTCCTAGACGGTTAGGCGTCGCCTGTCAAGCAGTCGAAGAGAAATTGTCACTGCTGAAGGAAGTTTGTAAAGGTCTCGGAGATGTCCTGAATCATCTACCACGAGTCAAAACTGGACAAGCTCGAGGAGTTTGTTGCAGTGGAGAATAGGACGGGGAGAGTTTTTCTCCAGGTGTTCAATCACCAGTCCCTCCAACCAGACGTAGCACTTTGCAGAGTGTGAACTGGTTTACCAAACATCGTCGTGTCAGGCTCGTTTTCTTTCATGCTTTTACATTAAGTACTTACTCGGTGCCTGTTTGTCTTTGATGTTTTCCTTCGTTCCCAATCCTTTCGAGCTATGCATTACTTTCGACACTGTATTTCCTTCGAGATGCCTCAGTCCTTCGCAGTTTGCATGAATTCCTTTTAAGTTCCTTAGAATTTTTAGAAGTGATCATTCACCCCCTCCCCCTCTGATCATTCTTGAGCTTTCAATTGGTATCAGAGCTAGGCACTCCCTACGCTCTGCGTATTTTGGTCTAACAACCTGGAGTGTTGTCAAGAATGTCGTTTGCAACTGTTCGCTCGGGGGAACCAATCCCTATCTTCAATGGGAAGGACTATCCCTATTGGAAGGACAAAATGAAGAGGAATATCATGGCTATCAACTCTGCCGCTTGGGAAGTTGTCAAAAATGGTGTAACTGTCAAAGACACTAAAGCCATCACTCCTGAAGAGGCAAAGAAGATAGAGCTAGATGCTGAAGTCTGGGTCTTCATTACAAATCATCTGATTCCAGAAAAATATCATGAGGTTAAGAATATTCCTTCGGCCAAAGGTGTTTGGGACTATCTCGAGAAGATTGGTGAAGGTGTTTCTACTTAGAAAGATGCTCGTATTGACACCCTTCGAAGCAAGTTCTATCGTTTCAAGAGGCACGAGGGAGAAAAAGTTAGCTCCATATACAGCAGACTCACTACGCTGTCAAATGAACTGATTTCCCTCGGTGCCGAAGACATTACCAACCAGGTTATTGTCAGAACTTTGCTCCGTTCTCTTGATGATTTCTTCGATCACATTGTGTTGATGATTAAGGAAAGGACTGATTTCAAGGTCTAGTTGCCTCTGATATTCTCGAGAGACTTAATACCTTCGAGATGGAAGAAGATGAAAAACGAGATGTTAATGGGACACGAAGAAAATCTCATGCACTGAAGGCCAGAGCTTCACATCACTCCTCTCCTGAAGCTAGTTCTGAATCGGGTTGTGCCTCAGATGACCCCGAGAACATTGGAAAAGATCTGGCACTGATAATGAGAAGATTCAATCGCTTTCAGAGAAGGAGCTCCTCTTCACCGAAGAAAAACTACTCTTCAAGACATTCAAGCAATTCATCACAACATCGATCATCATCCAGAAACTCTTCAGCGAAAGATAACTGTTGCTATAAGTGCAAGAAGACAGGTCACTTCATTGCTGATTGTCCTCTCTGGGAAATTGAACATAGATCAAAGCATTCTCACAGCAATTCTTCGAGCAAGTCTCACAGATCGAGCAAAAACTATGAGTCGAAGAGATATGATTCAAAGTCCAGAAAAGACAAGAAAGACGGTTCTGATGATGACAAGAAGAAGAAGTATCACAAGCATCGAGAGGGTTCTTCCTCGAAATCACATTCCTCTCGACGAAAGAATTCCCATCGTGCCAAAGCCTATCTGGGTAAAGAGATGAACTCTGAAGATGAAGCATCCGGTTTCGAAGCTGAATCAAACCCAAGATCTGGTTCTGGTTCTGGTTCTGAATCTGATGGTGTTGCTGGTTTAGCATTTTCTTCGAGAAAGACTTCAAGTTCATTCTTCACCAACCAAAGCAGCGAAGATGAATCTCCAGCTTACTGCTTCATGGCCAAGGTTAAGGTATCCTCATCTAAGAATTCCTACGATACTTCTGATGGATCTGCTTATCAAAGTAACTCTAGGATAAGCTATGCCAAACTTGCCAAAATTGCTTCTATCCAACAAGATGAGCTAGATTCTCTAAGTGAAACTATTCAAAAATCTGAGACTTTGTTGATCGATGAGATTGAGAAGGGTCAAACTTTGACAAATGAGCATGCTTCTCTGAAGGAAAAGTATGACGAACTTTCCTCTCGTCATGATCTTCTCTCAGTGGACTACGAGAAGCTAACCTATGAATTCCTTCAAAGGAAAATGGCTCTCGAGAAACCGAGAGAGGCGAATGAAGAGTTGGAAAATGTCAATCTCACGTTCATGGCTCAACAAGGCTCAGAAGCTAAAAATGAATCTACTTCACCTTGCTTAACTTGTTTGGAACGAAGTAAAATTGAGTCTATTTCTGAGAGATCGAAAGGGAAGCAACCTATTGTTATTGATGATGCTAACCCCTCGAATGAGGAAACCATTACCGAGGAACTCCTCAGGTTGAAAAATTTATTTGAAACAGGCATGTTCAAAAGTGTGCAGGGACACCAGTACCTATGTGATATCCTACGAAAGGCTCTTCTTCACAGGAATCCTCGAAACGAAGGAGTTGGCTTCGAAAGGAAAATCAATCCTGATGGAACCTACTGGGAACCCGAGCAGTATCCTAAAACTTTCTGGGTTCTTGCGAAAGAAAAGCCCATTGATATTGCTAACCTTTCAGGTTTCAGTTGCAAAATTGATAAAGCCATTGTTGATGAATCACTTGATTCTGACTACAAGCTTGTCAAAGATCAGGAAGGAAAGGTGTCGGCTGAATTCGTTGGTACTCCTCCAAAGAATGGTTTCTATAAGCGACAGATTTGGGTTTGCAAATCTCTCGTAGAAAAACTGCCCCCTAACCATTCCATGCAGGGAAAATCCTCGGTACCACCGAATCACTACTATTCTCTCGAGGATAGAAATGAACCCTTGGTGCTTGCTTCAAATGTTCCCCATAAGGAATACTATCGTGTTGATATAAATGTTTATCGCCATCGTAACAATAACACCAAAGTTGCTGTTACCCATCAGTACACTAACCCCTCGTCGAGGAATTATATTTATGGTGTGCTTGATGGTCCAGATAGACAATGCAATCCTGTTCGCTATAATATTGCTGCCCCATCTAGCTCTTCCATGCCTTCTAAGTCACCTGCTCGTTTGTGGGTGGTTAAGAAGAACTAATTCTTCTGCAGGGCTATGTCTCCGGTGGATCCGAATGGGTCATGGATAGTGGATGTACAAATCATATGACCAGAGACAAAGATTTGTTCACCGAAGACAAACTCACTGAATCTTCACAGAGATACATTACCTTCGGTGACAACAATAAAGGAAAAGTACTTGGTTTGGGTAAGGTTGCTATATCGAAGGATAAGCATATTGATAAGGTTATGCTTGTTCAATCTCTTGGATATAATCTAATGTCTATCTCAAAACTTTGTGATATGGGTATGCTTGTACTGTTTTCTGCTTCTCGTTGTGTTGTCTTTTCACAGGATGATTATTCCTTCGTGTTCGAAGGATATCGCAAAGGTGACCTTTATGTCGTTGATTTTTCTTCGGGACCTGCAGTGTCCACATGTTTAATGGCCAAAGCCACTTCTGGTTGGTTATGGCACCGAAGACTTGGGCATGCAGGAATGAAAAACCTTCAAACTCTTATCTCGAAGAAGAACATCGTTGGAATTGATAATGTTAAATTCGATAAAGATCGTCTATGCAGTGCCTGTGAAGCAGGAAAGATTGCCAAGAAACATCACTCAGCAAAAACTATAATGACTACTACTCGTCCTCTTGAATTACTTCATTTGGATTTATTCAGTCCACAAAATTATGCTAGTCTTGGAGGTAACAAGTATGGTCTGGTTATTGTTGATGATTTCTCTCGATATACTTGGGTTTTCTTTCTAGATGACAAGAGAAAGGTTGTTGAAATCTTCAAAACCTTCGCGAAGAGAGCTCAGACTGAATACGAATTATCTCTCAAGCATATCAGAAGTGACAATGGTACATAATTCAAAAACACTCATATCGAAGATTTTCTTGATGAATATGGCTTTACTCATGAATTCTCGGCTGCTTATACACCGCAACAAAATGGTGTGGTCGAGAGAAAGAATCGAACACTTATTGAAATGGCCAGAACAATGCTTGCTGAATACAAGACTCCTATCAGGTTCTGGGCCGAAGCAATCAATACTGCATGTCATATCATCAACAAGGTTTATCTGCACAAGTTTCTGAAGAAAACCTCACATGAACTTATTACTGGTAAAAAGCCAAATGTTTCATATCTCAGGGTTTTTGGTGCTCCATGCTATATCAGAGATATGAATCACAACTCCAAGTTTGCCCGAAAGGCTCACGAAGGTTTTGTCCTAGGTTATGGTTCGAATTCTCACACTTACATAGTTTACAACTCACATCTTGGCAAAGTTGTAGAAACTGTAAATGTTCGATTTGATGAAACTAACGGCTCTCAAAAAGAGCAATTACCTCTTAACCTGGATGAACCACCTTTGGATGAAGTTATCAGGCACATGGCCATTGGAGATATTCGACCTGTCGAAGGAAATGCACGTCAAGCAAACAAGGATGATGATGGTCCAATGTTCCCACACATAGCCCGGGGCGCTGGAGATCAACATCCTGAAGCAAATGATGTACAGGTCGAAGGAGAACGCGTAAACGAAGAAAATGTCCAACCCGAAGGTCAAGCTGATCCCGAAGGTCAAGCTGATCCCGAAGGACAACCGGATCCACAAGATTATGAAGGAGTTTTACCTCGTGTTCGAAGAAGAGTGGACGTCGACTCAATACTCGAAGAGATTCGTTTACCAGGTCGTCCCACCACTCGTTCTCGTACTCGATTAGCTAAGTTTTGTGGAAATTTCTCGTTTGTATCCATGCTAGAACCATCAAAATTTGATGAAGCCATGAAGGACTCAGACTGGATGACTGCAATGCTCGAAGAACTTAATCAGTTCGAAAGAAATAAAGTCTGGTCCCTTGTTGATAGACCTGATCCCAAGAAGCATAATATCATTGGTACGAAATGGATTTTTTGCAACAAGCAAGATGAAGATGGCATTGTGGTAAGGAATAAAGCTCGACTGGTTGCTCAAGGCTACACCCAAATCGAAGGTATTGATTTCGGTGAGACTTATGCTCCAGTTGTTCGACTTGAATCCATTCGTGTCATGCTTGCTTTTTCCAATTACAATGGTATATTGCTATATCAAATGGATGTCAAAAGTGCATTTCTTAACGGTGAAATCGAAGAAGAAGTATATGTTATGCATCCACCAGGTTTTGAAGACCCGAAGAATCCTGATAAGGTGTACAGGTTGCACAAGGCCCTATATGGGTTAAAGCAAGCACCTCGTGCTTGGTATGAAACACTGAAGGATTTTCTTCTGATGAAGGGCTTCAAACCCGGAACAACTGATCCGACTCTCTTTACTCGTGCATACAAAAATGATCTTTTTGTGTGTCAAATTTATGTCGATGATATTATTTTTGGCTGTACTAACCCTGATATTAGCAAAGAATTTGCTCGTATGATGTCGAAGAAATATGAAATGTCCATGATGGGTGAATTGAAGTTCTTTCTCGGGCTTCAAATCCGTCAACAGAAGAATGGGACTTTCATCTCTCAAGGGTGCCCAGTTTGATCTCGTTGGATATTCTGATTCTGACTGGGCTGGTGATCGAGTCGACAGGAAATCTACCTCGGGCACATGTCATTTTCTCGGTAGATCTCTTGTTTGTTGGGCTTCGAAGAAACAAAATTGCGTATCTATTTCTACGGCTGAAGCCGAGTATATTGCTGCCGGTTCATGCTGCACTCAGATTCTGTGGCTCAAGCAGACGCTGAAAGATTATGGTATTCTTGTGAAAAAAATTCCATTGCTATGTGACAACGAGAGTGCTATCAAAATTGCCCATAACCCAGTGCAACACTCTCGAACGAAGCATATCGACATTCTTCATCATTTTCTTCGAGATCACGTTCAGCGAGAAGATATTGTTATCAGCCATGTACGCACCGAAGATCAATTGGCTGATATCTTTACGAAGCCCTTGGATGAAAAGAGGTTCTGTGCACTAAGGTGTGAGTTGAACATATTGGACTCACGCAATGTGCAGTAAGATCATAACTATCGGTACTATGTATTATATGTTTTCCTTCTATGTTATTTACTTACTTTATTTTTCTATCGTGTTTCTTTTTCGTTTGTTTTTGTTCGTTTGGTGTTGTCCTATACACTTACCACTCCGAGTTTTATCACTGTTTACCCCTCGGATTGATTAAGCATCGGACCCTGTTTTCCCTCTATTCTATCCCT
Source organism: Bromus sterilis (assembly GCA_950022295.1). NCBI lineage: Eukaryota > Viridiplantae > Streptophyta > Magnoliopsida > Poales > Poaceae > Bromus > Bromus sterilis. The sequence continues at coordinate 150,743,610 of OX465599.1, read as the reverse complement.
ACCCCAACTGTGCTTTTCTCTCGTGAACATGTATATTTGTACTCGATTAAGATTCCCTTCGAATGTTATTGATTCTGAAGGTAAATCTATCGAACGTTTATCCAATTTTATACTCAATGTTCGATGAGTTTGGTCTCGGACGTGGAACAACTTTCTTTCGGTTTGTTGGGATTTTCCCGCGATTACCGCCACAAAATCCGTCCGTAGAATGCGGAGAGACGCGAAATCTGCGCCGTTAGATTAGATCTGACAGTTATGTCAGACCCCCCTCCCTATAAATACTGATCCTCGCCACCGGCTCAGCCATCGCAATTTCCTCGACTTCTTCTCTCTGCTCCCGAAGTTCGCTCTCGCGCGCCGCCGTGCTGCTCGTCGCCGTCGACTCCCTCGCCGCTTTGCTACCGGAAGGAAGCCGCCGGAGACCTTCCCGTCGACGAGGAACTTCTTCCGCGTCGCCGTAGTCGCCGTACTTCACCAAGTTAGGGTATGCACGGCTCTAAGACTCGATTCCAATCTTTGCTGTTCATCGAGTCCTAGATTTGTTCTTGATTTTCTCTCTTTTTCTTAGGTCTGTTTGATCCGTTTGGATCATTGAATCTTGGGAAATCAGTTTCTAGCGTTTTCTGTCGATTCCCATCTGAGCTAGGTAAGAAATCCCTCGGATTCTCTCACTTAAGCAATTTCCTCAGAAACGTATCGATAGACTTGTGTTGTGCAATTCGTTCATACAAGTTCTTCGTTAGATTTGCACCCGATGGAAATCTAGCCTAGCACTTTCTTGATAAATTTGCTGCAAGATATGCTTATCGATATGCTTACTGCACTCAAAATGTTTTTCCTCGAAAATCGCTGGTACTTGTTCACAACTTTCCTATATTCCCTCGTACCTATCTTTTTCGCAGGAAAATGTCTGGGATCGAAGGAAATGTCAGAGCACCCAAGCATGTAGGAGGCCGAACAAGAATCACCAACAACTCTGAAGGATTATCAGAGGAATTGATCATCGAAAAGAAGTTAAGAACACCTTAAGGTTCTGAGGATGAACGTACGAGAGAAAACCGTCTACAAGAGATTCGAAGACTTCAAGCGCTTCGTTGGTATGAGTACAAGTCTCTTATGCCACGCTGGGAGAGGCTGTTTGCAATGAAAAATCCTTGGTCTGATGTCAAAGCTTTAAGGCCAAAGTGGACGAAAGATAATCGACCACCTCCTCCAGCTGATGCTCATCCATCCTCTCTGAAAACTCCTGCCGATTTTCAAGAGCTGGTTGATGCTCGGGAAGCGCGAGCACAGAAAAGAAAAGAAGCCAAAGCTAAAAAGGAGGCTGCTGCTGCTGAGGGTACCGTGGAAGTTGGCCCAAGTGCCAAATCGAAGGCTGGCAAGAAATCAGCCAAACGAAAGAAAAAGGTGGTAATTGTCTCGCCACCTGATGCGAGCTTCGATGAAGAAGTCAATTCAGATGATCAAGACCCTGGTACAGAGGCTGATGTCGAGGACATTCCTCTGAAGAAGAAGCCGAGCAGTAAAGGCATTAGGATCCAGGAGCCAGCCTCACAGGCTCCTCGAGCAAATATTGACTTGACCAACTTGGTCACTGATCCGCCCATTTCATCTGCTCCACCAATTCAAGCTCGCCAACCAAAACCTTCGACTAAATCGAAGGGAAAGCAAGCTCAAGTTGCTGAGGATGATGAAACTCTAGTTCAACGTAGAGAAAGGCTGGCAAAGCAAAAAGAACAAGAAGCAAAGGACTTGACAAATGCCAAGCTCCTGAACTTTCACAGCCAGCCCGAGCATAAAAAGGCACAGGTTGCTCAACAACTAGGCATTTTACATTTGGTCAGTGAAAAGTATCATCGACAAATTGCTGAAGGCAAAATTCCTGATGCACCGAAAGAAAAGGTTGTGGCCCCCAGCGCCACCGAGAAAGTTGTGACTCCCACAGTCACGAAGGAAAAGGTTGCAGCCACAAGTGCTGCGAAGAAAAATGCTGAGGCCCCAAGTGCCTCGAAGGATAAAGCTGTAGCCCCTAGTGCTGTTACCAAACCCATTTCTGCTGCCAAGGCCACCAAGGAGGCCGAGAAGAAAGCCAAGGAGGCTAGGCAAAAAGCTCAAGCTGTTCCAGTTCCTCGAGCCGCACCAGCTCCAGCTCCCGCACCTGCACCTGCTGCACCTGTTGTTTCTGGCCCTCGTGCCGATGAAGAGAGTTCAAACGAAGGAGATTCTGCTGCCCATGCTCCTTGGGATGCTGCTAATATTTCTCATATCCTTTGGAAGATGGCTACCGCACCGAGCAAAGTCACTGCCGAGGATGATGTCCCTGCTGAAATCCAAGAGCATGTTGCTCGATACATGATTCGCTGGGAAGGGTATATCACCTAGGATCGCAAGGACAAGGAGCAAGTGAATTTTTACTCCAGACAACTTGAAGAAGAAACCGATGACTTTGAGTCCCGAAAGTTTTTCAAATCCAAGATTGCCACAGCTGAAGCATCCAGAAGGGCTCAGAAGGAAAATCTGACCGCTGTGTATGAAAAGGTTCGACAAATTGTGTCGGCCGTATGCAAAGAGCACAATGATGCCCTATTCAAGAGACAATCTCGTAAGAGAAAGTCTGCTGCCCCAACCTCTGCGCGTGGGACGCCAGAGATCGAAAAGAATGCCAAGAAGGCCAAGTCTACCGAGGTCGTTGCTGCTCCAGCACGACAAGAAACCGCACCAACCCTCACCAAGCAACCCACTCCCCCTCGTGAGAAAACTCCAACACCTCGCCAAGCCTCACCACCTCGCCAAGCCACACCTCCACCTTGCCAACAAACACGTCCACCTCATCAACCATCACCACCAAAAGCCTCGTCGCCACCACCAAAACCATCATCACCACCGAACATTATTCCATCAACCAACCCAGCCATCGAGACCCAAGCCCAAGCAGAGACCGAGCAACTTGCTCAGGTCGAGCAAGAAACTCAGAAAGATTACTCCTCTTCCCAGACTCTACATGAAGGAGAAGACGCTGATGTTGATATCACGACAGTTTCCTCTCATCAAGATGTCGTCGAAGGAAATAGTTTTGGAGATGACGGTTCCAGTGACAGTTCTTCCTCCTCCTCATCAAGTTCCTCGAACGAAGAAATGGTTGATGCCTTTGCACAACTAGACGAAGATTTGGAGGCCCTGGAGAATGAAGAGGCCGCTCAGAATGCAAATGCCGACGAAGGAGTTGCCATCGAAGCACAGGCCGAGGAAAATGCTCCTCCAGCCATCCCAGCTCAGGAAATTGTAAACATTCCATCTTCAATTCCTCGCCCTGCAGAGCCAGTTTTCCAAATGCCAGACAATGCTGCCGAAGTTTTTCCTGTTGATGAGCTGCTCCATTCTGCTCATCCGAGAAAAATGCTGCCTCTGTTCCGCTCAGATGTTCCTCGAGGAGTCCCCATCTTCAAAAGGCGCGAACACAAGCCATTTTTCTTCAGAACCAATCCCTACGAGAAGCCCAGAAGTGCATATTCTCTTCGGTTTTGGACCCAAGAGCAAGCCATCTATTACACTCGTGTGCTGTACAACAAGGCTAGAGTGTTCCAACATCAATACCTCGATATGCCTCCGGTGTACTCCACTTCATGTTTCGAGAATGTTGCCGAGACAATTGATGGTCTTCATGCTCACAAGATGTTTGCTCTCGATTGTGGCTACAATCCCGAGCTTATCAAGCAATTTTATGCTACGCTCTATGTCACTGGTGATCCCGAGAACTCGAAGACTTGGAAATTTGATTATATGATCCAAGGCCAAGCATTCCATATGACTGTCGATCAATTTTTGGCCATCATCAATCTACCTCGGTTCGAAGGATTACCACATAATATTCATGACTTACCTGCTCCAACTCCTGCTGAATTTTCGACGATCATGAATCCAGATGTCGTAGGAGATATCTACCCAGCTGAGCCCAAGCCAAGACACTTAGTCTTCGAAGCAAATGCATGGTTTTATATTCTTTCGAAGACTTTGATGCCAATGCTCGATGTGCACGATGATATTCCTATTCCCAATGACGTACAACTTGCTCTGTTGAAGTTAGTCCATGGTCATCCTTTCGATTTTGAAGACTACTTCATCAGAACTTTGGTGTCTTGTGCTGATGATCACAATTCCCACAAGCCGTATGCACCATGGCTGATGTCTATCTGCAATTACTCTCGTGACGTGCCATTCCCCGTGTCAATTTTCCCGAAGATTTTCACTCCACCAGTTAGGGAAGTGTTGCAGATTGTTACTCGACCCAACGATCAATATGCTGAGCACACTGGTATCCGCGCCCATTTGACTGAGCGTAATGTTCGCTCGAAGTTTATCAAGCCAGTGCATCACATGGAAGTTTCTCTTCGGTCCCAGCAAATGCTTCAACATCACATCGACCAAGATTTCATTCAGAAGCAAGCTTTGATGGACGAGATTAATCATTTGCGCAATATTACCATGAACAACAATTAGATGCTGCGTGAATGTCTTCGCAGAGATTGGAAAGGACTGCGGAAATTCAATTCCCTCGGTCAACTTCAACGATGTGGCTTCGAAGAATATCCTCCCCATCTGACCAGGAATTGGACTAATGATGATCGAGTAGATCGCCCGGATCCCAATATCCCTCGGCTGCCGAAGATCAGAGATGTCCTCAGTGTTGATGACTATTACCACATCACTTTGGACACCTTCTCCTCCGACTCCGAGCAAGATGAAGCCCCTCGACGTCCAGAGAGAGTTTGTACTCCACACCCTCGAAGCCCCAGGACCCCTCCGGAATCGCAGCTGGAATCTTCTGGAGATCAACACTCCTTCCGCACGAAGATCACTCCTCCAGGCCCTCGCCCAATTCGTCGTGCTCCAACGCTTGCCGAATCCTCTCGTCGTCGCCGGAGCCGCCACAGTGAGTAGGGATTTCTTTTGACCCTATTCTCTCGACTTTTTGTACGTTGTGACAAAAAGGGGGAGATGTAGTGGCATCGAAGAAATTAGTTTTCCTACGGGGTTAAGGGCTTTGCTTTTCATTCGATAAACTTTTTGAAATTTGAGGTTTTCTGAGTAGTTTCAACAAACTTTCGATTCATATTCGATCTGGTTGTAACTAACTCTAAGTAGGACTGTGAACTGCTACTCTTTTTCGTAAGACATCTATCTGCTGCTTGCGATACTTAACCCTTTTGCAGGAAGTTATCTTTCATATAAGTTCACAGGTCATTCGAGGAGATTGCATGTTTCTCATTGGATATTATCTGGAATGCAATTTCACTCGCTAAGATTATTGATGTTTTTCCCTCGACTCTACTTGTCAAATATGCACTTCACAGGAAACTCTTATCTTCCGTGCATACATCATGGGGGAGTATTTCATCGATCTTAGCACTGGTTTATCATCGAAAACTCAAAAATTTTCAATTATTTATCGATGCCTGTTTTGTCAACAATCGTCCAAAAAGGGGGAGATTGTAAGAGCAAGTTTTGCCCCGAAGGTTTTGGACATTGTTGGACAAAGCAGAAGTAGAACTAATATTGTTTTCGAGTATAAACAGATACTTAGGTTCCGAAAGAATGGAGTTTGCAAGTAGAAGGTCGAAGGACAACTCACTGCAGCAGAGTTGCAGTCATCTACCGAACCCTTTGAAGAAAGACGACCCCTAAAAATGTAGTCGAAGAAAAAGTCTCTCTCGAGTAAAAGCGCAACGAGGAGAAAGCTGAAGCTGGTCGAAGACTTAGTCTTTTTACTAGTTTCTCTTTATTTTCTTGAGTCGTAGGAAAGACCGTATTATCAAGAGGGGTTTGCTAGTTGAGATCTTAGTCGAAGTGAATTTGCTCTGCTCAACCAAAACCCACTAAAGCCTACCGAGAGAAATCTTACTGAGTCGAGTGAATAGCTCGAAGGCAAAGTCATCGCACTTCGTGCCTTCGTGAGAGAACTCGTTCGGTAAGTCAGCTTACTTGTTCCTCAAGTAAAGTTGCGCAGTGATTGGAATCCGACCGTTGTGGACACGCATCAAGCGGTTGCATCGGGTCACTTCAGTCATTTTACCCATCTGGATCGCCAACTATAAATACCCCGCACCTACCCACCATTTCGGGTCGGCTGCTCCGCTGAAGATTCTAAGACAGAAGTCTGTGAGCATCCCAAGAGAGATTCATCGAGAGAAAACCAAAATCCTAAGTCTGAGCTGAGTTGAGCAATTCACTATGACTTAGGTTGAGATTAGCCGATCTTTTTATCTTGGAGAACTGCAAGTCTCCTAGACGGTTAGGCGTCGCCTGTCAAGCAGTCGAAGAGTAATTTTCACTGCTGAAGGAAGTTTGTAAAGGTCTCGGAGATGTCCTGAATCATCTACCACGATTGAAAACTGGACAAGATCAAGGAGTTTGTTGCAGTGGAGAATAGGACGGAGAGAGTTTTGCTCCAGGTGTTCAATCACCAGTCCCTCCAACCAGACGTAGCACTTTGCAGAGTGTGAACTGGTGTACCAAACATCGTCGTGTCAGGCTCGTTTTCTTTCATGATTTTACATTAAGTACTTACTCGGTGCCTGTTTGTCTTTGATGTTTTCCTTCGTTCCCAATCCTTTCGAGATATGCATTACTTTCGACACTGTATTTCCTTTGAGATGCCTCAGTCCTTCGCAGTTTGCATGAATTCCTTTTAAGTTCCTTAGATTTTTTAGAAGTGATCATTCACCCCCTCCCCCTCTGATCATTCTTGAGCTTTCAGCTTGGCAAATGCTTCTGCAAACAACTTACTTATCAAGAGATAATGTCAACAATGATATGGCATGGCAAAACTTTAATGCAACATTATATGGATGAATCTTCATCAGCATCAAGTGTCTGTTCTCTTTGGGAAAGGAGGAAGTAGGGAAAACTGACTCAACACAAAAGTAAAGGAAAAAGCCTTGTTAAAGGCAAGCAGGGAAAACTCAAGTGCTATCCTTAGATCAAACAGAATAAAAACAAGTTTTGAGAGGTGCATGATTTGTCAACGAATGCTAATAGATAACTCAATTGCTTCTCAGATTGGACAAGTTTCGAGGAACGACTTCCAAACGGGGACGATCACATCCCCGCAATCTCCTTTGTTTATCACTGCCAAAGTTTTCTGATTTATCATGAACAAAGCGTGAAGGAGGGTTTGTTTGTTGTATTATCTTTTGTGAGCTGGGCGCACTCATGCCAGTTCCTCCTCGTATTACGGGTTTGCAGATTAGACATGCAATCTCGGGATAAAACTTGTCCAACTTAAGAAGGTCATGAATTAACTACTACTTCCTCATGAGCTAAAACAGGGGCACAAAACAGAAGATTTTGAACATATAAGGATAACACAAAAATTCTATGCTTTAGGAGTGGTAGTGGAATACCACGAATAGGAAGGTATGGTGGACTCATATGGAAGATACTGGTTTCAGGGTATGGATGCACAAGCAGAATTCCTCTTAGTACAGAGGTTTGGCTAGCAAAGGCTTTGAGAGAACAGACAATTGATGATGATTTGGATGCAAAGCAATATAAGGCATAAACATTAAAACAAGCATATCACATCAAGTTGTCTTCCTTGTCAACATAACACTACAAGAATAATAACAAAGAGGGTTTGGCTATGTCGCTACTTTGAGAAAAATAACATGCTTGTTGCTATGACCAAAGCTATGTTTGCCAAGATTAAATAAAGTTTTCAAAGCCATACCTGATATAAGGTCAATTCTCCCAATAAGAATCATCATAAGGTCGATTGCGTGAAGAGAATACCGAGTGCAGCGAAGGGATCAATAAACTTCTCATTAATATTCCATCATAGACGACTCCACACTCACAGATACATAACTCTCCATAAAGGAGTGATAGACCTCAAAGCAAACACCTATTTTGTAAGATAACTTCCCTAGACATGATACGACTCCACTTGACTCTAAAAGACATAGATAAAGATAAAAATACCGGGAACTCTCCCAAGCTTGGAACAAGCTAAGGGGATGCCATTACCCAAGGAGATTTACTCCTCATCCTTGTTCTTGTCGGTCACGTACTTCTTGGAGAAGCGCTTCCATGGCAGCTGTTCTCCAATCTCAAAGGACATTCTCGTCTCCAGGATCCTGCACTCAGCACCCAAACCCATGCGCAGAAACTTTAGTTCATACTCACAGTTCTGGTTCTGCAGATCATAGATCTGTGCTTGGAGCCTATAAACTTTTTCTTCCAGTGCGGCCAAGCTTGACCACATCTCCTTCATCTCCTTCTTGTGGGAAGCCTCTATCTAGTTCATGATGTCGAAGTTAGCTTCAACACCACGCTCCACCATCTTCTTGAACTTGAAGACCACATGTTCCACCTCCTTCAGCCGCTCCTCGGTGCTCCCCTCCTTGACTGGTCCCTTCAGATCCTCCTTGTGGAGGTCACCATCCTCCACATGAAGGATCTGCGGGTGCTTCTTCACCTCAGCGAGGTAAGGGTTGATGACGTTGACGACGAACTTGTCCTTCGGGGAACTTGGGGAAGCCATGGCACCTAGGTTTAGCTGAAAGTTTTCCTGGCAGAAACAGCTCGAAAAGAAAACACACGAAATCGCGAGATACGTTGCCGGAACGATCCGGGCAAATATATAGCAAAAATTTCTGCACAGAAAGGAAGGTAACGGGTCAAAGCGGAGTCGGAGACGGGCTCTGGGTGCCCAGGTGGCATCCCGGCGCGGCCAGGGGTGGGGCCGCGCCAGGGGGCACCTGGGCCCCCTGGAGCTGGTCTCCGGCTCCACTTAGGTCTCAAATTTTCTATATTTTGCAAAAGCTTGTAATCTGGAACTTTCATGGCGGTTTCGCGATGTTTCCTTACCGTAATACATACCTTTCCTTATTCTGCTTCTGCTGGTGTCTGAAACAGGGTTGCAACATGTTCTTCATGAGACTTTGTGTATACCAAATCCACATCAACATTGACAGGATCTCCTGCTATGTAATGCTTAAGTCTTTGCCCATTAACCACTTGAGGTTTGGTGCCTTCGAAATTGTTAATCTTGATTGCACCTGAGTAGTAGACTTCCTCAATATGAAATGGCCCTTCCCACCTGGAAAGTAGTTTACCTAGAGAAAAACCTGAAATGGGATCTAAACAACAAAACTTTATCACCAACATTAAATTCACGTTTTCAGAATCCTCCTATCATGCCACTTCTTTACCTTTTCTTTGAACATTTTAGCGCTCTCGTAAGCTTCACTTCTCCGCTCATCTAGAGAAGTCAAGTTGATGAGACGCTTTTCACCAGCTAACTTCGGGTCAGCATTAAGCTCTCTAATAGCCCAGAAAGCTTTGTGTTCTAATTCTATTGGCAAATGGCAAGCCTTGCCATAGACCATCTTATAGGGAGACTTGCCCATGGGGTTTTTGTAAGAAGTTCTATACGCCCACAAAGCATCTCCTAACTTATTTGACCAATCCTTTCTATTTCTATTTACTTTCTTCTGTAAGATCAACTTGATCTCTCTATTGGTGAGCTCAACTTGCCCACTAGTTTGATGGTGGTACGGTGAAGCAATTATATGATTGACATCGTACTTGGCTAAAGCTTTTCTAAAAGCTCCATGTGTAAAGTGCGAACCCCCATCAGTCATGAGGTACGTGGGTACTCCAAACCTAGGAAAAATTACATCCTTGAGCATTTTCAAAGATGTCTTGTGATCAACACTTTTAGTGGGGATTGCCTCTACCCACTTGGTTACATAATCAACAGCAACTAGAATGTGAGTGTACTTGTGTGAGGAAGGAAAAGGACCCATAAAATCAAAACCCCAGCAATCAAAAGGCTCAATCACTAGAGAGTAATTCATAGGCATCTCATTCCTCCTACTAATATTACCAACTCTCTGACACTTATCACAGGATACAAAATAATTTCTAGCATCATTAAAGAGAGTAGGCCAATAAAAACCTGATTGAAGAACCTTATGTGCGGTCCTCTCACCAGCATGATGTCCTCCATATGGACTATCGTGACATTGTTTGAGAATGTCCTTCTGCTCATGTTCCGGTACGCATCTTCTCACGATCCCATCTGGACCTTCTTTGAAAAGATGTGGGTCATCCCAAAAGTAATGCCTCAAATCATGAAATAACTTCTTCCTTTGCTGAAGTGTTAAACCTGGAGGAAAAAACTTTGCAACGATAAAGTTAGCATAATTTGCAAACCAAGGATCGGAGAGAGATTGTACTTTAACAACAGCTAGTTGTTCATCTGGAAAACTGTCGTTGACGGGAATGGGATCATGCGGTATGTCTTCCATCCTTGAAAGATTATCCGCCACCAGATTGTCTGCTCCTTTCCTATCGACAATCTGCAAATCAAATTCTTGAAGAAGGAGTACCCATCGGATGAGCCTTGGTTTGGCATCCTTCTTATCCATAAGATACTTAATGGCAGCATGGTCAGTATGAACAATAATCTTAGAATCAACAATATACTGCCTAAAATTATCACAAGAAAACACTACTGCCAAGAATTCCTTCTCAGTAGTAGCATAATTCTTTTGAGCACTATCAAGGGTTTTGCTAGCATAATAAATAACATTCAACTTCTTATCAACCATTTGTCCTAAAACAGCTCCAACAACAAAATCACTAGCATCACACATAATTTCAAAAGGTAAATTCCAATCAGGAGGTTGTACTATAGGAGCAGTTATTAAAGCTTTCTTAAGAACTTCAGAGGCTTCCTTACAATCTTCATCAAAAACAAACGGAACATCCTTATGGAGAATATTAGTGAGGGGTCTCGAAATCTTAGAAAAGTCTTTAATAAATCTTCTATAGAAACCAGCATGACCGAGAAAACTACGAATACCTTTGATGTCCCTTGGATAGGGCATCCTTTCAATTGCTTCGATCTTGGATCTGTCCACTTCAATTCCCCTCTCGGAAATCTTGTGGCCAAGAACAATTCCCTCATTGACCATAAAGTGGCACTTCTCCCAGTTAAGCACCAGATTTGTCTCCTCACATCTCTGCAAAACTTTATTAAGGTTGTGGAGAGAATGGTCAAAAGAGGTTCCATAAACGCAGAAATCGTCCATGAATACCTCCACAATTTCTTCACAAGAACCATGAAAGATAGCAGACATACACCTTTGAAAAGTAGCAGGGGCATTACATAAACCAAATGGCATACGTCCGTAAGCATAAGTACCATAGGGACAAGTAAAAGTGGTCTTCTCTTGATCAACAGTGTTAACATGAATTTGAGAGAAGCCAGAATAACCATCAAGATAACAAAAATGAGTATTTTTTGATAACCTTTCAAGCATTTGGTCGATGAACGACAACGGGTAGTGGTCCTTCCTGGTATATCCAATAATAATTCTCTAAGGTATTAGTTCATTCTTATCATTAGGAACCACAGTTGTTCCTTCTTTCTTTGGAACAAATGAACCGGGCTTACCCACTTACTATCAGCTACAGGGTAGATAATACCTGCGGCTAGAAGCTTGAGAATCTCAGTCCTTACAACATCCATCATTTTCGGATTCAACCGTCGTTGATGATCAACAACTGGCTTAACATCAGGCTCAAGGTTGATGGTATGTTGACAAATAGACGGACTAATCCCATTAAGGTCATCAAGGGTATACCCAATTGCACCTCGATGTTTGCGGAGTACCTCCAATAAACGCTCTTCTTGATACCCTGAAAGGTTAGAATTGATAATAACAGGATATACTTTCTTTTCATCTAAATAAGCATATTTGAGCGAATCGGGAAGAGGTTTAAGATCAAACACTGGATCTTCTTTTGGTTGCGACAAAATTCCCAAAGGCCCAACTAGAAGGTTGTGCTTTAGGATAGCAGGTTTTCTTAAGAATATTTCGTCCAGCTCATTCCAGTCCTGCATATGCAAATCATTCTCGTGGTCTTCCATATATTGCTGCAAAGGATCGTTAGGGGGCATAGCAATGGAAGCAATATCTTCAATAATCTTATCATTACTAGGCAAATCAGTACCACGAGGTTGCTTAGAGAACTTTGAAAAGTTAAATTCATATGGCTCAACATTGAATTCAATAGAAACTTTACCTTTCTTGCAATCTATTATAGCTCCACAGGTTCAGAGAAAAGGTCTACCGAAAATAATAGGACAAAAATTGTCCCTTACCGAACCAAGTACTAGAAAGTCGGTAGGATACTTTACCTTTCCGCATAAGACTTCAACGTCTCTCACAATTCCGATAGGAGAGATCGTTGCTCTGTTTGCAAGATGAATAGTAACATCAACTTCTTCAAGTTCACAAGGTGAAATCTCACCCATGATCTCTTGATAAAGTGAATACGGGATAGCACTAGCACTCGATCCCAAATGGCATAGCCCATAATAGTTATGATCTCCTATTTTGACTGATACTACTGGAGTACCTGAAATTGGGCCCTTATTCTTGGCTGTAACAAGGTTAGTGGAAACAACACAAAATTTTATATTGGAATCTAAGGCATAATTAGTAATAAGATCCTTAACCAATGCAACTCGAGGATCGACCTTGATCTGGTCCTCGGGTTCATCAATTCTTCTCTCACTCTTATACATTATGCCTTTCACAAAAGAGTGCTCCCTTATTCTTACGGGGAAAGGGGGCTTTTCATATATAACTGCAGGCACAATAGGGGCAGCAACATGAATATCAATAGATAATTCTTTGAAGGGTTTATGATGCTGAATCTTCTTCTTCATAGAATAGTCGATATGAGAGGAAAAGTCCTTACAAAAATCAATCATCAGATGGGAATCAAGACCAATCTTAGAGCAAAAGGCATTAAAGGAATCAGTTTTCACATAGCTCTCTATATAATCATGCTCATAATTTATAGTGGGTTCAATACCTTTATCTATTTCCCAATCTTCGGTATTCTTCTGGATCCTTTCAAGGAGATCCCATCTTTCTTCAATGCTTTTTGTCTGAAATACCCCACTAGAGGAGGCATCCAACATCTCCTTATCCTGACGAGAAAGTCTAGCATAAAAGTTTGTAAGTATAGTTTCCTTGGGGAGCTCATGAATAAGACATTTGAGCATCAGAGATTTCAATCTCCCCCAAGCTTGAGCGATGCTTTCTCCATCACGAGACCTAAAGTTATAGATATAATTCCTGTCTCGATGAATTTAATGAAGAGGATAAAACTTGTTATAAAAGAGAGACATAAGGTCATGCCAATCCAGCAAATGAGAGTTATCGAGAAGCTTATACCAATCTAAAGCTTTATCTATAAGCGATATGGAGAATAATTTCTTCATGACAAACTCCTTTGATACACCTGCAAGATTAAATAGTGAACATAGTTGTGATAAATATAGCAAGTGTTCACTGGGATGTCTGTCTCCTGCATAACGATTAGCCAAAACACAATCGATAATACCAGCTGGTATTTTGTAAGGCACAATTTCAGTAGGGGGAGGTACAACCACCACAGGCGCAGGGTGTTTCTGTTGGATATGTGCCCTAGAGACAAATTAATAAAGATATTTGTCACGCATCCATTTTGTTCATAATACGTTTTATACTGTGCTATAACTGTATTACTTGGAAATACTAATACAGGTGTAGTATAAAACATGGTCCGTAGTTTAACTCGGGTAAACTATCTCATTGGGCAATTGATTGATCAAGCTTTCCTGATCATGGCGACACTTAAGTCCATTGACAATGAGGTCATATCGTTAAGGGGAATGATGTGATGGACGTACACCCACCTAAAGTATTGCAATGTGATCGAGTCATATAGTCCAGCGTTGCTATGACTTTGTAACGTATGGCTTAGTCCTTAGACCGTAACGATCATACGTAATTGACATCTATGAGGAGACTTTGATTTGTATCCCACCGCCTGACTGAAATATGCTGGCTATAACGGTGCACTTTGGGTATTACGAAATAGATGGTTGATGAGTATGTTAATAGATCAGAGCGGGATTTGTCAGTCCTTGTGACAGGACAGGTACTCTGGGCCCACTCGGTGATATTGCATCAACACCTTGCAAGGACGTGACTAGGTCACAAGAGATGCAATGATCATGGACGAGAGAAGTTGTTTTTTGTGAATAAGATGTGAACACGGTATGTAGGATACCGACGATCAAACCTCGGACAAACAAAGTACCGCAGCACAAAGGGATTACATCGTATCGTTAACGGTTTCCAAAAGCGATCGAAGTTCATTCGATGGAAGCGCAGGGGCTGTCAAGGATTGTAACCAGGTCCAACTGACTACTCATTGGTCAATGAGAAGAGTCTCGACCATGTCTGCTGTTTCCCGGACCGTTAGGGTGTTACACTTAAGGGCAATCGATGCATAGGACAGTTACGGGATCAATCGGTGAATTAGGAGAAATCACCGGAATAGTTCCGGAGGAGGACAGAATGGTTTCCGAACATTTTGAATAGTTCAAAATAAAGTTTGATTGTTTTAATAATTTTTTATTATTTAATTATCTGAATTAAATATTTAAAACATATTAAATAAATTAAAAAAATGGGAAAAAGGCTAAATGGGCCCATGGGGCCCATTAAGGGAGGAGGGGGTCTCCCCCCTTGGGCTTGGCGCCAAGGGTGGGGCCCACCACCCCCCTTGGCCGGCGCACTCCCCCCCTTGGGAGTTTAGTCCCACATGGGGGAGGGGAGGAGGATGGCACCCCCCTTGGCCTATATAAGGAGGGGTAGACCCCCGTTTTTTCCAACACACCAATATCTCCTCTTCCTCCTTCTCCTTCCCGGAAGTGGACTCCCCTTGTTTGGAGTCTGCACCTGGATTGGAGTTCTCCACCATAAGGCAGGCCGTCGTTCTGCTGGATTCGGGATCCGTAGCCGTCTTTCTTCCGCTGCTCGCCTGGTTCGGGGCCCGGGAGGAACATCGATTGTACCGTACGTGTATAATCTCTTCGAGGCACTACACCTGTGGTGCTACTTTGTCGCTGGAGGTTTACCGGGAGTCATCCTCGCCGGTGGTGGTCTTCTACACGACAGGGAGGTCGTAGTTCCGAGTCTACGCCAGCCACGTTCGCAAGAACGTTTCCCTCTTTCGGTCTTCAAAGGTATGAACACCGATTCCCTCCGTTACTTTACATCGCCATAGCATAGATCTTGGGTTCGGGTACCGTAGGTATGAAAAATTTGTGTTTTCTGCCTCGTATCCCAACAATGGTATCAAGATCTAGCTATGCGTAGATGTATTGTACGGGTAGAACACATCTAGGATGTGGGCATCGAATCTTCATTCGTTACCCTCCCACGTGTACTCATTTAGCGTTGCGGCAATGTTTGATGAAGCGGCCCCCGACCGACCTTACGTGTTTACGCGAGACTGGTTCCACGCTTGACATATGGCTTGTACCATATAAAGTGGCTGGGGGGGTGTCTGTCTCTCTGCATTAGCGATGCGAAGATGTTTGCAATGGAGGGCCCCGACAGGGGTGTAATAGAGACGAATGGGAGACGGTGTTGTGGCATGTTTTTCGCAGGACAGAAACGGTTCTCTCTCTCGAAACCCCTAGCAGCCACGTAAAACTTGCACAAGCTAAAGTAGAAATACATTTAACTTTTGCTTTGCATGAAGGGGGTCATAGGTTGTATGATTTACAGTTTTACTTCCTGTTTTATGCTAGTATGCTAGATATATCGACGGTAGCACGAAACAGGACCATCTCTCACAATATCAACATTGTGTTCTCCCTTGGTGGGCACCGCCTGGAAGGTTCTCCCATATGGCTTGATGCTCCGTACATACCGGAGTTGTCCTACATATTCAACGGAGTTCGCATGAGGTTGGGTTCGGCAAGCCTGGAATATGCAGATATGGCCTTGCTGAACAGCTAACATCAAGGTTCGATTGGCAGGCTTGACGTATGTAGATGCGGGCCTGGAACATAGGAGACCGAAAGGTCGAGCACGAGTCACATGCCTGATGTGATTGGCTTAGAGGCCTACCTAGTTCGCATACTGATGGCCGTGACGATCGGGGGAGGTATGGGGGCTGGGATTGTGTAATCACTTAGTTAAATTGAGAGGTGTTTATCTAAGTGGGAGCTTTCTAGAATTTTGAGATTAAATTGAAACTCCACATTATGAACAAAAGTCTAAATATGTATCCTTGTGAATCAACCTTGTAGATGGAAGCACCTCGCCCCTCGTTCAACTTAGGATCATTCCTAGAGAAAGATAAGCTAAAAACAGATGGGACAAACTTCACCAACTGGTTCCGCACCCTGAGGATTCTCCTCATTCCCCTCAAGATGGCATACGTACTAAAGGGCGCGTTAGGTGACGCACCAGCAGATGATGCCATTCAGGACGCGAAGAATGTCTATCTCTCCAGGACTGATGATTACAACCTTGTCCAGAGTGGCATGCTCTACTCCATGGAGCCTGAGCTGTAGAAACGCTTTGAGAGGATGGGTGCATATGAGATTATCATCGACCTTAAGGCGGTCTTCGCACCTCAAGCCAGGGCTGAACGGTACGAGGCTTCTAAAGCCTTCTTCTCAGCAAAGATGGACGAGCACGGCAGCGTGAGTGAGCACGTAGTCAAAATGTCTGGCTACGTTCAGCGCTTGAATGCTCTGGAATGCCAGATTCCAGATGAACTTGCTGTTGATAGGGTGTTGCAGTCGCTTCCCCCTAGCTACAAAGGCTTTGTGCTGAACTACAACATGCAGGGGATGACCAAAACCCCTTCTGAGTTGTTCGCCATGCTGAAGAGAGCCGAGGTTCAGATCAAGAAGGAGCACGCCGTCTTCATGGTCAACAAGACCACAGACTTCAAGAAGTCAAGAAGGCGGGAGAAGGCCAAGAGAGGTGGCCCCAAGAGGGATGGCAAGTCAGTTGCCGCTCCTCCCAAGGCACCCAAGCCTAAACCCGGAGTGGAGTGCTTCTACTGCAAGGGTGAAGGTCACTGGAAACACAACTTCCCCAAGTACCTAAAGGACAAGAAGGCTGGCAAGGTCGCCAAGAGAGACGAAGGTATATTTGATATACATATTGTTGATCTTCTCTTGACAAGCGCCGGGAACACATCCTGGATACTTGATACAGGATCTGTCGCTCATATTTCTAATTCCATTCAGGGACTAAGGAATAGGAGACGCTTTCTCAAGGATGAAGTGACGATGCGCGTGGGGAATGGCTGTCAAATTGAAGTCTTGGCGGTCGGCACGAAGCATCTTAGTCTCCCTTCGGGATTGGTTTTAGTTCTGAATAATTGCTACTATGTACCCGCGTTGAGTGTGAACATCGTTAGTGGCTCTTGCTTGAAGCGAGACCGCTATTCTTTTAAGTCTGATACAATTGGTTGTTCGATTTATAAGGATGAAATGTTTTATGTTCATGCACCGGAGTTGCATAGTTTATTCGTACTTGATCTCGATGGTGACGTGTGTCTCATTAACAATATTGAGGCCAAAAGATTGAAGAATGATGAAGATCACATGAAGATATGGCATTGCCGACTTGGTCATATTGGTATAAAGTGCATGGAGAAGCTCCATAAGGATGGACTTCTTGAGTCATTGGATTTTGGATCCCTTGATACATGTGAACCATGCCTCATGGGAAAAATGACAAGGACTCCATTCAATGGGATAATGGAGCGTGCGGATGACTTATTGGGGATCATACACACGGATGTATGTGGACCCATGAACGTCCCCACTCGCAATGGTCTTCGTTACTTCGTGACCTTTACTGATGACTTGAGCAGATATGGGTATATTTACTTGATGAAGCACAAGTCTGAAACCTTTGAAAAGTTCAAGGAATTTCAGAATGAGGTCGAAAATCAACTCGGAAAGAAAATCAAGCACCTTCGATCGGATCGAGGTGGCGAGTATTTGAGTCACGAGTTTGGCAATCATCTGAAGTCTTGTGGCATAGTACCACAACTTACGCCGGCAGGCACTCCTCAGAGAAACGGTGTGGCTGAGCGACGTAATCGAACCCTATTGGATAGCGTACGATCGATGATGTCTCATACTGATTTGCCTGTGTCATTCTGGGGGTATGCATTAGAAACTGCCGCTCATATTCTTAATAGGGCACCATCCAAATCTATAAAGACAACACCATTTTGTAAGAGCAAATTTTTGCCCCCGTGTGTTTTGGATATTGTTGGACAAGACAGTAGAGGAACTAACAATGTTTTCTAGTCTAGCAGTTGTATAGGTTCCTGAAGGACAAGCTAGGAGATAAAGCTTCAGGGAAGGTCTTCAAGTTATCGAAGCATTACCCCCTGAGCGAAGCTTAATCACGGAGGATGACCCCCCAAAAATGAAGGTGTCCTGAAGCTCAACTCATTGAAGGAAATGAAGAAGACGACGCAAGACTTAGATGTTTTTGCGTAGTTCTTTTTCGGTTCATTGAGTCATAGGACAAACCGTACTATCAAGAGGGGTATTTAGTTTGTGGACATCGAAGTTATTGAGAAAATGCTCAGATCAAATCCAAACCAAGTGAGAAGCCTGAGCGAAGAAATCTCATGTGCACTGAGTTAAGTTTCGGTAGCAAAGACTTCGTTCTTTGGCTTCTGAAGCAGAACTAAGTCCATGAGTCAGCTTTACTTGTTTCGCAAGTAAAGTTGCGCAGTGATGACAAATCCGACCGTTGTGGACACGTGTCAAGCTGTCACCTCGGGTCAATTTGGTCATTCTGCACCTCGGGATCGCCAACTATAAATACGCCGCCCCTCCTCCATTTGTGGGTGGCTGCTCTGAGAATATTCCGAGAGAGACTGAAGAGAGCAACCCCAAGACGCCACCGAAGCAAAACCCAAAATCCAGAATACTGAAGCCTAAGTCCCATTAATCTGAGTAGATTCGAGATGACTTAGGTGAAAGCTTGCTAGCCTTTTTATCTTGGAGAACTGCAATTCTCCTGGACGGTTAGAGAGTTGTTCTTCAGAGAGCGAAGAGTAATTGTCGCCTCGAAGTCCAGTTTGTCAAAGGTTTTGGTGATTTCCTCAATAATCAACCACGAGTGAAGAACTAACCAAGCTCAAGGAGTTTGGTGCAGTGCAGCAACGGACGGAGAGAGATTTGCTCCAGGTGTTCAATCACCAGTCGCTCCAACCAAACGTAGCGCTTTGCAGAGCGTGAACTGGTCAAACAAACATCGCCGAGTCCCAGTTCGTTTTACTTCGAGCATTTACCTTCAGTATTGCATTTGCTTCGCAGTTATGCTTCAATGTGTTTTGATTCACTGCATTTAGTTTCACTTCCAGTTTTACTTCACTATTCTGCACTACTTATGCTTCACTTCAATAGTTTCAGTAGAAAATTTTGAAGTGATCATTCACCCCCTCCCCCTCTGATCACATACTTGGACTTTCAATTGGTATCAGAGCTAGTCACTCCCTACACTCTTTGTGTTTTGGATTAACCTCCTGGAGTGTCTTCAAGTATGTCTTTCGCAGCTATTCGCTCCGGCGAACCCATTCCTGTTTTCAATGGGAAGGACTACCCGTACTGGAAGGACAAGATGAAAAGAAATATCATGGCTATCAACTCGACCGCCTGGCAAGTTGTCTTGTATGGAGTCACTGTTGCTGATGAGAAGGCCATCACTCCTGAAGAAGCAAAACTGATTGATCTTGATTCTGAAGTTTGGGTATTCATCACCAATCACTTGACACCAGAAAAGTATCATGAAGTGAAGAATATTCCATCTGCCAAAGGTGTCTGGGACTATCTTGAAAAGATTGGTGAAGGTGTTTCTACCCAGAAGGATGCCAGAATTGACACTCTCTGAAGCAAATTCTATCGCTTCAAGAGAAACGAGGGTGAAAAAGTCAGCTCCATTTACAGCAGACTCACAGCTCTTGCTAATGAGTTGATTTCCCTCGGTGCTGATGACATTACTCCTCACTCAGTTGTAAGAACTTTGCTTCGTTCATTGGATGAATCGTTTGATCACATTGTGCTGATGATCAAGGAAAGGATTGATTTCAGACGTCTTGTTGCCGCTGATATTCTTGAGAGACTCAATACATTTGAAATGGAAGAAGATGAGAAACGTGACATAAATGGCTCTCGAAGAAAAACTCATGCTTTGAAAGAAAAAGCTTCACGTCATTCTTCACCCGAAGTCAGTTCTGCTTCAGGTGTCGAATCAGATGATCCTGCAAGCATTGGAAAGGATTTAGCTTTGATCATGAGACGCTTCAACCGCTTCCAAACAAAAGGTTTTTCTTCACCTAAGAAGAGTTATTCTTCAAGAAGCTCAACTCATTCTTCTCACCGCTCATCCTCAAGAAGCTCTCCATCGAAGGACAACTACTGCTACAAGTGCAAGATGCCAGGTCACTACATTGTTGATTGCCCTCTGTGGGAAGCTGAGAACAAAGCAAATCATTCGCTCAGAGACTCCTCAACCAAGTCCCACAGATCTTCCAGAAGCTATGAATCCAAGAGACATGATTCCAGTTCGAGAAGAGATAAGAAGAAAGATTCTGATGATGACAAGAGGAAGAAGTACCACAAGAGGCGTGAGGGTTCTTCATCGAAGACTCACTCATCTCGGCGAAGCAGCTCTCACCGTGCCAAGGCCTATCTGGGAAAGGAGATGAACTCTGAAGACGAATCCTCTGGGTCCGAAGCTGAATCAGGCTCAAGGTCTGGGTCTGGGTCCGAATCAGATGGTGTTGCTGGTTTGGCATTCGCTTCAGCAGATGCTTCGACAAAAGCTTCGAGCTCATTCTTCACCAACAACAGTAGTGAAGATGAATCTCTTGCATATTGCTTCATGGACAAGGCGAAGGTATCTTCATCAAAATCTAACTATGATACTTCTAATTGTTCCTCATATGATAGTGATTCAAAGATAAGCTATGCTAGACTTGCTAAAATTGCTTCAATCCAACAAGATGAACTTGATTCACTGAGAAAAACCATTAAGAAATCAGAAACACTGTTGATCGATGAGATAGAGAAAGGTCAAACTTTAACTAATGAGCATGCAGCTCTGAAGGAAAAGTTTGAAGAATTATCCTCTAGGCATGATCTTCTTTCAGTTGATTATGAGAAGCTTACCTATGAATTTCTTGAAAGGAAAATGGCTCTCGAAAGACTGAAAGAGGCTCATGAAGAGTTGGAAAATGTCAATCTCTCTCTCATGGCTCAACAAGGTTCTGAAGCAAATCATAAAACTGATTCACCTTGCTTAACTTGCTTGGAACGAAGCAAAACTGATTCCAAAGGCAAAGATCCTATTATTATTGATGATACTAATGCCTCTGATGAGGAAAATCCTGCTTTTACCGAGGAACTCCTCAGGTTGAAAAACTTATTTGAAACAGGCATGTTCAAAAGTGTGCAAGGTCACCAGTATCTCTGTGATATCCTGAGGAAGGCTCTCCTTCACAGGAATCCCAGGAATGAAGGAGTTGGTTTCGAGAGAAAGATAAACCCTGATGGCATCTATTGGGAACCTGAGCAATACCCTAAAACTGTTTGGGTCCTAGCGAAGGAGAACCCCATTGATATAGCTAACCTTTCAGGTTTTGACTGTAAGATGAACACAACTATTGTGGACGAATCACTTGATTCTGACTACAAGCTCATCAAAGACGAACAGGGAAAGGTTACAGCTGAGTATGTTGGTACTCCTCCTAAGGATGGCTTCTATAAGAGGCAGATATGGGTGCAGAAAGCACTTGTGGAAAAACTGCCTGCTAACCATACCATGCAGGGAAAGTCTTCGGTACCACCGAATCATTTCTATTCTCTTGAAATGAGAAATGATCCACTGGTGCCCGAATCAAATGTTCCTCAGAAGCAATACTATCGCACTGGCCGTCATACTTATCGTCCTCATAATAATCATACTAAGATTGCATATGCTCATTCTTATCCTAACCATTCGCAGAGGACTTACATTTATGGTGTGCTTGATGGTACACCGAAGCAATACATTCCTGTTTGATTTAATATTGTTTCAACCAGTGCTTCAACATCTTCTCAGTCACCTGCTCGTTTGTGGGTGGTTAAGAAGAACTAATTCTTCTGTAGGGCTATGTCTCCGGTGGATCCGAATGGGTCATGGATAGTGGTTGCACAAATCATATGACCGGAGACAAGGAGTTATTCACCAAAGAAAAACTATCACACTCTTCTCAGAAGTATATTACCTTCGGTGATAACAACAAGGGTAAAGTTTTAGGTTTGGGTAAGGTTTCCATATCGAAAGATAAGCACATTGACAAGGTTATGCTAGTCCAATCCCTTGGATATAATCTTATGTCTATTTCTAAGTTATGCGATATGGGTATGCTTGTTCTATTTTCTGCTTCGTGTTGTGTTGTCTTTTCAAAGGATGACTATATGTTTGTCTTCGAGGGTTACTGAAAAGGAGATTTAGACATTGTTGATTTTTCCTCGGGCCCTGCTGTATCCACATGTTTAATGGAAAAAGCTTCATCAGGTTGGTTATGGTATCGAAGACTTGGTCATGCAGGGATGAGAAATCTTCATAAATTAGTGAATAAGAATCATGTTATTGGCCTTAGCGAAGTAAAATTCGATAAGGATCGTCTCTGCAGTGCTTTTGAAGCTGGTAAAATTACGAAGAAACATCATTCAGCAAAGACTATTATGACTACCACTCGTCCTCTTGAATTGCTTCATATGGATCTTTTCGGTCCTCAAAATTATGCAAGCCTGGGAGGAAATAAATATGGTCTTGTTATTGTTGATGATTTCTCTCGCTATACTTGGGTTTTCTTTTTGGATGACAAGAGCAAAGTTGTTGAAATCTTCAAGTCATTTGCCAAGAGAGCTCAAACAGAATGTGAATTATCTCTGAAGCATATCCGAAGTGATAATGGAACTGAATTCAAAATACTCATATTGAAGATTTTCTTGATGATCATGGTTTTACTCATGAGTTCTCTGCTGCTTACACACCTCAACAGAATGGTGTTGTTGAAAGAAAGAATAGAACTCTTATTGAAATGGCCAGAACTATGCTTGCTGAATACAAGACTCCTATCAGGTTCTGGGCCGAAGCAATTAACACAGCTTGTCATATCATCAACAAGGTTTACCTTCACAAATTTCTAAAGAAAACTTCACATGAGCTTATCACTGGTAACAAACCAAATGTTTCGTACCTTAGGGTATTTGGTGCTCCTTGCTTTATTAGAGATATGAATCATAGCTCCAAATTTGCCCCTAAGGCACATGAAGGTTTTCTTTTAGGTTATGGCTCAAACTCTCACACGTACAGAGTGTATAACTCTCACTTTGGGAAAGTTATGGAAACTGTGAATGTGAGGTTTGATGAAACTAATGGCTCTCAAAAAGAGCATTTGCCTCATGATCTAGATGAACCTCCTCTTGATGAAGTGATCAGGTCCATGGCTATTGGATAAATTCGCCCTGTTGAAGCTAATGCTCGACAAGCTAATAGGGATGATGATGGTCCAATGTTCCCACACATAGCCCGGGGCGCTGGAGAACAAAATCCTGAAGCTAATGATGAACAGGACGAAGAAGAACAAGGGAACAAAGGAAATGCTGAAGCTGAAGGTGAAGCAAATCCTGAAGATGATGCAGATCCTGAAGCTGAAGCAGATCCTGAAGCAGAAGCTGAGCCTGAAGCAAATGATTCAACCTTATCACGAGTCCGAAGAAGAGTTGATGTTGATTCGATCCTTGAAGAAATTCATCAACCAGGTCGTCCCACAACTCGCTCTCGTACTCGTTTGGCTAACTTCTGCGGAAATGTTTCGTTTGTCTCCATGCTAGAACCTTCAAAGTTTGATGAAGCCATGAAGGATCCAGATTGGTTAACTGCTATGCTCGAAGAACTTAATCAGTTCGAGCGAAACAAAGTATGGTCCTTAGTTGATAGACCTGATCCAACGAAGCACAACATCATTGGTACAAAGTGGATTTTTCGCAACAAGCAAGACGAAGACGGCATAGTGGTAAGAAACAAAGCACGACTGGTAGCACAAGGATACACCCAAATCGAAGGTATCGATTTCGGCGAAACTTATGCTCCATTTGCTCGTCTCGAATCCATTCGTGTCATGCTTGCTTTTGCAAATTTCAATGGTATTCTACTTTATCAAATGGATGTGAAAAGTGATATTCTTAACGGAGAAATCGAGGAAGAAGTGTATGTTATGCAGCCTCCAGGTTTTGAAGACCCAAAGAAACCCGACATGGTGTACAGGTTACACAAGGCCCTCTATGGGTTGAAGCAAGCACCTCGTGCTTGGTACGACACATTGAAGGATTTCCTTCTGAAGAAAGGCTTCAAACCAGGAACAACTGACCCAACGCTTTTCACTCGATCTTATAATGGTGATTTGTTTGTATGCCAAATATATGTAGATGATATCATTTTTGGATGCACTAACACTGAAATCAGCGAAGAATTTGCCAAAATGATGTCGAAGAAATATGAGATGTCTATGATGGGTGAATTGAAGTTTTTCCTTGGACTTCAAATCCGTCAACAGAAGAATGGCACCTTTATTTCTCAAGAAAAATATCTCAAGGATTGCCTGAAGAAGTTTGGTCTTACTGATTGCAAAACAATTAAGACTCCAATGCCAACCAATGGCTTCTTAGATGCAGATGAGAAGGGCAAAGCGTTCGACCAGAAGAAATATCGGTCTATGATTGGATCCCTTTTATATCTTTGTGCATCTACACCTGACATTATGCTTTCAGTATGTATTTGTGCTCATTTTCAAGCAAATCCAAAGGAATCACATCATACTGCTGTAAAGCGTATTCTTCGGTATCTTGCTCACACACCAACTTTGGGCTTGTGGTATCCCAAGGGAGCTCAGTTTGATCTTATATGCTATTCTGATTCAGACTGGGCTGGTGATCGTGTGGATAGGAAATCAACTTCAGGGACTTGTCATTTCCTTGGAAGATCACTTGTGTGTTGGGCTTCAAAGAAGCAAAACTGTGTTTCAATATCTACTGCTGAAGCTGAATACATTGCTGCTGGTTCATGCTGTACTCAGATTCTATGGCTGAAGCAAACACTGAAGGATTATGGTATTCATGTGAAGAAAATTCCCCTTCTATGTGATAATGAGAGTGCAATCAAAATTTCTCACAATCCTGTGCAGCACTCTCGCACGAAGCATATTGATATTCGCCATCATTTTCTTCGTGATCATGTTCAGCGTGAAGATATTGTCATAAGTCATGTCAGAACTAAAGATCAACT
This sequence comes from Bromus sterilis, assembly GCA_950022295.1. Classification (NCBI taxonomy): domain Eukaryota; kingdom Viridiplantae; phylum Streptophyta; class Magnoliopsida; order Poales; family Poaceae; genus Bromus; species Bromus sterilis. The sequence goes on along the minus strand of OX465599.1, from coordinate 150,718,366 downwards.
GGCTGACATATTCACGAAACCATTGGATGAGAAAAGGTTATGTGCGTTAAGGTGTGAGCTCAATATATTGGACTCACGCAATGTACTGTAAGACCAAACCTTTACTCATGTATATACTCATTTACTTCGTTGCTTACTTTTGAGTTTCGTTGCCGTTTTTACTTCTCTTATTTTATTTTATTTCGTTTGGATCTATTCCTCTATGCTTATCACCTTTTTCTTCGTTTGGTTTTTCTTCAAGGTGATAAGTTTCGGACCCTATCTTTTCTATTCTTCTTCTTTCTTATTCTGTCTGTCCAAAGTGGTTGAGCACAATTGAAATGGAAAGTATTTTGCTTCGAACATCATTGAGTTCCGAATCAAATGCTTTCAATTTTTATTGAAGTTTTACTCAACTCGAGGACTTATTCTTCGGTCGTTGAGATCCCATCAAATCTGGGTCGTTGAGATTTTCTCGCGATTCACCACGAAATCCTCGCCGTAGAATCCGGAGAGACAGACGCTGGGAGTCGTTCGATCTGATCTGACAACTCCTGTCAGACCGGCCTATATAAGGCATCCCACCCCAACGAATCCTTCCTTCCAAATCATTCGCATCTCTCCGGAACCCTCTCTCTCCCGAGCGCGCAGCCGAGCTCTTCGTCCCCGTCGCCGTTCTCGCCGCTTCACTGCCGGAAGAGCGCCGCCGTGGACTTCACACGGTCGACGAGAACGTCCTCTCCGCTCGTCGCCGCCGTAGCTGCTCGCCGCCACCGAGTTAGGGTACGCCGAGCCCCCGATCCGATCTCTATTTCCCCTTTGCTCCTCATTTTCTAGATCGGATCCATGTTCTTAGTCTGTTTGTTGGGATGAATTCCTTAGGTTTCTTTGATCCATTGGATCGTTGCACTGCTGGGAAATCTGTTTCTGCTAGCAAAAGGTTCCCATCTCGATTCAGGTTAGAAGTTAGGGTTTGAGACCATCTATTCTGTGTTAGGGTTTCAGTTCATCATTGCATGTGGTTAAGTCTAGCTCAGAACAGACAAGAATCTTCACCCAAAATTCTTCACTGAATCTCTTGTCAAAACTTTTGTTTTTGGATCGAAACTTTTGCTGGTGCTCATTCCATACTTGCCTTTTTCCCTCGCTACCTTTATGCTTTTCACAGGATGTCTGCTGAATTAGGCTTCGGAAATGAGTCACCAAATCTTGACCACATCAACGAAGCAGAATGGTCTTCTCCGAAGAAGAAATGTGGCAGAACGAAGGAAACCAACAATGCCAGAGGCATCCCGGAATCCATTTTCTTAGAGCTTGGATATGATACGCCTCCTGGAGAAACCAAGGATCAGCGCAAGAATCGCTTGCAAAACATTTGCCGGTACTGGGCTGTTAGATGGTACAAGTACAAGAGCATCCCTGACTGGAAGTGGGCTATGCAATTTGCCTTCAGTCCACCCTTTCAATATACTTCGGCCATGTGTACTCAGTACACTGAAGAAAATCTCCATTTATATTACCCAGTTCCTCCGAAGCGTCCTCACCCCAACACCCTCAAGAATCCAGCTGACTATCCTGACGAAGAAGAACGTTTGAGGATTGCTGCTGAAAAAAAGAGACTGAAAGAAGAGAAGAAGGCAGCCAAGTTGGCTGAAGCTGAAGCCCATGATGTTGGGCCAAGCTCGAAGAAGAAGAAGCTCAAGAAGAAATATGCTTCTCCTCCTCATGCTACCACAGAAGATGAGGAGGAAGCTAAGCTAGAACAAGCAGCTCTGGAGGATTCAATACTGGACGAATAAAATGCTGCTGACAACGAATCAGAGTCTGAAGCAGATGATGAATCTGATGATCCTGCTCCCCCCCAAGAAGCAAAGACTTCAGATCCCACTGAAGAAGAAGCCAGGAGAGAAACCTGCTGCTAAGGGGATTAAGTTTCAAGACCCCAAGGATAAGTCTTCTGCTCGCCCCACCATTGATTTATCAAACTTGGTGGTTGCGAAGCCCTTGGCCTCAAAGCCACCGGCTGATGCCCTCAACACAGAGAGGCGATCGAAGCAGAAACATGACCCCGCTAAGAAGCAACCTACTACAAAGGCTTCAGTACCAACGAAGCCCAAGCAGTCTGCCGCACAAAACCTTCAGCAAAGCACAAGCTCACTGAAGAAGAATTGAGACAGAAAGACCTCGAAGAGGCACTTGAGCGCTACATTCTTTCCAGGAGTTCTGCTGAGAAGAAGAAGGCAAATGAGGAAGCCGCTCAAAAGCAAAAGGAGTGTGACTCTGCCAAGTTGGCTGCAGAGAAGGCTGAGACGAAGCGCAAGCTTGCCGAAGCCGAAAAGAACGAAGAGAAAGCTGTCGCTGAAGCTAAATAGCTGGTCGAGCTTGAAGCAAACCTTAAGGCCACTTTAGATGGCCTCAGGACAAAGAAAGTTGAGAAAGCTGCTAGGGCAAGTCAGAAGAAGCCCATAGTTGATATGACTCCCTCAGCTATTCCATCGAAGCAGAAAGGCATATCTATGCCTGAAGCTCAAGCTGAAGCTGATCGCCACAGTGACCATCAGTTCCCTGACCCACGTGAAGGCGAACTCTGGGATCAATTGGGCATCACTAAAGCCCTTTGGGAGAAATGTGCTGCTGAAGAGCCAGAAGCTGTTGATCTTGGAGAAGTCTATATCTCTAGCTCCATCGAAGCAATGATCTCCACAATGATCAGTCAGCTGAAGGATCTGCATTCAAGAGACAGGGCTGAAATAAAAAAGATTCACAACTATCAGAAGCGCGCTGAATCTGAACCAGATGAAGAATTCAAACAACACGCTCTGAAATTGCTTCAACTAGTGACAGACGTCAACTCCACCACCAAGAACAATATCAAAATCTTCAAAGGCAAAATCAAGGCCGCTGTTGATGAAATGGTGAAGACCCATAATGCATCCATTATGGAAAGAGATTCGCGAAAACGCAAAGCTTTGCCCGAAGCTGAACGTGTTGTTGCACCGGCATCGGCTGCTAAGCCTGCTGCTTCAAAGGCTTCAGGTCCTTCACCCAAGAAGAGGACCACAAAGAATCGCAAGGTAACTTTGGATTCAGATGCAGACATGGACACCAGTGATGAGCAGCCGAAGGAAAATTCTGAAGCATCTCCCACTCCTACACCGAAGCCAAAGCCATCCCAGCCCACACCAAAACCTTCAGCTCCAACCACCAAGACTCCCACTCCTCCCCCTACCAGAACCACCCCCAAGCCAACTCCACCAGAAAGAGCTCCTACCCCTACTCCTACACCTGCACGCATTCCCACACCCATACCACCCCGTGCACCCACACCCATCCGTGCTCCCACTCCACCAGTTGCTCCCGCACCACCTCCATCACCTCCCCATGAAGCTAATGCACCATCACCAACCCACTCCCGAACACATGTCTCCCGAGACTTTTCCCCTGCCAGATTTTCTCAAGAATCCGAAATAAATGTGCCTCAAACCAAAGCACATGACGATGACGAAGAACAAGTTCAGATACTGAATCTGTCGCAAGAGCAAGCGCTCATAGTCGCTCAATCTGCTGGCCCTTCTAGAGCCAATCAAATTGCTCCTCTACAAAGGTTTCGCGCGCATTCGCGCCCCTGCCAAGATACCCGGCTTGACTCCAATTACCCTCGTGAAACTTTTCCAATATTCAAGGGGGCTGGTTATTCTTCAAGGCATGGCCCGGACTTCAACTTGGAACAGCATCAGAAGCGTCACCGTTTCTTTGGTGTCAGTCCATATGCTTCAGATCGCACTGTAGATGATCTTCTCTTTTGGACTGCAGAACAACAAATCCTTAACACCAAAGTCTTCTGTCAGCAAGGAGTTCTGTTCAGGCATAAATTTCTGGATATGCGAAGTCTATCCACTGCCACTTGCTTTCAGAATGTCGCCAAAACCATTGAGAATCAGAATTTGACTCGATTGTTTGCTTTAAGCACTCCCTTCAATTCTGAACTCATCAAGCAATTCTATGCAACTCTGTATGTTTCTGGTGATGCAAATGAACCCAGCTCATGGACGCTGGAATGGATGATACAAGGCAAGGTCTTCAGGATGTCCTCTGCTGAATTCATGGAAATTTTCAATATTCCACGACATTCTGGAGTCCAAGAAAAGATTCACTTGGAACCTGATCTGTCAGACGAAGAATTTGCTACGCTGTTAGACCCCGAAGTCACTGCAAGCTACATTCCTGAAAACATTCGCCCGAAGCATTTGAAATTCATCTCCAGGACTTGGTTCTACATCATGCCCAACTCATTGCTCCCATTGAGTACTGCTTCGGAAGAATCGAACACTTATCCAGAGACAAGGCATGCTATCATGAAGCTCACTCATGGTCTTCTCTTTGATTTTGAAGACTGCTTCATTCGGAACTTGGTTCATGCAGCCGAGCTACCATTCACACTAAAACCTTATGCTCCCTGGCTACAAGTTGTATGTAACTATGGTTGGAACGAAGACTTTATGGCTCTCCATCATCCGAAGCTTTTCCTCCCACCAGTGCGTGACTCTTTGGAATTGCTGAGGAAACCCAATGATCCTTTTGCCACATATGTTGGCGTGCGCCATGAAGTAAATGAGCGAAACTTATACAAGAAGTTCCAGAAAGACTGCCACCACTTTGAAGTTAATCTTCCGTCGCAGCAAATGCTTGAAAACTACATTGAAGCCAATCAACGCCAGATGCAATTTCTTGCTGATGAGATTAACAGAGTTGGCAACATTGCACTCAACAACAATCAGTATCTGTGTGTTCTTAAACTTCATTCCTGGAAGGGGCTCCGGAAATTCAACTCTGTCAAAGGCCTTCGTAAAGATCACATTTACAAAGAGTATGAGCACCTCCAGCGAAACTTTTCTCGTGATGATACAGTTGACCGCCCGAATCAGAAGATCCCTCCCCTGCACAAGATTGATGAAGTATTCTTCGTCAACGAACCTGAACCCATCCGGCCTGACACCGTCTCCGAGAACGACTCCATTACTTCAAAGGACGACGACGGCCTCGACGACAGCGACCTCGACATCAACCTCATCACTCAGTCGCGCCACGAAGCTCTTCCTATGTCTTCTTCCGAAGAAGAATCCTCAGACGACCAGTCTTCGTTGGATGAGTCTTCGTCTAGCTCATCTTCGTCGGGTTCTCAGGGTGCTGATGCCGCGCACTAGTTCTCTCGAACATCTTCTCAACCTTTTGTCCAATCATTGACAAAAAGGGGGAGAATGAGGGCATCGATGAGTTAGATTTGCATCGGGGAAAGGGTTCTTGCCTTTCTTTTTTGCTTCGTTTGGTTAAGTTACAACAAACATTCCATTCTCTTCGATTGGGTTGTAACTTAAGTTTAACTTCGGTCCTGCTACTTCTGTGATACGCTTAATTTTTAATAACCCCTTTGCGTGCAAGTATTGCTTCGTATCTTCTATATTGCAGGTGGTTATTATATTCTAAGTCACAGGTCATTGGAAGCAATTGCATACATTCCTGGATATGTATCTTCAAATGCAATTGTATTCGCTAAGATATTTGTTTTTCTCTCCACCGAAGAAAATTATCTCAAGCATTAACTTCGATTATATAAATCTTTGATGCTTGCATTCAGGGGGAGCCAAAAACTTCATATCTTAGAGTTTGTCCCATCACTTCACAAAAACTTCAATATCTTTTATCGATGCCTGTTTTGTCAACAATAGTCCAAAAAGGGGGAGATTGTAAGAGCAAAGTTTTTCCCCCGTGTGTTTTGGATATTGTTGGACAAGACAGTAGAGGAACTAACAATTTTTCTAGTATAAACAGTTGTATAGGTTCCTGAAGGACAAGCTAGGAGATAAAGCTTCAGGGAAGGTCTTCAAGTTATCGAAGCATTACCCCCTGAGCGAAGCTTAATCACGGAGGATGACCCCCCAAAAATGAAGGTGTCCTGAAGCTCAACTCATTGAAGGAAATGAAGAAGACGGCGCAAGACTTAGATGTTTTTGTGTAGTTCTTTTTCGGTTCATTGAGTCATAGGACAAACCGTACTATCAAGAGGGGTATTTAGTTTTTGGACATTGAAGTTATTGAGAAAATGCTCAGATCAAATCCAAACCAAGTGAGAAGCCTGAGCGAAGAAATCTCATGTGCACTCAGTTAAGTTTCGGTAGCAAAGACTTCGTTCTTTGGCTTCTGAAGCAGAACTAAGTCCGTGAGTCAGCTTTACTTGTTTCGCAAGTAAAGTTGCGCAGTGATGACAAATCCGACCGTTGTGGACAGACAAGCTGTCACCTCGGGTCAATTTGGTCATTCCGCACCTCGGGATCGCCAACTATAAATACGCCGCCCCCTCCTCCATTTGTGGGTGGCGGCTCTGAGAATATTCCGAGAGAGACTGAAGAGAGCAACCCCAAGACGCCACCGAAGCAAAACCCAAAATCTAGAATACTGAAGCCTAAGTCCCATTGATCTGAGTATATTCGAGATGACTTAGGTGAAAGCTTGCTAGCCTTTTTATCTTGGAGAACTGCAATTCTCCTAGACGGTTAGAGAGTTGTTCTTCAGAGAGCGAAGAGTAATTTTCTCCTCGAAGTCCAGTTTGTCAAAGGTTTCAGTGATTTCCTCAATAATCAACCACGAGTGAAGAACTGACCAAGCTCAAGGAGTTTGGTGCAGTGGAGCAACGGACGGAGAGAGATTTGATCCAGGTGTTCAATCACCAGTCCCTCCAACCAGACGTAGCGCTTTGCAGAGCGTGAACTGGTCAAACAAACATCGCCGAGTCCCAGTTCGTTTTACTTCGAGCATTTACCTTCAATATTGCATTTGCTTCGCAATTATGCTTCAATGTGTTTTGATTCACTGCATTTAGTTTCGCTTCCAGTTTTACTTCACTATTCCGCACTACTTATGCTTCACTTCAATAGTTTCAGTAGAAATTTTTGAAGTGATCATTCACCCCCCTCCACCTCTGATCACATACTTGGACTTTCACATTTGAAGAATGACATGGGACGAAACCTAAGTTGTCTCACCTGAAGATTTGGGGTTGTGAGGCTTATGTTAGGAAACTACAGCCTGACAAACTTGAATCCAAGGCGGATAAGTGCATCTTTGTGGGCTATCCCAAGGAAACTTGTGGATACACCTTCTACAACAAGTCTGACAGCAAAACGTTTGTTGCCAAGACGGGACACTTTCTTGAGAAGGAGTTTCTCGCAAAAGAGTTGAGTGGGAGGAAAATGGACCTCGATGAAGTGACTGACCAATCACTCCAATTGGAAGAAACGGCTACGGAAATTGTTCTGGAACCATCTTCCACAGTGGGAGCTGAAGAGAATGGCCAGAACGACATTCATAACGATCATGACATTGATAATTATCATGATGAGAATGAAGAGGAACCTTTTATGCCCCGTAGGTCATCAAGAGTCCGTCAACCTACTGAGTTTTACGGACAACTTGTGAATACAATCTCGGCTGATGAGTCGGATGAACCTACAAGTTACAAACAAGCAATGGAGGGACCCGAGTCCGAGAAATGGCTTGAAGCCATGAAATCCGAAATAGACTCCATGTACACCAACAAAGTATGGACTTTGGTGGATATTCCCGAGGACCGCAAGGCCGTCGAGAATAAATGGATTTTCAAGAAAAAGACTGACGCAGACGGAAACACATCTGTCTACAAAGCTCGACTTGTCGCGAAGGGGTTCCGACAAATTCAAGGAGTTGACTACGAGGAGACGTTCTCTCATGTAGCGATGATAAAGTCTTTTCGGATCCTACTAGAAATAGCTTCATATCATGATTACGAGATATGGCAGATGGATGTGAAAACTGCATTCCTAAATGGCAACATTGAGGAAGAGTTGTATATGATGCAACCAGAGGGGTTTGTCGATCCAAGGAACGCTGGTAAGGTATGCAAGCTTCAACGGTCCATCTATGGGTTGAAGCAAGCATCTCGGAGCTGGAATCTTTGATTTGATGAGGTCATTAAAGCTTTTGGATTTGTCCAAAACGTCGAAGAGTTCTGTGTCTATAAGAAACTGAGTGGGAGCTCTGTAGGATTCCTTGTGTTATATGTAGATGACATATTACTAATAGGGAACAATAAGAAATTCTTAGAGGAAGTGAAGGAATATCTGAATGGACAATTTTCCATGAAGGACCTAGGTGAAGCTGCGGACATATTGGGGATTAAGATCTATAGAGATAGACCTAATCGACGGTTGGCCTTGAGTCAGAGCACTTATATTGACAAGATATTGAAAAGGTTCAGTATGGGTAACTCCAAGAGAGGCCTCTTGCCAGTTATAAAAGGTGTCAAACTAAGCGTGCCTCAATGCCCAACCACAGCAAAAGAGAAGGAGGAGATGTCCTCAACGCCCTATGCCTCAGCCATAGGTTCTCTCATGTATGCTATGTTATGTACCAGACCGGATTTAGCGCTGGCCATTAGTATGACTAATCGGTACCAGAGTAACCCGGGAATGGATCACTGGACATCAGTAAAGAACATCCTTAAGTACTTGAGAAGAACCAAGGATCTCTTTCTCGTTTATGGAGGAGTTGATGAGGAGCTCACCGTAAAGGGTTACGTTGACGCAAGCCTCGGCTCAGATATAGATGACTCGAAATCCCAGACGGGATATGTTTTCATGTTGAACGGTGGCGCAATTAGCTGGAGGAGTGGCAAACAGTCAGTCGTCGCCCAATCTACAATGGAGTCGGAGTATATTGCCGCTTGCGAAGCGTCTAACGAGGCGCTGTGGCTGAAGAAGTTCGTGATCGAGCTTGGCGTCTTTCCCAGCTGCACTGACCCCGTGGGAATCTTCTGCGACAACACGGGTGCCATTGCTAACGCGAAGGAGCCAAGAACTCACTTACAGCCAAGCACATCCTCCGAAAGTTCCATGTGACGCGAGACTACGTCAGGGATGGACACACTAGGATTCACAAGATACATACGGATCTGAACGCAGCAGACCCAATGACTAAACCTCTTCCACAGGGCAAGTTTGAAGAACACCGAGAGACCATTGGTGTTAGATACATACCTGATGTAAACTAGTATAATTTGTACTCTAGTGCAAGTGGGAGGCTGTTGGATATGTGCCCTAGAGAAAAATTAATAAAGACGTATCCATTTTGTTCATAATACGTTTTATACTGCGCTATAAATGTATTACTTGGAAATACTAATGCAGGTGTAGTATAAAACATGGTCCGTAGTTTAACTCGGGTAAACTATCTCATTGGGCAATTGATTGATCAAGCTTTCCTGATCATGGCGACACTTAAGTCCATTGGCAATGAGGTCATATCGTTAAGGGGAATGATGTGATGGACGTACACCCACCTAAAGTATTGCAATGTGATCGAGTCACATAGTTCAGCGTTGCTATGACTTTGTAACGTATGGCTTAGTCCTTAGACCGTAACGATCATACGTAATTGTCATCTATGAGGAGACTTTGATTTGTATCCCATCGCCTGACTGAAATATGCTGGCTATAACGGTGCACTTTGGGTATTCCGAAATAGATGGTTGATGAGTATGTTAATAGATCATAGCGGGATTTGTCAGTCCTTGTGACAGGACAGGTACTCTGGTCCCACTCGGTGATATTGCATCAACACCTTGCAAGGACGTGACTAGGTCACAAGAGATGCAATGATCATGGACGAGAGAAGTTGTTTGTTGTGAACGAGATGTGAATACGGTATGTAGGATACCGACGATCAAACCTCGGACAAACAAAGTACCGCAGCACAAAGGGATTACGTCGTATCGTTAACGGTTTCCAAAAGCGATCGAAGTTCATTCGATGGAAGCGCAGGGGCTGTCAAGGATTGTAACCAGGTCCAACTGACTAGTCATTGGTCAATGAGAAGAGTCTCGACCATGTCTGCTGTTTTCCGGACCGTTAGGGTGTTACACTTAAGGGAAATCGATGCATAGGACAGTTACGGGATCAATCGATGAATTAGGAGGAATCACCGAAATAGTTCCGGAGGAGGACGGAATGGTTTCCGGACATTTTGAATAGTTCAAAATAAAGTTTGATTGTTTTAATAATGTTTTATTATTTAATTATCTGAATTAAATATTTAAAACATATTAAATAAATTAAAAACAATGGGAAAAAGGCTAAATGGGCCCATGGGGCCCATTAAGGGAGGAGGGGGTCTCCCCCCTTGGGCTAGGCGCCAAGGGTGGGGCCCACCACCCCCCTTGGCCGGCGCACTCCCCCCCCTGGGAGTTTAGTCCCACATGGGGGAGGGGAGGAGGATGGCACCCCCTTGGCCTATATAAGGAGGGGTAGACCCCCCTTTTTTCCAACACACCAATATCTCCTTCTTCCTCCTTCTCCTTCCCGGAAGTGGACTCCCCTTGTTTGGAGTCTGCACCTGGATGGGAGTTCTCCACCATAAGGCAGGCCGTCGTTCTGCTGGAGTCGGGATCCGTAACCGTCTTTCTTCCACTGCTCTCCTGGTCCGGGGCCCGGGAGGAACATCGATTGTACCGTACGTGTATAATCTCTTCGAGGCACTACACCTGTGGTGCTACTTCGTCGCTGGAGGTTTACCGGTAGTCATCCTCGCCGGTGGTGGTCTTCTACACGACAGGGAGGTCGTAGTTCCGAGTCTACGCCAGCCACGTTCACAAGAACGTTTCCCTCTTTCGGTCTTCAAAGGTATGAACACTGATTCCCTCCGTTACTTTACATCGCCATAGCATAGATCTTGGGTTCGGTTACCGTAGGTATGAAATTTTTTTGTTTTCTGCCCCGTATCCCAACAGTTTCCCCATAAGCAACGATCCGATATCTAGGTTGTCCATACGGACAAAGAACATCACCAGCAAAATAAAAGCAACGATATAAAAATTCCTTACCAGCTTCACTTACCAATAGCGTTATGCTCCCCGGCAACGGCACCAGAAAACGTAGCTTGATGACCCTCAACGTAAAGGGATCTATTGTAGCGTTTTCGATAAGTAAGAGTGTCGAACCCAACGAGGAGCGAAAGGTATTGATAGGTGATTTTGGACAAGGAATAACTGCAAGCACTGAAAGATAACTTTTTAGGGGTTTTCGATATAAGCAACGATAAAATAAAAGCAAGCAAAGTAAATAGTAATAACGAGAAGCAAGTGGCCCAATCCTTTTGTGCAAAGGATAAGCCTGGCAACTGAACTTATAAAGACTAAAGCGTTCTTGAGGACACATGGAGAGGTAATCACGTGCTTTCGCCATACTCCGTATCGATAACAAGTGTTGTGCTGATAAGTGTTGAGTGGGTGGATCTATGCTAGCACACCTTCTAGACTAAGATAAGTGTACTCTTATGATTAAACATCTTGCAAGCATCCGCAAATATAAGATAGAAATTAAGGCAAAGCCTAACCACAACAATAAGATCAAGGATCCAATATTCCCTTGTGCAGAAGTGTGCAAACTGGGGTTCAGGTTTCTGTCACTCCGGCAACCCACCGTAAGCATTCTTAATACACAATGTATCCCCCTAGGTCCTTCAGAAGGCGAAGTGTTGAGTGTTCGAATCACACAACACCACTAGGAAAATAACAACACAACTTAAATATCAAACAACACAAATTACTTCAACATCATATGACTACTAGCAACTAGAATTCTCCCATGTCCTCAAGAACTAAAGTAACTACTCACAAGACATAAAATAGATCATGATCAGAGGTGATAAATATATGATAAACAATCTGGACATAATGATATTTATCCAACAAAACTCAATAGCATTCACCACAAAGTAGTAATCAACACCGGTAGAGTAGAGAGGATATATAGTACGGATTACAACACAAGATGAACTTGTGAGGTGATATTGGATGGTGGTGGAGATGGTGCTGATGTTGGGGATGATGTTGATGATGATCTCGATGATGCCAGTGACGATGGTGATGACGATGGAGATTATCTCCCCTTCCGGGAGGTGATCTCCTCGGCGGAATCTGCCCGCCGGAGAGCCCTTTTCTTCTCTGTAGGTTTCCGCCACGGAGAGGCGGCGGAATTCCGTGAAAGCTTCTCTTCTTAAGGTTTTCGCGTAACGAGGAGTATACAAGCCAGAGGGGGGAGCCAGGAGTGGCCCCAGGGCTCCAGGCGCCCTCCCGACGCGGCCAGGGGTGGGGCCGCGCCAGGTGGCCGCCTGGGGCCCCTGTGGCCCCTCTTCGGCGAGTCTTCGTGAATCTCCTGGAAAAATACCACCATCGATTTTCAGGTAATTTGGAGGTATTCTTCTTCAGCAACTTAGCGTCCACTTTTTACCGTTGAATCCTGCGTCTGCTGCTTCGGCACCGGAAAGTTGCAAACTGTGTAAAACAAGCCAAAACAACATAAGAACATCATCGTAATGTGAAATATATCACTGAATAAGGATGAATTACGATATAAAATAGTGATGCATTTTGGACGTATCACCCACCGGCCGCCAAAGCCTTGGCCGCTTTCTCCCCGTCCAGACGGGCATGCAAGGACGCCTCGAGCTCCGCCCCATCCTCTGGAGACGAGCGCGACGAGGGACTCGCGGAGCAGGGGCGAGAGCCGTCCATGGTCACCATCGTGAACGAATGAGATAGAGAGGAAGGGAAGTGGTAGGGACAAGCTTGATGGATCTGGGGCAAGTAGCTATGAAGTGAGAGGAAGATAACGAGGCACTTCGCACATCCCTTGGAGAAGCGGGGAACCCTAATGAGAGATCCACCACTCCCTGCTGGATACATAAGTATCCCAACCTAACCGGGCCACAGGGAGGAGAAGCCACACAGGGTCGGGACGGGGAACAGGCTGGCCCAACAGAGAGGGAAAATTATTTTTGAAGAAGGAAAACGATTCACGTTCACAGCCTAGGCGCAACGGCCAAACAACACGCGACACCGGCCCACAAGCCGTATCAAGACACACAAACATGTACAACATAGCCTCCCCATCTAGGGTTTACCTTCCCTCCGCCTCTGGTCGGCAAAGGCACGGACAGTCGGCGGCGGTGAGCACGAACGCCCGAGCATCATAGGAGTGCGCGGATCCAGGAGGAGGTTCCAGCCGGCCAATGGCAGAGGAGGGCTGACGGCCCCCGCCGCCCGGCGCAAAATTGCGGGGCTTCCCTGCCACCGGCAGCAGCGAGAACGAAGGACCAAGTGATACGTCCCAAACGTATCTATAATTTCTGCTTGCTCCATGCATGTTTTGTGTGATATTGCTATGATCTAGATACACTTTCATACACTTTTGATCATATTTGGACTAACTTATTAACTCAGTGCACCACAGTGCCAGTTCCTATTTTCTCCTATTTTTCTATTTCAGGTTTCCCCCATATTAAAAGTGCTCCAAAAATTCGGGAAAAATCAGATAAAAAATCAGCGCAGAAGAACCTTCCGGAAACACCTGGGTGGGGCTAGAGGGCCACCACTAGGGGTCCAGGCGCCCTGGTGGCGCGCCCTAGGGCTTGGCCGCGCCAGGGGGGCGCCTGGACACCTGGTGGCCCCCCTGTCTACTCCCCTTCGCCTATTTATTCTCCGTGAAGGTATTCTTCCAAAGACAGAACCCCTTTTTGCGATCTCACCTCTGTTCCACCGCCACCGCGCTTCCAAGATCGGGAGCGCCAGCAGACCTCTTCCCGGCACCCTGCCGGAGGGAGGATTGACCTCTGGGAGACTCTCCTCCACCATGGACGCTTCCCGGATGATCCGTGAGTAGTCTACCTTGGACCATGGGTCCGTGATAAGTAGCTATGTGATGTTCTCCTCCCCTCTTTGTTCTTCATGGATTAGACCTTGTGAGATGCCTTACATGATCAAGGCACATATGTAATTTTCTGTTGTTTCTATGCTAAGTTTGCTGGGATCTGATGGATTGTGAGACTATGTTCAGTTTGTGCTTGATTAATATATTTGGTTCTTATCTTTTATATTTATGTTCTTCAGTAATTCTTGCATGTTCTCCGTTGCTGTTTATTGCTTTTGCCAAGTACTAGGTGTGACTCCAAGAGGGAACGTTATGCTCGATTGTGGGTTCATGCCCCCTGATGACTAACTTGAGTGGCAGAAACATGAGTCTAGGAGATGTGTTGTTGCCACAAGGGGGAAAACAACGGTGCTTGTAATCGCGGTTGCAAGGATTGTTTACTTTACGCAAAGTTCTTTTAAAGCAGTTGTCTATTGCTTTGGGTTAACACTTTGCGTGGGGCTCGCAACTTAATACCAGCGAGATGTTCTGGATATATCTCAAGGTGGATGATTAGTAGTAGATGCAGTTGGATTTCGGTCTACTTATTTTGGAGTACCGCCCATGCTTTTGAGCCTCGTCCTTTCTTTGTAGCATAGTTAGCATTGCGGTGCATTTTTAATCCTGTGAATTGCCCAGCTGTGCTTTTTTTACCTCGCATAGCAGTTTTATCGTCTTTTGGGAGAGCTAGTGAACATCACGGGACCCCAGTCCATATTCTCATCACTGTTTACACGCTCAATTTATTTCCCGCTTTTACTTTCTAGCTGCTATCACCATTATCATTATCCCTTGCATTTGATCCTTTGTAAACAACAAGGCCGGAGAGATTGACAACCTCTCTGAAATTCATTGGGAGCAAAGTTATTTGTGTCGTGTGCATGTCCAGGTTAAGGGTATAATATATCAAACGGCGCGATGCTTGCTTCACCACCTACTTATCACTTCTGGAGTCCCACGGGAGACACTCTAAACCTTGACATCTTTGCCAAGGGAAATTTGCTGCTATTCTACATCTCACCTTCCACTTGGGGTAACCAACGAAGGACGAGAAGCCATTATCCACTTCCATGCCATCAAGAAAATTTCTGGCGCCGTTGCTGGGGACTCCGAGTGCCAAGATAGGGGAGTTGCACACTATCTTTTACCTTTGCTTTTTAGTCTTGTTAGTTTACCTTTCAGTTTTATCTTAGTTTCCTTTATCAAAAATCACAAAAAAATTATCTATCACACTTGCTGCTACTATGGGTTCCACTGAAAACACCAAGTTGTGTGACTTCACTAGTCACAACAACAATGATTTTATCTTCACTCCTATTGCCACACCTGCCACTTCAGCTACCTCTTATGAAATTAAACCTGCTTTGCTAAACCTTGTTACGAGAGATCAATTCTCTGGTTCTGGAGATGATGCTGCTTTACACTTAAATAATTTTGTTGAGCTATGTGTTATGCAAAAGTATAAAGAAGTAGAATGTGATGTTGTTAAGCTTAAGCTTTTTCCTTTCTCTTTGAGGGAAGGAGCTAAAATCTGGTTTCAATCTTTGCCTAGGAATAACATAGATTCTTGGGATAAGTGCAAAGATGCTTTTATTGGGAAGTAGTACCCACCTGCTAAAATTATCCAATTAAGGAGTAACATTATGAATTATAAGCAATTGGATAATGAACACGTTGCCCAAGCATGGGAATGAATGAAATCTCTTGTTAAGAAATGCCCTACACATGGTTCGACTACTTGGATGGTTATCCAGAATTTTTATGCAGGCTTGAACTTTACCTCGCGGAACCTGTTAGATTCGGCCGCGGGAGGAACCTTTATGTCAACAATACTTGGTGCTGCGACAAAACTTCTAGATGAGATGACGACCAACTATTCCCAATGGCACACCGAACGCACTCCAACATGTAGGAAGGTAAACTCTGTCGAGGAGATTTCCTCCCTAAATGAAAAAGTTGACTTAATTATGTCTCTACTTACCAAGCAACACGCTATTGATCCTCATGATGTTCCTTTAAATTCTTTGGTTGCTGAGGAACAAGTAGATGTGAACTTTATCTCTAGAAACAACTTCAATAATAATACTTATAGGGGTAATTTTTCTAGCAATCCTAGACCGTTTCCATCCAACTATGGGAACAACAACACTTATCCTGGAAACAACTCCTATAATCCTACTTACAAGGAAATATATTTACCTAGCTATGAGAAACTGGTAGAAATAGAGAAGGCTACTAATAATTATATGCACACTCATTTTGAACAAAACAAAGCCTTCTCTAGAAAATTAGGTGAGCACACCTCCATTTTTCAAAACATTAGTGAACAACTTGAGAGCCTGAACAGTGAGATCTCTAATCTCCAAACTAGACTTACCGCCACTGAAACCTATGTTTCAAACATGTCTCACACCCAATCTACTCTGATAAATCAGATGACGGCCAAACCAGAAATTGTCCCTATGGAAGAAGATAGAATTAAGAGCCTTCCTACACACCACACTGTTGCTACTATCCAAATTGTTGAGGACACCCAAACTATTAGAACCGAACACACTCCTAGTCCCATTGGACCTATTAATGGTGATGCTAATACCTCAACTATAGAAGAAGAAACTCCTATGAACATAGAGGGTTTCAAACAAGTGAGCCTAGATGACACCACTACCACCTTTGATAGTAGTGATATTGATTTTGATAGTTGCACCCTCTCAGAAGTTATTACCTTACTACACAAAATGTCTAGAGACCCCCACACTAGCACACTAAATCTTGCCTTCACGGAGCATATCACTGATGCTCTCATCAAGGCTAGGGAGGAGAAGCTTAGAATAGAAGCCTCCATACCTTGGAAGCTAGAGGATGGTTGGGATCCTATGATTAAAGTTAAATTAAATAACTTCTCTTGTTATGCTTTATGTGATGTTGGAGCTAGTACCTCCGTTATGCCCAAAAGAATATATGATATGTTTGAATTGAAACCTTTTGATCCTTATTCTTTTGGTGTTTGTCTCGTTGATTCTTCCTTAAATAAACCTTTGGGGAAGATCAACAATGTTCTTATCATTGTCAATGACAATTATGTTCCCGTTGATTATACTATTATGGACATAGAGTGTGAACCTTTATGTCCAATTATTTTGGGACATCCTTTTCTTTGCACCGTTGGTGTTGTTGTTGACATGAAAGAGGGGAATATAAAATTTCAATTCCCTCTTAAAAATAGGATGGAACACTTCCCTAGAAATATTATTAAGTTACCTTTTGAGTCCGTTACGTGGGCTAGCTATTCTCTCTCTCTTGATAAAACTTGATCTTTTTGCTTCATGCTTAGCTAATAGGCGTAAAAGAAAGCGCTTATTGGGAAGCAACCCAAGATTTTTTTACTTTTTTTTTTAGTGGTCTTGATATTCTACTGTAGCAACATCATTGTATCTTTATTTTCAAGCTTTGTGCCAAGTTTAGCCTCCGATTGCAAGAAAGTTCAAAAGTCGTGATATGCTGTCCAGAAAACAGATTTTGTCCTTGGACGGAAAAATTAGCCTAACATCACCAGATCATCTTTTTTATCTGAATTTTTTTGACAGCGTGCTCCATACAGTTGTTTTTCGAGCATCTATTATGAGTTTTTTGATTTCAGTTGCAGAAGTACCCCGAAAAATTTATTTACTACCTGCTTCTCTGTTTTTCACTGATTCTGCCACGTTTTGCCATTCCTCACTTTTGCAAACCTTAAGCTTGATTTTTCTTTGCAAAAACTTTTTGGCAATCTTGAGAAACAGTAGCTCTTCAATAATATCTTTATTTCCAGTGGAGATTTTTTTATTAAGGGTACTAACCTCTCTAATAAGCTTATGATGAGTTATGTATGAAAGGAGTTTTCAAGTGTGCGAGGGAAGATGATGAAAGAAGATCCGGCAGTCTCAAGCGCTGAAGCTTGGGAATTCCCCCATGCATCCCCAATAAATATTCAAGGAGACTCAAGCTTCTAAGCTTGGGGATGCCCCGTGCATCCCCTTCTCCATCAACAATCATCAGTTTGTCCTCCGTCTTGCTACATTTTCATCACTTCATGCTTTATGTGCTATGCTTGGAGCGTCTCGCTCTTAGGTTTACTTTTTAGTTTTATTTAGCCTTGTTTGATGTTCATAACAAGTTAGACCCCAGCTTACTTTGTGTGGGAGAGAAACACGCTCCACTTCAAACTAGAACACATTATAGGATTCTCATGCTTATCTTTCTTCTGGTGTGTGATCTTTATCTTTTCGTAGCCACTGCCATGGTTAGCTCTTAGTTTTCATGTTTATCTTTTTCAAGAGCTTTAGTTTAGTTTAGTTTAGTTTCTTGCTGGAACTTTCTTTAGTTTTCACGTTTATCTTGTTAACAGAGTTGGTTGTTGCACTGAGTTGTGTCTTGTCTTGAAATTAGGTGATTGAGGTTGCTATTCAATTGTAGTAGTAACCTGCAATAGTTTTGAGATATTGTTGTGAGTAATGTTTGAACTTTTGTGTCAAGAGCTCTAGCCTATTAGTGATAGGTGTCGTATTTTGGGCAATCCGTGTTTATTTTCAAAAACTTACAAAATTAGTTCAGAACTCTAGCTACTAGATGGATCACTAATCTTTGGAGGGGGTCAGATATAGAGTATCCTCACATACCATAAGTCGAGGATGCGCAAGGATAACCAAACCCCCATACACTCCTCCTCGGGGTACTTGTCTCTTTTGTGAACCTCCTCATTAGATTGAGAGTTACCGATAATAAGTGCATGAGTTCTTCGGACCAATGTAAGTATTGAAAGTTGACACTTCCACCTCCTCATATTTTCTAGCCTCTTCGGTACCGTGCATTTCCCTCTTCTCACTCTGAGAGTTAGCGTCCACCTCACCGGTGCATCCAAACCCTTGGCATGATACGCTCTGTCATCATAAACCTCCTTATATATTTCTTCAAAACAGCCACCATACCTACCTATCAAGGCATTTCCATAGCCTTTCCGAGATATACTGCCATGCAATATCCACCTCTTCATGACTTGATCTTCATGACATACATGTTCCTGCTACACTGGCAGAGGCATAGATTTGCATACATCATGATAGCTACATCTTCTTTATGTTGAGTACCTTGTAAAGTGTGAGATCTTCGATACCTTCTTGTAAAATAGAGTGTTGCCCTTAACTGATGAAAAGATCCCAAAGAGGACAAATTTAAAAGATCCCCAAAGAGGACAAATGAGAGTTAAATAGAAAGAGCCATGGAGGAAAAAAATAGAAAAAATAGAAAAAGAAAATAAAAAGAGAGAAAGGGGAAACACCACTATTCCTTTTGAAAGATTCACACTCGTACTCCCTCTTATCTTGTACTCCATAGAGATGATCATTTATGCATATAGCTATGTGGGGATCTTCACACTATAGAACTTGGCTTGCATATTCCAAGGATGAGCCTCCTCAAACGAGCTCTAGGTCTTCATGAGCGAGCAAGTTGGATGCACCCCCACTAGATCAATTGGAGAGATTTTCTTAGCTCATATGTGCATCCGTTGCATGGCAATCCCTACTCCTCACATCATATCTATCATTTGGCCTTCTCTTGCCTGTTATTGTCCTCATTGATGTGAGCCTTTCTCACTCTTTTTGTCTTCCTCCTCCACCATATTTCTCTCTTTGCCATCCTAAGTGTCAACTCTCGTGCTTACGCTCATTCATTGCATGAGTGCTCAAAATCTCGAAAGGGTGTGGATCAAATTGACTTGTACCTGGCTAGTGGTCTGGGGACGAGTCAAGATAAGATTCCAAAGAAGACTAAGTGTGAAACTTTAGTAGATTGAGTTCTCAACAAATTTATTTTTTCTTTTGTATTCCCATCTCCCACTTTTTGCACGCAAACACCATCTGGAGACATTCAAGTCACGGACAGCGAGAGCTCTTGCACCTTAATATTCTTTTGTTGCTTGTTTGAATGCTAATATAGACTCTTGCTTGTTAAGACTTTAATTGAATTACATACCTTGATTGATTTACTTTCAAAGTTCTTATATGGTTGTTAGTATGTCACCACAGAAATTATGCTTGTTATCATTTACCTACTGGAGGACGAGCAGTAATTAAGCGTTGGGATGTTGATACGTGTAACATCCCAAAATTTTCTAAATTTTGGAATGTTAATAAATTAATTATAATAATGGTTGTTTGCTTGATTTGATTGATTTTCACTAGGATCTGAAACTTTCGGAGTTGAATTGAATATTAAAATGAGAAGGGAATAAAAGGACTTTCCCTAATATTCATTCTTGGGTTTTGAAATTTAATATTTAAAATAAATCCAACAAAATGAGAGAAGGTAATATGACTCCTTCAATAAAAGAAAGTTGGAAATGTTTTAAATGTTTTTATTTATTTTTATTGGATTATTTAAATAATTTTCCATTCAAAAATAATAATGACTTGAGATAAGATAAAATGACTTCTTCAGAAAAATTGACTGGAAATTATTTAAATAATTATTTGACATTTTGTTGATTTTTCAAATATTTTATGACTAAATAAAGTAATTGAAAAATGTCTTTATTTTTATTTATCTTTTTGGAAAATATGTTCATTGCATATTTTTCTTTAGATTATTTGATGAATTTATGAATTTATTTTATATTTTTCTGACGTGTATTTATTTTTCTAGAATTGTTTGAAGTTTCGGTTTAAAGGAAAAATAAATGTAGCCCGGCCGGCCCACAACTACGTCTCGCTCACGAGCGCTTTTTTTCGTACTCGCCAGCCCACTCCGATTCCAATTGGGGTCGGTTGTTATTTTTCTTTTTTCCTTATCAGTCTATATAAGATTTTCAGAAAAAAAAATCTTCTTTTATTTATTTTTTGCAAAAAAAACCCTAGAGCGGATCTCGCATCGCCGCCGCCTGGACCCGGCCGCCTCCCGGACAGCCCGGCCACCTCCCCGCCGCCCGCCGAAGCCGCCACGGCCTGCACCACCGCGCCGCCACCCCGCACCACGACCTCGACGTCGTTGGCCGAGTCGCCGCCCCGCCCCGCGGTCACGCCGTCGGAGTGCCCCGCGCCCCCAGCCGCCATCACCGGAGTCGGGCACGGCTGCGCCGCCCGGGCCGCCGCCGCACCATCGCAGACGCGCCGAGGGACCGACGATCGCTCCTCCGCCGAACTCCCGCGCGCGCCGCCAGCTCGCCTCCCCGGGCCGCTCCGCCCACGCCGAGCGCCACGGCCACCCGAGCTCCGCCTCCACGTCGAGCTCGCCGGAGCTAGCCGCCACCACCAACCGCCTCCAGGGACCCGAACGCATTTTTGAAAAAAAACTTTATTTGCGATCGAGTCCTTTCTGCAGAAAACACCCTGATCCCGTTTTCGCAATATCTCCTAAACCGTGTGTCGGAATCAGGTGAAACTTTTTCCGACGCGCTCGTCTTGTTCTGTAGTTTAGCATGGAATAAACTTTGCATACCTTTGCACATTTTTTGAATTTGAATTCATTCAAAATCAAAATCAAATTCCGGAGACTGTACCTTGTAAACCGTTGATCAAAATCGAGTGATTCTTTTTGCGTTGGATCACTCGTGGCACGTACTTTCCGTTTATATCTTATGTACGCAAAGATTCAAAGTTTTGTTGATATTTTCAAGTTCAAATTCAATTCAGATTTGAAACCGCTATGAGCTGTGTTGTAGTATTCCGTTCCACGCGATTCTTTTTGCATATTGGATCACATGTAACATCCTATCGGCTATATCCACACGCCTTTCATATTGCCATGATCTATATCCTTGAATTCATAATGTCTCTTAGTCATAATATTTTATATCAAATCCTTTATCTGTTGACTCTCTCGAGTTCACCTTCCACCTGCCACCTTCGAGTACATCGACACTGGTTCCGTGTCAAGCCTTTTTGTTTTTGTTTTGTTGCTAAAACCTTTGTGTTTGATTTGTTAATCTTTTGGTTCCTTTATGCGTGATTGCTTATGTGGTATCTTTCCTTTACGATAGATTGCTCAGAGTGTGACGAGTAGAGTTATCTGGATCGTGAGAGCGAAGAAGTTCATCGAATGTATAAGGCAAGTCATACTTTGACCATTTCACAGCCTATATTTTTAATTATGCATGTAGCAAATATCACCCTATGCATGTGTAGGAAGTTTTATATTATTATTGCTGCAAAGCTAGTAGGGTAGCCATATGATCTCATCCTGTTTGCTTAGACAACCTAGCACATGCTTGTTATATATTTGCTATGCTTGTAGACGGGGATTGGTTTGAGATTACATTGAGCTATGTGAGAATTTAATGACTTGACTAGCAACCTTTAATTAGAATACACCTCTGGACGGGCAGGGAGTGCTTCCTGGGGGCTCGTGCCTTATCTAAGGCGAGACTAGGTTGTACCCCTAATGGATAGTTTTCGTGGTCGAAAGTACGTCATGGTATCTACCCTCTGAACGTAAGTGTGCGCCATCCAGGCTCAAAAAGATCAGACATACTTGGTGACCAGTAGCTTCCATATACAGCCGCTGGCCATATGGGCTCTGGCTTAGTTGAGTATGATGTAGGAAGCCTCTCCCGTGCAAAGCTAGCAGATGTAGATGTGATAGGTGTACCGGCCTGCCGTTGGGTGTAGGTGACCTCTTCTGAAAGACTTCGTCTCAATCTTCGGGTTGAGTCCAGCGGGGAAAGTGTACTAACCTCTGCAGAGTAAAAACTAATCATGATTAGCCGTGTCCACAGTTATGGAAAATTTTGAGCTACTAGACATTACTGTTATTGGAGGATCTTGACAGATGAAATACCTTAATAAAACTTGAGTGGGAAAGATTTGAATAAAGGGTTTGGGTTGGAACTGGTGTAGCCCAGTTCAACCTTAAGTAGTAAGACAAACTAAAATTTGATTTAGGTAGAATAAGGAAAAATCAGCTTGCTGCAAAATAAAACCATAAGCCTTCCTTTGATTTACCTTGCATGTAGCAATAGGTCTGTTGTATCCTTTTTCGTGTGACTTGCCGTACAAATCATATGTACTGACTCGTTGTCGGGCTATAACCTTCGGTGTTGCAGGATTGTATACGACGAGTAAGTGATGCGTTGTAGGGTTACAATATCTATACTCAACTATGCCGGTGGAGTTGATGGACGCCACGAAGATTTTATTGTTTTTCCGCTGTATTCTATTTGTAAGCTAGCCTTGAGCTATGCAGGTATGCTTTATTGTAATACTGGATCTTCGATGTAATATATATGACATGTGGTTTATTCTTGATATTACATCATGTACTGTGTGTGCTAGCTATTGATCCAGGGACTAGCACAGAAGGCACAGAGACTTGGATTCTTAGTGAATCGGGTCGTTACAAATGGTATCAGAGCCCATGTTGACTGTAGGTCGTGACCCTAGAAAATGGATAGGAAAATCCATAGGAATTTTTTTATCACTCTGTGATTACTTACTCTCTCCACTAGTATCTCTTATCTAATATTCATATTCTAAACTCCTTGTCTTGTTTTAATGAAAAGACCCCTTTGAGTTGCTTATGCCCCTGAAGATAAATTTTTTGAGAAGTAGATCATCAACATCGTGGATCAATTGAGGTTACCACTAGCAGAACTGGAGTACCCTATGGGGTTCAAGAAGTTTTGACAATGAAGATTTTAAGATCAGCTTAGCTGAAGAGGATGAAGCTTAGATTCTGTAATGCCCGATATGCGGTACTGTTCCAGATCTAGATGTTTCCATCCAGATCCGGGGACGAAGCACATATCGATCCCACCGCGACATATGACGAAGTCATATGCCCCGGATTTCCAACATGATATCACAACATTACAGATACAAGGATACAACATCTCATACAATCGGCATACAACTGCCTCAAATACAATACAACAGCGGAAGATACATGTCTGGGTACAGACTACAAGCAAATGCCTAGTGGCAAAGAGAAAAACATCGATCCCCATAACCACACGGGTCCAGGCCCTCCGCCGGGATCCGCCTAACTAGTCGTCGTCGAGTCTCCACGTGAAACGTCGATCACCATACCTGTTGTCGATCAAGAACAATGAAAAGAGTTTGGGGGTACTATCATGAGTACAGAAGTACTCAGCATCCAACTGTAGTGGTCAATTGACCCAGCAAGGACTTCATCACTTGGCATTCTAGGACAACTAGTAGTTTACGGTAAGGATGGGGTAAGCGGTGAGGTTGCTTCCACACTAGCATTTATGAAGTGGCTAACGATCTAGAGAGTAAGATAAGAAGCCAAGCATCCGATGAGGAATCGCCTCCAACAAGTCTTGCTATCAACTACTTACGCAATCATAACACCTATCCTATCCTTGTCCTCCTCTTCGCATCCCGACGAAGAAGAAGCAGTCAAGGCACACACACATTGATCAAGTTATATTAAGATTATCTCAGTTGTTGTTGTCTATGAACAGGACGTAGGTCTCAAGTCGTCCATAACCGTGGACACGGCTTCTCGAAAAGATTTAACCCTGCAGGGGTGTACCAACTGCCCATTACAAGGCTCCGCACACACGTCCATCTCTCTGAGTTGCTACCCATTATAGGCAACCATTTTATGATTTAGTTCCGAGAGATCCGAAACGACAAGTCCCTCTAACTAACAACGAACAAATCCGGGTGGCCCCCGGTGAGTCGACATCCAACTCAAAAGCCGGTCGCGCTCTCAAATCGGTCTCTACCGTCTCTCGCAGGTTTGGATAGCCGGTTGATCACACATGGGAAACCGGGTCCTCAGCCGGACAAGGTGGGCCAGCAAGGGAACTATGTCCTCACTGGTCCGGGTTGGTTGGAAAACTACTAGCGGCCGACCAGCACACACACGGTTTCAAATGGTAAATCAGCTTGGGCCACCACTAGAAATGTTTGAAGCTAGGTAGGTAAGAAAAGTGGACCCCATAAAATCCCACACACGGTTAGGCATGCTCATTCTTAAAACCAATACCCGGAACTTGGGTCCTAGGTGACTCGAATGGAACAAAGCGTCGGGGCGAGATAGCCTAGACCTTCCATCCTTCGTCGAATATAGTCAACATTATAATAATCATATCATCAACAATAATATAATAATGTGATATCCCAAACCAAGGAGTAACAGGGTAAAATCGTAGCATCCTAGGCATGCATACTAAGCAGTGGCTGAGCAACGAGCAATAGTAACATAGCAGTACATGGTTTGCTGGGAGGGGACATGGCTGTATCGGTTTGAAAGAGGCTGTAAACATGTGGTAGGATCAACATCGAACCTGTCCTATACTAGCATGGAAACCGCTGGTTGAAATAGAATGGATCATAAGTAATGTATAGTCCTTGCCTCTTGATAAGTCGGGTTACGAAGGTGTAGTTGATCGCAAGCTCGCATCGTCTCCGAGAGGTACCCGCGGAAGCACACAAGACGGTAAACACTGGAAAAGGTAATCAACGAGCGAGCATCTATTACTACGAAGAAAACACTAGCAAGCATCAACAAGAAGGCAACACAAGACATCGTACCTACCGTCGAAAGCGGTTACTAACAGGTTAACTGGAGTACTCGTCACTCACGACGATACCGCACGTTTGGAAAGGTTCGAGTTGTTTAGCTATAGGTGATCAACAAAGGTTGTTAACATGGCATCTCACTCAAGCATGGCATAGCACACAAACATGGCAAGAGGTGAAACATAAGATAAACTATCTATGCTAGTCAATTTAAGTGAGGCACAACCTAAACATGGCATACACTAAGTGCCTCACGATGATTAAAACATTTAGTATTGTTCTGCCCTAAACCATATTGTAGGTTGGTTAACAACAGCAAACAATAGCATAAACACAAAGTACACGAAAAACTAATCAAGTTGCATATAAAGAACACCCCAAACGGGGTTACGGTTAAAAATATACAAACAATACAAGTTTGGAACACAATCTGCCAACATCACGAAGCACACTTTAGAGCAATGCATAAACAGGATAATGAATTCAATCATGCTCACAAATGATATGAAACTAAAGTATACATGGCAGGGAAGGCATGGCAAAAAGAATCATGCAAATAGGCATCATGAACAACTAGTTATATCCCATGCAAAATGCAATAAAACATTACTAGTCTAGGACTTAGTGAAAATAATGAAAACAGGGTAGAAACTGTTATTTTTATGTTGTATAAACAGGAGCAAAGCTATATGAAAAAGTGCAACAACATGACATAGCAATACATGGGCATGAAGTAGACATGATGATGATCAGTACAAAGTAGAATCAAGGTCATAGGCATAACAGATCAAAAGATATTAAGCAAGCAACATGGCATCGGGACGTTACAGACTTAGAGAAAAACAAAGGTGGCTGTCAACAACAGCAGCATAACAACTTTGGAGCTAAAAATAACTATGACCAGGAATGCAAACATGATAATGCAATACATGAAATGGAAGTAGACATGATGCTTAACAGTATGCAAAAAAAATCAATGCAATAGGCCTCATGGATGTGTCACAATCATCAACCAAAGTTGCAATAAAATAACAGCACCAACACATAACAGAAATTATTAGCAGTTAACAGTCTGATGCCCACTTCAACACAGATTAACAACATCAAGATGACCTCAAATCAAAATGCTCACAAAAGATGGATTGAAGTACACACAATTCTAAGAAAATTTCCTTTTGGGCGCAACGTCATCCGGGCTACATATTTACCGCAAATTACAGTGCGAAATTGAATAAAATACTACAGCTCAGGGGCTTAGCAAAAAAAATAGTAACAGGGAAAAAACAGTGAGGAGAAAAGGAAAAAAAGGGGCGGCTCGGGGCTGCTCTCACCATGGGCCGGCCCACCTGGCCGAGATGGCTTTTGGGGGGGCGGGTGTCGGCCTGCTGACGTGGCCCGTGGGTGGCCAGCCAGGATCTGGGCCGTGTGGGCGCGGCCCACAGGCGGCGGTTGGAGGCGCCCTCGGTCGTGCTCGCTCCAGATTCCGTCGGCGCCGGCGACGGCGGCGCTCCGGCGAGCCGTGGTGCGACGTGGGGGCGGCGAGGTTGGAGGGATGGCCGGGGAGGTGCGGAAGGGCGGCGCCGTCCTGGATCCGATCGAGGTCCTCTTCGTGGCGGCGCGCAGGGGGCGGAGGCGGCTGCCGCAGGCTCGGGCGGCCGCGAGCTTCACGGCGCAGCTCCCATGGCGGCGGGGTCGAAGGAGACCTGTGTACAGAGCATAGAGAGAGAGGTGAGGTTGCGGAGGAGGAGGAGGAGGAGAGGAAAGAGGAGGTGCATCGCGGAAGGGGCTCGCCGGTGCGGCTCGCGGTGAGCTCGCCGGAGCAGGGCGCGCGACAGCGCTCATCGGCGTCCAACGGGCGCGGCGGCGGGCTTCCCTCGGCCCGGATCGGGCCCGGCGGCGGCCGAAGCGGGCTGGATCGGCAGGAGGTGGGAGGAGGCAGGCTGGAGGGCAACGTGCACAGATTAGAGCACTCCGTGGCCAGATTGGATGGCCAGGATTGGCTAGGTGGCTAGGGTTTCGGGTTTGGAGTCAAATTTTGGGCTGATCGGGCTAAGTGGAGGGGGCTGGCTGCAATTTTTAGGCTAGGGAAACCCTAGAAAGGGGTGGGAGTGTGGTGGTCTTTATATTTCCCAAGTGGCTGGCAGTTTGCAAAAACATCCCCGGTTTTTCTCTCGCGCGCGCGGTGCTTACTTTTCTGACCGCCGGGGGTCCGCAGTACCTCTGATTCGGGTAAAACTTCAAACTGCTTGATCAACGCGTCGAGCCGGCGGAGTTCACCTCGCACTAGAACTGTTCCGAGAACACTTTCTGGCGCGCTATAAAAATAACCCGTTTAATTATTAAACGGGGTTTTTCGTTCCGTTGGCTGCGGCTGGTCTCGTGCGGTTTGCGCGACGGTGATCGGGCGAAACCCGATGTCACAAAGGTCGAGTGTCAGGGTGGCAAGGGTCGGTCTCCGTCCAGTACGAGATAAGAGGGGGAAAATATTCGCCGATTGATAAATCGGGGATGCAAACACCGCAAACAAATCAGACAATCAAACAATTCACACCGAAAACAAAATTTTTAATTTTTGTGAAATCTGGGCAGTTACAATACAACACCACCAACAAGGAATCTCGTCCCGAGATCCAGGACAATCCGGGGGAGAGGGGAGAGAGAAAAGAGAGTCGAAGATCTTCAACACCACCAACAAGGGACTCTGCTCCATGTCGACGTCGAACATCTGTTGAGATAAATTTCAGCAGAGAGACGGTAACGTCGAAGATCGAAACCATCAGGTGTCAAAAGGAAAAACGATCGCGAAAACCAGATAAAGGGATAGTGATTTTCGACGCAAGTCGTAAAAACACCAGTAAAAGGAGGGATGGCAATGGATGACCCAGATGATACGCAAAATCGGAGAAGCTAAAGGTACTTCATGAATTCCCAAACCTGAGATCGGAATCGAGACAATACGCTGCAAGCAAGGCATTGTAACGGTTCCGAAACTCCACACACTCGAGATCCTAGAGTTTGAAAGGGGATAAGTCAAGATTAAAAACACTTACGACACTTGTCCTGACCAGAGAAAGGGTAAGGAGTAAAAATATTCCTACTCTCCGACAACTAACTTAGTAACTACAAAATAGTTTTTGTCTAGACTCGACTTCGGCCAGAAAAGGGATCCTACGGTCGGTAAGGCTCTGATACCAAGTTGTAAGGCCCAATATGCGGTACTGTTCCAGATCTAGATGTTTCCATCCAGATCCGGGGACGAAGCACATATCGATCCCACCGCGACATATGACGAAGTCATATGCCCCGGATTTCCAACATGATATCACAACATTACAGATACAAGGATACAACATCTCATACAATCGGCATACAACTACCTCAAATACAATACAACAGCGGAAGATACATGTCTGGGTACAGACTACAAGCAAATGCCTAGTGGCAAAGAGGAAAACATCGATCCCCATAACCACACGGGTCCAGGCCCTCCGCCGGGATCCGCCTAACTAGTCGTCGTCGAGTCTCCACGTGAAACGTCGATCACCATACCTGTTGTCGATCAAGAAGCCTGTAAAGAGTTTGGGGGTAGTATCATGAGTACAGAAGTACTCAGCATCCAACTGTAGTGGTCAACTGACCCAGCAAGGACTTCATCACTCGTAATTCTAGGACAACTAGTAGTTTACGGTAAGGATGGGGTAAGTGGTGAGGTTGCTGCCACACTAGCATTTATGAAGTGGCTAACGATCTAGAGAGTAAGCTAAGAAGCCAAGCATTCGATGAGGAATCACCTCCAACAAGTCTTGCTATCAACTACTTACGCAATCAGAACACCTATCCTATTGATGAGGACATCTCTACTAATGTTACACCCACATCTTCACCAACTACACATACTGGACCAGTTACTAGAGCACGCGCACGTCAACTAAATTATCAGGTAGTTTCGTTTCTTGCGAATCCTTCTATTGTTCATGAACATATGATGCTGCCTAAATTAGATACTTTTGTTTTGATTATGAATGAAGGACCTAGCATGGACAAGAAGGATGGTCATTGGAGCGGGATCAAGCATGGAGAAGAAGGTGCGCGCGCGGGAAAGGACAATGGAGCTTCCAGTGGTGATTATCGCACTTTGAAGCCACCATAAGTTGCGCATGAAGTCTTGGACGAAATACGCTAGATGCCACTTCATTATTTTCGTCCAAGGGCAATTATAGGTGCTGCGTCACCTTAAAATTGGGCTGGGCCCATGTAATTTCGAAATACCACATTATAGGCTGTTTTTAGAGTCCGTATGTGTGGGGAAACCGAGTTAGGGTTGTTTTCGGACCCCACCTCCAAGGGGTCACGAAAATCCCCTCTGTTCCCCCATATATACAGCCCTTAGGGCGTCGTTTAGACTTGGGTTTTAATTAGATTTAAGTTAGCCATAGCCGCAACTTCGAGCTCTTCGTTTGTGTCATCCGACCAGGCCAAGACCTCATTGGAACCCCAACTTTCGTAATCATTCATCTTATATTCGCAATATCCAGATTGCAATTCTTAGTTCTTTCTTGTTCTTCGATTGCTTGCAGGAATTAGACCTTCGTGGTCAGGTTGATCGTGCATCCGCGGGATCAATAACCTCTCGGAGTTGGTTTAGCGATCGCTAAGGCGCAACGTCTTCGCACGTTCGTAGTCGGATCGTGAAAGTCGTCTCCACCATAATCGATCTCCACCATCTCATCGAAACATCGGGACACCTTCGCCTCTATCACCTATCCTTGTCCTCCTCTTCACATCCCGACGAAGAAGAAGCAGCCAAGGCACACACACATTGATCAAGTTATTTTAAGATTATCTCAGTTGTTGTTGTCTATGAACAGGACGTAGGTCTCAAGTCGTCCATAAGCGTGGACACGGCTTCTCGAAAAGATTTAACCCTGCAGGGGTGTACCAACTGCCCATTACAAGGCTCCGCACGCACGTCCATCTCTCTCAGTAGCTACCCATTATAGGCAACCATTTTATGATTTAGTTCCGAGAGATCCGAAACGACAAGTCCCTCTAACTAACAACGAACAAATCCGGGTGGCCCCAGGTGAATCGACATCCAACTCAAAAGCCGGCCGCGCTCTCGAATCGGTCTCTACCGTCTCTCGTAGGTTTGGATAGCCGGGTGATCACACATGGGAAACCGGGTCCTCAGCCGGACAAGGTAGGCCAGCAAGGGAACTATGTCCTCACTGGTCCGGGTTGGTTGGAAAACTACTGGCGGCCGACCAGCACACACACACGGTTTCAAATGGTAAATCAGCTTGGGCCACCACTAGAAATGTTTGAAGCTAGGTAGGTAAGAAAAGGGGACCCCATAAAATCCCATACACGGTTAGGCACACTCAGTCTTAAAACCAATAACCGGAACTCGGGTCCTAGGTGACTCGAATGGAACAAAGCGTCGGGGCAGGATAGCCTAGACCTTCCATCCTTCGTCGAATATAGTCAACATTATATTAATCATATCATCAACAACAATATAATAATATGATATCCCAAACCAAGGAGTAACAGGGTAAAATAGCAGCACCCTAAGCATGCATACTAAGCAGGGGCTGAGCAACGAGCAATAGTAACATAGCAGTACATGGTTTGCTGGGAGGGGACATGGCTGTATCGGTTTGAAAGAGGCTGTAAACACGTGGTAGGATCAAACATCGAACCTATCATATATTAGCATGCAAACCGCTGGTGGAAATAGAATGGATCATAAGTAATGTATAGTCCTTGCCTGTTGAAAAGTCGGGTTCCGAAGGTGTAGTTGATCGCAAGCTTGCATCGTCTCAGAGAGGTAGCTGCGGAAGCACACAAGACGGTAAACACTGGAAAAGGCAATCAACGAGCGAGCATCTATTACTACGAAACAAACACGAGAAAGCATCAACAAGAAGGCAACACGAGACATCACACCTACCGTCGAAAGCGGTTACTAACAGGTTAAGTGGAGTACTCGTCACTCACGACGATACCGCACGTTTGGAAAGGTTCGAGTTGTTTAGCTATAGGTGATCAACAAAGGTTGTTAACATGGCATCTCACTCAAGCATGGCATATCACACAAACATGACAAGAGGTGAAGCATAAGATAAACTATCTATGCTAGTCAATTTAAGTGAGGCACAACCTAAACATGGCATACACTAAGTGCCTCACGATGATTAAAACATTTAGTACTGTTCTACCCTAAACCATATTTTAGGTTGGTTAGCAACTGCAAACAATAGCATAAACACAAAGTAAACGAAAAACTAATCAAGTTACATATAAAGAACACCCCAAACGGGGTTACTGTTAAAAAGATACAAGCACTACAAGTTTGGAGGCGCCCTCGGTCGTGCTCGCTCCAGATTCCGTCGGCGCCGGCGACGGCGGCGCTCCGGCGAGCCGTGGTGCGACGTGGGGGCGGAGAGGTTGGAGGTATGGCCGGGGAGGTGCGGAAGGGCGGCGCCGTCCTGGATCCGATCGAGGTCCTCTTCGTGGCGGCGCGCAGGGGGCGGAGGCGGCTGCCGCTGGCTCGGGCGGCCGCGAGCTTCACGGCGCAGCTCCCATGGCGGCGGGGTCGAAGGAGACCTGTGTACAGAGCAGAGAGAGAGAGGTGAGGCGGGATAGAAACTGTTATTTTTATGCTGTATAAATAGGAGCAAAGCTATATGCAAAAGTGCAACAACACGACATAGCAATACATGGGCATGAAGTAGACATGATGATGATCAGGTACAAACAAGAATCAAGGTCATAGGCATAACAGATCAAAAGATATTAAGCATGCAACATGGCATCGGGACGTTACAGACTTAGAGAAAAACAGAGGTGGCTGTCAACAACATGGCATCGGGACGTTACAGACTTAGAGAAAAACTTGGGTCGTGCTCGCTCCCGATCCCGTCGGCGCCGGCGACGGCGGCGCTCTGGCGAGCCGTGGTGCGACGCGGGGGCAGCGAGGCTGGAGGGATGGCCGGGGAGGTGCGGAAGGGCGGCGCCGTGCTGGATTCGGTCGAGGTCCTCCTCGTGGCGGCACGTAGGGGGCGGAGGCGGCTACCTCGGGCTCGGGCGGCCGCGAGCTTCACGGGGCGGCTCCCATGGCGGCGGGGTCGCCGGAGACCTGTTGACAGAGGAGAGAGGGAGGTGAGGTCGCGGAGGAGGAGGAGGAGGAGGAGAGGAAAGAGGAGGTGCAGCGCGGAAGGGGCTCGCCGGTGCGGCTCGCGGTGAGCTTGCCGGAGCAGGGCGCGCGACGGCGCTCTCCGACGTCCAACGGGCGCGGCGGCGGGCTTCCCTCGGCCCGGATCGGGCCCGGCGCGGCCGAAGCGGGCTGGATCGTTTGGAGGTGGGAGGAGGCAGGCTGAAGGGCAACGTGGACAGATCAGAGCCCTCCGTGGCCAGATCGGATGGCCAGGATTGGCTGGGTGGCTAGGGTTTCTGGTTTGGAGTCAAATTTTGGGCAGATCTGGCTAAGTGGAGGGGGGTGGCTGCAATTTTTAGGCTAGGGAATCCCTAGAAAGGGGTGGGAGTGTGCTGGTCTTTATATAGCCCAGGTGGCTGGCAGTTTGCAAAAACATCCCCGGTTTTTCTCTCGCGCGCGCGGTGTTTACGTTTCTGACCGCCGGGGGTCCGCGGTACCTCCGATTCGGGTAAAACTTCGAACTGCGTGATCAGCGCGTCGAGCCGGCGGCGTTCACCTCACGCTGGAACCGTTCCGAGAACACTTTCCGGCGCGCTATAAAAATGACCCATTTAATTATTAAACGGGGTTTTTCGTTCCGTTGGCTCCGGCTGGTCCCGTGCGGTTTTCGCGACGGTGATCGGGCGAAACCCGATGTCGCAAAGCTCGAGTGTCAGGGTGGCAAGGGTCGGTCTCCGTCCGGTACGAGATAAGAGGGGGGAAATAATCGCCGATCGATAAATCGGGGATGCAAACACCGCAAACAAATCAGACAATCAAACAATTCACACCGAAAACAAAAATTTTAATTTTTGTGAAATCTGGGCTGTTAAAGATTCAGACCACCACTTTTATGGAGTTAGATAAACGAATTGCGCGTAGTATGATGAGATCGTATGTCTTGCACATATGACCTTACTCTAGTTGTTGGTTGTGTGGTTTGACTTTTGTGACTTTATTGATCGATGTTATGTGATGTTATTTGCATGTAGGTGTTTTGCCTTATTCTTATTTGTGTGCTTATGCTTGGTGCTACCTTTAGATTTGTTTTCCTGTCTGTATCCTAGTTGCCCCTAACCCTCGTCGTTTGGGCTCAATAGATGGAGTATGTAGTAGGAATCGCTTTTTCTGGGGCGATGACTAGACTGAAGGTGGAGCAATGGATTCATAATATGGAGGAACACATGGAGAGTAACAAGGTTGGAAGTGAGGACATGGTCCACTATGCTTTCAACTACTTTGTAGAATAGGCTGCTACTTGGTGGACAATGCACCCGGTGATTAACGAATCAAGAAAGAAGATTATTTGGAAGGAATTTACAAATATTTTGTTGGGATCTCGCCTCGTCACCCCGATGCAATGGACGGTAAACCGTAAGAGGCCTCGTGCCTGCAAAATTTGCGGGGAAGTAGGACACTCCTATGAAGGACACCAAGATGGATGTCCCTATTGTGAGGGAATGCACTGGGGTGAAAAATATCCTACTGCTCAAGTCACATGTTTCGTGTATGAAGGAAATAATCATGACCCCTCTCAGTGTCAACTTTTCATCATGACACAACAAGTATCTCAGCATCAAAAGGAAGGAATAGAGAAAATTATCCAAGAATTCAGGGAAGCACCCGTGAAGAAGAAAAAGAAGGACCTTAGCCAAGTTGAGTGTTACCGGTGCAGGAACAAGGGACGCTACGTCCACATGTGTCCAGGATTGAAGAGAAAGAAGATGTGAACGTGGGAGCAAAGATGTCGACATATTGAAGCTTATGTTTTCAATTGTAGAATAGAATATTCGTAGGTGTGCACTAAGTTTACGGTGGTACCTTTTAATGTTAGTTGGAGATGTGTATCGATGCATGTTTTGCTGTTGATTAACTGGATGTGTTATGTCATGATTTGTTTTGTTAAGTTTTCTCTTGTGTCCTTGACCCTGATATGTCTCTGATTTATGTTGTGTGTGGTGCCTTGCGTTTCTTCTACGTGAGTGGAATAAGTTTACGTTACCTTAGACCCTCATCTATTTAGTATGCTTCAAGACGGAAGGGTACGCAGCAACAAGAAGAATAACTTGACAAGTGAAATGATGATATGAAGACTGCTTCGGCAGTGCAAAACTGAAGCTACCGTCATTGAAGACCTGAAGACTTGAAGACCTGGAAGATTCAAGTTTCTACCGTTAGATCGTTCTGTGAGCTGTCATTTCTTGTTTTTACCGACAGCTACACATCAAAACTTATGTTTTCAAAACTAGTGTGATGTTTGTATGGGTATCTCTCCCTATCTCTCTCTCTACCTCTCTACCTACATTTTATTCCCCTCAACCCAATACCTACCCAAAAGGGGTTACTACAATGGATGATAATGACATGACTGGAATAAAGATGGATGCAACTTAATGTTGAGTTCAAGGATAACCCAATGTGCGAGGATCTAACAACAAGCAAGCACAACCTTGCTGAAGGAAGAACTCTGGAGAAAGTTGTAGTTCACCAGTGCACGTTTTGTAGTAGTTAGTGCAAACCCGAGTGTTGTGAAGAAACGATAGATGTTTTGTTTGGCTTGCAGAACTATGGATATATCTGAACCCAGTTCATGAACAAGAAAAAATTCTGCAATGCTCGTGAGGATGTCCGAGTGTTAGATTGCGAGATTCGCTAAACCATATACAAGGTAATGATTTGGGTGCGGAATGGATTGATCACCATGCCGACTACTCTTATTATTCGCTCTTGCTATGCAAGATAGTAAATCTTGAGTGACTTACCTATAGCAGAGAGACGGCGATGTTAAACCCGAACCATAGAATGCTATGATGTTTGACCCCTATATAAGATTATCGTTAATAATCGTATGTTATACAGTGAGTATAGGCCAAGACCATTTCATGAAGGCATCCAGGGACAGTATTCTTGATGACCACCATGAGGAAATCGATAGTTGCTTAGTATTAGCGCCTGACTTGTCAGCCATGAAGGTTCAGTACTTGGAGGACTCATATTTTGGATATGGGATTCAATACAACAAAGGAGTACATGATATATTCGAAGGATGCAACCGAAGGTGCAATATTCTTGAAGACCACGTCACATTCCTTTTAAGGATGGTAGCACCCTAGCTCATCGGAGGATCGATTGACTGTCATCAAGACCCAAACCCTAACATTTTCTTTCTAGCCTTATCGAATCTCGAGGACGAGATTCATTTTAAGGGTGGTAGTATGTAACATCCCAATTTTTTCTAAATTTTGGAATGTTAATAATTTAATTATAATAATGATTGTTTGCTTGATTTCATTGATTTTCACTAGGATCTGAAACTTTCGGAGTTGAATTGAATATTAAATGAGAAGGGAATAAAAGGACTTTCCCTAATATTCATTGTTGGGTTTCGAAATTTAATATTTAAAATAAATCCAACAAAATGAGAGAAGGTAATATGACTCCTTCAATAAAAGAAAGCTGGAAATGTTTTAAATGTTTTTAATTATTTTTTTTGGAGTATTTAAATAATTTTCCATTCAAAAATAATAATGACTTGAGTTAAGATAAAATGACTTCTTCAAAAAAATTGAGTGGAAATTATTTAAATAATTATTTGACATTTGTTGATTTTTCAAATATTTTATGACTAAATAAAGTCATTGAAAAATATCTTTATTTTTATTTATCTTTTTGGAAAATATGTTCATTGCACAATTTTCTTTAGATTATTTGATGAATTTAGGAATTTATTTTATATTTTTCTAACGTGTAATTATTTTTCTAGAATTGTTTGAAGTTTTGGTTTAAAGGAAAAATATGTAGCCCGGCCGGCCCACAACTACGTCTCGCTCACGAGAGTTTTTTTTTCGTACTCGCCAGCCCACTCCGATTCCAATTGGCGTGGGTTGTTCTTTTCTTTTTTCCTTACCAGCCTATATAAGATTTTCAGAAAAAAATTCTTCTTTTATTTATTTTTCACAAAAAAAACCCTAAAGCGGGTCCCGCATCGTCGCCTCCCGGACAGCCCGGCCACCTCCCCGCCGCCCGCCGGAGCCGCCCCGGCCGGCACCACCGCGCCGCCGCCCCGCACCACGACCTCGACGCTGTTGGCCGAGCTGCCGCCCCGCCCCTCGGTCGCGCCGTCGAAGTGCCCCGCCCCCCCAGCCGCCGTCACCGGAGTCGGGCACGGCTGCGCCGGCCGGGCCACCGCCGCACCACCGGCGACCGCGCCTCCGCCAGACTCCCGCGCGCGCCGCCACCTCGCCTCCCCGGGCCGCGCCGCCGGCCACCCGAGCTTTGCCTCCACGCCGAGCTCGCCGGAGCTAGCCGCCGCCACCAACCGCCTCTAGGGACCCGATCGCGTTTTTGAAAAAAACTTTATTTGTGATCGAGTCCTATCTGCAGAAAACACCCCGATCCCGTTTTCGCAATATCTCCTAAAACTTGTGACGGAATCAGGTGAAACTTTTTCCTACGCGCTCATCTTGTTCATTAGATTAGCATGGAATAAACTTTGCACACCTTTGCACATTTTTTTGAATTTGAATTCTCCAAATTCAAATTCAAATTCCAAAGACCGTATCTTGTAAACCGTTGATCCAAATCGAGTGATTCTTTTTGCGTTGGATCACTCGTGTCACGTACTTTCTGTTTATATCTTATGTACACAAAGATTCAAAGGTTTGTTGATCTGTTAAAATTCAAATTCAATTCAGATTTGAAACTGCTATGACCTGTGTTGTAGTATTCCGTTCCACTTGATTCTTTTGACATATTGGATCAGATGTAACATCCTATCGGCTATATCCACACACCTTTCATATTGCCATGATCTATATCCTTGAATTCATAATGTCTCTTAGTCATAATATTTTATATCAAATCCTTTATCTGTTGACTCTCTCGAGTTCACCTTCCACCTGTCACCTTCGAGTACATCGACACTGGTGCCGTGTCAAGCCATTTTGTTTTTGTTTTTTTGCTAAAACCTTTGTGTTTGATTTGTTAATATTTTGGTTCCTTTATGTGTGATTGCTTATGTGGTATCTTTCCTTTACGATAGATTTCTCAGAGTGTGACGAGTAGAGTTATCTGGATCGTGAGAGGGAAGAACTTCATCGAGTGTATAAGGCAAGTCATACTTTGACCATTTCACAACCTATATTTTTACTTATGCATGTAGCAAATATCACCCTATGCATGTGTAGGAAGTTTTATATTATTATTGCTGCAAACCTGGTAGGGTAGCCATATGATCTCATCCTGTTTACTTAGACAACCTAGCACGTGCTTGTTATATATTTTCTATGCTTGTAGACGGGGATTGGTTTGAGATTACATTGAGCTATGTGAGGATTTATTGACTTGACTAGTAACCTTTAATTAGAATACACCTCTGGACGGGCAGGGAGTGCTTCCTGGGGGCTCGTTCCTTATCTAAGGCGAGACCAGGTTGTACCCCTAATGGATGGTTTTGGTGGTCAAAAGTACGTCATGGTATCTACCCTCTGAATGTAAGTGGGCGCCGTCCAGGCTCAAAAATATCAGACATACTTGGTGACCAGTAGCTTCCATGTACAGCCGCTGGCCATATGGGCGCTGGCTTAGTTGAGTATGATGTAGGAAGCCTCTCCCGTGCAAAGCTAGCAGATGAAGATGTGATAGGTGTACCGGCTTGCAGTTGGGTGTAGGTGACCTCTTCTGAAAGACTTCGTCTCAATCTTCGGGTTGAGTCCAGCGGGGAAAGTGTACTAACCTCTGCAGAGTAAAAACTAATCATGATTAGCCGTGTCCACGGTTATGGAAAATTTTGAGCTACTATACATTACTGTTATTGGAAGATCTTCACAGAGGAAACACCTTAATAAAACTTGAGTGGGAAAGATTTTAATAAAGGGTTTGGGTTGGAACTGGTGTAGCCCAGTTCAACCTTAAGTAGTAAGACAAACTAAAATTTGATATAGGTAGATTAAGGAAAAATCAGCTTTCTGCAAAATAAAACCATAAGCCTTCCTTTGATTTACCTTGCATGTAGCAATAGGTCTATTGTATCCTTTTTCGTGTGACTTGCCGTACAAATCAGATGTACTGACTTGTTGTCGGGCTGTAACCTTCGGTGTTGCAGGATTGTATACGACGAGTAAGTGATGCGTTGTAGGGTTACGGTGTCTATACTCAACTATGCCGGTGGAGTTGATGGACGCCACGAAGCTTTTATATTCTTTCCGCTTTATTCTATTTGTAAGCTAGCCTTGAGCTATGCAAGTATGCTTTATTGTAATACTGGATCTTCGATGTAATATAGATAACATGTGGTTTATTCTTGATATTACATCATGTACTGTGTGTGCTAGCTATTGATCCAGGGACTATCACAGAAGGCACAGAGACTTGGATTCTTAGTGAATCGGGTCGTTACAATATGTCCCAAACGTATCTATAATTTCTGCTTGCTCCATGCATGTTTTTTGTGATATTGCTATGATATAGATACACTTTCATAAACTTTTGATCCAAAAATTCCGGAAATATCAGATAACAAATCAACGCAGAAGAACCTTCCGGAAACACCTGGGTGGGGCCAGAGGGCCACCACCACGGGTCCATGCGCCCTGGTGGCACGCCCTAGGACTTGGCTGTAAGGCCCGATATGCGGTACTGTTCCAGATCTAGATGTTTCCATCCAGATCCAGGGACGAAGCACATATCGGTCCCACCGCGACATATGACGAAGTCATATGCCCCGGATTTCCAACATGATATCACAACATTACAGATACAGGATACAACATCTCATACAATCGGCATACAACTTCCTTAATACAATACAACAGCGGAAGATAGATGTCTGAGTACAGACTACAATCAAATGCCTACTGGAAAAGAGAAAAACATCGATCCCCATAACCACACGGGTCCAGGCCCTCTGCCGGGATCCGCCTAACTAGTCGTCGTCGAGTCTCCACGTGAAACGTCGATCACCATACCTGTTGTTGATCAAGACCCTGAAAAAGTTTGGGGGTAGTATCATGAGTACAGAAGTACTCAGCATCCAACTGTAGTGGTCATCTGACCCAGCAAGGACTTCATCACTCGTCATTCTAGGACAACTAGTAGTTTACGGTAAGGAAGGGGTAAGTGGTGAGGTTGCTGCCGCACTAGCATTTTGAAGTGGCTAACGATCTAGAGAAGAAGATAAGAAGCCATGCATTCAATGAGGAATCGCCTCCAACAAGTCTTGCTATCAGCTACTTACGCAAACATAACACCTATCTTATCCTTGTCCTCCTCTTCGCATCCCGACGAAGAAGAAGCAGTCAAGGCACACACACCTGGATCAAATTATATTAAGATTATATCAGTTGTTGTTCTCTATGAACAAGGAGTAGGTCTCAAGTCGTCCATAACCGTGGACACGGCTTCTCGAAAATATTTAACCCTGCAGGGGTGTACCAACTGCCCATTACAAGGCTCCGCACGCATGCCCATCTCTCTCAGTTGCTACCCATGATAGGCAACCATTTTATGATTTAGTCCCAAGAGATACGGAACGACAGATCCCTCTAACTAACAACGCACAAATCAGGGTGGCCCCCCGGTGAGTCGACATCCAACTCAAAAGCCAGCCGCGCTCTCGAATCGGCCTCTACCGTCTGGACGAGGTCGGGTTAGTTACCCAAACTATGTGGGCAACCCCCGAGCTTCCAGGTTTGGACCAACGGAAAAACTATGTCTCCGCTGGCCTGAGTTGTTTCAAAAACTGCTGGCCGCGGAACCATACACACACACGTTTTCAAATGGTAAAAAAAACTTGGGCCACCACTAGAAATGTTTGAAGCTAGGTAGGTAAGAAGAGGGGACCCCATAAAATCCCACACGCGGTTAGGCACGCTCAGTCTTAAAACCAATACCCGGAACTCGGATCCTAGGTGACTCGAATGGAACAAAGCGTCGGGGCGGGATAGCCTAGACCTTCCATCCTTGGTCGAATATAGTCAACATTTATAATAATCATATCATCAACAAGAATATA
Organism: Bromus sterilis; assembly: GCA_950022295.1. Classification (NCBI taxonomy): domain Eukaryota; kingdom Viridiplantae; phylum Streptophyta; class Magnoliopsida; order Poales; family Poaceae; genus Bromus; species Bromus sterilis. The sequence continues at coordinate 150,677,881 of OX465599.1, read as the reverse complement.
ATAATGTGATATTCCAAACCCAGGAGTAACAGGGTAACATCGTAGCATCCTAAGCATGCATACTAAGCAGGGGATGAGCAACGAGCAATAGTAACATAGCAGTACAAGGTTTGCTGGGAGGGGACATGGCTGTATCGGTTTGAAAGAGGCTGAAAACATGTGGTAGGTTCAAACATCGAACCTAACCTATACTAGCATGCAAACCGCTGGTTGAAATAGAATGGATCATAAGTAATGTATAGTCCTTGCCTGTTGATAAGTCGGGTTCCGAAGGTGTAGTTGATCGCAAGCTCGCATCGTCTCCGAGAGTATCCGCGGGAGCACACAAGAAGTAAACACTGGAAAGCAATCAACGAGCAAGCATCTATTACTACGAAGCAAACACGAGCAAGCATCAACAAGAAGGCAACATGAGACATTGCACCTACCGTCGAGAGCGGTTACTAACAATTTAAGTGGAGTACTCGTCACACACGACGATACCGCACATTTGGAAATGTTTAAGTTGTTTAGCTACAGGTTATCAACAAAGGTTGTTAACATGGCATCTCACTCAAGCATGGCAAGAGATGAAACATAAATAATCTACCTATACTAGTCAAGTTAAGCGGGTAAAAATTCCTACACATGGCATATCGCTATTTACCCCGCAAAATAAATATGTTTGGTGCTGTTTTCCCCTAAAAAATATTTTATTATTTTTATTAGCAAGAAAGAGCAGCATAAACACAATCTACATGCAATTCTAGTCAAGTTACATATAAGAAACATTTTAATCCGAGCAACGGTTAAAAAGTTATTAAAGAAACAATTTGTAGTGGCATGCGGTGTAATTAGAAGGTAAACAGCATGTAAACAAAGTCAAACATGGCAAAGGAGAACATTTTATTAATCTACACGAAAAACTAAGCAACTTTCATGTTTAAATCGTCGCGATTCGAGCTACCGTTAAAAAGATACGGGCAACGCAAAATTAACAATAATCTGCAAAAAAAATAGAGAAAAGGAAAAAAACAAACATAAAAAGGCATTGGGCCTCACCCACTGGGCTCGGCCCAATTGTAAGCAGAGGCGGCTGAGCCGTGGGGCGCCGGTACGGTGCTGGGCTGGCCGACTAGGGGCCGCGGCTGACTGGGCCGTGGTGGGCGCGCCGGTCCACCACGTGCGTCCACGCACAGCGAGCGGGCACGGGGACTGGATCGGGGAGGATCCCGACCGCGTAAAGGGCGGCGGCGGCGGCCGTTCCCGACGACGCCGGCGGCGGCGCAAGCGAGGAGGTCGGCGGAGGGGCGCTAGGGCGAGGAGGCTGGGACGACACCACGGGGCGGCGGTGGCTTGGATCCGGGGCTCTCTGGCGAGGATCCAGGGAGGGGCGGCGGTTGCTTGGATCCGGGGCTCTCCGGTGAGGATCCAGGGAGGGGAGGCTTGAGCTCCGGCTGGGCATCCATGGCGGCTCCGGCCCTAAACGTGAGCAGAGAGAGAGAGATGAGAGAAAAAGGAAGAGAGGGAAGAGGGAGAGGGAGAAGGAAGGTGGCGCGGCGACCGTGACCTGCTGGTGCGCGCACGGCGGCAGGCCGGCCGGAGCTGCTGGACGGCGGGGCGCTCAGGCGAGGAGGCGGCTCGGGGAGGAGTTGCTTGGGCGTGTGTCTGCGAGGGGTGACGTGGCGCGCTCCCCTCCATCCGATTCGCAGATCCAAGGGCCGAAAAAATCCAGGGAGCTAGGGTTGCAAAATTTGGGGCAAAAATAGCTGCGAAATTTGGGGCTCACATCTGGATCTGGGGGCTGGTGACTGCCTATTTGGCTTAGGGGAAACCCTAAGTGGGAGTGGGAGAGTGGTGGTCTTTATATAGCCCAGGTGGCTGGCAGTTTGCAAAAACATCCCTGGTTTTCTCTCGCTCGCGCGGTGTTTACGTTTCTGACCGCCGGGGGTTCGCAGGACCTCCGATTCGGGTAAGACTTCGAACTGCGCGATCAACGTGTCGAGCCGGCGGCGTTCACCTAGCGCTGGAACCGTTCCGAGAACACTTTTTGGCACGCTATAAAAATATCCCATTTAATTATTAAACGGGGTTTTTTCGTTCCGTTGGCTGCGGCTGGTCTCGTGCTGTTTTCGCGACGGTGATCAGGTGAAACCCGATGTCGCAAAGGTCAAGTGCCAGGGTGGCAAGGGTCGGTCTCCGTCCGGTATGAGATAAGAGGGGGAAAATAATCGTCGATCGATAAATCGGGGATGCAAACACCGCAAACAAATCAGACAATCAAACAATTCACACCGAAAACAAATTTTTTATTTTTTGTGAAAACTGGGCTGTTACATTGGCCTCGCCAGGGGGGCGCCTAGACACCTGGTGTCCCCCCTGCCTCCCTTCGTCTAATTATTCTCCGTGAATGGATTCTTCCGAAGACAGTACCCCTTTTCGCGATATCGCCTCTGTTCCGCCGCCGCCGCGCTTCCAAGATCGAGAGCGCCAGCAGACCTCTTCCCAGCACCCTGCCGGAGGGAGGATTGACCTCCAGGAGCCTCTCCTCCACCATGGACGCATCCTGGATGATCCGTGAGTAGTCTACCTTGGACCATGGGTCCGTGATCAGTAGCTATGTGATGTTCTCCTCCCTTCTTTGTTCTTCATGGATTAGACCTTGTGAGCTACCATACATGATCAAGGCACATATGTAATTTTCTGCTATTCATCGAGACAGGAATTATATCTATAACTTTAGGTCTCGTGACGGAGAAAGCATCGCTCAAGCTTGCGGGAGATTCAAGTCTCTAATGCTCAAATGTCCTATTCATGAGCTCCCCAAGGAAACTATACTTACAAACTTTTATGCTAGACTTTCTCGTCGGGATAAGGAGATGTTGGATGCCTCCTCTAGTGGGGTATTTCAGGCAAAAAGAGTTGAAGAAAGATGGGATATCCTTGAAAGGATCCAGAAGAATACAGAAGATTGGGAAATAGATAAAGGTATTGAACCCACTATAAATTATGAGCATGATTATATAGAGAGCTATGTGAAAACTGATTCCTTTAATGCCTTTTGCTCTAAGATTGGTCTTGATTCTCATCTGATGATTGATTTTTGTAAGGACTTTGCCTCTCACATCGACTCTTCTAAGAAGAATAATAGTCAGCATCATAAACCCTTCAAAGAATTATCTATTGATATTCATGTTGCTGACCCTATTGTGCCTGTAGTTATATATGAAAAGCCCCCTTTCCCCGTAAGAATAAGGGAGCACTCTTTTGTGACAGGCATAATAAATAAGATTGACAGAAGAATTGATGAACCTAAGGACCAGATCAAGGTCGATCCTCGAGTTTCATTGGTTAAGGATCTTATTACTAATGATGCTTTAGATTCCAATATAAATTTTTGTGATGTTTCCACTAACCTTTTCACAGCCAAGAATAAAGGCCCAATTTCAGGTACTCCAGTAGTATCTGTTAAAATAGGAGATCATAATTATTATGGGCTATGCGATTTGGGATCGAGTGCTAGTGCTATCCCGTATTCACTTTATCAAGAGATCATGGGTGAGATTTCATCTTGTGAACTTGAAGAAGTTGATGTTACTATTCATCTTGCAAACAGAGCAACTATCTCTCCTATCGGAATTGTGAGAGACGTTGAAGTCTTATGCGGAAAGGTAAAGTATCCTAACGACTTTCTAGTACTTGGTTCAGTAAGGGATAATTTTTGTCCTATTATTTTCGGTAGACCTTTTCTCCGAACCTGTGGAGCTATAATAGATTGCAAGAAAGGTAAAGTTTCTGTTGAATTTAGTGGTGAGCTCTATCAATTTAACTTTTCTAAGTTCTCTAAGCAGCCTCGTGGTATTGATTTGCCTAGTAATGATAAGATTATTGAAGATATTGCTTCCATTGCTATTCCTCCTAACGATCCTTTACAATAATATATGGAAGATCACGCGAGAATGATTTGCATATGCAGGAGAGGAATGAGCTGGACGAAATATTCTTAAGACAACCTGCTATCCTAAAGCACAACCTTCAAGTTGAGCCTTTGGGAATTTTGTCGCAACCAAAAGAAGATCCAGTGTTTGATCTTAAACCTCTTCCCGATTCGCTCAAATATGCTTATTTAGTTGAAAGGAAAGTATATCCTGTTATTATCAATTCTAACCTTTCAGGGTATGAAGAGGAGCGTCTATTGGAAGTACTTCGTAAACATCGAGGTGCAATTGGCTATACCCTTGACGACCTTAAGGGGATTAGTCCGTCTATTTGTCAACATACCATCAACCTTGAACCTGATGCTAAACCAGTTGTTGATCATCAACGACGGTTGAATCCTAAAATGATGGATGTTGTAAGGACTGAGATTCTCAAGCTTCTAGCCGCAGGTATTATCTACCCTATAGCTGATAATAAGTGGGTAAGCCCGGTTCATTGTGTTCCAAAGAAATGAGGAACAACTGTGGTTCCTAATGATAAGAATGAACTAATACCTCAGCGAATTATTATTGGATATCGAATGTGTATTGATTACAGGAAGATGAACAGGGCAACCAGGAAGGACCACTACCGGTTGCCGTTCATCGACCAAATGCTTGAAAGGTTATCCAAAAATACTCACTTTTGTTATCTTGATGGTTATTCTGGCTTCTCCCAAATTCAAGTTAACACTGCTGATCAAGAGAAGACCACTTTTACTTGTCCCTATGGTACTTATGCTTACAGACGTATGCCTTTTGTTTATGTAATGCCCCTTCTACTTTTCAAAGGTGTATGTCTGCTATCTTTCATGGTTTTTGTGAAGAAATTGTGGAGGTATTCATGGAAGATTTCTCCGACTATGGAACCTCTTTTGACCATTGTCTCCACAACCTTAATAAAGTTTTGCAGAGATGTGAGGAGACAAATCTGGTGCTTAACTAGGAGAAGTGCCACTTTATGGTCAATGAGGGGATTGTTCTTGGCCACAAGATTTCCGAGAGGGTAATTAATTGAGGTGGACAGGGCCAAGATCGAAGAAATTGAAAGGATGCCCTATCCAAGGGACATCAAAGGTATTCGTAGTTTTCTCGGTCATGCTGGTTTCTATAGAAGATTTATTAAAGACTTTTCTAAGACCTCGAGACCCCTCACTAATCTTCTCCAGAAGGATGTTCCTTTTGTATTTGATGAAGATTGTAAGGAGGCTTTCGAAGTTCTTAAGAAAGCTTTAATAACCGCTCCTATAGTACAACCGCCTGACTGGAGTTTTCCCTTTGAAATTATGTGTGATGCTAGTGATTTCGTTGTTGGAGTTGTTTTAGGACAAAGGGTTGATAAAAAATTGAATGTTATACATTACGCTAGTAAAACCCTTGATAGTGCTCAAAATAATTATGCTACTACTGAGAAGGAATTCTTAGCAGTAGTGTTTGCTTGTGATAAGTTTAGGCAGTATATTGTTGATTCTAAAGTTATTATTCATACTGACCATGCTGCCATTAAGTATCTTATGACGAAGAAGGATGCCAAGCCAAGACTCATCAGATGGGTACTCCTCCTTCAAGAATTTGATTTGCAGATTGTTGATAGAAAAGGAGCAGACAACCCTATAGCGGACAATCTTTCAAGGATGGAAGATATACCGCATGATCCCATCCCAGTCAACGACAGTTTTCCAGACGAACAACTTGCCGTTGTTAAAGTACAATCTCTTTACGATCCTTGGTTTTCATATTATGCTAATTTTATCGTTGCAAAGTATTTGCCTCCAGGTTTAACATTTCAGCAAAGGAAGAAGTTCTTCCATGATTTGAGGCATTACTTTTGGGATGACCCACATCTTTTTAAAGAAGGTCCATATGGTATCGTGAGAAGATGCGCACCGGAACACGAGCAGAAGGACATTCTCAAACAATGTCACGATAGTCCATATGGAGGACATCATGCTGGTGAGAGGACCGCACATAAGGTTCTTCAATCAGGTTTTTATTGTCCTACTCTCTTTAAAGATGCTAGAAATTATGCTTTATCCTGTGATAAGTGTCAGAGAGTTGGTAATATTAGTAGGAGGAATGAGATGCCTATGAATTACTCTCTAGTGATTGAGCCTTTTGATTGCTGGGGTTTTGATTTTATGGGTCCTTTTCCTTCGTCACACAAGTACACTCACATTTTAGTTGCTGTTGATTATGTAACCAAGTGGGTAGAGGCAATCCCCACTGAAAGTGCTGATCACAAGACATCTTTGAAAATGCTCAACGATGTAAATTTTCCTAGGCTTGGAGTACATAGGTACCTCATGACTGATGGGGGTTCGCACTTTACACATGGAGCTTTTAGAAAAGCTTTAGCCAAGTACGATGTCAATCATAGAATTGCTTCACCGTACCACCCTCAAACTAGTGGGCAAGTTGAGCTCACCAATAGAAAGATCAAGTTAATCTTACAGAAGACAGTCAATAGAAATAGAAAGGATTGGTCAAATAAGTTAGGAGATGCTTTGTGGGCGTATAGAACTGCTTACAAAAACCCCATGGGCATGTCTCTTTATAAGATGGTCTATGGCAAGTGATACGTCCAAAATGCATCACTATTTTATATAGTAAATCTTTCTTATTCATTGATATATTTCATGATATGATGCTATTCTTATGTTGTTTTGGCTTATTTTACACAATTTGCAACTTTCCGGTGCCGAAGAAGCAGACGCATGATTCAGCGGTAAAAAGTGGACGCTGAGTTGCTGACGAAGAATACCTCCAAATTACCTGAAAATTGACGGAGGGGACTTTCCAGAAGGATCACGAAGACACGCAAAAGAGCGACCAGAGGGAGGCCACAGGGTGCCTAGGCGGCCACCTGGCGCGGCCCCCACCCTGGCCGCGCCGGGAGGGCGCCTAGACCCCTGGGACCACTCCCGGTTCCCCCCCTCTGGCCTATATAACACACATCATCCAGAAACCCTAAAAGAGGAGTTTTTACGGAGTTCCGCCGCTGCTCTGTGGCGGAAACCTACAGAGAAGAAAAGCCATCTCTGGCGGGCAGATTCCGCCGAGGAGATCACCTCCCTGAAGGGGAGATCATCGCCATCGTCATCACCATCGTCACGGGCATCATCGAGATCATCATCAACATCATCCCCATCATCAGCACCATCTCCACCTCCATCCAATCTCATCTCACAATTGAAACTTGTGTTGTAATCCGTACTATCTATCCTCTCTACTCTATCGGTGTTGATTACTACTTTGTGGTGAATGATATTGAGTTTTGTTGGAGAAATATCGTTGTGTCCAGATTGTTTATCATCTATTTATCCCCACTGATCATGATCTCTTTTATGTCTTGTGAGTAGTTACTTTAGTTCTTGAGGACATGGGAGAAGTCTAATTGCTAGTAGTCATATGATGTTGAAGTAATATGTGTTGTTTGATATTTAAGTTGCTTGCAAGGTGTTTAATCATAAGAGTGCACTTATCTTAGTCTAGAGGGTGTACTAGCATAGATCCACCCACTCAACATTTATCAACACAGCACATAGTGCCGATACGGAATATGGCGAAAGCACATGACTACCTCTCCCGTGTGTCCTCAAGAACACTTTAGCCTTTATAAGTTCAGTTGCTAGGCCTCTCCTTTGCTCAGAAAGGATTGGGCCACTCGTTACTCTCCAGTGCCTTTTACTTTGCTCGTTTTTACTTTCCTGTTGCTTATACCAAGAAAACCCCTAAAAAGTTATCTTTCAGTGCTTGCAGTTATCTCCTTGCCAAAGTCACTTGCTATTACCTTCTGCTCCTCATTGGGTTCGACACTCTTACATATCGAAAACGCTGCAATAGATCCCTTACGATTGTGGGTCATCAGCAAGGCTTGCCATTTGCCATTAGAATTAGAACACAAAGCTTTCTGTGCTATTAGAGAGCTTAATGCTGACCCGAAGTTAGCTGGTGAAAAGCGTCTCATGAACTTGAATTCTCTAGATGAGTGGAGAAGTGAAGCTTACTAGAGCTCTAAAATGTTCAAAGAAAAGGTAAAGAAGTGGCATGATAGGAGGATTCTGAAACGTGAATTTAATGTTGGTGATAAAGTTTTGTTGTTTAGATCCCGTTTCAGGTTTTCTCCAGGTAAAATACTTTCCAGGTGGGAAGGGCCATTTCATATTGAGAAAGTCTACCGCTCAGGTGCAATCAAGATTAACAATTTCGAAGGCACTAATCCTCAAGTGGTGAATGGGCAAAGACTTAAGCTTTACATAGCAGGAGATCCTGTCAATGTTGATGTGGATTTGGTATACACAAAGTCTCATGAAGAACATGTTGCAGCCCTGTTTCAGACACAAGCAGAAGTAGAATAAGGAAAGGTATGTATTACGGTAAGGAAACATCGCGAAACCGCCATATAAGTTCCAGATTATGAGTTTTTGCAAAATATAGAAAATTTGAGGCCTAAGTGGAGCCGGAGACCAGCTCCAGGGGGCCCAGGCGCCCCCCCCCCCCCCCCTGGCACGGCCCCACCCCTGGCCACGCCGGGAGGCCTCCTGGGCACCCCGGAGCCCGCCTCCGACTCTGCTTTGACCCATTACCTTCCTTTTTGTGCAGAAATTTTTGCTATATATTTTCCCGGATCGTTCTGGCAGCGTATCTCGCGATTTCGTGTGTTTTATTTTCGAGCTGTTTCTGCCAAGAAAACTTTCAGCTAAACCTAGGTGTCATGGCTTCCCCAAGTTCCCCGAAGGACAAGTTCTTCGTCAACGTCATCAACCGTTACCTCGCTGAGGTGAAGAATCACCCGCAGATCCTTCGTGTGGAGGATGGTGACCTCCACAAGGAGGATCTGAAGGGACCAATCAAGGAGGGGAGCACCGAGGAGCGGTTGAAGGAGATGGAACATGAGGTCTTCAAGTTCAAGAAGATGGTGGAGCATGGTGTTGAAGCTAACTTCGACATCATGAACGAGATCGAGGCTTCCCACAAGAAGGAGATGAAGGAGATGTGGTCAAGTTTGGCCGCACTAGAAGTGTCGGGACCCGGAATATGCGTATGTAATTCCAGTCACGATGCAATCACATGGAGAGCCGAGAACCGTACCCACTTGTCTAAGCAGACAAGGCCAAGCCCAGAACGTTCTCGGAAAGCATCGAACATGCGGGACATCCCATCCAGGTCGGATGATCAACTGAGATGGGTCCTCATCGTCCGCTCACAAGTCTAAATGCTTATGGGTGGTGAATCCCATACTCATAGACAAGTCGCCTCAACCATGTCATCGATTGAATCTTAACTCTTACATAGACTTACTCTAGCCCGATCACTTAGTCGGGGTCTAGGGAGGGCTCGATCATACAACAAAGTGTGCCACGTGATAGAGTCATGAGCAATCGCATCGCGATGCCCCAAGCTGCGCACATCTAAGGGCCACTTGGTGTATAAAAGACCGCCAGCTAGATCACAACTAAGGTCTCGAAAACCCATACTAAGACATGCATGTTATAAACATAAACGCATCACACATGCCTAGTATGAACAGCAGGTATCATCACATAACTCTACTAAGTGTATCTTTATTGACTTACACATAGAGCATACAAAGATCACATGGTTGTGACCATCATTACATCATACAACGGAAGCAAATTAGGTCTGATTACAGACAAGTTTAACAAATGGCTTAGAGAAGCCTTGTAAACATACATGCCCTTCCACGAGGGACCAGACTGCTGTCTGGAACTATACTACCAACGTCAACGTCGAGCTTCACGAAGGTGACTCCGTCGGGGTCCGGGTTCTCATCTAAAACATAGAATAAGCAAACGTGAGTACAAAGTCGTACTCAACAAGACTTACATCAGAACTACACTAATCATGCTCAAGTTTCAAGGTAAAGGAGGTGGGGTTCAACATGCAGAAGTGCCAGCTTTGACTTGGCTAGTCCTCAACTACGAGTACCAGACTTGAGGTAAGAAGCGTACAAGAGTCCACTACCAAGTCTCCAACCAATACACAACTATGGATACTTCCTCGACTTCCCCACGAAGAAGCATGCCATAGCACTCATGCTTATCTTGCGAGTTTTCTAAGTATACATTCAAGTTGTCTATGATCAAGTAGAGGTCTCCAAGTAGTCCATAACCGCGGACACGGCTATTCTAATAGTTTATTAACCCTGCAGGGGTGTACATCTTCACACGCGTGTCATCACTTATCGCCTCATTATTGTCACCCTTCAAGCGGGTGTCGGGAGTGGATGAAACCAAGGCACTACCCTCACATCACCTTCTCTAATCCAGGAGTCGACTACCTGAGTTTGTCACCGCTCGAGAGTCCGGCCGGTTCCACGAAACGGACTCAGATAATGAAAGGGACCGAGACGCCACCTTTGACAGATGGTTTCGCTGCCTCACAGGTCCACCCACATATCTATGCATAAGTCAAATGGAAAGCCCGAATCTAGTGTGAATCCTGGACCGGATCGGGTATGTAAAGAGGCCAAACGGGGCTCCCATAAAACCCTACATGTGGTCATACTCTTTGTCTTGGATCACAAAACAGGAACTCGGGGCCTAGGGCGGTGTTCAACGAGACAACCCACTGTGTACTCCTACACAACCTCTCATCCTTCACCTTTGTTTAGGGTGGATTCACCAACACGTTATCATCAGCATTATTGTGTTCATTCCATCCCGACTCACAATCATAACATCCTCATTGTATCACTAAGCAGCAATAAGAAGTAACAGTTGCAGGGGCCACATGCTCATCATTCAACTCCTAAATCTGCTAGGATTGTGGTTTGCTTAATACGGTGACAAAATGATAGGTCATGCATCGGAATGGATTCAACTATCCGAAAGAACGTGTCTCGGTGATCTCCTAAACATGCATAAGCGAGACTGAGAGGGAAGTAGGATTTTATAGACATGATCAAAGGGGTTTGCTTGCCTTGCTGACGATACACGGGTCTTAACGGTGGTCTTCTCCTTCGGGGTGATCACCGTCTCGGTGGCACTGTTACCGAAGCAATCATGAACAAAGGGGAGGCAACATCAAAAATAAAATGCACAAGCACATGATATAGTTGTCCATGATGTATATGGTACTGGTATGTTGACAATTCAATTTAATTGAAGTATATTGCAAAGGATTTGCAAATTCAAACTTCAAATTTGAATTAAAATTAAGCCATATGCACATTTGCTACTGTTCCCCCATTTTAAAATGGTCAAACATATAAACAAATTGCATATTCATAATCCTTGCATTTTTCTGATAATTTTTCATATATTATTTGTTTAATTTGGAGTTAAAATGAATTAGTTATGATTTTCTAAAGTTTAACCAATTTTCTGGATTTTTCTTTGTTTTCTTTAATTCTTTTAATTTCTGGAAAAAAATGTTTATTGCATCAGCATGATGCAATGCTGATGTCACAGGGGGGCTGACATGTGGGGCCAAGGTGTCAGCCTCATGGGGTTAATCCCTCTCTGTCTAATTAACAGAGGGGTTAGGGGGGTTGGGGCCCCACCTGTCATAGGCTAGGGTTAGGATTAGTGGGGTGAGTTAGGCCTAATCGGCCGGCCACGTCACCCGTGCCGGCGGTTAGCCGCCAGTGACAACCAGTGCGGCGGTGCTGCTGGGGGAGGAGGCTCCCGTCCTCCGTTTGACGCGCGGAAAGCTCCCGGAGGGAGCCCTTTCTCGTCCGCATCCCGCAGAGCACAAGGGAGTCACCGGGGTGCTCTGGAGCGACGGCAATGCTCGAAGGTGCGGCGACCGGCGATTGTTGTAGGTGAACCTGCGCTACGGTGCTCGGAAAAGAGCGGGGAGAGAGGGGAAATGGGAGGGAGCTCACGGGGCATGCAGTGGAGAGCTCGGGGATGCCGGAGACGTGCTGGAGGCGTTGGATTTCTCGCCGAAGGTGGCGGCGGCCGGCGGCGAGGAATTGAGGCGGGCGTCGTCCCTGGGGCGCCTCAGGCTCGATTGACTGCGGGATTCATAGAAGACTTCGCCGGGGAAGATGATGGACACGACGAGGAGGCTTGGTTTTGCTGTTGGCCACGTCTGCGAGCGATGGTGCTCCGGCGTGTGCTACGGGGTGTGCGCGGGACGGCGGAGCAGAGAGGTGGAGAGCGAGCACGGAGAGGGGGAAAGGATGTGGCGCTCTCTGGGGCGTTGCGTGGCGCTCTGGGGTGCAAGGGGAGGGCCTCTAGACGTCTCTGGACGTCCAGGTGTCCGTCGGCGTGCTCTGGCCGCCATGGAGCTGCTTCGGGGGAGGGGGAAGAAGACGACAACATGGGGCTGGGCTGGGCCGCCACTGGGCCAGGTAGGTCTCGCCCCTGGGCAACAGTTAGTTTACTGTTTTTCTTTTTCTTTTTAAATTTCTGTAAATAGGTTGGCCCCACTAAATAAATTAGCTAGGCATTTTTAATAAATGCCCAAATATTTTTATAAACCCTAGGTGACCAGTAGCTAGTCACATTTAGTATTTGGGCATTTTTGAAATTCAACTTATTTGAATTTCAAATCAAATAGGGGTTCTTTTAATTTTCCAAGGCACTGTTTGAATTTTAGAAAATTCCTTGAGTATGGGAATGAACCCAAACCACTTTTGCAATGATCAACATCATTTATAGGAATTTTCCAAATACTCAAATGATTTTTGGAAAAAAAAATTATCTGGCCATTTGATTTAATTTCTCAGGGCTTTTCTTTTCCCCATTTTTGAATTTTCTTTTGAATTTTTGCATGATGCAAAGGGACAAGCAAGCCCTAGCACTTACCCTAGTTGGGGTTCTGACAACTGGCCCTCACTCAACAGAATATCGTCCCGAGATTCAGAAGTCGTCGGGAGGAAGGTGGGGTACTCGGCACGGAGGCGATCTTCTCTTTCCCAGGTTGCTTCTTTCTCGGAGTGATGTGACCATTGCACTTTGAGAAACTTGATCTTCTGAAGACGAGTGACACGCTCTGCTGAATCAAGAATACGAACGGGGTATTCTCGATAAGAAAGGTCATCTTGGAGATCAAGTGTTTCATGGTCGACTTTGCGGATGGGGTCCTTGAAGCAAAGCCTGAGTTGTGACACATGGAATACATCACGTACTCGAGAAAGGTGCGGGGGTAGTTCAAGTTGGTAGGCAACTTCTCCACGTTTAGCAAGAATGCGAAAAGGTCCAATGTAACGTGGGGCCAACTTGCCTTCGATACCGAATCGTTCGGTTCCCTTCAGAGGTGTAACTTGGTGGTAATCCTTCTCATCCAGATTGTAGCTTTCTTGCCTATGATGACGATCATAATAGCTTTTCTGACGAGACTGAGAGGCTTTCAATCGATCACGAAAAATGCGAACTTGCTCTTCTGCTTCCTTGATCATATCCGGTCCAAAGAATTGTCTTTCACCGGTTTCTGACCAGTTTAGGGGTGTTCGACATCGTCGGCCGTAGAGGAATTCAAAGGGAGCCATGTTCAGACTAGATTGGAAACTATTGTTATAAGCAAATTCGGCAAATGGAAGAGACTTCTTCCAATTCTTTCCGAAAGAGATAACACAAGCTCTGAGCATGTCTTCCAAGATTTGATTAACCCTTTCAACTTTATCGCTAGATTGAGGGTGGAAAGTTGTACTAAAGGAGAGATGAGTTCCCATAGCATTTTGAAAACTTTCCCAGAATCTAGAGGTGAAAAGGCTACCACGATTAGAATTGATTTCCAAAGGAACACCATGAAGAGACACAATTCTAGAGACATACAAGTCCACCAACTGACTAGCAGTTATAGACTCGCGAACAGGAAGGAAGTGAGCAACTTTGGAAAGTCGATCAATGACAACGAAGATGGCATCATTTCCTTTCTGGGTTTTTGGAAAGCCGATGATTAAGTCCATACCGACTTTGTCCCATTTCCACTCGGGAATAGACAATGGTTGAAGATTACCAGCAGGTCTTTGGTGTTCTGTCTTAATGCGACGACAAACATCACATTCAGCAACAAATTGTGCAATGTCTCTCTTCATCCGGGTCCACCAAAATCTCTGGCGTAGATCTCGGTACATTTTTGTGCTACCGGGATGAATGGAGAGGGGAGTGTCATGAGCTTCCTTAAGGATCAGCTGCTTTAGGTCTTCATTCTCAGGAACTACTAAACGATTTTCAAAGAATATCGTTCCTTGATCATTTGTAGAGAAACATTTAGCATCTCCGCTAGCAATGTTCTCCTTGATCTCTTGAATACTACTATCTTGTTTCTGGGCAGCTATGATTTGATCCTCAAGGGCTGGTTTCGCCACCAAGGTAGAAAGGAATCCATGAGGAACTATCTCAAGATTGAGCTTGCGAAATTCCTCATGAAGAAGTGGTTGATACTGTTGTAACATGAGGTTGTTACAATACGACTTACGACTTAGTGCATCAGCCATGACATTGGCTTTGCCTGGGGTGTAAGAAATTCTTAAGTCATAATCTTTTATCAACTCTATCCAGCGTCTTTGCCTGAGATTAAGATCTGGCTGGGTGAATATATATTTGAGGCTTTGGTGGTCAGAATAGATCTCACAACGATTACCAAGGAGGTAATGTCGCCAAGTCTTCAGGGCAAGAACTACAGCAGCGAGTTCAAGATCATGGGTAGGATAGTTCTCTTCATGTGGACGCAACTGGCGTGAAGCATAAGCTACCACATGTCTATCTTGCATAAGTATGCATCCTAACCCTTGCCGTGAAGCGTCACAATAGATCTTGAAATCCCTTTTGGTGTCTGGAGGTGCAAGTACAGGTGCAGAAGTCAATCTTCTCTTTATCTCTTGAAAGCTTTCCTCGCACTTGGGGGTCCATTGGAATTTCTTATCTTTCTTGAGGAGTTCAGTAAGAGGCTTTGCAACTTTGGAGAAGTTCTCAACGAAGCGGCGACAATAGCTTGCTAAGCCAAGAAAACTCCTAACTTGCTTAACCGATTCAGGTGGAGTCCGGTCAAGGACGGCATGAACTCTCTCGGGATTGACAGCAATGCCTTTTGCAGAAATCATGTGCCCTAAGTAGGTCACTTCTGGCAGCCAAAATTCGCACTTGGAGAACTTGGCATAAATGCGATGCTCTCGAAGTTTCATCAATACCAACCTAAGATCTTCTGCGTGCTCTTCTTCGTTCTTCGAGTAGATGAGAATGTCGTAAAGATAAACTACAAAAAAATTATCTAGGTACTCCATGAAGATAGAATTCATTAAGCGCGAGAATGTGGCGGGGGCATTGGTTAAACCGAAGGACATGACGGTGTACTCGTAAAGACCATATCGAGTAGTGAAAGCCATCTTGGGGATGTCCTTGTTTCGGATTTTGATTTGATGATAGCCTAATCTCAAATCCATCTTGGAGAAGACAGAGGATCCAGCAAGTTGATCATAAAGATCATTGATCCTGGGCAGTGGGTACTTGTTCTTTATCGTCGCTAGATTTAGCGGGCGATAGTCTACGCACATCCTTTCTGTTCCATCTTTCTTCGTTACGAACAGAACGGGGCAACCCCATGGCGATGAGCTAGGGTGGATGAAGCCTTTTCCAACGAAGCATCAAGTTGGGTTTTTAGCTCAGCTAACTCATGTGGGGCCATTCTATATGGGCGTCTGGAAATTGGGGTTGTGCCTGGTATAAGATCTACGATGAATTCTACACATCTGTCAGGAGGCATTCCTGGCAGTTCTTCAGGAAAGACATCCGGGAAGTCACAAACCACCGGAACATCTTCAAGGTGAGGAAGGGGAAGCACATTCAAAGTATGCATCTGGATTCTAGAGTTGGGTGAAGTGTAGTCAATTGTCTGGCCTGAAGGATGGGTGAGTTTCACTGATTTGGCTTTACAATCAAGGAAAGCATTCTGCCTTGACAACCAATCCATACCTAAGATGACATCAATGTCTGAAGACTTGAGGGCTATAAGAGAAGCAAGGAATACTAAACCCTCAATTGCAATTTTATTGCCATGGCTTACTCTATTAGTTTGCCACTTCGAACCAGGAGTTTGAATGATCATTGGAGGAAACATTTCTTCAAAAGGGAATTCATGACGAAGTGCATAACTCTCCGACATGAATGAATGAGATGCTCCTGGATCGAAAAGAACGGAGGCAGGAACATGATTGACTGGGAGTGTACCAAGGATGACGTCAGAAGTGGCAGTGGTTTCCTCAACTGAGATTTGGTTCACATATCCACTACCTGTGACTGAAAGTTTTGCTGGAAAGGTTTTGGTAGTTGATTTCTTTGGAGGCTTCTGTCGAGAATGACGTGGTGTCATCAAGACCTGAGGGCACTGACGAAAGCAATGGCCTGACAGACCACACTTGAAACACATCCTGCCTGAATTGCTGGGAGCAAGATTACTTGATTGCACACCATCATTCCTGGGAGGAACAATGTGTTGAGGTGGATGGCATATATTGGATGGTGGCCTCTGAAGAAAGTTTTGAGGTATGGCACTAGTTGGGATCCATATTCGGCGTTTCTGAGGGGCTGAACTAGAAGAAGGAGCAAGCTCAAGAGCATGCTTGCGAGACTCTTCGAACACTTCATTGCCATGCTCAGCTCTAAAGGACCTGTTGACTAAATCCTCAAAGGTGGCAAATTCAAGGAGGTTGAGATCACGGTGAAGGATGGGGCTAAGTCCCTTACGGAACCTTGCCTGCTTTCTGGCATCGGTGGTGATCTCATCTTGGGCATACCGAGCAAGATGGTTGAACTCTCTCACATACTCATGAATGGACATCTCTCCTTGAGTCAGATTGCAGAACTCTTCCTTCTTGCGCTCCATCAACTCATCCAGAATGTGGTACCCTCGAAAGGCAACACAGAACTCCTGCCAAGTCACTACGTGACCATCTGGCTGCATAGCAACATAGTTCTCCCACCATTGAAGAGCAGCACCTTCCAAGAAGTATACCTCGAAAATAACTCGATCATTGGGAGCAACATGTGTCGTGTCAAGCTTACGCTCGATGGAACGGAGCCAGTCATCAGCTTCAAGGGGCTCAGAAGAACATCGGAATACCGGTGGCTTGAGAAGGATGAAGTCCTGAATGCTGACCACCACATTGTAATGACGTGAGGTATTCTTCTCGATGAGCTCCAGAAGGCGTGTTTGATCACGTCGATTCTTCTCAGCTTCCATCATGATTTCCGCCGCAGAAGGCGGTGGTGGAGGTGCATCATCATTTTGATTCTGATCACGGTCTCGATTGCGACGAACAGCACTACGAGTTCCACCTGACATCCTGTGTGATAAAAATCAATAATCAGAAGACGTTGTACGATGGAATCAAAGATAAGAGGACATTATTTAAGGAGGAGAAGACTATAATGCAAAGGCAATGATTCAAAGAAACACGGGATAAATCGGGCAGCATAACGGCTACACCGGGATGGAAAATGAAACAACCTTGAAGAGATTGGACAGAACTTCTTCAAGGAACTCAAAATACGGAGACTCTGGACGACCACAACAATCCTACGGCTAAAAGGAGGCAATCAATGAGATGTTCTAGTAAGACATAGATGAGCCTAGTCCTATCTTCCCGTAGAAAAGATAAGGGTGACTCAGAACTCAGATCGATGAGGGTAAGCAGAAAAAGAAGCCCTACGTTGTTCCCTTTATACCCAAGTAACTATATAACTATAGAATGCTAGACTCGACTTTGACCAAGGGTTGAATAATCCTACAGACATTCCTGCTCTCATACCAAGTCTGTCGGGACCCGGAATATGCGTATGTAATTCTAGTCACGATGCAATCACATGGAGAGTCGAGAACCGTACCCACTTGTCTAAGCAGAAAAGGCCAAGCACAGAACGTTCTTGGAAAGCATCGAACATGAGGGACATCCCATCCAGGCCGGATGATCAACTGAGATGGGTCCTCATCGTCCGCTCACAAGTCTAAATGCTTATGGGTGGTGAATCCCATACTCATAGACAAGTCGCCTCAACCATGTCATCGATTGAATCTTAACTCTTACATAGACTTACTCCAGCCCGATCACTTAGTCGGGGTCTAGGGCGGGCTCGATCATACAACAAAGTGTGCCACGTGACAGAGTCACGAGCAATCGCATCGCGATGCCCCAAGCTGCGCACATCTAAGGGCCACTTGGTGTATAGAAGATCGCCAGCTAGATCACAACTAAGGTCTCGAAAACCCATACTAAGACATGCATGTTATAAACATACACGCAGCACACATGCCTAGTATGAACAGCAGGTATCATCACATAACTCTACTAAGTGTATCTTTATTGACTTACACATAGAGCATACAAAGATCACATGGTTGTGACAATCATTACATCATACAACGGAAGCAAATTAGGTCTGAGTACAGACAAGTTTAACAAATGGCTTAGAGAAGCCTTGTAAACATACATGCCCTTCCACGAGGAACCAGACTGCGGTCTGGAACTATACTACCAAGGTCAACGTCGAGCTTCACGAAGGTGACTCCGTCGGGGTCCGGGTTCTCATCTAAAACATAGAATAAGCAAACGTGAGTACAACGTCGTACTCAGCAAGACTTACATCAGAACTACACTACTCATGCTCAAGTTTCAAGGTAAAGGAGGTGGGGTTCAACATGCAGAAGTGCCAGCTTTGACTTGGCTAGTCCTGAACTACGAGTACCAGACTTTAGGTAAGAAGCGTACACGAGTCCACTACCAAGTCTCCAACCAATACACCACTATGGATACTTCCTCGACTTACCCACGAGGAAGCACGCCATAGCACTCACGCTTATCTTGCGAATTTTATAAGTATCCATTCAAGTTGTATATGATCAAGTAGAGGTCTCCAAGTAGTCCATAACCGCGGACACGGCTATTCGGATAGTTTATTAACCCTGCAGGGGTGTACATCTTCACACGCGTGTCATCACTTATCGCCTCATTCTTGTCACCCTTCAAGCGGGTGTCGGACGTGGATGAAACCAAGGAACTACCCTCACATCACCTTCTCTAATCCAGGAGTCGACTACCTGAGTTTGTCACCGCTCGAGAGTCCGGCCGGTTCCACGAAACGGACTCAGATAATGCAAGGGACCGAGACGCCACCTTTGACAGATGGTTTCGCTGCCTCACAGGTCCACCCACATATCGATGCATAAGTCAAATGGAAAGCCCGAATCTAGTGTGACTCCTGGACCGGATCGGGTACGTAAAGAGGCCAAACAGTGCTCCCATAAAACCCTACATGTGGTCATACTCTTTGTCTTGGATCACAAAACAGGAACTCGGGGCCTAGGGTGGATTCACCAACACGTTTTCATCAGCATTATTGTGTTCATTCCATCCCGACTCACAATCATAACATCCTCATTGTATCACTAAGCAGCAATAAGCAGTAACAGTTGTAGGGGCCAAATGCTCATCATTCAACTCCTAAAACTGCTAGGATTGTGGTTTGCTTAATACGGTGACAACATGATAGGTCATGCATCGGAATGGATTCAACTATGTGAAAGAACGTGTCTCGGTGATCTCCTAAACATGCATAAGCGATACTGAGAGGGATGTAGGCTTTTATAGACATGATCAAAGGGGTTTGATTGCCTTGCTGACGATACACGGGTCTTAACGGTGGTCTTCTCCTTCGGGGTGATCATCGTCTCGGTGGCACTGTTACCGAAGCAATCATGAACAAAGGGGAGGCAACATCAAAAATAAAATGCACAATCACATGATATAGTTGTCCATGATGTATATGGTACTGGTATGTTGACAATTCAATTTAATTGAAGTATATTGCAAAGGATTTGCAAATTCAAACTTCAAATTTGAATTCAAATTAAGCCATATGCACATTTGCTACTGTTCCCCCATTTTAAAATGGTCAAACATATAAAAAAATTGCATATTCATAATCCTTGCATTTTTCTGATAATTTTTCATATATTATTTGTTTAATTTGGAGTTAAAATGAATTAGTTATGATTTTCTAAAGTTTAACCAATTTTCTGGATTTTTCTTTGTTTTCTTTAATTCTTTTAATTTATGGGTAAAAAATGTTTATTGCATCAGCATGATGCAATGCTGATGTCACAGGGGGGCTGACATGTGGGGCCAAGGTGTCAGCCTCATGGGGTTAATCCCTCTCTGTCTAATTAACAGAGGGGTTAGGGGGGTTGGGGCCCCACCTGTCATAGGCTAGGGTTAGGATTAGTGGGGTGAGTTAGGCCTAATCGGCCGGCCACGTCACCCGTGCCGGCGGTTAGCCGCCGGTGACAACCAGTGCGGCGGCGCTGCCAGGGGAGGAGGCTCCCGGCCTCCGTTTGACGTGCGAAAAGCTCCCGAAGGGAGCCCTTGCTCGTCTGCCTCCTGCAGAGCACAAGGGAGTCACCGGGGTGCTCTGGAGCGACGTCAATGCTCGAAGGTGCGGCGGCCGGCGACTATTGGAGGTGAACCTGCACTGCGGTGCTCGGAAAAGAGGGGGAGAGAGGGGAAATGGGCGGGATCTCACGGGGCATGCAGTGGAGAGCTCGGGGATGCCGGAGACGTGCTGGAGGCGTCGGATTTCTCGCCGAAGTTGGTGGCGGCCGGCGGCGAGGAATTGAGGCGGGCGTCGTCCCTGGGGCGCCTCGGGCTTGATTGAATGCGGGATTCGTAGAAGACTTCGCCGGGGAAGATGATGGACTCGACGAGGAGGCTTGGTTTGGCTGTTGGCCACGTCTGCGAGCGGCGGTGCTCCGGCGTGTGCTACGGGGTGTGCGCGGGACGGCGGAGCAGAGAGGTGGAGAGCGAACACGGAGAGGGGGAAAGGATGCGGCGCTCTCTGGGGCATTGCGTGCCGCTCTGGGGTGCAAGGGGAGGGCCTCTAGACGTCTTTGGACGTCGAGGTGTCCGTCGGCGTGCTCTGGCCGCCATGGAGCTGCTTCGGGGGAGGGGGAAGAAGACGACAACGTGGGGCTGGGCTGGGCCGCCACTGGGCCAGGTAGGTCTCGCCCCTGGGCGACAGTTAGTTTACTGTTTTTCTTTTTCTTTTTAAATTTTGTAAATAGGTTGGCCCTACTAAATAAATTAGCTAGGCATTTGTAAATAGGTTAGCTAGTCACATTTAGGATTTGGGCATTTTTTAAATTCAACTTATTTGAATTTCAAATCAAATAGGGGTTCTTTTAATTTTCCAAGGCACTGTTTGAATTTTAGAAAATTCCTTGAGTATGGGAATGAACTCAAACCACTTTTGCAATGATCAACATCATTTATAGGAATTTTCCAAATACTCAAATGATTTTTGGAAAAAGATTTTTATCTGGCCATTTGATTTAATTTCTCAGGGCTTTTCTTTTCCCCATTTTTGAATTTGCTTTTGAATTTTTGCCTGATGCAAAGGGACAAGCAAGCCCTAGCACTTACCCTAGTTGGGGTTCTGACAAGAAGAAAAACTTTATGGGATCCAAGCACAGATCAATGATCTACAGAACCAGAACTGTGAGTATGAACTAAAGTTTCTGCGCATGGGTTTGGGTGCTGAGTGTAGGATCCTGGAGACGGGAACGTCCTTTGAGACTGGAGAATAGCTGCCATGGAAGCGCTTCGCCAAGGAGTACGTGACTGACAAGAACAAGGATGAGGAGTAAATCTCCTTGGGTAATGGCATCCCCTTAGCTTGTTCCAAGCTTGGGGGAGTGCCCGGTATTTTTATCTTTATCTATGTCTTTTAGAGTCAAGTAGATTTGTATCATGTCTAGGGAAGTTAACTTATAAAATAGGTGTTTTGTTTGAGGTATATCAGTCCTTTCTGGAGAGTTATGTATCCGTGAGTGTGGAGTCGTCTATGATGGAATATTAATGAGAACTCTATTGATCCCTTCGCTGCACTCGGTATTCTCTTCACGCAATTGACCTCGTGATGATTCTTATGGGAGTATTGACCTTATATCAGGTACGGCTTTGAAAAAATTATTTAATCTTGGCAAACATAGCTTTGGTCATAGCAACAACCATGTTATTTTTCTCGAAGTAGTGACTTAGCCAAACCCTCTTTGCTATTATTCTTGTAGTGTTATCTTGACAAGGAAGACAACTTGATGTGCTATGCTTGTTTTAATGTTTATGCTTTATATTGCTTTGCATCCAAGTCATCATCAATTGTCTGTTCTCTCAAAGCCTTTGCTAGCCAAACCTCTGTACTAAGCGGAATTCTGCTTGTTCATCCATGCCATGAAACCAGTATCTTCCATATGAGTCCACCATACCTTCCTATTCGTGGTATTCCACTACCACTCCTAAAGCATAGAATATTTGTGTTATCCTTAGATGTTCAAACTCTTCTGTTTTGTGCCCCTGTTTTAGCTCATGAGGAAGTAGTAGTTAATTCGTGACCTTCTTAAGTTGGACAAGTTTTATCCCGGGATTGCATGTCTAATTTGCAAACCCCTAATACGAGGAGGAACTGGCATGAGTGCGCCTAGCTCACAAAATATAATACAACATACAAAACCTCCTTCACCCTTTGTTCACGAGAAATCAGAAAACTTTGGCAGTGATAAACAAAGGAGATTGCGGGGATGTGATCGTCCCATTTGGGAGCCGTTCCTCGAAACTTGTCCAATCTAAGAAGAAATTGAGTTATCTATTAGCATTCGTTGACAAATCATGCACCTCTCAAAACTTGTTTTCATTCAGTTTGATCTAAGGATAGCACTTGAGTTTTCCCTGCTTGCCTTTAACAAGGCTTTTTCCTTTACTTTTGTGTTGAGTCAGTTTTCCCTACTTCCTCCTTCCCCAAAGAGAACAGACACTTGATGCTAATGAAGATTCATAAATATAATGTTGCATTAAATTTTTGCCATACCATATCATTGTTGACATTATGTTTTGATAAGTAAGTTGTTTGCAAAAGCATTTGCCAAGCAAACATCTTCCTTTGTGTTAGCATTTGCACTACATGACTAATATCTTGTTCTTTCAAAAAGTTCCAAATTGTCTCTTCAAAATATAAAGAGAAAGAGCAAAGGTAAAAGCTTTTAGTTGTCCCTTGACCAAAGGACTAGTTTGCCATGATTTGATGAGTTTCCTTAGCCCTACTTTTGATTATAATTGTTATTACTCTTTCATAAGGCCTTATGAGTTGGAGATTGCTGTTTAGGATGTTTGAGTTTGGTGAAAAGATCATGATGCTTCTTGTCCGTATTTTATTTATCGACACTTCACTCTCTAAACTTGTGGACAGGTTTACCGAGCTCAGTTTTCGCTTGGTAACAAGCGAGGTCTAAGCTTGGGGGAGTTGATACTTGCAAAATGCATCACTATTTTATATCGTAATTCATCCTTATACATTGATATATTTCACATTACGATGATGTTCTTATGTTGTTTTGGCTTGTTTTACACAATTTGAAACTTTCCGGTGCCGAAGCAGCAGACGCAGGATTCAGCGGTAAAAAGTGGACGCTGAGTTGTTGAAGAAGAATACCTCCAAATTACCTGAAAATCGACAGGGGGTATTTTCCAGGAGATTCACGAAGACTCGCCGAAGAGGGGCCAGAGGGGGGCCACAGGGGCCCCAGGCGGCCACCTGGCGCAGCCCCACCCCTAGCCACGCCGGGAGAGCGCCTGGAGCCCTGGGGCCACTCCCGGCTACCCCCTCTGGCCTATATACTCCTTGTTACGCGAAAACCCTAAAAGAGAGAAGCTTTCACGGAGTTCCGCCGGCGCTCCATGGCGGAAACCTACAAAGAAGAAAAGGGCTCTCCGGCGGGCAGATTCCGCCGAGGAGATCACCTCCCGAAAGGGGAGATCATCGCCATCGTCATCACCATCGTCAAAGGCATCATCGAGATCATCATCAACATCATCCCCAACATCAGCACCATCTCCACCACCATCCAATCTCACCTCATCAGTTCATCTTGTGTTCTAATATGTACTATCTATCCTCTCTACTCTACCGGTGTTGATTACTACTTTGTGGTGAATACTATTGAGTTTTGTTGGAGAAATACCATTATGTCCAGATTGTTTATCATATATTTATCATCCCTGATCATGATATCTTTTATGTCTTGTGAGTAGTTACTTTAGTTTTTGAGGACATGGGAGAAGTCTAGTTGCTAGTAGTCATATGCTGTTGAAGTAATTCGTGTTGTTTGATATTTAAGTTGTGTTGTTATTTTCCTAGTGGTGTTGTGTGAGTCGAACACTCAACACTTCGCCTTCTTAAGGACCTAGGGGAATACATTGTGTATTAATAATGCTTACGGTGGGTTGCCGGAGTGACAGAAACCTGAACCCCAGTTTGCACACTTTTGCACAAGGGAATAATGGATCCTTGATCTTACTGTTGTGGTTAGGCTTTGCCTTAATTTCCATCTTCTATTTGCGGATGCTTGTAATATGTTTAATCATAAGAGTGCACTTATCTTAGTCTAGAAGGTGTGCTAGCATATATCCACCCACTCAACACTTATCAGCACAACACTTGTTATCGATATGGAGTATGGCGAAAGCACGTGACTACCTCTCCATGTGTCCTCAAGAACGCTTTAGTCTTTATAAGTTCAGTTGCCAGGCTTATCCTTTGCACAAAAGGATTGGGCCACTTGCTGCTCCTCAGGGCTATTTACTTCGCTTGCTATCTTATCGTTGCTTATATCGAAAAACCCCTAAAAATTTATCTTTCAGTGCTTGCAGTTATTCCTTGTCCAAAATCACCTATCAATACCTTTCGCTCCTCGTTGGGTTCGACACTCTTACTTATCAAAAACACTACAATAGATCCCTTTACGTTGAGGGTCATCAGCGCTGCGTCCTAGATGGCGCATGCAACTCCAGCGAAGTGCTACACGGTGCATCCCCCCACCCTTGTTTCGTATACCGCGCGTGGCGGCCTAGACTATGTACATAGCCCCCCCCCTCCCTGCTAGCCGCGCCGCTCGCCCTGTTCCGGTAAGATCCCGGCTGCCCTCCTCATGTGCATGCTCTTACTCCCCCTTCGATCATGTATGGCCCGACCACCAAATCATGGAGGATACACTTGCTGTGTATGCCACCCTCACCGCACTCGTGCGCCATCGACGACGAGTAGGTCATTCTTAGCTTCCTAGATACATATGTTTAGTTAGATATCCCACAGAGTTAAATTATATTCGGATCACCCTTTCCACATGCGTTGCTCAAACCTTGCATCTATTTATTTTCTCTTTCGATTGCATCTGAAAATTATTATTTTCTTTGGATTGCATCTACAACTTCAAGTAATTGAAACCATACTCTGTATAATGTTATCATGCAATGTGATACCCAAGTTAATTAGCGATCATTAACACATGAAAAACTATTCATTTCCTATATTTGTTAGGCATGTTGTAGTTACTTAGCTGGACTTTCCATGTCTTGAATATGTTGGAGTGTATGGTGTATTATGTATGCACGAACCTGTTATCATTGACTACATGCCAATTCTTACATTACCTAATCATTATGTACTTTATGCAATTTCAGGTTAGTAATGGGTGACTGAGATTTACAACCGAGGTATGCACATGGTCTACATGGCTTATATCCCATTAGTGTACAAATGAAGGAGAAATGACACTTCTTGTGTTCTAATATTTAAATTTTGCTTGTAGCTCCCTTTGTCATAGGACTAGATCCACTGTTCGGCCCATTTTTCATTTGGGGAAACGAGGTGACCATGACTATCAATCAAGTCAAGAAACTTAGAAAAATTGTAAGGATAAAGAAAATTGGCCACGAAAGACAACAAACTCTTTGTCTGCACAATGAAGAAGACTTCCAACCATATTTTCCCCTACGCACAGACTATAGGATGGTACTAATTTACGTTCCAAACATATTTCCCCTACGCACACAATTTCAGTAATGAAAAATATATTTATGCATATCTTTGTATTCAATATTTTCCGAAGCAGTTCACCAATGATGATCTATCAAACCAACTGTATGGTCAAGAGGCAAGAAAGGTTTTTGTACAACACCCGCGCTATAATATTGAATCCTTCCTGAAGAGGGCAAACGATGGGCGGGCAATCATCCATAGGCGCTGGACTAAAGTTGCAAGGGCCTTTAACATTCTCGAAGGCTCAATTTTCGCATTCCGCTTCGACAGTTTCCCAGATGAGATTGATCTGTCTATCTACCGACTATGATGATGTACGCTGCAAACGTTATTTTTGTATTGTGGCCTGGTGTACTATCTGCTGGTTGTTACCATAGATTTCGTGTTTATGTAATGTGGCTTACTATACTAGCTGCTGGATATACTATGATTTCAGTATTTATGAAAATCCTGGTGCCCATTACAAGCATATGAAAGATACTTTGTTATATATATATATATATATATGAATGTGCTTATATCAACAATTAAAAAACATCCTAAAATATTTAAGATAAATACAATGCTAATTAAACTGCGAGCGATTGTCTCATTGTACACGGTTCTGCATATAAGTTCGTCACTGATAGCTATGTACATCGCAAACATTCGATAAGAAATGAGCGTTGGGAATTTATTTATAATTCCACACCATATTTTGTGCACAACCGTTTGTAATATTCAGCGTACAGCACACACAGTTTGGACAAAAGAAACATTTGGAATTTAATTCTTAAACCACACGAGCATTTGTACACAAACGTTTGTGTATGTGTCAACAACACAAACGTGTACTATATTCAAACTGTATAGAATAGGTTTGGGTATCCCAGGCAGTTCCTGACACACCAGCGTTTGGGATAGTATAACTCAACACAAACGTAGTTTCTGTATTAAACGTATGCCATAGGATAATAATCTCAGACGGACATTCGTGGATAAATGTTTATGATAAAAAGGTCATCTCAAACTTTCGAGTTATCTTGTGCGTCTGTGTGGGCTATCCATAGGCAACGGTTTTTGGCTATCGTGTGGAATAGGCCCCCCTATCACAATCGAAGGCAAGGTGACGGTTCCAATTCCCATAGGAGATACGGCTCAAAACCCATTTGGATAGCTATCGCACGCACTAGTGTTAGGGGTCACTAATTTTGGAAAAGTCAAAAGATCACTTATCCAAAAATGCTAAAGTCACCCCAATGAACTATGACTTCTCCTGTTGACATGTGGGACCAAGGCCCTCTAGCAGCCTCTTCTTCTTATTCCTCCGGCTACCTTCCCCTACCTTGCTCTGGTGCTGCTCTGAGTGCAGTTGGGGCTATACGCATCTAGCCCATACAGCACTAAGGACCCTACGGCGATAGTGCGCAGCGTGCATGATGTCGACGCGACGAGTGTTTCCATGTCGCGGGCCAGCACCAATGTCGAACCTGCTTGCTGATTCGCCTCCTGGACGCCGGTGATCGGGCGGTGCGCGATTGTTGGACCTAGCTCACCATATGCAGAATTGTAGAGAGGGTAGAACATGGAACAAGTTTGTCCTTAATGATGGGTTTGTGTTCCGTTCTAACAAGCTATGCATTCCAGCTAGCTCTATTCGTCTTTTGTTGTTGCAGGAGGCGCATGGAGGAGGATTAATGGGACACTTTGGCATGAAGAAGACGGAGGACGTACTTGCTACACACTTCTTTTGGCCAAAGATGAGACGGGATGTTGAGCGTTTTGTTGCTCGCTGCACTACATGTCAAAAAGCTAAGTCACGACTCAATCCTCATGGTTTATACATGCCTTTACCTGTACCTAGTGTTCCGTGGGAGGACATATCCATGGACTTTGTTTTAGGCTTGCCTCGAACAAAGCAGGGGAGGGATAGCATATTTGTTGTCGTGGATAGATTTTCTAAGATGGCACATTTTATACCATGTCATAAAAGCGATGATGCTGCTAATGTTGCTGATTTATTCTTTCGTGAGATTATTCGCTTACATGGTGTGCCCAATACTATTGTCTCGGATCGTGATACTAAGTTTCTTAGCCATTTTTGGAGATGCTTATGGGCTAAGTTGGGGACTAAACTACTTTTTAGTACTACCTGTCATCCCCAAACTGATGGACAAACTGAAGTAGTCAATAGGACTTTGTCTACTATGCTTAGGGCTGTTTTAAAGAGTAACTTGAAAATGTGGGAAGAATGTTTACCTCATATTGAATTTGCTTATAATCGTTCATTTCATTCTACCACTAAAATGTGCCCTTTTGAGATTGTTTATGGTTTTCTACCTCGTGCGCCTATTGATTTGCTGCCTCTTCCATCTTCGGAGAAGGTTAATTTTGATGCTAAGCAACGTGCTGAATTGATATTAAAAATGCATGAGTTAACTAAAGAAAACATTGAGAAAATGAATGCTAGATACAAGCTTGCTGGTGATAAGGGTAGAAAGCATGTTGTGTTTGAACCAGGAGATCTTGTTTGGTTACATCTACGTAAAGATAGGTTTCCTGATTTGCGCAAGTCTAAGTTAATGCCACGAGCTGATGGTCCTTTTAAGGTTTTACAGAAAATTAATGATAATGCATATAAACTTGAGCTACCTGCAGATTTTGGGGTTAGTCCCACATTTAACATTGCAGATTTGAAACCTTATTTGGGAGAAGATAATGAGCTTCCGTCGAGGACGACTTCAATTCAAGAAGGGGAGGATGATGAGGACATCTCTACGAATGTTACACCCACATCTTCACCAACTACACATACTGGACCAGTTACTAGAGCACGTGCACGTCAACTAAATTATCAGGTACTTTCGTTTCTTGCGAATCCTTCTAATGTTCATGAACATATGATGCTGCCTAAATTAGATACTTTTGTTTTGCTTATGAATGAAGGACCTAGCATGGACAAGAAGGACGGTCATTGGAGCGGGATCAAGCATGGAGAAGAAGGTGCGCGCGCGGGAAAGAACAATGGAGCTTCCAGTGGGGATTTTCGCACTTTGAAGCCACCATAAGGCATGCATGAAGGCTTGGACGAAATACACGAGATGCCACTTCATTATTTTCGTCCAAGAGCAATTATAGGTGCTGCATCACCTTAATATTGGGCTGGGCCCATGTAATTTCGAAATACCACATTATAGGCTGTTTTTAGAGTCCGTATGTGTGGGGAAACCGAGTTAGGGTTGTTTTCGGACCCCACCTCCAAGGGGTCACGAAAATCCCCTCTGTTCCCCCATATATACAGCCCTTAGGGCATCGTTTAGACTTGGGTTTTAATTAGATATAAGTTAGCCATAGCCGCAACTTCGAGCTCTTCGTTTGTGTCATCCGACCAGGCCAAGACCTCATTGGAACCCCAACTTTCGTAATCATTCATCTTATATTCGCAATATCCAGATTGCAATTCTTAGTTCTTGCTTGTTCTTCGATTGCTTGCAGGAATTAGACCTTCGTGGTCAGGTTGATCGTGCATCCGCGGGATCAATAACCTCTCGGAGTTGGTTTAGCGATCGCTAAGGCGCAACGTCTTCGCACGTTCGTAGTCGGATCGTGAAAGTCGCCTCCACCATAATCGATCTCCACCATCTCATCGAAACATCGGGACACCTTCGCCTCTATCATCAGGCCTCTCGTTGCACTTCATCGAGTGATTACCACATCGAGTGGATATCAGGGTAGGATATGTCGTTAGGCGTGTACTGGAGAGGTTGTAAGGTTTAGCTGCAATAAAAATCTCGAGTTTATCCGATACTGCAACTAGCTTTGGGATTGGGATTCAGGGCTGGAAAATCGCCTATGAATTCTGGGTCAAGGATCTGACCAGACAGGGCATGCGCAGGTGGATGGGAGGGACTGCATTCCACCTAAGTAGTTTGGTGATCGTACCCGTGAGGAGGAATCTCGGGTGTGTGCACCATGTGCTCGCAACATATTAAACCTAACAGACATGCAAGTGCAGAGATAATGCAAGAAAAGCACATCATACTAAGATGTTTTAATGCTAGTGGGTATATGTACTCTGGGCATACATATACCTACACCAGCTCGCATTTTATTAGTGACTCAGGACGAGTCCAATGTTATGGGTGTAAGTGCTCTACTGATTACAAACATCTTGGAAAACCAATGTCAGCTCTGTTAAACATTTCTGCTTAATAGGGGACAGAGGAGACAAAACACAGAGCGGAAGGGAATACATATGGTATTACAAGAACACACTGGCAATACAAGCAATGTCAGCAACACAAGCAAGCGTAACCTGACTACGCGCCTAATTATAACCACTCACTCCAGACTACGGTTTCTAACCTCTAGCAAGGGAGAAAGAGAAGATGGGAAACACCTAAAATCCTAGCCTTGATCGGTCTCTTCTGGTGGACAAAGACTGAGACACTTCCCTAAGTCGAGTAGCTCCACTCGTCGGAACTCTGTTACTTGGGTAGCAGCTGGAGCTTGATGGAGCGAGCCTGGATGACGAAGGCGAAGAATAGCTCTGTCGATGGAGTGGATGTCTAAGATGCCATGGTACCACTGGTCCGCAGTTTGCGAGGGTAGCACGATGTAATAGCCCGGAAATTCCATCCAAATTATAAAAAATTGTTTGTTGCGTTGTTGTGTTGATTGTCTGTATTGTTTGAAGTGTGTGCTTCGCCGAATTATTAATCGGTGAATATTCTTCCCCTCTTTCTTGTATCGGATGCGTGACCGACCCATTTCCACCACGGCACACGGCCTTTGCGACACCGGGTTCCCCCGAGCACTGTCGCAACTTCCGGCACAAGTCTAGCCATCGCCATCGGAACGAAAACCCCGTTTATTTAATAAATGAATTATTTTATTGGGTGCCAGAAAATATTCTCGGAACGGTATCAAGGTGAGGTAGAAGTCACCGGTTCACCACGTAGAGCGCGTGGCTTGAGGTTTCGCCCGAATCAGAAGGGGTATGGACTCCCGGCGGTCAGAAACGTACTTACTGGACGCGAGAGAGAGACCGGGGGCGTTTACGTAAACCTGCCAGCCAACCAGCCCTATAAATAGGCCACCACACTCTCCTAGCCCTTCTAGGGTTTCCCCCTTATAAAAATTGCACCCACCCCCCTCACAATATCTAGATCTTCCCAAAAATAGCCCCAGATTCGAAAACCCTAGCCTCCAGCCCTCCAGAACCGTCGGGTTCGCGAGATTGACGGCTCCCAGCGCGCCACGTCGCCCCAAGCCGACCTCTCACCGGATCCGGGCCCCGTAGGGCCCTGGAGCAGCGCCTCCAAGCCCACACGAGCCCCATCTGGCTCCCAAGCGCCGCGCCGACCTCCATGCCGGCGAGCCGCCGACCTCCATGCCGGCGAGCCGCCGGCCTCCACCGCACGCTCCGCCACGGCCTCCCTCTCCCTCGCGCCTCTCCCTCTCCTCCTTCCTCCTCCTCTCACCCCCTACCTCTCCTCCGTGTAGGCTGCCGGAACCGCCGTCCGCCATGGCTCCGGCCACCCCCAACTCCGAGCCGCAGCGGAGCTCGCCGCGCCACCGCGGACAGCCGCCGCCGAAGACCGGCTCCATCTCCGGATCCACGTCGCGCCGCCCGGGATCCTCCCACCTCGGCCTCCTTCACACCGGCCCGCTTTTCCTCCTCGCCGGAGCCGGCCGGCCTCCGCATCCGCCGCCCGACCGCGATCCTTATCGGGATGGGGCGAGCTCACCACCAACTGCAGCCCCGCATTAGGCCAACCCACCAGCGCCAGCAACCTGCGCACCAGCGGCCCATCAAGCACGCACGGGCCAGTCGGGCCTCCCCTCCTGCAGCGTTCCTCTCATCGTGGGAGAGATAGCGCTAAGCTCTGCCCACCCCGCGACTTGGGCCTTGGCCCGCTAAGGTGAGAACCCAGCCGACTTTTTTCATTTTCTTTAATGTTGTGTTGGGACGGCCCGCAAGTAAGTCATGCCCTATGTGTTAAATAATTAGGCAGCACCCCCGTGTAGGCCCAATAGCCCCAGTTTCGGCCCAGAGACACTTGTTATATTTTTTGGACTTATTTAATTGGCAGATTGTGTTATTTTTTTGTCGATAGCTATATCTTTTCACCGGTTGCTCGAATTGCGATAGCTTTTACATGAAAGTTGCTCTGTTTTTCGCGTATATTAATAAAATGTGCTCCTTAGTCATGTTTTCACTTGTCTACATGTTGTCTTACTGTTATTTACATCGCATGCCACAGTAAATGTAATAGGCCATAACTTTTTAACCGTTCTCCGATAAAAATGTTTCTTACATGTAACTTAACTAGAATTTCATGTAGATCATGAATATGCCGCTCTTGCTTTCTATAAACATAATAAAATTATGTTTAGGGCTGAACAGTACCAAATGCAATAATTATCGTGGGGTCGGTAATAGTTGACATTTTTAGGATTTTGCCTCACTTAAATTGACTAACATAGGTAGTTTACTTTATGCTTCAGCTCTTGCCATGATTGTGTGATATGCCATGCTTGTGTGAGATGCCATGTTAACAACCTTTGCTCATATTGTGTAGCTAAACAACTTGAACTATGATAAATGTGCAGTATCGTCGTGTGTGACCGATACTTCACTCAAGCTGCTAGTACCGCTGTCGACGATAGATGCCATACCGTAGTGCGTTGTCTCGTGTTGCCTTCTTGATGTTGCTTGCTGGTGATTGCGTCGTAGTAATAGATGTTTGCTAGTTTTTTTTCTTTCCAGTGTTTCCTTCTTGTGTGCTTCCGCGGGTACTCTCGGAGACTTTGCGAGTTTGCGTTCAACTACACCTTCGGATCGTCTTCCCAACAGGTAAGGGGGAGCATATATCATTCTTATAACTTTCAGCTCACTTGTGCCTAGGTGTAGGATAGAACGATTGCTTGATCCTACCACCTCATATTTATGCCTCTCAAATAAACCCAAACATCTATGTTCTCCACATCCCAGCAAACCTTTGTTTGGCCATGTACCTTGCTTGCTCAGCCACTGCTTAGTATGCATGCTAGGATGCTATCAAATATTACCCTGTTACTCCTTGGAATGGGCTATCACGCTATTATATTGTTGTGGATGATACGATTATTATAATGTTGACTATATTCGACGAAGGATGGAAGGCCTAGGCTATCCTGCCCCGATGCTTTGTTCCATTCGAGTCACCTAGGACCCGAGTTCCGGGTACTTTGTCTCATGATGAGTGTGGCTAACCGCGTGTGGAATGCTATGGGGTCCCCTCTTCTTACCTACCTGGCTCCAAACATTTCTAGTGGTGGCCCAAGCTGATTTACCATTTGAAACCGTGCGTGTGCTTGGT
The DNA here is from genome assembly GCA_950022295.1 of Bromus sterilis. Classification (NCBI taxonomy): domain Eukaryota; kingdom Viridiplantae; phylum Streptophyta; class Magnoliopsida; order Poales; family Poaceae; genus Bromus; species Bromus sterilis. Next base: position 150,644,752 of record OX465599.1, on the reverse strand, counting down.
TGGGCCCGCAGCAGATTTTAAAACAACTCGGGCCAGCGGAGACAGAGTTCCTCTGTTGGTCCACACTGGTGAGCTAGGGAAGCCCCTTAGTTCAGGTGAGGCTAACCCCGACCTTGGCCATACGGAAGAGTCCGATCCGAGGGCGCGGCCGGCTCTTGGATTGGGTGTTGACTCCCCAGGGGCCACCCAGATTTGTGTATTGTTAGTTAGAAGGACCTTTCGTTTCGGATCTCTCGGAACTAAATAATAAAATGGTTGGATGTGATGGGTAGAAACTGAGAGAGATCGACGTGCGTGCGGAGCCTTTTAATGGGCAGTTGGTACACCCCTGTAGGATTAAATCTTTTTGAGAAGTCGTGTCCACGGTTATGGACGACTTGAGATGATAGAGGCGAAGGTGTCCCGATGTTTCGATGAGATGGTGGAGATCGATTATGGTGGAGACGACTTTCACGATCCGACTAAGAACGTGCGAAGACGTTGCTCCTTAGCGATCGCTAAACCAACTCCGAGAGGTTATTGATCCCGCGGATGCACGATCAACCTGACCACGAAGGTCTAATTCCTGCAAGCAATCGAAGAATAAGCAAGAACTAAGAATTGCAATCTGGATATTGCGAATATAAGATGAATGATTACGAAAGTTGGGGTTCCAATGCGGTCTTGGCCTGGTCGGATGACACAAACGAAGAGCTCGAAGTTGCGGCTATGGCTAACTTAAATCTAATTAAAACCCAAGTCTAAACGGCTCCCTAAGGGTTGTATATATGGGGGAATAGAGGGGAATTTCGTGACCCCTTGGAGGTGGGGTCCGAAAACAACCCTAACTCGGTTTCCCCACACATACGGACTCTAAAAACAGCCTATAATGTGGTATTTCGAAATTACATGGGCCCAGCCCAATATTAAGGTGACGCAGCACCTATAATTGCCCTTGGACGAAAATAATGAAGTGTCATCTCGCGTATTTCGTCCAAGACTTCATGTGCGCCTTATGGTGGCTTCAAAGTGCGATAATCACCACTAGAAGCTCCATTGTCCTTTCCCGCGCGCGCACCTTCTTCTCGATGCTTGATCCCGCTCCAATGACCATCCTTCTTGTCCATGCTAGGTCCTTCATTCATAAGCAAAACAAAAGTATCTAACTTAGGCAGCATCATATGTTCATGAACAATAGAAGGATTCGAAAGAAACGAAAGTACCTGATAATTTAGTTGACGTGCGCGTGCTCTAGTAACTAGTCCAATATGTGTAGTTGGTGAGGATATGGGTGTAACATTAGTAGGGATGTCCTCATCATGAGACCTACTCCTTGTTCATAGACAACAACAACTGAGATAATCTTAATAACTTGATCAACGTGTGTGTGCCTTGACTGCTTCTTCTTCGTCGGGATGCGAAGGGGAGGACAAGGATAGGATAGGTGTTATGTTTGCGTAATTAGCTGATAGAAAGACTTATTGGAGGAAATTCCCCATCGAATTCTTGGTTCTCATCTTACTCTAAATATATCGTTAGCCACTTATATAATGCTAGTGCGGCTGCAACCTCACCACTACCCCCATCTTACCTTGAGATGTTAGTTACAAGACTTGTTGATATAGCTCACCCCTTCTTTTCACTTTTACGCATGTTAACCAATCGATCTTGGACTACAGAGGAGCTCGACGACCCTTCTTCTATATGCCTTCGCGGAGACTCGACGACGACTAGTTAAGCAGATCCCGGCGGATGTAAGGCCCGATATGCGGTACTATTCCAGATCTAGGTGTTTCCACCCAGATCCGGGGACGAAACACATATCGGTCCCACCGCGACATATGACAAAGCCATATGCCCCGGATTTCCAACATGATATCACAGCATTACAGATACAAGGATACAACATCTCATACAATTGACATACAACTGCCTTAAATACAATATAACAGCGGAAGATACATGTCTGAGTACAGACTACAAGCAAGTGCCTAGTGGCAAAGAGAAAAACATCGATTCCCATAACCACACGGGTCCAGGCCCTCCGTCGGGATCCGCCTAACTAGTCGTCGTTGAGTCTCCACGTGAAACGTCGATCACCATACCTGTCATCGACCAAGAACTCTGAAAAGAGTTTGGGGTAGTATCATGAGTACAGAGGTACTCAGCATCCAACTGTAGTGGTCATCTGACCCAGCAAGGACTTCATCACTCGTCATTCTAGGACAACTAGTAGTTTACGGTAAGGAAGGGGTAAGTGGTGAGGTTGCTGCCGCACTAGCATTTATGAAGTGGCTAGCGATCTAGAGAGTAAGATAAGAAGTGAAGCATTCGATGAGGAACCGCCTCCAACAAGTCTTGCTATCAACTACTTACGCAAATATAACACCTATCCTATCCTTGTGCTCCTCTTCGCATCCCGACGAAGAAGAAGAGGTCAAGGCACACACACACGTTGATCAAGTTGTTAAGATTATCTCAGTTGTTGTTGTCTATGAACAAGGAGTAGGTATCAAGTCGTCCATAACCGTGGACACGGCTTCTCGAAAAGATTTAACCCTACAGGGGTGTACCAACTGCCCATTACAAGGCTCCGCACGCACGCCCATCTCTCTTAGTTGCTACCCATCACAGACAACCATTTTATGATTTAGTTCCAAGAGATCCGAAACGACAGGTCCCTCTAACTAACAACGCACAAATCCGGGTGGCCCCCGGTGAGTCGACATCCAACTCAAAAGTCGGCCGCGCTCTCGAGTCAGCCTCTACCGTCTGAACGAGGTCGGGTTAGCTTCCCAAACAGATGTGGGCTGCCCCCTAGCTTCCAGGTTTGGACCAACAGAAAAACTATGTCTCCGCTGGCCCGAGTTGTTTCAAAAACAGTTGGGGCGCCAACCAACACACACACGTTGCAAAAGGTAAAACCAGCTTGGGCCACCACTAGAAATGTTTGAAGCTAGATAGGTAAGAAAAGGGGACCCCATAAAATCCCACACGCGGTTAGGCACGCTCAGTCTTAAAACCAATACCCGGAAAACGGATCCTAGGTGACTCGAATGGAACAAAGCGTCGGGGCGGGATAGCCTAGACCTTCCATCCTTCGTCGAATATAGTCAACATTTATAATAATCATATCATCATCAACAATAATAATAATGTGATATCCCAAACCCAGGAGTAACAGGGTAACATCGTAGCATCCTAAGCATGCATACTAAGCAGGGGCTGAGCAACGAGCAATAGTAACATAGCAGTATAAGGTTTGCTGGGAAGGGACATGGCTGTATCGGTTTGAAAGAGGCTGTAAACATGTGGTAGGATCAAACATCGAACCTAACCTAGACTAGCATGCAAACCGCTGGTTGAAATAGAATGGATCATAAGTAATGTATAGTCCTTGCATGTTGATAAGTCGGGTTCCGAAGGTGTAGTCGATCGCAAGCTCGCATCGTCTCCGAGAGGTACCCGCGGAAGCACACAAGACGATAAACACTGGAAAGCAATCAACGAGCAAGCATCTATTACTACGAGGCAACACAAGATCAAGGAGACATCACACGACACGGCAACGCAATACGGATATATCGTCGAGAACGGTTACTAACAGTTTAAGTGGGGTATCGGTCACACACGACGAATACCGCACGTTTACGGTGATTCAAGTTGCTTAGCTACAGGTGATCAACCAAGGTTGTTAACATGGCAACTGAAGCAAGCATGGCATAGCACACACACATGTCAAGAGGTGAAGCACAAAGTAAACTATCTATGCTAGTCAATTTAAGTGGGGCACAACCTAAACATGGCATAACACTAAGTGCAGCACGATGATTAAAAGATTTGGTACTGTTCTGTCCTAAACCATATTTTAGGTTGGTTAACAACAGAACACAATAGCATAAACATAAAGTACACGAAAAACTAATCAAGTTACATATAAAGAACACCCCAAACGGAGTTACGGTTAAAAAGATAAAAGCAAAACAAGTTACGGGCACAATCTGCCAACATCACGAAGCACACTTTAGAGCAATGCATAAAAAGGATAATCAATGCAAACATGCTCACTAATGATATGAAATTAAACTATACATGACAGGTAAGGCATGGCAAAAATAATCATGCAAACAGGCATCATAGATCAAAAGATATTAAGCAAGCAACATGGCATCGCAAAGTAACAGACTTAGTGAAAAACAGAGGTGGCTGTCAAAAACAGCAGCATAGCAACTTTGGAGCTAAATATCTATATGACCAGTAATGCTAACATAAAGATGCAATACATGTAATTAAAGTAGACATGATGCTTAACAATATGCAATTGGAATCACTCAATTCCGATAAACGGTCGCGACACACTCGTCGACCGAAGTTGCAACAAAATAACAGTTTCAGCAACAACAGCACATTAACATCAGGATCACCACTTTGGAGCAAGATTTAACATAGCTAACGCACCCAAACATGACAAGTTAAAGCATGGAAATGAAGTACACATGATGCTTAACACATAGGAAAAAGAATCAATGCAATAGGCCTCATGGATTTGTTACAATCATCATGCAAAGTTGCAACAAAATAATAACAGCAGCACTTAACAGGAAAAAGTAGCAGTTTAACAGCCTGATGCCAACTTTAGCACACAATTACACAATCAAGATGAGCTCAAACGGAAAAACTTCTACATACGAACGCTAGAGCACACAAAACTGAGCAACTTTCGTTTTGGGGGCACGTTCATCGGAGCTACGGATCAACGGGAAATCGCATCGCAAAACAGATCAGCACACAGTTTTTTTTATCAGACTTAGCAAAATAAATAACTGCAGAGAAAAAAAAATAACAAGGGTGGCCTGGGCCTCACCCATTGGGCTTGGCCCAAAACAGCCTGGGAAGCAGAGGAGGGGCGGCTGGGCTTGGCTGGCGTGCTGGGCCGCGGTGCCAGGTGGGCCTCGTTGGGCACATCGGCCCAACAGGCGGCGGTCAACGGTTGGAGGCGGCCCGATCCCGCTCCCGATCTGGATCGGGTCCGGCGGCGGCGCTGGCCTGCTCTGGCGAGGCCGAGCGGTAGAGGGGCGAGGCCGGGTGCGGCAGGCGGAGTAGAGGGAGCGGCAGCGCAGGTCCAAGGACGGCGGGGCCGGATCCTCCTAATCCAGTGGAGGCGGGTGCCTCGGGTGGCCGCGGGCGAGCTCGGGCTCCCGGCCGGCCATGGCGGAGATGGCGCGGCGGCGCCTGCCTTGGTCCTGAAGGGGAGACGCGGGGGAGACGTGAGAGAAGAGGAGAGGAAGGGGAGAAGAGGAGAGGCGCGGAGAAGGAGGAGATGGCCGGCTGGCTCGGCTGGCCGGAGGGGCACGGCGGCGCGGCGGCGTCGGGCGTGGAGATGCGTCCAGGAGAGAGAAGGCTGGCCAGGGCGCTGACGTGGCACGATCTGAGCCCTCCAGGGCCAGATCTGACGGTTGGAAAAATTCTGGGGCTAGGGTTTTTCGGATCTGGGGCTATTTGGACGAAAATTGGGGCAAAACTAGGGGTGTGGCTGCAATTTTGGCTAGGGAAACCCTAGAAATGGGTGGGAGTGTGGTGGTCTATATATAGCCCCGGTGGCTGGCGGTTTGCAAAAACATCCCCGGTTTTTCTCTCGCGCGCGCGATGCTCACGTTTCTGACCGCCGGGGGTCCACAGTACCTCCGATTCGGGTAAAACTTCGAACTGCGCGATCAGTGCGTCGAGCCAGGGGCGTTCACCTCGCGCTGGAACCGTTCCGAGAACACTTTCCGGCGCGCTATAAAAATATCTCATTTAATTATTAAACGGGGTTTTCGTTCCGTTGGTTGCGGCTGGTCTCGTGCGGTTTTCGCGACGGTGATCGGGTGAAAACCGGTGTCACAAAGGTCAAGTGTCAGGGTGGCAAAGGTCGGTCTCCGTCCGATACGAGATAAGAGGGGGAAAATAATCGCCGATCGATAAATCGGGGATGCAAACACCTCAAACAAATCAGACAATCAAACAATTCACGCCGAAAACAAATTTTTTAATTTTTGTGAAAACTGGGTTGTTACAACGGAGAGCCTGGACCCGTGTGGTTACGGGAATGGTGTGTTTTACCTTTGCCACTAGGCATTTGATTGTAGACTATACTCATACATTTATCTTTCGCTGATGTATTGTATTAAGGCAGTTGTATGCCGATTGTATGAGATGTTGTATCCTTGTAGTTGTAATGTTGTGATATCAAGTTGGAAATTCGGGGCATATGGCATTTCCATATGTCGCGGTGGGACCGATATGTGCTTCGTCTCCGGATCTGGATGGAAATGTCTAGATCTGGAACAGTACCGCATATCGGCCTTACACACGACCCGAGAGGATAGCACTTGGTTAGGCAACAAGGGATTTGCAGCTTGGGATGCAACTCGTCGGGCTTCATGGTACGACCTAGAGACAACCCGAGTGGTGTCCCTATCCATGGCCTTGAATTCCCCAAGGATACCACCGAGCAATAACTTTTGGCAGCGATGAACTGAACCAAACGAGCTATTGCTAGATCGGCCTCCTTAGATATGTCGGGGAACTCACAACCTGCATCTAAAAGAGAGGGTAAATAGAAGAACTCCAGCATCTCCGCTAATTGGGAAAACATGGATCAAAGATGGGCGATAGCTTCTGCAGTAGCAGTCTGAATGGTCAATGCTGGGGTGGGCATGGGTTTGCCCTGAAAGACCAAGGGATTCCCAACTTCCGCGGGGCTGGGGTAGATATGGACCTCTACACAATATCGGCCAAGGTGAGGGACAAGCTCTTATTGGTACACCAGTGTAATGACCCGATTCACATAGAATCGGAGTCTATGTGCTCAAGTGCTAGTCCTTGGATCGAAATCGCTAGCACACACAGTGTAGATGAATATTAAAGTACAAGTGCATCATTATTACATCGTATGATCCAGAATTCAATAAAAATAAACAACTTACATAGCTCAAGGCTATCTTATTCAATATAACCATAGAGGAAGTAGTAGCAAACAGTAATGAGTCCCATCAACATCCACAAGAGACATGCTGAGTGTATACTCGCAACCCTATCATACCATACTAATATTCTGAGAAACCTGCAACACGAAGGTTACAGCCCGAACATGGGTCAGTACATTTGAATGTACGTCAAGTAACACAAGTGATATAGCAAACCCTACATCTAATTTCAGATCAAGAATATGAAACAAGCTTAGTTCGTTTTACGTATAGCTGGTAACAATCTATTTCCACCTACTAGTCAAACCTTTCTCATCCAAAATTTCATATCTGACCAAAATGGATCACAACTAACTAAAACGCCTATGATAGCCCCCAGGATCATAGGATTTGTGGTGGTAGCCATGAGAGCCCTCGGGATCATGGTTCCGTGAGTATTGTAGAGACCTCAGGATACAATATCACCCCTACCACATACTCGTGAACATCGTAGAGCCCTCAGGATACAATGTCACTATATACAAATTCGTGAATATTGCAGAGCCCTCAGGATGAAATTCCACCCTATACAAACAATGTTAATATTGCAGAGCCCTCGGGATGCAACATCACCCTATACAAACAACGTTAATATTGCAGAGCCCTCGGGATGCAACATCACCCTATACAAACAATTCATGAATACTGTAGAGCCCTCAGGATGCAATATCACCCTAAGCAAACAATTCGTGAATATTGCAGAGCCCTTAGGATGCAATATCACTCTAACTTGAACAATGTAGAGCCCTCAGGATACAGTGCCACTAACTAGACACACTGTGAATATTGCAGAGCCCTCAGGATGCAATGCCACACAAAACAATAATACGTGAATATTACAGAGCCCTCAGGATGCAATACCACTCTAAAGTACCTCAATCGCAAGCTACTATTAACCACTAATGTTGTCGCAAACACTTGAATAACACAATAATTCCCCCATGTCTATCATAACAACACTTAGCACACAATCACATAGCACAAAGAATACCAAAACATGACAGTGTTGGATAAAAGGATCAAATCAAACATATTGCTATCCTACAAGGTTTCAGCATAGCATAATAATCTTTCACATGCATAGAAACATAAGATGTGCAAAATCAAAAGTGAAACTTGCTTTGCTCCTGTCCCTGACGATCACACTCTTCACAGAAAGTTGCGTTGCACTCCGGATAGTCTACACGATCAATAATATAGCAATCAATATCACACTTCACACATACACAATGCATCATAAAAATAACCAAATAAATAACAAGGAAACCCAATAAACAGTATCTAAACGGTATCTACAAGTCCCTAGGATCCCAACGCAACTGGAATCAACGAAACGGATATACCGTTTGCAAGATACGGTCTCCGAAGGTTTGAATTTGAATCTGAATAAAATTCAAATTCAAATTGTGCAAAAGTGCAGAGTGTAGTCTATTGTACTCTATATTTCACTATGGTCACAACGCAAAAAGAATCACCTAAAACGGATACACAGTTAAAAAGATATAGCTAATAGCGTTCTAGAGTGAAATCTGTGAAAAAGGGCACATCCGTAAATAAACTAAACTTCGTATCTTGAACAAGTCCATTTCGCTACAGGACAAAATAGTGACGTACCGGTGACGTGGCGATGGCACGAAAATTAAGGAGGCGGCGGCACAAACTTCGAGGTTCACCGGCACGGAATTCGAAGATCATCGGCACAAAAACCAAGGTTCGTCGGCACAGAAATCAAAGCGGCAGCGCACGCGGAAATCGAGGTTCATCAGCGACACTGAAACCGAGGTTCGGTAGCGAAGCGAAAATCGAGGTTCGCTGGCGGCGCGGATCCCGAGGCTAGGGTTTTTCTAAAAAGAGAAAAATATTTATTTTTTGAAATTTATATATAGCCCAAAAAAAACAAATTCCTCCCAGATCCGACTCGGGCCCAAACTGCGCAGCGAGCGGAAAACGACTATTGCGTCGGCTGGAAGGCCCAAAACGAAACCCTTTTTTTAATTTATTTTTGTCAACCGACTAAGCAGAACTTTTTTTAAATAATAAAATGATAATTTTAATATTTCCACTAAAATAAAATAAACTAATTTTGCTGAAAATACTTTTTAGCTCTTTTGCTATTTTCATCAATCCTTTTATGCAGTAAAAGTATTATGAGAATTATAAAAATCCCTAAATTAATTTCAGAGTTATTATAATCCTCAAATTAAATTTCAAAAAAATTCAAACAATATTCTAAATATTCTTCAACTTTATTTAACAAGGGATAAGTCATTTTATATCCTCTCCAACGAATTGTCTTGAGTTGAAAATTTGTTTGAATATCCAGAAAATCCAAATAGTTATTTAAAACAATTGCCAACTCTTTTACTATGTTGAAGGAGTCATATTACCTTCTCTCATTTTAATTTTTTGTGTTATTTTAAATAATAAACTCCAAAATTACCAACAATGAATATTAGGGAAAGTTCTTTTATTCCCTCTCTTATTAATATTCAATAAACTCCAAAAGTTTTCAAATCCTAATAAATCAAATATATCAAGTAAAACAATCATTATTATTTAATTTATTAACATTCCAAAATTTGGAAGATTTTGGGATGTTACAAACTACCACCCTTAAAAGGAATCTCGTCCTCGGGATTCGAAAAGTCTAGAAAGAAAAGGTTAGGGTTTGGTTCTTCCTTGAAAATCCATTGATCCTCCGATGGTCTAGGGTGCTACCACCCTTAAAAGGAATGCGACACGATCTTGATGAGTCTTGCTTCATCGATGACATCCTTCATAGAGATTTCATCTCCTCCTCTCATGTCGTGAATCCTTAGCAAAAGAGGAGTCTTCCGTATACTGAACCTTATTGGTTTGCACGGTCAAGTGTCAACACTAAGTAACTATCGATTCCCTCATGGTGGTCATCAAGAATACTTTTACGGGATACCTTCAGGAAATGGTCTTGGTCTACACTCATCGTATAACCTACTATTATCAACGGGAATCTTCTACAAGGGTCAACATCTTACCATTCTATGGTTTAGGCTTAACCTCGTCGCCTATCTACTATAGGTAAGTCACTCAAGATTTACTATCCCACATAGCAAGAGCGAATAATAAGAGTTGTTGTCATGGTGATCAATCCATTCCGCACCCAAATCATTACCTTGTATATGGTTTAGTGAATCTCGCAATCTAACACTTGGACATCCTCACAAGCATTGCAGAAATTATTCTTGATCTTGAACTAGGTTCAGATAAACCCATGGTTCTGCAAGCCAAACACAACATCTATCGTTTCTTCGCAACACTCAGGTTTGCGCAAACTGCTATAAAACATGCACTAGTGAACTACAACTAACTCTGGGGTTCTTCCTTCAGCAAGATTGTGCTTGCTTGTTGTAAGATCCTCGCACATTGGGTTACATTTGAACTCGGCATTAAGTTGCATCTATCTTTATTCCAGTCGTGTCATTATCAGCCTTTGTAGTAACTCCTTCATTGTAGGATGAGGGTGAGGGGGAATAGAATGTAGAGAGAGATATATACCCATACAAACATCACACTAGTTTTGAAAATAAGTTTTGATGTGTAGCTGTCGGTAAAACACTACCATGCATGCATCAACGATTGCATCATTTATCGGAACGAGAACGCAGAAAAACCCATTTGTCTGAAGTGCAATGTTTCTCGATACAAGAAGGATGGAAAGACGAAAACTCCTTGAAAGTTATGTGGTACTTTCCGTTGACTGCCCGTCTGCAACGGTATTTCGTTGATCGTAAGGAAGCAGAGCTAATGCGCTGGCATAAGGAACGGGAGAAGCCGGATGATGGAGATGAGCCAAAGTTGAGACACCCCGAAAATGCTAGCCAGTGGACAGCACTAAAAGGTGAAGATGGGGATTTCGCGGCTGATCCACGAAATATCATGCTTGGTGTGAGTACCGACGGCATGAATCCGTATGGCAACCAGAACACCAATCATAGCTCATGGCCCGTGTTTCTATGGATGTACAACATTCCTCCCTGGATGTGCATGAAGACAAAGTACATACAAAAGAGTATGCTGATTCAAGGGCCGAAACAACCGGGAAACAACATAAATCTATATCTTGAGCTACTGAAAGAGGAGTTGCAGGTGATATGGAACCCTGGGGTCAGGACATGGGACGCTTTTAAAGGAGAATATTTCATGATTAAAGCCGCGTTGATCACGACGGTGCATGACTATCTCGGTTACGGATATGTCTCAGGCCAGGTGTGCCATGGACATTGCGGATGCACAAGGTGCATGGATGATACAGCGTCTCTGCAGCTATCCTCGAAAACCGTGTACATGGGGCATCGAAGATGGCTAGAACCAGGTGAACCATGGAGAAAGCGTGGATATATGTTCCATGGAGAGGTTGAGAAGAGAGGGCCTCCACGTAAGAGGAGCGGCACCGAAATCAAAATGTTGTTGGATGCTTGGGAAGAGTGCCCCTCACCGGGAAAGAAGAAAAAGGCACAGGAGCCGCTCCTTAGGGTATGGAAAACGAAGTCTGTTTTTTGGGATTTTCCGTACTGGAAGATCCTCGACACTCCTTATAGCCTTGATCAAATACATATCACGAAGAATGTTCTCGAGAGCTTGCTTGGCACACTTCTGAACATGCCGGAGAAGACTAAGGACGGGCCAAAGGCAAGAACTGACTTGAAAATCTTGGGTATAAGGGAAGATCTTCATGGAGCACCCCCGGAGGAGAATGAGACGGAGATGGACATGGGAAAAAGCCAAGAAGAAGAAGGAACATTATTTCCCCCCTCTTGCTTCACCTTAAGTCAGAAGGAGGTCGATCAATTTTTCAAGTGCCTTGTTGAAATCAAAGTTAGTTCCGGTTTCTGTGGAAAGATAAGCAGATATCTAGACATTAAGAAGAAAAGGTTTAGCGGGATGAAGTCTCATGACTATCACGTGACGATGACCCAAATACTCCCGGTTGCACTTAGAGGGATAATGGATAAGCACGTCTGTGATACACTTATTGGTCTATGCAAATTTTTTGACACAATCTCTCAAAAGTCGATCAGTGTGAAGCAGCTCCAAAGGTTGCAAGAAGAGATCGTTGTCATATTATGTGAGCTTGAGATGTATTTCCCACCTGAATTCTTGGACGTCATGGTGAATCTGTGTGTCCATATTGTTGACGACATCATCGACCTCGGCCCGACATTCCTGCATAGCATGATGCCATTCGAAAGGATGAATGGGTTCCTAAAAGGCTTCGATCGTAACATGTCCCATCCGGATGCAAGCATCGTACAGGGATATCTCACCCATGAGTGCATTTCTTTCTGCGAGAGTTATCTAGGTGTCGAAAACCCTGTTGTTGGTTTGCCCGTCAAGAAGCACCTTGGCAGACTCGAAGGAGTAGGTCACATCATTGGCTCAAGGGAATTTCATGTGGACTATTCGGGTCGACGCACATATTTTGACAGAGCAAACTTAGTAGTGCTACAACATCTACAACTGATAGATCCTTTCTTGGCACTTCACAAAGACATCATTGAAAAGTACCACCTTGACCTTGGGATAACTAAGACTGACACCGAAGTTACTAGAGAGCACAACTCTTCTTTCTTGTGTTGGTTCAAAGAGCACGTTCTTGCTAATCCTCCACAACAGGGTTGCACGGACAACGAAAGTGTGATATACGCCTTAGCACATGGCCCCGCGGTCAACCTCGCCACTTATCAGGCATACGACATCAACGGTTACACATTCTGCACTAAGGAGAAAGATAAAAAAAGTGATTATCGGAACTCAGGGGTGACGATGGAATCCATGAACGGCGATGGCGTAATTGAAAGATTCTACAGAAGGCTAAAAGAGATCTGGGAGCTTGAGTACTGTCAGGGGGGATGGACCAATCCCATAACTCTGCATTAGATCTATGGGCCGTCTCACCTACCGAAGGCCCACGAAGAAGACCCGACCACGGGTCGGTTGCGCCAAGGAAAGAAGATTGAAGACGTAGAAGGAATTTGACTTACCTTGTATAGCAAATAACATATTTGTAAAGTAGAATAGGACTCCACCTCGTGTCGGAGTCGGACTCGTGGAATCCCGGGACACTGGCGCCTTCATAAGCCGAGGTCCATGGGATCCAGGGTCAGACAACAATCTTAGCCTAAGATAGGACTAGACACTAGTCGGTGAAACCTAGATCTCACCGAGACTAAGTTTCGACCGACTCTCTTGTAATCAATCAAAATCGACTCTTCTTTCGAGAGTCGGAACTCATAATAAGAGGAAGCAGGAGTAGGCTTTTACCTCGAGACAAAGAGGGGCTGAAACCTGGGTAAATTGCCGAGTCTCTTATCAATATCGACTCTCTCCACGAAATCTCCTCGCAGCAAAGGTCCCATCTTAAGTTCGACTCCTCGAACATCTACCGTGACTTTCCCACGACAGTTGGCGCCCACTGTGGGGCCTGCGCTCGTAGGTGTTGAGATTCTTGAGGGAGCTCTGCTAGGCATGGAGGGATTCATTGCTGGACGGATCACCAGCAGCCGGTGCGGGAAGCTATGCATCAACGACTCTACTTGGGGCCCTGAAGCCGATTCCGTCGAATCTGGATATCAGGTCCCAATCGGGTCCATCCACATCTTCATCAGCAAGACAGACGGATCAGAGCCAGAGCCGGATCCTGAAGTACCTGTCGAATCTTCGAGTCGGCGACACGCCGGCTCCAAGCGCGCTTTCGTCAGATTCATTGATGAGTCTCCAGAGCCGGAGAGCTCTGTCGAGTCCTCAATGTACGACGCCTCAAAAGAATAGACTAATGTCGACTAACATCCCAGTGAGGAAAGCTTCTCGGACGAGGGGTCTATCCGGTCAGTGGGAAACTACAGACTCGGTACCGGCACGCCAGCCTACAAACCAGTTTGTCCCTACTTCGATCCTCCGTATTGCGCCACGGTATTCATGGCCGACACTGAAGGATCAGGAGGCCAGCTGATACGTCCCAAACGTATCTATAATTTCTGCTTGCTCCATGCATGTTTTGTGTGATATTGCTATGCTTTTGATATACTTTCATATATTTTTATAACATATTTTGGAACTAACCTATTAATGGTTGCAAGAGTGCACAAGTTCTTGGTTTTGTACTTTATGTGTAGGAATTACTTGGATAAAGGAAAAATCACAAAAGGAGCCTTGTAGGAGTTGGACTCTTAACTCTCCCCAAATCTGTCCCCACCAGACAGGTTTTAAAGATCTCCTCGGAAACGATAGAAGACGGCCTCAAACGGAAAAACTTAAAACTACAAAGTTGTAGGGAATTTTTTCCGGTGGATTTAGACATAATATTCGGCCCAATCGGAGTTCGGATGCTTCCAGAAACCCCGAAATAAAGAAGACGTAATCTGGATGTCGGGAATCCGAGAGTCTATATAAAGAGAGGAAACCTAGGTCAAAGGGCACCACGAAATTTCCTCCCCCTTGGCAGTCGTCTTGAGGGGGAGATCAATCTCCATGGCAGCATCATCTCCAAGGAAGAAGAAGGGGCCAAGGGCCGCTGCCCCCAAGGGTCGTGGCCGCCGCCGCCGTCGTCGCCGTCTCCTTCATCTCCTCCGGGCTGCACCTCTCCATCAACAACTCTCCCTCTCACCATGTCCATGTTTGAGTAGTTCCCCTCGGGGCTAAGGCTTATATCTTGATCTATGTGGTTTCTCTCTCTCCCATGATGTGATCTTTGTTGTGATCACAGGCTATGTTAATCTAGGGTGATACCATGATATTTCCCCTTCCTCTATGTATTGGATTGATGTACTCAATTGATCTTATCTAGTATAATTTCCGAGACCAAGGTGGTAGCGGTTTATTGGACATGGGTTAGAAGAATATTATCATGAGTGATTTCCTGTTTTGTGCGTTGATTGAAGATTGAGAGTCTCTTGGTGCTTGTCTTTGACTATCCTTTAGATATGTTGTGGTGATTGTGGTACTCTCTTTGGATGGCCGCGGTGACATTGGGAAATCCATAGATTGAGAACTACGAACTTTGAGGTGTGCTTTTGTAGCCCTACATAATTCTCATCCTCTCTTGACCACAAAGGAATGACCTCCGAGTGCGTCTCCATTGCATGTTTTATGGGAAATATCATGTGATTAGACTATGTTAATGTTGTTGAGAGTTGCCACTAGTGAAAGTATGAAGCCTAGGCCTTGTTTCCATCATTGTTACACCGTTTGCACTCACTTTTGTTACTTGTTTCTTTGTTGCACTTTTTATTACAGATTTATATTACTTCGTTTTATCACACCTATCACCCATATTTTACCATCTCTTCGCCGAACTACTGCACCTATACAACTCCTAGTTGTATTAGGTGTGTTGGGGGCACAAGAGACTTTTGTATCTTAATTGCAGGGTTGCTTGAGAGAGACTATCTTCAACCTCTACTTCCCTGAGTTCGATAAACCTTAGGTCATCCACTTGAGGGAAATTGCTGTTGTCCTACAAACCTCTGCGCTTGGAGGCCCAACATAGTCTACAAGAATAGAAGTGTGCGTAGACATCACCAGCCGGCTCACAACCAAGGCACAGACGCGGAAGCCGGTGGAGCCCCTAGTGCAAATAGGGACTCGGCAGCCCGTCCATCAGTACAAGTCCCCACCAGAGCCCAAGCCCTCGCTGACGCCCTAACCTCCCTCGATGAGACCTTGGCAGTACCAATGACGCTTGAGAACCAGGAGGCTTGGAAGAAAAGGGTGAACGAGCTCAGGGACCGGATAGCAAACTTGCGAGTGGAGGCCAACGCCGAGAAAGAACAGATGATGGAAAAGGAAGCCCGGCTCATTCAGGAAGCCACGCGTCTTCGGGAAGAGTCGGATCTGATAGATGCTCATCAACTGAGCCTCGCCTATACACGACCGCAGAGATATACGAGTCGATTTCCCCTTGACCTTCAAGCATGAGCAATGTTAAACAGTCCTGACTAGTCGACTCCCCCAGGATTCACGCCTCCCAGGCAGTCGGCTCCTTCACCACGTCAAGAACGCTTCCATACACCTCCCCATCACTTCAAAAATCCCATGTCCAATGTCATGGTAGCAACTCAATACCTAGCCAACGCACCAATTCAAGGAGACACCCCAGCAGACCGTGCTTCCTGTGCAGCTCTCGACTTCCTCAAGACGGCGATCACACAGCAGGGCCAATACTCACAAGGAGTCACATACATACATGGAACTCCGTACCGAAGCGTAAGCCGACAAGCAGAATCACCGTCTCCAGCGGCCTCAGGCAGCCAGCATCACCATAGAGTGCCTCCAACCCCTCCAGGGGGACTGAGGATTATGGAGCTACCGGTTCCCAACACCAATCAACGTGTAGAGCCGGCAGCCCCAGTTCCACCACCGGAACCGAACACCGTGTTCGTCAGCAGGCCAGTCGGTAATCGATGCCTAGTGCTAACTTTGAGGAACACATGCTTGCCCCCGGACTTCAAGGGGTCGCGTAAGATCCCAAATTACACGGCTGGCATGGACCCGGCAGCTTGGATCGAAACCTACGACGTCGCCATGGACATGCTTCACGCTGGCGAAGAGGTATGTTCTCGATACTTCACGATGATGCTGGAAGGACCGGCTCGCACATGGTTCAAGAATCTCCCTGAGAATTCCATCACCTCTTGGATAGATCTCAGGGAGAAGTACATCAAGAATTTCCAAGGGACCTGTCGGCGAGCCACGACAATAGTCGACTTAGAGCATTACGTCCAGAAGGAAGGGGACTCGGCCCTGAACTGGGCACGACGAGTTGCGAATATAATCCATTCCTCGGATACCATCACCGCACAAACAACAGTGATAGTTCTGGAAAGAAACTGCAAGTTTGGGCCTGTAGTGCACAAGATCGGCCGACTGAAGAGGACGGTCAGCAACATAGGAGAGCTCATGAATGCAGTTATCAAGTATGCCGAGTCAGACAAAAGCAAGTATGCCGACCTGGAAGAAGATAAATCCACCCAGGGAAAAAAGAGCAACGGCAAGGGGGCTCAGAACCAGAATCAACCGGGCTAAAGAATACTCAATCATAATACTTCCGACTTGGTAGCCAACACAACTGCCGGATCCCAAAGGCAGAAGAAGGGGGGCAACGACTACCGCGGCAAGCAGGAAAGAAATTGCCAACCCCCAGCTACCTTTGAAGAAGCTGTGAAAAGACCTTGCCCGTTGCACAGAAAACCCGGACATCCAGCCGTTCACACTTGGGAACAATGCAACTTCATGAAGGAGTACCAAAGGCGAGGAGGACAGGGCCCCCTGGGTCAAGTGGAGGAACCGGTCAAAACAGTAACAACCAAAACAGATTTGGTCAGCAAGGAGCTGGCACGGCACCACAGTACCAGGGATCTCAGGGAAGCGGACAGCAAAACCAATCAGGGCGTGTTGGATACCAATCAAGACCAAAACATCTCCAAGACCACTCAGCTTATCATGTCTTTACCACCAGCAGCTGCCAAAGGGACAAGAAGCTGCAGCAAAGAGCCGCTATGTCCGTGGCCACAGAGCCGGCTTGTCCTAGGTGGCTTAACTGGTCTGAGCAACCGATCACCTAGACAAGGGACGACCACCCCCCTGTGGTAGAAAACCTAGGTTCTTTGGCCTTAGTAGTTTCTCCACAAAGTGGATGCTACACATTGGACAAAGTACTCATGGATGGAGGAAGCAGCATCAACATCCTTTACTACGAGACCTTTCATAGGATGGGACTGACCCACAAACAGTTGAAAACCTCCAACACCGTGTTCCATGGAATAGTCCCAGGGAAGTCGGCACGTCCGATAGGAAAAATTTACCTGGAGACGGCCTTCGGAACTCCTGAAAACTTTCGCTCTGAAATCATACCTTATGAGATGGTAAAACTCGGGAGTCCATATCAAGCCATCTTAGGAAGACCGGCTTATGCCAGGTTCATGGCTCGGCCATGCTACGTTTACCTGAAACTGAAAATGACGGGTCCCTACGGACCAATTATAGTGGATGGAAGCCGATCCAGAGCCACGGAGTGCGACGAGCAGCATGTCAAGTTCGCGCAGTCGGCCTGCGCCAAAGAGGATTTATCAGAATTCTAGGAGAAGGTAGATTCGGCAGACACCACCATCCTGAAGAAACCGACTCCTGATAACAACCTCAAGTTCCAACCGGCACAAGATACGAAGAAAGTAGATTTTGTCCCTGATGACGCTTCCAAGCGGTTCATCATTGGGACAGAGCTATCCGACAAATAGGAAGGCACGCTCATCGAGTTCCTCCGTGAGAATCGGGACATCTTTGCATGGAAACACTCTGATATGACAGGTGTCCCGAGGGAACTCGCTGAGCAACACCTAAATATTGATCCAAAACTAAAGCCGGTCAAACAATTCCTTCGTCGTTTCAACGACGAAAGGAGGAACGCCATTGGGGAAGAGATAGACCGGCTCCTTGCCGCCGGGTTCATCATGGAAGTTTTCTATACAGAGTGGCTTGCGAACCCGGTCCTCATTTTGAAAAATAACGGGACCTGGCGTATGTGTGTTGACTACACCGACTTAAACAAGGCTTGCCCGAAAGATCCCTTCGCATTGCCTCACATCGATCAAATCATCGACTCCACTGCAGGATGCGAGCTCCTGTGTTTTCTAGATGCCTACTCAGGTTATCACCAAATCAAGATGGCCCTCGAGGACCAGGAGAAAACGGCTTTCATCACTCCCTTTGGGATATACTCCTACACTTCTATTCCTTTCGGCTTGAAGAACGCAGGAGCCACATATCAGCGAACGGTGCAGAGCTGCCTCAAGGAGAAAATCGGGCACAACTTACACGCCTATGTAGATGACATAGTCATCAAGTCTCAAGTTGTCGACTCGCTCATTAGTGATCTCCAGGAGACCTTCAAGAATCTACGCAAGTACAAGATGAAGTTAAACCTGGCCAAGTGCACCTTCGGGGTCCCTGCAGGAGAACTCCTCGGGTACATAGTATCAGAAAGAGGCATTGAGGCAAACCCAGAAAAAATCAATGCCATCATGGCTCTCCAGAAGCCGGACTCCGTGAAGGGAGTTCAACGACTCACAGGATGCGTGGCTGCCCTAAGTCAGTTTATCAGCCGGCTTGGGGAAAGGCAATCCCCTTATACCAACTCTTGCGGAAGTCAGAAAAAATCGTCTAGGCTGATGAAGCCGATCAAGCCCTGGAATCACTGAAGCAGCAACTGTCCCAGGCCCCGATCTTGGCGGCTCCCAAGCCAAAAGAGTCGATGCTACTCTATATTTCATCCAACAACTGAGCAGTCAGCGCCGTAGTTGTGGTTGAACGTATGGAAGCCGGCAAAGAGCATCCCTTGCAGAGACCGAAGTATTATGTTAGTGAGGTCTTGACTTCATCGAAGAAACACTACCATAATTGGAAGAAGCTATTTCTTGGGGGTGTTCATGGTCAGTCGGAAGCTCAAACATTACTTCCAAGAGCATCCCATAACCGTAGTCAGCTCAGCACCACTTGCAGATATCATCCAAAACCGTGAAGCCACGGGAAGGATTGCAAAGTGGGCTATAGAGTTGGGGGCTTACCACATCAAGTATGAACCACACACGGCCACCAAGTCCCAAGCACTAGTCGACTTCATCAATGACTGGACTAAAATCCAAGCAACTCCAGATGCCACCGTAAATTGTTTCTTTAATAACTTTTTAACCGTTGCTCCAAATAAAATGTTCTTTATATGTAACTTGACTAGAATTGCATGTAGATTGTGTTTATGCTGCTCTTGCTTGCTAAAAAAGTAATAAAAATATGTTTAGGGCAGAACAGTACCAAATTCCATTTTTTCGTGGGGTCCACAATAGTTTGCCATGTCTAGGATTTCACCCCACTTAAATTGACTAGCTTAGGTAGTTTATTTATGCTTCACCTCTTGCTATGCTTGAGTTGCCCTGTTAACAACCTTTGTTGATCACCTTGTGTAGCTAAACAACTTGAACCTCTCTAAATGTGCGGTATCGTCGTGTGTGACGAGTACTGTTAGTAACCGCTCTCGACGGTAGGTGTGATGTCTCGCGTTGCCGTGCCTTGTGTTGTCTCTTTGATCTTGTATTGCTCCATAGTAATAGTGGTGCACCGTTGATTGCTTTCCAATGTTTCCTTCTTGTGTGCTACCGCGGGTACCTTTCCGAGACGATGCGAGCTTGCGATCAACTACACCTTCGGAACCCGACTTATCAACAGGCAAGGACTATGCATTACTTATGATCCATTCTATTTCAACCAGCGGTTTGCATGCTAGTCTAGGATAGGTTCGATGTTTGATCCTACCACATGTTTACAGCCTCTCTTTCAAACCGATACTGCCATGTCCCCTCCCAGCAAACCATGTACTGCTATGTTACTATTGCTCGTTGCTCAGCCCCTGCTTAGTATGCATGCTTAGGATGCTACGATGTTACCCTGTTACTCCTTGGTTTGGGATATCACATTATTATTATTGTTGTTGATGATATGATTATTATAATGTTAACTATATTCGACGAAGGATGGAAGGTCTAGGCTATCCCGCCCCGACGCTTTGTTCCATTCGAGTCACCTAGGATTCGAGTTCCGGGTATTGGTTTTAAGACTGAGCGTGCCTAACCGCGTGTGGGATGCTATGGGGTCCCCTTGTTTTACCTAGCTAGCTTCAAACATTTCTAGTGGTGGCCCAAGCTGATTTTACCATTTGAAAACCGCATGCATAACTGGTCTGCAGCCAGTGGATTTAAAACAAACCGGGCCAGTGGGATGGTATATCCTGTTGGTCCACACCTGGAAGCTAGGGCGCCTGCCCAGGCGAGGGTAGGATATCCCGACCTCGTCCATACGGTAGAGACCGATTCGAGAGCGCGGCCGGCTTTTGAGTTGGATGTCGACTCACTGGGGGCCACCCGGATTTGTGCGTTGTTAGTTAGAGGGACCTGTCGTTCCGGATCTCTCAGGACTAAATCATAAAATGGTTGCCTATCATGGGTAGAAACTGAGAGAGATGGGCGTGCGTGCGGAGCCTTGTAATGGGCAGTTGGTACACCCCTGCAGGGTTAAATCTTTTCGAGAAGTCGTGTCCACGGTTATGGACGACTTGAGACCTACTCCTTGTTCATAGACAACAACAACTGAGATAATCTTAATATAACTTGATCAATGTGTGTGTGCCTTGACTGCTTCTTCTTCGTCGGGATGCGAAGAGGAGGACAAGGATAGGATAGGTGTTATGATTGCGTAAGTAGTTGACAGCAAGACTTGTTGGAGGCGATTCCTCATCGAATGCTTGGCTTCTTATCTTACTCTCTAGATCGTTAGCCACTTCATAAATGCTAGCGCGGCAGCAACCTCAGCACTTACCCCATCCTTACCGTAAACTAATAGTTGTCCTAGAATGACGAGTGATGAAGTCCTTGCTGGGTCAGTTGACCACTACAGTTGGATGTTGAGTACTTCTGTACTCATGATACTACCCCCAAACTCTTTTCAGGGTTCTTGATCGACAACAGGTACGGTGATCGACGTTTCACGTGGAGACTCGACGACGACTAGTCAGGCGGATCCCGGCGGAGGGCCTGGACCCGTGTGGTTATGAGGATCGATGTTTTTCTCTTTGCCAGTAGGCATTTGACTGTAGTCTGTACTCAGACATGTATCTTCCGTTGTTGTATTGTATTAAGGCAGTTGTATACCGATTGTATGAGATGTTGTAACCTTGTATCTGTAATGTTGTGATATCATGTTGGAAATCCGGGGCGTATGACTTCGTCATATGTCGCGGTGGGACCGATATGTGCTTCGTCACTGGATCTGGATGGAAACATCTAGATCTAGAACAGTACCGCATATCGGGCCTAGTTCTTTTCCCGCATCTTCAGTTTGGTCCCTACTCTCTAAAACGGAATATCGAGGTCTTAAATCTTCTGTAAGTAGTTCAAGTGAGGTCTTAATACTTTCAAAATGCATATCTAAGTCCAAAATATTTTATGAGTGGTTCAAGTGAGGTCCTATTTTTGTATTTACTGATTTTTAATTTAAATTAATATATTCCAAAAGTTCTAGAAAATATTTAAAACTTTAAAAAAACATAGGAATTAAACCGTAAGTCGGATGAAAATAATTTATATATTAAAAATGATCAGAAAAATCCAACGAATCCGAATATGCCACCCACATACCTGCCACCCCCTTATAAGATATCGGACATGGAGCTTTCCCCTTCGAATCGTTTGACCAATAATCACCTGGAGCTGGGAAAATATTCCCAGATATTTGCCCGCTCTGTCTAAAATGCCTAGCACCGCATTAGTTCACCCCTACCCTAGCTTAACGTATTACCATAGAGATTCCCCAAAATCATGCTAAGAATAGCTAGGATTTCCAGAAGAAGATGCCATTCATTTGATGAGAAATAAAAAGGAATATCGAGAATTCGTGTGGCTGAAGCTGAAGTAGCTACTTTCGAAGTAAAAGAAAGAAAAGCAACGACTGAAGTGGAGGAGTCAGAGTCGAAAAGAGGATTCCTCGCTTCTTTCTCTCATGCAAAACCGTGCATGAGACTTTCATCTCGCACGGCTCCTAAGTGATAAAAGAAAGAAGAACTCGTCTTCTCTTTTTTGATTACCTTCCTCGTGTATGTATAAGACCGAATCCATTCTTGCTATTGTTTGTCGTGTATTTATTGTTTCTGTCCGGCAGCGGTCGCAGGGTCTATCGGAAGAAAAGGACTGAAAAGAAACAATAAATACATGGCAAACAATAGCAACACTTGAACCTCACTTGATATATATTAATTTAAATTAAAATCAATAAATACAAAAATAGGACCTCACTTGAACCAAAGCCACCTCCCTTTCACCTCGTCTCCTACCCACGACCAACCCACTTTCACCTCGTCTCCTACCCACGACCAACCCACCATGGAACCACCTTCTGGGCCCCGCCGCCGTCCCACGACTACCTTCGCTGGCCGCGCTACCGCGCCCCACCGCTGCCTCACGACTACAACCGCGCCGCTGCCACTCCGTCCATCTATTCCAGCGTTGAGAGTCAGTAGATCCCGCTGGCGGCGATGTCGAGTTGCCGGAGTCCCCCCTTCCCAAAAGAATGGCCTCCTCGAGCCGCGTCTCCATGAGTTGGCTCCGCGCTGGTCCAACTTTTCAGTGATGCTTCGCCACACCGGTGAGAAGAGGAGGCGGTTGCCTCCGCCGCGGAGCCTGAGCGCATCTCCCCCTCCTCTCTGCCATGGATCCAGCAAGCACCACAATTGACGTTCCTATCTCGGCCGGATCCGGCGAGCGCGGCACCGTCCCGTGCTGCCCGCCACGGATCCAGCGAGCGCCACACCTGGCGTTCTTCTCTCGCACGGATCCGGCAAGTGCTGCTCAATCCCTTCCTCCCCGGTCTTGATCTGGACAAAGCAGCGGTAGTTACAGGTGGCGATGGACGCGGGGAGCTCGCCGGCGTGCTCCACCCAGATGCTTCGAAATCATTACCTCGCTGTCGGGCGCACTGTTGTGGAGGACGAGCAGCGGGCTCGTGTTGGTCTTCGCCGAGGTGGGGCAGAGATGTGCTCTCCCCAGCTACTCGATCCACCTCCAGCCGCCGGCCATTGCACCTCTCTCTATATCCCTAAAACTACCGCGGCAAGCTTCTGTGTTGTGATTCTTGATGCATCGTCCAAGGAAGGCAAGGATTTTAGCACGGAACCTGCTAATTGCACGCCTTTCTCCGCATGCAGTTAGGAAGGAGCCCTCTACTACTATTTTTTTTTTGTTACACTCCCTCCATTTTATAATGTAGTGCGCAGATTTAAGTTTGACCATAAATTAGACCAACTACGATTAAAAATTATATCATTGAATTCGTATTCGAAAGAAGTTTTCAATGTTATAATTTTTGTCCCCGCCGTAGTTGGTCTTGTTGGTTTAATTTATGGTCAAACTTAAATCTCGATAATCGTAGGCGCACTATATTGTGGAATGGAGGGAGTACTATTTTCCCTGTATTCCTTTTCTATTTTATTTTGAGATGCTGCAAATTGCTTAATTCTAAAGAAAATCTTGTGTGGATACTTCTAGTTTCATGTGCGTATATGGAAGTGATAGTTTGCCTTTTTTTTTTTTTAGCAGTTGACTTGTCATGATTGTAGTAGTTAAATTTGCCTTTGCAAATTGTGGAGATTGTGGGAAAATTACATGATGTTAACTGTCTAGTTTTCGATAGTTAATTATCTTAATTTTTCGTAGTTAGTTATGACGGTCTCGGCAATTAGCTTAACCCCATCCAAAAATAACACAAAGTTAATATTCTTAGTCTCGTCAGTTAATTTGAGCAATTTGTATCTTGGCAGTCAGCATGAACAAGATGGAAAAAGAATAAAAAAGAA
This sequence comes from Bromus sterilis, assembly GCA_950022295.1. Taxonomy (NCBI): domain Eukaryota; kingdom Viridiplantae; phylum Streptophyta; class Magnoliopsida; order Poales; family Poaceae; genus Bromus; species Bromus sterilis. Next base: position 150,620,341 of record OX465599.1, on the reverse strand, counting down.
AAACACAAATATTCTATCTGACAGTTAGATGTTTTAGTTCCCGCGGTTAGCTTGATTGGTAAAAGAGAATGAAAAAAAATTACTCACGGTAGTAAACTCGGTGCTAACTGCCAAAAACTCCATGCACTTAGCTTTTTCGATCATGGCCATTAGCTTGACCTGAATGAAAAAAGAAAAAAAAGGAAAAGGCAAAATTTTCAGTCCCGCGGTTAGCTTGCTCTTCATAGAGAAGTTAGTTGTTTCAGTAACCGCAGTTAGCTTGACACGAGAAAAAAGAACGAAAAAAAATTCACTCCCGTCGGTTAAACTTGGTGCTAATTGCCGAAAAATCCTAGCAGTTAGATATTCCGGTCTTGGTAGTTAGCTTGATCCGATCAAAAAAAGAATAAATATATTAAAAATGATTTTTTTAGTTTGGAAGTTAGCTTGCTCTGTATAGCCCAGTTAACTATTCCGCCCGAGTAGTTAAAGTCTACTGTAGCAGTTAGGACAAAAAGTTCGAAAATGACGTTTGTTTTCTCAAAACTACTCTTAAACCGTAAAGAATCTAAAAAAGTGATCTATACAAAAACGTACGGGCTAATCGATAGCTTTCCAACGGTGTATCATATGCATCATTCTGATCAATGGATCAAAAAATTCTTTCACAAAAACTTAGAAAAATCGTTTGGTGAAATTTTAGTTTTTTGAATTTTGTTTAAAAACCGTAAAGATTTTGAGAAAATGATCAACATGAAAACGTTTCTGCTATTCAATAGCTATTTAACGGTATATAATTTTAGTTATTCCGATAAACGGTTAAAAAGTTAAGAGAAAAAACTATGCAAAATACTGCACCAAAAAAAGTTCCGCGAGACAGTTAACTAGTGTCCGACGGGCGGTTACCTGACGTGTTTCTGCTCAGTTGGGAAGGGTTCCTGAATAGCTTATTCAAGAACCGGTTGCAGAATAGCTTGGATGTATATAAGAATAACTATTCCTCAACCAGGATGATGAATAGTCAATCCCGGGTGGGTCTATTTATAAACCCCTTAAGGCCTTGTTCGGTTGGTGGGGATCCATTCCCCTAGTGGATTCAATCCACACATGGTTTGGGTGATCCCCACCCTGTCACCCATTCCCCACTAATCCATCCCTTCATAATCCTTGCCTACATATCATTGTTCGGTTATACCCTGCTCGAGAGAGAAGGATCGTGGTCGGAGATTTGTTTTATCTGGCGCACCGTTTCCTGTTTGTGGATCAGGCGGGTATTAGTTCCACGGACCAGGAGGAGTGGATTTTATCCACGTGGAATTTAGGAAGTTTCCAAGGGATTGCTCAGGGGTCTGACCCACTCGAGGTTTAACCAAAAGCGTTTATAAGGCATTATGGAATCGAACCGCGGCTGGGTGAAAACCATGTGGATATCGCTCAATCCCTGCCGACCCCCGCGGGGAAGGGTGTAAACGAACGAAGCCTTGGAGCAAGTACAATAGGATTACGTAGGCGGGCTGTAAAGCATATGTAACACCCTCAGATGCCTGTAACAGTAATCATCATCACTGTTGACTATCACTGTTTGTTAATCACTGTTATCCCCTGTCCTTAATCAAACTTTGCTTCTGCTCTTTTCAAACCATGCTGGTTGGTAATCAAAACACAAAGCCCAATGCATTTTGCTCATCATGAAACCAACCCTAGTTGAAACTACCTCAAATGGAAATTAAAACAAAAGTGCTCAAATAAAGTTGTTCCAAAAATCATGGAACTATTTTTGTAAATTGCCTAAAATCATTAAAATGATGTTGGACCAACTTTGGTAATTTTTGGAGTTGCAGAAAATTCCAAACAATTCAAACAGTAGGTTAAAACCCTAACTTTGGACATTTAATATTTAAAATAAATACCTAATGAATTTATCTTGCTTCAAAACTTTTTGTGGCACTCACATATAATGTTATACTAATATTGGGACACCTAACCTATTTTATAAAAATGTAGAAGGCACTAAATTAAAATACAAAGAACAGAAGAGTAAACAGAAAACAACACAAATAAGAAAAACCCTAATCTATCGCCTGGGGCGAAGCCCACCGCAGCCCAGCCCAAGTCCCCCCTTGTCTTCTTCCCCAACCACCCCCCCCACCTGCTCCCGTACGGCGCCCATCGTGGACGCGCCGCTGCCAGCCGGCCCCTCCCTCCACCTGCTCCCTCCCGCCATGGACACGCTAAGACCACCCCGACCGACACCCTGGACAACTCCCCCATCCCATTCCCCTCCTCTTCTTCTCGCACGCCTCGGGGAAAATCCTCCCGAGCCGCCGCCGTTAACTGTCGTGGCCAACCGCGGCCACTCGATGAACTAGCCCACCGCACCTTGCCCACTGGACTCGCCGACGTCGACTACGCCACGCTGCAGGAGGAATCGGGTCGTGGCGCCCCTCTGCGACGACTACGTCTTCGTCTTCAACCTCGGCTCCGGCGGGATCCGCGACAAATTCCGGCCACCTCGCACCTCCGTCGAGCTCGCTGCCAGCCTCAACACGTTCCTGGTGAGCACCCCTACCACCGACAACGCCCCGTTCCCCCTCCCGTGCCCCGTGGGCCGATCTGCCATTAGGGCAGAGGCTCCTCGCCGCCGGCTGTCGTCGCCACCGTGGTCTAGCTCACGCTTATGGCGCGCCAAGCGTGTCGTTAGGCTTAGGACGCTCCCCTTTTGGTTCACACGCTAGCGCTCGCTCGAGTTCTCGCACAGAATCGTCGTCGTCGACTTCGCAGTTTTCGGCCGCCGCCTGACCTCGTCGCCGGCACCTTTTCCGGCCACCCAAGACGTCGCCACCACCTGGAATCGACGCGGCGATGTCTTCCAGTTCGAACGCAGCAAATCCCGTGGCGAGTGGAGCCCCCTAGCCGAATCCCGACGCCCTCCCGTGGCCTCCGCCGTGCTGAGCTCGCCGGCGACTAGCCGCCGGCGCCCCCTGACGTGGCACCCCTGGGGCAACCCCCCTGGGTCACTGCCAGTGGGTCCCCGTGGACTAGTTGACTGGGTTGACCAGTCAACTGTGCTGACTGGGCAACCCCAGTCACTGACAGGTGGGTCCCCCTGGATTAATAAAACTTAATGATTTAGATTAATCAAATAATTAAAATTGAGTCACTGACATGTGGGTCCAGGGGTATTTTTCTAATTTAATTAAATGTTTGATAATAACAGAGGATGACATGTGGGTCCCACATGTCAGCACTGTTCTGGATAATGTTGTAGATAATGTTTTGGATAATGTTTAAATAAATAATAAAAGAAAATCCAGAAAATCATTTAAATTGATTTAAAACTTTGAAATTCATAACTTTTAAACCGTAACTCGGATTCAAAAACTTTATACATGAAAGTTGATCAGAAAAATACAACGAATACGAATACGCTATCCGTATGTCTACCACCCCCCTCTAACACAACGAACATCGAACATTTCCCCTCCGGACCGTCTGCCCGATAAATTGTCCGGTACTGTTAGAGTGCCCGAATGAATTTATTCCGAACACGAAAGTTGTCCGGAATGGTTCAAATAGCACGGATACACCCCCCCTTATGTTGTTCCGGTAACCACGACACCTCCGGCTTGATCCTTCCCCCTCCGGACACCCTGTCCGGTAATCACCCGGAGCCGGCAGTTCATCCTCAGATGAATTCCCGCTCCGAGCCTATTCCATTGCACTGCGTTAGAACACCGTTAACTTTTCATCTGTCATGTCATGCATATGTTTGTATATTATTGCTGTGTATTTATTGTTTCTTTCCCCCTTTAATCTCCGGTAGACCCCGCTGCTGCCGTCGACTACACCGCTGCTGAGTACGACTACGTCGTCGACGACCCTACTACTACCGTCGAGCTTGCAGGCAAGCAGAGCCATTCTCTTCCCCAGATATCGCCTATCTTTCCGTACATTTCTTGCACTAGGCATTGTTACTGCTGCTGCTACGATTACAATCCTATTCAACTGCATAGCCTGATTGTTGTCGCCCCTTGATGTGCCTTCCTTTGTCCTATGCTGCCTATTATTCTTATTATGCATTATTCAGCAGTGAGCCCTGCGCATTGTTAGCTAGGATTAGATAGAGGGCCGTGATCACTCAGGGGAGTGAACGCGGATACAATTATTATAACTGCACAGGTACGGTACAATGCAGACACCGCCTCAGGCCCTACCTGGGTTATGCCTAGTCACCTCAAGTGTGAGCTATCAAGGAGTAATCTTTGTACTCCACTCGAGGCTGACTTTGTCTTACCGCCATAGGGTCTTGAGTAACGGTTGTCCTTCAGGTAAGAAGTCGGGCGACCCAACGGTGCCCGCGAGAGGTATTGCGACGGGACGACAGGGAGGGCACGACCAGTGTACCGGTGTGCTTGGCCCCTGGTCGTTGGCCGCGAGAGTTACCAAACCACGAAATTCGAGCTCCTCCAGGAGCACACGCGAGACAAGGTAAGGAGACGGTTCACCTTGTTGGTAACCACAGTGACTTGGTGGGACGACAGGGCAGGCACCGATGTACTGGTGGTCCTGGCTGCTGTCGTTGACCGCGGGTCGGTTAAGTCGAGGCAACGATAATGGTTGTCATGCAGGTTAATTAAAATGCTAAATGGTTCAGTGAATGTCTTGAGTTGGCTATATTCCATGTACGCACTACCTACCCGTGGGAACTACGAGTTATGGGCTCCTCTGCTTCTTAGTGTCGTCCGAGGACTCTTCAGACGTCAGCAGTACCGCGGGCTGATTGCCGGGAAGTGGTGTTGTCTTATTTGCCGCGGCGTGTGATTTGTATTTGCTTTGATTTAACTTCACCGGCCAGCCACGCACCGTGCAGGAGTACGTTTGGGTTGGGGTCCAAGGCCCGGCGTACTTAGGATTTAGACCGGCGGATGACCTCTCTGTTGAGTTTGAAAGATGGGCTATGAAGTGTCGGATAGCCTCGGTGGAGCGTTCCCTAACAAGGTTCCCGCCACCCTGGAGATCCGTGCGTGTAGCGTAACACAAGTGCACCCCTGCAGGGAAGATTGATCTATCGATAGCCGTGTCCACGGTAACAGGACGCTTTATGCTGAAGCTGGATCTTACCACTAGAAACTATTATTATTAAACTGTATGGTTCCGGGTTTTCTTCCTCGCGGGGATGTCGAGGAGGTGAACTCGGAGGCATAGTTAATTATGATTACAACTTATTATTATACAATGCTGCAGCAACTTCTGCTGCATTGTTACTTTCATTACTGTTATATAAACTGTTGGCTGATTCTTACCTCATGCTGCAAGACATCGTCGGAAGATGCTAGTCTTCGTTAGGCCTAGCTTCTTACCCTTGCTCTAAATTTCTGTCTTCAGTCCACTATATACAGCCTCTTCATTCCGTTGATAAAATGCATAATGCTTAGTAGCGGACGTAAGACTCGCGGGTATACTAGATACTCACCTGCTTTATTTCCTTTACTGTTTTGCCTGATCGGCCGCTGCAGCCGACGTTGGAGCTCAGGAGCAGGAGTACCCCGGAGGCGCCTACTACGACGTCGAGTTCCTCGTTGACCAGGAGTAGTACTGTGGATCCCAGGCAGGAGGCCTCGCCTTTTCGTTCTGTATCTCTGATGTGAATTGTGCTAGCCTTCTTAAGGCAAAACTTGACTAACTATGTCTGTACTCAGATATTATGGCTTGTATGACTTATATATTCGGGTCTGTGTGACCCCCTCTATTGTAATATATTTGTTTATCCTTTTGTGTTTAGTGTTGTGCTGTGATATTCTCACCGTGAGTCCCTAATCTTGATCGTGTACCTTGCGTGTATGATTACTGTACACGGATTGATTTTGGGGGTGTCACAAGTTGGTATCAGAGCCGACTGCCTGTAGGAAGCCACCCCACCACTACCTGGTCGAAGTTGAGTCTAGACTTTGAAAAACTATTTTGCTAACTTAATATTTGGCTTACGGGCCCACATCGATGTCACTACGTGTGATAGCTATGGTATTAGGATCTTTTTCTCCTTACCTATGCTCTGGGAATCTACGCTCTTATCCTTGCTGGTAAGTTTTACAAAAGCTGACATTAGGATCACGTTCTCTTGATTCCACCCGGCGTTTTTCTGGTGCATCCCCCATTGATTGAGTCGTGTTGCAGGCGTCGTACGCCAGATCCCAGACCGCGGATCCCATTCTCATTCTGGGCAGGCCGCGCGTTCTCTGGCATCAACTCCTGTGACCAACAGTTTTCTTGCGGCGTGATTGACATAGTGGAATCTATGTCGCGTCGTGTAATCCTTACCGCGGTCTGCGCGCCGCCTAGAGAGTCCCTTTTTCCTTAATTTCTACGACGTTACGCTGCCCGATTTTCGATTGATTCTGTGTGCGCATGTGTATGTCTTATATGACTACTCCTTTATATATATCTGCGCCTCCCTTACGTTGTCGTTTTACTTCAGGCTTGATTCCGGTATCTCATTAAATTTTCATCTCTGAAATACCCCTGTTAAATTCTAGCAGGATGGCTGGTCGTGGTGGTCGTGGTCGTGGTCGTGCTGCCAACGACCCACCTCCGCCGCCGGACTACATGGCCACGATGATGCAGCAGTTCGAGATGAACCGTCAGTTCATGCAGAATATCATGGCTCAGTTCCCCCAGCCGAATCAGAATGGGCACCACCATCAGCATGCCACCGTGACTCTGCACGACTTCACCCGCCTCAACCCCACTATGTTCCGCAACACTGTTCAGCCGCTGGATGCTGATGACTGGCTTCGCGGCATCACTCACGAGCTGGAGTCTGCTAATGTCGATCCAGCCGACTATGTGAACTTTGCGTCTTATCATCTGAAAGGCGCCGCTGCTCAGTGGTGGAGCACCCACAAGCGTTCCCTGCCAGTCGAAGAAGTCATCACTTGGGATGAATTTCAGTCTGCTTTCCGCGCCCGCTACATTCCTCAGGGGATCATGGATCGCAAGGCGGAAGAATTCCGTAACCTCACTCAGGGCGATATGACTGTTGAAGCCTATCAGCGCGAGTTCCTCAACCTCTCTCGCTATGCGGAGGGAGAGATCACCACTGATGCTCGCAGGCAGCAGAAGTTCCGTCGTGGCCTCAACCCTGAACTCAGGCTCGCTCTTGCCGTTCATGATTTCGCCAACTTCGCCACCATGGTGAACAAGGCTATCACCGTCGAGACTGCCCAGATGGAGCACAAGAACTCTCTGAAGCGTTATCGTGACGTTGGCTCATCTTCGGGCGCAACGCAGAAGCGTCGTATCTGGCTCCCTACCAGTGTGACCCACGCAGCTGTCCCTGCTCCAAGGCCGTCTTATGCTGCACCCCGTCTGCCTCCTCCACCGCAGATGCCAAGAGCTCTGCCTGCACCACCCAATGCTACACCCCTTCGTCCTCAGGATGGATTATGCTTCACGTGCCGCCAACCAGGGCATTTTTCCAGGGAGTGCCCCCTGAAACAGAAGCAACTGGTAGTTCACCCCGCTGGCCGTGGAAATGGTCGTGGCAACAACCGGACCCCCAACTATAATACTGGGTCTGCTGCTTATGCCCGTGGACATGCTAACAACGTCAATGTTGAGGAAGCTCAGCAACAATCCGCTACCGTGATGGGTACCCTTCTCGTTAATTCCGTACCTGCTACTGTTTTATTTGATACAGGAGCATCGCATTCATTCATGTCGGAAGCATTCGCATTGTCGCATAACTTCACGCTAGAAAAGATGAACCCACCGATGGTTGTCCGCACCCCAATAGGCCAATGTCAAACCACCAAGATAGTGCCCGGAACCATCATTGAGATTGAAGGGATTGAATTCCTTGTTTCCCCCATCGTTCTAAAAACTTCCACCATAGACCTAATTCTGGGCATGGATTGGTTGAAATTTCACGATGCCGCACTGTATTGTGGCACCAGCTCTGTCCGACTTTTACACCCCTCCGGCGAGATTGTTACCCACACCACCAGAGTAACCCGTAATGCTGAGACACAGATATTTATGATGAACGCTTTGAATGTCCCCCCCCTCGAAGGCATCGAGAACGTTCCAGTCGTTCGCGATTTTCCCGACGTCTTCCCAGAAGAACTGCCGGGAATACCCCCGATCAGAGAAGTTGAATTCGTCATCGACTTGAAGCCAGGCACTGTTCCTATTGCCAAGCGTCCTTACAAGATGCCGCCACATGAACTCCTTGAACTTAAGGAGGAAATCGACAAGGCACTTCAGAAAGGATTCATTCGTCCCAGTTCCTCAGCTTGGGGAGCACCTTCGCTCTTTGTCAAGAAGAGCGATGGGACAAACCGACTGGTCCAAGATTATCGGCCCATTAACCAAGCCACCATCCAGAACAAATACCCACTTCCCCGGATCAACGACTTGTATGATCAACTTGCCGGATCCAAGGTGTTTTCTAAACTCGACTTGAGGTTGGGTTATCACCAAATCCGGGTCCGTGATGAGGACATTCCGAAGACTGCCTTCATTACTCGCTATGGTTCGTACGAGTACACCGTCATGTCCTTTGGCTTAACCAATGCTCCAGCCACCTTCTCCAGATTGATGAATTATATTTTCCTGAAGTACCTCGACCAGTTCGTCGTGGTTTATCTGGATGATATCTTGATATATTCCAAGAATGAAGAAGAACATGCTGAACATCTTCGTCTTATACTGGAGAAGCTTCGAGAACACAAACTCTACGCTAAGTTTTCTAAGTGTGAATTCTGGCTTCCCGAAGTAACCTACCTTGGACATGTGATTTCCAAGGATGGCATTGCCGTCACCCCAGAACGTATCCAGGCTATTCTTGACTGGACTCCTCCCAAGACCGTCAAGCAAGTCCGCAGTTTCCTCGGACTCGCTAGCTATTGCCGCCGTTTCGTCGAGAATTTTTCCAAGATTGCCAGGCCTCTGACTAATCTGCTTCACAAAGGCGTCAAGTTTGAGTGGACAGATAAATGTCAAGAAAGTTTTCAAGCACTCAAGGACAAGCTAACTTCTCCCCCAGTGCTCGCTCCCCCTGATACTCAGAAGGACTTCGTGATATATTGTGACGCGTCTCGTCAAGGCTTAGGCTGTGTCCTATTGCAAGAACGCAAGGTGATTGCTTATGGCTCTCGTCAGTTGCGTACTCACGAGGACAAATACCCAACACATGATCTCGAATTGGTAGCAGTAATTTATGCATTGAAGCTGTGGCGACATTACCTCGTCGGTAATCGTTGCGAGGTCTACACCGACCACCAAAGTCTGAAGTACCTGTTTACTCAGCCAGACCTGAATCTTCGTCAACAACGATGGCTCGAGACAATAGCCGACTTCAACATGGATATTTCGTATACCCCGGGCAAGGCTAATGTGATGGTCGATGCCTTGAGCCGCAAAGCTTACTGTTCTGAACTCGAGGTTCAGGTGCAGCGACCACTCCTGTATGAAGAGTTTCGCAAGTTGAATCTCGAGATTGTTCCTCAAGGCTACGTCAATAACCTGGTTCTCGAGTCAAAACTCGACGCCCTCATCAAGAGTAGACAATCTCTGGCCCCTGACATTGTGAAGATCAAGCAGGACATCGCCGAAGGGAAGCCCTCCTCTTTTACCATTGATGCTAATGAAGGTGATACTGTGTACTTCAAGGGCCGCTTAGTAGTTCTTGTGAGCCCGCCCCACATTAACTGTGGTCCGGATATCATGGAAGAAGCCCATAACTCTACCTTGTCAATCCACCCTGGCAGTACCAAGATGTATAAAGACCTTCGTCAACGGTACTGGTGGCCGTACATGAAGCAAGATATCGCTCGCTATGTTTCTCAATGTGACGTTTGCAGTCGCGTCAAAGCCGGACATCAGAAACCTGCTGGTTGGTTGCGACCACTCCCTCCTCCTGATTGGAAGTGGGACAAAGTCGAAATGGACTTCGTCACCGGTTTTCCTAAGTCACAGAAAGGTAACGATGCCATCTTTGTCGTCATCGACCGATTCTCCAAGATTGCTCACTTCCTACCGGTCAAGGAAACGATCACTGCTAGTCAGTTGGCACACTTGTATATCTGCCGAATTGTGTCACTCCACGGTATTCCGTTGGAGATCAGTTCAGGTCGTGGCAGCATTTTCACCTCACGATACTGGAATAGTTTCATGGAAGCTTTCGGGACTCGTCTGAATCTCAGCACCGCTTATCACCCCCAGTCGCAAGGCCAAGTTGAACGAGTTAATCAAGTGCTGGAAGACATGCTTCGCGCTTGTGTCCTTTCTTTCGGCATGAAATGGGAGGATGCCCTCCCGTACGCGGAATTCTCGTACAACAATAGCTATCAGGCTAGCTTGAAGATGGCCCCCTTCGAAGTTCTATACGGACGTAAATGTCGAACCCCCCTGAATTGGTCAGGAACTGGGGAACGACCCTACTTCGGACCGGATCTTGTCCAAGAAGCTGAAGAACAAGTTCGCATTGTACAAGAAAATCTCAAGGCCGCACAGTCTCGTCAGAAGAGCAACTATGACCGCAAACACCGTGAAATGGAGTATCAGCCTGGTGAATACGCATACCTCCGTGTCACTCCCATGAGGGGCACTCATCGCTTCGGTATCAAGGGCAAGTTAGCTCCTCGCTACATTGGTCCGTTCCGTATCCTTTCCAGGAGTGGACCCGTGGCATACCGGTTGGAATTGCCGCAGAACCTCTCCCAAGTCCACGATGTCTTCCATGTATCGCAACTCCGTCGCTGCTTCAAGGATCCTATCCGCGAAGTGGAGCATGATATGATCGAGCTGCAACAAGACTTGACTTATCGAGAACATCCGAGCCACATTCTCGATCAGTCTGAACGCCGAACCCGCAACAAGACCGTCAAGTTCCTCAAGGTTCAGTGGTCGAATCATTCTAAAGATGAAGCCACTTGGGAACGCGAAGATCGCCTTCGCGATGAATACCCCGAACTTTTCCTTGCTACCACTTAAATTCTCGGGACGAGAATTCTTGTAGTGGGGGAGATTTGTAACACCCTCAGATGCCTGTAACAGTAATCATCATCACTGTTGACTATCACTGTTTGTTAATCACTGTTATCCCCTGTCCTTAATCAAACTTTGCTTCTGCTCTTTTCAAACCATGCTGGTTGGTAATCAAAACACAAAGCCCAATGCATTTTGCTCATCATGAAACCAACCCTAGTTGAAACTACCTCAAATGGAAATTAAAACAAAAGTGCTCAAATAAAGTTGTTCCAAAAATCATGGAACTATTTTTGTAAATTGCCTCAAATCATTAAAATGATGTTGGACCAACTTTGGTAATTTTTGGAGTTGTAGAAAATTCCAAACAATTCAAACAGTAGGTTAAAACCCTAACTTTGGACATTTAATATTTAAAATAAATACCTAATGAATTTATCTTGCTTCAAAACTTTTTGTGGCACTGACATATAATGTTATACTAATATTGTGACACCTAACCTATTTTATAAAAATGCAGAACACACTAAATTAAAATACAAAGAACAGAAGAGTAAACAGAAAACAACACAAATAAGAAAAACCCTAATCTATCGCCTGGGGCGAAGCCCACCGCAGCCCAGCCCAAGCCCCCCCTTGTCTTCTTCCCCAACCACCCCCCCACCTGCTCCCGTACGACGCCCGTCGTGGACGCGCCGCTGCCAGCCGGCCCCTCCCTCCACCTGCTCCCTCCCGCCATGGACACGCTAAGACCACCCCGGCCGACACCCTGGACAACTCCCCCATCCCATTCCCCTCCTCTTCTTCTCGCACGCCTCGGGGAAAATCCTCCCGAGCCGCCGCCGTTCACTGTCGTGGCCAACCGCGGCCACTCGATGAACTAGCCCACCGCACCTTGCCCACTGGACTCGCCGACGTCGACTACGCCACGCTGCCGGAGGAATCGGGTCGTGGCGCCCCTCTGCGACGACTACGTCTTCGTCTTCAACCTCGGCTCCGGCGGGATCCGCGACAAATTCCGGCCACCTCGCACCTCCGTCGAGCTCGCTGCCAGCCTCAACACGTTCCTGGTGAGCACCCCTACCACCGACAACGCCCCGTTCCCCCTCCCGTGCCCCGTGGGCCGATCTGCCATTAGGGCAGAGGCTCCTCGCCGCCGGCTGTCGTCGCCACCGTGGTCTAGCTCACGCTTATGGCGCGCCAAGCGTGTCGTTAGGCTTAGGACGCTCCCCTTTTGGTTCACACGCTAGCGCTCGCTCGAGTTCTCGCACAGAATCGTCGTCGTCGACTTCGCAGTTTTCGGCCGCCGCCTGACCTCGTCGCCGGCACCTTTTCCGGCCACCCAAGACGTCGCCACCACCTGGAATCGACGCGGCGATGTCTTCCAGTTCGAACGCAGCAAATCCCGTGGCGAGTGGAGCCCCCTAGCCGAATCCCGACGCCCTCCCGTGGCCTCCGCCGTGCTGAGCTCGCCGGCGACTAGCCGCCGGCGCCCCCTGACGTGGCACCCCTGGGGCAACCCCCCTGGGTCACTGCCAGTGGGTCCCCGTGGACTAGTTGACTGGGTTGACCAGTCAACTGTGCTGACTGGGCAACCCCAGTCACTGACAGGTGGGTCCCCCTGGATTAATAAAACTTAATGATTTAGATTAATCAAATAATTAAAATTGAGTCACTGACATGTGGGTCCAGGGGTATTTTTCTAATTTAATTAAATGTTTGATAATAACAGAGGATGACATGTGGGTCCCACATGTCAGCACTGTTCTGGATAATGTTGTAGATAATGTTTTGGATAATGTTTAAATAAATAATAAAAGAAAATCCAGAAAATCATTTAAATTGATTTAAAACTTTGAAATTCAATAACTTTTAAACCGTAACTCGGATTCAAAAACTTTATACATGAAAGTTGATCAGAAAAATACAACGAATACGAATATGCTATCCGTATGTCTACCACCCCCCTCTAACACAACGAACATCGAACATTTCCCCTCCGGACCGTCTGCCCGATAAATTGTCCGGTACTGTTAGAGTGCCCGGATGAATTTATTCCGAACACGAAAGTTGTCCGGAATGGTTCAAATAGCACGGATACACCCCCCTTATGTTGTTCCGGTAACCACGACACCTCCGGCTTGATCCTTCCCCCTCCGGACACCCTGTCCGGTAATCACCCGGAGCCGGCAGTTCATCCTCAGATGAATTCCCGCTCCGAGCCTATTCCATTGCACTGCGTTAGAACACCGTTAACTTTTCATCTGTCATGTCATGCATATGTTTGTATATTATTGCTGTGTATTTATTGTTTCTTTCCCCCTTTAATCTCCGGTAGACCCCGCTGCTGCCGTCGACTACACCGCTGCTGAGTACGACTACGTCGTCGACGACCCTACTACTACCGTCGAGCTTGCAGGCAAGCAGAGCCATTCTCTTCCCCAGATATCGCCTATCTTTCCGTACATTTCTTGCACTAGGCATTGTTACTGCTGCTGCTACAATTACAATCCTATTCAACTGCATAGCCTGATTGTTGTCGCCCCTTGATGTGCCTTCCTTTGTCCTATGCTGCCTATTATTCTTATTATGCATTATTCAGCAGTGAGCCCTGCGCATTGTTAGCTAGGATTAGATAGAGGGCCGTGATCACTCAGGGGAGTGAACGCGGATACAATTATTATAACTGCACAGGTACGGTACAATGCAGACACCGCCTCAGGCCCTACCTGGGTTATGCCTAGTCACCTCAAGTGTGAGCTATCAAGGAGTAATCTTTGTACTCCACTCGAGGCTGACTTTGTCTTACCGCCATAGGGTCTTGAGTAACGGTTGTCCTTCAGGTAAGAAGTCGGGCGACCCAACGGTGCCCGCGAGAGGTATTGCGACGGGACGACAGGGAGGGCACGACCAGTGTACCGGTGTGCTTGGCCCCTGGTCGTTGGCCGCGAGAGTTACCAAACCACGAAAGTCGAGCTCCTCCAGGAGCACACGCGAGACAAGGTAAGGAGACGGTTCACCTTGTTGGTAATCGCAGTGACTTGGTGGGACGACAGGGCAGGCACCGATGTACTGGTGGTCCTGGCTGCTGTCGTTGACCGCGGGTCGGTTAAGTCGAGGCAACGATAACGGTTGTCACGCAGGTTAATTAAAATGCTAAATGGTTCAGTGAATGTCTTGAGTTGGCTATATGCCATGTACGCACTACCTACCCGTGGGAACTACGAGTTATGGGCTCCTCTGCTTCTTAGTGTCGTCCGAGGACTCTTCAGACGTCAGCAGTACCGCGGGCTGATTGCCGGGAAGTGGTGTTGTCTTATTTGCCGCGGCGTGTGATTTGTATTTGCTTTGATTTAACTTCACCGGCCAGCCACGCACCGTGCAGGAGTACGTTTGGGTTGGGGTCCAAGGCCCGGCGTACTTACGATTTAGACCGGCGGATGACCTCTCTGTTGAGTTTGAAAGATGGGCTATGAAGTGTCGGATAGCCTCGGTGGAGCGTTCCCTAACAAGGTTCCCGCCACCCTGGAGATCCGTGCGTGTAGCGTAACACAAGTGCACCCCTGCAGGGAAGATTGATCTATCGATAGCCGTGTCCACGGTAACAGGACGCTTTATGCTGAAGCTGGATCTTACCACTAGAAACTATTATTATTAAACTGTATGGTTCCGGGTTTTCTTCCTCGCGGGGATGTCGAGGAGGTGAACTCGGAGGCATAGTTAATTATGATTACAACTTATTATTATACAATGCTGCAGCAACTTCTGCTGCATTGTTACTTTCATTACTGTTATATAAACTGTTGGCTGATTCTTACCTCATGCTGCAAGACATCGTCGGAAGATGCTAGTCTTCGTTAGGCCTAGCTTCTTACCCTTGCTCTAAATTTCTGTCTTCAGTCCACTATATACAGCCTCTTCATTCCGTTGATAAAATGCATAATGCTTAGTAGCGGACGTAAGACTCGCGGGTATACTAGATACTCACCTGCTTTATTTCCTTTACTGTTTTGCCTGATCGGCCGCTGCAGCCGACGTTGGAGCTCAGGAGCAGGAGTACCCCGGAGGCGTCTACTACGACGTCGAGTTCCCCGTTGACCAGGAGTAGTACTGTGGATCCCAGGCAGGAGGCCTCGCCTTTTCGTTCTGTATCTCTGATGTGAATTGTGCTAGCCTTCTTAAGGCAAAACTTGACTAACTATGTCTGTATTCAGATATTATGGCTTGTATGACTTATATATTCGGGTCTGTGTGACCCCCTCTATTGTAATATATTTGTTTATCCTTTTGTGTTTAGTGTTGTGCTGTGATATTCTCACCGTGAGTCCCTAATCTCGATCGTGTACCTTGCGTGTATGATTACTGTACACGGATTGATTTTGGGGGCGTCACAGCATATAATATAATATTTTGGATGAGTTGAAAGGGAGAGAAGAGGAGAGAGAAGAGAAGCGGGCTACTAGTTAACAGCCGGCTGTAACACGTGCTCCTAGACATATTGTGAGAATGTCAAGTGGGCCATATATCAACAAAGTAGTATATTTTTACATACAACTATTGTTCTTGCTAGATATAAGGTTGGCTATAGATGACATGGCAACACCTTATAGCCACCAGCTGGCTATACTATTAACCATGCTCTTAAGAGTTTCTAAATAAGCTTATTTAAGAACCCCCTCCCCTACGTGTATAGCTACCGCGGAGAGAGCGGCAGCGAGCGGAGCCAGTGTCCTCCCCACCAAACAAATCTCCTTTCCCTCACACCCCACGCTGGATCTGGCCACCAGACACCACGAGCTCATCACCCTGTTGGATATATTAGCAATTTTCCAAGCAATTTAATCCCTAGATAAATCATGAACATGACGCATGCAAGATTAATCTTATACTGATACTTAAACATGCAACTCAGATCTACGCAGATAACACATATATGTACGCAGACAATAAGCATGACATAGATGAAAACAACGACGAACAGGGTGAGTAGATCATACCCTCCGTTTGGCCAGATCGCAGCAGCGGATGCGCTGCTAGCAGCAGCAAGTTCGTCGGTGGTCTTCTTGGCGACGGCGGCTTCCTCCTGAGCGAGCTTCTCGACAGCGGCCTTCTTAGCTTCGGTAGACATGGCGACGTAGAGGAAGTAGTCGAAGTAGACGAGCCGGAGCGGAAGCGAGCAGTCGCGTCGTAGACGCTCCCCAAAAACCTTATTGCTCCTTTCCCGGTGTAGGATCGCAAGGAGCACGGTTCCGGAGGCCTGCTCTCCCGCACAGCCGTGCACGCGGCGGACGGGATGGGATCGCCGGAGGCAGCGGCAGTGCGTGGAACGACGTGGGCGGTGCGCGAGGAAGAACAGATGCGATCTATTCTGTTGTGTGACGGCTAGGGTTGCCGCGGCTCCTTTTATACACAACCGAGGTAAGACGACGTGGGACTGGATACCCGCGACCGAGTCGGCCCACGATTGACATCTCAGATCGTGCAGCGGCTAACTCGTGATTAATTGCATTAACTAAAATTAATGTCAATTAATTAGCCGTTTCTGACTGGCAAAAATTAAGCGCACACATGACATAGGTTTTAGCTCGGCTCGGCTCAATTCCGCAAACCCCCGCGCGCGCGTCGGGACGAGGCGAGGCGGGCGGCGGAGGAGGAGCGCGCGTGAGCTCTCACTCTTCTACTTGCTCAATAGCATGTAGGAGAGCTCACCTTATAAAAATGTGCAACTCACCATCCACTTCCGGTGTGGAACTAAACTTAGCATCACACCTATGTCATTTTTCCCATATGGGCCCTTAAAGATTTTCTGAAATTGTTAGATGGACCTAAAGCCCATGCCTGATTTCAACACACCCCACCTCCATTCACTGAATCAAGGCCACGAGCTCGCCGGCCCCCCTCACTGGATCGGGCCCGATGGTCGCGCCCAACCCGCTTGCCAGCCGCGCGGCAGGGTGTCGATCTCCGCGCTCATCAGATCGTGCCGGCCCACCTGGTCCTCCAGGTCAACGACGCTGTCCAAGCTCATCTCCATCGTGCCCGCCTGGAACGGCGGCCGCCTCTGCGCCATCCCAGTCAGCGGGAACGCCACTCCGCAGCAGCGCTGGGATCCTGTGTGTCGGCGCCGCGATAACACACACGTCGGGGAACTGCTCGACGTCGTCCTTCTGCAATAGGAGCATCAGCAGCGCTCGAAAATCTGCGCAAGCCGACCTCGGGTCAGCGACCTGCCCAAGCGGCGTGCATAGCTGAATCCTGATCGAGTGTCCCGTGTATTCTTTCTACGGCTCCACACCGGGAGCAGTTAGCCAGCGGACGTGCTTGTGAGTACTAGAGCTAACCCCAAACTCTCTCGGATCTAGCTTCTGCTACTAATTGAAATATGTAGATAATCGCTAATTGAAGATTGGCCAATTGCTAATGGAATTTTGCCCAACCATCCACGGATGGATCCAACTAGAGAAAGAACCGGCTAGATACACTGTGCACCAACTTAATTCCATTCAGGCCACCCACGACAGCCAACAAACAGCGTCAGGGTAGCGGCATGCCCAGCCGGATAATGCTAACATAGACCGAGCTACACGTAGCCCTTTAGTTTGAATATATCATAAAATGTATTTTCTATTATTCAAAAAGCATTGAATTTTTTTATGAATATATATACACATGTATATGACATATGTGCAAGTTTTCATACCATTATACTTTCACATGTGGCGTATGAAAAAAAGACAAATATTTGATTTTAAATGGGCTTTTTGTTGTTGGTTTTGGGCTGAAATTTTGTTTTTTTTGTGCAGACTTCATATTACAATATTTTCAAGCCAAATTTGACATGTTCATACGGAATACATATAAGTTTTCATAGATTTTTTTTTCGGATTTTTTCAGAACTTTTAAATATGTTTTACGATTTTTTCAAAATAAAGGGCTACGTGTAGGTCGGCCTCTAGAAATTCGCACTCCGTGCCCAGCCTGCTAACTGAACATTTGCTACTGTAATTTTTTGAGCCAAATGCTACTTTGAAAAATATCGTTTCTTTATGGAAATTTGCAAAACCTAACTTTCATAATTTGTACATAGTTAACTTTGTAATTTTTAGAAGTTAACTTTTCAACTATTTAATTCAAAAAAATTACAAGGGATGTCGGTGAGGCAGAGATGGTACTTGATGTACCGTGGAGGCAGTTAGCTTGTTCTGAAAATGATTACAAAAAAGCTTTGGTCCGACAGTTAGGGATTTCAATCCCGTCAGTTAGCTCGACTCGCGCAAAAATAAAAAAAATCTTGACATGAGAGAAAAAAAGAACAAACAAAAAATAATAATTTTCGGTTATTAGTTTGGTGCTAACTGCCGAAAACTCCAGATAGTTAGCTTTTTCAATCATGGCAGTTAGCTTGACCCGATCGAGAAAAAGCAAAATAAAATCAATCGCGGTAGTTAATTTGATGCTAATTGCTGAAAAGTTCTACCAGTTAGCTATTACAGTCCCCCGCAGTTAGCTTGACTCAAGAAAAAAAGAATAAAAAAATTTCATTATAAAAGTTAAACTTGATGCTAATTACCAAAAAGTCAATGCAATTAGTTGTTTTCAGTCCTCGCAGTTAGCTTCACTAAGAAAAAAAAATCACTTTCGCTAGTTAATTTAATGCTAACTGCCAAAAATGTTTCGGCATTTAGGTATTTCGATCTCAGCAATTAGCTTCACTCGGGAAAAAAAAGATAAGAATAAGAAAAAAAATTCAATCTCGTATTTAGCTTGCTCAGTATAGCGCAGCAGTTAGTGTGTACTGTAGCAGTTCGAACAAAAAAGGACGAAAACGACGTTACCTTTTTAAAAAATTACTCTGAAACCGTAAAGAATTTGAAAAATATATATGAAAACGTTCAGGCTAATCGATAGCTTTCCAACGGTATATTATACGCATCATTACGATAAACGGTTCAGAAATTTCTTTCACAAAAACTTTGAAAATCCGTTTGATGAAATTTTAGTTTTTTGAATTTTGTTTAAAATCCATAAATATTTTGAGAAAATGATGAACATGAAAATGTTTCTGCTATTCAATAGCTATCCAACGGTATATTATTTGCATCATCCTGATAAACAGTTAAAAATTTACGAACAAAAACAGTGTAAAGAACTATTCTGCTAACACCCCTTAAATCTTATTCTCCTAACAATTTGTTATTCTGCTAACACCTCTCGTCCCCGGGCCGTAGCTACAAACTATCCAGTGAATACAACCGACCGAAAAAAAACCACCCCACGCCTTATCCTTTCCTCACCCACCCACTCCTCTCCTCACCCCACTCCATCGCGATTCACATCACCACGGCGCCGCCTTCTTTCCCCAGCCCGACTCGCCGCCTCCTCTCCCCGGCGCCGCCCTCTTCCCCCAACCCGGCGCGCTGCCTCCTCTCCCTGGCGCCGCCTTTTTCCCACAGCCCGGCGCGCCTCCTCCTCTCCCCACCCCTACCAACCACCCTCTGCGCCCCCGCTCCAGCCACTAGAGGGCGCCGCCGTCGGCCACCCAGCCACCCGCTGCCCCGTGCCACCCCGACCCAGCGCGCCACCGCGCTACCCCGCCCCGCCCGCCCCGGCCAGATCCCCCCAACCACGGCGGCCATCTTCCCCAGCCATGGTGGCTTCCCCGGGCCGCCTCCCATGCGGATACTTCGCGCCCGACAGCCGTGCTGCGATGGCGGCCGTCGCCAGCAACACAAGCTCTGGCTAGCCGTCGGTCTCCACGCCTAGCTATCTCCACTGGCCACGGTGGCCTCCCCCGCCCCTTCCACGCACGGATCTGGTCGCCAACTCGGCCATGGCGGCCTCCCGGCAACGGCCCTGCGCGGATCTAGCGCGCCCGGCCACTAGTCCAGATCGGTGGCGCTCGTCCTGATTGGGTTCGGCCCGGGCGACCCCTTGCATTAGTTGCGGATCAAGGTATTGCATGGCCAGGGCGTTGTCCTGGTTCTCCTTCCCCTCAACTTTTGTGGTTACTGTCTATCCATAGTTTTTGCGTTGTCGTGCGAATCACTGATGCACTCCATTGAATTTTTTTCCAGTCTCCACTGCAATGCGCCTAAGTAGGCCAAGCAGAGGCGGTCGAGGGAGGTGCCATGGCTTACGACGGGTGAAGCGGAGCCGTGTTAGGGCGCCATGGATCGCGATGGACACGGGGGCCTTCATTCATCTTTCACGGCGCCGCATGCAACTACCCCAGCTCCTCTCGGATCCAGCGAATCCAGAGCAGGAAAATACATAAAAAAAATCCATTTATCCGACCCCCTCCCTGAAATCCTCCCCACCCCCTCTCTAAGCAGCGAACTCGATCTCATCGAGCGCCTTGAAGACCTTTGTAATTTTATTTGTTCAAACATTGCAGTACAGTTTGGATGCAAAAATGTAGTTTCAGGTTCACGGGTTCGGATCCCCTGGAGTTGGACTCGACTCCACCGGGTGGAGTTGGGCAAATCTCAGCCCTTCTATTATTTCTATGGCCTAGATTTAATTAACCGTAATAATCTTTGACTTATCTAAACTAATTTGGAGGGAGTTTTTTTTTCCATCGTTTCCACTTTTGGATAAGGTCGTGGAGCTTTAGGACAGCTACACGATTCCCCTCGTCTCTCCTCCATCGACTCATTTGCACTCCTGGTCGGCTCCGGCAGCCAGCCGGCGGCCTAAATCCGGCCTCCTCCACAAGCGTTGCTGGGTCGCCGTCGTGCCACGCGCTCGCCCGGGTCACCGTCATAACGGGGGCTCGCCCCACATCGCTTGCAACCTCCATGGAGTCGACGCCGCAGTAGGAGCTCGCCCCAATTCGCGAGCTTGCGGCCTCCGCCAAGTCCGTACCGAGAGCTCGCCCATCGCGAGGACCTCCTGCTTCGCCGAGTCAACCGCAACACTTCGAGCTTACTCTGACTAAGGATACATGCACTGGAGCTTCAGGAAGAGAAGGCCGTGGTGTACGTGCATGCACACAATTGCAGCAGCCACTCGAGCAAATAAAGGTAAGAAACTAATTTCAAATCCATGTTTGATTCATGTCTTCATCGAAGAAAAAAATTGATTCACTGTTCTGCTACTATGCTAATTGTAATTGCAATAACAAATTAAGGGGATAGTGTTCATTGCATTGCCAATGATTGAAATAATTATTAAAGAACGGATTGTAGTGTCCTGTAGATTTGCTTGTTGCAATGTTGCTTACAGGAGGAAAATACAGTTGCTCATCTTGAGTACTTCTACTACTTGTTTCCTGTCAAATAGTGGAAGAACAAAATATAGTAAGCATAAAATGAACGATATATTGCAATTTGCTTACGTTGTAACAACTTTGCATAAGTTACATACTTGACTGTATGATGTGTTATGAGGATTGTAGTGTTGTGCAGATTGGCTTCTTGCAATGTTGCTTATAGGACGAAAATACAATTGTCCATCTTGAGTATTTTCAATACGTGTTTCCTGTAAGATAGTAGAAGCAAAAACAAAGTAAGCATGAAATTAATATGATAGATTGCAATTTACTTACGTTGTAACAACTTTTCATAAATTACATACTTGACTGTATGATGTGTTATACGGATTGCAGTGTCCTGCAGATTGGCTTGTTCCAGTGGTGCTTACAGGAGGAAAATACAATTGCCCATCTTCAGTATGTGATGGAGGTAAAGCATTGTCGCTCGATCCCTGAAATATGATACAATTTGTGAGAGACCAAAGGTTCAATGTTCTCTAGTTTTGTCATAAATAAACTTGTTAATATCTTACCAACAACGATTCAGTGAAACCATTAGCATTTCCATTTTCATTCATCCATAAGATATCTATTGGTACCTCGACACCCTATAGTTGGATAAAAACAAGAGTATGGTTAGGCAGATACATGTATTTACTGAATTTTATGGAGCCATGAGATGAGCAGGAGTTGTTACATTATTGTTGTAGTATTGTACTTCATCACCTGGACCTTCTTTCGTGTTGGTGCCACTTTTGCTTGTTTTATTGGATTTCCCTTGCGTTGACTTGGCCTGTTTTTTCTCTTTCTTTTTAGCTTTTTCTTGCATTGAATCAACCCAACCCTTTGGTCTCTTATTACTCTTTCGGCCTTCTCTCTTTTTTAAACCAACCACTGTACTCTCCAAGGTTTGCTCTGCCACCGGCGAACTTTCCTCATGGGAATCTTCTGGCTTGAAAATTTCCTTTATCTTCTCTTCTATGGTTTTGTTCATTGAATCAAGTAAACTGTCCAGTAAGAAATATGATTCATCAAAGTCCACTGCTCGGGAAGCCATGCGAGCAAATTTTTTGCATAAAGATTTGTATCGGTGCAATTTCTCTAACTTAGGATCTTCAACAATATCATTTCCTTTGTTGTCTTGCACGATGCCTGATCTTGCTTCTTTTGTCCATCGTGTAAGAATGTATGCTTCTGGAATCAACTTGATGTTTACCATATCTAGTGATTTTAAAGCATGGCTACAAAGGATGCCGTGTTTCTCAAATTTCTTACAACTGCAAGAAACTGTTTGATTAATGGGATGAACATAAACTTTATATCCATAACCATTACTTGGCCGTCCTTCGGGACTGCAAATGGCAACAGTGAACTCAATGGTGGAATCATTCTGCACCGAGACGGCAACGTCGGAAAACGAAACCGTTGGAAGATCAAGAGGAAGAACGACAATTCAAAGCGACGATCAAGGGAAGTACTCTCACTGAAATCGTGAGGATACTGGGCAAGAGAACTGAAGTCAATAGATGACCAAGATGTTTACCAGAGTCGGATAGACTAAAGGTACCACAAGATTTCCCAACCCTGAGATTCGGAATCGAGACAATACGTTGTAAGCAAGGCATTGTAACGGTTCCGATACTCCACACACTCGAGATCCTAGAGTTTGAAGGGGATAAGACAAGAATTAAAACACTTACGACACTTATCCTGACCAGAGCAGGGTAAGAAGGAAAAAGATTCCTACTCTCCGATAGCTAACTTACTAACTACAAAATAGTTTTTGTCTAGACTCGACTTCGGCCAGAAAAGGGATCCTGCGGTCTGTAAGGCTCTGATACCAAGTTGTAAGGCCCGATATGCGGTACTGTTCTAGATCTAGATGTTTTCATCCAGATCCGGGGACGAAGCACATATTGGTCCCACCGCGACATATGACGAAATCATATGTCCCGGATTCCAACATGATATCACAACATTACAGATACAAAGATACAACATCTCATACAGTCGGCATACAACTGCCTTAATACATTACATCAGCGGAAGATACATGTCTGAGTATAGACTACAATCAATTTCCTAAAGGCAAAGAGAAAATCATCGATCCCCATAACCACATGGGCCTAGGCCCTCCGCCGGGATCCGCCCAACTATTCGTCGTCGAGTCTTCGCGAAGGCGTCCAGAAAAAGGTTCGTCGAGCTCCTCTGTAGTCCAATTTCGTTTGCATAACGTGTGTAAAAGAGGAAAGAAGGAGGTGAGCTATATCAAAAGTCTTGTAACTAACTTCTCATGGGTAGGATGGGGGTAGTGGTGAGGTTGTAGACGCACTAGCAATATATGAGTGGCTAACGGTCTATTTTAGAGTAAGATGAGAACCAAGAATTCGATGAGGAATCGCCTCCAACAAGTCTTGCTATCAACTACTTCGCAAGCATAACACCTATCCTATCCTTGTCCTCGCCTTCATCACCCGATGAAGAAGAAGCAGTCAAGGCACACACACATTGATCAAGTTATTAAGATTATCTCAGTTGTTGTTGTCTATGAACAAGGAGTAGGTCTCAAGTCGTCCATAACCGTGGACACGGCTTCTCGAAAAGATTTAACCCTGCAGGGGTGTACCAACTGCCCATTACAAGGCTCCGCACGCACGCCCATCTCTCTCAGTTGCTACACATCACAGGAAACCATTTTATGATTTAGTTCCGAGAGATCCGATACGACACGTCCCTCTAATTAACAACGCACAAAATCGGGTGGCCACGGGTGAGTCGACATCCACTTAAAAAGCCGACCGCGCTCTTGAACTGGTCTCTACCGTCTGTCGCAGGTTTGGATTGCCGAATCACCCATACCCGGGGCCGGGTCCTCAGCCGGACAGGTTGGACCAATAGGATATACCATCCCACTGGCCCAGGTTGTTTTAAATCCGCGAGGCCGGCAACTCGCACACACATATTTTGCAAATGGTAAAACCAGCTTGGGCCACCACTAGAAATTTTTGGAGCTAGATAGGTAAGAAGAGGGGACCCCATAGCATCCCACACATGGTTAGGCACGCTTAGTCTTAAAACCAATATCCAAAACTCGGATCCTAGGTGACTCAAATGGAACAAAGCGTCGGAGCGGGATAGCCTAGACCTTCCATCCTTCGTCGAATATAGTCAACATTATAATAATCATATCATCCACAACAATATAATAATGTGATAGCCCAATCCAAGGATTAACAGTTGAATATCATCCTAGCATGCATACTAAGCAGTGGCTGAGAAGCGAGCAATAGTAACATAGCCAAACAAAGTTTGCTGGGATGTCGAGGGACATGGTTGTTTGGGTTTATTTGAGAGGCATGAATATGAAGTGGTAGGATCAAGCAATCGTTCTATCCTACACCTAGGCGCGAGTGAGTGAAAGTTATAAGCATGATATATGCCCCCCCTTACCTGATGAGAAGACGAAATCGAAGGTGTAGTTGATCGCAAGCTCGCATCGTCTCCGAGAGCATCCACGGGAGCACACAAGAAGTAAACACTGGAAAAGGCAATCGACGACCAAGCATCTATTACTACGAAGCAATCACGAGCAAGCATCAACAAGAAGGAAACACGAGACAACGAACTATGGTATCGCGTCTATCGTCGAGAGCGGTTACTAACAGGTTAAGTAGAGTACTCGTCACACACGACAATACCGCACATTTAGAATGGTTCAAGTTGTTTAGCTACACGACATGAGCAAAGGTTGTTAACATGGCATATCACCCAAGCATGGAATAGCAACAAACATGACAAGAGGTGAAGCATAAGGTAAACTATCTATGCTAGTCAATTTAAGTGAGGCACAATCCTAAACATGGCATTCCACTAAGTGCCCCACGACAATTAAAGCATTTGGTACTGTTCTGCCCTAAACCATATTTTAGGTTGGTTAACAACAGCAAACAATAGCATAAACACAAAGTACATGAAATTATAATCAAGTTACATATAAAGAACACTCCAAATGGAGTTACGGTTAAAAAGATACAAGCAATACAAGTTATGCACACATGCTGTTAACATCAGTGAGCACACTTTAGAGCAATGAAACAATTAGCTACACATTGCAAACATGCATCAGAAGGACATGGAATTACATTAGACATGGCAAGGAAGGCATGGCAAAAGGAATCATGCAAATAGGCATCATGGTTCACTAGTTATAGGCAACACAAGAAGCTATAAAACATTACTGGTCATGGACTTAGTGAAAATCAGGAAAACAGGGCAGAAACTGTTATATTCATGCTGTATAAACAGGGGTAAAACTAGATGAAAAAGAGCAGCAACATGACATAGCAATATGTGGGCATGAAGTAGACATGACGGTGATCAGGTACAAACAAGAATCAAGGTCATATGCATCACAGATCAAAAGATATTAAGCATGCAACATGGCTTCGGCAAGTTACAGACTTAGTGAAAAACAGAGGTGGCTGTCAAAAACAGCGGGATAACAACTTTGGAGCTAAAATATAACTATGACCAGGAATGCAAACATGACAATGTAATACATATAATGAAAGTAGATTGGCATAGATCAAAATGACATATTGCAATGCTCAATAGGATGCACGGTTAAAAAGATATAGGGCAGCAAAGTAGCAACTTTATATAAACAACAGAACATATTATCAGGGTCACCACTTTGGAGCAAGAATTAATATAGCTACAATAGTCAAACACGGCAAAGGAATGGATCTAATTTCAGTGCACATGATTCTTAACACATAGAAGAAAGAATCAATAGCATAGGCCTCATGGATGTGACACAATCATCAACCAAAGTTGCAATAAAATAACAGCAGCAACAGTTAACTGAAATTAGCAGCGGTTAACAGTCTGATGCCCACTTCAACAGTGATTAACAACATCAAGATGGCCTCAAATCAAAATGCTCACAAAAGACGAACTGAAGTACACACAATTCTAAACAATTTTCCTTTTGGGCGCAACGTCATCCGACCTACGGTTCACTCGTAAACTTCATCGCAAAACAGATACATCAGCAATAAACTCAGGACTTAGCAAAATTAGACAAAAGGAAAAAGCATAAAGGAGAAAAAAAGAGGGCCTCACCCAAATGGGCTCGGCCCAAGGCGGCGGCTGGCGGCTGGGCCAGGTAGTTGGGCCGCGCTGCTGATCGTTGGAGGCACGGCCGGCCCATGTGGCCACAACGGCGGCTGGGCCAGGTAGTTGGGCCGCGCTGCTGATCGTTGGAGGCACGGCCGGCCCATGTGGCCACAACGGCGGCGCTCTCCTCACCCGAGCCCATACAGGCGGCAGCGGCTCGAGCTCGCCGGCCGGCGAGGATGAGCAGGCGCGATGGGGGCGAGTTGGGGTGAAGGGCTGCCGGATCTGCATGGATCCCGTCACGGGAGGAGGCCGACGGGGTCCCGGCGGTGAACGACGGCATCGTGGCAGCCAAGAGGTCCACCTGAGCTCGGGCTTGCCATGGCGGGCGGCGGCGGCCTCCGGCTGCTGCCGTGGTGGTCCTATAGGCGAGGGAGGAGGGGCGTGAGGGGAGAGGAAGGTGGAGGGGAGGCGCGAGGCGGAGGAACGACTCACCGGAGCTGCGGCCGCGGCGGCTACTCTGGCTGCCGGCGGCGGCACGGCGATGCCATGACAACTCCATGGCCAGATGGGCCTACCGGGCCCGGCGGCGAGATCCAGGGCCCCACAGGGCCCTAACCGTGGTGGAGCTGGCTGGGAGGAGGCTGTGGGCGACGTGGCACTCATCTGGCCCTCCAATTCGAGATCTGACGGCCAGGGTTAATTTGGGTATAGGGTTTCGGGGATTTGGAGGGCTAGGGGGCTGATCTGAAATATTTCAGAGGGGTGGCTGCGAATTTTAGGCTAGGGAAACCCTAGAAAGGGGTGGGAGAGTGGTGGTCCTTATATAGGTGGTTTGACTGGCAATTTTACGCAAACACCCTCGGGTCTTCCCTCTCGCGTCCGGTACTCCATGGTTCTGACCGCCGGGAGTGCATACGACCTCTGATTCGGGCGAAATCTTGAACCACGCGCTCAGCGCGGCGAGCCCGTCAGTCGCACCTCACTTCGATACCGTTCCGTGAATTTTTTCCGGTGCCCAATAAAATATTCCATTTAATTATGAAATGGGTTTTTTTCGTTCCGATGGCGATGGCTGGTCCTGTGCCGGTTATCGCGATGGTGCTCGGTTGAAACCCGGTGTTGCAACGGTCGAGTGTCAGGATGGCAAGGGTCGGTCTCCGTCCGGTACGCGATAAGAGGGAAAAAATAATCGCCGATCGATAAATCGGGGATGCAAACACCGCAATCAAAGTAGGCAATCAACCAATTCACACCGACAACAAATTTTTTAATTTCTGTGAAATCTGGGCTATTACAATGCAACAACACCAACAAGGGATCTCGTCCCGAGATCCAGTAAGATCCGGGGGAGAGGAGGGGAGAGAAAAGAGAGTCAACAATCTTCAACACCACCAACAAGGGACTCTGCTCCATGTCGACGTCGAACTTCTGTCGAGATAAATTTTCGCAGAGAGACGGCAACGTCGGAAAATGAAACCGTTGGGAGATCAAGAGGAAGAACGACAATTCAAAGCGACGATCAAGGGAAGTACTCTCACTGAAATCGCGAGGATACTGGGCAAGAGAACTGAAGTCAATAGACGACCAAGATGTTTACCAGAGTCGGATAGACTAAAGGTACCACAAGATTTCCCAACCCTGAGATTCGGAATCGAGACAATACGTTGTAAGCAAGGCATTGTAACGGTTCCGATACTCCACACACTCGAGATCCTAGAGTTTGAAGGGGATAAGACAAGAATTAAAACACTTACGACACTTGTCCTGATCAGAGCAGGGGTAAGAAGGAAAAAGATTCCTACTCTCCGATAGCTAACTTACTAACTACAAAATAGTTTTTGTCTGGACTGGACTTCGGCCAGAAAAGGGATCCTGCGGTCTGTAAGGCTCTGATACAAAGTTGTAAGGCCCGATATGCGGTACTGTTCCAGATCTAGATGTTTCCATCCAGATCCGGGGACGAAGCACATATTGGTCCCACCGCGACATATGACGAAATCATATGTCCCGGATTCCAACATGATATCACAACATTACAGATACAAAGATACAACATCTCATACAGTCGGCATACAACTGCCTTAATACATTACATCAGCAGAAGATACATGTCTGAGTATAGACTACAATCAATTTCCTAAAGGCAAAGAGAAAATCATCGATCCCCATAACCACACGGGCCCAGGCCCTCCGCCGGGATCCGCCCAACTAGTCGTCGTCGAGTCTTCGCGAAGGCGTACAAAAAAAGGGTCGTCGAGCTCCTCTGTAGTCCAATGTCGTTTGCATAACGTGCGTAAAAGAGAAAAGAAGGAGGTGAGCTATATCAAAAGTCTTGTAACTAACTTCTCACGGTTAGGATGGGGGTAGTGGTGCGGTTGCAGACGCACTAGCAATATATGAGTGGCTAACGGTCTATTTTAGAGTAAGATGAGAACCAAGCATTCGACGAGGAATCGCCTCCAACAAGTCTTGCTATCAACTACTTCGCAAGCATAACACCTATCCTATCCTTGTCCTCCTCTTCATCACACGAGGAAGAAGAAGCAGTCAAGGCACACACACATTGATCAAGTTATTAAGATTATCTCAGTTGTTGTTGTCTATGAACAAGGAGTAGGTCTCAAGTTGTCCATAACCGTGGACACAACTTCTCGAAAATATTTAACCCTGCAGGGGTGTACCAACTGCCCATTACAAGGCTCCGCACACATGCCCATCTCTCGCAGTTGCTACCCATCACATGCAACCATTTTATGATTCAGTTCCGAGAGATCCGGTACGACAGGTCCCTCTAACTAACAACGCACAAATCCGGGTGGCCCCTGATGAGTCGACATCCACTTCAAAAGCCGGTCGCGCTCTCGAACTGGTCTTTACCGTCTGTCGCAGGTTTGGATTGCCGGATCACCCATACCCGGGGCCGAGTCCTCAGCCGGATAGGTTGGACCAATAGGATATACCATCCCACTGGCCCAGGTTGTTTTAAATCCGCGAGGCCGACAACTCGCACACACACATTTTGCAAATGGTAAAACCAGCTTGGGTCACCACTAGAAATGTTTGGAGCTATATAGGTAAGAAGAGGGGACCCCGTAGCATCCCACACACGGTTAGGCACGCTCAGTCTTAAAACCAATACCCGGAACTCGGATCCTAGGTTAGTCAAATGGAACAAAGCGTCGGGGCGGGATAGCCTAGACCTTCCATCCGTCGTCGAATATAGTCAACATTATAATAATCATATCATCCACAACAATATAATAATGTGATAGCCCAATCCAAGGATTAAAAGGAGGTAACAGTTGAATAACATCCTAGCATTCATACTAAGTAGTGGCTGAGCAGCGAGCAATAGTAACATAGCCGAACAAGGCTTGCTGGGATGTGGAGGGACATGGCTGTTTGGGTTTATTTGAGAGGCATGAATATGAAGTGGTAGGATCAAGCAATCGTTCTATCCTACACCTAGGTGCGAGTGAGATGAAAGTTATAAGCATGATATATGCTCCCCTTACCTGACGAGAAGACGAAACCGAAGGTGTAGTTGATCGCAAGCTCGCATCGTCTCCGAGAGTATCCGCGGGAGCACACAGGAAGTAAACACTGGAAAAGGCAATCGACGAGCAAGCATCTATTACTATGAAGCAATCACGAGCAAGAATCAATAAGAAGGCAACACGAGACAACGCACGACGGTATCGCGTCTATCGTCGAGAGCGGTTACTAATAGGTTAAGTGGAGTACTCGTCACACACGACGATACCGCACATTTAGAATGGTTCAAGTTGTTTACCTACACAACATGAGCAAAGGTTGTTAACATGACATATCACCCAAGCATGGCGTAGCAAAAAAGATGACAAGAGGTGAAGCATAAGGTAAACTATCTATGCTAGTCAATTTAAGTGAGGCACAATCCTAAACATGGCATTCCACTAAGTGCCCCACGACAATTAAATCATTTGGTACTGTTCTGCCCTAAACCATATTTTAGGTTGGTTAACAACAACAAACAATAGCACAAACACAAAGTACATGAAATTCTAATCAAGTTACATATAAAGAACACTCCAAACGGAGTTACGATTAAAAAGATACAAGCAATACAAGTTATGCACACATGCTGCTAACATCAGGGAGCACACTTTAGAGCAATGAAACAATTAGCTACAGATTGCAAACATGCATCAAAATGACATGGAATTACAGTAGACATGGCAAGGAAGGCATGGAAAAAGGAATCATGCAGGCATCATGGTTCACTAGTTATAAGCAACACAAGAAGCTATAATACATTACTGGTCAAGGACTTAGTGAAAATCAGGAAAAGATGGCAGAAACTGTTATATTCATGCTATATAAATAGGGGTAAAACTAGATGAAAAAGTGTAGCAACATGACATAGCAACGTCATCCGACCTACGGTTCACTCGTAAACTTCATCGCAAAACAGATACAACAACAATAATCTCAGGACTTAGCAAAATTAGACAAAAGGAAAAAAGCATAAAAGAGAATAAAAAGAGGGCGTCACCCAAAAGGGCTCGGGCGCAAGGCGGCGGCTGGCGGCTGGGCCAGGGAGTTGGGCCGCACTGCTGGGCCTTGGAGGCACCGCCGACCCATGTGGCAACATGATGTCACAAGAGTTTACTTCTCGCCCCTCGTTGGTTTCCCAAAGTGGAAGGTGAGATGTAGCGTAGCGGCAATTTCCCTTAGCAAAGATGCTAAGGTTGAGTATCGAACCAATAGGACTCCAACTACGATAAGTAGGTGGTTCGGCAAGTGATGCGCCGTTTCAAAACAATCACTTGCTTCTCCTGGACCTGCACACACAACAAATAACTTTGCTTCCCAACGAGTACAGAGGAGTTGTCAATTCCTCCGGCCTTTTTTTTACAAAGGATAAAACGCACGAGATAATAATGATAGTGATAGCAACGGAAAAGTAAATACTGAAAGTAAATTGAAGGTGTAAACAATATTGGAAATATGGACCGGGGTCCCATGATGTTCACTAGTGATGTCTCTCTCCCAAAAGACGATAAAATAGCCATGCGAGGTAAACAAATTACAGCTGGGAAATTGACAGGATTATGTGCGCAAACCAATGCTAACTATGCTATAAAGAAAGGAAGAGGCTCAAAAGCATGGGCAGTACGCCAAGACAAGTAGACCGAAATCCATCTGCATCTACCTACTAATCATCCACCTTGATATATCTATCCAGAACATCTCGCTGGTATTAAGTTGCGAATCCCACCCAAAGTGTAAACTCAAAGCAACAGACAACTGCATTAAAGAACTTTGCGTAAAGTAAACAATCCTTGCACCCGCAAGTACAAGCACCGTTGTTTTCCCCTTGTGGCAACAACACATCCCCTAGACTCATGTTTCTGTCACTCAAGCTAGTCATCGGGGGGCATGAACCCACAATCATGCATAACGCTCCCTCTTGGAGTCACTACCTACTACTTGGCCAAAGCAATAAACAGCAATGGAGAACATGCAAGAATTACTCTAGAACATAAATATAAATGAGGAGAATCAAATATATTAATCAAACACAATCTGAACATAATCTCATAATCCAAAGGATCCCAGCAAACTCAGCATAGCAACAACAGAAAGATTACATATGTGCCTCGATCATGTAGGGCAGCTCACGAGGTCTAATCCATGAAGAACAAAGATGGGAGGAGAACATCACATAGCTACTGATCATAGACCCATGGTCCAAGGTGGACTACTCACGGTTCATCCGGGAAGCATCCATGGTGGTGGAGAAGCTCTCGGAGGTGGTTCCTCCCTCCGGCAGGGTGCCGGGAAGAGGTCTCCTGGTGCTCCCGATCTTGGAAGTGCGGCGGCGGCGGAACAGAGGAGAGTTCGCGAAAACGGGTTCCCGTCTCGGGGGTTTCACGTCACGGAGAATATATGGGCGAAGGGGGGCACCCAGGGGGCCACCAGGGGTCCAGGCCCCCCCCTGGCGCGACCCCACCCTAGGGCGCGCCGGGAGGGCGCCTGGGGCCTTGGTGGGTCCCCTCTGTCCCCCTCGGTGATTCCTGAAGCTTCTGCAACGCTGATTTTTATTGGATTTTTCCCGAATTTTTGGAGCACTTTTCGTATGGGGGAAACCTGAAATAGAAAACAGCAGAAAACAGGAACTGGCACTGGGGTGCACTGAGTAAATAAGTTAGTTCAAATATAATCAAAAGTGTATGGAATTTCATCAATATCATAGCAATATCACACAAAAGAGGCATGGAGCAAGCAGAAATTATAGATACGTTTTGGACGTATCAACATCCCCAAGCTTAATTCCTGCTCGTCCTCTAGTAGGTAAATGATAAAAACATAGTTTCTGTGATGACTTGCTAACAACCATATAAGAACTTTTAAGTAAAGCAATCAAGGCATGTAATTCAATTCAAGTCATAACAGGAAAGAGTCTATATTTAGCATTGAAACAAGCAACATAAGAACATAAAGGTGCAAGAGCTCTCGCTGTCCGTGACTTGAATGTCTCCAAATGGTGTTTGCGTGCAAGAAAGGGGATATGGATATACGAGAGAAAAAGTATTTTTGTGTTGAGAAATCAATCTACTAAAGTTTCACACTTGGTCTTCTTTGGAATCTTATCTTGACTCATCCCCAGACCACTATCCAGGTACAAGTCTAAATGATCCACTCCATTTCGACATTTTGAGCACTCACGCAATGGATGAGCGTAAGCAAGAAAGTTGACACTTAGGATGGAAAAGAGAGAATATGGTGGAGGGATGTCACGAGACTTTACTTCTCGCCCCTCGTTGGTATACCCAAAGTGGAAGGTTGAGATGTAGATAGCGGCAATTTCCCTTAGCGAGGATTCTAAGGTTGAGTGTCGGACCAGTAGGACTCCAACAGATACATGAAGGTGGTGAAGTGAACAATGGAGCCGTTCACAACCGAGGTGGCTTACTTCACCTGGACCTGCACACACAGCAAATAACTTTGCTTCCCAACGAGTACAGAGGAGTTGTCAATTCCTTCGGCCTTGTTGTTTACAAAGGATAAAACGGACGGGATAATAATGATAGTGATAGCAACGGAAAAGTAAATAAAGCAGTAAATTGATAGTGGGTGTAAAAAGTATTGGAAATATGGACCGGGGTCCTATGATGTTCACTAGTGATGTCTCTCTCCCAAAAGACGATAAAATAGCCATGCGAGGTAAACAAATTACAGCTGGGCAATTGACAGGATTGTGTGCGCAAACCAATGCTAATTATGCTATAAAGAAAGGAAGAGGCTCAAAAGCAAGGGCGGTACGCCAATAAAAGTAGACCAAAATCCATCTACATCTACCTACTAATCATCCACCTTGAGATATCTATCCAGAACATCTCGCTGGTATTAAGTTGTGAATCCCACCCAAAGTGTAAACTCAAAGCAACAGACAACTTCATTAAAGAACTTTGCGTAAAGTAAACAATCCTTGCACCCGCAAGTACAAGCACCGTTGTTTTCCCCCTTGTGGAAACATCACATCCCCTAGACTCATGTTTCTGTCACTCAAGCTAGTCATCGGGGGGCATGAACCCACAATCATGCATAACGCTCCCTCTTGGAGTAACTACCTACTACTTGGCCAAAGTAATAAACAGCAACGGAGAACATGCAAGAATTACTCGAGAACATAAATATAAAAGAGGATAGTCAAATATATTACTCAAACATAATCTCATAATCCATCGGATCCCAGCAAACTCATCATAGCAACAACAGAAATATTACATATGTGCCTCGACCATGTAGGGCAGCTCACGAGGTCTAATCCATGAAGAACAAATAGGGGAGGAGAACATCACATAGCTACTGATCATAGACCCATGGTCGAAGGTGGACTACTCACGGTTCATCCGGGAAGCATCTATGGTGGTGGAGAAGCTCCCGGAGGTGGTTCCTCCCTCCGGTAGGGTGCCGGGAAGAGGTCTTTTGGTGCTCCCGATCTTGGAAGCGTGGCGGTGGCGGAACAGAGGAGAGATCGCGAAAAAGGGTTCCCCTCACGGGGGTTTCTCATCACGAGGAATAAATAGGCGAAGGGGGGCAGCCAGGGGAGCCACCAGGGGTCCAGACGGCCCCCTGATGCGGCCCCACCCTGGGGCGCGCCGGGAGGGCGCCTGGGGCCCTGTTGGGTCCCCTCTGGCCCCCCTCGGTGATTCCGGAAGCTTCCTGTACGCTGATTTTTTATTGGATTTTTCCCGAATTTTTGGAGCACTTTTAATATGGGGGAAACCTGAAATAGAAAAACAGCAAAAAACAGGAACTGGCACTGGGGTGCACTGAGTAATAGGTTAGTCCAAATATGATCAAAAGTGTATGGAAGTTCATCAATATCATATCAATATCACACAAAAGAGGCATGGAGCAAGAAGAAATTATAGATACGTTTTGGACGTATCAACACCCCCAAGCTTAATTCCTGCTCGTCCTCGAGTAAGTAAATGATAAAAGCATAATTTCTGTGGTGACATGCTAACAACCATATAAGAAATTTTAAGTAAAGCAATCAAGGCATGTAATTCAATTCAAGTCATAACAGGCAAGAGTCTATATTTAGTATTGAAACAAGCAACATAAGAACATAAAGGTGCAAGATCTCTCACTGTCCGTGACTCGAATGTCTCCAAATGGTGTTTGCATGCAAGAAAGGGGATAGGGATATACGAGAAAAAGTATTTTTGTGTTGAGAACTCAATCTACTAAAGTT
This sequence comes from Bromus sterilis, assembly GCA_950022295.1. Classification (NCBI taxonomy): domain Eukaryota; kingdom Viridiplantae; phylum Streptophyta; class Magnoliopsida; order Poales; family Poaceae; genus Bromus; species Bromus sterilis. The sequence continues at coordinate 150,585,254 of OX465599.1, read as the reverse complement.
TCACACTTGGTCTTCTTTGGAATCTTATCATGACTCATCCCCAGACCACTATGCAGGTACAAGTCAAAATGATCCACTCCTTTTCGACATTTTGATCACTCATGCAATGGGTGAGCGTAAGCAAGAAAGTTGGCACTTAGGATGGCAAAGAGAGAATATGGCGGAGGAGGAAGACAAAAAGGTGTGAAAGGCTCACATCAATGAGGACAATCATAGGCGAGAGAAAGCCAAATGATAGATATAATGTGAGGAGTAGGGATTGCCATGCAACGGATGCACATATGAGCTAAGGTAAGCTCTCTAATGGAACTAGTGGGGGTGCATCCAACTTGCTTGCTCAAGAAGACCTAGAGCTCATTTGAGGAAGCTCATCATTGGAATATACAAGCCAAGTTCTATAGTGTAGAGGTCCCCACATAGCTATATGCATGAATGATAATCTCTATGGAGTACAAGATATAAGAGGGAGTATGAGTGTGGATCTCTCAAAAGGATTAGTAGTGTGCCCCCTTCTCTCTTTTTATTTCTTTTTGTATTTTTTGGTGGCCTCAATGGCTCTTTCTATTTCTCTCATTTGTCCTCTTTGGGATCTTTTAATTTTGTCCACTTTGGGATCTTTTCCTCACTTTAGGGGCAACACTCTATATATTACAAAAATTATAGAAGATCTTTCACACTTTACAAAGTACTGAAATCATAAAGAAGATGTAACTATCATGATGTATGCAAATGTATGCCTCTGCCAGTGTAGCAGGATATGCAATGATACTACCGCGTCATGTAGCAATGATTAGGGCAAGACCCAACTAGCATGCGGCTCATCGATCAATCAAGTAGCATGTATGACATGAAGATCAAGTCATGGGAAGATGGATGTTGCATGGCAATATATCTCGGAAAGGCTATGGAAATGCCTTGGTAGGTACGTATGGTGGCTGTTTTGAGGAAGGATATAAGGAGGTTTATGATGACAGAGCGTATCGTGCCAAGGGTTTGGATGTACCGGCGAAGGTGGACGCCAACTCTCGGAGTGAGAAGAAAGCAATGTACGGCACAGGATAGGCTAGAAAAATATGGGAAGGTGGAAGTGTCAACTTTCGAATACTCACATTACTCCGAAGAACTCATGAACTTATTATAGATAACTCTCAATCTAATAAGGAGGTTTCACAAAGAGACAAGTACCCCGAGGAGGAGTGTATGGGGGTTTGGTTATCCTTGCGCATCCTCGACTCATGGTACGTGAGTGTACTCTAATATTCGACCCCTCAGAAGAGTAGTGATCCATCTAATAGCTAAAGTTCTCAACTAATTTGGAAGTTTTGAAAATAAACACGGATTGCCCAAAATACGACATCTATCACTAATAGGCTAAAGCTCTTGACACCAAAAGTCCAAACATTACTCAAAACAATACCTCAAAACTATTGCAAGTTACTAGTACAACTTAATAGCAACCTCAATTACCTACTTCAAGTCAAGACACAAAACTCAGTGCAACAGGCAAACTCTCTAAACAATATAAACATGAAAACTCAAGAGAGTTCTAGCAATAAACTAAACAAAATCTCATTAAAAAGATAAGCATGAAAGCTAAGAGAAAAACATCGCAGTAGCTATGAAAAAGATAAAGAACACACACAACAAAGATAAGCATGAAAAGTCCTATGTTGTGTTCTAGATTTTGGAAGTGGAGCGTGTTTCTCTCCCACACAAAGAAAGATGGGTTCTAACTTGTTATGAACAACAAGCAAAGATAAAGAAAACTAAAAATAAAACTTAAGAGCGAGACGCTCCAAGAAAAGCACATAATGCATGAAGTGATAAAAATATAGTGAAACGAGAGACGAACTGATAATTGTCGATGGAGAAGGGGATGCACGGGGCATCCCAAAGCTTAGACGCTCGAGTCTCCTTGAATATTTATTGGGGGTGCATGGGGGCATCCCCAAGCTTGAGCGCTTGACACTCCTGAATCTTCTTTCATCATCTTCCCTTGCACACTTGAAAACTCCCTTCATAGATAACTCATCATAATCTGATTAGCGAGGTTAGTACCCATAATAAAATATTTTTTTCTCTACTAGAAATAAGGATATTCTTGAAGAGATACTGTTTCTCAAGATGTCCAAAAAGTTTTTTGCAAAGAAAAAGCAAGCTTAAGGTTTGCAAAACGAAGAAAAGGCAAAACAGGACAGAATCTGTGAAAAATAGACCAGCAGGTAGTAAAGAATTTTTTAGGGATACTTCTGGAACTCAAATCAAAAAACTCAGAACATACGAAAGTTCCATAATTGTATAGGGCATGCTGTTTACAAAATTCATCTCAAAAAGTTGAACTGGGATATTTCTCTGATTTTTCTAGTCACGAGGACAAAATCTGTTTTCTAGACAGCATGTCACAACTTTCACTTCCCTTGTCATATGAGGCTATAAATGGCACAAAGCTTGAAAAGTAAAGATACAATGATGTTTCTACAGTAGTAACAATCATCAAGACCACTAAAAACAGAAGAAAAACAAAAAGGAAATCCTAAATTCGTTGCAGGCTGCCTCCCGAAAGCGCTTCTTTATAGCCATTAGCTAGGCTTAATGCAAAAAGAAGGAATCAAAGATCATCATAATAATCGGAGTTGTAAATCGATTCAAGTGGTTCCTCAATAAGTTCATCCTTGTTTATTTTAGGAAAGGGGTAAATACCTTTTGCCTTCCCGCGTAGGCGTATTTTCCCCTTACCTATATCAATGAAACCTTTTACGGCCCGGAGGAAATCCCTCCCAAGCACTATGTTTCCTTGGTTTGGCTTCATGACGAAGAAATCAACCATTGCAATCCCTTTAAGGAATGTCACTGGTACATATTTTATCCTTCCATGGATCTCAGAAATATCTCCATTAGCATGTTCATGATAGGATGACAATTTGTCCATGTTAAATTTTAAAGAATCATAAACAACTTTTGGCATAGCATAAACCATGGATCCAATGTCACAGAAGGTAAGGAAGTCTTGGTTAGAGATGCTAATTCTAACAAAGGGTTCCCAGTCACCATCTATCTCATAAACATCTTTCTTATTTGGCTGGGGTTTCTTTACTTTTTTCAAGTCTAGAGCATCCAATCTCTTTTCAAGAGTAGCAAGTCTATCTATAACAGTATCAAAACTATGATCATAAAAAAAGTAATTAGATAGACCATGTATAATTTCAAGAGCTCTAGCTTCATCACAAGATAAGAAATCCCCTTCGGCTATAATATCAAGAGAGTGTTTGCACCATTTAAAAAGACCATGATAAAAATTTCTAAGAATTTTTTTTATAGGTATCCAAGGCATAATTCTCCTATGTGCATCAGAAATTCTGTCCCAGGCCTTCTTCATATTTTCTCCATCCCTTTGATGGAAATCTAAGACCTCCGACTCTCTCAAAGCACCAAGTCCTAACATGCTTGACTAAACAGAAAGGATAACTAAAAGCAAGATAACTATTTTTTTGATTTTTGATAAAGGACACTAAAGCAAAAACTGAAAGGTAAACAAACAAGACTAAAAAGCAAAGATAAAAGATAGTGTGCAACTCCCCTATCTTGAAGAGTGGAGTCCCCGTCAACGACGCCAGAAATTGCTTTGATGTCACGAGACTTTACTTCTCGCCCCTCGTTGGTTTACCCAAAGCGGAATTAAGGTTGAGATGTAGATAGCGGAAATTTCCCTTAGTGAAGATGCTAAGGTCGAGTGTCGGACCAGTAGGATTCCAACAGATACTAGAAGGTGGTGAAGTGAACAATGGCGCTGTTTGGAGAACTAACCTAGTTATAAAGACACAAGCAGCCGACAAGACTACATCACCAATCACCCAAGGAATTACGACTTTTATATGCGTGCCCGTGCTGGGGTGATTGGCGCTAATACGAGGAGCATCATCACAGACAAAGGAGGAGTCGAAGCAGCCATCTCATGACGTCAATGACATAAAAAAAGGTGAAGATCGACTTATTTGCGGAGCACCGAAGCCGATGCTCCACCAGCTTCTTCTCCAGCTCCACCAACTTCTTCTCCAGCTGCACAGCTTCTTCTCCAGCTCCACCCGAGCTGCCGGCGAAGATGACGCCGCTGCCTCCAGTTCTACAAGGTCGCCTGGCGTGCCCGCTTGATCGGTGGCTTGACGTCGAGATCCTCTCCAGAGCTGGAGGGCACAACATCACCACCCGAGAATTCGCTAGAGGATGAAGCCATTGAAGACATGGGCGTGGGACTCCCCGACCTGCCGGATTTTTTTTGAAGCTTTCAAACTGAGGGGTAAGACACCCCCAGTATTTTATTACCAGGAACGTATTATTTACAAATGTACAGCAAAAGCTTCAAAAAAACACCTCTCAGGGTGGAAGGAAATCAATCCATCTAAGTAAAAGATCCTTAAATCTAGGCTTAATTCTATAACTAAGCAAGGTTAAATCATGAATGAAGCCAACCCTCCACTTAGCAAAAGAGGGCCTGACATGCTTGAAACATTTAGCATTCCTGATCAACCAGATGTTCCACCAGGAAGTAAACACCACTTCAGCGAAGAAAGGTTTATTGAAAGACTCCTTGGCGCCCTTGGAAATGTGAATCATGTCAGAACCATGGCTCCAATCAATTTGCAGGTATGCCCATATTCTAGCACTGAAGTTGCACTGGAAAAAGAGATGATCTCTGGTCTCCAGGTGGTGGGTATGGCAAAGCACACAATCAGGACCATCCTTGATGTTCCAGTGTCTTCTGATGAGCATATCCTTTGTATTGAGACGATCCATGATAACCAGCCAAGGGAAAACTTTGGTCTCCTGCCGGAATTGTCGCTGCTTGTCTCCTGCCAGTACAGATCCATGCGAATGTCGCTCGGGTCAAAAGCGCGGATGGTGAGAGTATTTTCGCCATCAAAATGGCAACAAAGAGTATCACCATCACGCAAGTTCAAACGCCGAGAAAACGATTTCCAGCCAAATCCAAGAAAAATCAAGCGGGAAGTGTCGATCTGCAACTTAACATAAGAAAGAGGCCGAGAGCACCCCTGAAGACGAAGAAGCAGGCCACCCAGGCTACGCTCAGAAACAATGGCAGCAAATTCAGAAGGAAGAAGAATGCGAGCAGCGTTCCGGCCACGGACGCGTAGGAGAAAGTCGTAGCGCCAAAAACCCACCTCTGGGGAAGAGGTGGAAGGCATCAACGTTGCACCACAACGGCCACCGCGAGAAGAGCGCGGAGTACGACCACCGCGGCCACGGCGAACCCGGCCGCGGCTAGTCATACCTGCACCTCGCTTTGGCCCCATGAGAAGGGAAAGAGAAAGAGGAAGATGAAGAAGAGGAGCAAGATGGGCAGAGGATGAACATTGCTGCTAGATGAAAAAGAGGGGTCTATTTATAGTGCAAACCCAAGGGCACGCAGAAGCCCAGACGACAGCAACAATTAATTCAAAGACCGAGTGTGTCGGGCGATTCGAATTCCGAGATAAAGATGCTTTCACACGGGCGGCACTGTGTGCTGGACGCGTCAAGTCTCGCGCGTTTTACATGCGCCCATCGGTAACTCAACAGGCGGCTATAGCACGCCACAAAAGGCATGTCATAACCCCAAGTTAGGTATGTGCTAGAATAGCAAGTCAATTTGCATCATGATAAAAATTTCAAAAGAAATTGAAATGGGAGAAAAAAAAACTCGAGATGAATTTAATTCAAATGGCCAGAATAAAAGTTACTCCAAAAATTCCTTTGGCATTTTTGAAAAGTCTCATAAATGAGTGTGGTCACATATCAAGTGATGTGGGACCAACCCCATGCTCATGGAATTTTCAAACATTCAAACAGGAGCTTGGATTTAAATTTAAACCCCTATTTGAATTAAAGTTCAAATTATTTGAATTTTAAAAATGTTCGAACTTTATAAGTGGCTAACCTATTATATTGTGAGGCCATATACAAAGTTTCAGCATTTTAGAAAATTTCTAGCTATTTTTTTAGCAAGACAAAACAAAAGATAGAAAAGAAAAAGAAAAAGAAAAAGGAAAAGGCCTACCTGGCAAAGAGGCCCAACTTACCGAGGCAGCCCAGCCCAGGGGCTGCCCGGTCTTCTTCCTCGCGCCAGCCTGGCTGCTGCCGCCGTGGCGAGCATGCCGGCGACGCCTTGGCCACCTCCTGCTTCCCCGTGTCCCCTTCTCGCGCCCTGGAGATGCCCAGCTGCGTCCTGATCCTTTCCCCCTCGCCGAGCGTTGTTTCACCTCCTCCTCCTCGCCATTCCCGCGCAGCCCGAGCCCTAGCAGAGAGCGCCGACGAGCTTCTGCGTGGCCAACGACGACGAGGCGCCGCGCCAACGTGTCCAGCCGCTCCGCCGGCCTCGACTTCCTCGAGCAGTGCCTTTGATTCAGACCCAGGACCAACGGAGGCGACGCCCCCTTCACCGAGAAACCACGGCCGCCGCGGAGCTCTGGCGAGCGATTCCGCTTCGTCCAGCCTCTTTCCGGCCCCGACGAGATTCTCAGCACGCTCCTGGTGAGCTCGTGGTCGCCCTCCCCCATCTTTTGCTCCTCCCCGCGTCGTGTACAACCGATTCCGTGGAGCAGTAGCTCCGGCCGCCGCGTTCTTCCATGCCGGCGAGGCCCTGGGCCACCCCAGTGACCCCCGTGTGCACTGGAAAACTCGCACGAGCGCGAGGCACGCCCCAATGGCCTCCTCTGCCCCTCCCGTGGCCAAAATCGCGATTCCGGTGAGCGCCGCCGTGGCCCAAGCCACAGGCGTCAAGCCTCCGGCCTGTTAGGCCTAACCACCGTGCTAACCCCCCCCTTAGACACTGACAGATGGCCCCCAGCCCCTTAATTAAATCCGATTTAAATTAAACAGAAGTAATTAACCCCCTGAGTCACTTAAAACCGGGCCCCACTAGTCAGTTGGACCAGTCAACGCAGTTGGCGTCAGCATGACCTAGTGCTGATGCAATAATCCTTTTAATTTAATTTAATTTAATCCAGAAAATCCAAAAAATGAATTAAACTTTGGAAAATCATAATAAATTCATTTTAACTCCAAATGGGGCAAATAATATGTCTAAAATTATCAGAAAAATACAAGGATTCTGAATAAGCAACTTGTTTCTATGTTTGACCATTTTAAAATGGGTGAACATTAGCAAACATGCATATGGCATTCTTTTGAATTCAAATTTGAGGTGCATTTGCAAATGACTTTGCAATTGGATTCTTTTAAATGGAATTGTAACAACATTATGACCATGAACATCACATTACAATATTGATCATGTGCTTGAGCATTGCAAGTATACTTATTGCTTGTTTGATTGTTTGCTCAATAGACGTGCAACTGGAATCGGAGGCCACCCCCTTCGTTGAAGACACCGTTATCGAACCTCGTCAGCAAGGCAAGCAAACCCCCATTGATCATGTCGATAAAAACCCATTTCCCTCTCAGTCTCGCTTATGCATTGATAAGGATGATCACCTTGTTATTGATTCTACCGCATAGTTGAACCCATATCCTTTGCATGACCTATCATTTTGTCACATTAGTAAGCAAACCACAATCCTAGCAGATGTAGGAGTTGGTTGATATCATGTGGCCCCTGCAACTGTTACTGCTTATTGCATGCTTAGACTTACAATGAGGTTACTCTTTTGTGAGTCGGGATGGTAGTGATCATATTAATGATGGTGGAAATGTGTTGGTGAATCTACCCTAATACAAGGCGAACGATGAGAGGCTGCGTAGGAGTACACAGTGGGTTGTCTCGTTGAACACCGCTTTAAGCCCGAGTTCTTGTGTGGTGATCCAAGACGAAGATTACTACCACATGTTTGGCACATGGACCCCCGCTCAACCTACTAACTCACCCCTTCTCAGTTCAATGAGTCGCAGTAGTTCGGAGTTCTGGTAGGTCTGTAGCACGGTCTGCGAAGTGGAAAAACGGCTATTCAGACCGGCTTGGGACCCTGCACACATCTTCTGGGACCACATCGGTAAACCGGTCGGGTTCACGATGTGGATTCCAACCCAGATAGGCGTCTCCATTGTACTTGAGTTGGCTGTGAGGTAAAAGTTGTGGAAATTATCCTCGCCAACACCCGCTTGAAGGGTGACGAGATCCCGGCGGTAACTGATCGTTTCATGTGTGTAGCGGTACACCCCTGCAGGGTTAATAAACTATTCGAATAGCCGGGTCCGCGGTAAGGGACTACTTGGAAAGCTGTGCTCGATTATGAGACAACTTGAACTGGATACTTATAAAATTTTCCAAGATAAGCATGAGTGCTATGGCATGCCTTCTCGTGGGGAAGTCGAGGAAGGAACCATAGTGGTGTAATTGATTGGAGATTGTAGTGGACTCGTGTACGCTTCTTACCTCAAGTCTGGTACTCGTAGTTCAGGACTAGCCAAGTCAAAGCTGGCATTTCTGCATTGAACCCCACCTCCCTTTACCTTGATACATGTGCATGAGTAGTATAGTTCCTACGTAAGTCTTGCTGAGTACGTCTTTGTACTCACGTTTGCTTATTCTATGTTTTAGATGAATCCACTGACCCCGAAGGTGGATCCTTCCTAGAGCTCGACGAATGATCAATCTAGTGTAGTCCCAGTCAGACGACTGGTCCCTCGTGGAAGGGCTTGTTTATAGATAATGCTTCTCTAAGCCATTTGTTAAACTTGTCTGTACTCAGACCTACTTTGCTTCCGCATGTTTGATGTAATGTTGGATCACAGTCTCCTGATCTCTGTGTGCACTCTGTAAGAGTTATCAATAAAGTTGTACACTTTGTAGAGAATTGCAATGATACCTGATGTTCATACTAGACATGTGTGCTGCGTGTATGATTATAACATGCATGTCTTAGTATGGGTTTTCGAGACCTTAGTTGTGATCTGGATGTCGGTCTTTTATACACCAAGTGGCCCTTAGATGTGCGCAGCTTGGGGCATCGCGATGCGATTGCTCGTGACTCTTTCACGTGCACACTTTGATGTATGATCGAGCCCGCCCTAGACCCCGACTAAGTGATCGGGCTGGAGTAAGTCTATGTAAGGGTTATAATACAATCGATAGTATGGTTGAGGCGACTTGTCTATGAGTATGGGAGTTCACCACCCATATAATTTAGACTTGTGTGCGGATGATGAGGACCCATATCAGTTGATCATCCGGCCTGGATGGGATGACCCTCACGTTCCATGCTTTCCGAGAACGTTTTGTGCTTGGCCTTGTCTGCTTAGACAAGTGGGTACGGTTCTCGGCTCCCCATATGATTGTTTTGTAGCGAGTCTTGCATACGCTAACCCCGGGTCCCGACAAGCCATCATTATGACCGGTCATGAAGGCATGACGGTTCGTAGACAGAGCATCTTTGACGGCCATTCAACAAGGAGATCGTTATCCTTATCAAGAAGAGATAAATCAAAGTGCAACACAAAAGAAAGTGCACCTTGCGAGGATCGGTTTTCACTGATTCAAATACATTTTTCAAATATATTTAACTCCCATCGGGAGCGTATCCACCCATGAGAGTCTCTGGTGCTCCCTCACCTAGAAGAAAAGACGTGCTCGAGTGATTACTCGCACCCATGAGAGTTTCGGGTGCTCCCTCACCACGACACAAGATAAGCAGACCTGCACTCGCCAGATCGCACGGTCCCAGAGTATTGGGTGCTCCCTCACCCCGAGAGCGAAGGCGATACTCTAGTGATTACTCGCAGAACTCTGAGTACCAGAGCACTCGAAGACCTCCTGAGCAAGTACTCCTCTACATTACTCCTCGCCCGAGCGCTCGACAAAGCTCCGCGAGTGACCTCTAAAACAACTCACTTGATTGTTTATTCCAAGTGGGTGCATTACTAACTAGGCTCCGTGCCTCGATAAAAAATACATATTCCTGGAAACGATACACTGTGCCCAGATGCCATGCAAGCTTAGCGTGTAGGTAAGACCCCGCTGCGCAGATCGGCCGGGCTGGGACTTGACGCAGAGTGATTTCACTCCAAATCCTTTCCATGCGCTTGCATGATAGAAAAAGCCGGGCGGATGCGCCTAGGCTACGAACTTTACTGGCGGCAATTGATCACTGTAAGACCTGCAGCGGCATGACTTTGCTCGACACCAGTGTTCCAAGCTCATGTCGAGGGACGTGAGTTTGATTGGGCTACTGCGGTATTTGCCACTAGCGCAATTCACCAAGGCTCGACCATTCGGATCCTTGGGCCCTTTCAGCTTAGCATTCCCTCAAAACAGGTTTTGTCATGGCCCTAGACTGCCAAAGACCCACGATTGACCCGCGCATACATCAAAACAACGCAAGAAAGGACTCGAGTCCCTGCGCGACTCTTCGAGTCCCCCAAGCACTCGGGGGCTACTGACGAGGGGGTGACCCCACGACTCCTATGGATGCGCCTTCCCGGTGTACCCGAAGACAGAAGGCCCACAAAGATGCCGCCCAGGCCTAGCCTTGGCCCACTAGTGGCACCGACGTAAGAGTTCGTGAGTCATAAGGAAGGTGCAAACGTGCCATACGGTACAAGATTAGGGTTAGGAAACCTCATCTGTAATCCAAGACGGGTTCCCCGAGACATAACCTAGTATATAAGGGCTGGGAGGGGAGACGTCAAGAAAGGACAAGACACAATCTGTAACCCTAGCCTTGGCCTTCCCTGTAATCTCATCTCCAAGCAATAATATCGAGCAGGAACGTCTCCTCCTGTTAGCCAACGAGCTATCGTCCCACCTGTGCTTCTCATGACTAACCCAGGGTCCCTGACCATCGGATTTTCTGGGGTTGGTCCCCGTCACTGTTGCTTTGAGTTTACACTTCGGCTGGGATTCGCAACTTAATACTAGCGAGATGTTCTGGATGATTAGTAGGTAGATGTAGATGGATTTCAGTCTACCTGTCCTGGCGTACGGCCCATGCTTTGAGCCTCTTCCTTTCTTTATAGCATAGTTAGCATTGGTTTGCGCACATAATCCTGTCAATTGCCCAGCTGTAATTTTTTTACCTCGCATGGCTATTTTATCGTCTTTTGGGAGAGAGACATCACTAGTGAACATCATGGGACACCGGTCCATATTTCCAACACTGTTTACACCCACTATTTATTTTCTGCTTTATTTTCTTTTCTGTTGCTATCACTATCATTATTATCCCGTGCGTTTGATCCTTTGTAAACAACAAGGCCGGAGGGATTGACAACCTCTCTGAACTCGTTGGGAGCAAAGTTATCTGTTGTGTGTGCAGGTCTACGCCAACCGCCTAATTGCCGGCGCCGTTGTCACCTTCCTGTTGTTGTCGGAGTCCTACTTGAGACAAACCTTAGTATCTTCACCGAGGGAAATTTGCTGCTGTCTAAATTCAACCTTGCAATTTGGGTAACCAACGAGGGGCGAGAAGCCATCAATGACCAGCAAACAAAAAAAAACAAAATAAGACTAAAAGCAAATACACATATGCTCCAAGAACAACACATATCATGCGAAGTAATAAAAGTATAGTATTGAGAGAGACGACCTAATAATAAAAGTAACTCTCAAAGAAAAAATAACAAGGTGTTGGGTGAACAAATTAAAGTTGGGCAATTGACAAAATTGCACTAACTCTAGCCAAAGAACAAACTAGAGCATCGTAGTCGAAGAACCAAACGTAGGCATGTGTTATGTATGTAGTTGTACATGCTTTCCATAAGAACTTGCACAACATCTTTTGTCCTACCATCCTGCTAAAAACGGGGCCAAAAGGAACTTATGGAGATTAAGGTGCTCCTGTCAAAGAGCACCGGAACAAAGCATTAACACGCTATGAACACATGTAATCCTCAAATTATAGCCCGTCCCCTTTGGTGTCCAAAGCTGTCACCATTAAGATCGCCGGTTCCGGACTATAACAGCTTCATACAACCATAGATAAGATCTAGAACAACAATTATAATCATGCAACGATAAAGTACTCAGATCTGAAATCATGCTACTCGTGCACTAGTAACAAGAATTAAGAACAAAAAATTGCAGCAACAATAATTCATTAACTTCTAAGGACTGAACAAGGTAAAAATTCATCGGATCCCAACGAACACAACGCCAATTACATCATATGGATCTCAATCATGTAGAGCAGCTCATGAGAAATTTCTATTAAAGATCTAGTGGGAGAGAATACCAACAAGCTACTGGCAAGAACCCGTAGTCCAAGGAGGAACTACTCACGATCCATCACGAGGTGAAGAAGAGTTGATGGAGATGGCCCCGGGGGCCAACGCCCTCTTCGGTAGGGTGCCGGAGCAGGATCATGGAGACCCCCAAAGCAAGGTTTCAATGGCGGAGAAGATCGGGATCGCTTCTGGAAAAGAAGTCTGGATTTCTCGGGTTTTCCCGTCGAGGGAAATAAATAGGACCAAAGGGGAGACCGAGGCGGTGCCCAGGTCACCCTGGCGGGTCCATGGCGCGGGTCCCCCATGGACGCGCCAGGAGGGAGCCTGGGGGATGTGGGTATACCCTTGAGTTTGTCCTCCGGCTAGAGAATTATTCTGATGTAAAAGAATTTTGGTAATTTTTGGGAATTTTCTGAGCAACTTCATTTTTGGATTTTTTCTGCATTCAAAGATAAAACATACAGAAACTGGCACTGGGCTCTATATTAGTAGGTTAGTCCAATAAATGATTCAAAATCATGGAAAAAAATTGTAGCAATGACACAAAATGAGCATGGAACAAGCAAAAATTATAGATACGTTTGAGACGTATCACTTACCTTATTACATGGGCAAAGAACCTTTCTTTGCTTTCTGCATATTGAATTTATTCGCTCTCTTCTCAAGGTATGTAATTTGACAAAGTGCTATTGTCTTGATCTATCTCTATAGATCTTAATGCCAAATATGTATGCAGCTTCACCAAGAAGTTTTATTGAAAAACTATTATTCAAGTAATCTTTCACACTTCTAAGCAAATCCCCGTCATTCCCAATTAGTAATACGTCATCTACATATAAAATCAGAAATGCAACCGAGCTCCCACTCACTTTCTTGTAAACACAAGCTTATTTATAATTTTGGAAAAAATCCAAAACCTTTGATCACCTCATCAAGTGAAAGATTCTAACTCCGGGATGCTTACTTTAGTCCATAGATAGAACGCTGAAGCTTGTACACTTTACCAGCATCCTTAGGATTGAAAAAACCTTCGGGTTGTACCATGTACAACCCTTCTTCAATGTTTCCATTGAGGAATTCAGTTTTGACATCAATCTGTCAAATTTCATAATCGAAATAAGTAGCAATTTCTAGCAGAATCCTAACAAACTTAAGCATCGCTACCGGGGAGAAGGTCTCATCATAGTCAACTCCTTGAATTTTTCAAAAACCTTTTGCGACAAGTCGAGCTTTATATATAGAACATTACCATCAGCGTCTGTTTTTTTTCTTGAAAATCCATTTACATTCAACAACCTTGCGACTATCAGAAAGGTCAACCAAAGTACATACTTGGTTTTATTTCATGGATTCCATTTCAGAGTTCATGGCGTCTTGTCATTTTCTAGAGTCTGGGATCATCATCGCTTCATCATAGTTTGTAGGTTCGTCATTGTCTACCAATAAAACATTCATGATAGGATTACCATACCACTCAAGAGCAGTAAGTAATCTAGTTTAGCTACGAACGAGAACTGCGATCGAAGCTTCATGATCATTATCATCAGGTTTTTCCTCTCTAGCTGGTGAAGGCGGCACAAGAAGATCCAAATCTTCCTGCGCTGCGCTAATCTCCAATTCGGGAGAAGGTTCAATAACCTCGCCTAGTTCTATTTTCCTTCCACTCACTCCTTTCGAAAGACACTCCTTCCCAAGAAAGGATCTGTTCTTAGAAACAAAGACTTTGCCTTCGAATCTGTGATAGAAGGTATACCCAATAGTTTCCTTAGGGTATCCTATGAAGACACATTTTTCCGCTTTGGGTTCGTTCTTATCAGGTTGTAACCGTTTGGCATAATCCTGGCACCCCAAAATTTTAAGAAACGAGAATTTAGGCTTCTTGCTAAACCACAACTCATATGGTGTCGTCTCAACGGATTTACATGGTGCCCTAATTAAAGTGAATGCAGCTGTCTCTTACGCATACCCCCATAATGACATTGGCAGATCGGATATAGACATCATAGAGCGCACCATATCTCATAAAGTATGATCACGATGCTCAGACACACCATTACGTTGTGGTGTTCCAGGTGGCGTGAGTTGGGAAACAATTCCACAATTTTTCAAGTGTATGCCAAAATCGTAACTCTGATATTCCCCTCCGCGATCAGATCGTAGAAATTTGATCTTCTTATTACGATGATTTTCTACTTTACTTTGAAATTCTTTGAACTTTTCAAATGTTTCAAATTGTGTTCCATTAAGTAAATATACCCATATCTACTTAAGTCATCACGTGTCGAAATGCTCATTGGTCCGCACACATCAGTATGTGTGATTTCCAACGAGTCACTCGCATGTTCCATCGTACCAGAAAACGCGGTCTTAGCCATCCTACCTATGAGGCATGGTTCGCACGTGTCAAATGTTTCAAAGTCAAGTGACTGGAAAATTCCATCAGAATGAAGTTTCTTCACGCGGTTTACACCAATATGAGCTAAACGGCAGTGCCACAAGTATGTGGCATTATCATTATTCAGTTTTCAACTTTTAGCATCAATGTTAGGGATGTCTGAAGTACTAATATGGAGATCCAACAAGAATTAACCATTTACGTCGGGTCCATGACCATAAAAGATATGGGATATTTAATTTAGTGCCCATGGTTCCTTAGTTTTGCTCAGTTTTCCCCACGCTCCAAACATGTGCTCACTTTTCCCCACTTCCTTAGTTGAAACTCTCACAACTACTCATAGCAGACATTTGCTGTCTTGACCGTTAACTCTGACTAGTGAGGCCACATTAGTCTCTGTTTTTTAGGCGGACGTTGGACTCTGTTGGTTGCCGTAGGACTAGCCCGTTAATAAAATTAAAATAGGTCTACTATGGAGGACGTTGCGCTGGATAGCCTTTTATGCATGCCCGGCTTTGGCATTGATGAAGCCTTCTATGCATGCATTGACCTGCTCGCATGCATGGACGTCGGCACACACGCATCGCTTCATGCATGGTTGCTGCTCGAACCAGTTGCTCCGCAGGCGTCGTTTCACGCGTCGCAGGCAAGTGTGGACGCTCAATTTAGTTGCACGCAATGCACGCACGAAGTCATTTGACGCGTCGGGTCACACACCCTTGATTCAGTTGTTGCGTCGTTTCACACGGTGTCATCGATTCACGATCGCATTGATTCACGCATGCATTGATTCACGGATGCATTCGAGTCACAACGTCGTCCCTTCATTGAACATCTCCTCTTCCTCTCCTCCGCCTATTTAAAATGCCCTAGGTTGCCTCTTCCTTCTACACATCCATCTGCGCCTCCCCCTTTCTCTTCTTCCCCAAAAGATGAAGCAACCACGCAGCGACGCGAAGATGATGCAGTTCAATGGGCCGTCATTCGTCCTGCCGCCCATCGTGCCGGAGATGCGGTACCCCTCCTTCTTCGACGTGGAGCACTCACTGCGCGTGTGGGCATTCTCACGCTGGAGGGGTGATCGTGAGCTTGCCGGGGGGTCCTTCGTGCGGGCTTTTCCCACATTCCGCGGGGCTTGCCGACCATGTTCCTCCTCGAGGAACATCGTCCCAATAGCCAATCTCCAGTGATAGGGCTCGTCGCCAACTTCACCAACAGGTTTGATGCCTACTACCTACTCGGCAAGGTGTTTTGGTGTGGGTGTGAGTTCATCGCATTCACCACTTACAACATCTTCACCGACTTCGAGAGCACCTTCCCCACTCCCGACCGCATGCATAGCCTCCCGTACTACCTCGGCGAGAACTGACGGGAGGTGGAGTAGTGAAGACGGTGAAGCCTGCGGTGAAGACGACGGTGAAGACATGGCGGTGTTGCCCTACCCTATCTATGTGTACTGTGAGTTAGGTGTCTGTGTCGCCCTTTATTATAGGGTTTATTATATGTAAGAACTTGTATACCTTCGCTTTATTTATCTCAGTTATGTGTGTCAAATGTTGGAAACGGGAGCCCGGATTTTCATCCTCTTATATCTCGTTATTCACTGTTATATGCATGCTAATCTAAAGGAACCAGCCCAATGCAAAAGGGTGCATCTCATGCCCATGAAAATGCATGCACGACTCATAGAATTCACGGTCGTTCTTATCTAATGAATAAAGAAAACTACCAGAAAAACTAACATGACATGACGACGAGATTAGACTTGTACCATTATATTAATGCATTGTGACATTTGTATTTTGTTAGTCCCAAGTTTAGACGCGACTACTTGATGTGGGGAAAACTAACCAAACTAACTAAAAATGATGTGTTTTGGGATGCCTTCTAAAAATAAGAATATATTGTACATGGCTTATACTAGATTGTGAGCAAGCAAAAAAGCACATACGGTCCCACAACGGAATAAACAACACATTGATTAAAGGTTTTGTTCACGCGGTCCCATGGAGGCAGCCTCCTAGACTAGCGACGATGACAAGCTTTGAAAAGTTAGAGGCGGATGCTTACTGTGTATAGAGGCAGCGTTTGAGGCTGTGTTTGGTTTGAGGATCAAAATGCATGGCATGGCATGGTTCCATTCTTGAATCATGGGTTTGTTCCATTCTTGTGTTCGGTTGGAGAGAATAAGAATTGCATGGGTTTATTCCATCCTTTTGTTTGGTTAGAGGTGGAATGACAAGAATCTGAGTCCACTCACCTATTTCATGTGAAAATGAGAGTTTTCACTCTTTGTCTAGAAAGAAAGAGATGAATAAACATGTGATTCCATCAATTTTATGGTATGACTTGGTGAAGCATATTGTGGGTATTTTCCTTGCATGGGGATGACCATATTCTGGTTCCATCACCAACTAAACACTAGAATGGAAGGTAACGATGGAACCAACCCATGAACGTTGGAGTCGCCTCCATGCGCATCACCGGGTAGGCCCCACATAGTTAGCCTATCTCAAATTAGAATATCACAATGTATAGAGACTCTAACCAGCCTCTAAGGTGGAATCTAGAAAATATTAAATATATTTAATCAACACCACATTATCCAACCAACCATCCATCTCTTATACTCTAATATGGATTTCTCAGGCTAACAAGTGGGATCAGATGGATTATCTAGATGTTGGAGGAAGGCTCTATGGTTAGAGGCGATGCTAGTCTATTTTGTGTAAGAGGCAGCTCGTGCAATGTATAGAGGCTGCCTCCAAGTGGAAAGAGAGGGCTTAGACGCAACAAGCATACATTGTGGGTGATCTGCCTCAATGTTTGTCCCTACATGTCATCCTGGTGGCAAGAACAATATTTTATATTGTGATGAGCTATATGCTTAGTGTTGGCAAGAAAAATATTTTATACATTGTGAAGTTTTCATCCAAGCTTAGAGGCAGGTACATGGGGCCCGCGTTAGAGGCAATGCTATCTCCACACATTGGCGGTGCTCTAATGAGAGATGACAATCAAGTAAAAAAATCCTCGAGAAAGTATTCCTAAAGCTATCAGATTAGATTGCTTCTTCAATTCAATCAACTGCCTCAAGTTCTTGTTCATCTTCTTCAATTCCCCCTTCATTTCCGCCTCCCCCCACCGTCGGAGCAGCACTGTGGGGAAAATTCTCCACAGCCGATGGTTGATTGAGATCGCGAGTTGCATCCCCCTCGAATACAGCAAGCCCAAACCTTCAAGCCTCTAGATGTATAAATCCATCCACTCGAAATGGTTGCATTTCTTCATGATGTGAAAACGAAATCATGAACACGAAATCCAAAATCTGACAGAAATGAAGTTAGAGACAAAGGATGCGAGAAGAACTCAGGTCTAACCTGCCCCCCCCGGCATGCTCTTGCATTTGATGAACTCGCGCCCATAGTTCCCATTCTTGTGATCCTTCAAAGTCAATCGCTTAGGTGGCGCAGTGCGTGGGAAGTGAGGGCATGGAGTCATCGACATTGGACCATACATCGGCCACATGGGATTGGCGGCTGACGAGAAGCTCGAGATATCGCCGGAGAGAAGAAGAAGAGCAAGGAAGGTTGCTCTGTCGAGGATAAAGCAGAGAAAGGGAGGTTGCTCTATCGAAGAAGAAGCAGATGGGGAAAGCAATTGGGCGAGCATGGGCTGCTCTGCAGCCAATCAGGATACAGAACCATCGTCACCCGGATCGCCCGTGGAATTCCATCTAGAAGGCCATATTGAACGGGTGGAGTTTGGAGCTAGGGTATGATCCAACGGTTGGAACCATTCTGCGGGGTTATGAGCCAGTCAACGATTGGGAACAGATTTCAAATGACCATAACTAAATCAAAAAATCACAAAAATAAAATTCTAGCGTAGTTCGTCCATTTATGTGACATAGTTATCAAAAATATATATAATTTGTATATGGACATTTAAAAAAAACTTTTTTTGAAGTGAGTCGTCGAAATCAAGTTCAAATGAGCATAAATAATTGAAAAAAATACAATTCTTGCGCGCATTGCCGTCATATGTGACATGGTCATGGAAAAAAAGCTTCATACAAATGAGCTATCACGTATGAAGTTGTTCAGAATTCATAGGAGAGTGAGAGAGGGTTGAGGTTTCGATAAAATTCAAAAATATCAAAAAAAATACCAAAGCTTCAATTTGGAGTGAATAAGAAGGATCTAAACTTACTTTTCATTTTCATATCTGAAACGTGTTATTTAACGGTTTTGAATTAAAAGCATTCTTTTTTAGAAAAAGTAATAATATGAATATTAATTTAATAAATAGTAAGACTTCGTTTTTATCCTATATATATGGAACAAGTGTTAATTAAATTTTTGCATCATTTGGAGAAGGTAAAAAAAACTTGATTACAAATAGGCCTATTTACCTTAGGTTTCGAGCTCGTTTCTAGCACATTTCTCCATTTCTCATTCGGATTGATCACCTTCAAATATTCGATTTCAAATGTTCGATCAAATAAATAGCACAGAGCAGTTGACCTCGTATGTTGGTTCAACTTCAACTTTGGCTCAAATTCAAATTTTGGCTCAAATTCAAATATTGATTCAAATTCAATTTTTTTGAAAATTTTAATAATGACTCAAATAAGATACCAAACTACAAGCAACATTATTACAAGCGATCCCTTATTACAATAGATAAGTTTTCACAGTAGCTCAAATTGACAACAAAAACCTCTTAATACAAATCTACCAAGTTTTAAGCGATTGACTCGCCCTCAAAGTTCAAATTCAAATTTTTGACTTGCTCCTTGTGTTCGCAGCTGGCTTCACAGCCTTGCTCCTTGTTTCCCTAGTTGAGATGCTCTTTTTATTCACACTCTTGATTCTTTTGATCTTTACTTGGGGTTTTGGCTTCACCACCTTGCTCCTGGTTTCCTTTTGATCCTTTTCATCTGTGGGTTCCATAATCTTTAAAGGATCAACTGGAAAAATTACCCCCTCCTCTTCCTCTCTTATAGCTTCAAAACCATCAAAGGCCATGGCTTCAAATTCTTTGGTTTATTTATCTCTAGGCATTTTCTCCCTAGATCTGGTAAATAAAATTATAATCCATACATAAAAAAGAGAACAAATGCAAACAAAAGGGTAGATGCATTCTACAAATGCAAACACATACCAAAGTGTTGGTACCGCTTCATTGTCTTCAATCTCAAGTGTATCTGCATTCTTCTCTGCAAATGTTGTTGTCCATCTTTCCTCCTCTCCAAATGATGCCTCCATTAGATTGGTACAAAGCCTAGGAATAGGTAACAGCCCAGTTTTTGCAAAAATTAAAAATTTTGTTTTCGGTGTGAATTGTTTGATTGCCTGTTTTGTTTGCGGTGTTTGCATCCCCGATTTATTGATCAGCGATTATTTTCCCCCCTCTTATCTCGTACCGGACGGAGACCGACCCTTGCCACCCTGACACTCGACCTTGCGACACCGGGTTTCACCCGATCACCATCGCGAAAACGGCACGAGACCAGCCGCAGCCAACGGAACAAAAATCCCCGTTTAATAATTAAACGGGATATTTTTATAGCGCGCCGGAAAGTGTTTTCCGAACGGTTCCAGCGCGAGGTGAACGCCTCCGGCTCGACGCACCGATCGCGCAGTTCAAAGTTTTACCCGAATCGGAGGTACTGCGGACCCCCGGCGGTCAGAAACGTGAGCACCGGACGCGCGAGATAAAAACCGGGGATGTTTTTGCAAACTGCCAGCCACCCATGCTATATAAAGACCACCACACTCCCACCCATTTTTAGGGTTTCCCTAGCCAAAATATGCAGTCACACCCCTGTTTTACCCCAATTTTCACAGCAAACCCTAGCCGCCAGATCTGGATCCAGCCCAGATTCGTTTGAGGCCGTCCGATCGCGAGATCGGAGGGCCGAGATCGCTCCCAGCCACCCACCTTTCCCTCTATCCTCTCTCTCTCCCGTGAAGCTCCAACCTCCATGCCCGTGGAGCACCCGAGCCCGCCGCCGGCCGCCACCCTGGCGAGGCAGCAGCAGCCGGCGCCCCTCTCCCTCCTTCCCTCTCCTCCTCTTCTCCCTGTCCTCTCACCCCCGCCTCTGCCGTGCAGGTCGCCGCCGTCAGGAGCTGGCCGCGCCGCCAGGGAGCCGCCATGGCCGAGGAGCACGGAGCTTCGCCCGCGCCGGCCACCCAGCTCGCCCCGACCGTCCAGCCCACCGGATCCGGTGAGGCTCCTCCAGATCCGCTCCATCCCGAGTCCCCCGCGCCCTGCTCCTCGCCCCTGGCCCCAAGCGCCGCGCCGCCGCGCCGGAAGTCCGCCGCCGGGAACCTCCCGCTCGGGAGCGAGCTCGGGATCGGGCAGCCAGCCGCCCAGGTGGGCCACGCCCCGGCCCACTCCAGCCGCCGGCCTCCCAGGCCAGATGGGCCAGATCCAGCCCATGGGGTGAGGCTGCCCCTTTTTCTTTTTTTATTTAATTAGATCTGTTTTTTTTTCTGTTGGGCCCAAATAGGACTAGGACTTTTAAATTCTCGGGACGAGAATTCTTTGTAGTGGTGGAGATTTGTAACACCCTCAGCTCCAGTACAGTAATCACTACAGTGATTCCACTGTTAGTGATCATTACTGTTGATGATCAAGCCATGATCACCTTTGATCATAGCTCTGACAATTTTCAACCTTGGTAAAATTTTCAAATTGGGTAAGTTATAAAAAACTTTGCTCCATGAATTTTGGAGGCATGTCAATCAACATGATCATGGTTAAACCAAGTCACCCTTAGTCATTAGAATAATCACAAGTCTATGTTGATTGTGAAACCAATCTTGTGGTGTCATAGAAAATTATTTTTGATGGTTAATATAAAAATGGAAATCTTAGTTAAACCAACACTGTGGAATCTATTTATAAAATGCCTAGCAATCATTAGGCCATGATTATATATCGCAATGGTTATTCTGTTAAAATGGGATAGTAATATTAGGGAATAGTAGTTGGGATAAAATAATAGCTTGGACCATTTATTAAATTTCCATGATAATTTTAATAAACATGTGGTAATCGTTAAATGCACAAAAAAAATTATGAAACAATTTTTATTAAATACCTAATAATCAGTAGGTCTTATTAAAAAATGAAATAGGAGTTTATAAAATGTTGTACTAATTTAATCGAATCAAAATAGTGTCAAATCAGTGGCTTTTAATCCCATTTAAATAAAAAAATATTCTAATGATTTTATACTTGAGCCAAACTTTTTGTGGCCTCTCTATAATGTTTACCACAAATAATAAAAATGTTTTCACAGATAACAAAATTCACATGGCACTTAAATAAAATGTAAATAGAAAATAATAAATAAAGGAAACAAAAAAAATGGAGAACCCCGAACCCCGCCACTTGGCGAGGCCCACTCCCCTTCCCCCCAGCCAGGCCCACCCTGGGCCCAATCGCTTCCCCCCTCCCCTGTTCCTCCCACCTGCTCCCTCCCCCTCCCCCACCCGGCGACAGTGGCGCCATGGCCATGTCGTGGACACACCGCCCCCCTCACCTGCTCCCTGCCCTACCTGCTCCCCTCTCCCTCGGTGTAGATAAGGCCGAAGGCCCCCTTCCCTCCCCTACCCCTCCCCCTCGGCCTCGTCCTCCCCTCCCCTCCTCCCGTGCTCGCGCGCTCACCGTCGTCGTCGTGGCCTGAGGCCATCGCAGCACGCCCCTCCGTGTCCAGATGCTCTGCCGCATCCCGCTGCATCGAGCCCGAGCGTCAACCACGGCCGACCGCGACCCCGTCGCTCGATTCGCCGCCACCACGGCACCCCGGTCTCCTCGAGCTCCCCTGCCGCCTCCCTGTGAGCTGCCGCACTCGTTCCCCTCTCCCCCCTCTCGTTTATTCGTCGTTCTCCTGCGCCCGTAGCCCGCCATGTACCGGCGTCGCTCGCCGCGCCCTTTCCCAAGAACACCCCCTGGCCGCGCGCTCCCCGCACCGTGGACGGCCCTTACCGTGTCCACGCGTGCTCCAGCCCCGCCCATAGCCACCCCTGGCGTGCCTTGCCATGAGAAGCTCGTGCCCTCTCGCCCTGCTAGCCACGGCCGCCCCTTGGCTGTGCTCGGGCTGCTTCCCCCATGGCTACTCCGGCGGCTGCTCCTGCTGGAGATGCGCCACCCGGCTGCTGTCGCCGTTGCCGCCCACGCGCCTCGCTTCGGCCCCTCGCCGGAACATCACCGCAGCGCCGAGGTCCTCGTCGCCGGTGTGCGTGGCTGGGTAGCGGTGCGCTACCTACCACTGACCCCCTGGGGCCGCTAATTAGGTTAGGGGCTAATCCCCCATTAGCCTAACCACTAATAAAATTAAACAGAAATAAAACCCCCTCTGCATGACAGGTGGGGCCAGGTCATTAAGTTAGATAAATAACTGTTAGCATAACATTGAGTCAATGACAACTGGGCCCCATCCCATTAAGCTAATTCTCTGGATTAATTAATAAGCAATTTGAATAATGTCTCTATGACATGTGGGCCCTCTGTTCTTTTTAAAATAAATAGAAATGATTTAATTAGCCACTATCTATGACAGATAGGACCCACTTGTCAGGTTTGACCTGGTCAAAACACTGTTCTGGATAATGTTTGATTTAAATAATAAAGAAAATCCAGAAAATCATTTAAATGATTTAAAACTTTGAAATTCAATAACTTTTAAACCGTAACTCGGATTCAAAAACTTTATACATGAAAATTGATCAGAAAAATATAACGAATACGGATACACTATCTGTATGTCTACCACCCCCCTCTAACGTACCGAACATCGACATTCCCCCCTTCGGGCCGTTTGTCGATAATTCCGGGTACCGATAAAAATTGCCCGGATCAAAATACTTTGTATGCGAAAGTAACTCAGAACGGATCAACGATTACAGATACGATACCCATATCCTCACCACACCCCTCTAACATACCGATCATCGAACTGTTCCCCCCTCCGGTGGCACTGTCCGATAGATTGCCAGATAACCGTTGAATTGTCCGGTACTACTAAAGTACCCGGATGAAATTATTCCGAACACGACTGTTGTTCGGAATAGATCAGCTAACCCGGATACACCACCCACACCTGTTTCGGATGTCCACGACAACTCCGGCATGATATCTTCCCCCCTCCGGACACCTTGTCCGATAATCACCCGGAGCCGGTATTTCATCCCCGGATGAATTCCCGCTCCGAGCAACGTGCATCGTACTGCGTTAGAACCCCGTTTACAATTCATCTGTTATGTCTTGCATTTGTATTGCTATTATTGTTGTGTATTTATTGTTTCTTCCCCCCTTAATCTCCGGTAGACCCCGCTGCTGCCGTCGACTACATCGATGCCGAGTACGACTACTTCGTCGACGACCGTACCGCTACTGTCGAGCTACCAGGCAAGCAGAGCCATTCTCTTCCCCAGATATCGCCTATATTTCCGTACATTTCTTGCACTAGGCATTGTTACTGCTGCTGCTACGATTACAATCCTATTCAATTGCATAGCCTGTTTTTGTCGCCCCTTGATGTACCTCCTTTATCCTATGATGTCTATTATTATTATGCATTATTCAGCAGTGAGCCCTGCGCATTGTTAGCTAGGATTAGATAGCGGGCCGTGATCACTCTGGGAGTGATCGCGGGAACGATATATTACAACTGCAACAGGTACGGATCAATGCAGACACCCTAGGGAACCTACAACGGCGAGACTCTGCCGAGTCGCTTCGAGTTTGGCTTACGAGTGGAATGGACTCGTATTTCACTCTCGTCGGCTCAGTAGCGTAGCATCACCGGGATGATATGAGGTTTACCTCTTTAGTTCATTCCGCTGATGTCTCTGTCAAACCTCTCAAGTGTGCCATCGAGGGTGATTCCTCCTGGTTTCACTTAACGGTAGGGACTCGAACCAACTGGTGTCCTTAAAGGTAAGAAGTCGGACGACCCAACGGTGCCCGTGAGAGGTATTGCGACGGGACGACAGGGAGGGTACGACCAGTGTACCGGTGTGCTTGGCCCCTGATCGTTGGCCGCGAGAGTTACCAAACTACGAAAGTCGAGCTCCTCCAGGAGCACACGCGAGACAAGGTAAGGAGACGGTTCACCTTGTTGGTAACCACAGTGACTTGGTGGGACGACGGGGCAGGCACCGATGTACTGGTGGTCCTGGCTGCTGTCGTTGTCCGCGGGTCAGTTAAGTCGAGGCAACGATAACGGTTGTCACGCAGGTTAATTAAAATGCTAAATGGTTCAGTGAATGTCTTGAGTTGGCTATATGCCATGTACGCACTACCTACCCGTGGGAACTACGAGTTATGGGCTCCTCTGCTTCTTAGTGTCGTCCGAGGACTCTTCAGACGTCAGCAGTACCGCGGCCTGCGCCGGGAAGTGGTGTTGTCTTATTTTCTCGCGCGGTGGTGTCTTATTTTTATTTTCTTTAACTTCACCGGCCAGCCTCGCACCGTGCAGGAGTACGTCGGGGTTAGGGTCCAAAGCCCCGCGTACATAGGATATAGTCCGGCGGATGACCTCTCTGTTGAGTTTGAAAGATGGGCTATGAAGTGTCGGATAGCCTCGGTGGAGTGTTCCCTAACAATGTTCCCGCCACCCTGGAGATCCGTGCGTGTAGCGTAACACAAGTGCACCCCTGCAGGGAAGATTAATCTATTCGAATAGCCGTGTCCACGGTAACAGGACGCTTTATGCTGAAGCTGGATCTTACCACTAGAAACTATTATTAAACTGTATGGTTCCGGGTTCTCTTCCTCGCGGGGATGTCGAGGAGGTGAACTCGGAGGCATTGCTAATTATTACAGCTTATTATTATACAATGCTGCAGCAACTTCTGCTGCAATGTTACTTTATGCTTTATATAAACTGTTGGCTGATTCTTACCTCAGGCTGCAAGACATCGTCGGAAGATGCTAGTCTTCGTTAGGCCTAGCTTCTTATCCTTGCTCTGGATTTCTGTCTTTCAGTCCACTATATACAGCCTCTTCTTTCCGTTGATACAATGCATAATGCTTAGTAGCGGACGTAAGACTCGCGGGTATACTAGATACTCACCTGCTTTATTTCCTTTACTGTTTTGCCTGATCGGCCGCTGCAGTCGACGTTGGAGTCCAGGAGCAGGAGATCCCCGATGTCGACCACCGCAACGTGAAGATCCCCGATGCCTTCTACGACGTCGAGTTCCCCGTTGACCAGGAGTAGCTTGGAGGTTCCCAGGCAGGAGGCCTCGCCCTTTCGATCGTTGTTGATATTTGTGCTAGCCTTCTTAAGGCAACCTTGTATCCTTGTGTCTGTACTCAGATACTATTGCTTCCGCTGACTTTGTGCTCTCGAGCTGTTGTATTCGAGCCCTCGTGGCCCCCTGGCTTGTATTAAACAGCTTGTATTATTTTATTTGTAGAGTTGTGTTGTGATATCTCACCGTGAGTCCCTAATCTCAATCGTGTACCTTGCGTGTATGATTACTGTACACGGCTTGATTTTGGGGGCGTCACAAGTTGGTATCAGAGCTGACTGCCTGTAGGACACCCCATCCAACTCCTTGGTCGAAGTCGAGTCTAGTATTTTCAAAACTACCTTGCTAACTTAATGTTTGGCTTACGGGCCCACATCGATGTCACTACGTGTGATATCTATGGTATTAGGACCTTTTTCTCCGTACCTTTCCTCTGGGACTATGATCTCTTATCCTTGCTGGTAAGTTTTGTTAACGCTGACTTTAGGTTCTCGTACCTCCTTCCTTCCGGAGAGCACTGCCTTCCCGATGATCGCCTGATCCACCTGAAGATTTCGATGATTACTCTCCGATGAATTCCCAAGAACCTGCGTGTTCATCGCCTTTGCAATCCCCTGCCACCGATAAGTCCGTCTGGATGATTGCATCCACCTCCCGATCTGGAAAACACGATTCCCTTGTACTCAAGCATCGAATTATTCCGATGCTTCTATCACTCGATGCCTTTGCATTATTTCTCCTCCCGATTGAGTGCCGATACTCACATCGGATCCTTTGCGAACCATCCGACCTTTTCGTGGATTATTATCCGACTAAGCTTACGTGGCTTCTTCCATGTGTCGATTGGATTCATTGTGTGAAATACCATCCTTGCCCCTCGATGCTTTGTGTTATCATCGACAACCCCCTTGACTCTCTCCCAGTACAACTTGGTCGTGTATATCGTGCTCTGCTTTCCCTTGGGAAAGATATACACCTGATACTTGTGTATCATCACATTTTCCTTTCCATTGGTCTGTTTAATCTTTCTTTTAATATAAATTATCTGGGCAGTGATAATTCCCTGCTTATGTAAACACTTTGGTGTGCTACATTGTTTGTACAACTAGTTACGATTGTTGATGACCTTTCGGTGACCACCGATGGACGAGAACTTTGCCAATTGGTCCGCCTCGTCTTAACGAGCAGGAAAATGGTTCTCTTCGTCCCTCGCCCTTGGCACTGATGTTGTTGCCGACATAGTTAACAATTTGTTCTCCGTTATACCTTCCAACTTGATCGCATTGAATGTCACCACCCTGGTTCTATGTGGGCCCATACCCACAGTTCCACAGGACCGAAACCTGACTCTTGTCCTCTACCTTGTGATATTCCGTCTGATATCAGACTCAGTGCTTGTGTCTGGTGATCGGGGGCCCATTCCCATCTTCCGTCATCGGCATCGAATACGTGCCTATCCGCTTAAAACTTCTCACGATGTACTTCCCTGATCGTAACTCGGAAGGACTTTGTACCCCATACCCTTGAACAACCACATTTGATTGATCTTGTATCGATCTGACCTCCTTAAGATTTACCTCTTAACCTGTTCGTAAGTGCGATGAAGCCCCGAGGAAAGGATGAAACCCCATCGAGAAGCACCGATACAGTCCAGTGAAGGCCTCCACGTGAAGGATTAATTTCTTCGAGTAGGACAACAAGAACCAGAAGATTTGTTAGAAGGCGAAACCGAAACTCTACCCCTAACACTACTTTTAAATTCTCGGGACGAGAATTCTTTGTAGTGGTGGAGATTTGTAACACCCTCAGGTCCAGTACAGTAATCACTACAGTGATTCCACTGTTAGTGATCATTACTGTTGATGATCAAGCCATGATCACCTTTGATCATAGCTCTGACAATTTTCAACCTTGGTAAAATTTTCAAATTGGGTAAGTTATAAAAAACTTTGCTCCATGAATTTTGGAGGCATGTCAATCAACATGATCATGGTTAAACCAAGTCACCCTTAGTCATTAGAATAATCACAAGTCTATGTTGATTGTGAAACCAATCTTGTGGTGTCATAGAAAATTATTTTTGATGGTTAATATAAAAATGGAAATCTTAGTTAAACCAACACTGTGGAATCTATTTATAAAATGCCTAGCAATCATTAGGCCATGATTATATATCGCAATGGTTATTCTGTTAAAATGGGATAGTAATATTAGGGAATAGTAGTTGGGATAAAATAATAGCTTGGACCATTTATTAAATTTCCATGATAATTTTAATAAACATGTGGTAATCTTTAAATGCACAAAAAAAAATTATGAAACAATTTTTATTAAATACCTAATAATCAGTAGGTCTTATTAAAAAATGAAATAGGAGTTTATAAAATGTTGTACTAATTTAATCGAATCAAAATAGTGTCAAATCAGTGGCTTTTAATCCCATTTAAATAAAAAAATATTCTAATGATTTTATACTTGAGCCAAACTTTTTGTGGCCTCTCTATAATGTTTACCACAAATAATAAAAATGTTTTCACAGATAACAAAATTCACATGGCACTTAAATAAAATGTAAATAGAAAATAATAAATAAAGGAAACAAAAAAAAAGGAGAACCCCGAACCCCGCCACTGGGCGAGGCCCACTCCCCTTCCCCCCAGCCAGGCCCACCCTGGGCCCAACCGCTTCCCCCCTCCCCTGTTCCTCCCACCTGCTCCCTCCCCCTCCCCCACCCGGCGACAGTGGCGCCATGGCCATGCCGTGGCCACACCGCCCCCCTCACCTGCTCCCTGCCCTACCTTCTCCCCTCTCCCTCGGTGTAGATAAGGCCTAAGGCCCCCTTCCCTCCCCTACCCCTCCCCCTCGGCCTCGTCCTCCCCTCCCCTCTTCCCGTGCTCGCGCGCTCGCCGTCGTCGTCGTGGCCTTAGGCCATCGCAGCACGCCCCTCCGTGTCCAGATGCTCTGCCGCATCCCGCTGCATCGAGCCCGAGCGTCAATTTCGGCCGGGAAGGACGGGAGACGCCGCCCCTTCTTCCTCTTCAACCACGGCCGACCGCGACCCCGCCGCTCGATTCGCCGCCACCACGGCACCCCGGTCTCCTCGAGCTCCCCTGCCGCCTCCCTGTGAGCTGCCGCACTCGTTCCCCTCTCCCCCGTCTCGTTTATTCGTCGTTCTCCTGCGCCCGTAGCCCGCCATGAACCGGCGTCGCTCGCCGCGCCCTTGCCCAGGAACACCCCCTGGCCGCGCGCTCCCCGCACCGTGGACGGCCCTTACCGTGTCCACGCGTGCTCCAGCCCCGCCCATAGCCACCCCTGGCGCGCCTTGCCATGAGAAGCTCGTGCCCTCTCGCCCTGCTAGCCACGGCCGCCCCTTGGCTGTGCTCGGGCTGCTTCCCCCATGGCTACTCCGGCGGCTGCTCCTGCTGGAGATGCGCCACCCGGCTGCTGTCGCCGCTGCCGCCCACGAGCCTCGCTTCGGCACCTCGCCGGAACATCACCGCAGCGCCGAGGTCCTCGTCGCCGGTGTGCGTGGCTGGGTAGCGGTGCGCTACCTACCACTGACCCCCTGGGGCCCGCTAATTAGGTTAGGGGCTAATCCCCCATTAGCCTAACCACTAATAAAATTAAACAGAAATAAAACCCCCTCTGCATGACAGGTGGGGCCAGGTCATTAAGTTAGATAAATAACTGTTAGCATAACATTGAGTCAATGACAACTGGGCCCCATCCCATTAAGCTAATTCTCTGGATTAATTAATAAGCAATTTGAATAATGTCTCTATGACATGTGGGCCCTCTGTTCTTTTTAAAATAAATAGAAATGATTTAATTAGCCACTGTCTATGACAGATAGGACCCACTTGTCAGGTTTGACCTGGTCAAGACACTGTTCTAGATAATGTTTGATTTAAATAATAAAGAAAATCCAGAAAATCATTTAAATGATTTAAAACTTTGAAATTCAATAACTTTTAAACCGTAACTCGGATTCAAAAACTTTATACATGAAAATTGATCAGAAAAATATAACGAATACGGATACACTCTCTGTATGTCTACCACCCCCCTCTAACGTACCGAACATCGACCTTCCCCCCCTTCGGGCCGTCTGTCGACAATTCCGGGTACCGATAAAAATTGCCCGGATCAAAATACTTTGTATGCGAAAGTTACTCAGAACGGATCAACGATTACAGATACGATACCCATATCCTCACCACACCCCTCTAACATACCGATCATCGAACTGTTCCCCCCTCCGGTGGCACTGTCCGATAGATTGCCCGATAACCGTTAAATTGTCCGGTACTACTAAAGTACCCGGATGAAATTATTCCGAACACGACTGTTGTTCGGAATAGATCAGCTAACCCGGATACACCACCCACACCTGTGTCGGATGTCCACGACACCTCCGGCATGATATCTTCCCCCCTCCGGACACCTTATCCGATAATCACCCGGAGCCGGTATTTCATCCCCGGATGAATTCCCGCTCCGAGCAACGTGCATCGTACTGCGATAGAACCCCGTTTACAATTCATCTGTTATTTCTTGCATTTGTATTGCTATTATTGTTGTGTATTTATTGTTTCTTCCCCCCCTTAATCTCCGGTAGACCCCGCTGCTGCCGTGGACTACATCGATGCCGAGTACGACTACTTCGTCGACGACCGTACCGCTACTGTCGAGCTACCAGGCAAGCAGAGCCATTCTCTTCCCCAGATATCGCCTATATTTCCGTACATTTCTTGCACTAGGCATTGTTACTGCTGCTGCTACGATTACAATCCTATTCAATTGCATAGCCGGTTTTTGTCGCCCCTTGATGTACCTCCTTTATCCTATGCTGCCTATTATTATTATGCATTATTCAGCAGTGAGCCCTGCGCATTGTTAGCTAGGATTAGATAGCAGGCCGTGATCACTCTGGGAGTGATCGCGGGAACGATATATTACAACTGCAACAGGTACGGATCAAAGCAGACACCCTAGGGAACCTACAACGGCGAGACTCTGCCGAGTCGCTTCGAGTTTGACTTACGAGTGGAATGGACTCGTATTTCACTCTCGTCGGCTCAGTAGCGTAGCATCACCGGGATGATATGAGGTTTACCTCTTTAGTTCATTCCGCTGATGTCTCTGTCAAACCTCTCAAGTGTGCCATCGAGGGTGATTCCTCCTGGTTTCACTTAACGGTAGGGACTCGAACCAACTGGTGTCCTTAAAGGTAAGAAGTCGGACGACCCAACGGTGCCCGCGAGAGGTATTGCGACGGGACGACAGGGAGGGTACGACCAGTGTACCGGTGTGCTTGGCCCCTGATCGTTGGCCGCGAGAGTTACCAAACTACGAAAGTCGAGCTCCTCCAGGAGCACACGCGAGACAAGGTAAGGAGACGGTTCACCTTGTTGGTAACCGCAGTGACTTGGTGGGACGACGGGGCAGGCACCGATGTACTGGTGGTCCTGGCTGCTGTCGTTGTCCGCGGGTCAGTTAAGTCGAGGCAACGATAACGGTTGTCACGCAGGTTAATTAAAATGCTAAATGGTTCAGTGAATGTCTTGAGTTGGCTATATGCCACGTACGCACTACCTACCCGTGGGAACTACGAGTTATGGGCTCCTCTGCTTCTTAGTGTCGTCCGAGGACTCTTCAGACGTCAGCAGTACCGCGGCCTGCGCCGGGAAGTGGTGTTGTCTTATTTGCTCGCGCGGTGGTGTCTTATTTGTATTTGCTTTAACTTCACCGGCCAGCCTCGCACCGTGCAGGAGTACGTCGGGGTTAGGGTCCAAAGCCCCGCGTACATAGGATATAGTCCGGCGGATGACCTCTCTGTTGAGTTTGAAAGATGGGCTATGAAGTGTCGGATAGCCTCGGTGGAGCGTTCCCTAACAAGGTTCCCGCCACCCTGGAGATCCGTGCGTGTAGCGTAACACAAGTGCACCCCTGCAGGGAAGATTAATCTATTCGAATAGCCGTGTCCACGGTAACAGGACGCTTTATGCTGAAGCTGGATCTTACCACTAGAAACTATTATTAAACTGTATGGTTCCGGGTTCTCTTCCTCGCGGGGATGTCGAGGAGGTGAACTCGGAGGCATTGCTAATTATTACAGCTTATTATTATACAATGCTGCAGCAACTTCTGCTGCATTGTTACTTTATGCTTTATATAAACTGTTGGCTGATTCTTACCTCATGCTGCAAGACATCGTCGGAAGATGCTAGTCTTCGTTAGGCCTAGCTTCTTATCCTTTCTCTGGATTTCTGTCTTTCAGTCCACTATATACAGCCTCTTCTTTCTGTTGATACAATGCATAATGCTTAGTAGCGGACGTAAGACTCGCGGGTATACTAGATACTCACCTGCTTTATTTCCTTTACTGTTTTGCCTGATCGGCCGCTGCAGTCGACGTTGGAGTCCAGGAGCAGGAGATCCCCGATGTCGACCACCGCAACGTGAAGATCCCCGATGCCTTCTACGACGTCGAGTTCCCCGTTGACCAGGAGTAGCTTGGAGGTTCCCAGGCAGGAGGCCTCGCCCTTTCGATCGTTGTTGATATTTGTGCTAGCCTTCTTAAGGCAACCTTGTATCCTTGTGTCTGTACTCAGATACTATTGCTTCCGCTGACTTTGTGCTCTCGAGCTGTTGTATTCGAGCCCTCGTGGCCCCCTGGCTTGTATTAAACAGCTTGTATTATTTTATTTGTAGAGTTGTGTTGTGATATCTCACCGTGAGTCCCTAATCTCGATCGTGTACCTTGCGTGTATGATTACTGTACATGGCTTGATTTTGGGGGCGTCACATGCGGCACTTAGTGCTATGCCATGTTTAGGTTGTGCCTCACTTAAATTGACTAGCATAGATAGTTTACTTTATGCTTCACCTCTTGCCATGTTTGTGTGCTATGCCATGCTTGCTTGAGTTGCCATGTTAATAACCGTTGTTTGGTCACCTGTAGCTAGACAACTTGAACCACCGTAAATGTGCGGTATCGTCGTGTGTGACGAGTACTCCACTTAAATCGTTAGTAACCGCTCTCGACGGTAGGTGCGATGTCTCGTGTTACTTCTTGTTGATGCTTGCTCGTGTTTGCTCCATAGTAATAGTGGTGCACCGTTGATTGCTTTCCAGTGTTTACTTCTTGTGTGCTCCCGCGGATACTCTCGGAGACGATGCGAGCTTGCGATCAACTACACCTTCGGAACCCGACTTATCAACAGGCAAGGATTATACATTACTTATGATCCATTCTATTTCAACCAGCGGTTTGCATGCTAGTCTAGGATAGGTTCGATGTTTGATCCTACCACATGTTTACAGCCTTTTTCAAACCGATACAGCCATGTCCCCTCCCAGCAAAACTTGTACTGCTATGTTACTATTGCTCGTTGCTCAGCCCCTGCTTAGTATGCATGCTTAGGATGCTACGATGTTACTCTGTTACTCCTGGGTTTGGGATATCACATTATTATATTATTGTTGATGATATGATTATTATAATGTTGACTATATTCGACGAAGGATGGAAGGTCTAGGCTATCCCGCCCCGACGCTTTGTTCCATTCGAGTCACCTAGGATCCGAGTTCCGGGTATTGGTTTTAAGACTGAGCGTGCCTAACCGCGTGTGGGATTTTATGGGGTCCCCTTTTCTTACCTATCTAGCTTCAAACATTTCTAGAGGTGGCCCAAGCTGATTTACCATTTGAAAACATGCATATATATCTTGTCGGGTCGCTCCTAGCAGATATCTTTTAAAACAACCCGGACCAGCAGAGACATGGTTTCCCTGTTGGTCCACCTTTGACCGGCGAGGGCCCGGTCTCATAAGAGAACTAACCGGTAACCCAAACCCTGTTGAGACGGAAGAGTCCGATCCGAGAGCGTGGCCAGCTTATGGATTGGGTGTCGACTCCCCGGGGGCCACCCGGATTTGTTCGTTGTTAGCTAGAGGGACTTGTCGTTCCGGATCTTTTGGAACTAAATCATAAAATGGTTGCCTGTGATGGGTAGCAACTGAGAGTGATGGACGTGCGTGCGGAGCCTCGTAATGGGCAGTTGGTACACCCCTGCAGGGTTAAATCTTTTCGAGAAGCCGTGTCCACGGTTATGGACGACTTGAGACCTACTCCTTGTTCATAGACAACAACAACTGAGACAATCTTAATATAACTGGATCAACGTGTGTGTGCCTTGACTGCTTCTTCTTCGTTGGGATGCGAAGAGGAGGACAAGGATAGGATAGGTGTTATGTTTGCGTAAGTAGTTGATAGCAAGACTTGTTGGAGGCGATTCCTCATCGAATGCTTGGCTTCTTATCTTACTCTCTAGATCCTTAGCCACTTCATAAATGCTAGTGCGGCAGCAACCTCACCACTTACCCCTTCCTTACCGTAAACTACTAGTTGTCCTAGAATGACGAGTGATGAAGTCCTTGCTGGGTCAGATGACCACTACAGTTGGATGCTGAGTACCTCTGTACTCATGATACTACCCCCAAACTCTTTTCAGGGTTCTTGATCGACAACAGGTATGGTGATCGACGTTTCACGTGGAGACTCGACGACGACTAGTTAGGCGGATCCCGGCGGAGGGCCTGGACCCGTGTGGTTATGGGGATCGATGCTTTTCTCTTTGCCAGTAGGCATTTGCTTGTAGTCTGTACTCAGACATGTACCTTCCGCTTTTGTATTGTATTTGAGGCAGTTGTATGCCGATTGTATGAGATGTTGTATCCTTGTATCTGTAATGTTGTGATATCATGTTGGAAATCCGGGGCATATGGCTATGTCATATGTCGCGGTGGAACCGATATGTGCTTCGTCCTCGGGTTCGGGCGGAAACGTCCGAATCTGAAACAGTACCGCATATCGGGCCTTAGAGAATATGCCCCAGAACTCCACATTTTCTGCAAGCACACCTTATTGGTAGACAACCCTCCTCACCTATTGTGAACCTGATTTTCTTTGATCTTCCTGGTGGCCTAGTCATTACAGGAGAGTGGAGTTTGAACCCTGAATCTACTATGTTCCATTTATCTTTTCCCAAGAGTAGCCATATATTTGGCAACAGAGAAATACTCGGAGCAATATTGATCAACTTCACCATCTGCACCCCCGATAACAGTCATCAGATGTAGGGCATGAATGCATGGCTTCCCACGGATCTGTCGTTGCCTACAACTACATTCTCTAGCATTTAGGTTCACAGGATACCTCCATACCCTATTTTTACTATCAGTATAGGTTACCTCACCCTCATATGTACTAGATTGAATGCATTTCATCTTCTGTCATCTTGCCTTCAAATGCAATGCCTTAATTAGTGATGGGAGCATTTGATGACCAACATATTGTGTTCCTGCAATTCTTTTGCGAAGAGCCATCTTTATCATGATCATTTTCCTCTACTTGAACTTTGAATTGAAGCATTCTGCAAGGTTATTGGTCACATAATCTACTTTGCA
This sequence comes from Bromus sterilis, assembly GCA_950022295.1. NCBI lineage: Eukaryota > Viridiplantae > Streptophyta > Magnoliopsida > Poales > Poaceae > Bromus > Bromus sterilis. The sequence continues at coordinate 150,549,945 of OX465599.1, read as the reverse complement.
AATTTCGGTGAATTTGCTTCTTGACCACACCTTGCCATGATGTGCATGCATGTACTGCTTCACAAGAGGATTTTCAGCATACACACTCTAAAATGGTGTTCATTCTTCCTTTTGCTGCATGTGTATGATGCTGGCCACAAGTTCTCATCATAATCTTTACCTTTGAAATATTTTTGAAATTCTGCGCTAGGTTTCGCATGCACTCCCTATGCTCCACTTGAGGGAATACAATTTCTACTGCACTCTCTAAACCCTTGCACGCATTTGTGTGTATAGAAAAATCTGGGGGTGTGCCTATACTGTTGCGCAACTGCTGCAGAAAACAGACCCAAATCTCCTCAGACTCTGCCTCCACCACACCAAATGCAAATGGGAATAACCAGTTTTGTCCATCAACTGCAGAAGCTGCTACTAGCTGTCCTCTCCATCTTCCAGACGTAGCATCTACGGCCAAATAGGGCCTGCAACCATCTAGAACCCCTGCCAACAAGCCTTGAAACAAAAAAAAGCCCTTCTGAAGCACTCCTTCTCAAATGATTTCCCTTTTATTTTGAATGGAACTATATGCTTGTCAATCTCTACAACACTCCCTGGACTATCCATCTCCACTTCAACTTTGAAAGTGTAAAGCAGCTGAAAACTGTCATTCCATTGACCATTAATTCTGTCAAGAGCCCTTTCCTTAGCATTGAAAATTCTCATAAGGAATTTCTATCTTGTACTTCTCAAAAAGCTTCCCATGGAGTGTTGTTGGACCAAGTCTAGGTTCTTCCCTCAGCCAATCCAATATCGCGTCTTCCACCCACCTAGTTTTTGCTGGGTTGGTTTTGGCCTTCCCCCCCCCCCCCCCCACCCTTTCCAGGTGGACAGGTGTGCTTGTGTGGGTTTTTATTTATGTGAAACAAAAAAAGTGCCAAAAACAATTAAGAAACATTACTCAATGATCTGAAACTAAATTACTCACTGAACTTGGATTACCTGATTAAATTTGTTCTTTAACATACGAGATGCATGCAACTTCCACCTTCACCTATCATATGGACAAAAAATGTGAAACTTACTGGCTCACTCCTTTTAATCTTGTAGGTGTTTTCATTTAGAATGCACCATGTTGTCACTACTTTCCAACAGTCCACCATGGATTGGAAAATGGTGCCTTCAGTAAGCTCAGGTGCTTCCCTATTCCACCCAATTGTTGGCATGTCCTCACCATCGTATTCATTTTCGATTACGCTGTCCATGTTCTCCTCCTTCTCTTCATCGTCAGTGTCATCAAACCTAGCTCGGTTGATGGGCTCCTCCGGATATTCATCATCCACCGCTTGCTGACTGGCTATATCCAATGCATCTTCCTCTACACCAACTGCAGAAGGTACACGAGAAGCAGCACCTGAATAGGCAACATAATTGGCAGCAGGCATGTTGTGGCTCCATGAACCACTTGCTTTACTTGGTGTCGACCTACAAGGAGTGCCGGGGTGCTTGCTATTAGCAGAGCCAGATGATATTCGTTCTGCGCATGGCTGAAGCACATTGATTTGGAGTTTACCGAATAGGCTACCAGAAATCCCAGTAAAAAGCAGCGGCATATGATCGTCGCAAGTTAGTGAGAGAAATGTTTGATCATCACTATTGAAATAATTCAGTTCAACAACATCGACATCACTCCAGGGATAGGTATTTCGGAGCGCAGCTGGCAAATCATTGAAAGAAATTCTCATTTCTACCACTTTGGGATAGAAAAATGTAGAAATATTATGAGGTTTAGTACAACGCAACACACTAGTTTCCATTCTAATCGCCAGCAGGAAAGCCAGCGTAGGATCAATCCTATTTTGGTCAAACAAAGGCTGCAGTTAGGCCTGGTACAATTGAGCAAAATTCGGACGATTCAAGCTAACATGAGTGAAATACGGCCTATAATACGAGTTAGAACGTCAATTCGAGGGGAAACAATGCTTACCTAGGTGTAATCCATGAATTATCTGCCGCGGATTCGACCCAATCCTCTCCACGGTCGAGGGCCTTCCGGGCGTACTCGCCCAGCAACGCTACGTAATCCCAGTTGGAGGTGGGATATATCTGGTGGAGACGCGGCGAGTCAATAACGAACGTAATAGGGGCATAGGGTGGAGGAAACAACGGTGGAAGACGCGGCACGACACCGGCGGAGGGGCTGGGGCGGTGCGTTGCGGTGCGGTACGGCGTATCTCGATCTGTTTCTCATTCGAACAAGCTTCCCTATACTTGTCTCCTTGCGGTCCCACACGTCAGTAACCAACGGACAGATAAGGACTCGGCCCCACTCGTCATCAATTAACGGTCAATGCACGGTCAAGACTGCAAACGTTCGCTATGAGAATTTGTGAGAGTTTCAGCTAAGAAAGTGGGAAAAGTGAGCAAACGTTTGGAGCGTGGGCAAAACTGAGCACAACTAAGGAACCAGGGGCACAGGAGTAATAATTCCAAAAGATATTACTCATAAAAATAGAACAACCTTCATTTTGTGATTTAAAAAAGTAACCGTCTCTCAATAAACAAGATCTAGATATAATTTTCATGTTTAACGCAGGCACAAAATAATAATTATTAATGTTCAAACTAATCCCGAAGGTAGATGAAGAGGTAACATCCCGACGGCGATGACATCGACCTTCAATCCATTCCCAACGCGCATCTGATACGTCCCAAACGTATCTATAATTTCTGCTTGTTCCATGCTCATTTGGATGACATAGCTATGTTTTTTTCTACACTTTCATACCTTTTTACACATATTTGGACTAATCTACTAACTCAGCTCACCAAGTACCAGTTTCTGTCTGCTAATGTCTGTGAATTGCAGGTTTATACCCATATTTACTGTGCCCAAAAAATTCCAAGAAAAATATATAAAAAATCAGCATGACGAAAGCCTCCAGAAGCCCGAAGGACAACCAGAGGGGGGCCACCCCCCTCTCAGGCGGCCACCTGGTGCAGCCAGGGGAGGGGCCACGCCCACAGGCCGCCTGGCAGGAGGACACCTCCCTCGGTGCCCCCCTTCGGCCTATATTTACTTCCCGATGCAGAGACCCTGTATTGCGATTTTCACCTCTGTTCCACCGTCGCCGCGATCCCGAGATCGGGACCACCAGAAGACCTCGTCCCGGCACCCTGCCAGAGGGAGTATTGATCTCCGGGAGCTTCTCCACCACCATGATCGCTTCCCGGATGTGCCGTGAGTAGTCTCCCTTGGACCATGGGTCCACGTCCACTAGCTATGTGATGTCTTCTCTCCCATCTTGTGCTTCAACTATTAGCCCTTGTGAGTTGCCCTACATGATGAAGGCACTTATGTAATCTTGTTGTTGTTGTTATCATGTGTTTGCTGGGATCCAATGGATTATGAGATTATGTTCAGATTTTGATGAGTTTTATATTTGGTTTTCCTTTTATATTTTATTCTTGAGTAATTCTTGCATGTTCTCTGTTGCTTTTTATTGCTTTGGCCAAGTAGTTGATAGTAACTCCAAGAGGGAGCGTTATGCTTGCTTGTGAGTTCATTCCCACCGATGTCTAGCTTGAGTGACAGAAACATGAGACTACGGGATGTGATGTTACCACCAGGGAGGAAACAATGGTGCTTGTAACCGTGGTTGCAAGAATTGTTTACCTTACACAAAGTTTGTTAATGCAGTTGTCTGTTGCTTTGGGCTTACACTTTGTGTGGGACTCGCAACTTAATACCAGCGAGATGTTATGGATAGATATCTCAAGGTTGATGATTAGTGAGTAGATGATGAGGAATAAACAGTCTACTTTTCTTGGCGTACTGCCCATACTTTTGAGCCTCTAACTTTTTTGTGGCATAGTTAGCATTAAGGTGCATTTATAATTCTATCGATTGCCCATCTGTAATTTGTTCACCCAGATTACCTGTTTTATCCTCTTTTGGGAGAGAGACATCACTAGTGAACATCATGGGACACCGGTCCATATTTCCACCATTGTTTACACCTCAACTCTTACTGCTTTATTTCCTTTCAATTGCAATCACCATCACTATTTCCGTCGTGTGTTTGATCCTTTGTAAACGACAAGGCCGGAGAGATTGACAACCTCTCTGAACTTGTTGGGAGCAAAGTTATTTGTTTCTATGTGCAGGTCCACGCCAACCTCATCTCCATCTGTCAACTTAATATTTGGCGTTGTTGACACCTACTTGAATCATTTAGAGTCAGCCGGATAAAACCCTTGGTATCTTCACCGAGGGAAATTTCCTGCTATCTACATAATAACCTTCCAGTTGAGGTAACCAAAGGAGGTGTTATCTACACACATCAAGCAAAATTTCTGGCGCCGTTGCCGGGGAATCCAATCTTCAAGATAGGGGAGTTGCACAATCTCTTTTACCTTTGCTTTTTAGTCTTGTTAGTTTACTTTCTAGTTTTTTCTGTGAGTCCTATACCAAAAACCACAAAAAATAGTTAATTTTCTCTTTCTTGCTGCTGTCACTATGAGTACTTAAAAAAGTAACAGACCTTGTGACTACACTTGTTATGATGGGGAATTATGCCCATGCCATGGTATCCCCGGTAAAGAAACGGATCTCTGGTTTGAAGTTGCTCCTAGACGTCCTCACACCTGGGAGGATGTTAAAACTGTTATAATAGAAAGCAAGTCATATATGGAGGATGACACCATGGCTCTGATTAATAGTAAGGAAATTGACTTTAAAAATTCCACTCTTTCTGAAGTTATCACTTTTTTGCAAAGAATGGCTAAAGACCCCCACACTAGTTCACTCAATATTGCCTTCATCGAGCATATAACCAATGCTCTTATCAAAGCTAGGGAGGAGAAACTTAAGTTAGAGGTTTCTATTCCTAGAAAACTAGAAGAGGGTACGGATCCTCTGGTCAAAATCAAATTGAATAATTTTTCTTGGTTTGCTTTATGTGATGTTGGAGCTAGTGCCTCCGTTTTACCCAAAAGAATGTATGATATGATTTAATTGAAATATTTTGATCCATGTTCTCTTTGTGTTCATCTTGTTGATTATTTCGTAAAGAAACCATTAGGAAGGATTGATGATGTTCTTATTGTTGTCCATGATAATTATGCTCCCGTTGATTTTCTTGTCATAGACACTGAGTGTGATCCCTCATGTCCAGTTATTTTGGGACGTCCTTTTCTCCGCACCGTTGGTTCTATCATTGATATGAAAGAAGGGACCATTATATTCCAATTCTCCCTCAAAAATGGAATGTAAAACTTCCCTCTAAATAAGATTAGGTTACCTTATGAGTCCGTTACACGGGCAAGTTATTCTTTTGGAGTTGATAAAACTTGATCTTTTTGCAACATGACTAGCTCAAAGGCATAAAAGAAAACGCTTATTGGGAGGCAACCCAAAATGATTTTACTTTCAGTTTTAGTGGTCTTGATGCTTGTTACTACTGTAGCAACATCATTGTATCTTTATTTTCAAGCTTTGTCCCAAGTTTTAGCCTCCGATTGCAAGAAAGTTCAAAAGTTGTGCATGCTGTCCAAAAACATATTTTGTCTGCTTGACGGAAAAATTCACCAAAAATCACTAGATCATCTTTTTGATTTGAATTGTTTTTACAGTATGCTCTATACAATTGTCTTTCTGCCTTCCATTCTATGTTTTTTGATTTGAGTTGAAGAAGTGCCTCCAAAAAATTATTTACCACCTGCTGGTCTGTTTTTTATGGAATCTTCCACGTTTTGCATTTTCTCCGTTTTGCAAATCTTAAACTTGTTTTTTCTTTGAATTTTTATTTAAGGGTACTAACCACTCTAATCAGCCTATGATGAGTTTCAGATGAAGCGAGTTTTAAAGTATGGGAAGGAACATGATGAAAGCAGATCCGGGAGTGTCAAACTCTCAAGCTTGGGGATGCCCCCATGCACCCCCAAGAAATACACAAGGAGACTCAAGCGTCTAAGCTTGGGGATGCCCCCGTGCATCCCCTTCTCCAGCAAGAATCATCAGTTCGTCCTTCTCCATGCTATATTTTTATATCTTCAAGTATAGTAGTAACTTGCAATAGTTTTGAAGTATTTATTTGAGTAATGTTTGGAATTTTTGTGCCAATATATTGAGCCTATTATTAATAGGTGTCTTATTTTCGGCAATCCGTGTTTATTTTCGAAAACTACAAAAATTAGTTGAGAACTCTAGCTACTAGATGGATCGCTAACCTTTGGAGGGGTTGGAATATATAGAGTACACTCACGTACCATGGGTCGAGTATGCTGACGGTACGAGAGATGATAACGGATTCTCGCCCTTCGTTGGTTACTCCAAGTGGAAGGTTGAGATCTAGATAGCAGCAAATTTCCCTTGGTGAAGATACCAAGGATTATGTCTCCCATGGGACTCCGAAGACGACAAGTAGGTGGCAAGGAAACAATGGCACCGTTTTTACGACTAAAGTTGCTTCCTTGACCTAGATCTACACACACAACAAGTAACTTTGCTCCCAACGAGTACAGAGGGGTTTTCAATCCCTCCGGCCTTGTTGTTTACAAAGGATCAAAAGCAAGAGGATAATGATAGTGATTATTGCAATGAAAGGTAAAGCAGAAAGTAAAATGGAGGTGTAAACAATGTTGGAAATATGGACCGAGGTCCCGTGATGTTCACTAGTGATGTATCTCTCCCAAAAGATGATAAAACAGCTAAGTTGGGTAAACAAATTAAAGCTGGGCAATTGACAGAATTATAAACAAACCGCAATGCTAATTATGCTACTGGAAAGCTAGAGGCTGAAAAGTATGGGAAGTATGCCAAGACAATTAGACAGAAGTCCATCTGCATCTACTCACTAATCATCCACCTTGAGATATCTATCCAGAACATCTCGCTGGTATTAAGTTGCGAGCCCACCCAAAGTGTAAACTCAAAACAACAGACAATGGCATTAACAAACTTTGCGTAAGGTAAACAATCCTTGCAACCGCGGTTACAAGCATCGTTGTTTTCTCCCTGGTGGCAACAACACATCCCCTAGTCTCATGTTTCTGTCACTCAAGCTAGAAATCGGGGGGCATGAACCCACAATCATGCATAAACGCTCCCTCTTAGAGTTACTATCTACTACTTGGCCAAAGAAATAAAAAGCAATGGAGAACATGTAAGAATTACTCAAGAACAAAATATAAAAGGTGAACCAAATATATAACTCATCACAATGTGAACATAATCTCATAATCCATCGGATCCCAACAAACACAGCAAAGCAAAAGGATAAAGAATTAATAGATGCCTTGATCTTGTAGGGAAGCTCACAAGGGCTAAGAATTGAAGCACACGATTGGAGAGAAGACATCACATAGTGATACGTCCTAAACGTATCTATAATTTCTGATTGTTCCATGCTTATATTGGTGACTTTGCCATATGTTTTGATGCACTTTCATATATTTTTATAACATATTTGAGAATTAACATATTAATGGTTGCCTTATTGGAGTTGGACTCTAACTCTTCCAAAATCTGTCCCCACCAGACAGGTTTTAAAGATCGCCTCGGAAACGCTAGACGCATGCCTCAAACCGAAAAACTTCAAACTACAAAGTTGTAGAGAATTTTTTTCTGCTGGAACTAGACATACATTTCGGCCCAATTGGAGTTCGGAGGATCCCTAGAGCCCTGAAATACTGAAGACATAATATGGATGACGGGAATTCGAGAGTCTTTATAAAGAGAGGAAACCTAGGTCAAAGGGCACCACGAAATTTCCTCCCCCAAGGCAGCGTCTTGAGGGGGAGATCAATCTCCACATCAGCACCAACTCCAAGGAAGAATAAGGGGGCCAAGGGACGCTGCCCCAAGGGCCGTGGCTATCACTGTCGTCTCCTTCATCTGCTCTGGTCTGCACCTCTTCATCAACAACTCTCTCTCTCTCACCATGTCCATGCGTGAGTACTTCCACCTCGGGGTTAAGGCTTGTAACTTGATCTATGTGGTTATCTCTCTCTCCAATGATTTGACCTTTATTGTGATCATTGAGAATGTTAATCTAGGGTGATCCCATGATATTCCCCCTTCTTCTATGTATTGGATTTGATGTACTCACTTGTCTTTATCTAGTATAATCTCCGAGACAATGGTGACAGCAGTCAATTGGACATAGATTAGAAGAATATTTTAATGAGTGATTTCCGCTTTTGTGAATTGATTGAAGATTGAGAGTATCTTCGTGCTTGTCTTTGGCTATCCTTGAGATATATTGTGGTTATTGTGGTACTCTCTTTGGATGGCCGCGGTGACATTGGGAAATCCATAGATGAGAACTACGAACTCTGAGGTGCGCTTTTGTAGCCCTACATAATTCTCGTCCTCTCTTGATCACAAAGGAATGACCTCCGAGTACGTCGCAATTGCATGTTTTAGTGGAAATATTATGTGATTAGACTATATTAATTTTTTTGGGAGTTGCCACTAGTGAAATTATGAAGCCTAGGCCTTGTTTCTTATCATTGCAATAACGTTTGTGCTCACTTTTATCACTTTCTACCTTGCTGTAATTTTTATTACAGAATTATATTACCTTGCTTTGCCACACCACCCATATTTTACTATCTCTTCGCCGAACTAGTGCACCTATACAACTACTAGTAGTATTAGGTGTGTTGGGGACACATGAGACTTCTCGTTTCTTAATTGCAGGGTTGCTCGAGAGAGACCATCTTCAACCTCTAATTCCCTGAGTTCGATAAACCTTAGGTCATTGTAACACCCAGGGTGTCACACTACAGCAATCACCTATAGTAATGACTTTTAATGTTGCCAAGTCACCATGATTAGGCATGGGATGATCACCCTTGACCATGGCTTGTTCAAATTCAACTAAATTAGAAATTCCAAAACAATGTGGAAATTAAACTTGACCCAAAAATTGTGCAAACAATTTTATAAAATGCCTAAAAGTTAGTAGATCACTATACCATGTTATGGATATATATTAGGAGACAGTGGTAAAAACAACCCATTTTAATCATTGCATATTGAAATGAGACCCTAAATGAATTTAGTTGGCCACCAAAAATTTTGTATCAGTGCTATATCATGTGACAATAATGTGGGAAAAAGTTTCACACTTGGAAAAAACAAATGAAAGAAAAACAAAATAAAACAGAATAGAAAGGTAAACAAGTAAAGACAGAAAATGCAAAATTGGAAAAGGCTTATGTCTCGCACAGTGAAACCACTACCATGCCCATCCCAATCCCTCACCATCTTCTTCTCCCCCCCACCTCCCACCTGCTGCCTGTGCGTGGAGCACATCCACGACGCCATGGCCGGGATGGCAACGTGTCGGCCATCCGTTGCACCCCGATGTCCTAAAAGTCGCCGTCGACCCCTCCCTGAACCCTAACCCTAGGTCCACCCACCCCTTCCCCCCCCCTCGCCTTCTTTCTCGTCTCGACCAAGGACGCCACGGGAGACTCTGGCGCCTCCACGGTCTCGTCTCCGTCTCCCCGCGCTGGCACACGACGCCGGGACGCCCTGCTGTTCGCCAAGCCAATCCCTTCCACCGGGTTCGTCACGGCCTCCGCGACCATCTCCGCCATCCCCGAGCTCCTCTGAGTCCTCCTCCGATCCCCTGGAATGCCCTTCTTCAACCTGTGATCTCCCCCTTTGTCTCCCCCTCTCCCCGATGTCGATTCATAGTCGTAGACTGCCAACGCCGTAGAGCCGTGTCGCGCCGTGGTTGCCATGGCCGGCCAAGCCTTCGTCGAACCCTGCGCGGGCCGAGCCTCTATCCTGGCCATGCTCGGGCTAGACCCTGGCCTTGCCTGGCCGCACCCAGCCCACGCGTCGGCTGCGCCATGCGTGTACGTGTGCTGGTAGCCGCCTGTGACCGCCGCGTACAGGTGCTGCCGCAGAAACTGCTGGTGTTGTCGCTGAATGTGATGTGGTTGCTGTTGCTGCTACTCTGTTGCTTCTCTACCATCCATCCTGACAGCAACAAAACAACATTCAAGAGATCTTTAACATAGGTAAAAATAATATGAGTAGAAAGTAGAAGTATTGAGCTCCATTTTTCTCTATTGGACCAACTTCTTTGGATGCACGGATTAAATCCTGTAAAATTCGCAAAAGGCAACTTTCTGTTAACAAGAGAAATGTCAGAAAACAATTTTGGGCATGGCTACTTTAGAGCCTTTGATGAATAATCTGTAGTGATCTTGCATGCCAATTGAGGGCATTAGATGGTTGTACTCTTGATGTATTACAAAGCACCTATAGGAACTGTCCCTATTGGAGTTATAGATCAATGGCATCATCTAAGAAAAGTTTATATCTGAAAGCTCAAGAATGATCAGAGGGGGAGGGGGTGAATGATCACTTCTCAAAATTCTAAAGAATTTAGAAGGAATTCATGCTAACTGCGAAGGACTAAAGGCATCTCGAAGGAAATACAGTATCGAAAGTAATGCATGGCTCGAAAGGATTGGGAGCGAAGGAAAACATCGAAGACAAACATGCAACGAGTAAATACTTAATGTAAATGCATGAAGGAAAACGAGCCTGACTCGACAATGTTTGGTAAACCAGTTCACACTCTGCAAAGTGCTACGTCTGGTTGGAGGGACTGGTGATTGAACACCTGGAGCAAAACTCTCTCCGTCCTATTCTCCACTGCAACAAACTCCTCGAGCTTGTCCAGTTTCCAATCGTGGTAGATGATTCAGGACATCTCCGAGACCTTTACAAACTTCCTTCAGCAGCGACAATTACTCTTCGACTGCTTGACAGGCGACGCCTAACCGTCTAGGAGACTTGAAGTTCTCCAAGATAAAAAGATTGGCTAATCTCAACCTAAGTCTCTGTGAATTGCTCAACTCAGCTCAACTTGGGTTTTGGTTTTCTCTCGATGGATCTCTCTTGGGATGCTCACAGACTTCTGTCTTAGAATCTTCAGTGGAGTAGCCAACCCGAAATGGCGGGTAGGTGCGGGGTATTTATAGTTGGCGATCCCGATGAGTAAAATGACTGAAGTGACCCGATGCGACAGCTTGACGCGTGCCCACAACGGCCGGATTCCAATCACTGCGCAACTTTACTTGAGGAACAAGTAAGCTGACTTACCGAACGAGTTCTCTCTTGAAGGCACGAGTACGATGACTTTGCCTTCGAGCTATTCACTCGACTCAGTAAGATTTATCTCGGTAGGCTTTCGTGGGTTTAGGTTGAGCAGAGCAAATTCACTTCGACAAAGATGTCAACTAGCAAACCCCTCTTAATAGTACGGTTTTTCCTACGACTCAAGAATATAAAGAGAAACTAGTAAAAAGACTAAGTCTTCGACCAACTTCAGTTTTCTCCTCGTTGCGATTTTACTCGAGAGAGTCTTTTTCTTCGACGACATTTTTAGGGGTCGGCTTCCTTCAAAGGTTTCGGTAGATGGTTGCAGCTTCGCTGCAGTGAGTTGTCCTTCGACCTTCTAGATGCAAACTCCATTCTTTCGGAACCTAAGTATTTGTTTATACTCGAAAAAAATATTAGTTCCACTTCTGCTTTGTCCAACAATGTCCAAAACATTCGGGGGAAACACTTGCTCTTACAATCTCCCCCTTTTTGGACGATTGTTGAAAAAACAGGCATCGATAAATGATTGAAAAAGTTTTGAGTTTTCGATGATAAACCAGTGCTAAGATCGATGAAATACTCCCCCTTGATGTATGCACGGAAGATGAGAGTTTCCTGTGAAGTGCATATCGAATATGAATCGAAAGTTTGTTGAAACTACTCAGAAACCTCAAAGTTCAAAAGTTTATCGAACGAAAATCAAAGCCCTTAACCCCGAAGGAAAACTAATTTCTTCGATGCCACTACATCTCCCCCTTTTTGTCACAACGTACAAAAAGTCGAGAGAATATGGTCGAGAGAAATCCCTACTCGCTTGGATGGCTCCGGCGACGACGAGAAGATTCGGTGAGCATTGGAGCACGACGAATTGGGCGAGCGCCTGGAGGAGTGATCTTCGTGCGGAAGGAGTGGTGATCTCTAGAAGATTCCAGCTGCGATTCCGGCGGGGTCCTGGGGATTCGAGAATGAGGAGTGTAAACTCTCGGTTGGCGTTGAGGGGCTTCATCTTTCTCTGAGTCGGAGGAGTAGGTGTTCATAGTAATATGATGATAATCATCGACACTGAGCACATCTCTTTTCTTCGGCAGCCGAGGGATATTGGGATCCGGGCGATCTACTCGATCATCATTAGTTCAATTCCTATTCAGATGGGGAGGATATTCTTCGAAACCGTACCGTTGAAGTTGACCGAGGGAATTGAATTTCTGCAGTCCTTTCCAATCACGGCGAAGGCATTCACGCAGCATCTGATTGTTGTTCATGGTAATATTGCGCAAATGATTTATCTCGTCCATCAATGCTTGCTTCTGAATGAAATCTTGGTCGATATGATGTTGAAGCATTTGCTGGGACCGAAGAGAAACTTCCATCTGATGCACTGGCTTGACAAACTTCGAGCGAACATTACGCTCAGTTAAGTGGGCGCGGATGCCAGTGTGCTCAGCATATTGATCGTTGGGTCGAGCAACAATCTGCAATACTTCCCTAACTGGTGGAGTGAAAATCTTTGGGAAAATTGACACGGTGAATGGCACGTCCCGAGAGTAATTGCAGATAGCCATCATCCATGGGGCATACGGCTTGTGGGAATTGTGATCATCAGCACGAGACACCAAAGTTCTGATGAAGTAGTCTTCAAAATCGAAAGGATGACCGTGGACTAACTTCAACAAAGCAAGTTGCACATCATTGGGAATGGGAAAATCATCGTTCACATCGAGCATTGGCATCAAGGTCTTCGAAAGAATATAAAACCATGCCTTTGCTTCAAATACCAAATGTCTTGGCTTGGGCTCAGCCGGGTAGTTATCTCTTACGACATCTGGATTCATGAGCATAGAAAATTCAGCAGGAGTTGGAGCAGGTAAGTCATGAATCTTGTGTGGTAATCCTTCGAACCGAGATAAATTGATGATGGCCAGAAATTGGTCGACAGACATATGGAATAATTGGCCTTGGATCATATAATCAAATTTCCACGTCTTCGAGTTCTCGGGGTTCACCAGTGACATAGAGCGTTGCATAAAATTGCTTGATAAGCTCGGGATTGTATCCACAATCGAGAGCAAACATCTTGTGAGCATGAAGACCATCAATTGTTTTGGCAACATTCTCGAAACATGAAGTGGAGTACACCGAAGGCATATCAAGGTATTGATGTTGGAAAACTCTTACCTTGTTGTACAGCACACGGATGTAGTATATGGCTTTCTCTTGGGTCCAAAACCGAAGAGAATATGCACTTCTGGGCTTCTCGTAGGGATTGGTCCCGAAGAAAAATGTCTTGTGTTCACGCCTTTTGAAGATGGGGCCTCCTCGAGGAACATCTGAGCGGAACAGGGGCAGCATTTCTCTCGGATGAGCAGAATGGAGCAGCTCATCAACAGGAAAAACCTCGGCAGCATTATCCGGCATCTGGAAAACTGGCTCAGCAGGACGAGGAATTGAAGAAGGAACATTTATAATATCCTGAGCTGGGATGGCTGCAGGGGCATTCTCCTCGGCCTGTGCTTCGACGGCAACTCCTTCGTCGGCATTAGCAATTTGAGCGGCTTCTTCAGTCTCCATGGCCTCCAAATCTTCGTCCAGTTGTGCGAAAGCATCAACCATTTCTTCGTTCGAGTAATTTGATGAGGAGGAGGAAGAACTGTCACTAGAACTATCATCTCCAGAACTATTTCCTTCGACAGCATCTTGACGAGAAGAAACTGTTGAGATGTCAACATCAACGTCTTCTCCTTCATGCAGAGTCTGGGCAGAGGAGTAATCTTTCTGAGCAGAGGAGATGGGGGCTTGAGTTTCTTTCTCGACCTGAGCAGGTTGGTTGGTCTCTTCTTGTGCTTGGGTCTCGATGGCTGGGGTGGTCGATGGAATGATGTGAGGTGGTGATGGTGGGTTTGGTGGTGGCGACGAGGCTTTTGGTGGTGATGGTGGACGAGGAGGAGGTGTTTGTTGTTGAGGGGAAGGAGTGGCTTGGCGAGGTGGTGGATTTGTTTTACGAGGAGGAGTGGGTTGCTTGGTGGGGGTTGGTGCAGTTTCCTGTCGTGCTGTGGCAGCAACGACCTCGGTTGGCTTGGACTTCTTGGAATTCTTCTCGATCTCTGGCGTCCCACGCTCAGAGGTTGGGGCAGAAGACTTTGTCTTTCGAGATTGTCTTTTGTACAGGGCATCATTGTGCTCTTTGCATATGGAAGACACAATTTGTCGAACCTTTTCATTCACGGTGGTCAAGTTTTCCTTCTGTGCCCTTCTCGATGCTTCAAGGGTGGCAATCTTGGATTTGAAAAACTTACGGGACTCAAGGTCCTCGGTTTCTTCTTGAAGTTGCCTGGAGTAAAATCTCACTTGCTCCTTGTCCTTGCGATCCTGGGTGAGATACCCTTCCCAGCGAATCATGTATCGAGCAACATGCTCTTGGATCTCAACAGGGACATCATCCTCGGCAGTGACTTTGCTCGGTGTGGTAGCCATCTTCCAGATGATATGTGAAATATTAGCAGCATCCCAAGGAGCATGGGCACCAGAATCTCCTTCATTGGAGATCTCTTCATCGGCACGAGGGCCGGAAACAACAGGTGCAGCAGGGGCAGGTGCAGGAGCTGGTGCGGCTCGAGGAACTGGAACAGCCTGAGCCTTCTGCCTGGCCTCTTTGGCTTTCTTCTCGGCCTCCTTGGTGGCCTTGGCAGCAGCAATGGGTTTTGTTACGGCACTAGGGGCCGCAGCTTTATCCTTCGAGGCACTTGGGGCCTCAGCGATTTTCTTCGCAGCACTTGCAGCTGCATCCTTTTCCTTCGTGACTGTGGGAGTCACTACTTGCTCGGTGGCGCTAGGGTCCACAGCCTTTTCCTTCGGGACACTAGCAATTGTTCCTTCAGCAATTTGTCGTCGATACTTTTCATTGACCAGATGTAAAATGCCCAGATGTTGAGCAACTTGAGCCTTTTTATGCTTGGGCTGACTGTGGAAGTTTAAGAGCTTGGAATTTTTCAAGTCTTTATCTTCTTGTTCTTTTTTCTTTGCCAGCCTTTCCTTACGCTGGATAAGTGTTTCATCGCCCTCAGCCACTTGAGCTTGCTTTCCCTTCGATTTTGACGAAGGTTTTGCCCTGCGTGCTTGAACTGGTGGAGCAGATGAAATGGGCGGATCAGTGACCAAATCGGTCATGTCAATTGTTGCTCGAGGAGCCTGGGCAGCTGGCTCCTTGATCCTGATGCCTTTACTGCTCGGCTTCTTCTTCTGAGGAATGTCCTCGACATCAGCCTCAGTGCCAGGGTCTTGATCATCAGAATTTGCTTCTTCTGCGGAGCTCGCATCTCGTGGCGAGACAATTACCACCTTTTTCTTTCGCTTGGATGATTTCTTGCCAGCCTTCGGTTTGGTGCTTGGTCCAACTTCCTCGGTACCCGCAGCAGCAGCAGCCTCCTTTCTTGCTTTAGCCTCTTTGCGTTTTTGTGCTCGTGCTTCCCGAGCATCAACCAGCTCTTGAAAGTCGGCAGGTGTTTTCGAAGAGGATGGATGAGCATCAGCTGGAGGAGGTGGTCGATTATCTTTCGTCCACTTGGGCCTTAAAGATTTGACATCAGACCAAGGATTTTTCATTGCAAACAGCCTCTCCCAGCGAGGAATAATAGCCTTGTACTCATACCAACGAAGCGCTTGAAGCCTTCGAATCTCTTGCAGACGGTTTTCTCTCGTACGTTCATCTTCAGAACCTTCAGGCGTTCTTAATTTCTTTTCGATGATCAAATCCTCTGATAATCCTTCAGAGTTGTTGGTGATTCTTGTTCGGCCTCCTACACGCTTGGGTGCTCTGACATTTCCATCGATCCCAGACATTTTCCTGCGAAAAAGATAGGTATGAGGGAATATAGGAAAGGGTTGAACAAGTACCAGCGGTTTTCGAGGAAAATCATTTTGAATGATGTAAACATATCGATAAACTTGTCTTGTAGCAAGTTTTTCAAGCAGGTGCTAGGCTAGATTTTCACCAAGTGTAAATCTAACGAAGAACTTGAATGAAATAAGTGCACAAGTGAAAATCCATCGATACGCTTCTGAGGAAATTGTCTAAGTGAGAGAATCCGAGGGATTTCTTACCTAGCTCAGATGGGGAATCGACAGAAAACGCTAGAAACAGATTTCCCAAGATTCAATGATCCAATGGGATCAAACAGACCTAATAAAATGAGAGAAAATCAAGAACAAATCTAGGACTCGATGAACAGAAGAGATTGCAATCGAGTCTTAGAGCCACACATACCCTAACTTGGCCATGTGCGGCGACTACGACGACGCGGATGAGGTTCCTCGTCGACGGGAAGGTCTCCGGCGGCTTCCTTCCGGCAGCAAAGCGGCGAGGGAGTTGACGGCGACGAGAAGCCTGGCGGCGCGCGACTGAGAACTTCGGGAGCAGAAAGAATTAGTCGAGGGAATTGCGTGGGCTGTGCCGGTGGGGTGGATCAGTATTTATAGGGGAGGGTTCTGGCGTAACGGTCAGATCTGATCCAACGGCGCAGATTCCGCGACTCTCCGCATTCAACGGACGGATTTTGTGGCGGTAATCGCGGGAAAATCCCAACGAACCGAAAGAAAGTTGCTCCTCGTCCGAGACCAAACTCATCGAACATCGAGTATAAAAGTAGATAAAAGTTCGATAGATTTTCCTTCGGAATCAATGACATTCGAAGGGAATCATAATCGAGTAAAATATACATGTTCACGAGGGAAAAGAAAAGATGGGGTAGGGATAGAATAGAGGGAAAAAAGGGTCCGATCCTTAATCAATCCGAGGGAAAAACAGTGATAAAACTCGGAGTGATAAGTGTATAGGACAACACCAAACGAACAAAAACAAACAAAAACGAAACACGATAGAAAAATAACGTAAGAAAACAACATAGAAAGAAAAACGTATAATACATAGTACCGATAGTTATGGTCTTACTGCACATTGCGTGAGTCCAAGATGTTCAACTCACACCTTAGTGCACAGAACCTCTTCTCATCCAGGGGCTTCGTAAAGATATTATCCAATTGATCTTCGGTGCGTATATGGCTGACAACAATATATTCTCGCTGAACGTGATCTCGAAGAAAATGATGATGAATGTCAATATGCTTCGTTCGAGAGTGTTGCACAAGATTATGGGCAATTTTGATAGCACTCTCGTTATCACATAGCAATGAAATTTTCTTCACAAGAATACCATAATCTTTCAGCGTTTGTTTGAGCCACAGAATCTGAGTGCAGCATGAACCGGCAGCCGGCTTCAGCCGTAGAAATAGATACGCAATTATGTTTCTTCGAAGCCCAACAGAGAAGAGATCTACCGAGAAAATGACATCTGCCTGAGGTAGATTTCCTGTCGACTCGATCACCAGCCCAGTCAGAATCAGAATATCCAACGAGATCAAACTGGGCACCCTTGGGATACCAAAGTCCCAAAGTTGGTGTGTGAGCCAGATATCGAAGAATTCGCTTGACAACAATATGATGTGATTCTATCGGGTTTGCCTGAAAACGAGCACATATACGAAATGATAGCATAATGTCAGGTCTAGATGCACAAAGATAAAGAAGCGAATTGATCATCGAGCGATATTTCTTCTAATCGAAAGGTTTGCCCTTCTCATCTGCATCTAGATGAACATTAGTAGGCATTGTAGTCTTGATAGTTTTACAACTGACAAGATCAAACTTCTTCAGGCAATCTCTGAGGTATTTCTCTTGAGAAATGAAAGTCCCATTCTTCTGTTGACGAATTTGAAGCCCGAGAATGAACTTCAATTCACCCATCATAGACATTTCATATTTCTTCGACATCATACGAGAAAATTCTTCGCTAATATCAGGGTTAGTACAGCCAAAAATAATATCATCGACATAAATTTGACACACAAAAACATCATTTTTGTATGCACGAGTAAAAAGAGTCAGATCAGTTGTTCCTGGTTTGAAGCCCTTCTTTAGAAGAAAATCCTTAAGTGTTTCATACCAAGCACGAGGTGCTTCCTTTAACCCATATAGGGCCTCGTGCAACCTGTACACCTTATCAGGATTCTTCGGGTCTTCAAAACCTGGTGGTTGCATAACATATACTTCTTCTTCGATTTCATCGTTAAGAAATGCACTTTTGACATCCATTTGATATAAAAATATACCATTGTAACTGGCAAAAGCAAGCATGACACGAATGGATTCAAGTCGAGAAACTGGAGCATAAGTCTCACCGGAATCAATACCTTCGATTTGGGTGTAGCCTTGTGCAACCAGTCGAGCTTTATTCCTTACCACAATGCCATCTTCATCTTTCTTGTTGCGAAAAATCCTCTTTGTACCAATGATATTATGCTTCTTGGGATCAGGTCTATCAACAAGGGACCAGACTTTATTTATCTCGAACTGATTAAGTTCTTCGAGCATTGCAGTCATCCAGTCTGAGTCCTTCATGGCTTCATCAAATTTCGATGGTTCTAGCATGGATACAAACAAAAAATTTCCACAGAAGTTAGCTAATCGAGTACGAGAATGAGTGGTGGGACGACCTGGTAAACGAATCTCTTCGAGAATTGAGTCGACGTCCACTCTTCTTCGAACACGAGGTAAAACTCCTTCATCATCTTGTGGATACGGTTGATCTTCGGGATCAGCTTGACCTTCGGGATCATCTTGTCCTTCAGGATCATTTCCTTCGGGTTCAGCTTCTCCTTCGGGTTGGAAATTTTCTTCGTTTACGCGTTCTCCTTCGACCTGTACATCATTTTCTTCGGGATGTTGATCTCCAGCACCCCGGGCTATGTGTGGGAACATTGGACCATCATCATCCTTGTTGGCTTGACGTGCATTTCCTTCGACAGGTCGAATATCTCCAATAGCCATGTACCTGATAACTTCATCCAAAGGTGGTTCATCCAGGTTTAGAGGTAATTGCTCCTTTTGAGAGCCGTTAGTTTCATCAAATCAAACATTTACAGTTTCTACAACTTTGCCAAGATGTGAGTTATAAACTCTGTAAGTGTGAGAATTGGAACCATAACCTAGGAGAAAACCTTCGTGAGCCTTTGGGGAAAACTTGGAGTTGTGATTCATATCTCTGATATAACATGGAGCACCAAAAACCCTGAGATATGAAACATTCAGCTTTTTACCAGTGATGAGTTCATGTGAAGTTTTCTTCAGAAATTTGTGTAGATAAACCTTGTTGATGATATGACATGCAGTATTAATAGCTTTGGCCCAGAACCTGATAGGAGTCTTGTATTCAGCAAGCATTGTTCTGGCCATTTCAATAAGTGTTCGATTCTTTCTCTCGACCACACCATTTTTCTGCGGTGTATAAGCAGCCGAGAATTCATGAGTAAATCCATATTCATCAAGAAATTCTTCGATATGAGTGTTTTTGAATTATGTACCATTATCACTTCTGATATGCTTGAGAGATAATTCATATTCAGTCTAAGCTCTCTTTGTGAAAGTTTTGAAAATTTCAACAACCTTGCTTTTGTCATCTAGAAAGAAAACTCAAGTATATCGAGAGAAATCGTCAACAATAACCAGACCATATTTGTTACCTCCAAGACTAGCATAATTTTGAGGACCGAATAAATCCATATGAAGTAATTCAAGAGGACGAGTAGTAGTCATTATAGTTTTTCTTGAGTGATGTTTCTTGGCAATCTTTCCTGCTTGACAGGCACTACGTAGAAGATATTTATCGAATTTCACATTATCAATTCCAATGATGTTCTTCTTCGAGATAAGAGTTTGAAGATTTTTCATTCCTGCATGACCAAGTCTTTGGTGCCATAACCAACCAGAAGTGGCTTTGGCCATTAAACATGTGGACTCTGCAGGTCCCGAAGAAAAATCAACGATATAAAGATCACCTTTGCGATATCCTTCGAAGACGAAGGAATAATCATCCTGTGAAAAGACAACACAACGAGAAGCAGAAAACAGTACAAGCATACCCATATCACATAGTTTTGAGATAGACATAAGATTATATCCTAGTGATTTAACAAGCATAACCTTACTTATATGCTTATCCTTCGATATAGCAACCTTACCCAAACCAAGTACTTTTCCTTTGTTGTTGTCACCGAAGGTAATGTATCTCTGTGAAGACTCAGTGAGTTTGTCTTCGGTGAAAAAATCTTTGTCTCCGGTCATATGATTTGTACATCCACTATCCATGACCCATTCGGATCCACCGAAGACATAGCCCTGCAGAAGAATTAGTTCTTCTTAACCACCCACAAACGAGCAGGTGACTTAGAAGGCATGGAAGAGCTAGATGGGGCAGCGATATTATAGCGAACAGGGTTGCATTGTTGATCTGGACCATCAAGCACACCATAAATACAATTCCTCGACGAGGGGTTAGAGTACTGGTATGTAATAGCAGTTTTGGTATTATTGTCATGATGACGATAAACATTTCTATCAAGTCGATAGTATTCCTTCTGGGGAACATTCGAAGCAGGCACCAAGGGTTCATTTCTATCCTCGAGAGAATAGTAGTGATTCGGTGGTACCGAGGATTTTCCCTGCATAGAATGGCTAGGGGGCAGTTTTTCTACGAGAGATTTGCGAACCCAAATCTGTCGCTTATAGAAACCATTCTTTGGAGGAGTAACAACGAATTCAGCCGACACCTTTCCTTCCTGATCTTTGACAAGCTTGTAGTCAGAATGAAGTGATTCATCAACAATAGCTTTATCAATTTTGCAACTGAAACCTGAAAGATTAGCAATGTCAATGGGCTTTTCTTTCGCAAGAACCCAGACTGTTTTAGGATACTGCTCGGGTTCCCAGTAGGTTCCATCAGGGTTGATTTTCCTTTCGAAGCCAACTCCTTCGTTTCGTGGATTCCTTTGAAGGAGAGTCTTTCGTAGGATATCACATAGGTACTCGTGTCCCTGCAAACTTTTGAACATGCCTGTTTCAAATAAATTTCTCAACCTGAGGAGTTCCCCGGTAATGGTTTCCTCGTTCGAGGGGTTAGTATCATCAATAACAATAGGTTGCTTTCCTTTCGATCTCTCAGAAATAGACTCAATTTTACTTCGTTCCAAACAAGTTAAGCAAGGTGAAGTAGATTCATTTTTAGCTTCTGAGCCTTGTTGAGCCATGAACGTGAGATTGACACTTTCCAACTCTTCATTAGCCTCTCTCAGTTTCTCGAGAGCCATTTTCCTTTGAAGGAATTCATAGGTTAGCTTCTCGTAGTCCACTGAGAGAAGATCATGACGAGAGGAAAGTTCATCATACTTTTCCTTCAGAGCAGCATGCTCGTTTGTCAAAGTTTGACCTTTCTCAATCTCATCGATCAACAAAGTCTCAGATTTTTGAATAGTTTCACTTAGAGAATCTAGTTCATCTTGTTGGATAGAAGCAATTTTAGCAAGTTTAGCATAGCTTATCCTAGAGTTACTTTCATAAGCAGATCCATCAGAAGTATCGTAGGAATTCTTAGATGAGGATACCTTAGCCTTGGCCATGAAGCAGTAAGCTGGAGATTCATCTTCAGTGCTTTGGTTGGAGAAGAATGAACTTGAATTCTTGTTCGAAGCAAATGCTAGTCCAGCAACACCATCAAATTCAGAACCAGAACCAGAACCAGATCTTGAGTTTGATTCAGCTTCGGAACCGGATGCTTCATCTTCAGAGTTCATCTCTTTACCCAAATAGGCTTTGGAACGGTGAGAATTCTTGCGTCGAGAGGAATGTGATTTCGAGGAAGAACTCTCTTGATGCTTGTGATACTTCTTATTCTTGTCATCATCAGAACCATCTTTCTTGTCTTTTCTGGACTTTGAATCATATCTCTTCGAATCATAGTTTTTGCTCGATCTGTGTGACTTGCTCGAAGAGTTGCTGTGAGAATGCTTTGATCTATATTCAATTTCCCAGAGAGGAGAATCAGCAATGAAGTGACCTGGCTTCTTGCACTTGTAGCAACAGTTATCTTTCGCTGAAGAGTTTCTGGATGATGATCGATCCTATGATGAATTGCTCGAATGTCTTGAAGAGTAGTTTTTCTTCGGTGAAGAGGAGTTCCTTCTCTTAAAGCGGTTGAATCTTCTCATTATCAGTGCTAGATCTTTTCCAATATTCTCGGGGTCATCTGAGGCACAACCAGATTCAGAACTGGCTTTAGGATGGAATGATGTGAAGCTCTGGCCTTAAGTGCATGAGATTTTCTCCGAGTCCCATTAACATGTCGTTTTTCATCTTCTTCCATCTCGAAGGTATTTTGTCTCTCAAGAATATCAGCGGCAACTAGATCCTTGAAATCAGTCCTTTCCTTAATCATCAGCACAATGTGATCGAAGGAATCATCAAGGGAACGGAGCAAAGTTCTGACAATAATCCGATTGGTAATGTCTTCGGCACCGAGGGAAATCAGTTCATTTGAAAGCGCAGTGAGTCTGCTGTATATGGAGTTAACTTTTTCTCCCTCGTGCCTCTTGAAACGATAGAACTTGCTTCGAAGGGTGTCAATACGAGCATCTTTCTGAGTAGAGGCACCTTCACCAATCTTCTCGAGATAGTCCCAAACACCTTTGGCCGAAGAAATATTATTGACCTCATGATATTTCTCTGGAATCAGATGATTTGTAATGAAGACCCAGACTTGAGCATCTAGCTCTATCTTCTTTGCCTCTTCAGGAGTGATAGCATTTTCGTCTTTGACAGTTACACCATTCTTGAAAACTTCCCAAGCGGCAGAGTTGATAGCCATGATATTCCTCTTCATTTTGTCCTTCCAATAGGGATAGTCCTTCCCACTGTAGATAGGAATCGGTTCCCCAGAGCGAACAGCTGCAAACGACATTCTTGACAACACTCCAGGTTGTTAGACCAAAATACGCAGAGCGTAGGGAGTTCCTAGCTCTGATACCAATTGAAAGCTCAAGAATGATCAGAGGGGGAGGGGGTGAATGATCACTTCTGAAAATTATAAAGAACTTAGAAGGAATTCATGCTAACTGCGAAGGACTAAAGGCATCTCGAAGGAAATACAGTATCGAAAGTAATGCATGGCTCAAAAGGATTGGGAGCGAAGGAAAGCATCGAAGACAAACAGGCAACGAGTAAATACTCAATGTAAATGCACGAAGGAAAACGAGCCTGACTCGACGATGTTTGGTAAACCAGTTCACACTCTGCAAAGTGCTACGTCTAGTTGGAGGGACTGGTGATTGAACACCTGGAGCAAAACTCACTCCGTCCTATTATCCACGGCAACAAACTCCTCGAGCTTGTCCAGTTTTCACTCGTGGTAGATGATTCAGGACATCTCTGAGACCTTTACAAACTTCCTTCAGCAGCGACAATTACTCTTCGACTGCTTGACAAGCGACGCCTAACCGTCTAGGAGACTTGCAGTTCTCCAAGATAAAAATATTGGCTAATCTCAACCTAAGTCTCTATGAATTCCTCAACTCAGCTCAACTTGGGTTTTGGTTTTCTCTCGATGGATCTCTCTTGGGATGCTCACAGAATTCTTTCTTAGAATCTTCAGTGGAGCAGCCAACCCGAAATGGCGGGTAGGTGCGGGGTATTTATAGTTGGCGATCCCAATGAGTAAAATGACTGAAGTGCCCCGATGCGACAGCTTGACGCGTGTCCACAAAGGTCGGATTCCAATCACTGTGCAACTTTACTTGAGGAACAAGTAAGCTGACTTACCGAACGAGTTCTCTCTCGAAGGCACGAAGTGTGACGACTTTGCCTTCGAGCTATTCACTCGACTCCGTAATTTTTCTCTCGGTAGGCTTTCGTGGGTTTAGGTTGAGCAGAGCAAATTCACTTCGACAAAGATCTCAACTAGCAAACCCCTCTTAATAGTACGTTTTTTCCTACGAATCAAGAATATAAAGAGAAACTAGTAAAAAGACTAAGTCTTCGACCAGCTTCAGCTTTCTCCTCGTTGCGCTTTTACTCGAGAGAGTCTTTTTCTTCGACGACATTTTTAGGGCTCGCCGTCCTTCAAAGGTTTCGATAGATAACTGCAGCTTCACTGTAGTGAGTTGTCCTTCGACCTTCTACATGCAAACTCCATTCTTTCGGAACCTAAGTATCTGTTTATACTCGAAAACAATATTAGTTCCACTTCTTGTTTATCCAACAATGTCCAAAACCTTCGGGGGCAAAACTTGCTCTTACAATATCTTATAAGAATTTTTGAAGTTAACATTGGGTGGCACTTTTCCAACAAATATTTAATTTGGTAAATGAACTCTAATGTCAATGAAATTTGTACCAGTTTGAAGATCATATAAACTTGATCAAGGTTGGTTTTGGGCACAAAATCATAGGGGTTGTAGAACCCTAGCTATAGTTTTATGAAAACATCAAAGTTCTGTTAACCACATAATTCCCAGACTTAGTAAATTTTGTGCTACTGATTTTTGATAATAATGCAAATGACATGGGCATGGTGCACACATAACCCAGGCCAGATAATGTATTGGGAACTTATTTCTTTGAGGCTTAATTAATTAGTTATTAAATTCACAAGAGGGCTAAACAATAACAAATTCTCAGACTTACTAATTTTATAGAAATCCACTAGAAGTCTATGACACATGGGGCCTACTGGTCAGTTGACCACGTCAAAGGCTCCAGCCTATGACACGTGGGTCCCCTCAGTCAGGTTGATTTGGTCAACATTACTATTTCGGATAATGTTGATTTATTTAATATAAGAAAATCTAGAAAATAAATAAAATGAATTAAACTTAGAAAACAAATATCTTTTAAACCGTAAGTCGGATGAAAATAATTTATACATGAAAATTGATCAGAAAAATATAATGGATAAGAATATATCACCCGTATAGCCACCACACCCCTCTAACATACCGAGCTTGGAACATTTCTCCTCCGGTTCATCTGTCTGTCGGACGATCGGAGCCGATAAAACTTTCTGGATGAAAATGTTCTATATATGAAAGTTGTTCAGAATGGATCAACGAGCAGAAATACACTATCCACATGTCTGCCAGATGCCTCTAACACTATATACACCTTCCCCCTCCAGATCATCTGTCCGGCAATCAACATGTACTGATGACTCATCCCGGGATAAATTACCGCTCCGCCTAAAATACTTAATGCTGCGTTAGAACACCGCCAACAATGCATTTGCCATGTCTTGAATTTGTATTTCTATTATTATTGTGTATTTATTGTTTCTCTTCCCCCTTTATTCTCCGGTAGACCTCGACACTACCGCCGACAACACCGTTGCCGAGTACGACTACTACATCAACGACCGTACCCCTACTACCGAGATTCCAGGCAAGCAGAGCCATTCTTCTTCCCAAGATATTGCCTATCTTTTCGTACATTTCTTGCACTAGGCATTGATGCTGCTGCTATTACGTTACATTCCTATTCATTGCATAGCCTGTCATTGTCGCCCCTTGATGTACCTTCCTTTAATCTTATGCTCCCTACTATTCCTTATGCAATATTCAGTAGTTAGCCTTGCGCCATGTTAGTCAACTAGGATTAGATAGCGGGCCGTGATCGCTCTAGGGAGTGAACGCATGTATAAATTATTATAACTCCAATAGGTACGGTACAAAGCAGACACCCAAGGGATACTACAACGGTGAGACTCTCCGAGTCGCTTAAAGTTTGACTTACAAGTGGATGGACTCGTATTTCACTCTCGTCGCCGACTCGGTAGCGTAGCACCACCGAGATGATACGAGGATACTCCTCTTCAGTTCATTCCGCTGATTTCTCGGTCGAACATCTTCAAGTGTACCATCGAGGGTGATTCCTCCTAGTTTCACTTGATGGTTGGCACTCGAATCAACTGGTGTCCTTAAAGGTAAGTAATCGGGTGACCCAACGGTGCCCGCGAGAGGTATTGTATCGGGATGGCGGGACAGGCGGATACCATCTTGGTCCTGGTCCTTGCTTGTTGGCTGTGAGATATCAAACCACGAAAGTCGAGCTCCTCCAGGAGCACACGCGAGACAAGGTAAGGAGACCGTTCACCTTGTTGGTAACCGAGCGCTTTGACGGGACGACAGGGCAGGCACCGATGTACTGGTGGTCCTGGCTTCTATTCGTTGTCCGTTGTGTTATCTAGTCGGGCAACGATAACGGTTGACCCGCGAGATAATAAAATGCTTAAATGGTTCGGTGGATGACTTGAGTGGTCGCAAAGGCCTGTACGCACTACCTTCACGTGGGATAAGAAGTTATGGGCTCCCCTGCATCGTAGTTCACTCGAAAGCTCTTCATACGTAAGTAGTAAGGCGGTCTGATTGCCAGGAAGCGGTGTGTCTTATTTGCTCGAGTTGTGGTATTTGCTTTTGCTTCTCTGGCCAGCCTCGCACTGTGCAGGAGCGTGAAGGGTGAGGGTCCTAGACCCCTGAGCGCATAGGATTTAGTCCGGCGGATGGCCTCTCTGCTGAGCCTAGGATGGGCTGCGGCGTGTTGTATAGCCTCGGTGGGGCATTCCCTAACAAGTTGTACGCCACCCTGGAGATCCGAGCGTGCAGGCTCAACAGTAGTGCACCCCTGCAGGGAGTTTAATCTACTCGAATAGCTGTGTCCACGGTAACAGGACGCTTTATGCCGAAGCCAGATCCTACTACTACAAACTACTACTATTAAATTGTTGGTTCCGGGTTTTCTTCCTCGCAGGTAAGTCGAGGAAGGGATCTTGGAGGCTTTGCTAATTATTACTACTTACCATTATACAATGTTGTAGCAACTTCTGTTGCATTGTTTCTTTATGCTTTATATATAACTGTTGGCTATTCTCTTCTCATGCTGCAAGAACCATCGGAAGATGCTAGTCTTCGATAGGCCTAGATTCTCGTCCTTATTCTCACTTTCTACCTTTCAGTCCACTATATATAGCCTCCCCTTTCCATTTGATACAAATGCATAAATGCTTAGTAGCGGATGTAAGACTCGCGGGTATGCTAGATAATCACCTTTGCTTTATTTCCCCCCTTTGTTTTATATACCCGACCGGTTGCTGACATCAGACGTTGGAGCCTTGGAGTCCAGGAGCAGAAGATCCCTGATGCTTGCTTCATTGTGGAGTTCCCCCTCGACCAGGAGTAGTTTGGAGGTTCCCAGGAAGGAGGCCTCGCCTTTTCAATCATTGTTGTTTTTGTTCTAGGCTTCTTAAGGCAAATCATGTGTACCTTGTGTTTGTACTCAGGTACTATTTCTTCCGCTAACTTTGTGCTCTCGGGCTGTTGTATTCGAGCCCTCGTAGCCCCTGGCTTGTATTAAACAACTTGTATTATTTTTATTTGTAGAGTTGTGTTGTGATATCTTACTGTGAGTCCCTGATCTCGATCGTGTAGCTTGCGTGTATGATTACTATACACAGTCCGATTTTGGAGGCGTCACAAGTTGGTATCGGAGTCGAATGCCTGTAGGAAACACCCTTCCAACTCCTTGGTCGAAGTTGAGTCTAGTCTTTGCAAAATTGAATTGCTAACTTCGTTGTGCGACTTACGGGCCCACCACGCAGCTGGGATGGTATTAGGATATTTTTCTCCGTACCTTTACTCTGGGCCTCTGATCTCTCCTCCATTTCGGGTTAAAGATTTTGCTAACTCTAACTCTAGGTTCTCGTGACTACTTCCTCCCGGAGAGCCCTCATTGCAGATGATCGCTTGCTTCACCTGGAGTTTCCAAAGATTACTCTTTGTTAAATTCCCAAGAACCTACGTGTTCATCGCCTTTGCAATCCCCTGCCACCGATAAGTCCGTACGGATGATTACATCCACCTCCCGATCTGGAAATCATAATTCCCTTGTACCTAAGAATCGAATTATTCCGATGCTTCTATCACCCGATGCCTTTGCATTCTTTCTCCTTCTGGTTGAGTGCCGATACTCACATTAGATTCTTTGTGAACCAGCCGGCCTTTGATGGATTATTATCCGACTAATCTTACATGGTTTCTTCCATGTGTCAATTGAATTCATGGTGAGAAATACCATCCTTACCCTCGACGATTTGTGTTATCATCGAAAACCTCCTTTGACTCCCTGCTAATATAGACTTGGTCATGTATGTCCTTCTCTACTTTATCTTGGGAAAGATATACACCTAATGCTTGTGTATAACCACCTTTTCCTTTCCATTGGTCTATTTAACCTTTTCATGCGAATATTAAAACATAAGCAGTGATAATTCCCCTGCTATACGAAAACACCTCGGTGTACAACCTCGTCAGTAACACCTTGTTGCCATTGTTGATGACATTTCGGTAACCACTGGGACCAGAACCTTGCCAATTGCTCCGCCTCGTATTAACGAGAAGCAAAATGGTTCTCTTTGTCCACTGCTCTTGGTACCGATGTTGTTGCCGACATAGCTCACGAGTTGTTCTCTAAACATCCTTGCATCGTGATCGCGTCATATGACACCACTCTAAGCCACAGTTCCACATGATCGAAACCTGAATTTTTTGTACATCCCCGTTCCCAAGTTTATTCCTCGTGCTTGGCCTCGAATACAATTCACGAGTCATATACCTTGTGATCTTCATTCTGATATCAGGCTCAGTGCTTATGCCTGATGCTCAGGACCCTTTTTCATCATCCCTCATCGACATTAAGAGCATGCCTATCCCCTTGATACTTCTCATACCTTCTCTGGTTTCTCTCGATCTATTCCCCTGAGTTAAACTCAGAAGATACTTTGTACCCCATTCCCTTGGACAAACTCGGTTGATTAACCTTGTATCGATCCGACCCCTTTAAGTTTTTCCTCCTGACCTGTTCGTAAGTGCGATGAATCCCTCGAAGGAAGAATGACCACTCATCGAGATGCACTGATGCAGAGAAATGAAGAAAACAACATTAATGATCAACTCCTTCGATAAGGACAACAAGCACCAAAAGAATCGTTAGAATACGAAATCGAAACCTTACCCCTTACCCTCCTTTTAATTCTCGGGACGAGAATTCTTTGTATTGGTGGAGATTTGTAACATCCCGGGTGTCACACTACAGTAAACACCTACATTAATCACTTTTAATGTTGCCAAGTCACCATGATTTGGCATGGGATGATCACCCTTGACCATGGCTTCTTCAAATTCAACTCAATTAGAAATTCGAAAACAATGTGGAAATTAAACATGAGCCAAAAATTGTCCAAACAATTTTATAAAATGCCTAAAAGTTAGTAGATCACTATACAATGTTTTGGATATTTATTATGAGATATAAGTATTTAAACAATTCAAATAGTGGTCAAAATAGCCCCTTTCAATCGTTGCATATTCAAATGAGACCCTAAATGAATTTAGTTGGCCACCAAACTTTTTGTACCAGTGTTATATCATGTGACAATAATCTGGGAACAAGTTTCTCACTTGGAAAAAATCAAATGAAAGCAAAACAAAATAAAACAGAACAGAAAGGTAAACAAGTAAAGACAGAAAATGCAAAATTGAAAAAGCCTTATGTCTCGCACAGTGCAACCGTTACCAGGCCCAGCCCAATCCCTCTCCATCTTCTTCTTCCCCCACCTCCCACCTGCTGCCTTTGCGTGGAGCACATCCACGACGCCATGGCCGGGATGGACACGTGCCGGCCATCCGTCGCACCCCGACGTCCTACTAGTCGCCGTCGACCCCTCCCTGAACCCTAACCCTAGGTCCACCCCCACCCCTTCTCCCCCCTCGCCTTCTTCCTCGTCTCGACCGAGAACGCCATGGGATCCCCTTCCTGAGCTCGCACGGCCACCGCGCTCTCGGTTGCACCACCTTGTCCTAGCGCCTCCACGGTCTCGTCTCCGTCTCCCCACGCTGGCACACAACGCCGGGATGCCCTGCTATTCGCCAAGCCAATCCCCTTCCGCCAGGATCGTCACGGCCGCCGCGGCCATCGCCGCCATCCACGAGCTCCTCTGAGTCCTCCTCCGATCACCTGGCATGCCCTTCTTCAACCTTGGCCATCTTCGAAGACTGCCGACGATGTAGACCCGTTTCGCGCCGTGGTTTCCATGGCCGGCCACGCCTTCGCTGTGCTCTGCGCCGACAGCGCCCCTAGCCTGGCCCTGCTCGGGCTCGCCCCTGTCCTTGCCTGGCCGCACCCAGCCCACGCGCCGGCCGCGCCGTATGCGTACGTGTGCACCTGGCCGCCATTGGCCCTCGCGTACTGGTGTTGCCGCTGCAACTGTTGGTTTTTTCGCTGAATGTGATGTGGTTGCTGTTGCTGCCACTTTGTTTCTGCTCTACCATCCATCTTGACAGCAACAAAACAACATTCAAGAGATCTTTAACACGGGTAAAAATAATATGAGTAGAAAGTAGAAGTATCGAGATCCATTTTTCTCTATTGGACCAACTTTTTTGGATGCACGGATTAAATCCTGTGAAATTCGCAAAAGGAAACTTTCTGTTAACAAGAGAAATGTCAGAAAAACATTTGGGCATGGCTACTTTAGAGCCTTTGATGAACAATCTGTAGTGATCTTTCATGCCAATTGAGGGCATTACATGGTTGTACTCTTGATGTATTACAAAGCACCTATAGGAACTGTCCCTATTGGAGTTATAGATCTATGGCACCATCAAAGCAAAGTTTATATCTTATAAGAATTTTTGAAGTTAACATTGAGTGGCACTTTTCCAACAAGGATTTAACTAGGTAAATGAACTCTAATGTCAATGAAATTTGTACCAGTTTGTAGATGATATAAACTTGATCAAGGTTGGTTTTGGGCACAAAATCATAGGGGTTGTAGAACCCTAGCTATAGTTTTATGAAAACATCAAAGTTCTGTTAACCACATAATTCCTAGACTTAGTAAATTTTTGCCAAGTCAGAAACATTTTCTTAACCAATTCATAAGCCCAAAACTTTGTGCTACTGATTTTTGATAATAATGCAAATTGCATGGGCATGTTGCACACATAACCCCGGCCAGCTAATGTATTCTACAGTTATTTATTTGAGCCTTAATTAATTAGTTATTAAATTCACAAGAGGGCTAAACAATAACAAATTCTCAGACTTAGAATTTTATAGAAATCCACTAGGAGTCTATGACACATGGGGCATCACTGGTTAGTTGACCAGGCTAAAGGCTCTAGCCTATGACATGTGGGTCCCCTCTGTCAGGTTGATTTGCTCAACATTACTATTACGGATAATGTTGATTTATTTAATGAAAGAAAATCTAGAAAATAAATAAAATGAATTAAATTTAGAAAATCAATATCTTTTAAACTATAAGTCAGATGAAAATAATTTACAGATGTGACTTGATCAGAAAAATATAACGGATAAGAATACATCACCCGTATAGCCACCACACCCCTCTAACAAACCTAACGTGGAACATTTCTCCTCCGGTTCAACTTTCTGTCAGACGACCATAGCCGGTAAAACTTTCCAGATGAAAATGTTCTGTATATGAAAGTTGTTCAGAATGGATCAACGAGCACGGATACCCTATCCACATGTTTGTTAGATGTCTCTAACACTGCAGACACGGAACCTTCCCCCTCCGGATCATCTGTTCGGCAATCAACCGGTACTGATGAGTCATCCCCGGATAAATTACCGCTCTGCCTAAAATACTTAACACTGCGTTAGAACACCGCCAACAATGCGTTTTCCATGTCTTGAATTTGTATTTCTATTATTGTTGTGTATTTATTGTTTCTCTTCCCCTCTTTATTCTCTGGTAGACCTCGACACTTCAGCCGATGACACCGTTGCCGAGCACGACTACTACGTCGATGACCGTACCCCAACTACCAAGCTTCTAGGCAAGCAGAGCCATTCTCCTACCCTAGATATCGCCTATCTTTCCGTACATTTCTTGCACTAGGCATTGCTGCTGCTATTACGTTACATTCCTATTCATTGCATAGCATGTCATTGTCGCCCCTTGATGTACCTTCCTTTAGTCCTATGCTGCCTATTATTACTTTTGAAATATTCAGCAGTTAGCCCTGCGCCATGTTAGTCAACTAGGATTAGATAGCGGGCCGTGATCGCTCTGAGGAATGGACACGGGTATAAATTATTATAACTGCAACAGGTACGGTACAAAGAAGACGCCCAAGGGAACCTACAACGGAGAGACTCTCCGAGTCGCTTCAAGTTTGACTTACGAGTGGATGGACTCGTATTTCACTCTCGTCGCCGGATTGGTAGCGTAGCACCACCGAGATGATACAAGGATACTCCTCTTTAGTTCATTCCGTTGATGTCTCGGTCGAACCTCTTCAAGTGTACCATCAAGGGTGATTCCTCCTGGTTTCACTTGATGGTAGGCACTCGAATCAACTAGTGTCCTTAAAGGTAAGTAGTCGGGTGACCCAACGGTGCCCGCAAGGGGTATTGTATCAGGATGGCAGGACAGGCGGATACCGTCGTGGGCCTGGTCCTTGCTCGTTGGCCGTGAGATATCAAACCACGAAAGTCGAGCTCCTCCAGGAGCACACGCAAGACAAGGTAAGGAGACAGTTCACCGTCTTGGTAACCGCGCGTTTTGACGGAACGACAGGGCAGGCACCGATGTACTGGAGGTCCTGGCTGGTGTTCGTTGTCTGTTGTGTTAAGTAGTTGGGTAATGATAACGGTTGACCCGCGAAACAATAAAATTCTTAAATGGTTCGGTGGAGGACTTGAGAGCTCACAAAGGCCTGTACGCACTACCTTCATGTGGGATAAGGAGTTATGGGCTCCCCTGTATCGTAGTTCATTCAAAAGATCTTCAAACGTCAGCAGTATCGTGGTCTGATTTCCGGGAAGTGGTGTGTCATCTTTGCTTGAGCTGTGGTATTTTCTTTTGCTTCACCGGCTAGCCTCACACCGTGCAGGAGCGTGAAGGGTGAGGGTCCTAGACCCCTGAGCGCATAGGATTTAGTCCGGCGGAAGGCCTCTCTGCTGAGCCTAGGACGGGCTGCGGCGTGTCGGATAGCCTCGGCGGGGCATTCCCTAACAGGGTGTACGCCTGTAATGGGCAGTTGGTACACCCCTGCAGGGTTAAATCTTTTCGAGAAGCCGTGTCCACGGTTATGGACGACTTGAGACCTACTCCTTGTTCATAGACAACAACAACTGAGATAATCTTAATATAACTTGATCAACGCGTGTGTGTGCCTTGACTGCTTCTTCTTCGTCGGGATGCGAAGAGGAGGACAAGGATAGGATAGGTGTTATGTTTGCGTAGTAGTTGATAGCAAGACCTGTTGGAGGCGATTCCTCATCGAATGCTTGGCTTCTTACCTTACTCTCTAGATCGTTAGCCACTTCATAAATGCTAGTGCGGCAGCAACCTCACCACTTACCCCATCCTTACCGTAAACTACTAGTTGCCCTACAATGACGAGTGATGAAGTCCTTGCTGGGTCAGATGACCACTACAGTTGGATGCTTAGTACCTCTGTACTCATGATACTACCCCCAAACTCTTTTCAGGGTTCTTGTTCGACGACAGGTATGGTGACCGACGTTTCACGTGGAGGCTCGACGACGACTAGTTAGGCGGATCCCGGCGGAGGGCCTGGACCCGTGTGGTTATGGGATCGATGCTTTTCTCTTTGCCACTAGGCATTTGATTGTAGTCTGTACTCAGACATATGTCTTCCGCTGTTGTATTGTATTAAGGCAGTTGTATGCCGATTGTATGAGATGTTGTATCCTTGTATCTCTAATGTTGTGATATCATGTTGGAAATCAGGGGCGTATGACTTCGTCATATGTCGCGGTGGGACCGATATGTGCTTCGTCCCCGGATCTGGATGGAAATATCTAGATCTGGAACAGTACCGCATATCGGGCCTTACAACTTGGTATCAGAGCCTTACCGACCGTAGGATCCCCTCTCTGGCCGAAGTCGAGTCTAGACAAAAACTATTTTGTAGTTATTAAGTTAGTTATCGGAGAGTAGGATTCTTTTTACTCCTTACCCTTGCTCTCATCAGGACAAGTGTCGTAAGTGTTTTACTCTCGACTTATCCCCCCTTCAAAATTTAGGATCTCGAGTGTGTGGAGTTTCGGAACCGTTACTGTGCCTTGCTTGCAGCGTATTGTCTCGATTCCGATCTCAGGTTCGGAATTTCTGTAGTACCTTTAGCTTCTCCGATTTTGGGTATCATCTGAGTCATCCATTGCTATCCATCCTTTTGCCGGTGTTTTTACGACTTGCGTCAAAAATCATTATCCCTTGATCTGGTTTTAGCTCTCGTTCTTCCTCTTGACACTGACGGTTTCGTTTTTCCGACGATGTCGTCTCTCTGCGGAAATTATCTCGACAGAAGTTCGACGTCGACATGGAGCAGAGTTCCTTGTTAGTGGTGTTGAAGATCGTCAACTCTCTTTTCTTTCCCCCTTCCCTTCTCCCCCGGATCGTCCTGGATCTCGGGACGAGATCACTTGTTGGTGGTGTTGTATTGTAACAGCCCAGTTTTGACAAAAAATAAAAAAATTTGTTTTCGGTGTGAATTGTTTGATTGTCTGATTTGTTTGCGGTGTTTGCATCCCCGATTTATCGATCGGTGATTATTTTTCCCCTCTTATCTCGTACCGGACGGAGACAGACCCTTTCCACCCTAACACTCGACCTTTGCGACACCGGGTTTCACCCGATCACCGTCGTGAAAACCGCACGAGACCAGCCGCAGCCAACGGAACGAAAAAACCCCATTTATTTAATAAACGGATTATTTTCAGGGGCGCCGGAATTTTTTTCTGGAATGTCACCGCACTGATGTACGATCGACGGGCTCGACGCGCTGAGCGCGTGGTTCGAGATTTCGTCGGAATCGGAGTCCGTACGGAGTCTCGGCGGTCACGAACGCGATCACCGGACGCGCGAGAGGGGTACCGGGGACATTTGCGTAAACAGACCAGCCAACCCTGCCCTATATATAGACCACCACACTCCCCTAGGGTTTCCCCCATGGAAAATTTGCAGCCACCCCCTCCACTTTTCCAAATTTGCCTCCAAAAGCCCCTAAATCCGAAACCCTAGCCTCCCAGGCGTTTTCGGCCGTTGATCTGCCAGATCTGGGGTCCGGATCGTGCCTCCAGCCCCCCCCAACCGCAGCACAGACCCAACTGGGCCCCACAGGGCCGCCGCAGCCCACTTCGGTCCCGTTCCGGGCCGAGGAAACCTCGCGCCGCCCGTGCTTCCGGTCGCCGGCCGGCCGTCGCACCTTGAAGCGCTCCGGTGAGCTCCCTCCGCGCCGCCGCGCGCACCTCCTTCCTCTCCTCCTGGTCTCACCGCCTCCCTTCTCTTCTCCCCTGCAGCAGGTCCCGCACCGGAGCGCCGCCAGCCTCCATGGAACTCCGCATCGAGCTCGTTGGCCGCCGGAGTCTCCACGCTGCACTCCCTCGTCGGCTGTCGCCGCCCGGAACGGATCCGGCTGGATCCGGCGACCTCGCCGCGCCCCTGCACCTCTATGCCGCGCCCCGTCTCGCCCCTCGCCGAAGCCAGCGAGCCGCGCCGCCGCTGGCCACCGGACGGCCCCGGTCGGGATCGAGCAACCGCTCGGGAGGGAGCCGGCCACCTCCAGCTGGGCTGGCCCAGCGCGGCCACGGCCTCCAGCAGCCCAACCCGGCCAGAGGCCCAGCGGCCTCCCCAGGCCGCCTCGCCAGCAGGCCGCCAGCCGCCTCGTGGGCTCGGCCCAGTTGGGGTGAGAGCCCAGGCTTTTTTTTTCTTCTTTGTTTATTTTTCTTTTCTGCTAAGTCTGTAACTTTGTGCTGCTGTTACTGTTTTGCGCTGTCGTTTGCGAGTAATCCGTAGCTCCGATGAACGTGCCCCCAAAACGAAAGTTGCTCAGTTTTGCGTGCTCTAGCATTCGTATGTAGAATTTTTTTGCATTTGACGTCATCTTGATTGTGTAATTGTGTGCTAAAGTGGGCATCAGGCCGTTAAACTGCTACAAATTGCTATTATGTGCTGCTGTTATTATTTTCTTGCAACTTTGCATGATGATTGTGACTAATCCATGAGACTTATTGCATTGATTCTTTCACCTATGTGTTAAGCATTATGTGTACTTAATTTACATGCTTTAACATGTCATGTTTGGGTGCTCTAGCTATATTAAATCTTGCTCCAAAGTGGTGATCCTGATGTTAATGTGCTGCTGTTGCTGAAACTGTTATTTTATTGCAACTTCGGTCGACGAGTGTGTCGCGACCGTTTATCGGAATTGAGTAATTCCAATTGCATATTGTTAAGCATCATGTCTACTTCAATTATATGTATTACCTTGTCATGATATGCTTGCTGGTCATATAGATATTCTTCTCTAAAGTTGCTATGCTGCTGTTTTTGACAGCCACCTCTGTTTTTCTCTAAGTTTGTTACTTTGCGATGCCATATTGTTTGCTTAATATCTTTTGATCTATGATGCCTATTTGCATGTTTATTTTTGCCATGCCTTCCTTATCATGTTTATGCATTGCTCTAAAGTGTGCTTCGTGATGTCGGCAGTTTGTCCCCGTAACTTGTTTTGGTTATATCTTTTTAACCGTAACTCCGTTTGGGGTGTTCTTTATATGTAACTTGATTAGTTTTTCGTGTACTTTGTGTTTATGCTATTGTTTGCTGTTGTTAACCAAACTAAAATATGGTTTTGGGCAGAACAGTACCAAATGTTTTAATCATCGTGCTGCACTTAGTGTTATGCCATGTTTAGGTTGTGCCTCACTTAAATTGACTAGCATAGATAGTTTACTTTGTGCTTCACCTTTTTACATGTTTGTGTGCTATGCCATGCTTGCTTGAGTTGCCATGTTAACAACTTTTGTTGATCACCTGTAGCTAAACAACTTGAACCATCGTAAACGTGCGGTATCGTCGTGTGTGACGAATACTCCACTTAACCTGTTAGTAACCGCTCTCGACGGTAGGTGCGATGTCTCGTGTTGCTTCTTGTTGATGCTTGCTCGTGTTTGCTTTGTAGTAATATATGCTTGCTCGTTGATTGCTTTCTAGTGTTTACCGTCTTGTGTGCTTCCGCGGGTACCTCTCGGAGACGATGCGAGCTTGCGATCAACTACACCTTCGGAACCCGACCTATCAACAGGCAAGGACTATACATTACTTATGATCCATTCTATTTCAACAAGCGGTTTGCATGCTAGTCTAGGTTAGGTTCGATGTTGGATCCTACCACATGTTTACAACCTCTTCAAACCGATACAGCCATGTCCCCTCCCAGCAAACCATGTACTGCTATGTTACTATTGCTCGTTGCTCAGCCCCTGCTTAGTATGCATGCTTAGGATGCTACGATGATACCTCCTGTTACTCCTGGGTTTGGGATATCACATTATTATATTGTTGTTGATGATATGATTATTATAAATGTTGACTATATTCGACGAAGGATGGAAGGTCTAGGCTATCCCGCCCCGACGCTTTGTTCCACTTGAGTCACCTAGGATCTGAGTTCCGGGTATTGGTTTTAAGACTGAGCATGCCTAACCGCGTGTGGGATTTTATGGGGTCCCCTTGTCTTACCTATCTAGCTTCAAACATTTCTAGTGGTGGCCCAAGCTGATTTACCATTTGAAAACGTGTGCGTGAATGGTGAGCTCCCAGCAGTTTTAAAACAACTTGGGCCAGCGGAGACATGGTTTCTCTTGTTGGTCCACCCCAGGGAGCTAGGGGGTTGTCCACATCTGTTTGGGCAACTAACCCGACCTCATCCAGATGGTAGAGGCCGATTCGAGAGCGCGGCCGGCTTTTGAGTTGGATGTCGACTCACCGGGGGCCACCTAGATTTGTGCGTTGTTAGTTAGAGGGACCTGTCGTTCCGGATCTCTTGGGGCTAAATATAAAATGGTTGCCTATCATGGGTAGCAACTGAGAGAGATGGGCGTGCGTGCGGAGCCTTGTAATGGGCAGTTGGTACACCCCTGCAGGGTTAAATCTTTTCGAGAAGCCGTCTCCACGGTTATGGACGACTTGAGACCTACTCCTTGTTCGTAGACAACAACAACTGAGATAATCTTAATATAACTTGATCAACGCGTGTGTGTGTGCCTTGACTGCTTCTTCTTCGTCGGGATGCGAAGAGGAGGACAAGGATAGGATAGGTGTTATGTTTGCGTAGTAGTTGATAGCAAGACCTGTTGGAGGCGATTCCTCATCCAATGCTTGGCTTCTTACCTTACTCTCTAGATCGTTAGCCACTTCATAAATGCTAGTGCGGCAGCAACCTCACCACTTACCCCATCCTTACCGTAAACTACTAGTTGCCCTACAATGACGAGTGATGAACTCCTTCCTGGGTCAGATGACCACTACAGTTGGATGCTGAGTACCTCTGTACTCATGATACTACCCCCAAACTCTTTTCAGGGTTCTTGTTCGACGACAGGTATGGTGACCGACGTTTCACATGGAGGCTCGACGACGACTAGTTAGGCGGATCCCGGCGGAGGGCCTGGACCCGTGTGGTTATGGGATCGATGCTTTTCTCTTTGCCACTAGGCATTTGATTGTAGTCTGTACTCAGACATATGTCTTCCGACGTTGTATTGTATTAAGGCAGTTGTATGCTGATTGTATGAGATGTTGTATCCTTGTATCTGTAATGTTGTGATATCATGTTGGAAATCCGGGGCGTATGACTTCGTCATATGTCGCGGTGGGACCGATATGTGCTTCATCCCCGGATCTGGATGGAAACATCTAGATCTGGAACAGTACCTCATATCTGGCCTTACAACTTGGTATCAGAGCCTTACCGACCGTAGGATCCCCTCTGTGGCCGAATTCGAGTCTAGACAAAAACTAATTTGTAGTTATTCAGTTAGTTATCGGATAGTAGGATTCTTTTTACTCTTTACCCTTGCTCTCGTTAGGACAAGTGTCGTAAGTGTTTTACTCTTGACTTATCCCCCTTCAAACTTTAGGATCTCGAGTGTGTGGAGTTTCGGAACCGTTACAGTGCCTTGCTTGCAGCGTATTGTCTCGATTCCGATCTCAGGTTGGGAATTTCTGTAGTACCTTTAGCTTCTCCGATTTTGGGTATCATCTGAGTCATCCATTGCCATCCATCCTTTTGCCGGTTTTTTTACGACTTGCGTCGAAAATCATTATCCCATGATCTGGTTTTAGCTCTCGTTCTTCCTCTTGACACTGACGGTTTCGTTTTTCCGACGCTGTCGTCTCTCTGCGAAAATTTATCTCGACAGAAGTTCGACGTCGACATGGAGCAGAGTTCCTTGTTGGTGGTGTTGAAGATCGTCGAATCTCTTTTCTTTCCCCCTTCCCTTCTCCCCCGGATCGTCCTGGATCTCGGGACGAGATCACTTGTTGGTGGTGTTGTATTGTAACAGCCCAGTTTTGACAAAAATTAAAAAAAAATGTTTTTGGTGTGAATTGTTTGATTGTCTGATTTTTTTGCGATGTTTGCATCCCCGATTTATCGATCGGCGATTATTTTTCCCCTCTTATCTCGTACCGGACGGAGACCGACCCTTGCCACCCTGACACTCGACCTTTGCGACACCGGGTTTTACCCGATCACCGTCGCGAAAACCGCACGAGACCAGCCGCAGCCAATGGAACGAAAAACCCCGTTTATTTAATAAACGGATTATTTTCAGGGGCGCCGGAAAATGTTGTCGGAATGTCACCGTAGTGAGGTACGATCGACGGGCTCGATGCGCTGAGCGCGTGGTTCGAGATTTCGTCGGAATCGGAGTCCGTACGGAATCTCGGCGGTCACGAACGTGATCACCGGACGCGCGAGAGGGATACCGGGGGCATTTGCCTAAACAGACCAGCCAACTATATATGGACCACCACACTCCCCTAGGCCTTCTCGGGTTTCCCCATGGAAAATTTGCAGCCACGCCCCTCCACTTTGCCAAATCTGCCTCCAAAAGCCCCTAAATCCGAAACCCTATCCTCCCAGGCGTTTTCGGCCGTTGATCTGCCAGATCTGGGGTCCGGATCGCGCCTCCAGCCCCCCCAACCGCAGCACACACCCACCTAGGCCCCGCAGGGCCGCCGCAGCCTGCTTCGGGCCCGTTCCGAGCCAAGGAAACCTTGCGCCGCCCGTGCTTCCGGCCGCCGCACCTTGCCGCGCTCCGGAGAGCTCCCTCCGCGCCGCCGCGCGCACCTCCTCCCTCTCCTCCTGGTCTCACCGCCTCCCTTCTCTTCTCCCCTGCAGCAGGTCCCGCGCAGGAGCGCCGCCAGCCTCCATGCAATTCCGCCACGAGCTCGTTGGCCGCCGGAGCCCCCACGCTGCACTCCCTCGTCGGCTGTCGCCGCCCGGAACGGATCCGGCTGGATCCGGCGACCTCGCCGCGCCCCTGCCCCTCTACGCCGCGCACCGTCTCACCCCTCGCCGGAACCGGCGAGCTGCGCCGCCGCTGGCCACCGGACGGCCCCGGTCGGGATCGAGCAACCGCTCGGGAGGGATCCGGTCACCTCCAGCTGGGCTGGCCCAGCGCGGCCACGGCCTCCAGCAGCCCAGCTCTGCCAGAGGCCCAGCGGCCTCCCCAGGCCGCCTGCCGCCTCGTGGGCTCAGCCCAGTTGGGGTGAGAGCCCAGGCTTTTTTTTTCTTTGTTTATTTTTCTTTTCTGCTAAGTCTCTAACTTTGTGCTGTTGTTACTGTTTTGCGCTGTCGTTTGCGAGTAATCCGTAGCTCCGATGAACGTGCCCCCAAAACGAAAGTTGCTCAGTTTTGCGTGCTCTAGCATTCGTCTGTAGAAAGTTTTTGCATTTTAGGTCATCTTGATTGTGTAATTGTGTGCTAAAGTGGGCATCAGGCCGTTAAACTGCTACAAATTGCTATTATGTGTTGCTGTTATTATTTTGTTGCAACTTTGCATGATGATTGTGACTAATCCATGAGACCTATTGCATTGATTCTTTCACCTATGTGTTAAGCATCATGTGTACTTCATTTCCATGCTTTAACATGTCGTGTTTGGGTGCTCTAGCTATATTAAATCTTGCTCCAAAGTGGTGAACCTGATGTTAATGTGCTGGTGTTGCTGAAACTGTTATTTTATTGCAACTTCGGTCGACGAGTGTGTCGCGACCGTTTATCGGAATTGAGTGATTCCAATTGCATATTTTTAAGCATCATGTCTACTTCAATTATATGTATTGCCTTGTCATGATATGCTTGCTGGTCATATAGATATTCTGCTCTAAAGTTGCTATGTTGCTGTTTTTGACAGCCACCTCTGTTTTTCTCTAAGTCTGTTACTTTGCGATGCCATGTTGTTTGCTTAATATCTTTTGATCTATGATGCCTATTTGCATGATTCTTTTTGCCATGCCTTCCTTATCATGTTTATGCATTTCTCTAAAGTGTGCTTCGTGATGTTGGCAGTTTGTCCCCGTAACTTGTTTTGCTTATATCATTTTAACCGTAACTCCGTTTGGGGTGTTCTTTATATGTAACTTGATTAGTTTTTCGTGTACTTTCTGTTTATGCTATTTTTGCTGTTGTTAACCAAACTAAAATATGGTTTAGGGAAGAACAGTACCAAATGTTTTAATCATCGTGTGGCACTTAGTGTTATGCCATGTTTAGGTTGTGCCTCACTTAAATTGACTAGCATAGATAGTTTACTTTGTGCTTCACCTTTTTACATGTTTGTGTGCTATGCCATGCTTGCTTGAGTTGACATGTTAACAACCTTTGTTGATCACCTGTAGCTAAACATCTTGAACCATCGTAAACATGTTGTATCGTCGTGTGTGACGAATACTCCACTTAACCTGTTAGTAACCGCTCTCGACGGTAGGTGCGATGTCTCGTGTTGCTTCTTGTTGATGCTTGCTCGTGTTTGCTTCGTAGTAATAGATGCTTGCTCGTTGATTGCTTTCCAGTGTTTCCCATCTTGTGTTCTTGCGCGGGTACCTCTCGGAGACGATGCGAGCTTGTGATCAACTACACCTTCGGAACCCGACCTATCAACAGGCAAGGACTATACATTACTTATGATCCATTCTATTTCAACCAGCGGTTTTCATGCTAGTCTAGGTTAGGTTCGATGTTGGATCCTACCACATGTTTACAACCTCTTCAAACCGATACAGCCATGTCCCCTCCCAGCAAACCATGTACTGCTATGTTACTATTGCTCGTTGCTCAGCCCCTGCTTAGTATGCATGCTTAGGATGCTACGATGATACCTCCTGTTACTCCTGGGTTTGGGATATCACATTATTATATTGTTGTTGATGATATGATTATTATAAATGTTGACTATATTCGACGAAGGATGGAAGGTCTAGGCTATCCCGCCCCGACGCTTTGTTCCACTCGAGTCACCTAGGATCTGAGTTCCGGGTATTGGTTTTAAGACTGAGCGTGCCTAACCGCGTGTGGGATTTTATGGGGTCCCCTTTTCTTACCTATCGAGCTTCAAACATTTCTAGTGGTGGCCCAAGCTGATTTACCATTTGAAAACGTGTGTGTGACTGGTGAGCTCCCAGCAGTTTTAAAACAACTTGGGCCAGCGGAGACATGGTTTCTCTTGTTGGTCCACCCCAGGGAGCTAGGGGGCTGTCCACATCTGTTTGGGCAACTAACCCGACCTCATCCAGACGGTAGAGGCCGATTCGAGAGCGCGGCCGGCTTTTGAGTTGGATGTCGACTCACCGGGGGCCACCCGGATTTGTGCGTTGGTAGTTAGAGGGACCTGTCGTTCCGGATCTCTTGGGACTAAATCATAAAATGGTTGCCTATCATGGGTAGCAACTGAGAGAGATGGGCGTGCGTGCGGAGCCTTGTAATGGGAAGTTGGTACACCCCTGCAGGGTTAAATCTTTTCGAGAAGCCGTCTCCATGGTTATGGACGACTTGAGACCTACTCCTTGTTCATAGACAACAACAACTGAGATAATCTTAATATAACTTGATCAACGCGTGTGTGTGCCTTGACTGCTTCTTCTTCGTCGGGATGCGAAGAGGAGGACAAGGATAGGATAGGTGTTATGTTTGCGTAGTAGTTGATAGCAAGACCTGTTGGAGGCGATTCCTCATCGAATGCTTGGCTTCTTACCTTACTCTCTAGATCGTTAGCCACTTCATAAATGCTAGTGCGGCAGCAACCTCACCACTTACCCCATTCTTACCGTAAACTACTAGTTGTCCTAGAATGACGAGTGATGAAGTCCTTGCTGGGTCAGATGACCACTACAGTTGGATGCTGAGTACCTCTGTACTCATGATACTACCCCCAAACTCTTTTCAGGGTTCTTGATCGACGACAGGTATGGTGACCGACGTTTCACGTGGAGGCTCGACGACGACTAGTTAGGCGTATCCCGGCGGAGGGCCTGGACCCGTGTGGTTATGGGATCGATGCTTTTCTCTTTGCCACTAGGCATTTGATTGTAGTCTGTAATCAGACATATGTCTTCCGCTGTTGTATTGTATTAAGGTAGTTGTATGCCGATTGTATGAGATGTTGTATCCTTGTATCTGTAATGTTGTGATATCATGTTGGAAATCCGGGGCGTATGACTTCATCATATGTCGCGGTGGGACTGATATGTGCTTCGTCCCCGGATCTGGATGGAAACATCTAGATATGGAACAGTACCGCATATCGGGACTTACAACGCCACCCTGGAGATCCGAGCGTGCAGGCTGAACAGTAGTGCACCCCTGCAGGGAGTTTAATCTATTCTATTTGCCGTGTCCACGGTAACAGGACGCTTTATGCTGAAGCCAGATCCTACTACTACAAACTACTACTATTAAACTGTTGGTTCCGGGTTTTCTTCCTCGCAGGTAAGTCGAGGAAGGGATCTCGGAGACTTTGCTAATCATTACAACTTACTATTATTCAATGGTGTAGCAACTTCTGCTGCATTGTTACTTTATGCTTTATATTTAACCATTGGATATTCTCTTCTCATCCTGCAAGAATCATCAGAAGATGCTAGTCTTAGATAGGCCTAGCTTCTCATCCTTATTCTGACTTTATACCTTTCAGTCCACTATATATAGCCTCCCCTTTCCATATTATACAAATGCATAAATGCTTAGTAGCGGAAGTAAGACTCGTGGTTATGCCAGATACTCACCTTTTCTTTATTTCCACCCTTTGTTTTATATACCTAACCGGTTGCTGACATCAGACGTTGGAGCCTTGGAGTCTAGGAGCAGAAGATCCCCGGTGCTTGCTTCATTGTGGAGTTCCCCCCTCGACCAGGAGTAGTTTGGATGTTCCCAGGCAGGAGCCCTTGCCTTTTCGATCATTCTTTTTCTGCTAGCCTTCTTAAGGAAGATCATGTGTACCTTGTGTTTGTACTCAGATACTATTGCTTTCGCTAACTTTGTGCTCTCGAGCTGTTGTATTCGAGCCCTCGTGGCCCTTGGATTGTATTAAACAACTTGT
Organism: Bromus sterilis; assembly: GCA_950022295.1. Taxonomy (NCBI): domain Eukaryota; kingdom Viridiplantae; phylum Streptophyta; class Magnoliopsida; order Poales; family Poaceae; genus Bromus; species Bromus sterilis. The sequence continues at coordinate 150,505,471 of OX465599.1, read as the reverse complement.
ATTATTTTTATTTGTAGAGTTGTGTTGTGATATCTTACTGTGAGTCCCTGATCTCGAATGTGTACCTTGCGTGTATGATTACTGTACACGGTCCGATTTTGGGGGCATCACAGTCATCCACTTGAGGGAAATTGTTGCTGTCCTACAAACCTCTGTGCCTGGAGGCCCAAGATAGTCTACGAGAATAGAAGCGTGTGTAGACATCACATAGCTACTGGTCATGGACCCATGGTCCAAGGGAAACTACTGACGACATATCCGGGAAGCGTCCATGGTGGTGGAGAAGCTCTCGGAGGTCAATCCTCCATCCGACACGGTGCCGGGAAGAGGTCTTCTAGTGCTCCCGATCCTCGAGGGTTTTCTGGACGAGAGCTAAATATAGGCCAAAGGGGGGCCAGAGGGGGGCCAACCCCCCTCCTAGGCGCCATGGTGGCGCTACCAGGAGGGGGGTCCCGCCAGGAGGCCACCTGGGTGGGCCCTGGTCCCCCTCCCGGACTCCTTCGGTGATCCGGAAGCTTCCCATCCTACTGATTTTTTATCGGATTATCTTGGAATTTTTGGAGCTCTATAAATATGGGTAAAAACCTTCAACTTACAGACATCAACAGAGAGACACTAGCACTGGGTGAACTAAGTTAGTAGGTTAGTCCAAATATGTGTAAAAATATATAAAAGTGTAAAAAACACATAGCAATGTCACCTAAAAGATCATGGAACAAGCAGAAATTATAGATACGTTTGGGATGTATCAACCTCCCGAAGATTAATTATTTCTCGTCCTCGAGTAGGTAAATGATAACACAGATAATTTCTGTGGTGACATGCTAACACACATATAAGAACTTCAAAGTAAAGAAAGTAAGGTATGCAATTCAAGTCAAGATAATAACAAGCAAGAGTCTATATCTAGTATTGAAACTAGAAAAGTATGAACACAAAGGTGCAAGAGCTCTCGCTGTCCATGACTCGAATGTCTCCAAATGGTGTTTGCCTGCAAGAACTGGGAGATGGGTTTAGAGCATAAAAATACAATATAGTTTAATTGAGAACTCAATCTATGAAAGTTTCACACTTGGTCTTCTTCGGGATCTTATTTTGACTCATTCCCACACCACGAGTAAGGTACAAGTCAAACTAATCCTCTCCCTTTCGACTTTGAGCACTCATGCAATGGATGAGCACCAGCAAGTTATGTTGGCACTTAGGATGGAAAAGATAGAAATAATGGGGAAGGCAGAAAAAAAGGTGTGAAAGGCTCACATCAATGAGGACAATCATAGGCGAGAGAAAACCAAATGATAGATATGATTTGAGGAGTAGGGATTGTCATGCAACGGATGCACATATGAGCTAAGGTAAGCTCTCCAATGGAAGTAGTGCGGGTGCATCCAACTTGCTTGCTCATGAGGACCTAGAGCTCTTTTGAGGAGGCTCATCCTTGGAATATGCAAGCCAAGTTCTGTAGTGTAAGGATCCCCACGTAGTTATGAATGAATGATAATATCTATGGAGTACAAATATGACTATGGAGTACGAGTGTGGATCTTTCAAAAGGAATAGTAGTGTTGGCCCCCTCTCTCTTTTTATTTCTTTTTCTCTTTTTTCTAATGTTTTGTATTTTTGTGGCCTCATTGGCTCTTTCTATTTATCTCTCATTTTTCCTCTTTGGGATCTTTTAATTTGTCCTCTTTGGGATATTTTCATCACTTTAAGGGCAACACTCTATATTTTACAAGAATAGAGAAGATCTTAACACTTTACAAGAAGTACTCAACATAAAGAAGAATGAAAACTATCATGATTAATGCAAATGTATGCCTCTGCCAGTGTAGTAGGATACGCAATGATACTAGCGCGTCATGTAGCACTGATAAGGGAAAGGCCCAACTAGCATGCGGCTCCTCGATCAAGAAAAAGCATGTATGACATGAAGATCAAGTCATGAGATGGTGGATGTTGCATGGCAATGTATCTCGGAAATGATATGGAAATGCCTTGATAGGTAGGTATGGTGGATGTTTTGAGGAAGATATAAGGAGGTTTATGATGCCAGAGCGTATCATTCCAAGGGTTTGGATGCACCGGCGAAGTTCACGCTAACTTTCAAGATGAGAAATGACAATGCACGATATCGGAGAGTCTCGCAAAATATGGAAGGTGGAAGTCCCAACAATCAAATATCTGCATTAGTCCGACGAACTCTTGCACTTATTATCTGTAACTCTCTATCTAATCAGGAGGTTCACAAAGAGATAAGTACCCCGAGGAGGATTGTATGGGTGTTTGGTTATCCTTGCGCATCCTCGACCCATGGTACGTGAGGGTACTCTATATATTCCAACCCCTCCAGAGGTTAGCGATGCATGTAGTAGCTAGAGTTCTCAACTATATTTTTTAGTTTTCAAAAATAAGCACGAATTGCCCAAAATACGACACCGATCACTAATAGGCTCAATCTCTTGACACCAAAATTCCAAACATTACTCATATCAATACCTCAATACTATTACAAGTTACTACTACACTTGTAATAGCAACCTCAATTACCTACTCATGCAAGACGCACAACTCAGTGCAACAAACCAACTCTCTAAACAAGATAAGAATGATTACTCAAGAGAGTTCCTAAATCAACCTAAAATAAAAGCTCTTAAGAAGATAAGCATGAAAACTAAGAGCTAAGCATGAAAACAGCTATGAAAAGATAAAGAACACACACAAAAAGAAAGATAAGCATGCAAGCCTATGTTGTGTTCTAGGATGAAGTGGAGCGTGTTTCTCTCCCAAACAATGAAGATTAGGATCCAACTTTTTATGAACAGAAAGAAAAAAACTAAAACAAACTAAAAAGTAAAGAGCGACACTCTCCAAGTTTAGCACATAACATATGAAGAGATAAAAATATAGCATGGAGAAGGACGAAGTGATGATTGTTGATGGAGCAGGGGATGCACGGGGGCATCCCCAAGCTTAGATGCTTGAGTATCCTTGGGTACTTATTGGGGGTGCATGGGGCATCCCCAAGCTAGATCTCTTGATACTCCCGAATCTTCTTTCATCATCTTCCTTCACATACTTGAAAACTCCCTTCATATGAAACTCATCATAAGCTGATTAGAGTGGTTAGTACCCATAATAAAATAATTTTTCTCCACGGGAAATAAAGATTTTCATGAGTAGATACTGTTTCTCAAGATTTCCAAAAAGTTTTTGCAAAGAAGAAGCAAGCCTGAGATTTTCAAAACGATGAAAGCGCAAAACGTGGCATAATCTTTGAAAAATAGACCAGCAAGTAGTAAATAATTTTTTCGAGGTACTTCTGCAACTCAAATAGGAAAACTTAGAACAAATGCTTGAAAGATAATTGTAGAGAGCATACTGTCAAAGAAATTCAGATCAAAAAGATGATCTGGGGATTTATGGCCAATTTTTCCGTGAAGCAGACAGAATCTGTTTCTGGACAGCATGTCACAACTTTTAAACTTTCTTGCAATCGGAGGCTAAAACATGGGACAAAGCTTGAAAATAAAGATACAATGATGTTGCTACAGTAGTAACAAGCATCACACTCCCTCTGGCCGCGCTGCTAAATTACACCTGCAGCGCGGCTCTTGTATCACGCGCTGGTAATGTCCATTCTTGTATGGCCAGAATCCTAGTAGTGACATCGCTACTGGTCCTGGACCCATGGTCCAAGGGGGACTACTCACGGCACATCCGGAAAGCGTCCATGGTGGTGGAGAAGCTCCCGGAGGTCAATCCTCCCTCCGGCAGGGTGCCGGGAAGAGGTATTTTCGTGCTCCCGATCTTGGAAGCGCGGCGGCGGCGGAACGGGGAGGAAAATCGCGATTCGGGGGTCTCTTCGAAGGTTTTTTGGACGAGAGGTAAATATAGGCCAAAGGGGGGCCAGAGGGGGGCCACCCCCTCTTCCAGGCGCCCTGGTGGCACAGCCAGGAGGGGCGTTGCGCCAGGTGGCTGCATGGGTGGGCCCTGGTCCCCCTTCGGCACTCCTTCGGACATTCGGAAGCTTCCGTCCTGCTTATCTTTTGTCTGATTTTCTTGGAATTTTTGGAGCTCTGTAATATGGGTAAAGATCTGCAACTTACAGACATCAGCTGACATAAACTGGCACTGGGTGCACTGAATTAGTAGGTTATTCCAAATATGTGTAAAAAGATATAAAATTGTAGCAAAACACATAACATTGTCACCTAAAAGAGCATGGAACAAGCAGAACTTATAGATACGTTTGGGATGTATCAGATGCGCAAGGATAACCAAACCCCCATACACACCTCCTCGGGTACTTGTCTCTCTGCGATCCTCCTGATTAGATAGAGAGTTACCGATAATAAGTTCATGAATTCTTTGGACTAATGTGACTATTCGATTGTTGGCACTTCCACCTTCCATATTTTGCTAGCCTCTTCGGTACCGTGTATTGCCCTTTCTCATCTTGAGAGTTGTTGCAAACTTCGCCGGTGCATCCAAACCCTTGGCATGATTTGCTTTTTCATCATAAACCTCCTTATATCTTCCTCAAAACAGCCACCATTGTTGGGGGGATGGTTCGAGACCATAACACGACACACTGGCAACCCAGGCCGACTCGTCAAAGAAGGCCCAGAACAGAGTGAAGACCGAAGCCTCTATAGGGAAGTTGTCTTACCTTAGAGAACAAGGAAGCTACTTGTAATTAGGCTAGGACCCTATCTTGTGTAGGAGTCGGATTCATCTAATCCTAGGACCCTACGTCTATATAAGCCAGTACCTTTGGACCTCAAAGGGACAACTCAACTTAGAACCTCTCGATACATAGGTAGCGATTTCGCACCCTTGTAATGGAGAAGTCAACATCCAATAATAAAAAAGCAGGAGTAGGTCTTTACCTTACGAGGGGTCGAAACCTGGGTAAACTCTTGTGTATCGTGACTTCGCCGACTCTCTCCTCGAATCAACCTCGTAGAAAAGGCCCTGCGTTAAGTCCATGATGGCGTCGAAGTGGTAATGGCTTCTCGCCCTTCGTTGGTTACCCCAAGTGGAAGGTGAGATGTAGGATAGCAGCAAATTTCCCCTATGTAGAGGATAGGGTTTGTCTCCCGTAGGACACCGGCAATGATAAGTAGGTGTCAGCGGCGCACCTGACGTGGACCTGCACACAATACAATTAACTTTGCTCCCAACGAAGTTCAGAGAGGTTGTCAATCTCTCTGGTCTTGTTGTTTACAAAGGGTCAAACACACAAGGGATAATGATAATGATAATGATAGCAACTGAAAGTAAATACTGAAAAGGAAATAGGCTTGTAAACAGTAATGAGGATATGGACCGGGGTCCCGTGATGTTCACTAGTGATGTCTCTCTCCCAAAAGACGATAAAACTGCTATGCGAGGTAAACAAATTACAGACAGGAAATTGACAGGATTATAAACGCACCGCAATGCTAACTATTTTACAAAAGAAAGGAAGAGGCTCATAAGCATGGGCAGTGCGCCAAAATAAGTAGACTGAAATCCACCCAGAGTGTAAACCCAAAGCAATAGACAACTGCATTAAAAGAACTTTGCGTAAAGTAAACAATCCTTGCAACCACGGTTACAAGCACCGTTGTTTTCCCCCTTGTGGCCACAACACATCCCCTAGACTCATGTTTCTGTCACTCAAGCGTGTCATCAGGGGGCATGTACCCACAATTGAGCATAACGTTCCCTCTTGAAGTTACTATACACCACTTGGCCAAAGCAATAAACAGCAACAGAGAACATGCAAAAATCACTTATGAACAAAAATATAAGAGATCAAAACCAAATATATTACTCTATCACGATCTGAACATAATCTCATAATCCATCGGATCCCATCAAACTCAAGATAGCAACAGTAGAAAAATTACATATGTGCCTTGATCATGTAGGGAAGCTCACGAGGTCTAAACCATGAAGAACAAAGAGGGGAGGAGAACATCACATAGCTACTGATCACGGACCCATGGTCCAAGGTAGACTACTCACGGCTCATCCGGGAAGCGTCCATGGTGGAGGAGAAGCTCCCGGAGGTCGATCCTCCCTCCGGAAGGGTGTCGGGAAGGGTCCTGACGAGGCGAGATTGCAAAATAGGGTTCTGTCTTCGGAGTTTCCCCGTCACGAGAAATAAATAGGCGAAGGGGGGAAGCCAGGGGTCCAGGCGCCCCCTGGCCGCGCCAGGTGGCCGCCTGGGCCCCTGGTGGTGACCCTCTGGCCCCACTTGGGTGCTTCTGGAAGACTCTGTTACACTGATTTTTATCCGATTTTTCCCGAATTTTTGGAGCATTTTTTATATGGGGGAAACCTGGAATAGAAAAACAACAGAAAATAGGAACTAGCACTGGGGTGCACTGAGTTAGTAGGTTAGTCCAAATATGATCAAAAGTATATGAAAGTGTATCTTGATCATATCAATATCACACAAAATATGCATGGAGCGAGCAGAAATTATCGATACGTTTGAGACGTATCAACATCCCCAAGCTTAATTCCTGCTCGTCCCCGAGTAGGTAAATGATAACAAGCATAATTTCTGTGGTGACATGCTAGAAACCATATAAGAACTTTGAAAAGTAAAGAAATTAAGGTATGTAATTAAATTCAAGTCATAACATGCAAGAGTCTATATTAGCATTAAAACAAGAAACCATAGAACATTAGATGCAAGATCTCTCGCTGTCCGTGACTCGAATGTCTCCACACGGTGTTTGTGTGCAAGAAGAGGGATAGGGACTACGATAAAAAAGTATTTTTGTGTTGAGAACTCAATCTACTAAAGTTTCACACGTGGTCTTCTTTGGAATCTTAGCTTGACTCATCCCCAGACCACTATCCAGGTACAAGTCAATTTCATCCATTCCTTTTCGATATTTTGAGTACTCATGCAATGGATGAGCGTAAGCACGAGAGTTGACACTTAGGATGGCAAAGAGAGAATATGGTCGAGGAGGAAGACAAAAATGTTGGAAATATGCCCTAGAGACAATAATAAAATGTTATTATATATATTTCCACCTTCGTAATTAATGTTTATATTTCTGTGCTATAGTTGTAATGACCCTGACTATGAGATTCAGAAGAAAACTCACTTGCATGTGTGGAAATGTAAACACCAAGAGTTCCTGGTTTAGCCTCTAAGACCAGCTCATGTGCTAATTGATGATTACGTTTTCTTAATCATGGAAATTGTTCTTGTAACAAGGATGTCAGTAGCAATGGGAACATATTGTTAGCAGAACAATGATGTTGAACCGACCCCAGTATTGAATGATATACTTAGAGATCACATCGTAACAACGTTATAAGTCATATCATGAAATGTTATCATATACGTAATTCCTTACACCATGAGAGTATCAAGTTGCTTCACACAGGAAGATGTGCTTTGGTTCTTAGATGAATCTTCCCGTTACTGGGAAGTAGTAAAATATGTTCTAGGTACATTGGATAGTGTGTCTAGTAACTGTGATAGTTCAAGATTGGGATTTGCTCCTTCACGATGAAGAAGATATTCACTTCGGGCCCACTCGGTATGACGGTATCCATTATAGTCTGGACAGACGCAGTGTGACATATTCACGGGGATACCGGAATACGATAACGAGAAAAGGGACAAACGATCAAAGAGGATAACTAGTGGCTTGTGTTCAAGAAGTTGTTACACATGGGTGCCAAACTTCTCTCCTCTAACTTTGTCATATATCGCGAAGCAAAGGGAATGGTACATGAATAAAACTAATGGTTCACTCGAAGTTTCTTCGTGTATGTACGGGAGTCAACATGGGTGTCCATGTCTCCACTGTTGATTATTGGCTATTGACAAAAGGTTGTTGACCTATGTCCGGAAGATGTTCTAAGTCATGTCCGCATTATACCGAACCTATTGGGTAACACACTTAACGAGTAGAAGTCTGTTAGAATACTGGAATGGTAGAAGGTTTAGTGGAAGAAAAATGGAATAGTTCATACGGGCACCGGAAGTAGTTCCGGGTATTTATGGAATTGTTCATAAGGGCACCAGAAGAAGTTTTGCGTATTTAAAGATATGTCCGGATCACTCTGGAATAGTCCCAGGTGGTTCTGGAACATATGAGAATGGTACTGGGGAATTCCTGGATCAACCGGAATAGTTTCCGGTTAATTGGTGGACGTCCCGAAAACGACCGACGAACTGACGCAGGGCATCGAGCAGGCTAGACCGTAACCCGGATCGTCCCGGAACCTATCCAGATAGTTCCGGAACGTCCGAAAACGGTCCCGGAAGGTCTTGGAAATGTTCCAAAAGGTTCCGGAATGTCCCAAAACCATCCCGGAAGGTCCCGGAATGACCGAGAATGGTCCCGGTGGGTCCTAGAAGGTCATGGAAGGTTCTGGAAGCTTCTGGAAGTTTCCAAAAAGTACCGGACAGTACCATATGTGCCCCACCACCCTTAGACTTGGGGGGCAAGATTCCCCATAGGGGCTGGCCGAAATTTGGCCCTAGTCCTATTAGGACTAGGCTTTCCAAAGTGGGAAGGACTCCTCACAAGGAAGGAGTCCTAGGGGAAAGTTTTCCCACCAAGTGAGGAGTCCTGGAAGGACTCCACCCCCCTTATTTCGGCCAAGGACCCTCTTGGCCACCTATATAATGAGGGGAGGGGGTGGTGGCGCAGAACACTTGATCCCCAAGGCCTATGCACCATCCTCCCTCCCTCTAAACCCCGTTGCTCCACAATTAGACCCCGGTTTAGACGCTGTTCTAGATCGGAATCCGTTAGGGTTTTCTCCCTCTTGTTTTCTTGGTGGAGTTCTTCTCTTGATGGCGGAGCGCTACTGGATTGCTGCTACGGGATGTGTGGATACCGGTAGATGGATCATAACTTTGATCCTTCTTCGAGGAACATCTTCTTCTTCTTCCTTGAATATCTGTTCGAGGGAATTTCTCGAGGAATTCGTCCGTGGGACGGATCATGAGACGCATCACGAGATCTACTTCCTCCCGCTTCATCAACTCTTCTTCCGCTGCAACCGTTTGTGAGCAATGGCCTAAACCTTGTATGCCATTTTTCTTGGATGATCTTGGGATCTTGATTCGTAGGCACGAAATTTTTTGTTTTCTACTACGTTTCCCAACAATGGTATCAGAGCCATCCTTGATTAGATGCATGTTTAGGTCTAGATTATATGTGTGATATGAGGCATTGATTTTCTTGTTGCTTCCCTGTCATGTGATTTTTTCTATGCTTGATGGAAAGTTGAGGTTTTGCTATAAGGATTGAGTTTTCCATCAATCCCTCTATGCTGCTTTCAGTATGCTGGTTGCCCTTATCATGGTCTACATCAAACTCCTTGGATCTCATCTTAATCTCGCAATAGAAGATTTAACATGGAGGGGCTTGTGAATTTTATGAACTCAAATCCACACGGGGGTCACGCGTTGAACGAAGTTTGGCTTGTGGCATTAGTTGCTACACGCACCCCGAATGTTAAACTAGCAACATTGATGTATCGTGTTTGGTTTGATTAGGGAACAACGTTTGCATGTAACCTGCTAATCAACGTCAATAAAATTTGCAACAACCCGTGTAGATAGCGATCTTACTTGTTTTTGCAGAGTATGCATGTGATGTGGTATAGCCTTCAAGATTTGCAATGTGTTTGTATGAGATGCTATATGATGTAATATTTATTCGAGACCTACGTGTCGTGGTACGGCATGATGACTGGAGTCATCTGATTTTCACTTAATTATGGACTGCGTGCCAGAACTGTTTATTAGCTTGAGGCAAAGAAATAGATAGATGCAAGGTGATGATCAAAGATGCGGAGGAGGACCCCGACGCACATGACGGAAGCCGTGGTGATGGTCCCGGCGCCAAGGACTAGTTGGTGGACACGGTGACTTCTACCACGACGAAGTGAAGACAACAAAGACTTCACGAAGCAAAGGGCTATACTATATCACATAATTTTATGAACTGCCTGTGATGTTTATCCGTTTGATGCACCCTTGTTTGATGCGTAGTAGTCGTATTTTATTAGGGTGATATCTCGCAAAACAATATCAAGTTGATAGTGTTCTTCCAACTGTAGCACCGTCTATACTATGTTTCACACCGAAGCAGGTCATGTGACATGGGTGCATACGGCGTGACACATAAAAGGCGGGTGTGTTAAGAACACACTGCAATTACACTTGGTTGTCTTGACGGTTTGGATAAAAGTTTGCTAACGGAACACGCCCATCGAAAGATGAACAAGAATCACCTTTGGCGTGATTGGCAAGTTGGCCTACCAGTCCAGTCTAAGTCATCAGTGATGTCACATCAATGGCGGACGATTGGGTTGGATCTTGAATCACTCCAGCATCAATTACGAGAGATATTGATCTGAGTGGGAGCGCACTTAGTAATTAAATTGATTAATCACAAGTGCAACTTAATTATGAACAAAGTCAAAGTATTTGCATTATCGTTGTAGAATAATGGCTCGCGTTACCACCTTCCCAATTGATTTTGATTAACTGTATTATCTGGTAAAAACTTTATGTTTGGTACCGTATTGTGAGGACTATCCTCAATAGTGCCGAGAAGGACCATGTCCTATCGCTAATTTTCGATGCTCTCCCGCTAATGCTATGGATGATGTGACTTACGTCCATAATCCAAAAGGCTAGAATTCCACCACAGCTAAGTGTATTGTTGTAATCACCATGAAACCCGAACTTCGAAACGGTTGGGATAGTTATGTTATATTCATGGAACTAAAAAATTGTTTTCAGTGATAAGACAATTGATGTAGGATATAAGATATCTAGTACAATGTCTGATTGTAAGCATTAGTGAAAAATGTTCATTGTTCTCAAACAAAACTGATAAGTGTGGGATCCAGAAGAACACCAATCATATGATAATGGGAATTAAGGGAAAGGAGGTTCCACAGGGTGTTAGTAAGACTTACAAGTAACAGCTCAGTTTTTGCAAAAATTAAAAATTTTGTTTTCGGTGTGAATTGTTTGATTGTCTGATTTGTTTGCGGTGTTTGCATCCCCGATTTATTGATCGGCGATTATTTTCCCCCCTCTTATCTCGTATCGGACGGAGACCGACCATTGCCACCCTGACACTCGACCTTTGCGACACTGGGTTTCGCCCGATCACCGTCGCGAAAACCGCATGAGACCAGCCGCAGCCAACGGAACAAAAAACCCCGTTTAATAATTAAACGGGATATTTTTATAGCGCGTCGGAAAGTGTTTTCGGAACGGTTCCAACGCGAGATGAATGCCTCCGGCTCGACGTGCTGATCGCGCAGTTCAAATTTTTACTCGAATCGGAGGTACTGCGGACCCCCGGCGGTCAGAAACGTGAGCACCGGACGCGCGAGAGCAAAACCGGAGTTGTTTTTGCAAACTGCCAGCCACCTGGGCTATAAATAGACCACCCCACCACTTAGGGTTTCCCCTAAGCACCTAGGCAACCACCAGCCCCACATCTGGCACAAAAACACCCCATTTTCGCAGTTTTTATCCCCATTTTACCTAAAACCCTAATTTCTTTCGATCTGGACCGTCAGATCCGGAGATCCGACGGCCCAGATGCGCCTGGCTTCCCACCAACCGTCTCCTCTCTCCTCCAGCCGTTTGAGCCCGTGCCGCAGCCCCGCGTCGCCTCCACGCCCCGGCAGCCGGGCCACCTCGCCGCCGGCGAGCACCGCCCCATGCCCGCGCGCCCTGGTGAGCTCTGCCCTCTCCTCCTCCGCGCCTTCTCCTCCGTCCTCACCTTGCTCTCCCTCCGACGCAGGACAGCCGCCGCCGCTGCCTCGCCATGGCCGGCGATGAGCTCGCCCGAGCTTCAAGCCGCCGCCAAAGAAGCCGGCCGGCCACACCAACGTCCGGATCTGGCCGGCGCGCCTCCGTTCCCGCCCGCCCCGCCGTGCGTCCTGCCGCCCCCTCGCCGGCGTCAAGGCCGCCACCGGCCACCGCGGCTCCGGCTCCGATCCGATCTGGATCGGGAGCAACCGCACGCCCAGGCGGCCCAGATAGCCGAGCAGCCCAGGCCGGCCTCCTCCCCACTCCAGCCTCTTGGGCCTGGCCCAACAGTGAGCGCCCCTTTTTTTTATTTTTTTATTTGTTCTGTTTTTTTTCTCTGATGGGTCCAGTAGTCTGTTTCGGCCTGTTAACTATATTTTTTCTGTTTATTTTTTTATTTAGGCAGATTGTGTTGTTAATTTCCGATGCTTATATCTTTTCACCGGTAGCTCCGATGGAGACGCTTTCTACATGAAAGTTGCTCTGTTTTGCGCGTAGATTAATAAAATGTTGCTTGTTGTCATGTTTGAGCTTGTTTACTTGCTGTTTACCTGCTAATTACACTGTCGTTCACTGTAAACTGTAATTGCTATATCTTTTAACCGTTGCTCTGTTTAAATTGTTCTTTATATGTAACTTGACTAGAATTGCATGTAGATTGTGTTTATGCTGTTCTTGCGTGATAAATAAAATAATAAAATATTTTTTAGGTGAAAATAGTACCAAATTCTATTTTATCGTGGGGTCTGCAATAGTTTTCCATGTCTAGGATTTCACCCCACTTAAATTGACTAGCTTAGGTAGATTATTTATGCTTCACCTCTTGTCATGCTTCTGTGCTTTGCCATGTTAACAACCTTTGTTGATCACCTGTAGCTAAGCAACTTGAACCACCGTAAATGTGCGGTATCGTCGTGTGTGACGAGTACTCCACTTAACCTGTTAGTAACCGCTCTCGACGGTAGGTGCGATGTCTCGTGTTGCCTCCTTGTTGATGCTTGCTCGTGATTGCTTCGTAGTAATAGAGTGCTTGCTCGTTGATTGATTTTCAGTGTTTATCGTCTTGTGTGCTTCCGCGGGTACCTCTCGGAGACGATGCGAGCTTGCGATCAACTACACCTTCGGAACCCGACTTATCAATAGGCAAGGACTATATATTACTTATGATCCATTCTATTTCAACCAGCGGTTTGCATGCTAGTATAGGTTCGGTTCGATGTTTGATCCTACCACATGTTTACAGCCTCTTTCAAACCAATACAGCCATGTCCCCTCCTAGAAAACCTTGTACTGCTATGTTACTATTGCTCGTTGCTCAGCCCCTGGTTAGTATGCATGCTTAGGATTCTACGATGTTACCCTGTTACTCCTTGGGTTGGGATATCACATTATTATTATTGTTGTTGATTATTATAAATGTTGACTATATTCGACGAAGGATTTAAGGTCTAGGCTATCCCGCCCCGACGCTTTGTTCCATTCGAGTCACCTAGGATCTGAGTTCCGGTTATTGGTTTTCAGACTGAGCGTGCCTAACCGCGTGTGGGATTTTATGGGGTCCCCTTTTCTTACCTACCTAGCTTCAAACATTTCTAGTGGTGGCCCAAGCTGATTTACCATTTGAAACCGTGTGTGTGCTGGTCGGCCGCCAGTTTTTTACAAACCAACCTGGACCAGTGAGGACTTAGTTCCCTTGCTGGCCCACCTTGTCCGGCTGAGTACCCGGTGTCCCATGTGTGATTAACCGGCTATCCAAACCTGCGACAGACGGTTGAGACCAGATCGAGAGCGCGGCTGGCTCCTGAGATGGATGTCGACTCACCGGGGGCCACCAGGATTTGTTCGTTGTTAGTTAGAGGGACCTGTCGTTTCGGATCTCTTGGAACTAAATCATAAAATGGTTGCCTGTGATGGCTAGCAACTGAGAGAGATGGACGTGCGTGCGGAGCCTCGTAATGGGCAGTTGGTACACCCCTGCAGGGTTAAATCTTTTCGAGAAGCCGTGTCCACGGCTATGGATGACTTGAGACCTACTCCTTGTTCATAGACAATAACAACTGAGATAATCTTAATATAACTTGATCAACGTGTGTGTGCCTTGACTGCTTCTTCTTCGTCGGGATGCGAAGAGGAGGACAAGGACAGGATAGGTGTTATGTTTGCGTAAATAGTTGATAGCAAGACTTGTTGGAGGCGATTCCTCATCGAATGCTTGGCTTCTTACCTTACACTCTAGATCGTTAGCCACTTCATAAATGCTAGTGCGGCAGCAACCTCACCACTTACCCCTTCCTTACCGTAAACTACTAGTTGTCCTAGAATGACGAGTGATGAAGTCCTTCTGGGTCAGATGACCACTACAGTTGGATGCTGAGTACCTCAGTACTCATGATACTACCCCCAAACTCTTTTCAAGGTTCTTGATCGACAACAAGTATGGTGATCGACGTTTCACGTGGAGACTCGACGACGACTAGTTAGGCGTATCCCGGCGGAGTGCCTGGACCCGTGTGGTTATGGGATCGATGCTTTTCTCTTTGCCACTAGGCATTTGCTTGTAGTCTGTACTCAGACATGTATCTTCCGTTGTTGTATTGTATTAAGGCAGTTGTATGCCGATTGTATGAGATGTTGTATCCTTGTATCTGTAATGTTGTGATATCATGTTGGAAATCCGGGGCATATGGCTTTGTCAGATATCGCGGTGGGACCGATATGTGCTTCGTCCCAGGATCTGGGTGGAAACACCTAGATCTGGAACATCACCACATAAATGGCCTTACATTACACGCCGGAAAGTCCATGGCCTGCGCCATCCTTAATCATGTGTGAGATTTTGTGAGTAGGAGTGACATTGGAAATAGAACTATGATACGTATAAAGGCAAAACGAAAGAAGACTGGAATAACCAGCTCAGAGATGAAAGTCATACGGAGTTATAGATGAATTCATTGCTGGTCAAGAGATGTAATTCTTGGGAATCATGATTAAGCAGTTAATTGTGGATTATGTAGATTGTGATTAAACTGTTAATCACCGGAATATCACATCGATTGCATATTGTTGCAACTCGATGCAAGAAATACTATGGCCTTTATGACTAGCTAATGATGAGTTTTGACACGCTCGGGAACACGGTAAAAGTTTTACTATACCGTGTGTTGACTCTATGATTATCTTCATAATTCATTTTAGAGTGGAGTAAATTGTTACTACACTTTAGCCTTGTTGCAAAACATAATTTTGAATCATGTTTGTTGCAAGAGAGTTGTTCAAAGCTATGAATAACGTAAAGGCCATACTTCCATTATGAATAGGTTGTATGTTATGAATCTTGATAATAATACTAAACATCCATAACACTGACGCTAAACATCGCAAGACTGACAGAAATACCACATAGATGTGGCACTGCCGTTTATCACAAGTGACATAACATGCATGAATAATTTCCATAAGTGATGGACTTTCGAGTCATATGATTATGAATCACTTGATGCTTGTGATCTTTGTCTCGAAGTAATGTGACTAAAACACCGTTGATAGGCCATACATGAACGGGCGACTAAACCATTGGTAATCATACATGATGATGTGTGTAGTCCAATAAGTGTAGTTGTGTGCAGTGGATTCCCTATCTTCACTCATGGTTGAAGTAGATATGTGGATATCTGTTCAATAGAGACATACGTCTGAAATCTTTGCAATATTCAAGGAATTTTAGAGTGAAATAGAAATTCATTGTAACAAGAAAAATAATGCTTCTGCAAATTAGATTGTAGAAAGTAATATTTGAGTTACAAGTTTAGCGAACGTCTGATACGTTGTGAAGAAGTATTATAAATTCTGCCTCCCGAAACACCACTATGAGTAAAGTGTTCGAGAGACATAATCAAGCCATGTATGACACGGTAAGATCAAATATGACGTTTATCAATTTGCCATTATACTTATTAAAGTTATGCGTTAGATACTACGGCTTTTACACTGAAAAGAGAACCATCAAATCTGTTGAAATGACAACATATTAGATGTGGAATGGACTGTTAAAACCATGTTGTCTTTTCTTAAAGTTTGGGTACATGAGGCATATGTTTGACATACTCAAAACCCCAAATCAGATAAGTGCTATTTTGTTAAGGTTATGCCAAAAGTTTTGGTATTCCTCTATCAGTACACAAAAGCAAAAATGTTTGTTGTTAAGAATGGTGTGTTTTGAAGAAAAATAGTTTCTTGCAAAAGAGTGAGTGGGAGGATGGTGCAACTTGTCAAGATTTTTGAATCTTCAAATGAGTGCGCAGCTGAACCACACAGGTTAGACAAAACTCGTACAAACATTCATGATATGTAAAACGAGATATTGTTGTTAGACAATGATAAACCTATGATATACAAAGAAGCGTTGATGGGCCCTGACTCCGGGATTTGGCTAAATGCCAAATAATCCGAGATAGTATCCATGGAAGTAAGTCAAGTTTTCAACTTGGTAGACCCTCCGAAAGACTAAAAGTCTGAAGAATATATATGGATCTAATTGATTCGCATGAAATTGTTTTATCCATAAAGCTCAACTCGTTGGAAAATTGTTTTCTAGCAAGTTCAAAGGTTGACTACGGAGAAATAGTGTCAACCATAGAGATGCTTTAGTCAGTTCGGGTTATATTAGCAATTACTACATATCTCGTTGATAGGATATGGAAGAATGAACGTCAAAACAAAGTTCCGACACGGAAATATAACAAAGGACGTATATGTGATACGACCGGAATGTTTTGTCGATCCAAAGGATGCTAAAATAGATGCAAGCCTTGGATATCCAGTGATGGACTGAAGCTAGCACAATGGAGTTGGAATTTTCGTTATGATGAAATTGCCAAAAGAATTTGTTTTCATCGGGAATAAACGAAGATGCTTGAATGTTCAAGAAAGTAAGTGGGAGCTGAATGATATTTCTAAAACCTTATGTAGATGACATATTGTTGATTGGAAATGATATAAATTTCTTGACACGAATAAGGCCTTCATTGGAAATAGTTTTCAGTTGAAGAACTTGGGCTAATATAGCATTAGTATTGAGCACAGTCATCTACTAAGATAGTAAGTGTCTGATCATGCTAAAGCCAACACTACATATTGACATGATACTAAAGTGGTTTAGTATGAAACGCCAAGAAACATGTTCTTGTTGAAGTCGTGGTGAAAAGTTGTTTGCAGAAATCAGTGTTGATGAACACAGATAGGCAAAAACACGTGAATTGAATTCCACTCACCTATGTGTTTGGATTAATCATGTACACCATAATATGTAAAACAACCAGATATGTCCAGTGCTCCAAAAGGTTGTGAGCAAGATACCAAAGTGATAAAGTTGTTGACTATTGGACAAACAGTGAAAGAAATTAAACTTATGAAAGATAAGATATGTTTTTCGGAAAAATGGAGAGAATGAAGAGCTCGTTGTAATGAGTTACACTAGCTGAATTTTTTATGTAAATAGTTACACCAATTCAGTCTTCATACTTACTCCGACCGATTTTCGATATTAAATGGGATTATATGTTTCACACGTAAGGGTGGCACAGTATGAAGGAACTGTGTTAAGTTAGATACTGTGGTGAATTCTATAACAGAGGCTAAGTATATTGTTGCTTAAAGAAGTAAAAAGGGAGGGTATTTTGAATCATAAGTTCATTTATGAACGTGGTATGGTTTCCTAGATGTTTGAAGCACATGGAACATTGATGAATGATTTCATAACTTATTCTAAGGAACCAAGGTCCTACCAAATGATCCAAAACATATACAAAGCTGAACTGATAAAATTGGTGAATTTTATGATAGCGTGAAAAACGTCAAGATATGCAAGATACAAACGGGCCTGAAACGTCAGATCCGTAGATGAAGTCTATACCACAATTGAAGCATGCATTACACCGGTATGCCATAGGTGTAAAGTGCTCAAGCACTGACAATATTATTGACTCTAGTGCAAGTGGGAGACTGTTGGAAATATGCCCTAGAGGCAATAATAAAATGTTATTATATATATTTCCACGTTCGTAATTAATGTTTATATTTTTGTGCTATAATTGTAATGACCCTGACTATGAGATTCAGAAGAAAACTCACTTGCATGTGTGGAAATGTAAACACCAAGAGTTCCTGGTTTAGCCTCTAAGACCAGCTCATGTGCTAACTGATGATTACATTTTCTTAATCATGGACATTGTTCTTGTAACAAGGATGTCAGTAGCAATGGGAACATATTGTTACCAGAACAATGATGTTGAACCGACCCCAGTATTGAATGATATACTTAGAGATCACATCGTCACAACGTTATAAGTCATATCATGAAATATTATCATATACGTAATTCCTTAGACCATGAGAGTATCAAGTTTCTTCACACAGGAAGATGTGCTTTGGTTCTTAGATGATTCTTCCCGTTACTGGGAAGTAGTAAAATAAGTTCTGGGTACATTGGATAGTGTTTCTAGTAACTGTGATAGTTCAAGATTGGGATTTGCTCCATCACGATGAAGAAGATATTCACTTCGGGCCCACTCGGTATGACGGTATCCATTATAGTCTGGCCAGACGCAGTGTGACAGTCACGAGGATACCGGAATACGATAACGAGAAAAGGGACAAACGAGCAAAGAGGATAACGAGTGGCTTGTGTTCAAGAAGTTGTTACACATGGGTACCAAACTTCTCTCCTCTAACTTTGTCATATATCGCGAAGCAAAGGGAATGGTACATGACTAAACATAATGGTTCACTCGAAGTTTCTTCGTGTATGTGCGGGAGTCAACATGGGTGTCCATGTCTCCGCTGTTGATTATTGGCTATTGACAAAAGGTTGTTGACCTATGTCCGGAAGATGTTCTAAGTCATGTACGCATTATACCGAACCTATTGGGTCACACACTTAACGAGTAGTAGTCTATTAGAATACTGGAATGGTAGAAGGTTTAGTGGAAGCAAAACGGAATAGTTCATACGGGCACCGGAAGTAGTTCCGGGTATTTATGGAATTGTTCATAAGGGCACCAGAACAAGTTCTGGGTATTTAAGGATATGTCCGGATCACTTTGGAATAGTCCCAGGTGGTTCTGGAACATATGAGAATGGTACTGGGGAAGTCCTGGATCAACCGGAATAGTTGCCGGTTAATTGGTGGACGTCCCGAAAACGACCGACGAAGTAACGCAAGGCATTGAGCAGGCTAGACCGTAACCCGGATCGTCCCGGAACCTATCCAGATAGTTCCGGAACGTCCGAAAACGGTCCCAGAAGGTCTTGGAAATGTTCCAGAAGGTTCCGGAATGTCCCGAAACCATCCCGGAAGGTCTCGGAATGGCCGAGAATGGTCCCGGCGGGTCCTGGAAGGTCATGGAAGGTTCTGGAAGCTTATGGAAGGTTCCACAAGGTTCCGGACAGTACCATATGCGCCCCACCACCCTTAGACTTGGGGTTCAAGGCTCCCCATAGGGGCTGGCCAAAATTTGGCCCTAGTCCTATTAGGACTAGGCTTTCCAAAGTGGGAAGGACTCCTCACAAGGAAGGAGTCCTAGGGGAAAGTTTTCCCACCGAGGGAGGAGTCTTGGAAGGACTCCACCCCCTTATTTCGGCCAAGGGACCTCCTGGCCACCTATATAATGAGGGGAGGTGGTGGGGGCGCAGCACACTTGATCCCCAAGGCCTATGCGCCACCCTCCCTCCCTCTAAACCCCGTTGCTCCACAATTAGACCCCGGTTTAGACGCTGTTCTAGATCGAAATCCGTTAGGGTTTTCTCCCTCTAGTTTTCTCGGTGGCGTTCTTCTCTGGACGGAGGAGCGCTGCTGGATTGCTTCTACGGGATGTGTGGATACCGGTAGAGGGATCATAACTTTGATCCTTCTTCGAGGAACTTCTTCTTCTTCTTCTTCCTTGGAGATCTGTTCGAGGGAATTGCTCAAGCGATTCGTTCGTGGGACGGATCGTGAGACGCATCACGAGATCTACTTCCACCCGCTTCATCAACTCTTCTTCCGCTGCAACCGTTGGTGAGCAATGGCCTAAACCTTGTATGCCATTTTTTTCGGATGATCTTGGGATCTTGATTCGTAGGCACGAAATTTTTTGTTTTCTACTACGTTTCCCAACAAAAAAAGGATGAGAAAGGCTCACATCAATGAGGACAATCATAGGCTAGAAGGCCAAATGATATATATGATGTGAGGAGTAGAGATTGCCATGCGTAAGATGCAGATATGAGCTAAAAAGCTCTCATATTGAACTAGTGGGGGTGCATCTAACTTGCTCGCTCATGAAGACCTAGAGCTCTTTTGAGGAGGCTCATCCTTGGAATATGCAAGCCAAGTTCTATAGTGTGAAGGTCCCCACATAGCTATATGCATGATCATCTCTATGGAGTACAAGGATAAGAGGGAGTACTAGTGTGGATCTTTCAAAATGATAGTAGTGTTGCCCCTTTCTCTCTTTTTATTTATTTTTTCTCTTTTTTATACTTTTTTGTATTTTTTTGGTGGTCTCAATGGCTCTTTCTATTTAACTCTTATTTGTCCTCTTTGGGATCTTTTATTATGTCTACTTTGGGATCTTTTCCTCACTTAAGGGCAACACTCTAATTTACAAGAGGGTATAGAAGATCTTTCACACTTTACAAGGTACTTTAATCATAAAGAAGATGTAGCTATCATGATGTATGCAATGTATGCCGCTGCCAGTGTAGCAGGAACATGTATGACATGAAGATCAAATCATGAAGAGGTGGATGTTGCATGTCAATATATCTCGGAAAGGCTGTGGAAATGCCTTGATAGGTAGGTATGGTGGCTGTTTTGAGGAAGGATATAACGAGGTTTATGATGACAAAGCGTATCATGCCAAGGGTTTGGATGTCCCGGCAAAGGTGGACGCCAACTCTCGGAGTGAGAAGGAGGCAATGCACGACACAGGAGAGGCTAGCAAATATGAGGAGGTGGAAGTGTCAACTTTCAATACTTACATTAGTACGAAGAACTCATGCACTTATTATAGATAACTCTCAATCTAATGAGGAGGTTCACAAAGAGACAAGTACCCCGAGGAAGAGTGTATGGGGGTTTGGTTATCCTTGCGCATCCTCGACTCATGGTACGTGAGTGTACTCTAATATTCGACCCCTCAGAAGAGTAGTGATCCATATAGTAGCTAGAGTTCTCAACTAGTTTTTTAGGTTTTTGAAAATAACACACGTGTCGGGACCCGGGGTTAGCGTATGCAAGTACAGCTAAGACATAGTCATATGGAGAGCCGAGAACCGCACCCACTTGTCTAAGCAGACAAGGCCAAGCACTGAACATTCTCGGAAAGCATCGTACGTGAGGGGCATCCCATCCAGGCCGGATGATCAACTGAAATGGGTCCTCATCGTACGCACACAAGTCCAATGATATGGGTGGTGAACTCCCATATTCAAAGACAAGTCGCCTCAACCATACTATCAACTATCTCGAAACTCTTACATAGACTTACTCCAGCCCGATCACTTAGTCGGGGTCTAGGGCGGGCTCGATCATACCACAAAGTGTGCACGAGACAGAGTCTCGGACAATCGCATCGCGATGCCCCAAGCTGCGCACATCTAAGGGCCACTTGGTGTATGAAAGACCGCCAGCCAGAACACAACTAAGGTCTCGAAAACCCATACAAAGACATGCATGTTATCAACATACACGCAGCACACATGCCTTGTATGAACAGCAGGTACCATTGCAATTCTCTACAAAGTGTACATTTTATTTATAATTCTTATAGAGTACACACAGAGATCACATACATGTGATCCAACATTACATCACGAAGCGGAAGCAAATTATGTCTGGGTACAGACAAGTTTAACAAATTGGCTTAAGAAGCCTTATTCAAACATAAAGCCCTCCACGAGGGAACCAGTCTGCTGACTGGGACTAGACTAGCTTAACTTCAGTTGTCCAGCTCGATGAAGAAGCCACCTTCGGGGTCAGTGGCGTGATCTAAAACATAGATTAAGCAAACGTGAGTACAAAGGCGTACTCAGCAAGACTTACATAGGAACTATACTACTCATGCACATGTATCAAGGTAAAGGAAGGTGGGGTTCACTTGCAGAAATGCCAGCTTTGACTTGGCTAGTCCTGAACTACAAGTACCAGACTTTGGGGTAAGAAGCGTACACGAGTCCACTACTTTCACCAACCAATACCCCACTATGGTGCCTTCCTCGACTTCCCCACGAGAAAGCACGCCATAGCACTCACACTTATCTTGGTGTGTTTTAGAAGTATCCGGTTCAAGTTATCTAATAATCAAGCTAAGCTTTCCAAGTAGTCCATAACCGCGGACGCGGCTATTCGAATAGTTTTGTTAACCTTGCAAGGGTGTACCGCTACACACACATGCCATCAGTTACCGCCTGTTGAGTGTCACCGTTCAAGAGATGACAGCGGGGATGCCACCACAACTGTTACCTCATAGCCTATCTAGTCCAAGAAAGCCGCCTACTTGGGTTGGTTACCACTATCGTGAACCCGGCCGGTTTACCGAAGTGGACCCAAGCGATGTGTGCGTGGTGCATAAGCCGGTCTCGGATGAGCCGTTCTCTCACTTAGCATCCAGGCCACAAGACTACCAGAACTCCGAACTACTGCGACATCTGGACATCGAGAGGGATGAGTTAATAAGTTGAGAGGGGTCAGTGAGCCCAATGTGTGGTTGTACTCTTCATCTTGGATCACCACACAAGAACTCGGACTTAGGGCGGTGTTCAACGAGACAACCCACCGTGTACTCCTACACAGCCTCTCATCGTTCACCTTGTATTAGGGTCGATTCACCAACACTTTTCTACCAGCATCAACATGATCACTACCATCCCGACTCACATCACAGTAACAACAGGGTATCATACTAAGCATGCAATAAGCGGTAACATTTGCAGGGGCCACAAGATATCATTCAACTCCTACATTTGCTAGGATTGTGGTTTGCTTACTACTGTGACAAAAGATAGGTCATGCAAACGGATGGGTTCATCTAAGCGGTAGAATCGTAACATGGTGATCATCCTATACAATGCATAAGCGAGACATGAGAGGGAAGTGGGATTTTATCGACATGATCAATGGGGTTTTGCTTGCCTTGCTGACGAGGTTCGGTTTCTGGATCTTCAGCGAAGGGGGTGACCTCTTGCTCCGGTTCAACCTCTACTCGACAAGCAAAGTACAAAGTAGCAATCAATATGAATGCAATGCTCAAGCATATGATATAGTGTTAAATCTTGGAGTATAAGTTTTGATGTGTGAGGCAATTCCATTTAAGTGGAATATATTGCATTTTTAAATGCAAATTCAAATTCCACATTTGAATTCAACCTTAACCAAGTTATATATGATATAGTTTGATCAATTTGAATTAACTTCAAATGTGTATGATATGCCTCTGAGGTGTGGTTGATTTGCATCATAAATCCATGGTCCAAGTGGCAAAATCATTTGGTTTGAATTTGAAATAAATTCAAATAAAGCAAATGATATATGCTACTGGTCCCATTTTAAATTCAACTCAAACAGAGTTGAAAGTTGCATATTTGGAAAGATAATTTTCTCCTGATCATTTTTCATATATTATTTGTCCAATTTGGAGTTAATATGAATTTTCTATGAATTTCCAAAGTTTGGGGTATTTTCTGGAATTTCTGGATTTATTAAACTATTTTTCTTTTCTGGAAATTCATTTACTGCATCACTGTGATGTCATGCTGGCGTCAGGGGGGTTTTACCCTAGTCAAACTGACAAGGGGTCCCACTGGTCAGCCTCTGTAGGGTTAAACCCGTGTTGATTAAGTCAACAGAGTGATTAGGGGGGCCCTGGGCCCACCTGTAAGTCTCACTAGGGGGTCATTAGGGGTTAACTTAATCCTGGCCACGTCAGACCTGCCGGCGGCTAAACGCCGGCGGCCTGGTCACGGCGGCGCTGCACGGGGAGGTCGATTCCGGCCACGGGAGAGCACGGGGAGGACTGCATCTTGCTCCTGGAGGTCTTCCGCGTCTTCTGATGGCATCGGGGGCTCGCGGGGTGCTCGGAATCGACGACGGCGACGACTCCGGTGGCAGCAGTACGGCGACGAGGTCGTAGTTGACACAACCATGCACGGATTAGGTCGAACTTGAGTGCGTTCGAACGCTGGCATGACCAGGAGTTAAACGCGCGCGCTGGACGCGATGAAGGGGCACAGGGGCGACCTCATCGTCGTCCATGGTGGCGACAGAGCTCGGCTCCCATGGTGGCGTAGGATACAGAGCGAGAGGGGACTGGCTAGGTGAGGGGAAACGCTCACCCAAACGTAGGGAAGGCAGCGGCGCAGTCGATGGAGGCGGGGAAGGCTTGACGACGGCGAATCGAAGACGGCGAGGTTGCGGGTCCGGCGAAATCGTGATGAAGCTTGCGTCGTCCACGAGTGCAATCAGGCGCCCATCTTCTCCAGCTTGGGGTAGTCGTCGACGAGGAGGAGGATGGACAGCACGGCGTAGCTCGGGGACGTCGTTGGCCACGAGTTATTACTACGGCGAGCGGCGGCGCTCTCGGGTGGTGAAGGAAACGAGCACGGGAGGAGGAGGAGGAATCTCTGGAGGGGGGGAATGGGCTCACGGCATCTCCAGCGTCTCCGTGGCGTCGCTAGAAGGCGCGGGAGGGGCAGGTGTCGTCGGGAGAGGCGTCGACGTGCCCAGCTAGCTCGGTGGCATTCCACCGAGCAGCTTGGAGGCGCGGGAGGTGGAAGAAGACCCCCGTGCCCCTTTGGGCCGGCTGGGCTGGGTGGGCCGGCTTCGCCCAGGCGAGAGGTAAGTCTTTTTCCTTTCTGTTTAATCTTTCCTTTCTGTTTTTCTGTAATTTGTTCTGTTTAGCTAAAATAAATAGCTAAACATTTTATTAAATGCTGAAAACTTTATATGGCCTCATAATAATATAGACTAGCCACTCATAAACTTTCAACATTTTTAAAATTCAAATGATTTGAATTTTAAATCAAAAAGGGTTATTTCTTTAATTCCAAGGTACTGTTTGAATATTTGAAAAATCTATGAGCATGGGGTGGGTCCCACATCACTTGATATGTTATCACACTCATTTATAAGACTTTTCAAAACTCTAACATGAATTTTTGGAAAAGATTTTTATCTGGCCTTTTGAATTAATTCATCTGGGGGGTGTTCCTTCTCCCAATTGGATTTTGAATTTGATTTCCAAGATTTCTTTTTGAAATTTTGACATGATGCAAAGGTACTAGCTAACCCTAGCACATACCTAACAGAGGGTTCTGACAACTCGCCCCCACTCAAAAGAATCTCGTCCCGAGATTCAGAAGACTGCGGGAGGAAGGAGGGGTTCTCGGCAATGAGACGGTCTTCTCTTTCCCACGTGGCTTCTCTTTCAGAGTGGTGTGACCAATGCACTTTCAGAAACCTAATCTTCTGACGACGAGTGACACGCTCTGCTGAATCAAGAATACGAACGGGGTATTCCCAATAAGAAAGGTCATCTTGGAGATCAAGCGTTTCATGGTCAACTTCGCGGATGGGGTCCTTGAAGCAACGCCTGAGTTGGGATACATGGAATACATCGTGTACTCGGGAGAGGTGCGGAGGTAGTTCAAGTTGGTAGGCAACTTCTCCACGTTTAGCAATAATGCGGAAAGGTCCGATGTAACGTGGGGCCAACTTGCCTTTGATACCGAAACGTTGGGTTCCCTTCAGAGGAGTAACCCGAAGGTAAGCCTTCTCATCCAGATTGTAGCTCTCTTGCCTATGATGGCGATCATAGTAGCTTTTCTGACGAGACTGTGCTGCTTTCAATTGATCATGAACAATGCGAACTTGCTCTTCTGCCTCCTTGATCATATCCGGTCCAAAGAATTGTCTTTCACCGGTTTCAGACCAGTTTAAAGGTGTTCGACATCGTCGTCCATAAAGGAGTTCAAAAGGAGCCATGTTCAGACTAGATTGAAAACTATTGTTATAAGCAAATTCGGCAAATGGAAGAGAATTCTCCCAATTCTTTCCGAATGAGATAACACAAGCTCTGAGCATGTCTTCAAGAATTTGGTTAACCCTTTCGACTTGACCGCTAGACTGAGGATGGAAAGCCGTACTAAAGGAGAGATGAGTTCCCAAAGCACGTTGGAAGCTTCCCCAAAATCTAGAGGTGAAAAGGCTACCGCGATCAGAATTGATTTCCAAAGGAACACCGTGAAGGGATACAATTCTGGAGATGTACAAGTCCGCTAACTGACTAGCAGTTATAGACTCGCGAACCGGAAGGAAGTGAGCAACTTTGGAAAGCCTATCTATGACAACGAAGATGGCATTGTTTCCTTTCTGGGTTCTTGGAAAGCCGGTGATGAAGTCCATACCGACTTTGTCCCATTTCCACTCGGGAATAGACAAAGGTTGAAGTGTACCAGCAGGTCTTTGATGTTCTGCCTTAATGCGACGACAAACATCACATTCGGCAACAAATTGAGCAATGTCTCTCTTCATCCTAGTCCACCAAAATCTCTGGCGTAGATCTCGGTACATTTTCGTGCTACCGGGATGAATTGAGAGGGGTGTGTCATGGGCTTCCTTGAGGATAAGTTGCCTTAGTTCCTTATTCTTAGGTACTACCAAACGATTTCCAAAGAAAACCGTTCCTTTGTTATCTATGGAGAAACATTTAGCAACTCCGCTAGCAATGTTCTCTTTGATCCGGCGAACACCTCGTGCACGCCTTTGGGCAACTAAGATTTGATCCTCAAGAGTTGGTTTCGCCACCAAGGTTGAAAGATAGCCATGAGGAACAATTTCAAGGTTGAGCTTGCGAAAGTCCTCATGAAGAAGGGGTTGATACTGCTGTAACATGAGGTTGTTACAGTACGACTTACGACTTAGTGCATCAGCCATGACATTGGCTTTGCCTGGGGTGTAAGAAATTGCTACGTCGTAATCTTTTATCAACTCAATCTAGCGTCTTTGCCTGAGATTAAGATCTGGCTGGGTGAAAATATATTTGAGGCTTTGGTGGTCGGAATAAATCTCACAACGATTACCAAGGAGGTAATGTCGCCAAGTTGTTAGAGCATGAACTACGGCAGCGAGTTCAAGGTCATGGGTAGGATAGTTCTCTTCATGTGGCCGCAACTGGCGTGAAGCATAAGCTACCACATGTCGATCTTGCAGAAGTATGCATCCTAACCCTTGTCGTGATGCATCACAATAGATCTCGAAATCTCTTTTGGTGTCTGGAGGTGCAAGCACGGGTGCAGAAGTTAATCTTCTTTTTAGCTCCTGGAAGCTTTCCTCGCACTTGGGAGTCCATAAGAATTTCTTATCTTTCTTGAGGAGTTCAGTTAGAGGCTTTGCAACTTTAGAAAAGTTCTCGACGAAGCGACGGCAATAGCTGGCTAGGCCAAGAAAACTCCTAACTTGCTTAACCGATTCAGGTGGAGTCCAGTCAAGGACGGCCTGAACTCTCTCGGGATTCACAGCAATGCCTTTTGCAGAAATCACGTGGCCTAAGTAGGTCACTTCTGGTAGCCAGAATTCACACTTGGAGAATTTAGCATACAGGCGATGCTCTCTAAGTTTCATCAATACCAGCCTTAAGTGTTTGGCATGATCTTCTTCGTTCTTCGAGTAGATGAGAATGTCATCGAGATAAACCACAACAAATTTATCTAGGTACTCCATGAAGATCGAATTCATCAAGCGTGAGAATGTGGCGGGGGCATTGGTCAAACCAAAGGACATGACGGTGTACTCGTAAAGACCATAACGAGTAGTAAAAGCCGTTTTGGGAATGTCCTCGTTTCGGATTCGGATCTGATGATAACCTAATCTTAAATCCATCTTGGAGAAGACAGCGGATCCTGCAAGTTGATCATAAAGATCATTGATCCTGGGCAGTGGGTATTTGTTCTTTATCGTCGCCAAATTTAGCGGGCGATAATCTACGCACATCCTTTCTGTTCCATCTTTCTTCTTTACGAACAGAACGGGGCAACCCCATGGCGATGAGCTAGGGCGGATGAAGCCTTTTGCCAATGAAGCATCCAGTTGGGTTTTTAGCTCAGCTAACTCATGTGGGGCCATTTTATATGGGCGTTTGGAAATTGGTGCGGTTCCTGGAACAAGATCCACTATAAACTCTACACATCTGTTGGGTGGCATGCCCGGCAGCTCTTCAGGAAAGACATCCGGGAAGTCACGAACCACCGGAATATCTTCAAGTTCGGGAAGGGGAAGTACATTCAAGGAATGCACTTGGGTTCTTCTTCTGGGTGAGGTATAGTTAACGGTTGTGCCTGAAGGGTGGGTGAGTTTCACGGATTTGCCTTTGCAATCCAGATAGGCATTCTGTCTTGATAGCCAATCCATGCCAAGGATGACATCAATGTCTGAAGACTTGAGGGCTATGAGTGAAGCAAGGAATACTAAACCCTCAATTGCAATTTGATTGGCATGGCTTACTCTATTAGTTTGCCATCTTGACCCTGGAGTTTGAATAACCATTGGGGTGGACAATTCAACAAAGGGTAACTCATGACGAAGTGCATAACTTTCCGACATGAATGAATGAGATGCTCCTGGGTCGAAAAGAACGGAAGTAGGAACAAAATTGACTGGGAGCGTACCAAGAATGACGTCAGTGGTGTCGTCAGTCTCTTCGGCGGCAATCTGGTTCAGACGTCCACGAGTGGCGGAAGGAGCGGGTTTGGCGGTGAAGAACTTCTGGGGTGGCTTGCCACGACTATTGTTGTTGTTGTTGCTGCCTCCGGCACGTGGTGGAGCATTCTGGTGTTGGAGCTGGTTCTGGGGGCACTCGCGAGAGTAGTGGCCTGCCTGAACACACTTGTAGCAAGCTCCGAAAACAGTGCGTGGAGCTGGGTTGTTTGGTGGGGCTGGGTGGAACTGGGTGGGTGGACGAGGCGCTGTATAGGATGGCCTCGGTGGGTTGTTCAGGCGGAACATGCTATTCGGGATCCAGATCTTGCGTTTCTGGGAACCAGAGCTGGATGAACCTTCCTCTCTAGGGTGTTTGCGAAAGTCATTGGGGGTGTTCATGTCCTCTGCCTTGATGGCCTTGTTAACAAGGACCTGGAAGGTGGCAAAGTCATGAAGGTTGAGCTCGCGACGGAGTCCACTGTTGAGGCCACGACGGAACCTCTCTTGTTTCTTGGAGTCGGTGGAGACTTCTTCAGTTGCATAACGAGCAAGTCGGTTGAACTCACGACTGAACTCGTCAACGGTCCTCCTACCTTGGGTGAGGTTACAGAAGTCCTCACGCTTGCGGTCCATGAGACCTTTGGGAATGTGGTGCTCGCGGAAAGAGGTACAGAACTCCTCCCAAGATGCAGGTGGTCCAACGGGGTGCATATTCAGAAAATTCTCCCACCAAGAGCTTGCTGCACCTTCGAGGTGATAGGTGGCATAGCTGACCTTGTCGCCATCTGCAACACGGCCGGCTTGGAGCTTCCTCTCGATGCTGCGAAGCCAGTCATCGGCGTCAAGGGGCTCGGTGGAGTAACTGAATACCGGGGGATGAAGCCGGATGAAGTCGTTCAGAGACACCAGCTCATTGCGCTGTTGAGTGGTGTTGCGTGCAATGACTTCCAGCAGGTGGTGAGAGTCACGGCGGTTCCTCTTGACCTCCATCAGAACTTGGGCCATTGTGGGTGGGGGTGGAAGGTTGTCTTCCTCCTGGTTGTTCCCACGACCTTGGTTACGACCAACCTGGCCACGGGTTCCTTGAGACATCCTGAAGGTGAAAAATCAAAGTCAAACAGAGTTGATTTGAAGAGTCTAATCAAGGTATTGAAGTACTGGAAGGATTACAGAGCAGAGGAAGTAATCATCTTGACAACATGGTGATAAAAGCATACAAGCCATATATTCACAAGTCGTCATACAACCCATACATCGTTTTAGTACAAGCACTAAGCTAATACAAACGTGATGAAGATGATACATCCTTCAGAGGCACTCTGACTTCCTATACATTATTTATCTAAGCCTCTGGAACTTAGACACCTTGCTTACAATAAACTAGGATACTACTACATCCTCACTAAGTAAGACCACAGGCGGTCTCACTCATCTCCATCTCCATAGTAGTCCTCGTAAAAGTTACCCGCGTATCCCGGTAGCTGGAGGTGACCATCGGAAAACACGGAGGCTTGTGGACCCTGATATCCATTTGGGCAAGGATGGGGCCTAGGTCCAGTGTAGGGTGGAAGCAAAGGACCACGGGGTGGAAAAATTCCTCCAATCTCGGGCCAAGCAACTCGAGAAGGCATCTGGGTCCTTACTGGATAGATCGCATCGTACTCCACTGATCCCACGCTCACAAAGGGTGCCAAGAGCGTCAGTGCTCGGTACAGACGAACACGAGTAGCGTGGAGCTCAAAACGGAGAGCACGTGCATCACGGTCTCTGTCACTAGCAAACCTAGCAGTCACCTGGAGTGCTGGATCCTCTGCAGAGTGATCTGAGTAGAGTCCGGTGTAATATCCCTCTTCTCCTGGAAGTGCAGCAGGGATATAGCGGAAAGAAGTCTCTCTCAGCATGGTGTGCTCCTCTCTCAGCAGTGTGATACATGGATATGCAGCATCCTGCACAGCCATGTTCTCAGTAACGCCGATGCCATGTCCAAAGTGGATAGGCTGGGTGACTCCAACGTGGTGCGGGTAGATCCGGACAATGCAGTGGAACTGCGTCTGGTTGAAGTCGTGGAACTGCTCCTCGATGGTGTACTCAGGGTACCATCGATATCCCACATAGGACATCATCTCGATCAACGTGGCGGGATGGCCACGCACACCGAGGCACCTGGTCAAACGAACAATCTGCCGAGGGGGAAGATTTTCCATCTGAAACAGAAAGCAAGAGTTTGCAAATGCATCAGATTATGAGATAAACCTGGAATGACTCGGACAGCATAACGGCTGTAATTGTAAGAAATGACAATTTCTTTCAATATGCAAACAGCACTTACATAATACAATGTAAGAAATCAGCATTATAACAATGCTAGGAAAACCTGACACAACTTTCCTATGGCCATAAGGAAGCAATCAACGAGATGTGCTAAACAGACAGAGGAGAGCCTAGTCCTATATTCCCGTAGAGCAAGATGAGGGTGACTCAGAACTCAGAACGAAGGGGTAAGGAGAACAATGAAGCCTTACGTTGTTCCCTTATATACCCAGAGTAACTATATAACTATAGCAAGCTAGACTCGACTTCGGCCAAGGCTACTAGTCCTACAGTCAGTCCTGCTTTGATACCAAGTCTGTCGGGACCCGGGGTTAGCGTATGCAAGTACAGCTAAGACATATTCATATGGAGAGCCGAGAACCGCACCCACTTGTCTAAGCAGAAAAGGCCAAGCACTAAACATTCTCGGAAAGCATCGTACGTGAGGGGCATCCCATCCAGGCCGGATGATCAACTGAAATGGGTCCTCATCATACGCACACAAGTCCAATGATATGGGTGGTGAACTCCCATATTCAAAGACAAGTCGCCTCAACCATACTATCAACTATCTCGAAACTCTTACATAGACTTACTCCAGCCCGATCACTTAGTCGGGGTCTAGGGCGGGCTCGATCATACCACAAAGTGTGCACGAGACAGAGTCTCGGACAATCGCATCGCGATGCCCCAAGCTGCGCACATCTAAGGGCCACTTGGTGTATGAAAGACCGCCAGCCAGAACACAACTAAGGTCTCGAAAACCCATACAAAGACATGCATGTTATCAACATACACGCAGCACACATGCCTTGTATGAACAGCAGGTACCATTGCAATTCTCTACAAAGTGTACATTTTATTTATAATTCTTATAGAGTACACACAGAGATCACATACATGTGATCCAACATTACATCACGAAGCGGAAGCAAATTATGTCTGGGTACAGACAAGTTTAACAAATTGGCTTAAGAAGCCTTATTCAAACATAAAGCCCTCCACGAGGGAACCAGTCTGCTGACTGGGACTAGACTAGCTTAACTTCTGTTGTCCAGCTCGATGAAGAAGCCACCTTCGGGGTCAGTGGCGTGATCTAAAACATAGATTAAGCAAACGTGAGTACAAAGGCGTACTCAGCAAGACTTACATAGGAACTATACTACTCATGCACATGTATCAAGGTAAAGGAAGGTGGGGTTCACTTGCAGAAATGCCAGCTTTGACTTGGCTAGTCCTGAACTACGAGTACCAGACTTTGGGGTAAGAAGCGTACACGAGTCCACTACTTTCACCAACCAATACCCCACTATGGTGCCTTCCTCGACTTCCCCACGAGAAAGCACGCCATAGCACTCACACTTATCTTGGTGTGTTTTAGAAGTATCCGGTTCAAGTTATCTAATAATCAAGCTAAGCTTTCCAAGTAGTCCATAACCGCGGACGCGGCTATTCGAATAGTTTTGTTAACCTTGCAAGGGTGTACCGCTACACACACATGCCATCAGTTACCGCCTGTTGAGTGTCACCGTTCAAGAGATGACAGCGGGGATGCCACCACAACTGTTACCTCATAGCCTATCTAGTCCAAGAAAGCCGCCTACTTGGGTTGGTTACCACTATCGTGAACCCGGCCGGTTTACCGAAGTGGACCCAAGCGATGTGTGCGTGGTGCATAAGCCGGTCTCGGATGAGCCGTTCTCTCACTTAGCATTCAGGCCACAAGACTACCAGAACTCCGAACTACTGCGACATCTGGACATCGAGAGGGATGAGTTAATAAGTTGAGAGGGGTCAGTGAGCCCAATGTGTGGTTGTACTCTTCATCTTGGATCACCACACAAGAACTCGGACTTAGGGCGGTGTTCAACGAGACAACCCACCGTGTACTCCTACACAGCCTCTCATCGTTCACCTTGTATTAGGGTCGATTCACCAACACTTTTCTACCAGCATCAACATGATCACTACCATCCCGACTCACATCACAGTAACAACAGGGTATCATACTAAGCATGCAATAAGCGGTAACATTTGCAGGGGCCACAAGATATCATTCAACTCCTACATTTTCTAGGATTGTGGTTTGCTTACTACTGTGACAAAAGATAGGTCATGCAAACGGATGGGTTCATCTAAGCGGTAGAATCGTAACATGGTGATCATCCTATACAATGCATAAGCGAGACATGAGAGGGAAGTGGGATTTTATCGACATGATCAATGGGGTTTTGCTTGCCTTGCTGACGAGGTTCGGTTTCTGGATCTTCAGCGAAGGGGGTGACCTCTTGCTCCGGTTCAACCTCTACTCGACAAGCAAAGTACAAAGTAGCAATCAATATGAATGCAATGCTCAAGCATATGATATAGTGTTAAATCTTGGAGTATAAGTTTTGATGTGTGAGGCAATTCCATTTAAGTGGAATATATTGCATTTTTAAATGCAAATTCAAATTCCACATTTGAATTCAACCTTAACCAAGTTATATATGATATAGTTTGATCAATTTGAATTAACTTCAAATGTGTATGATATGCCTCTGAGGTGTGGTTGATTTGCATCATAAATCCATGGTCCAAGTGGCAAAATCATTTGGTTTGAATTTGAAATAAATTCAAATAAAGCAAATGATATATGCTACTGGTCCCATTTTAAATTCAACTCAAACAGAGTTGAAAGTTGCATATTTGGAAAGATAATTTTCTCCTGATCATTTTTCATATATTATTTGTCCAGTTTGGAGTTAATATGAATTTTCTATGAATTTCCAAAGTTTGGGGTATTTTCTGGAATTTCTGGATTTATTAAACTATTTTTCTTTTCTGGAAATTCATTTACTGCGTCACTGTGATGTCATGCTGGCGTCAGGGGGGTTTGACCCTAGTCAAACTAACAAGGGGTCCCACTGGTCAGCCTCTGTAGGGTTAAACCCGTGTTGATTAAGTCAACAGAGTGATTAGGGGGGCCCTGGGCCCACCTGTAAGTCTCACTAGGGGGTCATTAGGGGTTAACTTAACCCTGGCCACGTCGGACCTGCCGGCGGCTAAACGCCGGCGGCCTGGTCACGGCGGCGCTGCACGGGGAGGTCGATTCCGGCCACGGGAGAGCACGGGGAGGACTGCATCTTGCTCCTGGAGGTCTTCCGCGTCTTCTGATGGCATCGGGGGCTCGCGGGGTGCTCGGAATCGACGACGGCGACGACTCCGGTGGAAGCAGTACGGCGACGAGGTCGTAGTTGACACAACCGTGCACGGATAAGGTCGAACTTGAGTGCGTTCGAACGCTGGCATGACCAGGAGTTAAACGCGCGCGCTGGACGCGATGAAGGGGCACAGGGGCGACCTCATCGTCGTCCATGGCGGCGACAGAGCTCGGCTCCCATGGTGGCGTAGGATACAGAGCGAGAGGGGGACTGGCTAGGTGAGGGGAAACGCTCACCCAAACGTAGGGAAGGCTGCGGCGCAGTCGATGGAGGCGGGGAAGGCTTGACGACGGCGAATCGAAGACGGCGAGGTTACGGGTCCGGCGAAATCGTGATGAAGCTTGCGTCGTCCACGAGTTCAATCAGGCACCCATCTTCTCCAGCTTGGGGTAGTCGTCGACGAGGAGGAGGATGGACAGCACGGCGTAGCTCGGGGACGTCGTTGGCCACGAGTTATTACTACGGCGAGCGGCGGCGCTCTCGGGTGGTGAAGGAAACGAGCACGGGAGGAGGAGGAGGAATCTCTGGAGGGGGGGAATGGGCTCACGGCATCTCCAGCGTCTCCGTGGCGTCGCTAGAAGGCGCGGGAGGGGCAGGTGTCGTCGGGAGAGGCGTCGACGTGCCCAGCTAGCTCGGTGGCATTCCACCGAGCAGCTTGGAGGCGCGGGAGGTGGAAGAAGACCCCCGTGCCCCTTTGGGCCGGCTGGGTTGGGTGGGCCGGCTTCGCCCAGGCGAGAGGTAAGTCTTTTTCCTTTCTATTTAATCTTTCCTTTCTGTTTTTCTGTAATTTGTTCTGTTTAGCTAAAATAAATAGCTAAACATTTTATTAAATGCTGAAAACTTTTATATGGCCTCATAATAATATAGACTAGCCACTCATAAACTTTCAACATTTTTAAAATTAAAATGATTTGAATTTTAAATCAAAAAGGGTTATTTCTTTAATTCCAAGGTACTGTTTGAATATTTGAAAAATCTATGAGCATGGGGTGGGTCCCACATCACTTGATATGTGATCACACTCATTTATAAGACTTTTCAAAACTCTAACATGAATTTTTGGAAAAGATTTTTATCTGGCCTTTTGAATTAATTCATCTGGGGGGTGTTCCTTCTCCCAATTGGATTTTGAATTTGATTTCCAAGATTTCTTTTTGAAATTTTGACATGATGCAAAGGTACTAGCTAACCCTAGCACATACCTAACAGAGGGTTCTGACAACACGGATTGCCCAAAATACGACACCTATCACTAATAGGCTAGAGCTCTTGACACCAAAAGATCAAACATTACTCACATCAATACCTCAAAACTATTGCAAGCTACTACTAAAATTAAATAACAACCTCAACTACCTACTTCTCAAAAACAAGACATAACTCAGTGAAACCACCAACTATCTTAACAAGATAAACATGAAAACTAAAGAGAGTTCCAGAGACAAACTAAACAAAAGCCGAGGCTCTTGCTAAGACAAACTAAGACTAAAACTAGACATGACAGTAGCTACGAAAAGATAAAGAACACACAACAGCAAAAAGATAGGCATGAAGAATCCTATGTTGTGTTCTAGATTTTGAAAGTGGAGCGTGTTTCTCTCCCACACAAAGTAAGACGGGATCTAACTTGTTATGAACAGCAAGCATAGCTAAATAAAACTAAAAATAAAACCTAAGAGTGAGACGCTCCAAGCATAGCACATAACGCATGAAGTGATAAAAATATAGTGAGACGAAGGACGAACTGATGGTTGTTGATGGAGAAGGGGATGCTCGGGGGCATCCCCAAGCTTAGACGCTTGAGTCTCCTTGAATATTTGTTGGGCATTCATGGCGGCATCCCCAAGCTTGAGCGCTTGACACTCCCGAATCTTCTTTCATCATCTTCCATCGCACACTTGAAAACTCCCTTCATACACAACTCATCATAAGCTGATTAGAGAGGTTAGTACCCTTAATAAATAAATTTTCCCTACTGGATATAAAGATATTCTTGAAGAGATACTGTTTCTCATGATTTACAAAAGGTTTTTTAAAATAAAAAGCAAGATTAAGGTTTGCAAAAGTTAGGAGAGACAAAACGTGGAAGAATCTGTGAAAAACAGAACAACATGTAGTAAAGAATTTTTTAGGGGTACTTATGCAACTCGAATCAAAAAACTCAGAACATAAGAAAGTGCCGTGATTGTATGGAGCACACTGTGTAAAAAAATCAGATCAAAAAGATAAACTGGTGATGTATTCTGATTTTCCCCGTCACGAGGACAGAATCTGTTTTCTAGACAACATGTCACAACTTTCACTTCCCTTGTCATATGAGGCTATACTTGGCACAAAGCTTGAAAAATAAAGATACAATGATGTTGCTACAGTAGTAACAATAATCAAGACCACTAAAAACAGAAGTAAAAACATCTTGGGTTGCCTCCCAACAAGCGCTTTCTTTTACGCCTTTAAGCTAGGCATAATGAAAAATAGAATCAAGTTTTATCAAGAGAAAGAGAATAGCTAGCCCGTGTAACGGACTCAAATGGTAACTTGACTTTCTTTCTAGGGAAGTGTTCCATCCCCTTTTTGAGAGGGAATTGGAATTTTGTATTCCCCTCTTTCATGTCAATAACAGCACCAACGGTGCGAAGAAAAGGACGTCCCAAAATAATTGGACATAAAGGTTCAAACTATATCCATAATAATAAAATCAACGGGAACATAGTTGTTATTGACAATGATAAGAAAATCGTCGATCTTCCCCAAAGGTTTCATTACGGAAGAGTCGACAAGGCGAACACCAAAAGAACATGAATCAAAAGGTTTCAATTCAAACATATCATACATTATTTTGGGCATGACGGAGGTACTAGCTCCAACGTCACATAAAGCATAGCAAGAGAAGTTATTTAATTTGATTTTTATCATAGGATCCCAACCATCATATAGCTTCCTAGGTATGAAGGCTTCTATCCTAAGCTTCTCCTCCCTAGCTTTGATAAGAGCATTTGTGATATGCTCCGTGAAGGCAAGATTAAGTGTGCTAGTGTGGGGGGTCTCTAGACATTTTGTGTAATAAGCTGATAACTTCTGAGAGGGTGCAACTATCAAAATCAATATCACTACTATCAAAGGTGGTAGCAGTGTCATCTAGGATCACTTATTTGAAACCCTATATGTTCATATGAGTCTCTTCTTCTACGGTTGAGGTATTATGTAACAACCTCAGAATCAGTAACAGTAATCACTACATTGATTCCACTGTTAGTGATCATTACTGTTGATGATCAAGCCATGATCACCTTTGATCATAGCTCTGTCATTTGCCAACCCGGATAAAATTTTCAAATTGGGTAAATTATAAAACTTTGCTCCAAGAATTGTGGATGCCAGTCAATCAACATGATCATGGTTAAACCAAGTCACCCTTAGTCATTAGAATAATCACAAGTCTATGCTGATTGTGAAACCAATGTTGTGGGGTCATCAAAATTGTTTTGAAGGTTAATATAAAAATGAAAACATAGTTCAACCAAAATGATGGAATCTATTTATAAAATGCCTAGCAATCATTAGGCCATGATTAAAATAACAATGGATATTCTATTAAAGTGTTTTAGAAGTATTATGAAATAAAAACAATAGCTTGAAAATTATTAAATGGCCATGGTAAATTTAATAAACAAGTAGGAATTTTAAATGCACTAAAAAATGTAAAACCAAAAATATTGCAAACCATTTTATGAAATGTCCAAATATCATTAGGGTATGTTAAAATACAAATGGTAATTTATTAAAATATTCAAATAATACAAACAAACAAAACAGTAGCTAAATAATAGCTTTTACTTCATATTAAATAATTTAAAGTTCGGAATGATTTTATTTTTGTACCAAACTTTTTGTGGCATCATTATAACTTGTAAAAATAATATTAGGGTTTATTTCATGTTTTAGAAAAATCAAATGGCGGCCAAATAAACAAGAAAAGTAAAGGAAATGATTAACAGAAAAACAAAAAGTGGAAATCCCTAATCTACGCCCAGGGCACCAGCCCACCCCTATCCCCCTTGTCTTCTTCCTCAACTGCTCCCTCCACCTGCCCGTACGGCGGCAGTGCCATCGACGACGCTGTCAGGCCGACCCCTCCCTCACCTGCCCCCCCACACACCCTCGCGTGGATAAGGAGCACCCGGGCAACCCCTACAAACCCTGGATCGGATCCCCGTCGCCATCGTCGCTCCCCACCTCGTCAGAAACCGCCATGGGCGCACCCCCGTGAGCTCGCGGGGCCACCCTCTCCCCTAGACCAAGCCACGATGTCCAGTGCGTTCGCCGTCGAAGACTTCGTCTGCCAGCAGAAGGAGCTAATCGCGGTCGTCTTCTTCCTCAGGCCGCTACACGCGCCGAGCAATTCCGGCAGCTCCAAGCCTTCCCAGAGCCCATTGCCACCCTCTACGTGATCCCGGTGAGCACCACAGCCGTCGCCAACTAGCCACGGCCGCCCGATAAGCCCTAGTTGCGCGTTCCCCTTTGCACTGCTTTGACCGTCGCCATTGTTGTCCTAGCCGTGCTCCCAAGCTCCCGTAGTGCACGCCTTTGGCTTCGTCTGGTTCCTGCTGCCCCGTGCGTTCGATTTGGCGCACCAGACCGCTCGATTTTGCCACCGTTGGGAACTTACCATTGGAGCCCGATGCCTGCTCCCACCATTGACGACCTCGAGCTCACCATAGCCCGTCTCTCTCCACCACACCACCACAGATCGACGCGGCTTGGAGTTCCCCATCGACTGCAACAAGTGGCACCTCAAATGGTGCTCGGTATCGCGCGAACGGAGACCTCGCCGGAGTACCTCGCCGCCGGCGTGCTTTGGTGAGGATGACAAGTAGGGCCTGCGCGTCAGATAGGTCATTAGCAACTAATCACTCACTGATTAGTGGGCCATACCCCACTGCTAATCCCCCTGTTAAAAATAACACTGGAATTATAACTGTTAGTCACTGACATGTGGCCCCCACTATAAGTTAATTGATAAAATGAATTAATATAAATTAGCAGAGTATGACATGTGGGCCCAGCTCACTTAATCCCCTGTTAGATTAAATAAATTGGTTAATTAATCCCTGGGACACTTACACCAGGGCCCCACCTGTCAGTTATTAAATAAATTGAAATAGAAATTGCTAATAGTCTATGACATGTGGGTCCACTTGATTATTTAGATTTAGTTAAAACATTTTTATTAAACAGAGGCTGACCAGTGGGACCCACTGGTCAGGTTTGACTAGTCAAAAGGCACTGTTCTGGATAATGTTGGGTTTTATTAGATAAAAATAATTCCAGAAATTATTTTAAATGTTTTAAAACTTTAAAATTCAATATCTTTTAAACCGTAATTCAGATTCAAAAACTTTATACATGAAAATTGATCAGAAAAATTTAATGAATACAGATACTCTATCCGTATACCAACCACACCCCTCTAACACACCGAACATCGAACCATCCCCCTCCGGATTGTCTGTCCGATGATTTGTCCGGTATTGTCAAAGTATCCGGATGAATTTATTCTGAACACGAAAGTTGTTTGGATTGTTTCAACTAGCACGGTTACACCATCCACACGTTTGTCGGATGTCCCCGAGACCTCCTGCATGAACCCTTCCCCCTCCGGACACGCTGTCCGGTAATCACCCGGAGCTGGCAGTTCATCCCAAGATGAATTTCTGCTCCGAGCAACGTGCATTGCACTGCATTAGAACACCGTTAACATTGCATATGTCATTTTATGCATTTATTTGTTATGTTTACATTGTATTTACTGTTTCTCCCCCCTTATTCTCCGGTAGACCCCGCTGCTACCGCCGACTACACTACTGCCGGGTACGACTACTTCGTCGACGACCCTGCCCCTACCGTCGAGCTTCCAGGCAAGCAGAGCCATTCTCTTCCCCCGATATCGCCTATCTTTCCGTACATTTCTTGCACTAGGCATGGTTACTGCTGCTGCTACGATTACAATCCTATTCAATTGCATAGCCTGTTTTTGTCGCCCCTTGATGTACCTTCCTTTATCCTATGGTGCCTTATAAATATATATTATATTCAGCAGTGAGCCCTGCGCATTGTTAGCTCGGATTAGATAGCAGGGCTGTGACCACTCAGGGGAGTGACGCGGATACGTCTTATTATAACTGCAACAGGTACGGTACAATGCAGACACCGCCTAAGGCCCCCTAGCTCGGCTCTGTCGAGCCACATCAAGTGAAGCTATCGAGGAGTAATCCTTGTACTTGACTCGTTGCTGACTCTGTATAGCCGCTCTAGGTACCTGAGCAACGGTTGTCCTTCAGGTAAGAAGTCGAGCGACCCAACGGTGCCCGCGAGAGGTATTGCGACGGGCCGACAGGGAGGGTACGACCAGTGTAACGGTGTGCTTGGCCCCTGATCGTTGGCCGCGAGAGTTACCAAACCACGAAAGTCGAGCTCCTCCAGGAGCACACGCGAGACAAGGTAAGGAGACGGTTCACCTTGTTGGTAACCGCAGAGACTTGCTGGGACGACAGGGCAGGCACCGATGTACTAGTGGTCCTAGCTGCGGTCGTTGTCCGCGGGTCAGTTAAGTCGAGGCAACGATAACGGTTGTCACGCAAGTTAATAAAAATGACTAATGATTCAGTGAATGTCTTGAGTTGGCAATATGTCATGTACGCACTACCTACCCGTGGGAATTACGAGTTATGGGCTCCCCTGCTTCATAGTGTCATCCGAGGACTCTTCAGACGTCAGCAGTACTGCGGGCTGATTGTCGGGAAGTGGTGTTGTCTTATTTGCTCGCGTGGTGGTGTCTTATTTGGATTTGCTTTAACTTCACCGGCCAGCCACGCACCGTGCAGGAGTAAGTTCGGGTTGGGGTCCAAGGCCCGGTGTACTTAGGATTTAGACCGGCGGATGGCCTCTCTGTTGAGTTTGAAAGATGGGCTACGGAGTGTCGGATAGCCTCGGTGGAGCGTTCCCTAACAAGGTTCCCGCCACCTTGGAGATCCGTGCGTGTAGTGTAACACAAGTGCACCCCTGCAGGGAAGATTAATCTATTCGAATAGCCGTGTCCACGGTAACAGGACGCTTTATGCTGAAGCTGGATCTTACCACTACAAACTATTATTATTAAACTGTATAGTTCCGGGTTTTCTTCCTCGCTGGGATGTCGAGGAGGTGAACTCGGAGGCATTGCTAATTATTACAACTTACTATTATACAATGCCGCAACAACTTCTGCTGCATTGTTACTTTATTCTTTATATAAACTGTTGGCTGATTCTTACCTCATGCTGCAAGACATCGTCGGAAGATGCTAGTCTTCGATAGGCCTAGCTTCTTACCCTTATTCTGAATTTCAATCTTACAGACCACTATTTACAGCCTCTTCTTTCTGTTGATACAATGCATAATGCTTAGTAGCGGACGTAAGACTCGCGGGTATGCTAGATAGTCACCTTTGCTTTATTTCCCCCTTTTTGTTTTGCCTGATCGGCCGCTCCAATCGACGTTAGAGCCTTGGAGTCCAGGAGCAGGAGATCCCCGATGCCGACCACCGCAACATGAAGATCCCCGCTGCCTTCTACGACGTCGAGTCCCCCGTTGACCAGGAGTAGTTTGGAGGTTCCCAGGCAGGAGGCCTCGCCTTTTCGATTTGTTGTTATTTGTGCTAGCCTTCTCAAGGCAATCTTGTATTCTTGTGTCTGTACTCAGATACTATTGCTTCCGCTAACTTTGTTCTTTCGAGCTGTTGTATTCGAGCCCTCGTGGCCCCTGGCTTGTATTAAAAAGCTTGTATTATTTTATTTGTAGAGTTGTGTTGTGATATCTTACCGTGAGTCCCTGATCTCGATCGTGTACCTTGCGTGTATGATTACTGTACACGGTCTGATTTTGGGGGCGTCAGAAGTTGGTATCAGAGCCGACTGCCTGTAGGACACCCCCTTCCAACTCCTTGGTCGAAGTCGAGTCTAGTCTTTGCAAAACTAATTTACTAACACCGATATGTGGCTTATCGGCCCACGTCGTAAAAACTGGGTGGTATTACGATATTTTTCTCCGTACCTTTACTCTGGGACTCTGATCTCCCTTATCTTTTCGGGTTAAAGATTTTTCTAACTCTGACATTAGGTTCTCGTACCTCCTTCCTTCCGGAGAGCACTTGATTCCAGATGATCGCTTATTTCGCCAGAAGATTCTGACGATACCCTTCGATGAAATCCCGAGCACCTATGTGTTAATCGCCTTGGCGATTCCCTGCCACCGATATACCCGTATGGATAATCACATATACCTTCCGCTCATCTGTTCGATCCCAGATGCTCTTGTGGTTGCAAAGTACCCCGAAATACTCTTTGTTGTCTTGTGAATCCTTTGCAGCCGACTGCTTTAGAGATTCTTCTTACCTGTTGGCATTATGAATAATTACATATGTCTCAGTATTCTTCATTGACACCCCTTGTAATTGTAGTTCTGATATGTTCAATCATCATGTGTGCGGATGCGCGCGATCATAGGGTAACCCCTATGAATGCATTCTTCCGGCTTAGACGTCATTCCGGACATGAGCTGGATCTCGGTAAATCAGACCCTGATTGATTGACCGTCATACTTCTATTCAAATTACCCATGTTTGATCGATGTATTTGAATCTGATACACCGATATGGAAATCATAATTCCTTTGTACTTAAGCGTTGAGCTATTTGGATGCTTTATCGTCAAATGCCTTTGTATTCTTTCTTCTTATGGTTGAGTACCGATACTCACACCCGACTCTCTGTACCCCACCTGACCTTTTGGTGGATTACTACCTACCATTCCCTTGTGCCCTAAGTCATTCATGAATTTTCCCTGATTTCAGCTGCCTCTGGCGGATGATATCATCTACTTGCTATCTACTTGGTGTCGTCAGCCGTCTGCTTTTGAACTGGTACCCCTCGCCTCTGATGTCTGGTGTATGAGTTCCAAATACCCCGATGGGTTAACCTTATGCTTCCCCTAATCGGTATGAACCCAAAATTTTATGCGGGTTATACTCTACTGGCCTCCCGTCAGATGAACTTGCAATCCTACCACCTCCCCGTAACCGAGAAGTAGATGAAAGGTTATGCATTGATGAAGTGGGAGTCGACCCTGAACCTTGTGTTCATCCCCATAGATACGATGTAGAACTTATCATGAAAGCTTCTCATAAAGATAATTACCCCCTTGGTATAAATTATTCTGCACCTATGATCCTCCAACCTACCTTCGACTATTACCTTCTAGTACCTCGAGGATATCATACCTTGCACTAGCTCTAATGAATTTTGATGGAACAATACCTTTCCCTGTCGTAACCACTCCATGGGTTCTGGGTTGTTTTCAATCGCAGACACCGAATACCTTTTGATCCACCATTCATTTTGCTTGAGGTCGCCGCTATTCGATTCATCCTCTTGAAACCTCTCGGCATAATTGATACGTCCAAAATGCATCACTATTTTATATAGTAATTCTTTCTTATTCATTGATATATTTCATGATATGATGCTATTCTTATGTTGTTTTGGCTTATTTTACACAGTTTACAACTTTCCGGTGCCGAAGCAGCAGACGCATGATTCAGCGGTAAAAAGTGGACGCTGAGTTGCTGAAGAAGAACACCTCCAAATTACCTGAAAATCGACGGAGGTTGTTTTCCAGAAGGATAACGAAGGCACGCAAAAGAGAAACCAGAGGGGGGGCACAGGGTGCCCAGGCGGCCACCTGGCGCGGCCCCACCTCTGACCGCGCCGGGAGGGCGCCTGGGCCCCCTGGAGCTCTCCCGGCTCCCCCCTCTGGCCTATATACCCCTCGTCGCCCAAAAACCCTAAAAAAGGAAGAGTTTCTGGAGTTCCGCCGCCGCTCCGTGGCGGAAACCTACAGAGAAGAAAAGCCATCTCTGGCGGGCAGATTCCGCCGGGGAGATCACCCCCGGGAAGGGGAGATCATCGCCATCGTCATCACCATCGTCACGGGCATCATCGAGATCATCATCAACATCATCCCCACCATCAGCACCATCTCCATCTTCATCCAATCTTGTCTCACAATTGCGACTCGCGTTGTAATCCGTACTATCTATCCTCTCTACTCTATCGGTGTTGATTACTACCTTGTGGTGAATGCTATTGAGTTTTGTTGGAGAAATATTATTGTGTTCAGATTGTTTATCATCTATTTATCCCCACTGATCATGATCTCTTTTATGTCTTGTGAGTAGTTACTTTAGTTCTTGAGGACATGGGAGAAGTCTAGTTGCTAGTAGTCATATGATGTTGAAGTAATATGTGTTGGTTAATATTTAAGTTGTGTTGTTATTTTCCTAGTGGTGTTGTGTGAGTCGAACACTCAACACTTCGCCTTATCAAGGACCTAGGGGAATGCATTGTGTTAAAGAATGCTTATGGTGGGTTGCCGGAGTGACAGAAACCTGAACCCCAGTTTGCACGCTTTTGCACAAGGGAACAATGGATCACCGATCATATTGCTATGGTTAGGCTTTTGCCTTAATTACTATCCTGTATTTGTGATAGAGGCGAAGGTGTCCCGATGTTTCGATGAGATGATGGAGATCGATTATGGTGGAGTAGACTTTCACGACCCGACTACGAACGTGCGAAGACGTTGCGCCTTAGCAATCGCTAAACCAAC
Organism: Bromus sterilis; assembly: GCA_950022295.1. Lineage (NCBI taxonomy): Eukaryota > Viridiplantae > Streptophyta > Magnoliopsida > Poales > Poaceae > Bromus > Bromus sterilis. The sequence continues at coordinate 150,460,714 of OX465599.1, read as the reverse complement.
TCCGAGAGGTTATTGATCCCGCGGATGCACGATCAACCTGACCACGAAGGTCTATTTCCTGCAAGCAATCGAAAGAACAAGCAAGGACTAAGAATTGCAATCTGGATATTGAGAATATAAGATGAATGATTAACGAAAGTTGGGGTTCCAATGCGGTCTTGGCCTGGTCGGATGACACAAACGAAGAACTCGAAGTTGCGGCTATGGCTAACTTAAATCTAATTAAAACCCAAGTCTAAACGACGCCCTAAGGGCTGTATATATGGGGGAACAGAGGGGAATTTCGTGGCCCCTTGGAGGAGGGGTCCGAAAACAACCCTAACTCGGTTTCCCCACACATACGGACTCTAAAAAATAGCCTATTAAGTGTATTTCGAAATTACATGGGCCTGGCCCAATAATAAGGTGACGCAGCACCTATAATAACCCTTGGACGAAAATATTAATGTCACATCTTGTGTCTCTCGTCCAAGTCTTCATGCACGCCTTATGGTGGCCTCAAAGTGCGAAAATCACCACTGGAAGCTCCATTGTCCTTTCCCGCGCGCGCACCTCCTTATCCATGCTTGATCCCGCTCCAATGACCATCCTTCTTATCCATGTTAGGTCCTTCATTCATAAGACAAACAAAAGTATCTAATTTAGGCAGCATCATTTAGTTAATATACGAGAGTCGGCGACCACACGCTCATTTGACGAGGAGAATCCTAAACCGTGGGAGTGCTCAGCTCCGTCCCTATTACATCTAAGTGGACCACGAATGTCCCTGAGCACTTGTAAAAAGCATAAGTAATACTATAAGAGTGGACTATTACAATCCGACTCCTTTCTTTTCTCTATCATTATGCATTACATTTTTTCATTTCATTATCTATTTATCTGGAGACCTGGGGGCTTGATCAACCCTTTATTGGTACCAGGCATATATATGACTATATTAAGGGAACGTGGGGGCTTGATGTCTTTCGAGTTCAGCTCTTTATCTGGGGACTCGTCATATATATGCAATTGGCCTATCATTGCATTATTTTGGTCTGTATAGCTAATGCAAACTCGCACTCATATTACCTCAATGACCCATTTTTGATTCGATCATCCGCCGACTCTATAAGATGTTCGCTGAGACTGACTCTTCCACAGGGAACACTAGAATAAGTCATGCGATGTCTGCTTATAGAGAAGTTTTGACCTACTCGCAAAACAAGTGACCAACAATTCCTTTTCTATAAGCCAATCAGAAGCCTCCTATTAAGGAGTCGGCTGACCCTGGACTTGTATGGTTAAAGGATGTTGTATAAATCACGCGTATAGACGACTTCTATATGAGCCTTTACATTTCTTTTGCATACATAGCATATTTTACAAAAGTTATTAAGCATAGGTTGAAACATGTTTTCTTCTCATGAGCATATTATAATTGGCACGGTTTTCTTAAACTAGCATCTTAATAGATTGACAGAATTTATTTCCAGCTCTTTAGGCTTTTACCAGCCGACTTCTATATGCATCAGTCAGGTGAAATAAGTCACGTGACGCCGGCTTATAGAGATGCTCGTGCCTACACGCAATTATATGACCCATATGCTAACATGACAAGTCAGTAAGGACCGGCCATTGAGGACATAGTGGATACTAAACTTGTCGAAAGAAGCACATGTATATGTCACACGTTCGGACAACTTATAAAGCACTGATAAACCAAAAGGGAATATCAAGTCGAAATTTTGAGATCAAAGTAGAGAAATACCTCATTCTTTTGCAGTTACACCTTGCATTTGTTTAACAGAACCCCGGGTCCTGCAATACTTCAAAAGTCAGTACCTGGGGGTTACAACATTTAAGGATATCTACAAGATCATCATGAAAAAATTTCTTCCCAAATACCCGGCTTTGTCAAAAAATCTCGCCAGTCAAGACATATCAATCGGTACATATTATTCCGGGTTGCTGAAGGAAACATATTCTGGCACTCGAAGTGTCGCTCTACTTGGAAGCTGGGAAAAATATTTAGACTTTGAAAATCAAATGGCTAACATCCTATATAACCAGCTTATATAAAGATAAAACACATGTCCTACGGAAATTAGAATTCATCATCCAAAAGCCAAAAAGTAGTTCTACAGTACCACAATAGTTCAAGTGCACATCAAGCACAAACGAACGGAAAGTATTTCATTATTACATAAGCCAATAGTATGGCACTTCAAAATATTTCCAGTTTATGATTCCTCCATGCAAGATAAATATGGAGCAGACCCCGTTGCAGTGGCTTCAACCTAAGCTCATCTTCCTTCCTCGCCGGCTCTATCTCAGGATTTTGCTCCAGTACTACCTGCAGGTGCCATGAGGTTATCACAGCCTTCATACTATTCAACATCGGAGAGATCTTCGATCGCCATATCGTCTCCTTCCTCACCTGAAGCCGGCTCGGTTGAGGTTGCTGGGTCTGAAGTCCTTGTCTTGGACGCTGGAAGCAAGGAGAAGTCGACTGGCTCGGGAGGAAAAATCTTCCGCCTCTTGTTGCGCTCATCATAACCGGGTTCCAGATCAGACAAATCAACCTCATCGGCAATCTTTGTCGCGTACATGCGCGTTTCCTTGATGATCTTGGCATAGTCAGCATCTGGAAATTGCGAGACGTCGACATTGAGCTCAGGAAACCCAACAACCAACAATTCGGGCTTCATGTCAGGATGGTATGACTTGGCAAGCTCTAGGCCACGCATCACTCCTATACGGCATGCCGAGCGCTTTATCAAGCCTACCCAAGCCGGTACGGTTGAAAATAACTTCATCATGTCGGTTAGCTTTGGTGCGACCGCAGGTTGACTCTGAGTTCCGACAATGGACTTTAAAGCCCCTTTGCATAGTTGCTTGATCAGCGTATATAGTAGGGTCAGCTTCATTCCTGGCGACTCCTGGAGAGAAGGATGTTGTTTTCCTATTTTAAGTTTGACAAGTCAGCAAAAATATGCATATATAGTAATGGTCTGAAATTTTCATCTACCAACCGACTTACCAAAGACCGCAGTCACAAATTGGTTAATTCTCCCCTTGAGAGTCTCAATTTTCTTCTCTCCTTCTTAATGTTTCGACGCAGCATCACCAGCAGCTTACATCAGAGCACTCTGGGCCTCGGCGTTGTGGGTCTTTACCACCTCCAACTCTTCTTCCTTTTTCTTCAGCTCGTCCTGAAGTCGGTTAATTTCATCATCAGCTTGTTGCCGCTTCTCAGACTCGGCCCGCAGTGTTTCTTCTAAAAGCTGAGTCGCTTGTCCGGCTTCTAAAGCTAAGGCTTGCACAAAAACCTTCTCCTTTTTAAAAGAGACAAAACAACATGTCCGTACTTACTACAAGTAAATAAACATGTACTTGGGGGCTACATTGGGAGTACATGTATACCTGATAGTGTTGCTTCATACACACGATCAAGTCACGCTAGTGACCAAGACGACTCAGCGAATGTTGGTACAAATCTTCAAAAGAAGCCTTTATGAGGGGCCGAAACCTGGGTAAACTCTTGTGTGCCGTGACTTCACCGACTCTCTCCTCGAATCCACCTCGTACCAAAGGCCCCGCGTTAAGTCCTCCAATGAGGACATCTGTCGTGACTATCCCACGACAACCATACCTACCTATCAAGGCTTTTCCATAGCCTTTCCGAGATACATTGCCATGCAACATTCATCATCACATGACTTGATCTTCATTTCATACATGCTTTTGCTTGATCGAGGAGCCGCATCCTAATTGGGCCTTTCCCTTATCATTGCTACATGACGCGCTAGTATCATTGCATATCCTGCTACACTGGCAAAGGCATACATTTGCATACATCATGATAGTTTTAAGTTCCCTTTATGTTGAGTACTTCTTGTAAAGTGTGAAGATCTTCCATATTCTTCTAAAATATAGAGTGTTGCCCTTAAGTGAGGAAAAGATCCCAAAGAGGACAAAATAAAAGATCCCAAAAGAGGACAAATTAAGATATCCCAAAGAGGACAAATGAGAGATAAATAGAAAGAGCCAATGAGGCCACAAATATAAAAAAAAGAAAAAAGAAATAAAAATAGAGAAGGGGCCAACACTACTATTCATTTTGAAAGATCCACACTCGTACTCCATAGTCATATTTGTACTTCATAGAGATTTTCATATCATTCATGCATAACTATGTGGGGATCCTTACACTTTAGAACTTGGCTTGCATATTCCAAGGATGAGCCTCCTCAAATGAGCTCTAGGTCTTCAAGAGCAAGAAAGTTGGATGAACCCCCGCTAGTTCCATTGTAGAGCTTACCTTAGCTCATATGTGCATCCGTTGCATGGCAATCCCAACTCCTCACATCATATCTATCATTTGGATTTCTCTCGCCTACGATTGTCTCATTGATGTGAGTTTTTTACACCTTTTTATCTTCCTTCCCCATCGTTTTTCTCTTTTCCATCCTAAGTGCCAACACATATTGCTTGCGCTCATCCATTACATGAGTGCTCAAAGTCGAAAGGGAGAGGATCAATTTGACTTGTGCGTGACTAGTGGTCTGGGGACGAGTCAAAATAAGATTCTAAAGAAGACTAAGTGTGAAGTTTTAGTAGATTGAGTTATCAATTAAACTACATAGTATATTTATGCTCTAAAGCCATCTCCCACTTCTTGCACGCAAACACCATTTGGAGACATTCGATTCACGGACAGCGATAGCTCTTGCACCTTTATGTTCTTACTTTGCTAGTTCCAATACTATATATAGACTCTTGTTTGTTATTGTCTTGACTTGAATTTCATATCTTACTTGCTTTACTTTGAAGTTAATAGATGTGTGTTAGCATGTCACCACATAAATTATGTGTGTTATCATTTACCTACTCGAGGACGAGCAGGAATTAAGCTTGGGGATGTTGATACGTCCCAAACGTGTCTATAGTTTTGCTTGTTCCATGATCATTTGGGTGACATTGCTATGTGTTTTGCTACACTTTCATACATTTTTACACATATTTGGACTAACCTACTAACTCAGTGCACCCAGTAGCAGTTTCTACCCATATTTACAGTGCCCAAAAAATCCAATAAAAAATATATAAAAATCAGCATAACGGAAGATATCCAGGGGGGCCACCCCCCTCCCAGGAAGCCACCTGGCCCGGCCATGGCTGGCGCCCTGCCCACAGGCCTCCTGGAAGGAGGACACCTCCCGCAGTGCCCCCCTTCGGACTATATTTACTTCCCGATGCAGAAACCCTAAAAATAGACCCCGCATCGCGATTTTCACCTCTATTCCACCGCCTCCGCGATCCCGAGATCGGGACCACCAGAACACCTCGTCCTGGCACCCTGCCGGAGGGAGGATTGATCTCCGGGAGCTTCTCCACCACCATGAGCGCTTCCCGGATGTTCCATGAGTAGCCCCCATTGGACCATGGGTCCATGAACATTAGTTATGTGATGTATTCTCTCCAATCTTGTGCTTAAATTATTAGCCCTTGTGATTTGCCCTACATGATCAAGGCACTTATGTAATCTTTCTTCTGTTTCTATGATGTGTTTTCTGGGATTCGATGGATTATGAGATTATGTTTAGATTGTGATGAGTTATATATTTGGTTCTCTTTTATATTTTGTTCTTGAGTAACTCTTGCATGTTCTCCATTTCTTTTTATTGCTTTCGCCAAGTAGTAGATAATAAATCCAAGAGGGAGCGTTATGCTTGATTGTGGGTTGATGACCCCCTATGTCTAGCTTGAGGGAAAAAAAACATGAGACTAGGGGATGTGTTGCTGCTACCAGGGAGAAAACAATGGGTCTTGTAACCTCGGTTGCAAGGATTGTTTACCTTACGCAAAGTTTGTTAATGCAGTTGTCTTTTGCTTTGGGTTTATACTTTAAGTGGGACTCGAAACTTAATACCAGCGAGATGTTCTGGATATATATCTCAAGTTGGATGATTAGTGAGTAGATGCTGAGGAATAAACGGTCTACCTGTCTTGGCGTACTGCCCATACTTTTGAGCCTCTAACTTTCTTGAGGCATAGTTAGAATTGAGAAGCGTCTATAATTCTGCCAATTGCCCAAGTAGTAGATAATAAATTGAGAAGCGTCTATTTCTTTTTATTGCTTTCGCCAAGTAGTAGTAGATAATTCTAGTTAGAATTGAGAAGCGTCTATTTCTTTTTATTGCTTTCGCCAAGTAGTAGATAATAAATTGCCCAAGTAGCTTAGTTGTTTTATCGTCTTTTGGGAGAGAGACATCACTAGTGAACATCATAGGACCCCGGTCCATATTTCCAACATTGTTTACACCACAACTTTTTACATCCTTATTTCCTTTCAATTGCCATCACCATCACTATTTCCACCATGCGTTTGATCCTTTGTAAACAAGAAGGCTAGAGAGATTAACAACCTCTTTGAAATCCTTGGGAGCAAAGTTATTTGTTTCTGTGTGCAGGTCCACGTCAACCTCATCTCCATCCAGCAACTTAATATCTGGCGTCATTTACACCTACTTGAATCATTTGGAGTCTGCCGGAGACAAACCTTGGTATCTTCACCGAGGGAAATTTGCTGCTATCTACATCATAACCTTCCACTTGGGGTAACCAACAAGGAGGTGTTATCTACACCCATGTAACGACCCGGTCCCGAAGGGAACCAAGTCTACTGTGCTTCTGTGCTATCCCTGGATCGGTATGCTAGCACACACAGTACTCGATGAAATACCATGAATCACATGTCAAAAAGTAACGTAAATACAAGGTATTTATTACCTTATAGCCTTTGGGATAGAATACACCGCGGAAACAAACAATACATAAGTGGAGTCCCATGAACACCAACGACAAAGTTGAGTGTAGACATCGTAACCCTACATCGCATCACTTACTCGTCATATACAATCCTGCAACACCGAAGGTTACAGCCCAAAATGGGTCAGTACTTTGAATGTACGGCAAATTACTCCCAAAAAAATATATAACAGACCTATCTTCTGACATGCAATTTTGGCTGGTGGTAAAGCTCTAAGTTTCAACTTGCATAAAGCTGATTTTGTCCTACTCAAAGATTATCATAACAATACTACAAAGCTCATAACATGATTGAATTGGTTTCTCCAAGTCAATCTATTCCCAAAGTTGATTAAACCCGATTGATTAATTAAATATGATGAGATCCGTCAACATTCCCACTTCTAGATGCTCAAAGTTGTCCGTAACCGTGGACACGGCTAATCATGATCAGTTTGTACACTCTGCAGAGGTTTGTGCACTTTTCCCCATAAGACTCGACCACCTCCTTTTTAGTTCGTCACACTACATGTTGTATGAGAACCGGAAGGTCGAGACATGGTCTTTTAGAAGAGTTTCCCTCACTCTGGCGGTGCCCATCCCACCTACTCATAACTACGTTCGTAGCACCACCTAGTAAGAGTCACTACAACTAATCAACCAAGCCAGAGCCCATAATAGCTTGTGGCTGCACACGTAAGCTTCTAGTTATGAAAAATATGATTGATCCCTTTAAGCCTGGGTGGCATTCCGCAGTGATTACTGGCCATCTCCAGGTCACTCAAGCAAATCCATTGGTTCCTCCAGGGTGCCCCCAACCATTCCACCCAGGTGGTTCATTAAGATTATCTTGGTCCTGTTTACTACTTAGTCACTCATACCTCATAATGGATCACTTCCCAATCCACGTCTACTTAGCAAAGCAGTATAATTCTACACGGTGGCGACAATGATATAAGGTTCAGACCTACCACAATGAACTACTGGGTGTAATAGCATAGCATAATATATAATCCTATCAATGCATAATATTTAAGTTGTACTACAATGCATATAAAAAATATAGGTAATAGTGGAGCATGATCAAAAGAGTAACTTGCCTGGATCCTGATGATGAAATATTCTACTCGTAGTCATCTCTCCATCTCGTTACATTATATCTAACGGTAAAAGAGAAACACTTCAACACACAACTCAACCCAAAGTGAAGATCCAAATAAGATACAGTTACAACATAAATATTTAGTTATTACTATTAATAAACTAATTACTATGGCATGGATAGGTTGAGATTGGATCAAGTTGGATTGGATTAAAAACATTAAAACGCGTGTTTGTTTCCCTGAATGAATTCCTCATGAACTTGTCCACAATTTTTGTGTAGGTTCTGAAGTGAATTGGTCAAAAGAGTAGATGAGAGGAAAGGAGGAAGAGCTTCAGTTGCCATGGCCATTTTCTTCTGTGTTCACGTACACATGAACGAACGAGAGGAAGAAGACAGCTCGCTCGGGCTATGGGCCTTAGTGGAAATTTGTCCCAAGATAAAGAAAAAGGAAAGAGAGATAGAGGAAAAAATCAGATAGATGACCTCAGTCCAATTGACTTAGGAATCATATTTTTATTATCTGGGTTAAACACTCTCAAATAAAATTGTATAGGCCAAATAAAACATAGAGAGTCCAGGAAAACTATATTTCCCTTTCTGAATAAATTTTAGAAATAGATTTTTATGAAAAAAAACTCATTAACGACATTATTAATATTTTCCAATGCTGTTTTTTTGGAGAAGTCATATTGTCTCCTCTCATTTTATTTATTAAATTATTGGAAATATTTAAATATCTCTTAAACGTCAATATCCAATAAACTCCAAAATAAGAATTCGAGAATGAGTATGGGACAACAATAAATTTAAGAAAGCCATTTTATTCTCACTCGAAAATATTTAATTGTGGTTCGTACCAAATTTCAAAAGGACAAAAGAAAGAAAATCATTCTTTGAAATTTTGAATAAAGTTCACAACCAAAATTTTCATTATTGGATAAATGATTATCCAATTTTATTAAATGGTTTGTAAAGGTTTAAACAAAAGCTCAAGGGAAAAGTTTTTCATTTACCCCAAAATCAAAACAATTCAATTAATATTATATTATTTATTAACATTCCAAAATTTGGAAAATTTTGGGATGTTACAAACTACCACCCTTAAAAGAAATCTTGTCCTCGAGATTTGCAAAGGCTAGAAAGAAATGAGTTAGGCTCGAGGATTTTTGGGTTACTTCCCCATGGTTTTGGCATAACATTATGAGGCTTGCGGTTTATCTTCACTTCTTGTTTGAGCGTTGTATTCCACCGATACAATTCCATATGCTTCCGTTACTTAAATCATATCCCGGGCTCGTAGCTTTAGGCACCAGTTCTGAACCTTAACCAGGGTGTGGTCCGCATCATTTACAGCACCAGGGTGTTAGGGAACTACCACCCTTAGAAGAAAGCTTATGGGGTCTTCAAAATTCTTCATTCCATGATGGTTCTTCATCAAGCTTCTATAGATAAGAATCTGCATCTCCCCAAGGAACAAGTCTTGCAAAAAAATACATGGGTTCCAAAACTAACTATCGAGACGCTCATGGTGGTCAAAATAACTTCCAAATGAAGCTTCTTGAAAATCTTCATGTTTCTTACTCACCGTACAACCTACGTTAGGCACGATGCCTATCTACAAGGGTAATGCGTCTTACCATTCTATGGTTTAGGCTTGTCGCATCGACACTCTACTACATTTTTTGTCTCTCTAATTTACCAATCTAACATACCAAAGTATATAATAAGAGTCTTCGGTATGGGGGCCAATCCATCCCGTACTCAAATCATTACTTCATATGTAGATAGATGAATCACGTATTCGAACACTAAGTCTTTCTCACTCCTCTTAAAGAGGTCTTCACCTGCAAAACTAATAAACATTTTTGGGTGGCGATGATCCTACATTGTTTGTGCTCAAAACTTGCATCCATATAATAGGGAACTTCCGTCCTCAACAATTGTGTTCTCCTTGCAAATGGGAGATTCTTGTCCATTATATATTTTGAATCCACTCTTCTACTTTGACTGGGTCACTGGTCTCATCAAAATATTAATGTCCATCTATGGGTTTCAAGGTTGGTCAGAGATGAGATAGAATTTTAGAGAGAAGAGGAGATGGATACCTACACAACAATTATCAAACAACTAACATACATAATAGACTCGTTTACTACGTTTTCGTCAGGAAGTCTTCATTCTCTTCGGTTCTTGAAAGTCTTCGATACAAGGAGTTTCGTCGATGTGATGGTCTTCTGATACATCATCTGTTGCTCACAACTCTCAAGGTTCAATTAATAATAAATCCTACGAAATACGTATCCCAAAAATACAAATTTAAATTTAACAGTTCAAATGACACCAATCATTAAATCAATAGCGATAACTCCGAGAAAACTCCAAATATCACTCTTAAAGTCAATCAAAACAATTCCTATGGTACCTTCCTCCACATGAGCTCGCATGGTCGGGCACTCTACTCGCACTCTTTCGTTCATTTCACAACTCTCATGGTGGGCACTGATACTATTGGTATTGTGTAATATATTCCTTAACTTCTTCACAAGCATCTTAGTCTTGGATGTACCCGGGTCCTCTATGGGTCTTGAATAATCTTGGGATCTTTAGAGTCTTCAAATTCTTCGAGTCTTCCATACTTCTAATTCACGTTGAAAACATCTATTCTCCGAAATGGTATTGAGTTGTCCAATATCGTGTCCTTCCCGAAGAGACGTAACACAATCCTTCTCAGTGGTCAAAGTGGCATGGGTATAGTCTAACTTGTTAGGGATACGAGGGAGTGTTTGGTAAAACTTAGAAAAGATGAGTAGTAATGGATTTTTTTAAATAATATTTTTAGAGAGTATACTTCCTAATGGCTTTCCAGTATCTAGGGCCACGACCTACAGTCAACATGTGCTCTGATACCATCTTGTAACGACCCGGTCCCGAAGGGAACCAAGTCTACTGTGCTTCTGTGCTATCCCTGGATCGGTGTACTAGCACACACAGTACTCGATGAAATACCATGAATCACATGTCAAAAAGTAACGTAAATACAAGGTATTTATTACCTTATAGCCTTTGGGCTAGAATACACCGCGGAAACAAACAATACATAAGTGGAGTCCCATGAACACCAACGGCAAAGTTGAGTGTAGACATCGTAACCCTACATCGCATCACTTACTCGTCATATACAATCCTGCAACACCGAAGGTTATAGCCCAAAATGGGTCAGTACTTTGAATGTACGGCAAGTTACTCCCAAAAAAATATATAACAGACCTATCTTCTTACATGCAATTTTGGCTGGTGGTAAACTAAGTTTCAACTTGCATAAAGCTGATTTTGTCCTACTCAAAGATTATCATAACAATACTACAAAGCTCATAACATGATTGAATTGGTTTCTCCAAGTCAATCTATTCCCAAAGTTGATTAAACCCGATTGATTAATTAAATATGATGAGATCCGTCAACATTCCCACTTCTAGATGCTCAAAGTTGTCCGTAACCGTGGACACGGCTAATCATGATCAGTTTGTACACTCTGCAGAGGTTTGTGCACTTTTCCCCACAAGACTCGACCACCTCCTTTTTAGTTCGTCACACTACATGTTGTATGAGAACCGGAAGGTCGAGACATGGTCTTTTAGAAGAGTTTCCCTCACTCTGGCGGTGCCCATCCCACCTAATCATAACTACGTTCGTAGCACCACCTAGTAAGAGTCACTACAACTAATCAACCAAGCCAGAGCCCATAATAGCTTGTGGCTGCACACGTAAGCTTCTAGTTATGAAAAATATGATTGATCCCTTTAAGCCTGGGTGGCATTCCGCAGTGATTACTGGCCATCTCCAGGTCACTCAGGCAAATCCACTGGTTCCTCCAGGGTGCCCCCAACCATTCCACCCAGGTGGTTCATTAAGATTATCTTGGTCCTGTTTACTACTTAGTCACTCATACCTCATAATGGATCACTTCCCAATCCACGTCTACTTAGCAAAGCAGTATAATTCAACACGGTGGCGACAATGATATAAGGTTCAGACCTACCTCAATGAACTACTGGGTGTAATAGCATAGCATAATATATAATCCTATCAATGCATAATATTTAAGTTGTACTACAATGCATATAAAAAATATAGGTAATAGTGGAGCATGATCAAAAGAGTAACTTGCCTGGATCCTGACGATGAAATATTCTACTCGTAGTCATCTCTCCATCTCGTTACAATATATCTAACGGTAAAAGAGAAACACTTCAACACACAACTCAACCCAAAGTGAAGATCCAAATAAGATACAGTTACAACATAAATATTTAGTTATTACTATTAATAAACTAATTACTATGGCATGGATAGGTTGAGATAGGATCAAGTTGGATTGGATGGAAATATGACGGCAATCATATATCCGAGGATTGTAAAATCAATTGGATATGTTCGAGGTTGATTATAAAATCAATTGGATGGAGAGTATGTCAAACTCAGTTGGTTTTTCCATATGAATATTTGCATAAGAAATTGATTCTTGGATTGGATTCAAAAAGATCCGATAGAAATCGTGATGATCTTGTTGAGAAGATTGAATTTTTGTAGCCAAATTTATATAAAAAAGAGATATAACTAAAGGGAAGCTAAGACAAAGGTTTGAGGTCAAAATAGTGTATTTATATGATGGAAAGAATGTGACAATTGTCCAAATAGAAAGATTTGATTTTAAGGATCAAATTTGATGAAGAAAATATTCCAAATAAATTATAGAATAATATGTATATCAAATATACTCAAATTATAGAAATAAATTTGAGTTAAATTTTAAATTATCAAAAGTGGAATATTATTGGAAAATAATAAACTACATTTTCCAAGGAATCTTGGGATATAAAATTTGTCGAAATCCGACTTACGGGATAGAAGATATGAATTTCTGAAGTTTGACTACTTTTGCTAAAATGAATTACGGGATTAATAAAAAGGATGCAAAATGGCGAGTTCTGATAGGTCTGTACCCATTCGATTTTTACAAAATAAAATGATGAACAAAGAGGGGAGAAAGGCTCACCGGAGATCTCGCCGGAATTTTGGAAAAAGGTCGTGGGCGTCAATAAACAGCCGAACGGGATAGAGGATGATTTGGGCAACTCGATGGACAAGGTTATAGCTCCAGGTTCGCCCTCGGATAGCGAAGAAGTTCCGTCGGAGTAGATAAGAACGCATGAAGAGCATGATGACTCGGACGGCGTGCTCCGGCCTTGCAATCGAGAGGAAATATATGTCAGAACGGTGCGCAAAGCAACGGAGAAGAAACTAGAGGAAGAAATATGTCATAGGTACCTTCCATGGTGACGCAATCTTCATCGGAAGTGTGGATGTATCCTAACTCTGACGATGAATTGCTAACGAATGACAGGGTTTTGGGGAGGGACTTTCTGCGTGGGGATGTGTGGTTCAAAGGTGTCCTAGGGGCGGTATTTATAGGGTCATGGTAGGTCCATAGAAGGAGAGTGGGCGAGGTTTTGGAAATGGAGTTAATGGCATTCATGGAGAAATAATGGGCATTAAAAGCGAGGTTTTGGAAATGGATTTAATGGCATTCATGGAGAAAATTATGGACAATTAAAAACATTAAAACGCGAGTTTGTTTCCCTGAATGAATTCCTCATGAACTTGTCCACAATTTTTGTGTAGGTTCTGAAGTGAATCGGTCAAAAGAGTAGATGGGAGGAAAGGAGGAAGAGCTTCAGTTGCCATGGTCATTTGCTTCTGTGTTCACGTACACATGAACGAACGAGAGGAAGAAGACAGCTCGCTCGGGCTATGGGCCTTAGTGGAAATTTGTCCCAAGATAAAGAAAAAGGAAAGAGAGATAGAGGAAAAAATCAGATAGATGACCTCAGTCCAATTGACTTAGGAATCATATTTTTATTATCTGGGTTAAACACTCTCAAATAAAATTGTATAGGCCAAATAAAACATAGAGAGTCCAGGAAAACTATATTTCCCTTTCTGAATAAATTTTAGAAATAGATTTTTATGAAAAAAAAACTCATTAACGACATTATTAATATTTTCCAATGCTGTTTTTTTGGAGAAGTCATATTGTCTCCTCTCATTTTATTTATTAAATTATTGGAAATATTTAAATATCTCTTAAACGTCAATATCCAATAAACTCCAAAATAAGAATTCGAGAATGAGTATGGGACAACAATAAATTTAAGAAAGCCATTTTATTCTCACTCGAAAATATTTAATTGTGGTTCGTACCAAATTTCAAAAGGACAAAAGAAAGAAAATCATTCTTTGAAATTTTTAATAAAGTTCACAACCAAAATTTCCATTATTGGATAAATGATTATCCAATTTTATTAAATGGTTTGTAAAGGTTTAAACAAAAGCTCAAGGGAAAAGTTTTTCATTTACCCCAAAATCAAAACAATTCAATTAATATTATATTATTTATTAACATTCCAAAATTTGGAAAATTTTGGGATGTTACAACCCATCAGCATCGTCGCCTCATCCCTCGCTAGTCTCCGTTATTCTGTAGCTCTTGTTTCGAATTGCAAATATGAGCAACCGAACCAGTATCAAATATATCAAATACACCTTTGACATTGCCAGCCTTCTTATCCGCCAAGGACTTGTGGAAGTTTCGCTTTCAATGACCTTCTCCCTTGCAATAGAAACACACAGTGTCCGAGCGGCAGCTGACTTGCCACTCTTCTTGAAGTGTCCCTTTTTGGCTTTAGCCTTCTTGAAACTGGTGGTCTTATTGACCATCAACACTTGATGTTCTTTCTTGATGTCCAGTTCAACATATTTTAGCATCGCGAAAAGCTCATTGGGAGTCTTATTCATGCCTTGCATGTTATAGTTCAGGACAAAGCCTTTGTATCTTGGAGGGAGCGACTTCAGCACCATGTCAGTGATTACCTCATCTGGGATCACACATCCCAACTGAATTAGGTGTTGTATATAGCCTCCCATTGGTACAACATGTTCACTGACCTGTGCTCCTCCATCTTACATTTATAGAACTTATCAGACATATCATATCTACCAGTGCGGTTCTGAGTCTGAAACATGGTTTTCAGCTCTTGAACCATCTCATAGGCATCGTGATCTTCAAAACGTTTCTGGACATCAGTATCTAGAAACATGTATATCAAATATACCTTTGACATTGCCAGCCTTCTTATCCGCCAAGTACTTGTGGTAGTTCTGCTTTCAATGACCTTCTCCCTTGCAGTAGAAACACACAGTGTCCGAGCGGCAGCTGACTTTCCACTCTTCTTGAGGTGTCCCTTTTTGGCTTTAGCCTTCTTGAAACTGGTGGTCTTATTGACCATCAACACTTGATGTTCTTTCTTGATGTCTACTTCATCAGATTTTAGCATCGCCAAAATCTCATTGAGAGTCTTATTCATGCCTTGCATGTTATAGTTCAGGACAAAGCCTTGTAGCTCAAAGGGAGCGACTGCAGCACCCTGTTAGTGATTAACTCATCTGGGATCACACATCCCAGCTGAATTAGGCGTTGGATATAGCCTCCCATTGGTACAACATGTTCACTGACAGAGTTGTGCTCCTTCATCTTACATTTATAGAACTTATCAGACATATCATATCTGCCAGCGCGGGTCTGAGTCTAAAACATGGTGTTCAGCTCTTGAACCATCTCATAGACGTCATGATGTTCAAAACGTTTCTGGACATCAGTATCCTCGTTTATAGAACCTCTACACCACCTTGCATCTACAACTATTGCTAACTCATAGCGATAAAGTAATGCAATTACATGGCTTTTGAAGGTTACACGCAGGTCATACAATAATAATTAAGCCAACGATATGGCTCTTGCCGGTTGCCGTACTCATCGACATGCAAGTCGTGAAACATTACAAAACATGATCATCTCATACATCACAACTATATCATATGAACAGTTTGGGCTATACCACATCACAAGCAGCCCTGCAAAAACAAGTTAGACACCTCTCCCTTATTATTTGCAATTTTACGTGGCTTCTAGGGTTTTGCATAAGAACTGTTCTTACCTACACAAAAACCACAACGTTGATATAACAAATTTCTTCTTAATCTCATAAGATCCATCCTTTGAAAATCTGGTTAATACTATGGTAAGAGCGACTGACACCCGCAAGCCGCATGTGCAATACAAGTTGCATGTCAAGTGCGGAACCAGTCTCAATACGAAGATTAAAAAGTTGGTTCAGGCCGCTGCATCAAACCATACCACAACACCAAAAATACACATGGGAGGGTAGGAACAAGAAGATCAACGCCCACAAGTCATTGTGTTCTAACCGTACAAAGCATCTACACATATAACTAGCCCTTATACCACTGTAGGAGATTGCGCCATAGAAAACAAAAAATTCTCTGACATGCGGAAGCAACACCCAAGATCCAATCTTGAAGATGCTAGTAACGAGGAGAGTAGATCATCATACCCTCGAAGAACACCCGTGTTGAACTTTTATTTCAACGCAACTTGGTGAAGTTGATGGTGAAGTTCGATTCGATCAGTACTGCATACGAGCAGCACCTCCAGAGGCTTGCACACGTATAGCTCGATGACGTCTCCTTCTTCTTGATCCAGCAAGCGAGAAGGACAAATAGATGGGATCAATTCCAGCAGCACGACAGCGTGGTGGTAGATATAGCGGAGAGTTTCCTACGGGAAGAGCTTTGCCAAGAAATGCACATGAAGGAGGAGGAGGTGTGGAAGAACTTGGACATTCTTGGTGAGCCTGTCCCATCTCTTATATAGGCAAGGAGGTTGTAGCCACTTCAATTCCCAAGTGAAAATCCCTCTCTCATTTAAAAGATGCTAACACCTTTCTTTTAAGAGTGGTAACCCTCCCACCGAAGGGCTTCCCATTTATTGGGATAATTAACCAAGGAGGGCTGGTCACATGGACTAGTGGACCACCCTTGGTCATCCAAAACAGGTGGGCCCCATAGAGGGACCCTCTAGAACCTTCTAAAACATTCTGATACTACCGATAATATCCTAAACTTTTCCGGAACCCTGAAATCAACTTGCCATATATAAATCTTTACCTCCCGACTCTTCTGGATCTCCTCGTCATGTCTAGGATCTCATCCGAGACTCCGAACAATATTCTAACAACATTAATAAAATTATCCCAGAGCTATTCTAGCGTTCCCAAACGTTAAGTGTGTGACCCTATGGGTTCGAGAACGTGCAGACATGATCGATACATCTCTCTGATCAATAATCATTAGAGGGACCAGGATATCCATAATGAATCCCACACATTCAACGAATATTTTATCGATTGAACCACTATGTCGTGGACTACTATAATCCATACACAATTTCCTTTGTCACACGATATTTTACTTACCCGAGATTCGATCGTCGGTATCGCTATACCTAGTTCAATCTCGTTACTGGTAAATACTCTTTACTCGTTCTGTAATACAAAATTCTTTGTGACTAACTCATTAGTCACGTGCTTGCAAGCGTTACCGAATGTGCATTACCTAGTGGGCCCAGAGTATATCTCACCATCACACAGAGGGACAAATCCCAGTCTTGATTCATGTAATTCAACAAGTAATTTTAAAGATACACATAAGGCCTCATTATGATCACCTTGTCACGATGTGATGGTTGATGTCCCCAAAGTATTCTTTCGGTACCCGAGAATAACATAATCTCATGGTGTAAGAAACATGATACTTGACAACAAAAGGCATGGAAATATAAACTTAATGAAACGATCAATATTGTTATGCTTAGTTGGCTTTGTCCATCATGTCATTCTTCTAATGACATGATCCTGTTAACTTATTAACAACTCATGCTCATGGTTAGAAACCATAACCATCGTTAATTAACGACCTAGTATAGTAGAGCCTTACTAGGGATGCGGTGTTGTTTTTTCAACCACACATGCATTATGTTTCCGGTTAATACAATTATAGCATGGAAAATAAACATATATCATGAACACGGAAATATGATAATAATTTTTTTTATTGCCTCTAGGGACTATTTCCAACTTTATGGACCTATTATAGTCCGGAACCGGCGATCCCAATGGTGACAGCTTGGGACAGCAAAGGGGATGGACTATGCTTTTATTGGGAAGTACTACCCCCTGCTAAGATTATCCAATTGAGGAGTTATATTATTAATTTTAAACAATTGGCTAATGAACACGTTGCCCAAGCTTGGGAACACATGAAATCTCTTGTTAAGAATTACCCTACGCATGGTTTAACTACTTGGATGGTTATCCAAACTTTTTATGCAGGCTTGAACTGTACCTCGCGGAACTTGCTAGATTCGGCCGCGGGAGGAACCTTTATGTCAACTACACTTTGTGCTGCCACAAAACTTCATGATGAGATGATGAACAACTATGCCCAATGGCACACCGAAAGAGCTCCAACAGGTAGGAAGGTAAACTCTGTCGAGGAGATCTCCTCCCTAAATGAAAAAGTTGACTTGATTACGTCTCTACTTACCAAGCAATGTCCTATTGATCCTCATGATGTTCCTTTAAATTCTTTGATTGCTCAAGATCAAGTAGATGTGAACTTTATCTCTAGAAACAACTTCAATAACAATGCTTATAGGAGTAATTTTGGTAGCAATCCTAGACCGTTCCCCTCCACCAACTATGGGAACAATAACACTTATCCTAGCACCAAAAACTCCACTTCTGAATTAGAGAGTATGCTTAAAGACTTTATCACTACCCAAAAATCCTTCAACAAGAGTGTAGAGGAAAAACTAGACAAATTAGATAACCTCTCGTCGAAGGTAGAAAATTTAGCCCATGAAGTAGAATTGGTTAAAATTAGAACTTCTCCTCCTGAGGAGAGGAAGGTCACTCCTATGAATGCCATCCAAGTGCAAATTAATGAAAACATTAGGATGATTTCTAAACTTAAAGAGAGATGGGCTAGAGAAAAGGAGGAAGAAGATAGAATTAATAGCCTTCTTACACACCATACCTTTGCTACTTTCCAAGTGGTTGAGGATATCCAAACTTTTAGCACCCAATGCACCCCTAGTCCCATAGGACCTATTAATGGTGATGCTATGACCTCAACCGTAGAAGAAGAAATTCCTATGACTATAGAAGCTACCAAACAAGTGAGCCTAAAGGACACCACTACTACTTTACTTGATAGTAGTGACCTTGATTTTGATAATTTCACCCTTTCTGAAGTTATTCGTTTCCTTCACAAGATGTCTAGAGACCCCCACACTAGCACACTTAATCTTGCCTTCACGGAGCATATCACTAATGCTCTCATCAAAGCTAGGGAGGAGAAGCTTAGGATAGAAGCCTCCATACCTAGAAAGCTAGAAGATGTTTGGGATCCTATGATTAAAATTAAGTTGAATAACTTTTCTTGCTATGCTTTATGTGATGTTGGAGCTAGTACCTCTGTTGTGCCCAAAAGAATGTATGATATATTTGAATTGAAACCTTTTGATCCTTGTTCTTATGGTGTTCGTCTTGTCGATTCTTCCGTAAAGAAACCTTTGGGGAAGATCGATGATGTTCTTATCATTGTCAATGACAATTATGTTCCCGTTGATTTTACTATCATGGACATTGAATGTGAACCTTCTTGTCCAATTATTTTGGAACGTCCTTTTCTTCGCACCGTGGGTGCTGTTATTGATGTGAAAGAAGGGATAATAAAATTACAATTCCCTCTCAAAAAAGGGATGGAACACTTCCCTAGGAAAAAGATTAAGTTGCCTTTTGAGTCCGTCACACAGGCTAGTTATTTTCTTGAAAAGACTTGATCTATTTGCATTAAGCCTAGCTAATGGCTTCAAAGAAGCGCTGTCAGGAAGCAGCCCGCAACGAATTTAGGATTTCCTTTTTGTTTTTCTTCTGTTTTTAGTGGTCTTGATGATTGTTACTACTGTAGAAACACCATTGTATCTTTACTTTTCAAGCTTTGTGCCATTTATAGCCTCATATGACAAGGGAAGTGAAAGTTGTGACATGCTGTCGAGAAAACAGATTCTGTCCTCGTGACAAGAAAAATCACAAAAAAATCCCAGTTAATATTTTCGAGCTGAAAGTTTTACACAATGTGCTCTATACAATTACAGAACTTTCTTATGTTCTGAGTTTTTTTATTTGAGTTAAATAAGTATCCCTCAATAGTTCTTTACTAACTGCTGGTCTGTTTTTCACAGATTCTGTCCTATTTTGCCTTTTCTTCGTTTCGCAAACTTTAAGCTTGCTTTTTCTTTGCAAAAACTTTTTGGAAATCTTGAGAAACAGTAGCCCTTCAAGAATATCTTTATTTCCAGTAGAGAAAATTTAATTTATTATGGGTACTAACCTCGCTGATCAGATTATGATGAGTTATGTATGAAGGGAGTTTTCAAGTGTGCGAGGGAAGATGATGAAAGAAGATTCAGGAGTGTCAAGCGCTCAAGCTTGGGGATGCCCCCATGCATCCCCAAGAAATATTCAAGGAGACTCAAGCGTCTAAGCTTGGGGATGCCCCCGTGCATCCCCTTCTCCATCAACAATTATCAGTTCGTCTCTCATTTCACTATATTTTTATCACTCGTTATGTGCTATGCTTGGAGCGTCTCGCTCTTAGGTTTTATTTTTTAGTTTTCTTTAGCTTAGCTTGCTGTTCATAACAAGTTAGAACCCAGCTTTCTTTGTGTGGGAGATAAACACGCTCCACTTCCAAAATCTAGAACACAACATAGGACTTTGATGTGTGTGTTCTTTATCTTTTTCATAGTTACTGCCATGTTTAGCTCTTAATTTTCATGATTATATTTCTAAAGATCTTTTTTAGTTTGTTGCTGGAACTCTCTTGAGTTTTCATGTTTATCTTGTTTACAGAGTTTTCCTATTGCACTTAGTTTTGTGTCTTGACTTGGAGTAGGTAATTGAGGTTGCTATTCAGTTGTAGTAGTAACTTGCAATACTTTTGAGGTATTGTTTCGAGTAATGTTTGGAATTTTGGTGTCAAGAGCTTTAGCCTATTAGTGATAGAAGTCGTATTTTGGGCAATCCGTGTTTATCTTCAAAACTTACAGATTAGTTGAGAACTTTAGCTACTAGATGGATCACTACTCTTCTGAGGGGTCGAATATTAGAGTACACTCGCGTACCATGAGTCGAGGATGCGCAAGGATAACCAAACCCCCATACACTCCTCCTCGGGGTACTTGTCTCTTTGTGAACTTCCTTATTAGATTGAGAGTTATCGATATTAAGTGCATGAGTTCTTCGGACTAATGTAAGTATTTGAAAGTTTACACTTCCACCTTCCCATATTTTTCTAGCCTCTCATGTGCCGTGCATTTCTTTCTTCTCACTCCAAGAGTTGGCGTCCAACTTCGCCGGTACATCCAAACCCTTGGCATGATACGCTCTGTCATCATAAACCTCCTTATATCCTTCCTCAAAACAGCCACCATACCTACCTACCAAGGCATTTCCATAGCCTTTCCGAGATATATTGCCATGCAACATCCATCTTCTCATGACTTGATCTTCATGTCATACATGCTACTTGCTTGATCGATGAGCCGCATGCTAGTTGGGCTTTGCCCTAATGATTGCTACATGACGCGCTAGTATCATTGCATATCCTGCTCCACTGGCAGAGGCATACATTTTCATACATCATGATAGTTGCATCTTCTTTATGATTTGAGTACTTTGTAAAGTGTGAAAGATCTTCTATACTCCTTGTAATATATAGAGTGTTGCCCCTAAAGTGAGGAAAAGATCCCAAAGTGGAAAAAATAAAAGATCCCAAAGAGGACAAATTAAAAGATCCCAAAGAGGACAAATGAGAGAAATAGAAAGAGCCATTGAGGCCACCAAAAAATACAAAAAAAAGAAAAAGAGAAAAGAAATAAAAATAGAGAAGGGGGCACACTACTATTCCTTTTGAGAGATCCACACTCGTACTCCCTCTTATATCTTGTACTCCATAGAGATTATCATTCATGCATATAGCTACGTGGGAACCTTCACACTATAGAACTTGGCTTGTATATTCCAATGATGAGCCTCCTCAAATGAGCTCTAGGTCTTCTTGAGCAACCAAGTTGGATGCATCCCCACTAGTTCCATTGGATAGCTCACCTTAGCTCATATGTGCATCCGTTGCATGGCAATCCCTACTCCTCACATCATATCTATCATTTGGCTTTCTCTCGCCTATGATTGTCCTCATTGATGTGAGCCCTTCACAACTTTTTTGTCTTCCTCTTCCACCATATTCTCTCTTTTCCATCCTAAGTGTCAACTTTCTTTCTTACGCTCATCCATTGCATGAGTGCTCAAAATGTCGAAAAGGAGTGGATCATTTTGACTTGTACCTGGCTAGTGGTCTGGGGATGAGTCAAGATAAGATTCCAAAGAATACCAAGCGTGAAACTTTAGTAGATTGAGTTCTCAACACAAAAATACTTTTCTCTCGTATATCCCTATCCCCTTTCTTGCACGCAAACACCATTTGGATACATTCGAGTCACGGACAGCGAGAGCTCTTGCACCTTTATGTTCTTATGTTGCTTGTTTCAATGCTAAATATAGACTGATTGAGGCGGGGTGTCCCGATCTTTCGATGAGAGATAACTATCGATTTTGTGGAGACGACTCTGACGATCCGACTACGAACGTGCAACAACGTCGCGCCTTAGCAATCGCTAAACCAATCTCCGGAGGTTATTGACCACGTCGGAGCACGATCAACCTGACCACGAAGGTCTAGTGCCTGGAAGCAATCGAAGAACAAGCAAGAACTATGATAAATCAATCTGAATATTGCGAATATGTAGATGAAGTATAAATAAAGTTGGGATTCCGAAAGCGGTCTTGATCTGTTCGTTGGACACAAACCGAGTACACGAAGATGCAACAATTAGCCAAGCAGTCTTTTTAACTAAAAGAAATCCAAAGAAAAACCCTAGGGGTTGATATACTTATATAGGACTAAAGGGTGGAGGCCAAGGGGGTGGAAGGACGTCCCAAGGAGTCCTAAAACTAAACCTAGGTCGTACAAGGCACTTGAGCCCATGTGGAGGTGATGCAACACCTATTGAGTTGGACTTTGATTCGGATTCTGCTGCTGGGTCGCACCAGTTTTGCAATATCTCCATGCTCCGAAGGAATTTGAAGGTGAAACCAATTGCATTGGAAACTAGACGAGATAAGCTATCACCAGAAAAAAGAATCACCCAATTTGGAGTTCGTATGTAGAAACAGCGGCTGTTTGAAGTTGGTTATATCTCTGCAGTCCGAATCTGAGTCCATGACGTGAAAGACTTGGTCTCTATCTTCTCTTGGCCCAAAAGTAATGTGAAATAACTTCTTGCACAGCACACAATCATGCCCCTTTGTATTGACTTCATTTCTTGATCAAATATAGTGGAATTAATGGTCATATCCATGATAATTATGTCCTCATCATCTTCATGCTTGAACATGCTCCAATGCTCATCCTTCTTGTCCATGCTAGGTCCTTCATTTGTCAGCAACAGAAATATATCGACGTTAGGCAGCATCATATTCACATGAACATTAGAAACATTACCAAGAAGAGAAAGTACCTGATAATTTAATTGGTGTGCACGATCTCTCGTAATTGGTTCAGTAGGTATATTAGCAGGGGTTGTGGCTGTAACTATGGTAGTCATGTCCTCATCATAGACACTTGCCTGTTATGACTTGAATTGAATTACATGCCTTGATTACTTTACTTAAAATTTCTTATATGGTTTTTAGCATGTCACCTCAGAAATTATGCTTTAATCATTTACCTACTCGAGGACGAGCAGGAATTAAGCTTGGGGATGTTGATACGTCCAAAACGTATCTATAATTTCTGCTTGCTCCATGCCTCTTTTGTGTGATATTGCTATGATATTGATGAACTTACATACCCTTTTGATCATATTTGGACTAACCTACTAACTCAGTGCACCCCAGTGCCAATTCCTGTTTTCTGCTATTTTTCTATTTCATGTTTCCCCCATATTAAAAGTGCTCCAAAAATTCGGGAAAAATCCCATAAAAATCAGCGTAGAAGAAGCTTCAAGAATCACCGAGGGGGGGGAGCTAGAGGGGACCCACCAGGGCCCCAGGCGCCCTCCCGGCGCGCCCTAGGGTGGGGTCGCGCCAGGGGGCCGCCTGGACCCCTGGTGGCCCCCTTGGCTGCCCCCCTTTGCCCATATAATCCTCGTGACGTGAAACCACCGTGACGGGAACCCTTTTACGCGATCTCTCCTCTGTTCCGCCATCGCCGCGCTTCCAAGATCGGGAGCACCGGAAGACCTCTTCCCGATGCCCTGCAGGAGGGAGGAACCACCTCCGGGAGCTTCTCCACCACCATGGATGCTTCCCGAATGAACCGTGAGTAGTCCACCTTGGACCATGGGTCTATGATCAGTAGCTATGTGATGTTCTCCTCCCCTCTTTGTTCTTCATGGATTAGACCTCGTGAGCTGCCCTACATGATCGAGGAACATATGTAATATTTCTGCTGTTGGTATACTGAGTTTGCTGGGATCCGATGGATTATGTGATTATGTTCAGATTGTGTTCGATTAATATATTTTATTCTCCTCTTTTATATTTATGTTCTAGAGTAATTCTTGCATGTTCTCCGTTGCTGTTTATTGCTTTGGCCAAGTAGTAGGTAGTGACTCCAAGAGGGAGCATTATGCATGATTGTGGATTCATGCCCCCCGATGACTAGCTTGAGTGACAGAAACATGAGTCTAGGGGATGTGATGTTGCCATAAGGGGGAAAACAACGGTGCTTGTACTTGCGGGTGCAAGGATTGTTTACTTTACGCAAAGTTCTTTAATGCAGTTTTTCGTTGCTTTGAGTTTACACTTTGGGTGGGATTCGCAACTTAATACCAGCGAGATGTTCTGGATAGATATCTCAAGGTGGATGATTAGTAGGTAGATGCAGATGGATTTCGGTCTACTTGTCTTGGCGTACCGCCCATGCTTTTGAGCCTCTTCCTTTCTTCATAGCATAATTAGCATTGGCTTGCGCACATAATCTTGTCAATTGCCCAGCTGTAATTTGTTTACCTCGCATGGTTATTTTATCGTCTTTTGGGAGAGAGACATCACTAGTGAACATCATAGGACCCCGGTCCATATTTCCAATACTGTTTACACCCACTATCAATTACTGATTTATTTACTTTTCCGTTGCTATCACTATCATTATTATCCCGTGCGTTTTATCCTTTGTAAACAACAAGGCCGGAGGAATTGACAACTCCTCTGTATTCATTGGGAACCAAAGTTATTTGTTGTGTGTGCTGGTCCAGGTGAAGTTAGCAACCTTGAGTTATGAACGGCGCCATTGTTCACTTCACCACCTTCTTGTATCTGCTGGAGTCCTATTGGTTCGACATTCAACCTTAGCATCTTTGCTAAGGGAAACTTGCTGCTGTCTACATGTCAACCTTCCACTTTGGGTAACCAACGAGAGGGCGTTAATTCGTACCATCATAGCCCAAACCAAGGAGTACCAGGGTAACATCGTAGCATCCTAAGCATGCATACTAAGCAGGGTTGAGCAACGAGAAATAGTAACATAGCAGTACATGGTTTGCTGGGAGGGGACATAGCTGTATCGGTTTAAGAGAGGCTGTAAAAATGTGGTAGGATCAAACAATTCACACCGAAAATAAATTTTTTATTTTTTGTGAAATCTGGGCTGTTACATAACTGGCCCCCTCACATGTGGGCAGCCCCTAGCTCACCAGTGTCGACCAACAGAGAAACCATGTCTCCGCTGGCCCAAGTTGTTTTAAAGGATGTCTGCTAGGAGCGACCTGACATGCACATATGCATGGTTTTCAAATGGTAAATCATCTTGGGCCACCACTTGAAATGTTTGAAGCTAGGTAGGAAAGAAGAGGGGACCCCATAGAATCCCACACACGGTTAGGCACACTCGTCAAGGGACACAATACCCGGAACTCGGGTCCTAGGTGACAAGAATGGAACAAAGCATCGAGGCGGGATAGCCTGGACCTTCCATCCTTCCTCGAGTATAGTCAACATTATAATAATCACATCATCCACAATAATATAATAGTGTGATAGCCCAATCCAAGGAGTAATAGGATAACAATTGATACCATCATAAGCATGCATACTAAGCAGTGGTTAAGCAAGAAAGGTACATGGCCAAACAAAGGTTTGCTGGGATGTGGGGAACATGGTTGTTTTGGTTTATTTGAGAGGCGTAAATATGAGGTGGTAGGATCAAGCAATCGTCCTATCCTATACCTAGGCACAAGTGAGTTGAAAGTTATAAGAATGATATATGCTCCACCTTACCTGATGAGAATACGAAACTGAAGGTGTAGTCGATCGCAAGATCGCAACGTCTCCGAGAGTGACCATGGGAGCACACAAGAAGGAAACATTAGAAAGGAAATCAACGATCAAGCATCTATTACAATGAAGCAATCACCAGCAAGCAACATCAAGAAGGAAAAACAAGGCACGACACTAAGATATCACATCTATCATCGAGAGCGTTTACTAACAAGTTAAGTGAGGTATCGGTCACAAACGACGATACCGCACATTTAACATGGTTCAAGTTGTTTAGTTACACAATATGAGCAAATGTTGTTAACATGGCATCACATACAAGCATGGCAAGAGGTGAAGCATAAATAAACTATATAATCTAGTCACTTTAAGTGGGGGGGGGGTAAAACCTATACATGGCAACTATTACGGAATCCACGATAATTATTGCATTTGGTACTGTTCTGCCCTAAACATAATTGTATTATTTTATTAGCAAGAAAGTGTGGCATATTCACAACCTACATGAAATTCTAGTCATGTTACATATAAGAAACATTTTAAACGAAGCAACGGTTAAAAAGTTATTAAATAAACAGTTTACGATTAAAAAGATACAAGCAACACAAGTTATGAACACAATCTGCCAACATCAGGTAGCACACTTCAGAGCGATGAACCAACATGATAGATGTTGGAAACATGCACCAAAATGATGTGGATCAACAGTAGACATGACAAGCATGACATGGCATCAAGGTTTCATGTATATGAGCATCAAGAATAAGTAATTATAACTCATGCAAAATGCTAAAATATGCTACTGGTTTAGGACTTAGTGAAATCAGGAAAAAATGGAAAAAGGTTAATAACATGCTCTCTAAGCAACCGGTAAAGCAATATCAAACAAGCTCTGAAATGAACATGAAATACATCTACAGCAAGCCTACATGATGCTCATGAGTTCATACATTGCACTTATGGTCAAAGGACCCATGGATGAAAAGATATAAAGCATGCGAGACAGCTAAGCTATATTCCAGACTTAGTAGAAATTCAGGATAGTTGACAACAAACAGCAAGTATGCACCTTGGGAGCTCAAGAACTATATGACCAGTAATGATATCATGGCATAGCCATATATAGCATGAAAGTAAACATGACAAGGAGAAATTCATTACATTGGA
Source organism: Bromus sterilis (assembly GCA_950022295.1). Lineage (NCBI taxonomy): Eukaryota > Viridiplantae > Streptophyta > Magnoliopsida > Poales > Poaceae > Bromus > Bromus sterilis. Next base: position 150,433,273 of record OX465599.1, on the reverse strand, counting down.
GCTAAAGCATATGGCGCATGGATCATTAACTATAAGGCAGTGAAGTAGGCAACTTTATACCAACAGCAGCACTAATTATCAGGTACACCACTTTCGAGCAAGATATGAAATAGCAACAACAAGTAAGCATGGAAAATGAGTGCATCTCATTGAACTACACATGATGCTTAAGAAGTACAAGAAAGAATGGCTGGCATAGGCATGATGGGTGGGATGCAAACATCAACCAAACTTTGCTAAAAATAACAATTGCATTAGTTAACAGCAAGTAGCAGTGTTAGGCAAGTAATTGCATCAACAAGATGACCTGAAATGACTAAACTCACTAAAGCAATATTGTATATCACATCAAGCAGAACAAATTTCATGTTGGGCGTAAAATCATCGGCATACGGTTCTTACACAAATTACATTGCAAAACAGAGAAAAATAACTAAAAAGAGGACTTAGCAAAAAAACTGAAAAAAAGAAAAGGTAAAAAAGAGGTGGCGGGCTCACCCTTGCTAGTCCGAGCCCAACCGCGGCGGTGAGCGGCGGTTCGCGCAGAGGTGCTCATGGCGAGAGGAGACATGGGCCGTGCGGGGCGAGGTGGGCTGCGGTGGCTCACTGGCCCACGTGGCCGCGATGGTTGACGCCAGACCGATACGATATGGATCGGGTCGCCGCCGCCGGTGGTGCAGGCGAGGCGGCCGGCCGACGAGGGAGCGCGGCGGTCGGTAGGATCCTGGAACGGTGGGTAGCGGAGCAGGCGCTTGGCGGCGGCGCGGTTCGAGGGGACCGGGCGGTGCAACGACCTTCGCGCCGGCGTCCATGGCGTCCCGAGCGAACTCTGGCTCATCCTTTCCATGGTGCGGGAGCCGCCAGCAGGTCCTGTGAGGAGGATAGGGGGAAGGGGTGAGGCGGAGGAGAGAAGAGGTGCGCAAGGGGGTGGCTCACTTGGGCGACAGTCGGTGGAGGCGCGGCTCGCCGGCGCGTGGCGACGGCAGCGCACGGGCGGTGCAGGCTGGCCACGGGCTTCCAGGCCCGGATTGGCCGACGGTGCGGGTTCCGAATCTATTGTGGGATGGCTGAGGGAGACGTGGCGTGATCTGGGCTGCCAGTTGCCCAGATCTGAGGGTTGTGGGAAGTTTGGATCTTGGGTTTCGGATTTGGGGCAAGGTGGGTTGATCTGGCAATTTTTGGAGGGGTTGGCTGCAAAAATGGACTAGGGGGAACCCTAGAAGGGCTAGGGGAGAGTGGTGGTCTATTTATATGCTGGCCTTGCTAGCAGGTTTACACAAACGCCCCCGATTTCTCTCTCTCGCGCGTCCGGCGATTACGTTTCTGACCGCCGGGAGTCCATATGACCTCCAATACGGACGAAACCTCGAACGACGCGCTCAGCTCAGCGACCCGGTCACTTCTACCTCACTTTGATACAGTTCCAAGAACATTTTCCGCCGCCCAATAAAATAATCTGATTATTAAATAAACTGGGTTTTCCTTCTGATGGCGATGGCTGGACTTGTGCCGGATGTTGCAACGGTGCTCGGGTGAACCCGGTGTCGCAAAAGGTCGTGTGCCATAGTGGAGAGGCTCGGTCACGCATACTGATACGAGAAGGAGGGGGGAATATAATCACCAATTAATAAGTCGGCGAAGCAAATACTCCAAACAATTCTAACAAGAAACAAAATAAAGCAACAAACAATTTCTTTTAATTTGGGTGAAAATCTCGGGCTGTTACAATACAACACCACCAACAAGGGATCTCGTCCTGAGATCCTAGACGATCCGAGGGAGAGGAGGGGAGAGAAACAAAGATGACGATCTTCAACACCACCATCAAGGGACTCTGCTCCATGTTGAACGATGACCTCCGTCGAGAAACTTTCCGCAGAGAGACGACAACGTTGGAGGACGAAACCATCAGGTGTCAAGAGGAAGAACAACAACGAGAACCGGATCAAAAGGATAGTGTTCCCACTCAAGATCGTGAAGACACAAGGGAAGAGGATGGAAGGCAAGGAATGACCAAGATGTTATCCGGAATCGGAGAAAACTAAAGGTACTACAGGATTTCCCAAACCTAAGATCGGAATCGAGACAATACGCTGAAAGAAAGGCATTGTAACTATTCTGAAACTCCACACACTCGAGATCCTAGAGTTTGAAGGGGATAATGCGAGAATAAAACACTTCCGGCACTTGTCCTGACCAGAGCAAGAATAAGGAGTAAAAGATTCCTACTCTCCGATAACTAACTTAGTAACTATAAAATAGTTTTTGTCTAGACTCGACTTCGGCCAGAAAAGGGATCCTACGATCGGTAAGGCTCTGATACCAAGTTTTAAGGCCCGATATGCGGTACTGTTCCAGATCTAGATGTTTCCATTCAGATCCGGGGACGAAGCACATATCGGTCCCACCACGACATATGACAATGCCATATGCCCCGGATTTCCATCATGATATCACAGCATTACAGCTACAAGGATAAAACATCTCATACAATCGGCATACAACTGCTTTAATACAGTACATCAAGGCAAGATACATGTTTGAGTATAGACTACAATCAAATGCCTAATGGCAATGATAAAACACACCATTCCCGTAACCACACGGGTCCAAGGTCTCTGCCAGGATCCGCCTAACTAGTCGTCATCGACTCTCCACGAAGGCGTCCAGAAGAAGGATTGTCGAGCTCCTCTGAAGTCCAAGATCGTTCGCATAACGTGCGTAAGAGAGAGAAGAAAGGGGTGAGCTATATCAACAAGTCTTGTAACTAACTTCTCACGGTAAGATGGGGATAGTGGTGAGGTTGTAGCCGCACTAGCAATATATGAGTGGCTAACGTTCTATTCAGAATAAGATGAGAAGACAAGCCTTCGATGAGGAATCGCCTCCAACAGGTCTTGCTATCAGCTACTTACGCAAACATAACACCTACTCTATAATTGTCCTTCCCTTCGCATCCCAACGAAGAAGAAGCAGTTAAGGCACACACACATTGATCAAGTTATTAAGATTATCTCAGTTGTTGTTGTCAATGAACAAGGAGTAGGTCTCACGTCTTTCTGAACCGTGGACACGGCTTCTAGAAAATAATGAACCATGCAGGGGTGTACCAACTGGCCATTATAAGCTCTGCATGTATGTCGGCTGTCTCAATCGGGCCCTTTAAAGACACTCATTAAAGAGTCGTTCTGAGAGATTCGGACGTCATAATCCCTCTAACTAACAATGAACAAATCTGGGTGGCCCCCGGGGAGTCAACACCCAATCCAAAAGCCGGCCACGCTCTCGGATCGGACTCTTCCATTTGGCTAAGGTCGAGGTAACTGGTCCCCTCACATATTGGAAGCCCCCTAGCTCACCAGTGTGGACCAACAGGGAAACCACGTATCCGCTGTCCCAAGTTGTTTTAAAGGATATGTTCTACGAGTGACCCGACAAACACATATGCATGGTTTTCAAATGGTAAATCATCTTGGGACAGCACTAGAAATGTTTGAAGCTAGGTAGGTAAGAAGAGGGGACCCCATAGAATCCCACACGCGGTTAGGCATGCGATTCAAGAGATACAATACTCGGAACTCGGGTCTTGGGTGACTCGAATGGAACAAAGCATTGAGGCGGGATAGCATGGACCTTCCATCCTTCGTTGACTCTAGTCAACATTATAATAATCACACCATCCACAATAATATAATAGTGTGATAGCCCAATCCAAGGAGTAACAGGATAATAGTTGATAGCATCCTAAGCATGCATACTAAGCAGTGGTTAAGCAAGAAAGGTACATGGCCAAACAAAGGTTTGCTGGGATGTGGGGAACATGGTTGTTTGGGTTTATTTGAGAGGCATAAATATGAGGTGGTAGGATCAAGCAATCGTTCTATCCTATACCTAGGCACAAGTGAGATGAAAAGTTATAAGCATGATATATGCTCCCCCTTACCTGATGAGAAGACGAAACCGAAGGTGTAGTCGATCGCAAGCTCGCAACGTCTCTGAGAGTGACCGCGGGAGCACAAAAGAAGGAAACACTGGAAAGGCAATCGATGAGCAAGCATCTATTACTACGAAGCAATAACTAGCAAGCAACATCAAGAAGGCAACACAAGGCACGTCACTATGATATATCATCTATCGTCGAGAGAGTTTACTAACAGATTAAGTGAGGTATCGGTCACAAACGACGATACCGCACATTTATCATTGGTTCAAGTTGTTTAGCTACACAACATGAGCAAAGGTTGCTAACATCACATCACACACAAGCTTGGAAAGAGGTGAAGCATAAGTAAACTATCTAATCTAGTCCCTTTAAGTGGGGGGGGGATAAACCTATACATGGAAACTATTAAGGACCCCACGATAATTATTGCATTTGGTACTGTTCTGCCCTAAACATAATTTTATTATTTCTATTAGCAAGAAAGAGTAGAATATTCACAACCTACACGAAATTCTAGTCAAGTTACATATAAGAAACATTTTAAATGGAGACACGGTTAAAAAGTTATTAAATAAAAAGTTTACGGTTCAAAAGATACAAGCAATACAAGTTATGAACACAATCTGCCCACATTAGGTAGCACACTTCAGAGAAATGAACCAACATGCTACAGTTTGCAAACATGCACCAAAATGATGTGGATCAACAGTAGACATGACAAGCATGACATGGCATCACGGATTTATGTATATGAGCATCACGAATAAATAATTATAACTCATGAAAAATGCTAAAATATGCTACTGATTTATGACTTAGTGAAATCAGGAAAACATGTCAAAAGGTTAATAACATGCTCTTTAAATAGCAGTTAAAGCAATATCAAACAAGATCTGAAATGACCATGCAATACATCTACAGCAAGCCTACATGATTCTCATGAGTTCATACATTGCACTTATGGTCAAAAGACTCATGGATGAAAAGATATAAAGCATGCAAGACAGCTAAGCCATATTCCCGACTTAGTAGAAATTCAGGATAGTTGACACCAAACAGCAAGTATGCACCTTGGGAGCTCAAGAACTATATGACAAGTAAAGATATCATGTCGTAGCCATATATGGCATGAAAGTATACATGACAAGGAGCAATTCATTACATTGGAGCTAAAGCATATGATGCATGGATCATTAACTATAAGGCAGTCAAGTAGGCAACTTTATACCAACCACGACACTAATTACGAGGTACACCACTTTGGAGCAAGATATGAAATAGCTACCGCAGGTAAACATGGAAAATGAGTGCATCTAATTGAATTACACATGATGCTTAACAAGTACAAGAAATAATTACTCGCATAGGCATCATGGGTGGGATGCAAACATCAACAAAACTTTGCTAAAAATAACAGTTGCAGCAGTTAACAACAATAGCAGTGTTAAGCAAGTAATTGCATCAACCAGATGACCTAAAATGACTAAACTCACTAAAGCAATATTGTAGAGCACATCAAGAAGAACAAATTTCATGTTGGGCGTCAAATCATCCGGCATGACGTTCTTACAAAAATTACATCGCAAAACAGAGAAAAAAAACTAAAACAGAGGATGACGAGGGGGTGACCCCACGATTCCTGCGTATGATTATACCCGTTGTGTATGAAGATAGAAGGCCCGCTGGAAAGCCCCGACAGGCCCACGAATGGCCCAATCAAGACACCGACGTAGGAGTCCGCAACTAATATGGAAGGCACGACTTCGCGTACAAGGCAAGACTAGAACTAGGAAACTATCTCTGTAACCTAGTACGGAGTCCCCGAGACCTAGCCTAGTATATAAAGGTTGGGAGGGGAGACGTCTTGATTATCCAATATCCAACCTACTCTCCTGGTCTTGCGAGAACTCGCCTTGGCCTCGCTTGTAATCGCCCCCTCACACAATAATATCGAGCAGGAAGTGCTTATCCTATTAGCCGACGAGTATCGTCCGACCTGTTACTTCTCTATGATCAACCCAGGGTCCCTGACCATGTGACTTTACTTAAAAGCACTCGGGGGCTCGAGCATAAAACTCCCCCCGAGAGACGCTATCCTCGCTCATGCGACTCTACTAAAAGCACTAAGGGGATCGAGTAAGACGCTATCCTCGCTCATGCGACTTTACTTAAAAGCACTCGAAGGCTCGAGCATAAAACCCCGCCCTGAGAGACGCTATCCTCGCTCATGCGACTTTACTTAAAAGCACTCAAGGGCTCGAACACAACCCCCCCCCCCTGAGAGACGCTATCCTCGCTCATGCGACTTTTCTTAAAAGCACTCGGGGGCTCAAGCATAACCCCCCCCCCCGAGAGACGCTATCCTTGCTAGAAACGAGACCTTATCTACAAGTACCTGGAAACCAGAACACAAGATCCCCCCGAAGTACCAAGAGTTTTACACAAGAGAATCGCATCGAAAAGCGCAAAAAATCTTTAAGTCTTCACATGATCGAAAACGATCACCTAAAGACTCGGGGGCTACTCCCATCGGGAGCGCTGATGCGCACCTGACCAAAAACTTGGAATAACTTAAAACCAGCCACAAGAAGGGACAGCCCAGTTAAACAAAAACTCACAGCCTACGCCTGATTCTACAAATCAAACGTAGCCTCGGGGGCTACTCCCATCGGGAGCGCTGCGGCGCACCCGAAGGACAATTTTCATCACAAAGGAGTCGAGGACAGTTTTCCATTACAAAGGAGTCGAAAACTATTTTCATCACAAAGGAGCCGAAGACAGTTTTCCAGTACAAAGGAGTCGAGGACAATTTCCATTACAAAGGAGTCGAAGACAGTTTCCATTACAAAGGAGTCGAAAACAGCTTCCATTACCAAGGAATCGAATACAGTTCTTCATTACAAAGGAGTCAAAGGACAGTTATCGCTACAAAAGGAGTTGAGCAGCTACCAGACGAGTTACAATTATCCCAAGGAATTATGACTTCTACATGCATGCTCATGCTGAGATAATTGGCACTTTCGTACCACAACTTGACGAGCATCACCACAGACAAAGTAGCAACTCAGTCCGCGAAGAAGCAGGTCGCTGTCCTCCTGTTCTACAAGGTGCCTCGCCTACTAACGCAGCCGCTTGACGACCGGTTTGACGTCTAGTTCATCTTTAGAACTAGAAGAGCAAACACCATCATCAGAGGAATCGGCCGAAGATGAAGTCGAGGGAGAAGCAGGAGAACCACCACTCGATCCATCAGAACTGTCACTGCTTGTTTCCTCACAGTACGGATCCAGACGATTACCACCGGCATCAAACACACGAACAATAAGGGTATCTTCACCATCAAAGCGACAGCAAAGACTATCCCCATCTTGTAAGTTCCGCTGCTGTGAAAACGACCTCCAGCCAGCATCAAGAAAAATCAAGAAGGAGCCATCAACAGAAAGCTAAACCCAAGCAGGAGGTCGAGCGCACCCCTGAAGCTGAAGCCACAGACCCCTTAGATTAAGCTCAGAAATCATAGAGGCAAATGAGAATGGAAGAGGGATCCGAGTAGCAGTATGACTAAGAATGTGCAGAAGGAAGTCATAGCGCCAAACGCCCTCGTCCGAACAAGACGGAGAGGGCATCGCCGCAGCTTCATGGCGCCCACCACGAGAAGAGCGAGGAGCACGACCACCACGACCACGCCGGCCACGACCTCGGGAAGACGCACCACTACCTCGCCTGGGAGCCATGGGAAGAAGAAGAAGATAGGAGAAGAATGGATGACCAAGCTCAAGCAATAAAACAGCGTTTATAGCGCAACCCAGGGGTAAACTAGGAAAAAACAGAAGCCCAGGGGGCGCCATCATTAAATAAGAGACCAAACACATCGGGCGTTACGAATTCCAAGAAAAGATGCCTTCACATGGTCAACAATACTTAAAGGAGGCATCAAATCTCGCCTATTTCCCATGCACACCTTGGAAATCCAAGGGGCATCACGGCGTCCAAGTCGTCATCATGGCTAGAAGACGCGACATATCGAAGACCAAGCGTCATCATAGGTCATCAAATAGCATGACAAGGACCATCAATGCGGCGTTCCAAGAAGTATGGATCAAGATAAAAACAATCGGGAAAAAACAAAAAGACTGACAAAGGTTACTTATCTCTAAGCGCCAAAATATTCCGATTCCAAAATATTTTACTCCCATCGGAAGTTTCTTTATCCAAAAGGATAATAAAAGACCAAAAAGCTTGAGAGTTCGGGTGCTCCCTCACCCAGAAGATGAGGATATGCTCGAGTAAACCACTCGCACTTACAGAGCTTCGGGTGTTCCCTCACCTCGAAAACAAAAGGCGCTCGAGTCATTGTTCGCAAAAAACTACCGACGCACTCGACGACATTCCGAGCAGATGCTTCCTTATACGACCCCTTGCCTGAGCATGCATAAGCTCCGCGAGTGACTACTGACAGCCCACTTGATTGTTTATTCCAAGTGGGTGCATCGCTAACCAGGATCCGTGCCTCTACAAAAAACAATTATACCTGAGCTACGACACACTGTACCCAGATGCCATGCAAGCTTAGCGTGTAGGTAAGACCCCGCTGCATAGAACGGCCGGGCCGGGACTTGCCGCAGAGCGATTTCACTCCCGATCTTTTCCATGAGCTCGCATGATAGAAAGAGACGAGCGGACGCACAAAGGCTATTAACTTAGACTGGTAGCAATTGATCCTATAAGACCTGCAGCGGCATGACTTTGCTAGACACCGGTCGTTCCAAGTTCATGTCGAGGGATGTGAGCTTGATTGGGCTACTACGGTATTTTCCACTAGCGCAATTCACCAAGGCTCGACCAGTCGACTCCTTGGGCCTTTTCAGCTAAGCAATCCCTCGAAACAGGTCTTGTCATGGCTCAAAACTGCCAGCGATGCGCGACTATGCTTCGCCTACAAACATTAAAGCATTAAACGAATTCGAGTCCCTGTGCGACTCCTCGAGTCCCCCAGGCACTCGGGGGCTACTGACGAGGGGGTGACCCCACGATTCCTGCGTATGAGGATACCCCGTGTGTATGAAGATAGAAGACCCACTGGAAAGCCTCGACATGCCCACGCCTGGCCCAATCAAGACACCGACGTAGGATTCCGCGACTGATATGGAAGGCACGACTTGGCGTACAAGGAAAGACTAGAAGTATGAAACTATCTCTGTAACCTAGTACGGACTCCCCGAGACCTAGCCTAGTATATAAAGCCTGGGAGGGGAGACGTCTTGATTACCCAATATCTAATCTACTCTCCTGGTCTTGCGAGAACTCGCCTTGGCCGACGAGCAGGAAGTGCTTTTCCTTTTAGCCGACGAGTATCGCCCGACCTGTTCCTTCTCTATGATCAACCCAGGGTCCCTGACCATGGGATTTGCCGAGGCTGACCCTCGAAATAGGACTTAGCAAAAAAAGAGAAAAAGAACACGAAAAAAAGAGGTGGCGGGCTCACCCTAGCTGGGGCGAGCCCAATTGCGGCGGTTGGTGTAGAGGCGCTCATGGCGAGAGGAGACACGGGCCGTGCGGGCGAGGTGAGCCGCGGTGGCTCACCGGACCACGTGGTCGCGACGTTTGACGCCAGCTCGATCCGATCTGGATCGGGTCGCCGCCGATGGCGGTGCGGGCGAGGCGACCAGTCGGCGGGATCCCTGCGCGGTGGGTGGCGGAGGAGGCGCTTGGCGGCGGCGCGGTTCGAGGGGACCGACCGGCGCGACGACCTTCACGCCTGCGTCCATGGCAGCCCGAGTGAACTCCTGCGCGTCTTTGCCATGGTACAACGGCCGTCGGCAGGTCCTGCGAGGAGGAGAGGAAGAAGGGGTGAGGCGTAGGAGAGAGGAGGCGGCTCACCGGGGCAGCAGACGGAGCCGGACGGCAGCGACAGCGCACGGGTGGCGTGGGCTGGCCGCGGGCTTCCAGGCCCAGATCGGCCAATAGGGGCGGCGGCTGGGCCTTGTGGGGCCAGGATCCGGTGGGGTGGCCGAGGGCGACGTGGCGCGATCTGGGCCGCCGGTTGCCTAGCTCTGAGGGCTGTGGGAAGTTTGGATCTAGGGTTTTGGATTTGGGGCTAGGTGGGCTGATCTGGCAATTTTTGGAGGGGCTGGCTGCAAATATGGACTAAGGGGAACCCAAGAAGGGCTAGGGTAGAGTGGTGGCCTATTTATAGGGTGGCCTAGCTGGTAGGTTTACAGAAACACCCTCTTTTCTCTCTCGCGTCCGGAGATTACGTTTCTGGCCGTCGGGAGTCCATACGACCTACGATTCGGAGGAAACATCGATCCACGTGCTCAGCGCGGCGAGCCGGTCACTTCTACCTCACTTTGATACCATTCCGAGAACATTTTTCGGCGCCCAATAAAATAATTTGTTTATTAAATAAACGAGGTTTTCGTTCTGATGGCGATGGATGGACTTGTGCCGGATGTTGCAACGGTGCTCGGGTGAACCCGGTGTCCCAAAAGGTCGTGTGCCATGGTGGAGAGGCTCGGTCACGCATACCGATATGATAAGGAGGGGGGAATATAATCACCAATTAATAAATCGGCGAAGCAAATATTGCAAGAATTCTAACAAGCAACAAAATAAAGCAACAAACAATTTTTTAAATTTGGGTGAAAATCCCGGGCTGCTACACAAGTCTACTTTGAGTTATTTTTCTTGCTGCAATTTATCCGCTATGGGTAAGAAAGGAGACCCCAAAGTTCTGATCTTACCATCCACTACAAGAAAAGGTATTGTTCTTGGCACTAGTGCGACACTTGACTCACCTTCCTTATAAGTAAGTTTGCTTCACCACCACATGCTACTTCTACTGAATCTGGTAATATGTCTGATACTTTTGATGAAACTGGTTCAGTTGGTCACTTTATTGAGTCTCAGATTGCCAAGGCTGCAAAACTGCTTCTTATTTCCCAGATTTGAGTGGCCTCAAGGAAAAAATATTAAGGATGATTATATTGATCTTGATGATGATTTATGTAGAGAGCTTGCAGAGTGTGATGACTCTGACCGTCATGTTTGAAGAAGCTGCTTGAAAATCAGTCTTTGAAGACAAGTTTGCTCCTGATCCTGAATTTGCTACATATCCTATTTGCATTAAAGATGCCCATTTTGATTTATCTTTCACTTATATCTACAGTTGAAGCTGACTCCTTTTATGGCAGAGAAAATGACGATGCTATTGCACACCTTGCTAAACTCACTGAGTTGGGTGGCTTATTTACCAATGAGGACAAGAAACGAAATTCTTATGTTATTAAGCTACTTCCTTTTTCTTTCAAGGAGGGTGCTAAAGCATGGTATGATGAATTACTGATACGTCCCAAACGTATCTATAATTTCTGCTTGTTCCATGCACTTTTATGTGACATTGCTACATGTTTTGTTACACTTTTATATCATTTTACACATATTTGGACTAACTTCTATCTCAGTGCCCCCAGTGCCAGTTTGTGTCTGCTGATGTCTTTTAGTTGCAGCGATTTTTTCCCCAATTTAAAGTGTTCCACAAATTCCAGAACAATCAGAATAAAAATCAGCACAACAAAAGCTTCCAGAACCCCGAAGGAGGGCCAGGGGGGCCCACCTTCCACCCAGACGGCCAGGTGGCGCGGCCCCACCCCTGGCCGCGCCACCAGGGCGCTTAGGAGCCTTGGGTGGCCCCTTGGTGCCCTCTTTGGCTTATATTACCTCTGATTCCCAGAAACCCTCGAGGAGAACCCCACATCGCGAATTACCTCTCTATTCCTCCGCCGCCGCGCTTCCAAGATTGGGAGCACCAGAAGACCTCTTCCCGACACCCTGCCGGAGAGAGCATTGACCTCCAGGAGCTTCTCCACCACCATGGATGCTTCCCGGATGTGCCATGAGTAGCCCCCCTTGGACCATGGGTCCATGACCAGTAGCTATGTGATAACTTCTCTCCAATCTTGTTCTTCAATGTTTAGTCCTTGTGAGCTGCACTACATGATCAAGGCACCTATATAATTTTCCTGCTATTGCTATGTTGTGTTTTCTGTGATCCGATGGATTATGAGATTATGTTTAGACCGTGATAAGTTATATATTTAGTTTGCCTTTTATATTTTGTTATTTACTAATTCTTGCATGTTCTCCGTTGGTCTTTATTTCTTTGGCCAAGTAGTAGATAGTAACTCCAAGAGGGAGTGTTATGCATGATTGTGGGTTCATGCATCCCGATGTCTAGTTTGAGTGACAGAAACATGAGACTAGGGGATGTGTTGTTGACACCAGGGAGCAAATCTATCTGTTGTGTGTGCAGGTCCACGTTAAGCTCATCTCCATTCGGCAACTTAATATCTGGCGCTGTTGACACCTACTTGCAGCATTCCGAGTCCGCCGGAGAAAAACCTTTGTATCTTCACCGAGGGAAATTTACTGCTTGACTACATCCAAACATTCCACTTGGGGTAGCCAAAGAGGAGCGCTACTTCAGTGCCATCAAGCTAAATTTCTGGTGCCGTTGACGGGGACACCAACCTTCAAGATAGGGAGTTGCACACTATCTTTTATCTTTGCTTTTTAGTCTTGTTAGTTTACCTTATCGTTTTGATCTTAGTGTCCTTTATCAAAAATCACAAAAGAAATTAGTTACCTTTCTTTGTCTCGTCAGTATGTAAATGTCCTTTGCTATTGGTTTTTCACCCGAAGGAGATATTGTAACATCCCAAATTTATTATTTTGGATGAGTTACTAGAAAGCATATGCATATCATTTTTGTGGGTGCAATTTGGATCTTATTTGAGAGTTTATTTGAATTTATTGAATAAAGTTTTTCTTCAGTATTTTATTTTGTATAAATAACTTATTGAAAATATTATTTATGTTTTTCTAAGATTTTAGAAATTTATTTCGTATTTTTCCGACTTATATTTTATGTTATAAAACTCTTTGTAGTTTAAGAAAAATACGTATATATTTATATAAACGTAATTACGTTTTACGTATTTTTATTATTTTGAAAGTATAAAATGTTATTTTTTTGGGACTACTTTTATTATATTAAAAATACATCTATACTTATTTAAAAAAAACTTCGCAAACAAAAAAACTGGACGGGCCGGCAAGCAGTCTGAGCTAGCCAGCCGGGCAAGCCAGCCAGCCAGGCCAGCATGCGCCAGGCCTCGTCTTCAACCTGGAGTCAAACACGAACCGCGTACAGAGGCCAGCTCGCACCGCGTGCGCCGCCACTCGTGCTACCTATGGACTCCGATTCGATTGGTCCCTGCCCACGAAATCTTGTCCCATAAATACCCCATGACCCTCTCCATCGATTCCCCACAAAATTTCGCAGCAAATCGTTCCAAATCGAGCTAATTTCGGGGTAGATCTAGGTCCAATGGAGCTCCATAGTTGGACGAATTTCGTCACCGGTGAGCCTCCCCTTGACCCCCAATTCTGCAGACCGACTCCTCTCTTCTTTGTGCATCTAATTGACATATTTTCCCTCTTCTTTTCTTGCGCAAGATTGATCCCAAAATTGTACGCGTACCGCGGAAGTTCATCGGAGCACGCTCGATTCACCGCGTTGCCACGCCCGTACGGACGACGTTGGAGATCATCACCACCACCGTTGTGATCTTCTAAAGAAGCCCTACATCCTAGACGTCCTCGTTGACGCCGAAGATCGCCGGAGTTGTCGTCTTCGTCGCGTCTAATCTACACGTCGCGGTTAGTAAAAGCGCCGTTTTTTTATCCGTTGCTCCGTTTTATACGAAACCCGCGGCCAAATCTTTGTTTTGAAACACTCTAAATATTGTGTATTGTAGATCCAAGTTTTGAGAAAAAAATTCCGTTTGCAAAAAAATTCCTAAATCCTATGCAAAACTGTTCTAGTCATATATTTTTACTCGTAGATCGGTTTTGCGTGATTCCAAAACCCACGGTTTTCTTTCGAAGCCCTCTTTTCAGTGCAACCATAAAGTTTGTTTTGGTATTTTCAAAAAATTTCAGATCTGATCAGATTCTATTTTCAACTTTAGTTGATCGTCCCTTTTTGTTTTACAATTCAGATTTGATTGATTCTTTTTGCAAACTAAAACCCTAGCTAAACCCTATATTCTAGACACTTTGCAACCCACTTTTAAAATCAATCTTGATCTGTTTTGCAAAATCTTTTATTTGGATTTTATTTTGGAGTTCTTGAACACAGTTTTGCTTTTGGTTGTGTATTGATTGTGTGTATCTTTGTTTGCTCACGATAGATTGTCTGGAGTGCGAAGCAGAGTACCACCAATCTGTAGAGTTATGCAATCAACAGCAAGGCAAGTCATATCTTTGATCATATTCTCTATTACCTATGTTTTTAATGCATTAGTTCTTCTTCTTTAGATTGCATGATAGGTTATGCTATGCTATTACACCCAGTAGTTCATTGAGGTAGGTCTGATCCTTACATCATTGTCACCATCGTATACTATGATATTGCTATGCTAAGTAGACGTGGATTGGGAAGTGAATCATTATGAGGTATGAGTGATAATGTAGTAATTAGGACCAAGATAAAGTTAATGAACTACCTGGGTGGGATGGTTGCGAGTATCCTGGGGGTGGCCAGTGATGACTGCGGAAAGCCACCCAGGCTCAAAGGGACTAATTGTATTGACATACCTAGAAGCTTACGTGTGCATCCACAAGCTACTATGGGCTCTGGCTTGGTTGATCAGTTGTAGGGAATCTTACTAGGTAGCGCTACGAAAGTAGTTGTGAATAGGTGGGATGGGTGCTACCGGAGTAAGGGAAACTCTTCTGAAAGACCATGTCTCGATCTTCCAGTTGTCATACACAATGCAGTGTGATAAACTACAAAGGAGGCGATCGAGTCTTGTGGGGAAAAGTACACAAACCTCTGCAGAGTATAAAACTAATCGATTAGCCGTGTCCCCGGTTATGGACAATTTGAGCAACTAGTTGTGGTAATATTGATTTGTCTCATCATCTTTAATTAATTTTATTGGGTTAATCACTTTGGGATAGATTGAGTGGGGGTTCCCATCTCAATCGTATGCTATTGTAGAACTTAGCTATTATTATTCTATAGGGAAAATTAGCTTTTTGCAAAAATAAATGTAGAAGCTCCACCAGCCAAATTGCATGTATTATAAGGCTTTTACTTCTTTCTGTGATATGGCTTGCCGTATGATCAAAGTACTGACCCCTTTTGGGGCTGTAACTTATTCATGTTGCAGATTGTTCTGACGAGGAGTAAGGTGCGAATAGGTCGCTGTCTTATACTCAACTTTTGCCGTGGAGTCGGATGGACTCGCTACTACTACTGTTATAGCTTCTGCAAGTATTTGATTAGATGGCCTTAAGCCATAGTATTATTGTAATATTTATTCCATTCGATGTAATAAAGACATGTTTTACTTCTGTTATTTCATCGAGTACTGTGTGTGCTAGCAAACTGATCCAGGGACTAGCACGTTAAGCACAGAGACTTGGTCCCTTCGGATCTGGTCGCTACAAGATGGTATCAGAGCACATGTTGACTGTAGGACATGATCTTAGGAATGGAAAAGCCATAGGATGAAAACTTCATTTTAAAACCCTCTACACTTCTAATGATTCTCATACTCTTTCCTATTCACTTCTAATCTCTTCTCTCCATACAAATATAGATGCCGATCACCAAGTTCGCTCAGCCTGATGAGACCACACCTTTTGGACAAAGCCTGATGGAGATCGTGAAGTTTTTGAAGATCACCTTGCCTAGTTTCACTGGGACACTCATGACTACAGGACCAGGAGCAAAGTGCTGGAAGGTCCAAGTTCACATTCCAGGACGCACCTTTGGAAGGAAAATCAAGACAATTAACTTCTCGGTGAAAGCACCAAACTGGAGTGTGGGAAGAAGTCGTGCCGCAATGATGACCTTAGGCCGTATTCGAAAGGAGTACCACGCAGATCTTCAAGGAACCCGCTTCGAGATGTATGCACGCCGAGATCATACTGGAGAATTAGTACGCACTGTTGAGGATACATCAATGGCATCTCACATTCAAGACTTGGGGGAACATGTTCAACGTGTGGAGGAAGAAATGCTTCATTACATGGACGTTATTGAGGGTTTGGAGGAGGAAGCTAAGAGAGTCCGTGAAGAGTATGAGGAGCAAATCGACGCACTACAAGAAAGGAATGAAGAGTTGAAGCTCATGATGGAGGAAGCAGAAGAACAACTTGACCAAGGAGAAAACATTCAGGAGGATGACTCCGATGGATGCCTCGTAAGCCAAGATGAGCATTACCAGTCAGAGGAAGAAGAAAATGGAAATTATGTCTTGATGATCGATTCTTCTTCCGACTCAAACCAGTCATAGACCACCATTATAAAAAAAATTCTTTTAGTTAAACGTTTAGAGTTTCGATCCATGAGTTTTCTTAGAGTTACCATGTCGACTCTTGTGACATGGCCTATATTAGTTAATTGTGTGAACCTTGATTTTAATGAGTGATTGATTGAAATTTCTTGCTATCATGTTGCATATGGGTAGGGTTATTCCCCTTAGGCCTATTTTCTCTCTATAACCTCATCTATTCTAACCCGACAGATGCCGCCAAGACGTGCCCCTTCTGCTAGTGGAACAGGGAATGTAATTCCACCCATCTTAGAGCAGTTTCTTCAGACCCAGAATCAGATGATGCAGCTTTTGATGAAGAACATGAACAACAACAACAACAACAACAATGCCCCACCACCACCACCACCACCTTTGGGAGACAGCCTCACCCGTTTCCTAAGGTTGAACCCACCTTTGTTCTCTAGCAGCCCGGAGCCGATTGTTGCAGATGACTGGCTCCGCAATATGGGAAGGAAGCTAGCAACCGCTGGATGCACTGATGAGGAGAAAGTGAGATTTGCCTCGCATCAGCTAGATGGACATGCAGCCGCATGGTGGGATAATTACACCACCACATACCCCATGGCGAATGTGACTTGGGACCAGTTCCAGCAGGCGTTCCGCACTGCTCATGTTTCAGCTGGAGCTATGAGTCTCAAGAAGAGGGAGTTTCGCAACTTACGCCAGGGAGGTCGTTCAGTGGCAGAGTATGTGGAGGAATTCAACAAGTTGTCCCGTTATGCTCCAGGAGATGTGGCCACAGATCCTGCCAAGCAGGAGAAATTTCTGGAGGGACTAAATGATGAGCTTGGAGTTCAGTTGACGGTGGCAACCTTTTCTAACTACTAGGAGATGGTGGATAAGGCTATCATTCTTGAAGGCAAGCATCAGATAATGGAGAATCGCAAGAGGAAGTACGGACAGGGAAAGTATCAATCTGGAACTCGACAGAAGCCCCGTTCCGCACCATTCTCAGGATATGGTGGAACAGGACCCAATAAATTTGGAGGGCACAACCATCATAATCATGGAGGTCATTCTCAGCATGGAGGCAATGGACACAACCATGGAAACCAGAGGAATGGCAATGGAGGAAATGGGAATCAGCAGCGGTCCAACCCATCTACGCCCATGAAGAAGGACCTAAGTCACATCACCTGCTTCAAATGCAACAACAAAGGGCATTACTCCAATGAATGTCCTGAGTTGAAGAATGGCAATGGGAGTTCTGGAAATAAGAAGCCTAACCCTTTTGCTAAGGGACAAGTGAACCATGTCAACGTGGAAGAAGCCTATGAACAACCCGATGCAGTGTTTGGTAAGTTTTTGCTAAACTCTCGACCAGTACTAGTTCTTTTTGACACTGGTGCATCACATTCATTCATATCAAGGGTAGTTGTGGATAAGTATGTGTTTTCTACCAAGACCCTTAGTGTGCCAATTTTAGTAAGTTCCCCGGGAGCGGAGATGATGGCAGGTTTAGGTTGTCCCCAGTTGAGCCTCGCCATTGGCCATCATGATTTCCCCACAGACATGATAATTTTGAAGTCCCAAGGTTTGGATGTAATCCTAGGTATGGATTGGATGTCGAAGTATAAAGGCAACATTGACTGTGAGGGAAGATCAATCTCTCTCACCACACCCGAGGGGAAGAGGATCAAGTATGTGACCAAGCACAAGTTTAGAAGGACCCAGGTATATTCTCTTAAGGGGGATAGCCTGGAGGAAGTGCCGATAGTCAAGGAGTACCCTGACGTATTCCCGGAAGAGTTTCCCGGAATTCCACCGGACCGGGATATCGAGTTTTTGATCGAGTTATTGCCAGGCACCGGACCTATATCCAAAAGGCAGTATAGAATGCCCGCAAATGACTTAGAGGAAATTAAGAAGCAAATTAAGGAGTTATTGGAGAAAGGGTATATTCGCCCGAGTTCATCACCTTGGGGAGCCCTAGTGCTTTTAGTGGAGAAGAAGGATGGATCTCTAAGGATGGTCATGGATTATCGCTCGTTGAACGAGGTGACTATCAAGAATAAGTATCCACTACCGATGGTCAATGATTTGTTTGACCGGTTGGAAGGAGCTAGTGTGTTTTCCAAGATCGATCTCCGATCGGGATATCACCAGTTGAAGATCCGTGAGAAGGATATACCCAAGACCGCTTTCCCCACGAGATATGGACTCTATGAGTACACAGTCATGTCTTTCGGTCTAACCAATGCCCCTGCATACTTTATGAACATGATGAACAAGGTCTTCATGGAGTTTTTGGACAAATTTGTTGTGGTGTTCATTGATGATATTTTGATTTATTCCAAGAATGAAGAGGAGCATGAAGAAACCTACGCTTAGTCTTGGAGAAACTTAGGGAACATCAACTTTATGCCAAGTTTAGTAAGTGTGAGTTTTGGTTGAAGGAAGTGGGATTTCTTGGACATGTTGTGTCAGGCGAAGGCATCGCAATGGACCCATCCAAGGTTGAAGCAGTCACAGAATGGCAGGCGCCCACATTCGTTGGTGAAATCCGTAGTTTTCTTGGACTTGCGGGTTATTACCGGAGATTCATTGAGAGTTTCTCCAAGATTGCCAAACCTATGACGGAATTGTTGAAGAAGGACACCAAGTTCGTCTGGACGGAGGAATGTGAAACCAGTTTTCAGGAATTGAAGAAACGTTTGGTTACAGCCCCAGTGCTGATTTTGCCCGATGTGCGCAAGGATTTTCAAGTGTATTGTGATGCCTCGCGGCAAGGACTCGGAGGCGTTCTCATGCAAGATGGAAAGGTTGTATGTTACACCTCGCGTCAGCTTCGACCTCATGAGTTGAACTATGCCACACATGATTTGGAGTTAGCAGCCGTAGTACACGCACTCAACACTTGGAGGCATTTTCTTATTGGGAACAAGTGTGACGTATACACTGATCATAAGAGTTTAAAGTATATTTTTACGCAAAAGGAGTTGAACCTCAGGCAGAGGAGGTGGATGGAGCTTATCAAGGATTATGAGATGAGATTGCATTACCACCCAGGAAAGGCCAATGTAGTGGCAGATGCCCTGAGTCGGAAAAGTTATGTCAATACCCTTATAGTAGGAGGTTTACCTCAGGAGTTCTGTGACGATCTCAGAGACCTTCGCATGGAGATTGTTCCACGAGGATATGCCGCCACACTAGAAATTCAGTCCACGTTATTGGGAAAGATCTGAGAAGCTCAGAAGTTGGACAAGGGTATTGCAGAGATCAAGGAGAGAATGGAGAAAGGAAAAGCAGAAGGATTTCATGAAGATGAGTACGGAACATTATGGTTTGAGAAGCGTATTTACGTGCCCAATGACCCGGAGATCAGGAAGTTGATTCTCCAAGAAGCTCATGATTCGCCTTACTCAATACACCCGGGAAACACCAAGATGTATTTGGACCTGAAGGAAAGTTTTTGGTGGACCGTGTTGAAAAAGGATATTGCTGAGTATGTGGCTATATGTGATGTATGTCAGAGAGTGAAGGCAGAGCATCAGAAACCGGCAGGATTACTTCAACCTTTGCCGATACCTGATTGGAAATGGGACAAACTCGGTATGGATTTTATCACAGGATTACCCAGGACACGATCAGGCTATGACTCTATTTGGGTAGTGGTTGACCGTTTGACCAAGATGGCTCACTTCATCCCAGTGAAAACCACCTATACTAATGCTAAGTTGGCTAAGATATACATGACCAGGATCGTATTTCTGCATGGAGTTCCGAAGAAGATTGTATCAGATAGAGGCACGCAGTTTACCTCAAAGTTTTGGCATCAGTTACATGAAACCTTGGGAACTAGACTGGAGTTTAGCACAGCTTTTCATCCACAGACAGATGGTCAGACTGAGAGAGTGAATCAAATTCTGGAGGACATGTTGAGAGCTTGTGCATTGGATTATGGATCCAGTTGGGATGATAATTTGCCTTATGCGGAGTTCTCGTACAACAACAGTTATCAAGCTAGTTTAAAGATGGCCCCGTTTGAAGCGTTGTATGGAAGAAGGTGTAGAACACCGTTAATGTGGGATGAAGTTGGAGAACGCAAGCTATCCGGACCAGATTTGATCAAGGATTCGGAAGAGAAGGTCAAGTTGATCCGTGATAGGCTGAAGATAGCTCAGTCTAGACAGAAAAGTTATGCCGATGCTAAACGAAAGGAAGTAACGTATGAAGTGGGGGATAGGGCATACCTTCGAGTGTCTCCGCTTCGTGGCATTAAGAGATTTGGAGTTAAAGGAAAGTTAGCACCACGATTTGTGGTGCCATATAAAGTCTTGGAACGCAAAGGAGAGGTTGCTTACAAGTTAGAATTTCCCGAAGTTTTGTCTGGAGTTCACGATGTGTTTCATGTGTCCCAGTTGAAGAAGTGTCATGCAGAGATGACAAATATTCCGCTGAGAGACACCGTGCCATTGGAGGCAATTCAGCTGGAGGGTGATTTGACATATGAGGAGAAGCCTGTGAAGATTCTCGATACGGCAGACAGAGTCACTCGTACCAAGGTTATTAAGTTTTGCAAAGTTCAATGGAGTCACCACACCGAGGAAGAAGCTACTTGGGATCTAGAAGAGGATCTCAAGCAGGATCACCCACACCTTTTTGCTGACCAACCCGAATCTCGAGGGCGAGATTCACCTTAAGGGGGGTAGATTTTGTAACATCCCAAATTTATTATTTTGGATGAGTTACTAGAAAGCATATGCATATCATTTTTGTGGGTGCAATTTGGATCTTATTTGAGAGTTTATTTGAATTTATTGAATAAAGTTTTTCTTTAGTATTTTATTTTGTATAAATAACTTATTGAAAATATATTTATGTTTTTCTAAGATTTTAGAAATTTATTTCGTATTTTTCCGACTTATATTTTATGTTATAAAACACTTTGTAGTTTAAGAAAAATACTTATATATTTATATAAACGTAATTACGTTTTACGCATTTTTATTATTTTAAAAATATAAAATGTTATTTTTTTGGGACTACTTTTATTATATTAAAAATACCTCTATACTTATTATTATATTTTTTTAAACTTCGCGAAAAAAAAACTGGACGGGCCGGCCAGCAGGCCGAGCTAGCCAGCCGGGCCAACCAGCCAGCCAGGCGAGCGGGCCGATCGGCCGAACGGCCAAGAGGCCGCTAGAGGATCAGTTTGACTTGTGCCTGACTAGTGGTCTGGGGACGAGTCAAAATAAGATTCCGAATGAGACCAAGTGTGAAGTTTTAGTAGATTGAGTTCTCAATTAAACTATATAGTATTTTTTGCTCTAAACCCATCTCCCAGTTCTTGCACGCAAACAACATTTGGAGACATTCGATTCATGGAAAGTGAGAGCTCTTGCACCTTTATGTTCTTACTTTGTTAGTCTCAATACTTGATATAGACTCTTTCTTGTTATTGTCTTGACTTGAATTGCATATCGTACTTGCTTTACTTTAAAGTTCTTATATGTGTGTTAGCATGTCACCACAAAAATTATCTGTGTTATAATTTACCTACTCGAGGACGAGCAATAATTAAGCTTGGGGATGTTGATACGTCCCAAACTTATCTATAATTTCTGCTTGTTCCATGCACTTTTATGTGACATTCCTACATGTTTTGCTACACTTTTATATCATTTTACACATATTTGGACTAACTTACTAACTCACAGCAACCAGTGCCAGTTTCTATCTGCTCATGTCTTTTAGTTGTAGTGATTTCCCCCAATTTAAAGTGCTCCGAAAATTCAAGAAAATCATAATATAAATCAGCAGAACGGAAGCTTCCGGAACCCCGAAGGAGGGCTAGGGGGCCCCACCAGGCACCCAGGAGGCCAGGTGGCGCGGACACACCCCTGGACGCGCCACCAGGACGCCTAGGAGCCCTGGGTGGCCCCTGGCTGCCCTCTTTGGCCTATATGACCTATTCGTCCCAAAAACCCTCGAGGAGAACCCAGCATCATGAATTAGATCTCTGTTCCGCCGCCGCCGCGCTTCCAAGATCGGGACCACCAAAAGACTTCTTCCCGACAACCTGTCGGAGGGAGGATTGACCTCCGGGAGCTTATCCACCACCATGGACGCTTCCCGTATGTGCCGTGAGTAGTCCGCCTTGGACCATGGGTCCATGACCAGTAGCTATGGGATGTCTTCTCCAATCTTGTTCTTCAATGTTTAGTCCTTGTGAGATGCCCTACATGATCAAGGAACCTATGTAATTTTCCTGCTGTTGTTATGCTGTTATTCTGGGATCCGATGGATCATGAGATTATGTTTAGATCGTGATGAGTTATATATTTGTGTACCTTTTATATTCTTCTCTTTAGTAATTCTTGGATGTTCTTCGTTGATCTTTATTGCTTCGGCCAAGTAGTATATAGTAACTCCAAGAGTGAGCGTTATGCATGATTGTGGGTTGATGCCCCCCCGGTGTCTAGTTTGAGTGACAGAAACATGAGACTAGGGGATGTGTTGTTGCCAGCAGGGAGAAAACAATGGTGCTTGTAACCGCGGTCGCAAGGATTGTTTACCTTACGCATAGATTGTTAATGAAATTGTCTGTTTCTTTGAGTTTACACTTTGGGTGGGGCTCTCAACTTAATACCAAAAATATGTTCTGGCTAGATATCTCAAGGTGGATGATTAGTGAGTAGATGCAGATGGATTGTGGTCTACTTGTCTTGGCGTACTGCCCATACTTTTCAGCCTCTTACTTTCAAGTAGCATAATTAGCATTGCGGTGCGTTTTTAATTCTGTCAATTGCCCAGCTGTAATTTGTTCACCCAACTTTTCCTTTTTATCGTCTTTTGGGGTAAATACATCACTAGTGAACATCATGGGACCCCGGTCCATATTTCCACCACTGTTTACACCACTTTATTTACTACTTTTACTTTCCGTCACAATTATCACTATATTATCCTCTTGTGTTGAATCCTTTGTAAACAACAAGGCCGGAGAGATTGACAACCTCTTTGAACTCGTTGGGAGAAAATCTATCTGTTATGTGTGTAGATCCACATCAACCTCATCTCCATTCGACAACTTAATATCCGGCGCCGTTGACACCTACTTGCAGCATTCGGAGTCCGCCAAAGACAAACCTTGGTATCTTCACCGAGGGAAATTTAGTGCTAGACTACATCCAAACCTTCCACTTGGGTTAGCCAACAAGGATCACTGCTTCAGTGGCATCAATTACCATGTGGTTCCATTAAAATTCCTCAAGATTTAGCTCAATCTTTTGTTGCTAAATATTTTCCTGCTCATATGCAACATGCTGCTTTACAAAGAATTTATAACTTTAAACAGTTGCAGGATGAGAACCTCCCTAAAGCTTGGGGGAGGTATTGCACTCTACTCAAGGCTAGACCGGGACATGGAGTCCCTAAGAATGAATTGATTGATATATTTTTATAATGGTCTAACCGATGAATCTAGATCCTATCTGGATAGTTGTGCTGGATGTGTTTTAAGGAAACGAACATCGGACGATGCTGAGGAACTAATGGGCAAGATATCCAAGAATCATGATAATTGTTCCGTCCCTGAACCACCTCCACCACCAAAGAACAGGGGAATGCTCGTCTTGAACCCCGAAGCTATGCAAGAAGCTAAGAAGTCTATTAAAGAGAGAGGTATTAAAGCTGAAGATGTGAAGAATCTACCTCCTATTGAAAAACTTTGTGAGCCTACCACTCACCCTTCTATGGTAGAGGTACACTCTCTTTTAGATTTCAATGCAAGTGACATCCGTTATGGTAAGCCTCCTGATCAATGTTTTGATGAGCTTGATAATTTTTTTGTTAAGCAAAGTCATTCTAATGAGAGGATTCAAAGTCAGTTGCATGATAATTCCCTTGCTATCAAAAAATTTCTTGATGTTTTACGTAGAACTGTTAATGATTTTAAAGTTCTTGTTAAGCATTTTCATATGGTTCAAACTCATCTTGAACAAATTTCCAATGTGCAAGAAGATTTGCTTGCTAACAATTCCAAACAAGATGATATGCAAGCCTATGGTATTAAAGTCTGAGGTGGGACACACACTCAAGACCCTCTCTATCCAGTGGGGCATCCAAAGAGAGTCGAGGAAGATTCTCAAATGCAGGAACAAGATGTTGTCAGCTCCCCGAAGAAGAAGAATAAGAAGAAACAAAAGGAAGCTCACAACTCAAATGATCCCATAATTGATGAAGAACCTATTGTTGATCCAAATAGTATATCTACTTCTGAGGTTGAGACTGAAGATGGTGCTGAACCGGATAAAGATAATGAGAAGAATGACCCTCCTGAAGTACAAGAAGAAGAAGCACCTAATAAGCATAAGAGATATACTAGAGAAGACTTCATTGCAAGAAAACAAGGGGAGGAAAAAGAACCATGGGTACAAAAACCAATGCTCTTCCCAGGTAAGTCTCTCAAAATTAAAGAAGAAGATGACTATAATAAATTTGGTGAATGGATGAAACCTCTTTTTCTTCAAATTCCTTTGACTGATGCTATTAAGTTGCCTCTGTACTTGAGGTATGTGAAAGTATTGTTACTGATAAAATAAAAGTCCCTAATGAGGCAATATCTAGTATGCTTGCTAATTACTCTTTTAGTGGCAAGATTCCAGAGAAGCTTGGTGATCCAACTATACCCACCATTCCTGCTCCACAAATAATAACTATGTCAGAACTGTTTTATGTGACCTTGGTGCAGGAGTGAGTGTTATGCCTTTTTCCCTTTATAAAAGGCTCTGTTTAGATAAGCTAATCCCTACAGATATCTCTCTCCAAATGGCTGACAAGTCAACTATCGTTCTATTGGTATTTGTGAGGATGTTCCGGTTGAAGTTGCTAATTGCTTAATCCTTATTGATTTTGTTGTGCTAGACAAGCTGATACGTCTCAAACGTATCTACTTTTCCAAACACTTTGCTATTGTTTTGGCCTCATTCTTGCATGATTTGAACGAAACTTGCCCGGACTAACGCTGTTTTCAGCAGACCTGCCTGTATGGTTTTCTTGTGTGCAAGAATATGGATTTTTAGGTACTTCAGAAAATTCCTAGAAAAATCACGGAAAGTCCACGCACCCGGAGGGACCCAGCACCAGAAAGGGGCCAGAGGGCAGCCAGTGGGGCCCCAGGCACCCTGCTGGCGCGGCCACCCCTCTGGCCGCGCCAGGAGGCCGCCTGGGTGGGTCCCACCCCCTCTAGTGACCTACCTTGGCCCCTATTTTTACCCGTCGCGAGAAAACCCCAGAAAAAAGTCAATTTTCTAATTCTCGTCGCGGAGCTGCCGCCACCCTCTGTTCTTCAGCGAGAGGGCTAATCTGTAGGCTGTTTTTCCTACGGTGAGGGGAGATCATCGCCATCCTCATCACCATCGCTACTCCATCATCCCTCCATGACTTCTCCTTTCATGTGTGAGTAATTCCCTGCTGTAGGCAAATGGGATGGTAGGGATTGGATGAGTTAGATCATGTAATAGTTCGTGACATTGTTGGGGGCATGTTGCCTATCATCTAGTTTGGTGTTTATCATCTTTGCTACAACTTGTTGCTATTAATGCTTGTCACTTTGGGCCCGAGTGCCATGATTTCAGATCTGAACCACTTGTGTTTTCATGAGTTTATTTGTTGCCTATCTATGAGTTTTATGCACTTGTTATGGTCCGGAACCGGCAATCTCAAAGGTGACAGCTTGGGACACCAAAGGGGATGGACTATAATTTGAGGATTACATGTATCAATTGAGTGTTAATGCTTTGTTTCGGTGCTCTTTGACAGGAGCACCTTAATCTCCATAAGTTCCTTTTGGACCCATTCGTAGAGGGATGGTAGGACAAAATATGTTGCGCAAGTTCTTATTGCAAGCACGTACAACTACCTTGGGATGCATGCCTAATGTTTGATATTGCCTAGATGATCCTTGCTTTTCTGTGTGCCTTGCCCCGTGTTATAATATATTACATGTTCACACTCATCTAAGCAACGCCCAACCATCCATCTCTCTAGCCTACGGTGTTTTAATCCAGCTGGTTACTAGTTATTTACTTTTGCTGTTTTACTTTCATTGTTTCACCGCCACTATTTACGTTGCCACCATCACTTCCATATCACCGTTGTTATTAATATTTCGTTGCAAGCAAGTGTTTTTCAGGTGCGGTTGAATTGACAACTCAACTGTTAAAGCTTATAAATATTCTTTGGCTCCCCTTGTGTAGAATCAATAAATTGGGTTATTCTTACCCGCGAAGACTATCTCGATCCCCTACAGTTGAGGGTTATCCAGTACATTTTTTCTGGCGCCGTTGCCGGGGAGCATAGCTTTATTTACAAGTCTACTTTAAATATTCTTCCTGCTGCACTTTATCCACTATGGGTAAGAAAGGATACCCCAAGGTTCCGATCTTACCATCTACTACTGGAAAAGGTATTGTTCTGAGTACTAGTGCTACACTTGATTCACCTTCCGTTATAAGAAAGTTTTCGTCACCACCACCACATGCTGCTTCTACTAAGTCTGTTACTATGTCCGATGCTTTTGATGATGCTTCGACTACTCTTGATGATATTGGTTTTCTTGGTCGCTATCTTGAATCTCAAATTGCTAAGGTTGTCGAACAGTCCGATACTGAAACTCCTGCTACACGTTACCACACTAGCAAATACTTTGGTTACCCAAACTTGAACGAACTCAAGGAAAGACTCCTTGAGGATGATTATATTAAGCTTGATGATGGTTTATGTAGGGAACTTACAGGGTGTACCGACTCTGACCCTGGTGCTGTTAAGAAGTTGTTTGAAAAACACTCCAAGAAGAACAAGATTACTCCCGATCCTGAATTTGCTACATTTCCAATATGCATCGATGATCCTGATTTTGATTTCTCTGTTAATCTTTCACTTATATCTATAGTTGAAGCTAACCCCTTTTATGGAAGAGAAAATGATGATGCTATTGCAGACCTGACCAAACTCACTAAGTTAGGTGGCTTGTTTACTACCGATTAAAAGATACGAAACTTTTATGTGACTAAGCTTCTTCCTTTCTCTTTGAAGGAGGATGCTAAAGCATGGTATGATGCAGTACCGTATGGTTCCATTAAAAGTCATCAAGACTTACCTCAATCTTTTGTTGATAAGTACTTTCCTGATCACATGCAACATGCTGCTTTACAAAGAATTTATAACTTTAAACAGTTGCAGGATGAGCACCTCCCTAAATCTTGGGGGAGGCATTGTAGTTTGATCAAGGCTAGACCGGGACATGGAGTCCATAAGAATAAATTACCTAATATATTTTATGCTGGTCTAACCGATGAATCTAGATCCTATTTGGATAGTTGTGCTGGTTGTGTTTCCAGGGAAAGAACACCGGACGATGTTGAAGAACTAATGGGAAAGATTGCCAAGAATCACGAAGATTGGTCCGTCCGTGAAGCACCTCCACCACCAAAGAAGAGGGGCATGCTTGACCTAAGCCCTGAAGATACACAAGAAGCAAAGAAGTCTATAAAATAGAAGGGTATTAAAGCTGAGGACGTGAAGAATATACCTCCTATTGAGAAGTTGTGTGAGCCCACTATTCACCCTCTAATGGTAGAGGTACACTCTCTTTTAGATTTCAATGCAGGTGACATCCCTCGAGGTAAGCCTCCTGGTCAATGTTTAGATGAGCTTGATAATTTCATTATGAAGAAAAACCACTTTAATATGAAGATTCAAAGTCAGTTGCATGATAATACCCT
Organism: Bromus sterilis; assembly: GCA_950022295.1. NCBI lineage: Eukaryota > Viridiplantae > Streptophyta > Magnoliopsida > Poales > Poaceae > Bromus > Bromus sterilis. Next base: position 150,405,188 of record OX465599.1, on the reverse strand, counting down.
TGCTATCAATAGTTTGCTTGATGTTCTAGGTAGAATTGTTAATGATGTTAAAGGCCTTCTTAAGCATTTTCATATGGTTCAAACTCAGCTTGAACAATTTTCCGATGTGCAAAAAGATTTGCTTGCTAACAATGGCAAACAGAATATACAGGCCTTCGGGATTAAAACTTGGGGTGGAACACACACCCAGGACCCTCTCTATCTAGAGGGGCATCCGAAGAGAATCGAGCAAGATTCTCAAATGCAAGAAGAAGAAATTGTTAGCTCTCCGAAGAATATGAAGAAGAAAAAGAAACACGAGGAAACTGACAATCAAATGATCCCATAGTTGAAGAAGAGCATGTTGCTGATCCAAAAAGTATATCTACCTCCAATGTTGAAACTGAAGACGATGCTGAGCCCGAAAAAGATAAAGAGAAGAATGATCCTCCCAAGGTGCGAGAAGAAGAAGCACCCGACAAATGTAAGAAATACACTAGAGAAGACTTCATCGCAAGAAGACATGGGAAGGAAAGAGAACCATGGGTACAGAAACTCATACCCTTTCCAGGTAAGTCTCTCAAAACCAAAGAAGAAGAGAATTATAATAAATTTTGTGAGTGGATGAAACCTCTTTTTCTTCAAATTCCTTTGACTGATGCTATTAAGTTACCTCCTTACTAGAGATATATGAAATATATTGTTACTAACAAAAGAAAATTCCCTAATGAGGCAATATCTACTATGCTTGCTAACTACTCTTCTAGTGGCAAGATTCCTGAGAAGCTTGGTGATCCAGGTATACCCACCATTCCTTGCTCCATAAAGAATAATTATGTCAGAACTTCTGTATGTGATCTTAGTGCAGGAGTGATTGTTATGCCTTTTTATCTTTACAAGAGTCTTTGTTTAGAGAAACTAATCCCTACAGATATCTCTCTTCAGATGGCTGACAAGTCAACAGCCGCCCTGATTTGTATTTGTGAAGATGTTCCTGTTGAAGTTTCTAATTTCTTAATCCTTACTGATTTTGTCGTGCTTGACATGCCCGAGGATGGGAGCATGTCTATTATTCTTTGTAGGCCTTTTCTTAACACCGCAGGTGCTATCATTGATTGAAATAAAGGAAAGGTTACCTTTACATGGATGATAAAGAACGCACGGTGTATTTTCCAAAGAAAATCAACAAAAGGTATGCCCTTAACTCTATAGAGAATATCGAGACCGTGAAGATTGGAGAGTGGGATTGTCCCCTACATGTGCACCACAAATACAAAACCATTATGGTGGGGACAATGTCCATTAAAGTAAAGGAACAATGAACACTTTATAATAGGTGAGACTTTATGCTCTATATATCGCCGGTTTGTTGGTAAGACTTGATCAACCTTGCTAGCTACCATGTTTTATATAGGTAAATAGTGGAGCTTGTTATGTTTTCATTTCCTTTAGCTTTTGTTCTCCTTACTGTACCAAACTTTTATGTTTTTGAAGCTTCACATTTCTGACAACTGTTTCAAGTTTTCAGGAAGTTTACCAGCTTTTGGAACCTCGAAAAAATTTCAACAGTGAAGTTGTCAGAAAAATTCCGCAAAAATAAAAATCAATTTTTCCTCAGAAAAAGTGACCCAGAGGCACCTGGGGCTGACCAGGGGGGCACCCCTAGTCCAGGCGGACAACTGGCGCGGCCTGCCCCTGGCCGCACCCACAGGGCGCCTGGGCCCTCAGGTCCCCTTTGCTGCTAAGTCTTCTTCCTCTCTCTCTCCCTTGCACCAAAAACACGAGTTCTTCAGTTGGAACCTGAGTTCTTGATGCTCTCCACCCAGAATTTCGATCTCTCTCTACTCCTTGGTATGTTACTCCTCCACCCCTCCAATTAGATTTTTGATTGGTGGCTTCATTTGTGAGTATTTAGTAGTTCTTGGTGGTGTTCATATGAGCTTGTATGCATGTGTAGAAATTTATTTTCCAAGTTTTAATGCAAGTTTATGCCTTGGGGAAGTGAGTAGAGTAGTTTGCCTCAACTCACTTTTCTCAAATCCCTGTTTTTGTGAATTTTCAAAAAATTCCATAAATGATCTTGTTAGGAAAAAGCAAAGTGATGGCTTGGGAAGAAGAAGCCCGAGAGTACCGATCGAGTTACTAGAGTTGCAGCTTCATCCTCAACTGCTAGGGTGAGCTACAATGAAGATCATGTGCCCCTAGAGTTGTTAGAAGAGACAAGTCCTGCACGGGCGATGACGTATCCATGTGAAGCTTTCCTTGAAGCTGCAGGTGTCAAGGAGGAGTTTTACAACCTTTGTGCTAATGCATGTTTCACACGGCTTGCAACATGTCGTGTTGCTCAGTATCGCAAACTCACTTCCTATTTTATTAATAGTTTTAGATATAATCATGATGCTGGTATTGTTGAGTTTAGAATTTATGATGATATTTTGACCATGCCTTTGGCAAGATTTTCTGAAGTAATTGGTGCTCCGAACGCTGGCAAGATGGAAAGTATGAACTCTCAACCCACCGAGTTGAGAACTCTCTTCAACTCTCTTTGCAGCCAAGACACGAAGGATATCCAACGTTCGAAGATTTCCAGCATCTTATTTCCCCATCTCAGGTATTTCGCATATTTTATTGCTAGAGGGGTGTTAGCTTGCGACAACACGAGCAACTATTCCACGCCGGATGCTGCTATCCTGGCGAACGCCCTCTCAGGGGAGAGTAAGTATAAAGTAGGTGCCTTGATTGCTCGTCGCCTTGCTGCTATTGGTGATACGTCCAAAACGTATCTATAATTTCTGCTTGCTCCATGCATGTTTTGTGTGATATTATTATGATCTAGATACACTTTCATACACTTTTGATCATATTTGGACTAACCTATTAACTCAGTGCACCACAGTGCCAGTTCCTGTTTTCTTCTGTTTTTCTATTTTAGTTTTCCCCCATATAAAAAGTGCCAGAAAAATTCTAAGAAAAATATAGGAAAAAGCAGCGTACAGGAAGCTTCGCGAAGAGCCCGAGTGAGGCCAGAGGGGAGCCAGGGGTGGCCCAGGCGGCCACCCGGCGCGGGCCCACCCCTTGCCGCGGCAGGGGGCGCCTGGGGCCCTGGTCCACCTCTGGCTGCCCCCTTCGCCTATATATTCTCCGTCACGGGAAACTTCAGAGGGGAGAACCCTTTTTCGCGATCTCTCCTCTGTTCCGCCACCGCCGCGCTTCCGATATCGGGAGCACCAGAAGACCTCTTCCCGGCACCCTGCTGGAGGGAGGGCCGACCTCCGGGAGTCTCCTCTCCACAATGGATGCTCCCCGGATGTCTCGTTAGTAGTTTTCCTTGGACCATGGGTCCGTGATCAGTAGCTATGTGATGTTCTCCTCCCCTCTTTGTTCTTCATGGTTCAGACCTCGTGATCTTCCCTACATGATCGAGGCACTTTTGTAATCTTTCTGCTGTTGCTATGCTGAGTTTGATGGGATCTGATGGATTATGAGATTATGTTCAGATTGTGATTGAGTAATATATTTGGTTTTTATCTTTTATATTTTTGTTCCTAAGTAATTCTTGCATGTTCTCCGTTTTTGTTTATTGCTTTGGCCAAGTAGTAGGTAGTAACCCCAAGAGGGAACGTTATGCTCGATTGTGGGTTCATGCCCCCCGATGACACGCTTGAGTGACAGAAACATGAGTCTAGGGGATGTGCTGTTGCCACAAGGGGGAAAACAACGGTGCTTGTAACCGCGGTTGCAAGGATTTTTTACTTTACGCAAAGTGATTTTTAATGCAGTTGTCTGTTGCTTTGAGTTTACACTTTGGGTGGGGCTCGCAACTTAATACCAGCGAGATGTTCTGGATAGATATCTCAAGGTGGATGATTAGTAGTAGATGCAGTTGGATTTCGGTCTACTTATTTTGGCATACTGCCTGTGCTTTTGAGCCTCTTCCTTTCTTTTGTAGCATAGTTAGCATTGCGGTGCGTTCATAATCCTGTCAATTGCCCTTCTGTAATTTGTTTACCTCGCATAGCAGTTTTGTCGTCTTTTGGGAGAGAGACATCACTAGTGAACATCACGTATCCCGGTCCATATCCTCATTACTGTTTCCACGCTCATTTACTTTACTGCTTTTACTTTCAGTTGCTATCATTATCCCTTGTGTTTGATCCTTTGTGAACAACAAGACCGAAGAGATTGACAACCTCTCTAAACTTCGTTGGGAACAAAGTTATTTGTGTCTGTGTGCAGGTCCGCGTCAGTTGCGCCGCTGACACCTACTTATCATCTCTGGAGTCCTACTGGAGACAAACCTTGGTATCTTTACTGAGGGAAATTTGCTGTTGTGCTGCATCACGCCTTCCACTTGGGGCTCACCAACAAAGGGCGAGAAGACTATACCCGTCAACTCTCGCGCCATCAAGAAAATTTCTGGCGCCGTTGCCGGGGACTCCGAGTGCTAAGATAGGGGAGTTGCACACTACCCTTTACCTTTGTTTTTTAGTCTTGTTAGTTTACCTTTCAGTTTTTATCTTTGTGTCTTATATCAAAAATAAATAAAAAATCTGCCACACTTGCTGCTGCTATGGGTTCCACTGAAAACACCAAGTTGTGTGACTTCACTAGTCACAACAACCAAGACTTTATCTACACCCCCATTGCCACACCTGCCACTTCAGCTACCTCTTATGAAATTAAACTTGCCTTGCTAAACCTTGTTATGAGAGATCAATTATCTGGTGCTGGAGATGATGCTTCTTTACACTTGAACAATTTTGTTGAATTATGTGATATGAAAAAGTATAAAGAAGTAGAAGGTGATATTGTTAAGCTCAAGCTCTTTCCTTTCTCTTTAAGGGGAGACGCTAAAATTTGGTTTCAATCTTTGCCTAGGAATAGCATAGATTCTTGGGATAAGTGCAAAGATGCTTTTATAGGGAAGTACTACCCACCTGCTAAAATTATCCAATTAAGGAGTAACATTATGAATTTTAAGAAATTGGATAATGAACATGTTGCCCAAGCCTGGGAACGAATGAAATCTCTTGTTAAGAAATGCCCTACACATGGTTTGACTACCTGGATGGTTATCCAGACTTTTTATGCAGGCTTGAACTTTACCTCGCGGAACCTATTAGATTCGGCCGCGGGAGGAACCTTTATGTCAACTACACTTGGTGCTGCCACGAAGCTTCTCGATGAGATGATGACCAATTATTCCCAATGGCACACCGAACGCGCTCCAACAGGTAGGAAGGTAAATTCTGTCGAGGAAGTTACCTCCCTAAATGAAAAAGTTGACTTAATTATGTCTCTACTTACCAAGCAACCCTTTATTGATCCTCATGATGTCCCTTTAAATTCTTTGGTTGCCCAAGAACAAGTAGATGTGAACTTTATTGCTAGAAACAACTTCAACAACAATGTTTATAGGGGTAATTTTGCTTGCAATCCTAGACCGTTTCCATCCAACTATGGGAACAACAACACCTACCCTAGCAACAAGAACCCCTCTTCTGAATTGGAAAACATGCTTAGAGACTTTATCACTACCAAAAAATCCTTCAACAAAAATGTAGAGGAGAAATTAACTAAATTAGATAATCTCTCTTTGAAGGTAGAAAGCTTAGCCCTTGATATTGAGATGCTTAAAATTAGAACCTCTCCCCTTGAGGATAATAAGGCCACTCCTATTAATGCTATCCAATTACAAATTAATGAAAATATTAGGATGATGGCTAAACTTAAAGAAAGGTGGGCTAGAGAAAAAGAGGAAGAGGATAGAATTAAGAGCCTTCCTACACACCACACAGTTTCCACTATCCAAATTGTGGAGGACACCTAAACTATTAGCACCCAATGCACTCCTAGTCCCGTTGGACCTATTAATGGTGATGCTAATACCTCAACCAAATATGAAGAAACTCCTATGAACATAGAGGGTTTCAAACAAGTGAGCCTAGACGACACTACTACCACCTTTGATAGTAGTGATATTGATTTTGGTAGTTGCACCCTCTCAGAAGTTATTAGCTTACTACAGAAAATGTCTAGATACCCCCACACTAGCACACTTAATCTTGCCTTCACGGAGCATATCACAAATGCTCTCATCAAAGCTAGGGAGGAGAAGCTTAGAGTAGAAGCCTCCACACCTAGGAAGCTAGATGATGGTTGGGACCCTATGATCAAAATTAAATTAAATAACTTCTCTTGCTATGCCTTATGTGATGTTGGAGCTATTACCTCCGTTATGCCCAAAAGAATATTTGATATGTTTGAATTGAAGCCCTTTGAGCCTTGTTCTTTTGGTGTTAGTCTTGTTGATTCTTCCATAAAGAAACCTTTGGGGAAGATCGACGATGTTCTTATCATTGTCAATGAAAACTATGTTCCCGTTGATTTTATTGTTATGGATATAGAGTGTAAACCTTTGTGTCCAATTATTTTGGGACGTCCTTTTCTTCGCACCGTTGGTGCGGTTATTGACATGAAAGAGGGGAATATAAAATTCCAATTCCCATTCAAAAAGGGGATGGAACACTTCCGTAGAAAGAAAATCAAGTTACCTTTTGAGTCCGTTACACGGGCTAGTTATTCTCTTTCTCTTGATAAAACTTGATTCTTCTTTTGCATTATGCCTAGCTTAAAGGCATAAAAGAAAGCGCTTTCGGGAGTAAGCCCGCAACAAATTTAGGTTTCTTTTTGCTTTTTGTTGTGTCTTGATGTTTTTTACTACTGTAGCAACATCATTGTATCTTTATTTTTCAGCTTTGTGCCAAGTTATAGCCTCTTATGATAAGGGAAGCAAAAGTTGTGACGTGCTGTCCAGAAAACAGATTCTGTCCCTTGACAGAAAAATTCGAATCAAATCACCAGATCATCTTTTTGATCTGAATTGTTTTGACAGTGTGATCTATACAATTGTGAAACTTCCGTATGTTCTGAGTTTTTTTATTTGAGTTGCAGAAGTGCCCCTAAAAAATTATTTACTACCTGCTGTTCTGTTTTTCACAGATTCTGCCACGTTTTGTCTCTCCTAATTTTTGCAAACCTTAAGCTCGCTTTTTCTTTGCAAAAACTTTTTGGCACTCTTGAGAAACAGTAGCTCTTCAAGAATATCTTTATATCCAGTGGGAAAAATTATTTTATTAAGGGTACTAACCTCTCTAATCAGCTTATGATGAGTTATGTATGAAGGGATTTTTCAAGTGTGCGATGGAAGATGATGAAAGAAGATCCAGGAGTGTCAAGCGCTCAAGCTTGGGGATGCCCCCATGCATCCCCAATAAATATTCAAGGAGACTCAAGCATCTAAGCTTGGGGTTGCCCCCGTGCATCCCCTTCTCCATCAACAATCATTAGTTCGTCCTTTGTCTCACTATATTTTTATCACTTCATGTGTTATGTGCTATGCTTCGAGCGTCTCGCTCTTAGGTTTTATTTTTAGTTTTCTTTAGCTTTGCTTGCTGTTCATAGCAAGTTAGATCCCGCCTTACTTTGTGTGGGAGAGAAACACGCTCCACTTTCAAAATATAGAACACATCATAGGATTTTTCCTGCTTATCTCTTTGCTGTTATGTGTTCTTTATCTTTTCATAGCTGCTGCCATGTTTAGTCTTAGTCTTAGTTTGTCTTTAGCAAGAGCCTTGGATTTTGTTTAGTTTGTTGCTGGAACTCTTTTTAGTTTTCATGTTTATCTTGTTAAAGAGAGTTGGTTGTTGCACTGAGTTGTGTCTTGTCTTGAAAGTAGGTAATTGAGGTTGCTATTTAATTCTAGTAGTAACCTGCAATAGTTTTGAGGTATTGTTGTGAGTAATGTTTGAACTTTTGGTGTCAAGAGCTCTAGCCTATTAGTGATAGGTGTCGTATTTTGGGCAATCCGTGTGTATTTTCAAAACCTAAAAAAATAGTTGAGAACTCTAGCTACTAGATGGATCACTAATCTTTGGAGGGATCGAATATTAGAGAACACTCACGTACCATGAGTCGAGGATGCGCAAGGATCACCAAACCCCCATACACTCCTCCTCGGGGTACTTGTCTCTTTGTGAACCTCCTTTTTAGATTGAGAGTTACCGATAATAAGTGCATGAGTTCTTCGGACTAATGTAAGTATTGAAAGTTAACACTTCCACCTTCCCATATTTTGCTAGCCTCTCCTGTGTCGTGCATTGCCTTCTTCACACTCCGAGAGTTGGTGTCCCCCTTCGCCGCTACATCCAAACCCTTGGCATGATACGCTCTGTCATCATAAACCTCCTTATATCTTTCCTCAAAACAGCCACCATACCTACCTATCAAGTCATTTCCATAGCCTTTCCGAGATATATTGCCATGCAACATCCACCTCTTCATGACTTGATCTTCATGTCATACATGTTCCTGCTACACTGGCAGTGACATACATTGCATACATCATGATAGTTACATCTTCTTTATGATTTTGAGTACCTTGTAAAGTGTGAAAGATCTCCTTTACCTTCTTGTAAAATAGAGTGTTGCCCTTAAGTGAGGAAAAGATCTCAAAGTGGACACAATAAAAGATCCCAAAGAGGACAAAGGAGAGTTAAATAGAAAGAGCCATTGGGGCCAGAAAAAAAAATACAAAAAAATAGAAAAAAGAGAAAAATAAATAAAAAGAGAGAAAGGGGCAACACTACTATCCTTTTGAGAGATCCACACTAGTACTCCCTTTATATCCTTGTACTCCATAGAGATGATCATTATGCATATAGCTATGTGGGGACCTTCACACTATAGAACTTGGCTTGCATATTCCAAGGATGAGCCTCCTCAAACGAGATCTAGGTCTTCATGAGCGAGCAAGTTAGATGCACCCCCACTAGTTCCATTTGACATCTTCCTAGCTCGTATGTGCATCCGTTGCATGGCAATCCCTACTCCTCACATCATATCTATCATTTGGCATCTCTTGCCTATGATTGTCCTCATTGATGTGAGCCTTTCTCATCCTTTTTGTCTTCCTCCTCCGCACTTCTCTCTTTGCCATCCTAAGTGTCAACTCTCGTGCTTACGCTCATCCATTGCATGAGTGCTCAAAATATTGAAAATGGAGTGGATCAAATTGACTTGTACTTGGCTAGTGGTCTGGGGACGAGTCAAGATAAGATTCCAGAAAAAGACCGAGTGTGAAACTTTAGTAGATTGAGTTCTCAACAAATAAATTGTTTTTCTCGTATTCCCTATCCCCCTTCTTGCACGCAAACACCATTTGGAGACATTCGAGTCACGGACAGCGAGAGCTCTTGCACCTAATGTTCTTTTGTTACTTGTTTCAATGCTAATATAGACTCTTGCATGTTATGACTTGAATTGAATCTCTAACCTTTATTGCTTTACTTTTCAAAGTTCTTATATGGTTGCTAGCATGTCACCACAGAAATTATGCCGTTATCATTTACCTACTTGAGGACGAGCAGGAATTAAGCTTGGGGATGTTGATACGTCCAAAACATATCTATAATTTCTGCTTGCTCCATGCATCTTTTGTGTGATATTGCTATGATCTAGATACACTTTCATACACTTTTGATCATATTTGGACTAACCTATTAACTCAGTGCACCACAGTGCCAGTTCCTGTTTTCTGTTGTTTTTCTATTTCAGTTTTCCCCCATATAAAAAGTGCCAGAAAAATTCCGGGAAAAATATAGGAAAAATCAGCGTACAGGAAGCTTCGTTAAGAGCCCGAGTGGGGCCAGAGGGGAGCCAGGGGTGGCCCAGGCGGACACCCGGCGTGGCCCCACCCCTGGCCGCGCCAGGGGGGCGCCTGGGGCCCCTGGTCCACCTCTGGCTGCCCCCCTTCGCCTATATATTCTCCATCACGGGAAACTTCAGAGGGGAGAACCCTTTTTCGTGATCTCTCCTCTGTTCCGCCGCCGCCGCGCTTCCGAGATCGGGAGCACCAGAAGACCTCTTCTCGGCACCCTGCCGGACGGAGGGTCGACCTCCGGGAGTCTCCTCTCCACCATGGATGCTCCCCGGATGTCTCGTGAGTATTTTTCCTTGGACCATGGGTCCGTGATCAGTAGCTATGTGATGTTCTCCTCCCCTCTTTGTTCTTCATGGTTTAGAACTCGTGAGCTTCCCTACATGATCGAGGCACTTTTGTAATCTTTCTGTTGTTGCTATGCTGAGTTTGATGGGATCTGATGGATTATGAGATTATGTTCAGATTGTGATTGAGCAATATATTTGGTTTTTATCTTTTATATTTTTGTTCCTAAGTAATTCTTGCATGTTCTCTGTTTTTGTTTATTGCTTTGTCCAAGTAGTAGGTAGTAACCCCAAGAGGGAACGTTATGCTCGATTGTGGGTTCATGCCCCCCGATGACACGCTTGAGTGACAGAAACATGAGTCTAGGGGATGTGTTGTTGCCACAAGGGGGAAAACAACGGTGCTTGTAACCGCGGTTGCAAGGATTTTTTACTTTACGGAAAGTGATTTTTAATGCAGTTGTCTGTTGGTTTGGGTTTACACTTTGGGTGGGGCTCGCAACTTAATACCAGCGAGATGTTCTGGATAGATATCTCAAGGTGGATGATTAGTAGTAGATGCAGTTGGATTTCGGTCTACTTATTTTGGCATACTGCCCGTGCTTTTGAGCCTCTTCCTTTCTTTTGTAGCATAGTTAGCATTGCGGTGCGTTCATAATCCTGTCAATTGCCCTTCTGTAATTTGTTTACCTCGCATAGCAGTTTTGTCGTCTTTTGGGAGAGAGACATCACTAGTGAACATCACGTATCCCGGTCCATATCCTCATTACTGTTTCCACGCTCATTTACTTTACTGCTTTTACTTTCAGTTGCTATCATTATCCCTTGTGTTTGATCCTTTGTGAACAACAAGACCGGAGAGATTGACAACCTCTCTGAACTTCGTTGGGAACAAAGTTATTTGTGTCTGTGTGCAGGTCCGCGTCAGTTGCGCCGCTGACACCTACTTATCATCTCTGGAGTCCTACTTGAGACAAACCTTGGTATCTTTACTGAGGGAAATTTTCTACTGTGCTGCATCACGCCTTCCACTTGGGGCTCACCAACGAAGGGAGAGAAGACTATACACGTCAACTCTCGCGCCATCAAAGGGCAACAAGGGAGATCTCTTTGGTCGCGTGTACACCACACTTATTCTTGAGTCTCTTGAGCACACCGCACATCATGATGATGAGCCTTTTACATTTATAAGCTTTGACCTTGCTTCCATGAAGAGGCATGAGTTTGTTACCAGGACTTCCGAGTATGGTAACCTTAATTATATTATGAGGTTTGGAATGACCACTATTCAGGAGATTCGTCTATCTACACCTCTTTTGCTTGATTAAACTCGCAGAAGCGGATGGTCGTTAACGTTATCCAGTTCTATGAGTTCGTTGATGAGGACATCCCTATTTATGCTACACCCACATCCCCTCCAGCTACACATATTGGAACAGTTACTAGAGCACGCGCACGTCAACTAAATTATCAGGTACTTTCGTTTCTTGCAAATCCTTCTAATGTTCATGAACATATGATGCTGCCTAAATTAGATACTTTTGTTTTACTTGTGAACGAAGGACCTATCATGGACATGAAGGATGGTCATAGGAGCGGGATCAGGCATGAAGAAGAAGGTGCGCGCGGGGACAAGGACCATGGAGCTTCTAGTGGTGATCTTCACACTTTGAAGCCACAATAAGGCGTGCATGAAGGCTTGGACGAAAGAGATGCTGCTTCATTATTTTCTTCCAAGGGCTATTCTAGGTGCTGCTTCACCTCATTATTGGGCCAGGCCCATGTAATTTCGAAATAGCACATAATAGGCTGTTTTTAGAGTCCATATGTGTGGGGAAACCGAGTTAGGGTTGTTTTTCGGACCCCTCCTCCAAGGGGTCACGAAAAACCCCTATGTTCCCCCATATATACCGCCCTTAGGGCTTCGTTTAGACTTGGGTTTTGATTAGATTTAAGTTAGACATAGCAGCAACTTCAAGTTCTTCATTTGTGTCATCCGGCCAGGCCAAGACCTCATTGGAACCCCAACTATCGTCAATCATTCATCTTATATTCGCAATATCCAGCTCGCAGTTCTTAGTTCTTGCTTGTTCTTTCGATTGCTTGCAGGAATTAGACCTTCGTGGTCAGGTTGATCGTGCATCCGCGGGATCAATAACCTCTCAGAGTTGGTTTAGTGATCGCTAAGGCCCAACGTCTTCGCACGTTCGTAGTCAGGTCGTGAAATCCGTCTCCACCATAATCGATCTCCACCATCTCATCGAAACATCGGGACATCTTTGCCTCTATCAAGTGGTATCAAATTTCCAGGTTGCTCGATGAGATTTACTAGATTTTCGTAGTCTAGACTACTTCTGTTTTCATACCTACAGTCCATGAAGAAGCCAAACAAAAAATTAGGGCTAGATCATCACGTCCCATGACAGTCCAAGCCTTTGTCCAGTTTTCTTTTCAGTAGTTTGCTTTGTTGAATTTGCGGTTGCATCATTCTGTCGAGTTGTTGATCTTAGTGTCTAGTTCCCTTAGAGTTTCGAGTTTTGATCACAGTTTGTCACGTCGTCGCCGCACAGTTTCCATCTATCCGCTGCCACCAATCTGTTACCATATACACCACCACTTCCCATCACGAGTTTGATTCCATATACACACCACTTACCATCACGAGTCTGATTCCATATACACCACCACTTTCCATCACGAGTTCCAATCCATATACCACCTTTTGTTCTTTGAGTTGTTCAAGTAGGTTTCCGATTTCACCAAACTTTTTCCATCCGTAGTAGGGGGTCCTTTCCAAAAAAAAAACCAAAAAAACGCAGTTTCAATTTTTTTTTGTCTATCCTATTTTTAGGTCTAGTAGAGCGTTTTGAGACACTCACCATCATAGCAAATTTTCGTGCCCGAATCCCAAATTTATGATCTAGACAGTCAAAAAAAATTGCAGAAAAAAATTCGTGCTTATCCTGTTTTCTAGGCTTGAGAAGTATTTTGAGACACTCCCCATTGTAGTGATTTTTCGTTGAAAAGAGCGCAAAAAAAGCGCCACCAAAAAAAGGAGAAAAAAGAGAAAAATTAAGAGTGTGCTTATCAGTTGCTTATGTGCCGCGTCGTGCTTTCGTTGGTGTTTTAGGCTCGCGTCTCTAGTATGGTCTAGCCTAGGATCAGCAAAGTATCGACGTTGAGTTTTTATTCACCTTTGCATCTCTGTATTGATTACTATTGAGCTTTTGCTACCATACTTGTCAGCATTCCTACAGCTCCACATATATTCTACATCGCGCGTTTGACACCTCCTGGCCATCGCTCTACCACATCTTTGAGAGTCTTGACCCGTTGGTTGTACATCACCACCTGCTGCTAGGTAAGAATCGGTAAGAACAAAAGAAAAGCTTGACGGATTTGTGATTTCCACCACACCACATCCCATTCATAGAAGTAAGATCATATTACTGTGTGTTTTATATTTCCGCTAACAATGCCAGGATCACAAGATGAAGAGGTGGCGGACGTGCCCGATTGGGAGAACATGACAAACCAGGAACTACATGATAAATTTGCACGTATGATGACTGAACATGTGTATGACATTGAGAACAAATTTACAGAGGCGATTGATGGCGTGGAGAAGATGATCGACACCAAGCTCGACGCCAAGTTTACTGAGTTGATCGCATGCCTACCTCCACAGCCTGCTTCCGCTCCGGCACAGCCACCACTTCAACGACGTGCACGGCGTATTCTGTTTCCGGACAGACAAGCTGCTGGTATTGGTGCTCCTGCTGCAGCAGTTGTTGCTGCTGCTGCTTTTGATGTCAGCCAATATGACGACTGTGAGGGTGATTACGAGGATGAGATGGAACAGGAAGCGCCCTATGAACAGCCAGCTGGACAACGTCCCAACTTTAGACATGGTCCTCATCCACCACCCTGATAACCCACAACTGCAGGGGATCGAAATAGTCTTCGCGGGTAAGAATAACCAAATTTATAGATTCGACTCAAGGGGAGCCAAAGAATATCCACAAGCTTTAACAGTGGAGTTTTCAATTCCACCGTACTAGAGATACACTTACTTGCAACAAGATATTAATAGTAACTGCGATATGGAAATGATGATAGCAACGGAAATAGTGGTGGTGAAACAGCGATAGTAAAACAGAAAAAGCAAACAACTAGTAACCAGCAGAATTAAAACACTGTAGGCTAGGGAGATGGATGGTTGAGTGTTGCATGGATAAGGCACATCATGTATTTAACTTGGGGCAAGGCACACAGAAAAGCAATGATCATCTAGGCATAAATCAAACATCAGGCATGTACCCCATAGGTAGTTGTACGTGCTTGCAATAAGAACTTGCACAACATCTTTTGTCCTACCATCCCGCTACGAACGGGGCCATAAGGTACTTATGGAGATTAAGGTGCTCCTGTCAAAGAGCAAATTATAGTCCATCCCCTTTGGTGTCCCAAGCTGTCACCTTTGGGATCGCCGGTTCCGGACTATAACAGGTGCATACAACTAATAGATAGGATGAAGAACACAAATATATTCATGAAAACACATAGGGTTCAGCAGGGAATTACTCACACATGGATGGGGAAGTCGTGGAGGGAGGATGGAGTGGTGATGATGACGACGATGTCGATGATCTACCCTCACCGGAGGCCAAAACAGCCTCCAGATTAGCCCTCCCGGAGAAGAACAAAGGGTGGCGGCGGCTCCGCGACGCGAATTGGGAAAACGACTTATGTTTCGGGGTTTCTCCGTCACGGGAAAAATAGGAGCCTCGGTAGGTCACCAGAGGAGTGGGGAGGCCCCCAGGCGGCCAGATGGCGCGACCCCACCCCTGGCCGCGTCAAGGTGGCGCCTAGGGCCCCCTTGGCTTCCCTCTGGCCCCACTTCTGGCACAATGGCCCCTCAGGTGCGTGGATTTTCTGTGTTTTTCTGGGAATTTTCTGAGACGTTCAAAAATCCATTTTCCTGTGCCCAATAAAATCATACAGGCAGCTCTGCTGAAAACAGCGTTAGTCCTGGTTAGTTTTGTCCGAATCATGCAAGAATGAGGGCAAAAAAATAGCAAAAGTGTTTGGAAAAGTAGATACGTTTGAGACGTATCAACTCCCCCAAGCTTAGCATATTTCTTGTCCTCAAGCAATTCAGTACAACGAACTGAACGCGACAAAGAAAACTTTGACAAACTCTTTCGCTTCAATAGATGTATATAAGCATGCACTACGAAAAGAATTTAGCAAGTATCAAAACAATGCTATGAGGACAATGCACGAAGCAATCCTTCTTTCAAGTGATCAATAACAAACAACTAAAAGTAAATAATACGCTACTGAAAATCAAGACAAGATTACAATGCACAAAGCTTCAACATACGAGAGTGGTATTTCGCTAGCCTCCATGAGTGAAGCAAAACATAAATGCAGAAACTCCTCCGGAGTTTTAAAGGAGACTAGAACTAAGAACTTCAGAATAAGTAATACCAAAATCATGCAAAAGACAATGTAGTACTTTGGGACAATGCACATTACACTCAGAATGACAATTATGCTCTCCTAGTTGGTGCTTTGAAGAAAGAAGGTGGAGACTCTCGAACCGTGGAGTTTGATGGAAAGGTTGAAAATCCGTGAATGGAAGCAAAAACTAAACTTGTACCAGAGCTCTTGGTTTTCAAAACAGAGATAAAAAGTTTTTGGCAGGTGCATGATTCGCCAACAAATGCTAGTAGACAACTCAATCACCTCTTACACTAGACATGTTTCGAGGAACGGCTCCCAAGATGGAGACGATCACATCCCCTTAGTCTCCTTTTTTTATCACTGCCAAAGTTTTCTGATTTCTCATAGACAAAGCGTGAAGGAGGATTTGTTGGTTGTGATTATCTTTTGTGAGCTGGGCGCACTGATGCCAGTCCCTCCTCGTATTAGGGGATTGTAGATTAGACATGCAATCCCAGAATAAAACATGTCTAACATAAGACGGTCATGAATTACCTACTACTTCCTCATGAGCTAAAGCAGAGGCCCAACACAGGAGTGCTTTTGAATAATTTCGAGATGGTACAAGAAAGTCTTCGTTAGGATGGCCGGTAAATACCACATAGGAAGGTATGGTGGACTCATATGGAAAAACTGGTTTCAAGGATTTTGGATGCACAAACAGAAATCCTCTTAGTGCGAGCGAAGGCTAGCAAAAGACTAGGAAGCGACCAACTAGAGAGCAATAACAGTCATAATCATGCAGAGCGAGAAAGTAACATTGAATTGGGCATGAAAATGATATAACTATTCTGAAATTCACAGATCATCAAGGCATAGTAGACTTTTTAGTCATAAACATGTGTAAGCATGTGCCGAGTCAATCCAAGAATTCTCCAAAGGGAAATACCAATTTAGTATGCCAAACCATGAACAATGCAATGCATGTACATCATTTCAATAACACATTATGTACTCGAGCTATTTGGGATTACCCACAAGGAAAGCATGAACACTGGGAAAGCATTTTAAACGTAGCACTATGTCGCTACAAGCTGGTCTCTAAATCATAAGTACAAGCATATGTACAAAAGTAGAAACAAAAAGAGTTCATGCCGGTTTTCCTTGTTGCATCCCTTCGTCGATCTTCGTCATCACTGTCTTGTCACTTGCACGATTGAACGTAGGAAATATATAATCAAGTCCAAATGCCATCACGGACTCGAGCTGAACTCTGCAACAAAGCAAACTAAAGAGAGAAAAGAAAATATTTTTGGATTTTTTCCAAGGTTTAGTGAAAGAAAAAGAAAAGAGAAATCTTTTTGTTATTTTTTAAAAATAAAAGAATAAAGAAGAACGGGCAAAAACTTCGAAAAGATCAAAGAGAACAAAATGAAAACGGATAATACAATGGAAAGGTGAGAAGGGAACGTACTCCCCCAAGCTTAGGCTTTTGTCCTAAGTTGGTAGCAGCTACTGCTCCCAAGAGCCTCCTGCTCCGGGGTAATACTAAGTCCAGGAGTCGTATGAGCCCTCCGGTGCGTACACCGAAGTCCTCAGATCCTCCCATGAGGAAGGCCCTGCGCTCCAAGCGGAAGAAGATCCCTCGCCATGCTCGGTGAAGGTCTCTCCCTGGAAAGGTGGGAACTCACCATGCTCCTCCTCATCGGGCACAACCCCCTCCATGGGGTTATGCGGCTGGTAATTAGCCATGAACTCATCGAACTGAATCTCGTTGAAGGACCATCCGTTCCTGCGAGTGTTATCAAACAAAAGTGGTGCAGATAGACTGATCTCACGATAATGGTCCTTTCAAACCTCAAAATATAATCAAGGTTACCAAACTGAGAAGTCATGGTAACAAACTTATGCCTCTTCATAGCCGCAAGATCGAGACTCGCGTATGAAAAGGGAACATCATCAGGATGCGGGGTGCGCTCAAGAGGCTCAAGGATAAGTGTGGCATAAACGCCACCATATAGATCGCCCTTGTTACTGTTCGTAACAAGGCGCCGAGCAATCAAGGCACCCACATTATACTCATTCTTATCAGAGAGGGCGTTCGCATAAAGAGCGAAATATGGTGCAGAACCATTGCTCATGTTGTCACGAGCTAACACCCCTCTAGCAACAAAATACGCAAAATACCTGAGGTGTGAAAACAGAATGCTGGAAATCTTTGTACGCCGAATGTCGGTCTCCTTCTGGCAGCAGAGGGAGTTGAAGAGGGTCCTCAACCCAGAAGG
Organism: Bromus sterilis; assembly: GCA_950022295.1. NCBI lineage: Eukaryota > Viridiplantae > Streptophyta > Magnoliopsida > Poales > Poaceae > Bromus > Bromus sterilis. Next base: position 150,387,471 of record OX465599.1, on the reverse strand, counting down.
CTGCATGGTCATCTTAGTTGTCTGACCAACATTCGGCACACCGATTATATCACAAAACTGTGCCAAAGACATGGTTATGAGATCATTATAAAGTTTAAACTCAACGGTTCCAGCATCATGGTTATAACAAAAACTGTTAACAAAGCAGGAGGTAAGCTTTTTGTATTGTACCACACGTCATAAAGCTAGCCGTGTCAAACCTGCATTGGCACAAAGTCCATAAAATTCCTCCTTAATTCCTGCAGCTGTAAGAAAATCATCGCACGGATACATCATTGCGCATGTTGGATTTGTGTCTTCCAACAACTCAAGGGGCACATGATCTTCATTGTAGCTCACCCTAACTGCTGAGGGTGAAGCTGCAGCTCTAGTGACTCGATCGGAGCGCTCGGGCTTCTTCTTCCCAAGCCACCCCTTTGCTTTTCCAAAGAAACTCATTTCTGAAAAAAAATTACAATTCACCAAAAACAAGGATTTAAACAAAGTGAGTTGAGGCAAACTAATCTACTCACTTACCTAAGGCATAAACTTGCATCAAAACTTGGAAAATAAATTTCTACACATGCATGCAAGCTCATATGAACAGCACCAAGAGGTACTAAATACTCACAAATGAGGCCATCAATCAAAAATCTAATTGGAGGGGTGAAGGAGTTACATACCAGGGAGTATTTGCTCAAAATCTCAGCTCGAATGGTGGGCTGTAGAGAGAGATCGAATATCGCCTCCAAGAACAGCAAGAACGCAAGAACTAGAGCAGAACTCATGTTTTTGGAGAGAGAGGAAGGAGGAGGAAGAAGACATACGTGGAGGTGGGGCCTGTGGGCCCCAAGCGCCCTGTGGGCGCGGCCAGGGGCCAGGCCGCGCCAGCTGGCCGCCTGGGCCACTGATGGCCCCCCTGGTCAGCCCTAGGTGCCTCTGGGTCACTCCCGGCATGGAAATTTTTTATACAATTTTTCTCGAATTTTTCTGGCAACTTCACTGTTGAAAAAATTTCGAAAGTTCAAAAAGCTGCGAAACTTTCTGAAAACTTGGAGTAGTGATTAGAGTTGTGAAGTTTCAAAAACATATAAACTTGGTACAGCAAGGAGAATAAAAGCTAAAAATAAATTCAAACATAACAACCTCTACTTTTACTCATATAAAACTCATTTAACAGCAAGGTTGATCAAGTCCTACTACCAAACTAGAAATAAATAGAGTAAAAAGTTTCACTTACTATGAAGAATTCATGATAAATTTACTTTAATGGATATTTTCCCCACCATGATGGTTTTGTATTTGTGGTGCACATGTAGAGGACAATCCCATTCTTCAATCTTCACGGTCTCGATATTCTCTATTGAGTTAAAGCCATGCCTTTTGTCGATCTTCTTCGGAAAATACACCGTGTGTTCTTTATCGTTCACACTGAAAGTAACCTTCCCTATATTGCAATCAATAATAGCACCTGCGGTGTGAATAAAAGGTCTACCAAGAATAATAGACATGCTCCCATCCTCGGGCATGTCAAGCACAACAAAATCAGTAAGGATTAAACAATTAGCAACTTCAACGGGAACATCCTCACAAATACCTATGGGAACAGCTGTTCACTTGTCAGCCATTTGAAGAGACATATCTGTAGGGATTAGTTTTTATAAACATAATCTCTTGTAAAGAGAAAAGGGCATAACACTCACTCCTGCTCCAAGATCACATAAACTAGTCCTGACATAATTATTCTTTATGGAGCAAGGAATGGTGGGCATACCTGGATCACCAAGCTTCTCAGGAATCTTGCCACTAAAAGAGTAGTTAGCAAGCATAGTAGATATTGCTTCATTAGGAACTTTCCTTTTATTAGTAACAATATATTTCATATATTTCGAATAAGGAGGTAACTTAATAGCATCAGTCAAAGGAATTTGAAGAAAAAGAGGTTTCATCCACTCACAAAACTTATAGTAATGCTCTTCTTCTTTAGTTTTGAGAGACTTACCTGGAAAGGGCATAGGTTTCTGTACCCATGGTTCTCGTTTCGTCCCATGTCTTCTTGCGATAAAATCTTCTCGAGTGTATTTCTTGCGTTTGTCGGGTGCTTCTTCTTCTCGAACTTCGGGTGGATCGTTCTTTTCACCATCCTTTTAAGGCTCAGCACTGTCTTCAGTGTCAGCATCTGAGGTGGATATACTATTTGGATCATTGGAATTGTCAGCTTCTTTGTGCTTCTTCTTCTTCTTCTTCGAAGAGCTAACAATTTCTTCCTCCTGTATTTGAGAATCTGGTTCGATCCTCTTAGGATGCCCCTCTGGATAGAGAGGACCTTGAGTGCTAGTTTCTCCTCGGGTTTTAATCCCGAAGGCCTGTATATCCTGTTTGATATTATTAGCAAGAAATTCTTTTTGCACATTAGAAATTTGATCAAGCTGAGTTTGAACCATATGAAAATGCTTCACAATACATTTAACATCATTAACTGTTCTACCTACAACATCAAGCAAACTATTGATAGCAAGGGAATTATCATGCAACTGGATTTGTATCCTCTCATTAAAGTTATTTTGCTTCATAATGAAATTATCAAGCTCATCTAAACATTGATCAGGAGGCTTACCATGAGGAATGTCACTTGCATTGAAATCTAAAAGAGAGTGTACCTCTACCATCGGAGGGTGAGTGGTAGGCTCACACAACTTCTCAATAGGGGGTAGATTCTTCACGTCTTCATTTTTAATACCCTTCTCTTTAATAGACTTCTTTGCTTCTTGCATATCTTTGGGGCTTAGGACAAGCATGCCCCTTTTCTTTGGTGGTGGAGGTGGTTCAGGGACGGACCGATCTTCGTGGTTCTTGGCAATCTTTCCCATTAATTCTTATGCATCGTCCGGTGTTCTTTTCCTGAAAACACACCCAGCACAATTGTCCAAATAGGATCTAGATTCATCAGTTAGACCAGCATAAAATATATCAGTTAGTTCATTCTTAGGGACTCCATGTCCCGGTCTAGCCTGGATCAGACTGCAATACCTACCCCAAGCTTTAGGGAGGTTCTCATCCTGTAACTATTTAAAGTTATAAATTCTTCGTAAAGCAGAATGTTGCATATGAGCAGGAAAGTACTTATCAACAAAAGAGTGAGCTAAGTCTTGAGGACTCCTAATGGAACCACATGGTAGTGCATCATACCACGCTTTAGCACCTTCCTTTAAAGATAAAGGAAAAAGCTTAGTAAGATAAAAATTTCGTATCTTCTCATCTGTAGTAAACAAGCCACCTAACTCAGTGAGTTTGGTTAGGTGCACAATAGCATCATCATTTTCTATTCCATAAAAGGGGTCAGATTCAACCATAGATATAAGTGAAAGATCAACAGAGAAATTATAATCATGATCATTGATGCATATAGGAGACGTAGCAAATTTAGGATCTGGAACGGTCTTGTTCTTCAAGGAGTGTTTTTCGAGAAGCTTCTTAATAGAATCAGGGTCAGAGTCGACAAACTCTGTTAGCTCCCTGCATAAATCATCATCAAGTATAATATAATCATCATCAAGGAGTCTCTCCTTGAGTTTACTCAAATCGGGATAAGTGTAAGTTCCATCAAAAGGATAGCAAGTATCAGGAATTTCAATTCCAGATTTTTTTGCAGGAGCAGCGATCTATTTCTCAAGAGCGTGACTAAGTGAACCAATATCATCAAGAGTAGTAGAAGTATCATCAAAAGTATCGGACATAGTATCAGATTCCGTAGAGGCATCATGTGGTGGAGGTGAAGCAAACTTACTCATAACTGAAGGTGAATCAAGTGTAGCACTAGTGTTCAGAACAGTACCTTTTCTTGTACGGGATAGTAAGATCGGGACCTTGGGGTCTTCTTTCTTACCCTTATCGGATAAATTGCAGAAGCTCAAATACTTCAAGTACACTTGCGAATAAAGATATGCTCCCCAGCAACGGCGCCAGAAAACAGGCTTGATAACCCACAACTACAGGGGATCGAGATAGTCTTCGCGGGTAAGAATAACCAAATTTATAAATTTGAATCAAGGGGAGCCAAAAAAATATCCACAAGCTTTAACAGTGGATTTCTCAATTCCACCGCACCTGAGATACACTTACTTGCAACAAGATATTAATAGTAACTGCGATATGGAAATGATGATAGCAAAAAAAATAGTGGTGGTGAAACAGCGATAGTAAAACAGCAAAAACAAACAACTAGTAACCAGCAGAATTAAAACACTGTAGGCTCGGGAGATGGATGGTTGGGCGTTTCATGGATAAGGTACATCATGTATTTAACTTGGGGCAAGGCACACAGAAAAGCAATGATCATCTAGGCATAAATCAAACATCAGGCATGTACCCCATAGGTAGTTGTACGTGCTTGCAATAAGAACTTGCAAAACATCTTTTGTCCTACCATCCCTCTACGAACGGGGCCGAAAGGAACTTATGGAGATTAATGTGCTCCTGTCAAAGAGCACCGGAACAAAGCATTAACAATCAATGGATACAAGGAATCCTCAAATTATAGTCCATCCCCTTTCGTGTCCCAAGCTGTCACCTTTGGGATCGCCGGTTCCGGACTATAACAGGTGCATACAACTCATAGATAGGATCAAGAACACAAATATATTCATGAAAAAACATAGGGTTCAGATCTGAAATCATGGCACTCGGGCCCAAAGTGACAAGCATTAAGAGCAACAAGTTGAAGTAAAGATGATAAACAACAATCTAGATGATAGGCAACATGCCCCCAACAATGTGATAAACTATTACATGATCTAACTCATCCAATCCCTACCATCCCCTTTGCCTACAGCAGGGAATTACTCACACATGGATGGAGAAGTCATGGAGGGAGGATCGAGTGGTGATGATGATGACGATGGCGATGATCTCCCCTCACCGGAGGCCAAAACAGCTTCCAGATTAGCCCTCCCAGAGAAGAACAGAGGGTGGCGGCGGCTCTGCGACGCGAATTGGGAAAACGACTTATGTTTCGGGGTTTCTCCGTCACGGGAATAAATAGGAGCCTCGGTAGGGAACTAGAGGAGGGGGGAGTCCCCCAGGCGGACAGAGGGCGCGGCCCCACCCATGGTCGTGCCAGGGGGGCGCCTGGGGCCCGCTTGGCTGCCCTCTGGCCCCACTTCTGGCACAATGGCCCCTCGGGTGCGTGGATTTTCTGTTTTTTTTCTGGGAATTTTCTGAGACGTCCAGAAATCCATTTTCCTGCGCACAATAATACCATATAGACAGCTCTGCTAAAAACAGCGTTAGTCCGGGTTAGTTTCGTCCAAATCATGCAAGAATGAGGGCAAAACAATAGCAAAAGTGTTTGGAAAGTAGATACGTTTGAGACGTATCACACCCCCTCAGGTATGCAATGATGAACATGTGCCTAAACTGAAATTGAATCTTAAGCCATTTGAGTGTAGATATATTCCTGATGCGTATCTTACTTGAGAGTTAGAAACTAAACAACGCTTTACATGTTTACAATATCCTGAGAATAGACGTGTTACTGCTGCTCTTTGTGAATTCATGGGATTTGCAGATATTTGGTGGTCTGAACATTGTAGATTGCATGCTAATAATATTCCAACTACTTGGGCTGCTTTAAAAGATGATATGCGTACTCGTTGGGTTCCCCTTATTATCAACGTGAACTGCTACAAAAATTACAGCGTTTGAGACAGGGAAAATATTCTGTAGAGGTATATTATTAGGAATTACAAATTGGATTGAATAGATGTGGCCTAGTAGAGGATAATGAAGCTATGCTTGCACGTTTTATGGGTGGCTTAAACAAAGAGATACAAACTATTCTAGAATACAAGGACTATGCTACTATCACTCGTTTGTTTCATCTTACTTGTAAAGTTGAACGTCAAGTGCAGGATCGACAGGCCGCTATGAGAACTAACTTTTCTGTCGGACAAAATACATCATGGACATCGCGTGGGACTTCTACATCCACACGTCCTGCTGCACCACTGATACGTCCAAAACGTATCTATAATTTATGCTTGCTCCATGCCTCTTTTGTGTGATATTGCTATGATATTGATGAACTTCCATACACTTTTGATCATATTTGGACTAACCTATTAACTCAGTGCACCCCAGTGCCAGTTCCTGTTTTTTTCTATTTTCTATTTCAGGTTTCCCCCATATTAAAAGTGCTCCAAAAATTCGGGAAAAATCCAATAAAATTCAGCGTAGCAGAAGCTTCGGGAATCACCGAGGGGGGGGCAGAGGGGACCCACCAGGGCCCCAGGCGTCCTCCCGGCGCGCCCAAGGGTGGGGCCGCGCCAGGGGGCCGCCTGGACCCCTGGTGTCCCCCCTGGCTGCCCCCCTTCGCCCATATAATCCTCGTGACGTGAAACACCCGTGACGGGAACCCTTTTTCGTGATCTCTCCTCTGTTCCGCCGCAGCCGCGCTTCCAAGATCGGGAACACCAGAAGACCTCTTCCCGGCACCCTGCCGGAGGGAGGAACCACCTCCGGGAGCTTCTCCACCACCATGGATGCTTCCCGGATGAACCGTGAGTAGTCCACCTTGGACCATGGGTCTATGATCAGTAGCTATGTGATGTTCTCCTCCCCTCTTTGTTCTTCATGGATTAGACCTTGTGAGCTGCCCTACATGATCGAGGCACATATGTAATATTTCTGCTGTTGCTATGCTGAGTTTGCTGGGATCCGATGGATTATGAGATTATGTTCAGATTGTGTTTGAGTAATATATTTGATTCTCCTCTTTTATATTTATGTTCTAGAGTAATTCTTGCATGTTCTCAGTTGCTTTTTATTGATTTGGCCAAGTAGTAGGTAGTGAATCAAAGAGGGAGCATTATGCATGATTGTGGGTTCATGCCGCCCGATGACTAGCTTGAGTGATAGAAACATGAGTCTAGGGGATGTGTTGTTGCCATAAGGGGGAAGACAACGGTTCTTGTACTTGCGGGTGCAATGATTGTTTACTTTACGCAAAGTTATTTAATGCAGTTGTCTGTTGCTTTGAGTTTACACTTTGGGTGGGATTCGCAACTTAATACCAGCGAGATGTTCTGGATAGATATCTCAAGGATGATTAGTAGGTAGATGCAGATGGATTTCGGTCTACTTGTCTTGGCGTACTGCCCATGCTTTTGAGCCTCTTCCTTTCTTCATAGCATAATTAGCATTGGTTTGCGCACATAATTCTGTCAATTGCCCAGCTGTAATTTGTTTACCTCGCATGGTTATTTTATCATATTTTGGGAGAGAGACATCACTAGTGAACATCATAGGACCCCGGTCCATATTTCCAATACTGTTTACACCCACTATCAATTTACTGCTTTATTTACTTTTCCATTTCTATCACTATGATTATTTTCCCGTGCCTTTTATCCTTTGTAAACAACAAGGCCGGAGGAATTGACAACTCCTCTGTACTCGTTGGGAAGAAAAGTTATTTGTTGTGTGTGCAGGTCCAAGTGAAGTTAGCAACCTTGAGTTGTGAACGGCGCCATTGTTCACTTCACCACCTTCTTGTATCTGTTGGAGTCCTATTGGTTTGACATTCAACCTTAGCATCTTTGCTAAGGGAAACTTGCTGATGTCTACATCTCAACCTTCCACTTTGGGTAACCAACGAGGGGGCGTTAATTCGTACCATCAACCACCATCTACTTCAGCCGCTAGTTCTTACAGGGAGCCACCAAAACAGCCACCGCCACCATTGAAGGGTGCACGGAGTGCTCCAGCGACGAGTTCTTCATCATTCATGGCATCCACAAGGCAAACACGAGATCGTCATAATAATTGTCGCAGGTGCCAAGGCAGAGGTCACTTCGCAAAAGATTGTCCCCCCAAGCGTGTGATGACTATTACGGCGGATGGTGGGTATGAGTTAGCGAGTGACTACGATGAGGAGAATTTAGTCCTAATTGCTAATGAGGAACAGGGAGCCAATGATGACGCTCATGATATAGAGTATATGGCTGCTGATGATGCGGAAAAATATGCTAGTTTGGTTGCTCAATGTGTGTTAAGTGTGCAGGTAACGAAAGCCGAGCAAAACCAGAGGCATAATTTGTTCCACACAAAGGGAGTGGTGAAAGAACGTTCGGTTCGCATCATTATTGATGGAGGGAGTTGCAAAAACTTGGCCAGCATGGAGTTGGTGGAGAAGCTATCTCTCACCACAAGACCACACCCTCATCCATACTATATTAAGTGGTTTAACAATAGTGTTAAGATTACGGTAATGCGTTCTGTTCGTGTGCACTTTAGCATTGCTGCATATGCTGATTATGTTGATTGTGATGTGGTACCCATGCAAGCATGCTCTCTTTTACTTGGTAGACCATGGCAATTTGATACAAATGTTGTACACCATGGTAGGACAAATCAGTTTACTATGGTTCATCAGGATAAAAATATTACTTTACTTCCTATGTCTCCTGAACAAATTGTGAAAGATGATCTTGCTAGAGCTAGTAAAGCTCAACAGGAAAAAATAAGAGTCAAAATGAGATAGCAGATAAACAATTTGAGAAACAATATAAGACTCATAGCAAATGTTCACCTGATGTTTCTAATGAAATTAAATTGACTAGTCCAACTTTTCTTGCTACTAAGGTTGATATTTTGGATTTGGATGTTAGACAATATGTGAGATATGCTTTTGTGTGCAAAGAAGCTTTGTTTTCATTTGAGGAATTGCCTCCTTCTTTGCCTCTTGTTTTCACTGACCTTTTGCAGGAGTTTATTGATGTCTTTCCACAAGACGTGCCATCGGGATTACCACCTATTCGCGGGATTGAACATCAGATTGACTTACTTCCCAGTGCTTCGCTGCCCAACCGTGCGCAATACCGTACCAATCTGGAGGAGACGAAGGAGATTCAGCGTCAAGTACAAGAGCTACTTGACAAAGGTTATATACGCGGATCCCTTAGTCCTTGTGTTGTTCCTTTTATATTAGTGCCAAAAAAGGACGAAACATTGCGTATGTGTGTTGATTGTAGAGCCATTAATAATATTAATATTCGTTATCATCATCCTATTCCTAGGTTAGATGATATGCTTGCTGAATTAAGTGGCTCTATCATTTTTTCCAAAGTTGATTTGCATGGTGGATAGCATCAAATTAGCATGAAATTAGGAGATGAATGGAAAACATCATTTAAAACTAAGTTTGGACTATATGAGTGGTTAGTCATGCCTTTTGGGTTAAATAATGCACCTAGCACTTTCATGAGATTAATGAACGAGGTTTTACGTGCTTTCATTGGACGATTTATGGTAGTCTATTTTGATGATATACTGATTTATAACAAACCATTGGAAGAACATTTGGATCATTTACGTGTTGTTTTTATTGCTCTACGTAATGCACATTTGTTTGGTAACCTTGGGAAGTGCACCTTTTGCACCGACCGAGTATCATTTCTTTCCTATGTTGTTACTCCGCAGGGAATTGACATTGATAAAGCCAAGATCGAGGCGATTGAGAGTTGGCCGCAGCCCAAAACGGTCACACAAGTGAGGAGTTTTCTTGGCCTCGCTGGAACCTATAGGCATTTTGTGAGAGATTTCAGCACCATTGATGCACCTCTCAATGAGCTTACACGCAAGGATGTGCCTTTTACTTGGGGTACCGCACAGGAAGAAGCCTTCACAGTATTGAAAGATAAGTTAACACATGCTCCTTTGCTTCAACTTCCTGATTTTAATAAGACTTTTGAGCTTGAGTGCGATGCTAGTGGGATTGGTTTGGGAGGTGTGTTATTACAAGATGCTAAACTTGTTGCATACTTTTCTAAAAAACTGAGTGGGCCTAGTCTGAACTACTCTACTTATGATAAGGAATTATATGCTCTTATTTGTACATTAGAAACTTGGAAACATTATTTATGGCCCACAGAATTTGTTATACATTCTGATCATGAATCTTTGAAACACATAAGAATTCAAGCAAAACTTAATCGTAGACATGCTAAGTGGGTTGAATTTATTGAGACTTTCCCTTATGTCATTGTTACAACCCTGGATTTTCACCCAAATTAAAAAAATTGTTTGTTGCTTTATTTTGTTGATTGCTAGAATTATTTACAGTATTTTCTTCACCGATTCATTAATCGGTGATTATATTTCACCCCTCCTCTCGTACCTGCATGCATGACCGACCCTTTCCACCATGGTACACGGCCTTTTGCGACACCGTGTTTCACCCGAGCACCGTCGCAACGTCCGGCACAAGATCAGCCATCACCATCAGAACGAAAACCCCGTTTATTTAATAAAAAGATTGTTTTTGGTCATCGGAAAATGTTCTCGGAACGGAATCTAAGTGAGGTAGAAGTGATTGGCTCGCCGCGCTAAGCACGTGGTTCGAGATTTTGTCCGAATCGGAGGTCGTATGGACCCCGCGTGGTCAGAAACGTAAACATCGGACGGGCGAGAGAGAAACCGGGGGCGTTTGCGTAAACTGTACACCCAACCTGGGCAATAAGTAGACCACCACTCTCTCCCACCAGATTAGGGTTTCCCTAAACTAAAAATTGCAGCCACCCCCTGAGCTAAACCAGATCTTCCCTCCACAATCTCTCTCTCCTGAAACCCTAGCCGAAGCAACCCCAGCCGTTGATCTGCGAGATCTAGGGCTCCCGGCACGGCCACGTCGCCCCAACCGCCCCTCCACCAGATTCGAGCCCCGCAGGGCTGTGGAGATCCACCGCCGGGCCCGCCAGGCCCGATCTGGCCGAGCCTCCGCCGTTTCGGCAGCACCTTCCGTAGCCGCTTCCACCCCGCCTCCGGTGAGCCGCGCAATGCCGGCGTCGAGCCGCCCCCTGCCAGGTAATGCTGTCGCGCCTCCTCTTCATCTCCTCCTTCTCCGATCTCTCTCTAATCTCTCTCTCTCTTTTCTCTGTGTTGCAAACCGCCGCCGCCATGGAACCGGAGCTCCGGGAGCTCATCGTCGCGCTGCCTTGGTTCCACCACCGACCAGATCACCTCCTCCCGCACCCTTTCCTGGCCTCCCAAGCATGCGCCGCTACGCCCCACGTCGGAGCTCGCCGCCGGCCAGGAGGCAGCCGCCTCCAGCCGACCCTGGATTGGGATCAATCCCGGTCGAGACGAACCTCCACCTGGGCCACCTGCGCACTAACGGACCATCAAGCACGCACGGCCCAGCCGGGACTCCCCGGCCGCAGTGCTCCCCTCGCAGTGGGCGAGCTAGCGCTAAGCCTCGATCCCCGCCAACATGGGCTAGGCCCAGCAAGGTGAGCACCCTCACCTTTTTTTCTTGAATGCTTTGGGCTTGGCCAAATTCATTTGTTGTTGTTTAGTGCCATGGGCGTCTGGTAGCTATTTGCGCCGCCCATGTGTCAGGCCCAATGTTTTTTTATTATTTTTCTGGGTTTATTTATATGGCAGATTGTGCGGAGTTTTGGCTGTAGCTATATCTTTTCACCAGTAGCTCGGATGGAGAAGCTTTCTACATGAAAGTTGCTCCGTTTTTTGTATATATTAATAGAATGTACTCCTTTGCCATGTTTGCTCTTGTTTACATGTTGTTTCACTGCTATTTACACCGCATACCACCGCAAACTATTTATGTAATAACTTAATAATCGTTGCTCCGATTAATATGTTTTTATATGTAACTTGAATAGAATTGCATGTAGACCATGTTTATGTTGTTATTTCTTTCTAATAAAAATAATAAAATATGGTTTAGGGAAGAACAGTAGCAAATACACTAATTCCTATGGGGTACTTAGCAGTTTGCCTTGTTAGGATTTTATCTCACTTAAATTGACTAGCATAGATAGTTTACTTTGTGCTTCACCTTCTTTCCATGCTTGTGTGATATGCCATGCTTGAGTGAGATGCCATGATAACAACATTTTTTCATCTTGTGTAGCTAAATAACTTGAACCATTGCTAAATGTGTAGTATTGTCGTCTGTGACAGATACTTCACTTAACCTATTAGTAACCGCTCTCGATGGTAGATGCGATATCGAAGTGCGTTGCCTCTTGTTTCCTTCTTGTTGTTCCTTTCTCGTGATTTCTTCGTAGTAATAGATGCTTGCTTGTCGATTTCCTTTCCAGTGTTTCCTTCTTGTGTGCTCCTGCGGTTATTCTTGGAGACGTTGCAAGATTTCGATCGACTACACCTTAGGCTTCGGCTTCTCATCAGGTAAGAGGGAGCATATATCATGATTATAACTTTCAGCTCACTTGAGCCTAGGTATAAGATAGAATAATTGCTTGATCCTACCCCCTCATATTTATGCCCCTCAAATAAACCCAAACAACCATGTCCTCCACATCCCAACAAACCTTGTTTGGCCATGTACCTTGCTTGCTTAACCACTTCTTAGTATGCATGCTTAGGATGCTAAAACTATTCCCCTGTTACTCCTTAGATTGGGCTACCACCCTATTATATTATTGTGGATGAGGTGATTATTATAATATTGACTATACTCGACGAAGGATGGAAGGTCTAGGCTATCCCGCCCCGATGCTTTGTTCCATTCGATTCACTTAGGTCCCGAGTTACGGGTATTGTGTCTCTTGACGAGCGTTCCTAACCGTGTGTGGGATTATATGGGGTCCTCTCTTATTACCTACCTAGCTCCAAACATTTCTAGTGGTGTACCAAGCTGATTTACCATTTGCAAACGTGTGTGTGCGAGTTGACCGGCCTCGCAGTTTTCGAAACAAGCCGGGCCAGCGGGGGCAGTGTTTCCCGTTGGTCCAACTTGACCGACTGAAACCCCGGGCTCAGTTGAGCAGATATGGGTAATCCAAACCCGATGCATACGGTAGAGACCAGATCGAGAGCGCGGCCGGCTCCTAAACTGGATTTCGACTCACCGGGGGCCACCCGGAATTGTGCGTTGTTAGTTAGAGGGATTATGATGTCTGGACTCTCCAAACAATTCTTCAACGAGTGTCTTTACCGGGCCCGACTGAGAGAACCAGCGTACATGTGGAGCTTATAATGGGAAGTTGGTACACCCCTGCAGGGTTAAATCTTTTCGAGAAGCCGTGTCCACGGTTCTGGACGACTTTGGACCTACTCCGTGTTCATAGACAACAACAACTGAGATAATCTTAATAACTTGATCAACGCGGGTGTGCCTTGACTGCTTCTTCGTCGGCAAAGGGGAGGACAAGGATAGGATAGGTGTTATGTTTGCGTAAGTAGCTGATAGCAAGACTTGTTGGAGGCGATTCCTCATCGAATGCTTGGTTATCATCTTACTCTAAATAGATCGTTAGCCACTTATATAATGCTAGTGCGGCTGCAACCTCAACCACTACCCCCATCTTACCGTGAGAAGTTAGTTGCAAGACTTGTTGATATAGCTCACCCCCTTCTTATCTCTTTTATGTAGGTTATGCAAACGATTATGGACTATAGAGGAGCTCGAAGACCCTTCTTCTGGACGCCTTCACGGAGACTCGGCGACGACTAGTTAGACGGATCCCGGCGGAGATCCTGGACCCGTGTGGACGTGGGAATGGTGTGTTTAACCTTTTCCACTAGGCATTTGATTGTAGTTTGCACTTAGAGATATACCTTCCGTAGATGTAATGTATTAAGGAAGTTGTATGTCGATTGTATGAGATGTTGTATCCTTGTAGCTGTAATGTTGTGATATCATGTTGGAAATCCGGGGCATATGGCATTGTCATATGTCGCGGTGGGACCGATATGTGCTTCATCCCAGGATCTGGATGGAAACATCTAGATCTGGAATAGTACCGCATATCGGGCCTTACAGTCATTAAACACAAGAAGGGTAAAGATAATATTATTGTTGATGCTTTGTCTCGTCGTTACACTATGCTTTCACAACTTGACTTTAAGATATTCGGTTTAGAGATAATCAAATATCAATATGTGCATGATGCGGAATTTAAGGATGTATTGCAGAATTGTAGAGAAGGTAGAGCACGGAACAAGTTTGTGCTTAATGATGGATTTGTGTTCCATTCTAACAAGCTATGCATTCCAGGTAGCTCTGTTCGTCTTTTGTTGTTGCAGGAGGCGCATGGTGGTGGATTAATGGGACACTTTGGCGTAAAGAAGACGGAGGACGTACTTTCTACACATTTCTTTTGGCCAAAGATGAGACAGGATGTTGAGCGTTTTGTTGCTCGCTGTACTACATGTCAAAAAGCTAAGTCACGACTCAATCCTCATGGTTTATACATGCCTTTACCTGTATCTAGTGTTTCGTGGGAGGACATATCCATTGACTTGTTTTAGGTTTGCTTCAAACAAAGAAGGGGAGGGATAGCATATTTGTTGTCGTGGATAGATTTTCTAAGATGGTGCACTTTATACCATGTCACAAAAGCGATGATGCTGCTAATGTTGCTGATTTATTCTTTCGTGAGATTATTCGCTTACATGGTGTGCCCAATATTATTGTCTCAGATCGTGATACTAAGTTTCTTAGCCATTTTTGGAGATGCTTATGGGCTAAGTTGGGGACTAAACTACTTTTTAGTACTACATGTCATCCCAAACTGATGGACAAACTGAAGTACTCAATAGGCCTTTGTCTACTATGCTTAGGGTTGTTTTAAAGAGTAACTTGGAAATGCGGGAAGAATGTTTACCTCATATTGAATTTGCATATAACCGTTCATTACATTCTACCACTAAAATGTAGAGATTGTGTATGGTTTTCTACCTCGTGCACCTATTGATTTGCTGCCTCTTCCATCTTCGGAGAAGGTTACTTTTGATGCTAAGCAACGTGCTGAATTGATATTAAAAATGCATGAGTTGACTAAAGAAAACATTCAGAGAATGAATGCTAGATACAAGCTTTCTAGTGATAAGGGTGGAAAGAATATTGTGTTTGAACCAGGAGATCTTGTTTGGTTACATCTACGTAAAGATAGGTTTCCTGATTTGCGCAAGTCTAAGTTAGTGCCACGAGTTGATGGTCCATTTAAGGTTTTGCAGAAAATTAATGATAATGCATATAAACTTGAGCTACCTGCAGATTTTGGGGTTAGTCCCACATTTAACATTGCAAATTTGAAGCCTTATTTGGGAGAAGATGATGAGCTTCCGTCGAGGTCGACTTCAATTCAAGAAGGGGACGATAATGAGGACATCCCTACTCATTCTATACCCACATCCCCTCTACACATATTGGACCAGTTACTAGAGCACGCGCACGTCAACTAAATTATCAGGTACTTTCGTTTCTTGCGAATCCTTCTAATGTTCATGAGCATATGATGTTGTCTAAATTAAACTACTTTTGTTTTGCTTATGAATGAAGGACCTAGCATGAACAAGAAGGATGGTCATTGGAGCGGGACCACGCATAGAGAAGAAGGCGCACACGGGGAAAAGGACCTAGCATGAACAAGAAGGATGGTCATTGGAGCGGGATCACGCATAGAGAAGAAGGCGCACACGGGGACAAGTACAATGGAGCTTCTAGTGGTGATTTTCGCACTTTGAAGCCACTATAAGGAGTGCATGAAGGCTTGGACGAAATACACGAGATGGCACTTCATTATTTTCGTCCAAGGGCAATTCTAGGTGATGTGTCACCTCATTATTGGTCCAGGCCCATGTAATTTCTAAAGAACACATAATAGGTTGTTTTTAGAGTCCGTATGTGTGGGGAAACCGAGTTAGGGTTATTTTCGGACCCCTCCTCCAAGGGGTCAAGAAAATCCCCTCGGTTCCCCCATATATACTGCCCTTAGGGCTTTGTTTAGACTTGGGTTTTGATTATATTTAAGTTAGACATAGAAGCAACTTCGAGTTCTTCGTTTGTGTCATCCGACCTGGCTAAGACCGCATTGGAACCCAAACTTTCGTTAATCATTCATCTTATATTCGCAATATCCAGATTGCAATTCTTAGTTCTTTCTTGTTCTTTCGATTGCTTGCAGGAATTAGACCTTTGTGTTCAGGTTAATCTTGCATCCATGGGATCAATAACCTCTCGGAGTTGGTTTACTGATCGCTAAGGTGCAACGTCTTCGCACGTTCGTAGTCGGGTCGTGAAAGTCGTCTCCACCATAATCGATCTCCACCAGCTCATAAAAACATCAGGGCACCTTCGCCTCTATCATTCGTGGTTCAGCAGCAGTATCATAACCCCATTGAGGGGGTTGTGCCAGATGAGGAGGAGCACGTGGAGCTCGTTACTCAGTGGGGTGAGTGGTCCTCTTTTTCTTGGAGCGCGGAGCCTTCTATGTCGGAGGATCCCAGGACTTAGGTGTACGCACCTAAAGCCCCGTACGCCCCGTGGACGCACCAGTACTACCCCAGAGCTGGAGGCTCCTGGGGACCGAAGTAGCCGATACCAACTTGGCCCAAATGCCTAAGCTTGGGGAAGTACGTGCCCTTCCCCTTCCATTGTATTATCCGTTTTATGTTGTTCGCTTTGATCTTTTTGAAGTTTTCGCCTGTTCTTCTTTGTACTCGTTTAATTTGCAAAAACAATTAAAAGATTTCTCCTTTCTTTTGCTTTCATTAACCTTTGAAAAACCCAAAAAGATTTACTTTCTCTCTTTAGTTTTCTTTGTTTGCAGAGTTCAGCTCGAGTCTGTGAAGGCATTTGATTATATTTCCTACATTCGATCGTGCAAGTGACAAGGCAGTAATGGCGAAGATCGATGGAAGGGATGCAACAAGGAAAAACCTGTGTGAACTCTTTTTGTTTCTACTTTTGTACATATGCATCTACTTATGATCTAGAGACCAGCTTGTAGCAACATAGTGCTATGTTTACAATGCTTTCCCGGTGGTTCATGCTTTCTTTGTGTCTAATCTCAAATAACTAGAGTGCATAATGTGTTGTTGAAATGATTTACATGCATTGCATTGTTCATGGTTTGGCATATTGAAGTGGTATTTCCCTTCAGAGAATTATTGGATTGACTTGGCACATGTTCACACATGTTTATGACTAAAAATTCTATCATGCCTTGATGATCTTCTTATTTCAGAATAGTTATATCAAATTCATGCCCGATTCAATGTTGCTTTGTCACTCTGCATAATTATGACCGTTATTGCTCTCTAGTTGGTCGCTTCCCAGTCTTTTGCTAGCCTTCGCTCACACTAAGTGGAATTCTTCTTGTGCATCCAAAATCCTTTAGAACCAGTTATTCCACATGAGTCCACCATACCTTCCTATATATGGTATTCACCTGCCATCCCTAACGAATACTTTCTTGTACCATCTCAAAATTCATTCAAAATTTTCCTTTTTGTAACCGTACAAGCTCATGCTGCGGTGAGGGAAAATCAGTATCTTCCATGCCAAAAATGTTTTACTCCTTGACAAAGTTTTAACTAGTCAAATTTATGAGGCAGAGCCGGTCTGTAGAATGCCCAGTTCTCACTTGTTTCACAATTTATGAAAAGCTACACTTCCCCCATACTTGTTGATGGAATGAAATGGGCCAAATGATGCTAATGATAGATGGAACGAGAACTTTCCTTCCATACTTGAGGCAAAATAAAAGACACCATAGACCGTCAAATGATAGGTGGATAAGGAACATAAGTGTGGGCAAAAAAACGCATGTGAACCGCCATTAATGTGGTTGGTATGGGAGATATTGAGAGACCTTTACCGTCTACCATTGACTGGAAACTTGGACTTCCCAAAATAATTTTATCTCTGTTTCTAAACCATGAGCTCTCGTACATGTTTGGTCTTTGCTTCTAGCCACGGGTTTTCAACCTTTCCAATAAAAGCCACGGTTCGAGAGTCTCCCCTTCTTTCTTCAAAGCACCAACTATTGAGACATAATTGTCATTCTGAGTGTAATGTGCATTGTCCCAAAGTACCACATTATCTTCTACATATTGTGATATTTCTTGTTCTGAAATTCCTAGTTCTAGTCTCATTTAAAACACCGTACGAGTTTCTTCATTTATGTTTTTCTTCACTCGTGGAGGCTAGCGAGATACCACTCTAGTATGTTCAAACTATGTGCATTGTGATCCTGTCTTGATTTTCAATAGCATATTATTTAATTTCGGTTTTTTGTGATTGATCACATGAAAGAAGGATTGCTTCGTGCATTGTCCTTGTAGCATTGTTTCAATACTTGCTAAACTCTTTTCGTAGTGCATGCTTATATACATCTAATGAAGCAAAAGAGTTTGTCAAAGTTTTCTTTGTCGTGTCCAGTTTGTTGAACTGAATTGCCTGAGGACAAGCAATATGCTAAGCTTGGGGGAGTTGATACGTCTCAAACGTAACTACTTTTTCAAACACTTTTGCTATTGTTTTGGCCTCATTCTTGCATGATTTGAACGAAACTAACCCGGACTGACGTTGTTTTCAGCAGAGCTGCCTGTATGGTTTTCTTGTGTGCAAGAATATGGATTTTTAGTTACTTCAGAAAATTCCCAGAAATATCACAGAAAATCCATGCACCTAGAGGGACCCAGGACCAAAAGGGGGGCCAGAGGGCAGCCAAAGGGGACCCAGGCGCCCTACTGGCGCGGCCACCCCCCTGGCCGAGCCAGGAAGCCGCCTGTGTGGGTCCCACCCCCTATGGTGACCTACCTTGGCCCCTATGTTTACCCGTCGCGAGAAAACCCCAGAAAAAAATCACTTTTCCAATTCTCGTCTCGGAGCCGCCGCCTACCTCTGTTCTTCTCCGGGAGGGCTAATCTGGAGGTTGTTTTGGCCTCCGGTGAGGGGAGATCATCGCCATCGTCATCAGCATTGCTACTCCATCATCCCTCCATGACTTCTCCTTTCATGTGTGAGTAATTCCCTACTGTAGGCAAATGGGATGGTAGGGATTGGATGAGTTAGATCATGTAATAGTTCGTCAGATTGTTGGGGGCATGTTGCCTATCATTTAGTTTGGTGTTTATCATCTTTGCTACAACTTGTTGCTCTTAATGCTTGTCACTTTGGGCCCGAGTGCCATGATTTCAGATCTGAACCACTTGTGTTTTCATGAGTTTATTTGTGTTCTTGATCCTATCTATGAGTTGTATGCACCTATTATGGTCCGGAACCGGCGATCTCAAAGGTGACAGCTTGGGACACCAAAGGGGATGGACAATAATTTCAGGATTTCATGTATCCACTGAGTGTTAATGCTTTGTTTCGGTGCTCTTTGACAGGAGCACCGTAATCTCCATAAGTTCCTTTTGGACCCGTTCATAGTGGGATGGTAGGATAAAAGATGTTGTGCAAGTTCTTATTGCAAGCGCATACAACTACCCTTGGATGCATGCCTAATGTTTGATATTGCCTAGATGATCCTTGCTTTTCTGTGTGCCTTGCCCCGTGTTATAATCTATTACATGTTCACTCTCATCCAACCAACGCCCAACCATCCATCTCTCTAGCCTACAGTGTTTTAATACTGTTGGTTACTAGTTATTTACTTTTGTTGTTTTACTTTCGTTGTTTTATCGCCACTATTTCCGTTTCCACCATCACTTGCATATCACCGTTGTTATTAATATTTCGTTGCAAGCAAGTGTATTTCAGGTGCAATTGAATTGACAAATCAACTGTTAAATCTTATAAATATTCTTTGGCTCCCCTTGTGTCGAATCAATAAATTGGGTTATTCTTACCCGCGAAGACTATCTCGATCCCCTACAGTTGAGGGTTATCACTTGCCCGAGGATGGGAGCATGTCTATTATTCTTGGTAGACCTTTTCTTAACACCGCAGGTGCTATTATTGATTGCAATAAAGGAAAGGTTACTTTCAATGTTAATCACAAGGAACACACGGTATATTTTCCGAAGAAGATTGATAAAAGGCATGGCCTTAATTCTATGGATAATATTGAGACCATGAGGATTGGATATTGGGATTGTCCTCTACATGTGCATCACAAATACAAAACTATTATGGTGGGGACAATGTCCATTAAAATAAAGGTACCATGAATGCTTTACAAGAAGTGAAACTTTTGCCTTATATAAAACTCTCTTGGTAGTAGGACTTGGTCAACCTTACTAACAAACTTGTTTTATATAAGTAAAAAGGGAAGCTTGTTATGTTTTAATTTTCCTTTTCTTTCATTATCCTTGTTGTACCAAAGTTTTATGTTTTTGAAACTTCATAAGTTTAACCGCTGTTTTGAGCTTTTTGGAGGTTTTGCAGCTTTCACTACTTCGAAAAATCTTCAAAAATGAAGTTGTCCGAAAAATTTCAGAGCCATTAAAATAAAAAAATTGTGCAAAATGTGACCTGGAGGTACCTGGGGATAACCAGGAGTCCACCCCTGGTCAAGGCGGCCAGGTGGCGCGGCCTGGCCCCTAGCCACGCCTCAACCCGCCTGAGCCCACTAGAGGCCCCCTTCAGGTGATTCTTCTTCCTCTCTCTCCCTCCCTCTCTCTCTCTCTCTCTCTCTATCTTGCTCCAAAAATCCCGAGTTTCTTACTAGAACCCGAGTTCTTGGTGTTCTTGGCTGCGATTTTTGATCTCCATCTACAGCCCATCTTTTCTGCTGAGATTTTGGGCATTTGCTCCTTGGTATGTGACTCGTCCACTCCTCCAAATAGAATTTTGAATGGTAAACTCTTATGTGAGTATTTTGGAGTTCTTGGTGTATGTTCATATGATCTTGCATGCATGTTTATAAATTTATTTTTGAAGTTTTGATGAAAGTGTAGGCCTTGGGGAAGTAAGTAGAAAAGTATGCCTCAACTCATTTTTCTTGTTCATCACTTTTTGTAACTTGCTAAAAATTTCATAATAGGTATGTTGGAATAGCTAGAGGATGGCTCGGGGGAAAGAAACACGAGCCCACATATAGAGCAACTAGAGTTGTCGCATCACCCTCCAGTGCGAGGGTGATCCACAATGATGATATTGTGCCCCCGGAGTTGCTCTACGATACTGACACGGTGCATGCCGTCACGTACCTGTGTTCGAAATTTCTTACGGCGATAGGTATAAAGGATAAATTCGATAACCTTTGCGCAGCTGCGGGTTTGATGCATCTTGTGACACATCAAGTGACACAATATCCCAAACTCATCTATTACTTTGTCATCTGGTTTAGATTCAATGATACAGCTTCTATTGTTGAATTTAGAATATATGATGAAGTTTTGACCATGTCATTGGAAGAGTTTTGTCAAGTTTTTGGTGTGCGGAATCTGGGGAGGATGGGAAAGATGAAGTCGCAGCCCTCTGAGCTGAGAGCCCTCCTCAACTCTCTCTGCAACGAGAACCCGAGAGAGATTCGTCGGGGCAAGATTTCTGGTATCTTGTCCCCCTACATAAGGTATTTCGCTTATTATATTGCTCGAGGGGTCTTCGCTTGAGAGAACACGAGCAACATTATAGCCCCAGATCTAGCTATCTTGGCGGCCTCCCTCGAGGGGGATGATACATATAACATAGGTGCTTTGATTGCTCGCTTCCTTGCCACTAATGGTGACAAGGGTCCTCACTATGGTGGCATTTACTATGCTGGCATTTATGCCACACTTATTGCTGACATCTTCACCGAACTGTAAGTGCAGATGATTTCCCTCATCCATTGCGCTTTGATATTAATGCTATGCAGAGCCATGAATTTGTTACTAGGACTTATGAGTTTGGTAACCTTGTTTATATGATGAAGTTCAGAGAAATCACTACTCATGAGATCCGTTTACCTACACCACTTTTGTTTGATTTTACTAGCAGGAACGGATGGTCCTTCACCGCGACTGAGTTGGACGAGTTCGTGGTTCAGCAGCAGTTCCACAACCCCATGGAGGGCGTTGCTCTCGAGGAAGAGGAGCCAAAGAAGATTCCGCCTCCCCAGGAGGAACCCGTTGCCCGATGGGGCGAGGGGACTCCTTCTTGGAGTGTGGAGCCTTCCACCTGGGAGAACGGAAGGAGCTACCACTATTCCCGAGCCGAAAGAGCTCCTGGGGCCCGCAGTAGCCGAGCCCAACTTAGGCCAAAATCCTAAGCTTGCGGGAGTACATACCCTTCTTCCCTTTCATTGTATTATTCATGGTGTTCTCATTAATCTATTTAGAGTTTTTCATGTTCTTCTTTGTTCTTTCTTAATTTGCAAAAACAACAAAAAGATTACCCCTTTATTCTGCTTTCGGTTAACCTTTGAAAAACCCAAAAAGATTTCCTTTCTCTCTTTAGTTTGCTTTGTTTGCAGAGTTCAGCTCACGTCCATGGTTGCAATTGCACTTGACTATATCTTTCGATGTTTGATCGTGCAAGTGACGAGGCAGTAATGATGAAGAACGACGGAAAGGATGAAACAAGGAAAGCCGGTATGAACTCTATTTGTTTCTACTTTTGTACATATGTCTGTACTTATGATCTTGAGAACAGCTTGTAGAGACATAGTGCTATGTTTACAATGCTTTCCCAGTAGTTCATGCTTTCTTTGTGACTAGCCTCAAATAGCCGGAATGCACAATCTGTTATTGAAATGATTTGCATGCATCGCATTGTTCATGATTTGGCATATTGATGTGGTATTTCCCTTCGTAGAATTATTTGATTGACTTGGCACATGCTTACACTTGTTTATGACTAGAAGTCTATCAAACCTTCATGATCTTTTTATTTCAGAGTAGTCATATCACTTTCATGAACGATTCATTGTTGCTTTGTCGCTCTGCATGATTATGACCGTTATTGCTCTCTAGTTGGTAGCTTCCACGTCTTTTGCTAGCCTCCACCTGTAGAGTGGACTGACTTCTTGTGCATCCAAAATCCTTGAAACCAGTTGCGCCATATGAGTCCACCATACCTTCCTATATATGGTATTTATCGGCCATACTAACGAAGTCTTTCTTGTACCATCTCAAAACCATTCAAATACACTTCTCTTTTTCTATCCGTACAAGCTGATGGAGTATTAGGGGCAATCAATACTTCCATGCTAAAAATGTTTTATTCCTTGACAAGTTAACCTAGTCAAATTTATTAGGCACAGGCCGGTCTGTAAAATGCCCAGTTCTCACTTGTTTCACAATTTATAAAAACTTTCACTTCCCCCTCCATACTTGATGACGGAATGAAATGGAACTATGTTGTCCAAAGACTGTCGATGATTGATGGAAGGATATTTACAATATTTCCTTCTATACTTGAGACAGCATGAAGGACACCACGTAATCATTCCTGGCCATAGACCGTCAATGATTGATGGATAGGGAACACAAGTGTAGAAATTTAATAAAAATCATGGGAACTGCCATTAATATGGTTGGTATGGAAGATATTGAAAACCTTTACCATTTACCGTTGACTGGAAAGTTACACTCCCAAAAAGAATTTTATCTTTGTTTTCAAAACCACGAGCTCTGTTACGTGTTTAGTCTTTGCTTCCAGCCTCGGGTTTTCAACCTTGCCATCAAAAGCCACGGTTCGAGAGTCTCCACCTTCTTTCTTCAAGCACCAACTATTTAGAGCATAATTGTCATCCTGAGTGTAATGTGCATTGTCCCAAAGTAATACATTGTCTTCTGCATGATTATGACATTCTCATTCTGAAATATTTATTTCTAGTCTCATTTGAAACTCCGAAAGTTCTACATTTATGTTTTGCTTCACTCATGGGGGCAAGCGAGATACCACTTTATTATGTTCAAGTCATGTTGATGCGGAGCATCCAACGTACATCACCATGTTACGCTCCCCTCCATCAAGAGACACGTGTGACATACACATATCACACCTAAAGGTGAATCTTATCCTTTACACGTGTCTACTTGGTGCTCTTGAGGATGGTATACTACTTGACCCTCTACTCCCGTGCGTACTTAGGTTCAACAGCTACACGTGCATCGAGGAGGAGGTGATGCGCAAGGGAACGACTACACCATACGCGAGGGAATTTGTAAGAGAAGACAGAAGAGAGAAGAAAAAGCTACAGGCTTCGGACACCTCTCCCGCTAGAGTCGGACGACCGTACTCCAGGCCGGACCGTCCGGAGAGCGTTTCCCGAAGAAGCTCCTCGGACACAATTGTTCCGACGTCCGGACCCCCTGCTGGACCGTTCGGGCCAAGGCCAGACCGTCTGGGCACCAAGCCGGACCATCCGGGTCGGTCAACGGCTCCAGATCTGCCTGCGCGCAGCGACTCGGGCCACGACCCATGTACCCCTTCATCCACCCTTAGACTATATATACATCTCCCCCACCTCCTCTCTAGGGTTAGCTAACATTATACCCAGATTTGATAGAGCTTAGCTCTTACTCCCCCATGGGGATTTGATCTCCTTAGAGATACTCTCTCAATACTACCACCTCCCGCGGGAGAGAGACTCGATCTGCGGATTGAGACTCAACCTTCCCTCCTCTCCCTAGTCATAGAAGCAGAGGCCCCAATCCTAGTAGTAGAAGGAGAGGGATCAATCTAGCTACCACTTGTGTGGATGTATGAATCTTGTTATGTGTGGACTTGGTGTGTGGATTTGAGTCCCCTTTGTTTGGATCTTGTTCCCCTTCCTCTCTTTTGTGTTCTTCTTGAGTTGCATCTCTTTTCCATCTCCAACACTAGTAGAAAACAGGGTTTTGGTTCAGGCCTCTCCAGCCCATTAGTCTCGGTTGTGCCACGAACAGGGACCCATGGGGAGCATACGTCCCGGTTCGTGCGCCCGGGGGCGGCCGGGTCTCGTGGGGCATTGGTCCCGGTTCGTCTGGACCCATATGTCCCGGTTCCAGACATGAACCGGGAACAATGGGCCTCGTGGGGAATTGGTTCCGGTTCATGTCTGGAACCGGGACTAAAGGACTTGTGGCTATATATACCCCTCCCCGAGCAGAGCGCTCCACTACCCTGTTTTTTCGTGGAGTGTGAGGGGAGGGATTTGTCGTGCTCTAGCTCACCTCCTATGCACATGAGGTGTTCGAGCCACACTACTTAAGCTTTCTTCTCTCCAAACTCAACCTCCGAGCTCCATTTTCCTCAAGATTTGTCTAGGTTTAGCGATCTGTCACGTCTCGTTCCCGTCTTACCCACCATCGATCACCCACGCCGATCTCGTCGCCGCACCACCGTGGTAAGCCTCTTATTCTTATCTTGTTTCTAAAAGAAAATAATTCTTACTTTTATTACTTGTCTATTTTTCTTATTTTTATTATTGCTTGTTATTATATAGTGTGATGGTTATGGTATCCGCACATGTCGGCCCTCGTCCTGTCTATGATTCGGATGTGGTATATATTATCTTTTCTAACTATTTGGTTAATTTATTGTTTGTGACAATTATGCTGACCAACGTGACATAGAATTTATTTATCTAGGAGGTATGTGAACCGGAAATTCCAACCGACCCTATTATCGAGAGGTTAAATTTAGTTGAAGAAGAAAACAATTACTTGAAGGAAAAAAAATGGAGGAGTAGAAGATGATATTGGAGTTGAATGTTGTGGATGTCGTAGATGGTCACAAGATCAAGATGGATGCAATGCGCTTGAAGATTAGAAAGATTAGAAAATATGCCATTCATAGCGAGGCTTGGTATCATTATGCCGTTGGATCAATTGTTACCTTGGTTGCGATTATGATCGCATTTGTTGTTGCATTGAAATGTTTTATATAGTTTCAATGTATGGTTTAATTAGATGCTCTTGAGAGCTATATGTTGTTCAATGAGAACTATGTATGTACTTTGGTTTTAATGTGATGATGAACTTCTATTAATTTGGTCACTTATCTATTCATGATGTTTTTTAGTGGTTTTTGACACACTTAATTATATATAATGCACGCAGATGAACCGGCAATGGATGTACGGTGATAAACACACCTCCAAGTACATTAAGGGTGTGCATGAGTTTCTCGAACTGGCTAAGGCAAACAAGCATGATGGTTTTATGTGTTGTCCATGACCTACATGTGGGAATACGAAGTCTTACTCTGACCGGAAAACCATTCACGCCCACCTGCGTTATAAGGGATTCATGCCACACTATAATGTTTGGACCAAGAACGAAGAAATAGGGGTTATGATGGAAGATGGCAAATAAGAAGAGTACAATGACAACTATGTGCCCCCTGAATACGGTGATGCTGCACCGGGGGAAGAGGACGATGTGCCTGATGAAGATCAAGAGGAACCGGACGATGTGCTCGATGATGATCTCCGCCGGGTCATTGTTGATGCAAGGAGACAGTGTGAAAGTGAAAAGGAGAAGAAGAAGTTCGATCAGATGTTATAGGATCACAAAAAAGGGTTGTACCCATTTTGCGAAGAGGGCATCTCAAAGCTCGGTACCGTACTGGAATTGCTGCAGTGGAAGGCAGACAATGTTGTGTCTGACAAAGGATTTGATAAACTACGGAAAATATTTAAGAAAAAACTTCCAAAGGATAACGAATTTCCCGACACTACGTACGCCACAAAGAAGGTCGTATGCCCTCTAGGATTGGAGGTGCAGAAGATACATGCATGCCCTAATGACTGCATCCTCTACCGCGGTGCGTACGAGGATTTGAATGCATGCCCGGTATGCGATGCATTGCGGTATAAGATCAGAAGAGATGACCCTGGTGATGGTGACGGCGAGCCTCGCAGGAAGAGGGTTCCTGCCAAGGTGATGTGGTATGCTCCTATAATACCACGGTTGAAACGTCTGTTCAGAAACAAAGAGCATGTGAGGTTGTTGCGATGGCACAATGAAGACCGTAAGAAAGACGGGAATTTGAGACACCCCGCTGATGGGTCAAAATGGAGAAAGATCGAGAGAAAGTACCGGGATAGGTTTGTACATGACCCAAGGAACATAGGGTTTGGTTGAAGCGCGGATGGCATTAATCCTTTCGGGGAGCAGACAAGAAATCACAGCACCTCGGCCGTGACTCTATGTATGTTTAACCTTCCTCCTTGGATGTGCATGAAGCGGAAGTCAATTATGATGCCAATTCTCATCCAAGGCCCTAAGCAACCCAGAAATGACATTGATGTGTACCTAAGGCCATTAGTTGAAGAACTTTTACAGCTGTGGAATGGAAACGGTGTAGGTGTGTGGGATGAGCACAAACAGGAGGAATTTGACATGCATGCATTGCTGTTTGTAACCATCAATGATTGGTCTGCTCTTAGTAACCTTTCAGGACAAACAAACAAGGGATACCATGCATGCACTCACTGTTTAGCTGACACCGAAAGTATATACTTGGACAACTGCAGGAAGAATGTGTACCTGGGGCATCGTCGATTTCTTCCGACCAACCATCAATGTTGTAAGAAAGGATAGCATTTCAAAGGCGAGGAAGATCACCGGAAGAAGCCCGCCATGCATACCGGTGATCACGTACTTGCAATGGTCAATGATTTACACGTAATATTTGGAAAGGGTCCGGTCGGACTATCTGTTCCGAATGACGACGAGGGACGCGCACCCATGTGGAAGAAGAAAACTATATTTTGGGACCTACCCTACTGGAAACACCTAGATGTCCTCTCTTCGATCGACGTGACGCATGTGACGAAGAACCTTTGCATGAACCTGCTAGGCTTCTTGGGCGTGTATGGGAAGACAAAAGATACACCGGAGGCATGGGAGGACCTGCAACGTTTGCACGAAAAATACGGCATGCCTCCAAAGCAGTATGAAGGTCCTTCCAGCTACGCTCTTACCAAAGAAGAGAAGGAAATCTTCTTTGAATGCATGCTTAGTATGAAGGTCCCGTCTAGCTTCTCGTCGAATATAAAGGGAATAATAAATATGGCCGAGAAATAGTTTCAGAACATAAAGTCTCATGACTGCCACGTGATTATGACGCAACTGCTTCCTGTTGCATTGAGGGGGCTTCTAGCGGAAAACGTTCGATTAGCCATTCTTAAGCTATGTGCATTCCTCAATGCAATCTCTCAGAAGGTGATCGATCCAGAAATCCTGCCAAGGATAAGGAGTGATGTGGCGCAATGTCTTTTCAGTTTCGAGTTGGTGTTCCCACCATCCTTCTTCAATATCATGACGCACGTCCTAGTTCATCTAGTCGACGAGATTTTCATTCTGGGCCCCGTATTTCTACACAATATGTTCCCCTTTGAGAGGTTCATGGGAGTCCTAAAGAAATAAGTCCGTAACCGCGCTAGGCCAGAAGGAAGCATCTCCATGGGCCATCAAACAGAGGATGTCATTGGGTTTTGTGTTGAATTCATTCCTAGCCTTAAGAAGATTGGTCTCCCAGAATCGTGGTATGAGGGGAGACTGACTGGAAAAGGCACGATTGGAAGGGACTCAATAATATGCAGGGACATACATTCTTGGTCTCAAGCACACTACACAGTTCTACAGAACTCTATCTTAGTGGACCGTATGTCGATGAACACAACAACAGTCTACGCTCCAAACACCCGGAGGAGTGTGATGACTGGATTACACATGAACACATCAGGACTTTTGGCGATTGGTTGGAAACACGTGTCAGAGGTGACAACACCGTTTCTGATGAGTTTTTCTCGTTGTCCAGGGGACCATCTTCAACTGTATTGACTTACAAAGGATACGAGATAAATGGGAATACATTTTACACGATCGCCCAAGATCAAAAGAGCACCAACCAAAACAGCGGTGTCCGCTTTGATGCAGCAACCAAGAGGGGAAAGGACACATATTATGGTTACATAGTGGACATATGGGAACTTGACTACTGACATGATTTTAAGGTCCCTTTGTTTAAGTGCAAATGGGTCAATATGTCAGGAGGCGGGGTACAGGTAGACCCACAGTACGGAATAACAACAGTGCATCTGAAAAATCTTGGGTACATAGACGAACCATTTGTCCTAGCCAATGATGTGGCGCAGGTTTTCTATGTGAAGGACATGTCTACCAAACCGAGAAAAGGAAAAGATATGGAAGAGAATACATCATACAATGAGCCAAAGTGCCACATAGTTCTTTCAGGAAAAAGAGACATCGTGGGATTGGAGGGAAAGACGGACATGTCTGGAGATTATGAAAAGTTTCATGAAATTCCCCCCTTCAAAGTCAAGGCTGATCCAAGCACCCTGTTAAGCGATGAAGAATATCAATGGTTACGGCGCAATAAGAAAAGGACACCAGCGAAGAAAAAGTGAAGACTGATGAAGTCAGAAAGGGTTGAAATTTTAGTATGTGGCTTTGAATGGTGCATATTGGATGCACAAAAAGTCTTGAGTTCAAATAAGTTTAGAAAAATGAAATGTGTTTGTAACGGATGAGTTTTCGTCCAAAACCCTCGTACTTCGAAAGAGATGGTCCAGTTTGTACACAAAGTGCATCCAGTTTTTGCCGTAATATTCTCAACTTTTTCACACATGTTATGTTGGTCAAATGATGATACCATGCAAAGTTTCAACCTTTTCTGAGTTCATTTGTAGTGCTTTCCAATTTCAGGGTCATTTAGCTCAAAATAAATCATTAAATGCATGAAAAATAGAAAATGAAGTCAGAAAAGGTTGAAATTTTAGTATGTGTCTTTGAATGGTTCATATTGAATGCCAAAAAGGTATTGAGTTGAAATAAGTTTAAAAAAATGTAATGCCTTTGTAACAGATGAGTTTTCGTCTGAAACCCTCATACTTCGAAAGAGATGGCCCAATTTGTACACGAAGTGCATCCAGTTTTTTCCGTAACCCTCTCAACTTTTGTCACACATGCTATGTGGGTCAAATGATGATACCATGCGAAGTTTCAACCATGTCTTAGTTCATTTGTAGTGCTTTCCAATTTCAGGGTCATTTAGCTCAAAATAAATCATTAAATGCATGAAAAATAGCAAATGAAGTCAGAAAGGGTTGAAATTTTAGTATGTGGCTTTGAATGGTTCATATTGAATGCACAAAAAGTATTGAGTTGAAATAAGTTTAAAAAAATGAAATGCCTTTGTAACAGACGAGTTTTCGTCTGAAACCCTCGTACTTCGAAAGAGATGGTCCAGTTTGTACACGAAAGTGCATCCAGTTTTTGTTGTAACCCTCTCAACTTTTGCACACATGTTATGTGGGTCAAATGATGATACCATGCCAAGTTTCAACTTTTTGAGTTCATTTGTAGTGCTTTCCAATTTCAGGGTCATTTATCTCAAAATAAATCATTAAATGCATGAAAAATAGCAAATGAAGTCATAAAGGGTTGAAATTTTAGTATGTGGCTTTGAATGGTGCATATTGAATGCACAAAAAGTATTGAGTTGAAATAAGTTTAAAAAAATGAAATGCCTTTGTAACAGATGAGTTTTTGTCTGAAACCCTCGTACTTCGAAAGAGATGGTCCAGTTTGTACACGAAGTGCATCAAGTTTTTGTCGTAACCCTCTCAACTTTTGCACACATGTTATGTGGGTCAAATGATGATACCATGCCAAGTTTCAACCTTTTCTGAGTTCATTCTGCGCTGGAAACCTAGAATAACATATGGTGGCATGGTGGCGGCGGGGAGGGAAACTGAAAACATTCAACAAAGTAACATCTCAAACCTAGAACAATTTATTTTGAAACATAAAAAAACTAATCCTATGCGTCATCGGAGACATCGTCTTTGGTGACATCAGAGTTGATGTCATTCTCGAGGGCTATCCACCAAGGGTCACCGACTGGCCAGTTGGTGATGCCTCTCGCCAGTTCCGCCTCCGCCATCGCCTTGGCCGCCCGCCGCTCCTCCGCCATTCATGACGCTTGCGCATTCGCTCCGCGCTCTCAGCCGTCAGCCTCGTCCAGTGTTCCGCCTCCTCCGTGGCTTCACGGGGATGGCTCGCGTACCAATCCTACACGGCGCGCTGGTCCTGCTCCTAGACAAGGCCGAGCACCGCTCGTCGGTGATGGAGGCGGTGGTCCTCTTCAGTGAGGAGGCGCGGCGCATCTGCCATGTTCGCCTCCCCTTCCGCGTTACGGCAGTTGCGAAAATTCATCTCCACGCGTGGGCGGCCGAGCCTCCACGCCGCAACGTCGTACGCGAGTGCGGCTGAAGATGCATGGTAGAACGTGTCGAGCCACACACGCTCGTTGTTGGCGCAGGTGATCACCGCCCTGTATGTGCCGTCGAGGCGCCCACGGACGCTGTGGTAGCGGGGGTGGATTCGGCGGCGGGGTGGCATTGTGGCGGTGGAGCGGAAGGGGAAAGAGTGCACGAGAAGTGAACTAGTGGCGACTGGCGTTGCGTGGAGTCTTCTTCCACGTGCTTTTAACCTCACACGATTCTGAATGAACAAGCACATGGATCGCGTGTTTCTTTCAAGCGCTTTTGAGTCATTGGATCAGGCTTGTGAGCCGTTGGATCAGTCTTGTCGTTGCCTATATATATCCCACCTCTAGAACATGATCGACACTCAGTTCATCGGCCCTTCTTCCTGATCAAGACGTTGGATCAGGCTTGTCGTTGCCTATATATAGCCCACCTCTAGGACATGTTCGACACTCAGTTCATCGGCTGAATACAAACCATTCGGATATTCCTGCATACGTTCGACGGTGCATTTGATATGCTTGCACTCATGAGCCACCGTCGGGCTGTATGCAGGAAAAATCGTGTGTTTTGTTGATCTTATATATATCTAGCTAGAAATCTTTCACTTCATCGACCAAATACAAATCATTCGGATTCCCTGCATACGTCCGACGGTGCATTTGATATGCTTGCACTCATGAGCCACCGTCGGGATGTATGTAGGGGAAACCTTGTGTTTTGTTCTATTTAGTAATATTTGTATTATTAAAACTAAAATTATATAAAAACAAAACGTATAGCAAATTTATTACAAGAGGTAGACGGAGGAATCCTACCCGAGAGGGAGTATATGCCTCTTTCAGCAATCGGACGATGGACATTTGTTTCATCAGCTTCAACAGGCAGAGGTCCTTATCGTCAAAAGGACCTCTGCCTCTTCAAGCTAATAGAGACGAAAGGTACATTGCCCGCCTGCTAAAGGAGACAGAGTATCCCCCTAGGGTTGAATTCCTCGGTTTACCACTTTTAATAAGCTTGATATGCTACAGTAATCGGAGGCCAGCCCGTGCTTATAAACACCTCTAACCATGCTTCGATTAGCGAGGTGGGACTAATCCAGAGACTATTAGTCCCTGTTGGTGGCACCAACCGGGACTAAAGGCCTCTAACCATGCTTCGGTTAGCGAGTGGGACTAATCCGGAGACTATTAGTCCCGGTTGGTGGCACCAACCGGGACTAACGGTCCTTTTTCAGAGAAAAAAATGCCACCTACTGGGCTTTCATGGCCTGGATACGACTAGAAACCCAATATTGGGCCAGCATCCAGGCCCACAGCAGGCCCAGCAGGCCCACAGGCAAGGACTAACAGGGTAGGACCTAAAGCCTGCGGTTGAGAGGAGCTCGAAGTTGTGTGCGCATCAGCGCTTATAAACCACTCCGGCTGTCCCTTGACTAGCGAGGTGGGACTAAACATCCCACCACACCGCGGCGCAAGGCGTTTGGTTCCGGTTTGTACCATCAACCGAAACAAAAGGGGTGCATTGGTCCCGGTTCGTAGCACCAACCGGTACCAATGCCCCCCTTTGGTTCCGGTTGGTGGCACCAACCGGAACCAAAGGTCTCTGTTTCCCACCCTTTGGGCTGCTGAAAAGAGACCTTTGGTTCCGGTTGGTAGCATTAACCGGAACCAAAGGGGGGCATTGGTACCAGTTGGTGCTACGAACCGGGACTAATGCTTGGGCTATATAAGTAGCACTTAGAAGTTTCTCATCACGCCATTATCCCCCGACGATGCCGGAGACGACACCGGCGCCGTCAGGCTGTCCAACCGCCGCGCTGCCGTCATCCTCGTCGCCTCTCCGCGCTACTGCTCGCCGCCGTCCCCGTCGCCCTCCCCACGCTGCTGCTCTTCGTCGTCCCCGTCGCCCTCTCCGCGCTGCTGCTCGCCGTCGACGTCCCCGTCGCCCTCTCCGCGAGCGCCGCCCTGGTGAGCTCCCTTGCGACGTCTCCGACCCCCTCCTCCCCGCGCTTCGCCGCCGTTGCGTCCAGTCCGACGAGGCGGCCGCCGACCCCGGGGAGAGGCGTTTGTTGCGGCCGACAAGCAAGATGAGGCACCAATGTTAAATTTTGATGCTAGATGCTAATGTCAATTTTTATTCTAGATGCATGATGCCAATGTTAAATTTTTCCCTACTGTTAAATGCAATTTTGATGCTAGATGATGCCAATGTTAACTTTTCTTGCTAGATGGTTCCACTGTTAAATTCATTTTTTAAAAATACTTATGTATTTTACAAATGTTCAAAAATTAAAAAAAAAGATTTATGTATTAATTGTTGCAATTCAAAAAACGTGAGCAGTTTGACACGTGCAAAATTTGCAATTGAAAAACTTGAGCAATTTGACATATGCATGATAATGGCGTCGCATTTTAGTTTTGAGAGGACACATATGTTCCTATGATGTAAAAACACAAAAAATCAAAGTTGTAGTGCTTGGGGAGATAATGAACTTTCATGTTGAACTTTTTTTGATTCGGGGTCTTTTTAAAAGACGAATTCCTCACACTTTCCATCATACATTGATTCCATGAGTTTCTCTCTCCGGGCGTCGAGTGTCGGGAACTAGGGCGGTAGAGGGTCGATGGTTACCGAGAGGGGTCGAGGGTCGCCGAGAGGGGTTGAGGGTCACCGAGGGTTCGAGTGTCGATGCTCGTCAAAGGGTCGAGGGTGGAGGGTCGTCAAGGGGTCGAGGGTCGAGGAACGCCGAGACAGGTAGAGAGGTTGCATGCCTTGTGTCAAAGTATTAAAGAAATCCATGGCTTCATCATTAGCCGGAAGTAACCGGGGCATGATGGTACGTACGAAGTTCTCCAAAGTTGTTTTGGAACGGAGTTCCTATAGGATAATTCGCTTTTTGGTACAAATTTCAGCAAAGGCCTTCCAAATAGTGATATTCGGAAGGCTCTTGCTGAACTTTGTATCAAAAAGCAAATTATCCTATCTGGGACTCCGTTCTAAACTAACTTTGGAGAGCTTCGTACCATCATGCGCCTGTTACTTTCGCCTAATGACGAAGACATGGTTTTATTTGTTGAATCCTTTGACACTAGACAAACATGACGTGAGGGGGTCAAGGGTTGGGAACTATAGAGTGTGGATCGCCGAGGGGTCGAGAGGTTGCCTTGTGTCAAAGAATTGAATAAATCCATGGCTTCGTCATTAGCCGAAAGTAACCGAGGCATGATGGTATGTACGAAGTTCTCCAAAATTGTTTTGGAACGGAGTTCCTGATAGGATAATTCGCTTTTTGGTACAAATTTCAGCAAAGGCCTTCCAAATAGCAATATTCGGAAGGCTCTTGCTGAACTTTGTATCAAAAAGCAAATTATCCTATCTGGGACTCTGTTCCAAAATAAATTTGGAGAGCTTCGTACCATCATGCGCCTGTTTCTTTCGCCTAATGATGAAGACATGTTTTTATTTGTTGAATCCTTTGACACTAGAGAAACGTGATGTCAGGGGGTCGATGGTCGGGAACTATAGGGTGTGGATCGCCGAGGGGTCGAGAGGTTTCCTTGTGTCAAAGTATTGAATAAAACCATAGCTTCATCATTAGCCGTTAGTAATCGGGGCATGATGGTACGTACGAAGTTCTCCAAAATTCTTTTTGGAATGGAGTTCCTGATAGAATAATTCGCTTTTTGGTACAAATTTCAGCAAAGGCCTTCCAAATAACGATATTCAGAAGGCTCTTGTTGAACTTTGTATCAAATAGCAAATTATCCTATCTGGGACTCCGTTCCAAAATAACTTTGGAGAGCTTCGTACCATCATGCGCCTATTACTTTCGCCTAATTATGAAGACATGGTTTTATTTGTTGAATCCTTTGACACTAGACAAACGTGATGTCAGGGGGTCGATGGTCGGGAACTATAGGGTGTGGATCGCCTAGGGATCGAGAGGTTTCCTTGTGTCAAAGTATTGAATAAATCCATGGCTTCTTCATTAGCCGGAAGTAGACTGGGCATGATGGTACGTACGAAGTTCTCCAAAATTGTTTTGGAACGTTCCTGATAGGATAATTCACTTTTTGGTACGAATTTCAGCAAAGGTCTTCCAAATAGCGATATTCGGAAGGATCTTGCTGAACTTTGTATCAAAAAACAAATTATCCTATCTGGGACTCCGTTCCAAAATAACTTTGGAGAGCTTCGTACCATCATGCGCCTGTTACTTTAGCCTAATGATGAAGACATGGTTTTATTTGTTGAATCCTTTGACACTAGACAAACGTGAGGGGGTTGAGGGTTGGGAACTATAGGGTGTGGATTGCCGAGGGGTCAAGAGGTTGCCTTCTTATAGGTTTTCCACACTAATATATCCATGCTATATCATGTTTGTATATTAAGTGTCATGTTGTAAGATTTTGCAGAAACTATGGACGACCGTCAAAGAAACTTAGAAGAAGAAGAAGAAGAAGAGATGTTGGGGGAAATCATCCGCGATGGACCGTTGGGGGGCAACATCATCCGCGAAGGATAGTTGTTTCTGGGCGACATCATCCGGGAAGGAGTTGATGTCTTCTAGTTTCTGAACGACACCGATGGTCTAGAAGAAGAGGGTGAAGCAGGCTCCGATGATCGTACAATGGGAGTGGAAGGACATGCTTATGATGGCTCCGGTGAGCGACCGGAGGAAACAGACCGTGATGATGGCTCCGGTGAGCGAACAGAGGAAGCAGTTGTTGCAAAATCCGGCGAGGTATATGTAACAGCCCAGATTTCACAAAAATTAAAAATTTTGTTTTCGGTGTGAATTGTTTGATTGTCTGATTTGTCTGCGATGTTTGCATCCCCGATTTATCGATCGGCGATTATTTCCCCCCTCTTATTTCATACCGGACGGAAACCGACCCTTGCCATCTTGACACTCGACCTTTGCGACACCGGGTTTCACCCGATCTCCGTCGCGAAAACCGCACGAGACCAGCCGCAGCCAACGGAACGAAAAACCCTGTTTAATAAGTAAACATGATATTTTTATAGCGCGCCGGGAAGTGTTTTCGGAACGGTTCCAGTGCGAGGTGAACGCCGCCGGCTCGACACGCTGATCGCGTAGTTCGAAGTTTTACCCGAATCGGAGGTGCTGCGGACTCTCGGCGGTCAGAACTGTAAACACCGTGCGCGCATGAGAGAAAAACTGGGGATATTTTTGCAAACTGCCATCCACCTGGGCTATATAAAGACCACCACTCTCCCACCCCCACTTAGGGTTTCCCCTAAGACAAAATTGCAGCAACCCCCTCACAATTGCCCCCAGATCCAGTTTTACCCTCAAATTCGTCAAACCTAGATCCCAAATAATTTCGGCCGTCGGATTTCGTGATCAGAGGCCCTGGATGCGCCACGTCGGCCCCTGGAGATCCACCAACCTCTCCTCCCACCTCCTGCCCGTGGGCACGCTGCCGCACTCCATCCAGCTGCCAGAGAGCCACGCCCCGGCCACCTCTCCTCCATCCAACGCCGCCCCACCTCTCTGCTTTCTCCCCTGCCTCACCTCCCTCTCGTCTCCATACACTTTTGAACCTATTTGGACTACCCTATTAACTCAGTGCACCCAGTTGCCAGTTTCTGTTTTCTGATGTTTTTGTATTTCAGGTTTTCCGGCCATTAAAAGTGCTCCAAAAATTCCGAGAAAATATATATAAAAAATCAGCGCAACAGAACCTTCCGGTATCACCAAGAGAGGGAAGGGAGCCACCACCAGGCAGCCAGGAGGGCAGGTGGCGCGGCCCCACCCTGGGTCACGCCAAGGACCCTCCTAACTGCCTCGTGGGTCCCCTCGATGCCCCCCTTCGCCTATATTTACCCCTCGGTGTGGAAACCCCTAATATCGATCTCTTTCTCGCGAACTCCCCTCTGTACCGCCGCCGCCGACGTTTCAAGTTCGGGGCTGCCTGGAGAAGCTGCCCCGGCACCCTGCCGGAAGGAGGAACCCCCTCCGGGAGACCATCCATAGCCATGGACGCCTCCCGGATGTGCCGTGAGTAGTCCCCCTTGGACCATGGGTCCGTGACCATTAGCTATGTGATGAATCTCTCCCCCTTTTGTGCTTCCACTTTCGAGTCCTCGTGAGCCGCCTCACATGATCCAGGCATCTATGTAATTTCTGTTGTTGCTATGCTGAGTTTGTTGGGATCTGATGGATTATGAGACTATGTTCAGATTGTGTTGAGTAATATATTTGGTTCTTCTCTTTTATATTTTGTTCTTGAGTTGATTTTTCCATGTTCTCCGTTGCGGTATTTGCTTTGGCCAAGTATTTTATTTATAACTCCAAGAGAGAGCGTTATGCTCGATTGTGGGTTCATCCCCTTGATGTCTAGCTTGAGTGACAGAAACATGAGACTAGGGGATGTGTTGTTGCCACCAGGGATAAAATAACGGTGCTTGTACCTGCGGGTGCAAAGGATTGTTTACTTTACGCAAAGTTCTTTTAATGCAGTTGTAAGTTGCTTTGAGTTTACACTTTGGGTGGGATTCTCAACTTAATACCAGCGAGATGTTCTGGATAGATATCTCAAGGTGGATGATTCGTAGTAGATGCAGATGGATTTCGGTCTACTTACCTTAGCGTAATGCCCATTGCTTTTGAGCCCTTCCTTTCTTTGCCGCATAGTTAGCATTGCGGTGCCTTCATAATCATGTCAATTGCCCAACTGTGATTTGTTTACCTCGCTAGCACTTTTATCGTCTTTTGGGAGAGAGACATCACTAGTAAAAAATCACTTTCATCTTTTACTTTCCTTTGCACCTTTTATCTCTTGCGTTGATCCTTTGTAAACGACAAGGCCGGAGGAATTGACAACTCCTCTGTACTCGTTGGGAGCAAAGTTATTTGTTGCTGTGTGCAGGTCCACGACAACACCCTAGTCAGGAAGCAATTTCTGGCAACGTTGCCACCTACTTGTATCTCCTGAGTCCTACTGGTTCGATAACCTTGGTATCTTCACCGAGGGAAACTTGCTGCTGCACTGCATCTCAAACCTTCCACTTGGGGTAACCAACGAGGGGCGAGAAACCATCAAGCAAATTTCTGGCGCCGTTGCCGGGGACTCAAGTCTACAAGATAGGGGAGTTGCACACTATCTTTTACCTTTGCTTTTTA
Source organism: Bromus sterilis (assembly GCA_950022295.1). Lineage (NCBI taxonomy): Eukaryota > Viridiplantae > Streptophyta > Magnoliopsida > Poales > Poaceae > Bromus > Bromus sterilis. The sequence continues at coordinate 150,349,413 of OX465599.1, read as the reverse complement.
GTCATGTTAGTTTACCTTTTTGTTTTTACTTTTGAGTCCTTTATCAAAAATCCAAAAAATAGATTATGTTTAGTTCCTTACTTGCCAATCAATGTCTGACTTCTTTGAAACTAGATCTTATTAGCATGGAGGATTCACCAAGGATCAACAAAATTGGTACAAGGAACACCGCTTGTCTCAAAAGGGGATACACTTATGGAAACAAATACATAAGTTGTATGAGTATGCTAGAAACTTGTGCTCAATATATAATATATCTTTCTGTAGGGATGAATCTTGTTGATTCATGAGGCACAAACACCTTGCTTTCCAATGTGATTACAATGCTGATGAAACCTTAGCTTCTTATGCTAAGATAAACTATGATTTTTATGATGCAGAGGAAATAGAAGAATTTGTTGCTTATAAGGGCGCCTATGAAATTACTTCTCTTCTTAAAAATATTGATGATGCCCCTTACAAATCTGAGAGTCTTGCTATACTTAACTATTGTTTGGAAAATTATGATGCAAATTATTATATTACTGATCATCTTTAGAGAATCTCTCCCCCAAAGGAAGAGACTAATGATTTGCAGGACTCTATGGAAGAAGAAATTGCTGAAACTGAAAGCTCCTTGGATGAAAAAGAGGAGGAGAGTGACGAACAAAAGGAGGAAGAATGGAGCCATCCACGTCTACCTTCTAATGAGAGTAACTCTTTGACTCTTACCTTATATGAGTGTTATGATCCTATGGATTCTTTTGAAATATCCCTTTTTGATGAAGTTGATGCCTTCTATGCTTATGGCCGTGATGCCACTATGGATGATGATTACGGAGATGAACTTTCTATAGTTCCTCATGTTAAACATGAATTTTCGCTATCGCACCCACACTTGAGTGTCCTATTATCCTTTTAAAATCTCCAACTCCGGAGAATTTTCCTCTTATCAAAGCTCAATGTGATGGGTTCCATTTATCTTATGATCCTAAAAACCGTGTTGAAAATAATACATGTGTGCTTGTAGGTCATGCACAATATAATTTATATGATATTTATATTCTTGATGTTGTTCATGATACTACTGAAAATTACTTTGAGAGAGGAAAGTTTGGTTATATAAACTTCCATGTGACAAAAACACCTCTCTCTAAACTGAAACTTTCGAAGTTGTTCTTGTTCCACCTTCCTATGCATGTCACTTTGTGCTTCTTTGATTTATTTTCCTACGAGATGCCTATGCATAGGAAGTGGGTTAGGCTTAAATGTGTTTCATATTTGCTTCTTGATGCTCTCTTTTTCTTCAAAATTCTTATTCTTGTGAGAGCATCTTCTATAATCTTTAAGCCTAGCTAATGGCTCTAAAGAAGCGCTTTCGGGAGGCAGCCCGCAACGAATTTAGGTTTTTATTTTTACTTTCGTTCTTTTCTTAGTGGTCTTGATGATTTTTACTACAGTAGCAACATCATTGTATATTTACTTTTCAAGCTTTGTGCCAAGTTTAGCCTCAGATTGCAAGAAAGGTCAAAAGTTGGTGCTTGCTGTCCAGAAATAGATTATGTCTGCTTGACGGAAAAATTATCAATAAATCACCAGATCATCTTTTTGATCTGAATTTTTTTGGCAGCATGCTCCATACAATTATCTTTCAGGCGTCTGTTCAAAGTTTTTTGATTTGAGTTGCAGAAGTACCTCGAAAAAATTCTCCTTTCTCTGTTGTTCCATTTTTCTCAGCTTCTGCACCGGTTTTTCTTTTCGCAGTTTTGCAATCCTTAAGCTTGCTTTTTCTTTGCAAACCTTTTTGGGCAGGCAAGTGAAACAGTATCTCTTCCTGGAAATCTTTATTTTCAGTAGATGAAAATTATTTTATTAGGGTACTAACCTCTCTAATCAGCCTACAATGAGTTATGTATGAAGGGAGTTTTCAAGTGCGCGATGGAAGGTGATGAAAGAAGATTCAGGAGTGTCAAACGCTCAAGCTTGGGGATGCCCATGTGCACCCCCAATAAATATTCAAGGAGACTCAAGAGTCTAAGCTTGGGGATGCCCCGATGCATCCCCTTCTTCATCAACAATCATCAGTTTGTCCCTCGTTGCACTATATTTTTATCATTTCATGCGTTATGTGCTTTGCTTGGAGCGTCTCTCTCTTTACATTTCTAGGTTTGTTTTGCTTTCTGTGCTGTAGTAACAAGTTAGACCCCAACTTACTCTTTTGTGTGGAGAGATACACGCTCCGCTTGAACTAGAACTCCTTATAGGATTTGCATGCCTATTCTTTTAGCTGTGAGCTGTTCTTTTTCTTTTCTTAGCTGCTGTTCTATTTAGTTGTAGTGCTTTAGTTTTTCTAGAGCTTTTCTTTTGTCTTAGGTTGAACTTTCTATAGGTTGCATGTTTTATCTTGTTAGAGAGTTTGCCTGTTGCACTGAGTTCTATGTCTTGACTGAAAGTAGGTAGTTAAAGTTGCTATTCTCTTTGTAGTAGTAACTTGCAATAGTTTTGAGGTATTGACTAGAGTAATGTTTGAACTTATGGTGTCAAGAGCTCTTGCCTATTAGTGATAGATGTCGTATTTTGGACAATCCATGTGTTTTTCGAAAACCAAAAAACCACTGTTGAGAACTCTAGCTACTAGATGGATCACTAACCTCTGGAGGGTTCGAATATTAGAGTACACTCATGTACCATGAGTCGAGGATGCGCAAGGATAACCAAACCCCCATACACTCCTCCTCGGGGTACATGTCTCTTTGTGAACCTCGTGATTAGATTGAGAGTTACCGATAATAAGTGCATGAGTTCTTCAGACTAATGTGAGTATTCGAAAGTTGACACTTCCACCCACCTATACTTTTTCTAGCCTCTTCGGTATCGTGCATTGCCCTTTCTCACCTCGAGAGTTGGCGCATACTTCACCGGTGCATCCAAACCCTTGGCATGATACACTCTGTCATCATAAGCCTCCTTATATCTTTCCTCAAAACAGCCACCATACCTACCTACAAGGCATTTCCATAGCCTTTCCGAGATACATTGCCATGCAACATCCACCTTCTCATGACTTGATCTTCATGTCATACATGCTACTTGCTTGATCGATGAGCCGCATGCTAGTTGGGCCTTTCCCTAATCATTGCTACATGACGCGCTAGTATCATTGCATATCCTGCTACCCTGGCAGAGGCATACATTTGCATCATGATAGTTACATTTTCTTTATGTGAGTACCTTTGTAAAGTGTGAAAGATCTCCTATATTCTTGTAAAATATAGAGTATTGCCCCTAAAGTGAGGAAAAGATCCCAAAGAGGAAAAAATCAAAAGATCCCAAAGAGGACAAATGAGAGTTAAATAGAAAGAGCCATTGAGGCCACCAAAAAATACAAAAAAAGAGAAGGGGGCATACTACTATTCCTTTTGAGAGATCCACACTAGTACTTCATCTTCTATCCCTTGTACTCCATAGAGATCATCATCATGCATATAGCTATGTGGGGACCCTTCACACTATAGAACTTGGCTTGTATATTGCAATGATGAGCCTCCTCAAACGAGCTCTAGGTCTTATTGAGCAAGCAAGTTAGATGCACCCCCACTAGTTCCCTTGGAGAGCTTTTCGCTCACATGTGCATCCGTTGTATGGAAATCCCTACTCCTCACATCATATCTATCATATGGCCTTCTCTCGCCTATGATTGTCCTCATTGATGTGAGCCTTTCACACCTTTTTGTCTTCCTCCTCCACCTTCTTTCTGTTTCGCCTTTTAGGTGTCAACTTTCTTGCTCACGCTCATCCATTGCATGAGTGCTCAAAATATCAAAAGGGAGTGGATCAGTTTGACTTGTACCTGGCTAGTGGTCTGGGGACGAGTCCAGATAAGAATCCAAAGGAGACCAAGTGTGAAACTTTAGTACATAGTTGTTCTCAACAACCTTTTTTCTCTTTCTTCCCAGTCCCTTGCTTGCACGCAAACACCATTTGGAGACATTTGAGTCACAGACAGCGAGAGCTCTTGCACCCTTTGTTCTTTTGTTGCTTATGTCAATGCTAATATAGAATCTTGCTTGTTAAGACTTTAAATGAATTGTATGCTTTGATTTCTTTACTTAAAAGTCCTTATTTGGTTGTGTGGCATGTCAGCACAGAAATTATGCTTGTTATCATTTACCTACTCGAGGACGAGCATGAATTAAGCTTGGGGATGTTGATACGTCCCAAACGTATCTATAATTTCTGCTTGCTCCATGCATGTTTTGTGTGACTTTGCCATATTTTGCTTGAAAATTCATACACTTTTGAACCTATTTGGACTAACCTATTAACTCAGTGCACCTAGTTGCCAGTTTCTGTTTTCTGTTGTTTTTGTATTTCAGGTTTTCCGGCCATTAAAAGTGCTCCAAAAATTCCGGGAAAAATATATAAAAAATCAGCGCAACAGAAGCTTCCGGAATCACCAAGAGAGGGAAGGGGGGCCACCACCAGGCAGCCAGGAGGGCAGGTGGCGCGGCCCCACCCTGGGCCCCGCAAAGGACCCTCCTGACTGCCTCGTGGGTCCCCTCGATGCCCCCCTTCGCCTATATTTACCCCTCGGGGTGGAAACCCCTAATATCGATCTCTTTCCTGCGAACTCCCCTATGTACCGCCGCCGCCGCCGTTTCTAGATCGGGGATGCCTGGAGAAGCTGCCCCAGCACCCTGCTGTAAGGAGGAACCCACTCCGGGAGACCATCCATAGCCATGGACGCCTCCCGGATGTGCCTTGAGTAGTCCCCCATGGACCATGGGTCCGTGACCAGTAGCTATGTGATGAATCTCTCCCCCTTTTGTTCTTCCACTTTCGAGTCCTCGTGAGCTCCCTCACATGATCGAGGAATCCATGTAATTTCTGTTGTTGCTATGCTGAGTTTGTTGGGATCTGATAGATTATGAGACTATGTTCAGATTGTGATGAGTAATATATTTGGTTCTTCTCTTTTATATTTTGTTCTTGAATAGATTCTTGCATGTTCTCCGTTGTGGTATTTGCTTTGGCCAAGTATTTTGTTTGCAAATCCAAGAGAGAGCGTTATGCTCGATTGTGGGTTCAGCCCCTTGATGTCTAGCTTGAGTGACAGAAACATGAGACTAGGGGGTGTGTTGTTGCCACCAGGGATAAAACAACGGTGCTTGTACCTGCGGGTGCAAGGATTGTTTACTTTACGCAAAGTTCTTTTAATGCAGTTGTTTGATGCTTTGAGTTTACACTTTGGGTGGGATTCGCAACTTAATACCAGCGAGATGTTCTGGATAGATATCTCAAGGTGGATGATTCGTAGTAGATGCAGATGGATTTCGGTCTACTTACCTTGGCGTACTGCCCATTGCTTTTGAGCCCTTCCTTTCTTTGCATCATAGTTAGAATTGCGGTGCCTTCATAACCCTGTCAATTGCCCAACTGTGATTTGTTTACCTCGCTAGCACTTTTATCGTCTTTTGGGAGAGAGACATCACTAGTGAAAATCACGGGACCACGGTCCATCTTCACATTATTGTTCACACCCTCAATTTACTTTCAGCTTTTACTTTCCTTTGCACCTTTTATCTGTTGCGTTGATCCTTTGTAAATGACAAGGCTGGAGGAATTGACAACTCCTCTGTACTCGTTGGGAGCAAAGTTATTTGTTGTTGTGTGCAGGTCCACGACAAGACCCTAGTCAGGAAGCAATTTCTGGCGATGTTGCCACCTACTTGTATCTCCTGAGTCCTACTGGTTCGATAACCTTGGTATCTTCACCGAGGGAAACTTGCTGTTGCACTGCATCTCAAACCTTCCACTTGGGGTAACCAACGAGGGGCGAGAAGCCATCAGACCTCCACGCCGCCGACCACTCCACCGCGGCTGGATCCGGCGCCCCGACGACCCCGCGCCCGTCCCGCCGCCGTCCCGGCACCCTGCGTCGCCTACGCCCTCGTCCGAGGCCAGCGCCTCCCTCGCCGGAGATCGGCTTGGCCGGAAGCAGCCGCCGCCGCACGGAACGATCCGGCGCCCGATCCAGCGACTGGACGCCCAGGTGGGCTGGCCCAGGTCCAGTTGACGGCCTTACGGCCCAGGCGGCGCAGCCAGCCAGCCAGCGCGGCCCAGCCACTTCGCGGCCTAGTCCAGCCTCCAGGCCAGATGGGCCAGGCCCATGGGTGGGAGCCCGAACCCTTTTTTTCTCTGTGTCTTTTTCTTTTTCCAAATTATTACTAAGTCCTGAGATATATGTTGTTGATGCTGTTTTGCGACGATATTTGCGAGTAAACGGTAGCTCGGATCGCGTTGCGCCCAAAACGAAAATTGTTTAGAATTGTGTGTACTTCAGTTCATCTTTTGTGAGCATTTTTATTTGAGGCCATCTTGATGATGTTAATCACTGTTGAAGTGGGCACCAGGCTGTTAACTGCTATTATTTCCTGTTAGTGTGTTGCCACTGTTATTTTATTGCAAGTTGGCTTGATGATTGTGACACATCCATGAGGCCTATTGCATTGATTCTTGTTGCATACTATTAAGCATCATGTCTACTTTCATTATATGTATTGCATTGTCATGCTTACATTTCTGGTCATAGATATGCTTAGCTCCAAAGTTATTATGCCACTGTTTTTGACAGCCACCTCTGTTTCTCTGTAACTTTCCGATGCCATGTTGCATGCTTAATATCTTTTGATCTGTGATGCCTATGACCTTGATTCTTGTTTGTACCTGATCATCATCATGCCTACTCCATGCTCATATATTGCTATGTCATGTTGCTGCACATTTGCATATAGATTTACCCCTGTGTTTATAGCATGAAAATAACAGTTTCTGCCATGTTTTCCTTATTTTCACTAAGTCCTAGACCAGTAATGTTTTATTGCATTTTGCTTGGGCTATAATTAGTTGTTCATGATGCCTATTTGCATGATTCTTTTTGCCATGCCTTCCTTGTCATGCCTACTGCAATTCCATTTCATTTGGTGCATGTTTGCATTCAGTAGCTTGTTGATGCATTGCTCTAAAGTGTGCTTCCTGATGTTGGCAGATTGTGCTCCAAACTTGTTTTGCCTGTATCTTTTTAACCGTAACTCCGTTTGAAGTGTTCTTTATATGTAACTTGATTAGTTTTTAGTGTACTTTGTGTTTATGCTATTGTTTGCTGTTATTAACCAACCTAAAATATGGTTTAGGGAAGAACTGTACCAAACACCTAAATTATCGTGGAGCACTTAGTGTTATGCCATGTTTAGGTTGTGCCTCACTTAAATTGACTAGCATAGATAATTTATCTTATGCTCACCTCTTGTCGTGTTTGTGTGATATGCCATGCTTGAGTGAGATGCCATGTTAATAACCTTTCCTCACCTTGGGTAGCTAAACAACTTGAACCATTCTAAATGTGCGGTATCGTCGTGTGTGACGAGTACTCCACGTAACCTGTTAGTAACCGCTCTCGACGGTAGGTGCGATCTCTCGTGTTGCCTTCTTGTTGATGCCTGCTCGTGTTTGCTTCGTAGTAATAGATGCTTGCTCGTTGATTTCTTTCCAGTGTTTACCGTCTTGTGTGCTTCCGCGGGTACCTTCGGAGACGATGCGAACTTGCGATCAACTACACTTCGGAACCCGACTTATCAACAGGCAAGGACTATACATTAATTATGATCCATTCTATTTCAACCAGCGGTTTGCATGCTAGTCTAGGATAGGTTCGATGTTTGATCCTACCACATGTTTACAACCTCTTTAAAACTGATACAGTCATGTCCCCTCCCAGCAAACCATGTACTGCTATGTTACTATTGCTCGTTGCTCATCCCCTACTTAGTATGCATGCTTAGGATGCTACGATGTTACCCTGTTACTTTTGGTTTGGGATATCACATTATTATATTGTTGTTGATGATATGATTATCATAAATGTTGACTATATTCGACGAAGGATGGAAGGTCTAGGCTATCCCGCCCCGACGCTTTGTTCCATTCGAGTCACCTAGGACCCGAGTTCCGGGTATTGGTTTTAAGACTGAGCGTGCCTTACCGCGTGTGGGATTTTATGGGGTCCCCTTTTCTTACCTACTGTAACAGCCCACTTGCAATAATTATAAAACGTCATGTAACTTTACTTTGTCTGTTGGCTTTGTAACTTCACATGGTGGTTTTCCATGACATTTCATGTGGTGATTTTAAATTGCATTGGGATTGGAGCCCATTTGGTGTGATTCAATTTGCTCCCAAGTTGTTTCAAGTGCCATGTTCATGCAATTGTTCTGTTTGCATGTCAACTCCCCTAGATCCCAATCTTGGCCCATCCTTTTCTTTTGCAAGGCCAATAGTTTTCAAATGGTCAGATCATTTTTGTCATCACCAAAAATAGTGGATGTAGTTCAAAGTGGGTTTGAATTTCAAAACAGCTCCACTTTTTAGTTGTCGCAAAAATGACCAAACAAATTTTAGAAATTGGAGAATATAACAAGGATCATTTTGCATATTTTTGTGTGATTTTTCCCCTTGTGAATATTCCTGGAAAACTCTCCAAATGCCCTCTGTTTTGTTAGATGGAAAAGGCCAGGGGTTTTCTTTTCCTTCTCTCAGCTCCAGGACTCGGCCCAGCCACTTGGGCCTCTCCTTCCCCGCCTGGGCTCTAGCCCACCTACGAATCGGTAAGTGAGAGCGCACCCGAGCCGTTGGTTTTGGATCGAAGGTCCCTCAGCCATCGCCTTTCCAGCATGGCCAAGGTCCCCCCTCCTCTCCCTCTCACACCGGCACCGGTCGTCGATGTCGACGCCCGCCGATGTGGCCAGGGGGCCTTCCCCCCTTTTTAACCGCGCTTGAGAGCCCTCCTGGAACCCTAGTTCCATTTCTCCCCCTCGTGTTCCTCCCTCCGCCGCCGCCATGGCCGAATTGAGGTTCCTCTGTTCCGTTTGAACCGGGGACCGATTCCGGTGAGAACCGCCGCTGCGCTGCAAATCGTTCGTCTGCGAGTTCTTTTGAGACTCACCGCCATGCGTGCTCGTGTTCCCGAGCTGCAGGTGCACCTGGGAGGAGCAGAGCAGCCCCGGACCGACGAGCCCCGCCGCAGAAGCCTTCGACCCCGGCGACGTCTCCGTCCACCTTCCTCGCCTCCGGCACGCCCTTCCCGTCATCGACATCCCCTAGGTGAGACGCGAGGTCCCAGATCCCCTATAGTGATCGTGTTCGTCGCCCCCTCCAAGCCGCTCCGCCTCCGTCCGCGAGATGCCGTGCCGTCGTGGCCACCATGGCTCCAGCGTGTTCTAGGTGCGTGGGGCGCGCTCTGTGGACGTCTAGCACGCGCCCTTTGCAGTCAACGTGTGGCTTTTAGACCCCGCGCGCACTTATTTTGGTGTTGCCGCCGCGGTCTGAACCCTGTAAGCAGAGCGCGACACCAACTTGTGTCGAGCCGGTCGTCGCCGTTGGTGCAGATATGGGACAAGCCCAGGTTCCGTCGCGTAGACGTAGGTGCCTTCTTCAGCCCCGTAGGCTTGCTCGAGCCCCGGCGACCTATGTGCGAGGCGGCGGTCGCCGGAAGTCGCCATTTGCGTCGTCTGAATCCGTCTTCAGGTGACAGTAGCGCCGAGCCGTTTTCAGTTGAAGTTTCCGCCGCCGTCTTTGCGACTCCGTCCAGGTCCCATCGTACGCCCGTGCGTGGATGTGCCAGCTAGAGGCTCGTGGTGCCTGCGAAGCCAGCGCCGCCGCGTAGGTCATGCTAGCTTCGCCTGAATCTCGTCGAGCGCGCGTGTCCATTTCTTTATCGTCAAGTTCAGAAGCCCCAGGGTCAGTTTATCTATCCTTGGACCTACTCCCTGTCGAGCGACGCGTAGTGGTGCAGTGGTACGGAGCGAGATGGTAGAGAGCTGCGTCAAGGGTTCGAGCCCCCCCCCCCCGAGCGCACGCCCCTTTTCTTTTTCTTTTTTTGAGTGGCTGACGCATGGGCCCCTCGCGTAAGTGAGGTGTGCCCGCGCAGGAAGTGGGTTGGTCCAGAGGAAGAGAAGGAAATGTGGGCCGATTGGCCGAATCCAGTCCAGTGTTGATGCCCATTTTTTTTTCCTTTTTCTTTTCCTTTTCTTTTCTGTTTTCCTTTTTCTCAAAATTGATTTGAATTCAAATTCAATCTGTTTTGGGACTTTTGATCTTTTCTGCCTCAAGCATATCATGCCATATATGAATTTGGGGTAGAATTGCCCACTGATCACAGTGGTGATGTTCTTTTGCAGTTTTCCCCCTCTAATTTTGGAGTAGTGGTAATTTTGCAAAGAAGCCCCTCACTTCTTTTGTATTTGCACGGTGTTTTGAAAATTCAAAGTGTGCCATGTCTTGTATGGTTTTGGGGTAGAAAAATGCAAGGGTAAAAGTGGTGATGTCCATATGATGTTTTGTGCAACTCAATGGACATGGTGTGATCACCTAACTATATCCAAGCTTGCCTTTCTTTCCTTTGTTTTTTTCAACTTCAGTGCATGTTGAATCCTGATCATCTTTTTCATGCCAAGTCTCTTTTCATGTCATCTTCAAATCCTTGCATCCAAAAACCAGCCCCTATCATATTGTCATATGCAATGTGGCTGGGTTCCTTTCTTTTGTTGCACCTTTACCGATGTCAATTTCATCGACATCTCTCCGTCTTCGGAATCGATGTTTTACTTTTCACGTTGTAATTATTTCTGTTAATTGCATTTGTTGACCATGTCATGTTGCCATGTTACTTACACCAAATTCAGGCTAAGACCAAAGCCATTTTACGTAAATAAATTGCATATGAAGTTGTTGACGTGTCGTCACAACCTTCATTTAAATCTGACTAGATAGGGTCACATCATGTCGATTAAATTTGATCATACCATCTTTGCATGTGCATTGCACCCATTGCTTACTTGTGTGCCTTTTCCTTGCCGGTACTTTAAGTTAGCACCTGAGACCGCCGAGGAGACTTACGTGGAGTTTTCCGACACCGAGCCCGAGGAGCCTGCTACGTCTGCTTCGACGACCGATTACCCAGGCAAGGGGAAGATTTATACCATTACTTGATACCTTTCCGCCTACCTTCCTATCTGTCTTCTAGAACGTTTGTTTGATCCTATCCACCTGCTTATGCCACATTCAAAAACCAAACAGCCATGATCCCCACATCCCAGCAAACCATTGTATTGCTAAGTTACCGCTGCTCAGCCATTGCTTAGCATGAGTAGGAAAACTTGCTGCTTACCCTATGCTATGGTTTGGGATATCATGTTATTCAAAGAAGTTGATTGATATTTAGCATTATTATGATGTTAATTATATTTGACGAATGATGGGAGACCGGGCTGCTCCCGCCAGGTGTTTTGTTCCATTTGAGTCACCTAGGTCCCGAGTTCCGGGTATTGTGTTTCTTGACGAGCGTGCCTAATCGTGTGTGGGATTCTATGGGGTCCCGTTGTCTTACCTACCTAGCTTCATACAATTCTAGTGGTGGCCCGAGCTGATTTACTATTTGCAAATGTGTGTGTGCTTGGTTGGTACCCCAGCAGTTTTCGAAACAACCCGGACCAACGGAGACATAGTTCCTCTGGTTGGTCCACACTGGTGAGCTAGGGAAGTCCCTGTTATATAGGTGAAACTAAACCCAACCTTGGCTATACGGTAGAGGCCGATTCGAGAGCGCGGCCAGATTTTGAGTTGGATGTCGACTCACCGGGGGCCACCCGGAATTGTTCGTTGTTAGTTAGAGGGACTCTGATGTTCCGGAGTTTCAGGCGTTTACCTAGCCAAGTGGAAACCGGGCGTACATGTGAAGCCTATGATGGGCAGTTGGTATACCCCTGCAGGGTTAAATCTTTTCGAAAAGCCGTGTCCGCGGTTATGGACGACTTGAGACCTACTCCTTGTTCATAGAATAACATCAATTTGAATCATAATTAAAACTTGCCTACTGTGTGAGTGCCTTGGTTGCTTTTCTTCGTCCAGGGGGGCCGAGAGAAGATCCAGGTTGTGTTATGTTTGACGTAAGTAGGTGAATAGTGGACTTATGACACGATGTCACGTGTATTCTTGGATCTTACCTCTACTCCAATAGAACGTTAGCCACCATATTTGCTAGTGTGGCTGCAACCTTTACCTTTACCTTGTATTACCTTAGGGAGTTAGTTATCCTATAATGATATAATCTCACCCCTGTTTTCCTTTGTGCTTTTACTGTTTTGCCTGATCGGCCGTTGCAGTTGACTACTACCTCGACCCGAGCACTGGACGATACTTCGTGGAGGTTCCCCCGGAGGATGACGATGAGGACGACCTCGTTCAGTAGATCCTATAGTTGGGTTCCGACGATCCGTGGGTGGACAACTTATGTGCAGCCCTCTCTAGGGCAATTTGGATCTTGACCGTACTCGGTCGTGATTGTCTTCCGCTTGTTGCATGATATACTGTTGGGTCCACGGACCTCTGAGATGTTGTAATAATTTCCAGTGGCGATGTATGCCCTGGACTCTATATATTTATGTCTTAGTATAAAGTTCATTGTTCTTATATCTGTTGTCGAGAATCCGGCAACGACACGAGTGCGAGTGTCGTGAGTCGGTGGCCTTTTATGCGCTACTAACTTGAGCGGGATGCGAGAGCGACTAACTTGAGTTAGCACCGCATCGGGGGCCTTACAACTTGGTACCAGAGCAGGACTGACTGTAGGACCCCTTACTGGCCGAAGTTGAGTCTAGAAACTATTTTGTAGTTATTAAGTAAAAATCGGAGAGTAGGAACTCTTTCTTTTTCTTCTTACCCCACCCTCCCACCCCTTTTTCCGTGAGGAAGTGAAACGTTGTTTTCTCTCTGCAACTTATACCCTTTCAAACAAATCTAGGTTCTCGCTTACATGAGGATCCGATTCCTCTATAATTTTTTGCTAGCGACGAGAAGGGTTGGCGTACGTTGAGAACACTAAGCCGCCACTTGGGGTTGACAGCTCCACCTCGCTTACGGCGTACCTCAGGTGAAACTCCTATACAGGGATGGTTGGCATCCTCCTGATGTGGTTCCTCCACCTATAGGAGACCGCTTCGGTGGGCCGCTCAGGGCAGATGTCTCAACGTTCAGGTCTTCAACCACTCGTATATATTGTTGTGTGCTCGCTAGCAGATTATTATATTGGATTGGGATGATCTCGGTTTGGGGATTCCAGTAGCACCTAGCTTTCGAATTTCCGGGTTAACCTTGGTGGAATTTCAGCCTTCGGCTTTCTCATACCTCGTGAGAGAGTTTTGTTGTCAATATTGCTTTATCTTCCGGTTACTTCAATGTTTCAACCATGTTCTCATAAGTGTTCCTGTATACAGGATGCCAAGAGCGAACATGCCGCCGCCAGAGAACCCTCTCCTTGGGGAGGTTGTGACCGCAGTGGCTCAGGGCACAGCTGCGATCTTACAGATGCTGCAGAACCAGACCGCCCAGTGGAATGATCGACCACAGTACACCACTCTGCAGCAGTTCCTTGCTATCAACCCCCCAGGTTCTCCGAGGCTCGAGACCCGCTGGAGGCGGATGACTGGATCGCAGAGATCAAGAAGCACTTCAATGCAAACACCGTCAGACCAGTCGACTACGTCACCTTCGCCTCCTTCCAGCTTCAGGGTGCAGCAGCCAGCTGGTATGATACCTACAAGGCCAACAAGGGCGATGCTATCATCACGTGGGCAGATTTCGTCGCAGACTTCAGAGCAGCACATATTCCGAGTGGCCTGATGGATAGGAAGCGAGAGGAGTTCTTGGCTCTGCGACAGGGTGACAGGTCAGTTCAGGAGTACAACTTGGCCTTCGTCAGGCTCGCCAGGTACGCTCCATAGGAGGTCAGCACTGAGGCTAAGAGGATTGCCAGGTTCCGTGGGGGTCTCAGCGCCGAGATCAAGTATGCGCTCACTCAGTGCAGCCCCACGCTATTCTCACAGTTCGTGGATCAGGCTATCCGCCAGGAGTCAGCCAGAGCAGAGTGGGATGCAGACAGGAAGCGCCAGAGAGAGCACAGTTCTACAGTGATGGTCCACAAGAAGGCAAAGACTTGGGTCACAGAGGCACCACCGCAGAGGAAGCAGTTCCAGCAGAGGGGGGCAGTTGTCCGCACTTTTGCCCGCCCTCCCGTCCCAGTTCAGCAGGGGCCTCGTTCTACACCACCACACGCGAGGCCACCCAGGTCGCAGTCCCACCCCAGGCTGGGCGTGATCTGCTACAAGTGTAGAGAGCCGGGGCACACGTCTCCCAACTGCACCGATCCGCGCTTTGCTAGGCTTCTACCGCCTCCACCTCGCTCTACTCCGAGCACCGCGATGGTGAAGGCACAACCACGTGCAGTTCGGGTGAACAACGTGATGCTCACAGATGCTCAGCAGTCTTCAGAGATCGTTCTTGGTAGGTTGCTTGAGTGTTCAGTTCTAGCGGCAGTGTTGTTCGATTCCAGAGCTTCTCAATCCTTCGTTTCCAAGTATTTCGCACGTGTACATGATTTGCATTCAGAGATGATGTCGTCTCCTATGGATATCTCTACCCCGGGCTCCAAGTTGAGTTCAGCTGTGAAAGTTCTTGATGTGCAGATCCAGATTCAGGGTCTCCTTTTCTCCGCTTCCTTGATCTTGCTTCCACGTTCCGACATTGATGTCATCTTGGGCATGGATTGGCTTGTGCAACACAAGGCCAATATTGATTGTCCAACCAGATCAGTGAAGTTGACTCATGATTCAGGTGCACAGTCTTGTACACTTGTGGCTCTATGACAGGACTAGCACAGTTGTACGCTTTGAATGAAGGAGTTGCACATTTGCTCGAAGAAGTCAAAGTTGTCTGTGAGTTCCCAGACGTCTTTCCAGAGGAGTTGCCAGGAATTCCCCCAGTTCGAGCTATTGAGTTCGTTATTGAGCTAGAGCCTGGTACCCAGCCGATTTCTCGGCATCCGTACAAGATGTGTTCGAAGGAGTTGATTGAGCTCAAGAAGCAGTTGACAGAGTTGGAGGCAGGCGGTTTTATCCGCACGAGCACTTCCCCTTGGGGTGCACCAGCTTTGTTTGTCCAGAAGGATGGGACTAGCCGTTTGGTCTAGGACTATCGCGGTATCAACAAGAAGACCATCAAGAACAACTACCCTTTACCCCGCATCAATGATCTGTTCGAACAGTTGAATGGGGCTAAGGTGTTTTCCAAGCTTGACTTGAGGATGGGGTATCACCAAATTCGTGTTCGTGAAGAGGACACCCAAGGCCGCGTTCAGCACACGTTATGGGCTGTATGAGTTCACAGTCATGACTTTTGGGTTCTCAAATGCCCCTCCAACATTCATGAGAGCTATGAACTATTTGTTCCAAGAATGGCTTGATATGTTTGTGATCCTCTACCTTGACGACATTCTTGTCTATTCCAAGTCAGAGGCTGAACATGAGGAACATCTACGCCTGGTGCTGCAGAAGTTGAGAGAGCACATGTACTACGCCAAGTTCTCCAAGTGTGAGTTTTGGCTGGACAAGGTCAATTTTCTGGGCCATGTTATCTCCGCTCAGGGAATTGCGGTTGATCCAGAGCGAGTCCGCACTATTCAAGAGTGGGCTCCGCCGAAGAATGTGAAGCAGCTAAGGAGTTTTCTCGGCCTCGCCAGTTATTGCAGGAGGTTTGTGTAGAATTTCTCCAAAATAGCGAAGCCAATGACTGAATTGTTGTGCAAAGGCAAACGGTACACTTGGTCACGAGATTCCCAGTCAGCCTTCGAGGAGTTGAAAGAGAAGCTGACCACAGCTCCAATTCTCACACCGCCAGATGAGTCACGGCCTTTTCAGGTGTTTTGTGATGCCTCGTTGCAAGGTCTAGGCAGAGTTTTGATGCAAGGCAGGAATATCCTGGCTTATACCTCACGGCAGTTGAAGACGAGTGAGAGGAATTATCCTACGCACGACTTGGAGCTTGCAGCAGTTGTGCACGCCTTGATCACTTGAAGACACCTCCTCTTAGGGAGGAAGGTGGATGTGTTCACCGACCACAAGAGTATGAAGTACTTGTTCACTCAGCCAAATCTGAACTTGAGGCAAAGAAGATGGCTTGAAACCATTACGGAGTACACAGTTGATATTCAGTACACGCCTGGGAAGGCGAATGTCATAGCTGATGCGCTGAGCCGCAAGGGCGATTGAAATAATATCCAGGTCCAGAAGATCCACCTTGATTTGTGTGAGTCCTTTCGAAGGCTCAATCTCGAGCTAGTTCCATCAGGCTACCTTGCCAACCTTGTGGTAGAGCCCACTATCCTTGAGAATATTCGTAAAGCTCAGTCTGGCAGCTCAATGATACAAAAGATCAAGCAGGGTATTGCCGCCTCAGTTCCAAAGTACGGATGCTTTTCAGTGCATAATGACGGCACCGTGTTGTTCGAAGAGCGAGTTGTTGTTCCCAAAGAGGGAGATCTCAGAGAGGTCATCATGAAGGAAGCCCATGATTCCAAGCTGTCTATTCACCCTGGCAGTACAAAGATGTATCAAGATCTCAAGCAAAGCTTTTGGTGGACTCGTATGAAGCGGGATGTTGCCCGTTACGTGTCTCAGTGTGATGTGTGCAGGAGAGTGAAGGCACAACACCAGAATCCTGTAGGGTTGCTTCAGCCACTTGAGATTCCAGAGTGGAAGTGGGATCACATAGAGATGGATTTCATCACAGGCTTCCCCTTGTCGCAGAAGAAGAACAATGCCATCTTTGTTGTCATTGACAATATTTCCAAAGTTTCCCACTTCTTTCCAGTGAAGGACTCCATTTCATCAATTCAGTTGGCGGATTTGTACACCGCAAGAGTTTTATCTTTGCATGGCATTCCCAAGAAGATCAGTTCTGATAGAGGCAGCCTTTTCACCTCTAAGTTCTGGCAGGCCTTTCAAAAGGCGATTGGTACGACAGTGTTGTTCAGTACCGCTTATCACCCTCAGACAAGTGGGCAAGTCGAGCGCGTGAACCAAATTCTTGAGGACATGCTTCGAGCATGTGTCATCTCCTTTGGCATGAAGTGCGAAGAGTGCTTGCCGTATGTTGAGTTCTCTTACAACAACAGCTATCAGGAAAGTCTGCAGGCAGCGCTGTTTGAAGTTTTGTATGGCCGCAAGTGCAGGACACCTTTGAACTGGTCCGAGACAGGTGAGAGGCAGTTGTTCGGTCCAGATGTGATCCTTGAGGCAGAGGACGGAGTGAAGATTGTCCGAGAGCACGTAAGGGCAGCACCGTCTAGGCAGAAGGCCTATTATGACAAAAGGCACCGTGGTGTAGCGTTTCAGGTTGGTGATTGGCCGTACATGAGAGTGTCTCCATTGAGGGGAACTCTCCGCTTTGGCATCAAAGGAAAGCTCGCTCCAAGATTTGTCGAACCTTTCCGCATCCTTGAGACTAGAGGAACTCTTTCCTTCTGGCTCGAGCTTCCAGAGAGTCTGTCCATGGTGCATGACGTGTTCCATGTGTCCCAGCTAAAGCAGTGCTTCAAGCATCCAGAGCAGGCTGTTGACTTGGGCGAGATACAGCTGAGTGCGGACCTTTCCTACTCAGAGCGTCCAGTCCATGTTCTTGAGACGTTCGAGCACAGGACTCGCAACAAGACCGTCAAGTTCATGAAAGTTCAGTGGACACATCATTCGGAGAAGGAAGCAACGTGGGAGCGTGAAGATCATCTCCGTTCTGAGTATCCTGAGTTGTTTCAGGCTTAGATCTCGAGACGAGATCCAGTGTTGGTGGGGGAGTGTTGTAAAAGCCCACTTGCAATAATTATAAAACGTCATGTAACTTTTCTTTGTCTGTTGGCTTTGTAACTTCACATGGTGGTTGTCCATGACATTTCATGTGGTGATTTTAAATTGCATTGGGATTGGAGCCCATTTGGTGTGATTCAAATTTCTCCCAAGTTGTTTCAAGTGCCATGTTCATGCAATTGTTCTGTTTGCATGTCAACTCCCCTAGATCCCAATCTTGGCCCATCCTTTTCTTTTGCAAGGCCAATAGTTTTCAAATGGTCAGATCATTTTTGTCATCACCAAAAACAGTGGATGTAGTTCAAAGTGGGTTTGAATTTCAAAACAGCTCCACTTTTTAGTTGTCGCAAAAATGACCAAACCAATTTTAGAAATTAGAGAATATATCAAGGATCATTTTGCATATTTTTGTGCGATTTTTCCCCTTGTAAATATTCCTGGAAAACTCTCCAAATGCCCTCTATTTTGTTAAATGGAAAAGGCCAGGGGTTTTCTTTTCCTTCTCTCAGCTCCAGGACTCGACCCAGACACTTGGGCCTCTCCTTCCCCGCCTGGGCTCTAGCCCACCTCCGAATCGGTAAGTGAGAGCGCACCCGAGTCGTTGGTTTTGGATCGAAGGGCCCACAGCCATCGCCTTTCCAACGTGGCCAAGGTCCCCCCTCCTCTCCCTCTCACACCGGCACCGGTCGTCGACATCGACGCCCGCCGACGTGGCCAAGGGGCCTTCCCCCCTTTTTAACCGCGCTTGAGAGACCTCCTGGAACCCTAGTTCCATTTCTCCCCCTCGTGTTCCTCTCGCCGCCGCCGCCATGGCCGAATTGAGGTTCTTCTGTTCCGTTTAAACCGGTGACCGATTCCGGTGAGAACCGCCGCTGCGCTGCAAATCGTTCGTCTGCGAGTTCTTTTGAGACTGACCGCCGTGCGTGCTCGTGTTCCCGAGTTGCAGGTGCACCTGGGAGGAGCAGAGCAGCCTCGGACCGACGAGCTCCGCCGCGGAAGCCTCCGACCCCGGCGACGTCTCCGTCCACCTTCCTCGCCTCCGGCACACCCTTCCCGTCATTGACACCCCCTAGGTGAGACGCGAGGTCCCAGATCCCCTGTAGTGATCGTGTTCGTCGCCCCCTCTGAGCCGCTCCGCCTCCGTCCGTGAGATGCCGTGCCGTCGTGTCCACCGTGGCCCCGACGTGTTCTAGGTGCGCGGGGCACGCTCTGTGGACGTCTAGGACGCGCCCTTTGCAGCCAAGGTGTGGTTTTTAGACCCCGCGCGGACTTCTTTTGGTGTTGCCGCCGCGGTCTGAACCCTGTAAGGAGAGCGCCGCAACAACTTGTGTCGAGCCGGCCGTCGCCGTTGGTGCAGATATGGGACAAGCCCAGGTTCCATCGCGTAGACGTAGGTGCCGTCTTCAGCCCCATAGGCTTGCTCGAGCCTCGGCGACCTATGTGCGAGGCCGCGGTCGCCGGAAGTCGCCGTTTGCGTCGTCTGAATCCGTCTTCAGGTGAAATTAGTGTCGAGCCGTTTTCAGTTGAAGTTTCCGTCGCCGTCTTTTCGACTCCGGCCAGGTCCCAGCGTACGCCCATGCGTGGATGTGCCAGCTAGAGGCTCGTGGTGCCTGCGAAGCCAGCGTCGCCGCATAGGTCATGCTAGCTTCGCCTGAATCTCGTCGGGCGCGCGTGTCCGTTTCTTTATCGTCAGGTTCAGAAGCCCCAGGGTCAGTTTATCTAGCCTTGGACCTGCTCTCTGTCGAGCGACGCGCAGTGGCACAGTGGTTCAGAGCGAGATGGTAGAGGGTTCGAGCCCCCCCGAGCGCACGCCCCTTTTCTTTTTTTTGAGTGGCTGACGCATGGGCCCCTCGCGTCAGTGAGGTGTGCCCGCACAAGAAGTGGGCTGGTCCAGAGGAAGAGAAGGAAAGGTGGGCCAGTTGGCCGAATCCAGCCCAGTGTTGATGCCCATTTTTTTGCTTTTTCTTTTCCTTTTCTTTTCTGTTTTCCTTTTTCTCAAAATTGACTTGAATTCAAATTCAAATATGTTTTGGGACTTTTGATCTTTTCTGCCTCAAGCATATCATGCCATATATGAATTTGGGGTAGAATTGCCCACTTATCACAGTGGTGATGTTATTTTGCAGTTTGCCCCCCCCCCCCTAATTTTGG
Source organism: Bromus sterilis (assembly GCA_950022295.1). Lineage (NCBI taxonomy): Eukaryota > Viridiplantae > Streptophyta > Magnoliopsida > Poales > Poaceae > Bromus > Bromus sterilis. The sequence continues at coordinate 150,329,536 of OX465599.1, read as the reverse complement.
AGTAGTGGTAATTTTGCAAAAAACCCCTCACTTCTTTTGTATTTGCACAGTGTTTTGCAAATTCAAAGTGTGACGTGTCTTATATGGTTTTGGGGTAGAAAAATGCAAGGGTTAAAGTGGTGATGTCCATATGATGTTTTGTGCAACTCAATGGACATGGTGTGATCACCTAACCATATCCAAGCTTGCCTTTCTTTCCTTTGTTTCTTTCAACTTCAGTGCATGTTGAATCCTGATCATCTCTTTCATTCCAAGTCTTTTTTCATGTCATCTTCAAATCCTTGCATCCAAAAACCAGCCCCTATCATATTGTCATATGCAATGTGGATGGGTTCCTTTCTTTTGTTGCACCTTTACCGATGTCAATTTCATCGACATCTCTCCATCTCCGGAATCGATGTTTTACTTTTCACATTGTAATTATTTCTGTTAATTGCATTTGTTGATCATGTCATGTTGCCATGTTACTTTCACCAAATTCAGGCTAAGACCAAATCCATTTTACATAAATATATTGCATATGAAGTTGTTGACGTGTCGTCACCACCTTCATTTAATCTGACTAGATAGGGTCACATCATGTCGATTAAACTTGATCATACCATCTTTGCATGTGCATTGCACCCATTGCTTACTTGTGTGCCTTTTCCTTGCCGGTACTTTATGTTAGCACCTGAGACCGCCGAGGAGACTTACGTGGAGTTTTCCGACATCGAGCCCGAGGAGCCTGTTACGTCCGCTTCGACGACCGATTACCCAGGCAAGGGGAAGATTTATACCATTACTTGATACCTTTCCGCCTACCTGCCTAGCTGTATTCTAGAACGTTTGTTTGATCCTATCCACCTGCTTATGCCACATTCAAAAACCAAACAGCCATGATCCCCACATCCCAGCAAACCATTGTATTGCTAAGTTACCGTTGCTCAGCCATTGCTTAGTATGAGTAGGAAAACTTGCTTCTTACCCTATGCTATGGTTTGGGATATCATGTTATTTAAAGAAGTTGATTGATATTTATCATTATTATGATGTTAATTATATTTGACGAATGATGGGAGACCGGGCTGCTCCCTCCAGGTGTTTGATTCCATTTGAGTCACCTAGGTCCTGAGTTCCGGGTATTGTGTTTCTTGACGAGTGTGCCTAATCGTGTGTGGGATTCTATGGGGTCCCCTTGTCTTACCTACCTAGCTTCATACAATTCTAGTGGTGGCCTGAGCTGATTTACTATTTGCAAATGTGTGTGTGCTTGGTTGGTACCCCAGCAGTTTTCGAAACAACCCGGACCAACGGAGACATAGTTCCTCTGGTTGGTCCACACTGGTGAGCTAGGGAAGTCCCCTGTTATATAGGTGAGACTAAACCCGACCTTGGCCATACGGTAGAGGCCGATTCGAGAGCGCGGTCGGCTTTTGAGTTGGATGTCGACTCACCGGGGGCCACCCGGAATTGTGCGTTGTTAGTTAGAGGGACTCTGACGTTCCGGAGTTTCAGGCGTTTACCTAGCCAAGTGGAAGCCGGGCGTACATGCGAAGCCTATGATGGGCAGTTGGTACACCCCTGCAGGGTTAAATCTTTTCGAAAAGTCGTGTCCGCGGTTATGGACGACTTGAGACCTACTCCTTGTTCATAGAATATCATCAATTTGAATCATAATTAAAACTTGTCTACCGTGTGAGTGCCTTGGTTGCTTTTCTTCGTCCAGGGGGACCGAAAGAAGATCTAGGTTGTGTTATGTTTGACGTAAGTAGGTGTATAGTGGACTTATGACACGATGTCACGTGTATTCTTGGATCTTACCTCTACTCCAATAGAACGTTAGCCACCATATTTGCTAGTGCGGCTGCAACCTTTACCTTTACCTTGTCTTACCGTAGGGAGTTAGTTATCCTGTAATGATATAATCTCACCCCTGTTTTCCTTTGTGCTTTTACTGTTTTGCCTGATCGGCCACTGCAGTTGACTACTACCTCGACCCGAGCACTGGACGATACTTCGTGGAGGTGCCCCCGGAGGATGACGATGAGGAAGACCTCGTTCAGTAGATCCTATAGTTGGGTTCCGACGATCCGTGGGTGGACTACTTATGTGCAACCCTCTCTAGGGCAATTTGGATCTTGACCGTACTCGGTCGTGATTATCTTCCGCTTGTTGCATGATATACTGTTGGGTCCACGGACCTCTGAGATGTTGCAATAATTTCCAGTGGTGATGTATGCCCTGGACTCTATATATTTATGTATTAGTATAAAGTTCATTATTCTTATATCTAATGTCGAGAATCCGACAGCGACACGAGTGCGAGTGTCGTGAGTCGGTGGCCTTTTATGCGCTACTAACTTGAGCGGGACGCGAAAGCGACTAACTTGAGTTAGCACCGCATCGGGGGCCTTACACCTACCTAGTTTCAAACATTTCTAGTGGTGGCCCAAGCTGAATTTACCATTTGAAAATCGTGTGTGTGTCTGTTGGGTCGCTCCTGGCAGATATTCTTTAAAATAACTTGGGCCAGATGAGACATGGTTTCTCTTGTTGGTCCACACCTGGAAGCTAGGGGACTGCCCACATAGTTTGCGTAGCTAACCCGACTTCGTCCAGAAGGTAGAGGCCGATTCTAGAGCGCGACCAGCTTTTGAGTTGGATGTCGACTCACCGGGAGCCACCCGGATTTGTTTGTTGTTAGCTAGAGGGACCTGTCGTTTCGGATCTCTCGGGACTAAATCATAAAATGGCTGCCTGTGATGGGTAGAAACTGAGAGAGATGGGCGTGCGTGCGGAGCCTTGTAATGGGAAGTTGGTACACCCCTGCAGGGTTAAATCTTTTTGAGAAGCCGTGTCCACGTTTATGGACGACTTGAGACCTAGTCCTTGTTCATAGACAACAACAACTGAGATAATCTTAATATAACTTGATCAACGTGTGCGTGCCTTGACTTCTTCTTCTTCGTCGGGATGCGAAGAGGAGGACAAGGATAGGATAGGTGTTATGCTTGCGTAAGTAGTTGATAGCAAGACTTGTTGGAGGCGATTCCTCATCGAATTCTTGGCTTCTTATCTTACTCTCTAGATCGTTAGCCACTTCATAAATGCTAGTGCGGCAGCAACCTCAACACTTACCCCATCCTTACCGTAAACTACTAGTTGTCCTAGAATGACGAGTGGTGAAGTCCTTGCTGGGTCTGATGACCACTACAGTTGGATGCTGAGTACTTCTGTACTCATGATACTACCCCCGAACTCTTTTCAGGGTTCTTGATCGACAATAGGTATGGTGATCGACGTTCCACGGAGACTCGATGACGACTAGTTAGGCGGATCCCGACGGAGGTCCTGGACCCGTGTGGTTATGGGGATCGATGATTTTCTCTTTTCCACTAGGCATTTGATTGTAGTCTGTACTCAGACATGTATCTTCTGCTGATGTAATGTATTAAGGCAGTTGTATGCCGATTGTATGAGATGTTGTATCCTTGTAGCTGTAATGTTGTGATATCATGTTGGAAATCCGGGGCATATGGCATTGTCATATGTCGCGGGGGACCGATATGTGCTTCGTCCCCGGATCTGGATGGAAACATCTAGATCTGGAACAGTACCGCATATCGGGCCTTACAGTATATATAATAATTAAGCCTGTGCTGACTAGCTAATTGATGCATCAATTGTTTTGGTATGTACACATATTAACTCTCTTATTTCTTCTTTTCTAGCCCTCCGGATCTGGATCGAGCCAAACTTTGGTAACGAGACGAGGCCCGAAGGACAATTTGCGCCCGGATGAAAGGTTCACGATCGCCAGCATCAATAGAGATGGCCAACCGATTGACCCAGCCAGACCAAGGAAGCATTTTCTGCTCAGTGTGGGGTTCTTCTTAGGGACATGATCCCGATCACCATCCACCAATGGAATAAGCCGAAGGGCGGAGACCCTGAAGTGTCTTTTGTCATCGATAGATAGAAAGATGATCTTTGGACCGCGCTGAAGGCAAATTTCACCCTACCGGAAGAGGAGCATCCGGAAAAGCCAGTTATAGAGCAAAAGGTCAAGGCTCATGCTCTTAAGAAGATGGTGGATCTAATCAGGAGGTGGAAGAATGAGTTGAAAACAAAGTTTATCGACAAAAAGAAGACTCCAATATTCGAGGGTCGATTTGAGAAGATAAGAGAACAGTGGCCCGCATTTGTGTTCCACAAGACATCGGAGAAGAGTAAGAAGATGTCAGCGATAAACAAGCTAAATGCTGCAAAGAAGACGCATCACCATCACACGGGGTCAGTTGGCTACCTCAAAGCCCGACCGTTGTGGTACAAGGCTGAACAGGACCTTGTTGATAAAGGGATCGTACCAGATACATTGAACTGGTCAGAGCGTGGAAGGAATTGGTTCTTCGGGGTTGGGGGAACCTTGGACCCTGAAACAGGGAAGTGCTCTTGGACGAACGATCAACTGACAATACCGATCAACAAGCTTCGGAAGTTAATCTCCGAGAAGGAGGCAGGGAAGTTCGTTCCCGACAAAGAGAACGACGAGCTCACAAAGGCCCTTGGGAATCCTGAGCACCCAGGACGAACAAGAGGCACGTCAGGCTCCGATCCGTGGAAGCATGGGTTTCCTGATGCAGATGGTTATAGAAGCAGGGAGAGGAAGAGGAAACAGGAGCTCAGCGAAATGCAGAAGCTGAATGCAAGAGTACAAGCGCTAGAGGAGAGGCATCGAGCTGACGAAGCTACCCTAGATGCTACCCCGCCATCTCGGCGGAGAAGTAGTGTGGCTTCCACCGAGGTCATTGCGCAGCATGATTTGACGGCTCCCAGGTACCCCGTGGATGAAATCACGGAGTCTCAAGAATGCCACCTTAAGAAGCAATTGATGCACTTCAAACCCACGGTGGCTATCGGCCATGTTGCACCTCCTCGACCCAACGGAACTTTTCACTGTCATCTGATTCCACAAGGCTATGTTGTTGTGATGTTCGATGAAATACTGGAGGGATATGAGGAGCTCGAGCTTGACTACCCTACCGGCGAAGATGGAAATCTCCTGGAGAATGCTCTGAGGACTTCATGTCTATGGTAGAAAGAATTCATAAGGCTTCCGAACTGGACGGCGCCACTTCCTCCTCCTCCGGTGAGTAAGGGCCCTCCTCCTCCTCCGGCGAGTGATCAGGGCACGCCTCCTCCTCCGGCGAGTAAGGGCCCGCCTCCTCCTCCGGCGAGTGATCAGAGCCCGCCTACTTCTCTACGTCCTCCTTCGGCGAGTGATCACTGCACGCCTCCTCCTCCGCCTCCTTCTCCGCCTGCGTCGGCGCGTCCGAGCAGCCCGCCACCTCCTCCGCCTCATCAGCAAAAGCATAAGAGAGCCGCCGCCGCCGCTCCGGCTGCTCCAGCGCCTCTTAAGCAACAAAGAAAAAGAGACGCCGTCGCTCCGGCGTCTAGCGGTACAACCGGTGGCGGGAAGCCATACAAATATGGTCCACCATCTCTCAAGCCTCTTAAGAAGTTACCATACGAGAAGAGCTCAGAGGAAACCGCGGAGATCGTTCAAGCCGAAGTGGATGTGTGGTTGAAAAATAAAAAACCACCTCCACCTCCGAAGATAGATGAGGTGAAAGCGAAGCGCACTTTGGATGCCCTGAAGCGACCAGCACCGGCTCCGCTGGATCACAACCATGTCTGCATTCCTAAAAAGAAAAATCAATAAGCACGCCGGCTTGGAACCACTGCAACTAACAAAAGGAGAGAACAACAAATTACAATAGGGAAAAAATTCCCCAACTCGGCGAACAGGCGAACAAATCGTGCCCCCCGCTGCAGGTGTCTAGCGATATCGTCGTCGCAAATCTGCCGGCCGGGATGGTGCCCGGTACCAATCTGGGTGATTACCTGCCGGCCGGGATGGTGCCCGGTACCAATCCTAGTGATTACCTGCCCGACGATACACATTTTGATGCACTGGAGGTGGACGAACACACATTCCGGTACGGGTATTCTCTCGTCAAACATGATCAATAGCTGCCAACGATGATGCGAAGATTCCATCAGTGGTACATGAACGCTTGCAAGAACTCTGAGTTGGATAGTGTGCTGATTATGGTTAAAGACAAGCAGGACCTTGTTGGAATTGAAGTGTTGTGTGTTCCATTTGAGGAGTTATTCCAGCTTTACAATCAAAAGGCCATCGATAAAGTAATCGTCACTTGCTACTGTCTGTAAGTACTACTTCTTTAATTAAGTCTCTATATATAGCTGAGCTCTTACGTTGCATGTACATATAATTCACTATATCATGCAGATTCAAGACCGTCGAATGCAAGCAAAGACAAATCTATAATATTGGGTTCATTAACCTAAATCTCTTTAATCATTGGGAGATTGAACATGATCCCAAACAAGCCGAGGCCACCTTGCTACAATCGTTGCTTCCACATCAAAACAAACAAAAAATAATCTTTCCTTACAACTTCGAGTGAGTGGTACTGTGCATATTTGATTTTCCTTATTTACTCGAGGTTATAGTAATGTAATTGATGAGTTATGCATGCGTGCGCAGCTTCCACTTTATTATCCTAGAGATTATGCTTGAGGAGGGACTAGTAACCTTCTTAGACTCAAGACGAAAAGATCCCGAGACGTATGCGGTCATCACTGAAATGCTTAAGAAGTAAGTTCAATCGATCATTATCGCACCATTTCGACAACTTTGTTCATTTCCTGATATCAGGTAATAACTATTTTCTATGTCTGGCAGGGTTTGGATACAGTTCACCAAAAAAGCTCTGGGACTGCCGAAGGAGCTGAAATTTTCACGCCCGAAAGTAAGTACTACTAGCTAGTTCCGCGCATCTCCCATTATATTGATTCTAGCTAGTTTCATCAATACCATTTATATACTGCTTGATTATCAGTTAGATTTTCCTCTATTTCTCGTAAAGTGGTTGTGGCAGAATGAAGGGACTAATCTTTGTGGATACTACGTTTGCGAGTACATGTACAACGCGACGATCTCTAAGAATACTGGCTACTCTAAAGAACAATTTAAAGTGCGTAAGCAATAATATTCATAATTTTATTTTATTACCATCATTTGTGTTGAGTTTCATTCATATATATGTATTGACCCCCTTCTTCGAATTAGGTTTGGGAGCTTCAGGAACAACTCCTACCCCAAGATCGCATAATAGCAGTTCAAGAGGAATTGGCGGGATTCTTTCTTGACCACGTCATCAAGAAAGATGGAGAATACCATATGGAACCTGATTTCAGATGTTAGGGTATTGTAAGAGAACTTATATTGTATATATGTAGCCAGTAGGGTCGGATAGATATACGAAAACTTGTTGTTCTAAAAATCTCTCAGAGAAGGAGAGGTCGATCACTTCTCTGTGTATATGTTCATGACGATCTTCTATACTTAATGGTTTAATTCCTTCATTTTCTTACTAGCTAGCATGTCGACCAAGTCCTCTCTATAAGTATAGTACATAGCGTCGACCAAGAACGGAGATAAGAGATGACACCTCTCTCTATTAATTAGCTAGCTAACACAAACCCCTAAATTAACCCTACAAAACACCCATTCCCCCCCCCCTCTCAAAAAAAACCCCAGCCCCTAAACTGCTGACGCGTGGAAGCCTTTTGGTCCGGGTTGGTGTTACCAACCGGGACAAAAGGCCCTTCTGTCTGATCAAGCCACAGAGGCCACATGGAGACCCATCTTCCCCGGTTCGTGGGCAATCCGGGACTAAAGATTTTGGGCATTAGTTACGACTCTTTAGTCCCGGTTCTCGAACCGGGACAAATGGGCCTCTGGAACCGGGACAAATGGGCCTTTTTCTACCAGTGCAAGTTGTGAAAGATTGGGCCAACCCCTAGGCTTGACCTACATCATTTGGTATCAAGAGCAAGGTTTCTCACATCTTGGAGCCCCTCCCCCCATCTTCTAGCCAGTTTTTGCTTTGATCTTCCCAATTTTGACAATCCCCACCAAAAATAGCCATAAAAAATTTCTTGTGATTTGTTCTTCTTGTGAGTTTTTGTTGATTTTGATCCGTGCATCTAGTGTTTAGCAAGTGGATCTATCCTCTTTTGCGTTCCCTAGCCCCAATTTTTCTTTTCCCCCATCAATTTTAGCCTCCAAAGTGGCCATTTTCCGTCCCAAATCGCCCTTTTTTGCTCAAAATCGCGACCCGGAGCTCCGCGTTGACCCGTCTAGACCGTCCAGACTTCAATTCGGACCATCCGGGCTCGATTCGGACATTCCGGACCATCCCCTGGAATGTTCGAACAATTACGGACCCGAAAGCGGACCTCGGTGGTAATTATCCGGAACATCCGGACCAAAAGGTCGGACCGTCCGGGCTCCAATCCGGATCGTCCGACCCTCCCGTTTCCAGCCTTCCGCAAATCACCGTTTTGGCCATCTTCTTCATCTGGAGTCCGTTTTTGACGTTCTTTAGCTTGTTTTGTAGCTTTTAACACCCCCATACATATAGATAGGTTCCCTCACCATTTGATTCCATCAAAGTTTCCGATTTTTGGCATCTTTTCCTAACCATTTGAGCACGAAGGCTCGAAACCGTGCATCTTCGCCGGTTTCTACTATCGGGACTATCACCAACAAAGAGGAGTACCTCTACATCGACTACATCGACACATGAGCTTCATCCCCGATGACGACCATCCATCCTTCGACCCCCTCAACCGGAAGCAAGACCGGTCTTCCCCGACTTCGTGAAAGATTAAGTGTGACGAAGGTATTCATTCCGTCATAGCCTTTTCCTTCCTTGCCTTTACCATGATAGCCCCTCTCACGAGGGGGTGACCCCACGACTTCTGCATGTGAAACTACCTGGTCCGTATGAAGATAGAAGGCCCGCTGGGAAGCTACGACAAGCCCACGATTGGCCCAACCAGGCACCGACGTAGGAGTCCGCAACTAACATGGAAGGTGCAACTTGGCGTACAAGGCAAGACTAGAACTAGGAAACCATCCTTGTAACCTAGTACGGACTCCCTGACACCTAGCCTAGTATATAAAGGCTAGGAGGGGAGACGTCCAGATCAACTCAATACGCATCTACTCATCAAGCCTTGCGAGAACTCGCCTCGGCCTCCACTTTAATCGCCCCCTTATACAATAATATCGAGTAGGAAATGCTTCTCCTGTTAGCCGACGAGTATCGTCCAACCTGTGTCATCTCTATGACTAACCCAGGGTCCCTGACCATCGGATTTGCCGGGGTTGATCCCCGTCAATTGGCGCCGTCTGTGGGAACTACATAGGTTGGAACCGCGATCTCGGCGGCCTCATCACCGCCACACATCAAAACGGCGACTCCATCAGCACTCATCGACTCCTCGTCCCGAGTAGACTCTGATCTATTCGGATCCCTCAGTTTCATGGCTCACCTCCCGGCCTTTCGACCGGTTTTTTCCGACTTGTGCACTGGTGTCAACCTGATTTTCGGAGCATATCAAATCTACATCAACCACTGGGGAGTCCTACGTCTCACGGATCGCGCTAGAGCACTCGCAACGGCAGATCCTACACCAGTAAAAGATGCAGCACCTGCCCGCGTGACGACTCCACGAGTCAGCCACGACCCCAGCTCGACTACTCGAGTGGTCCATGGAAGAAGCGCAACATGCGCGCAAGCAAGACGACAGTCAAGACGCTGTCCCAAGTGTTCATGGCAGACATCCACGAGACAACCACAGATGACAAAAATCAAGATGACGACCCGAGCAGTCGCCGAGAAAACCGCTCGAATAGAAAAGACAGTGATCCTGACAACACCGGCTAGTTCACCGTCACACTTGGAGAACCAGGAACAATACCAAAGAAAATATACAAAGGAGCGAAGCATAGCAATCTCAGGAGCGTCGAGCCAGAAAGCAGCAAGCATCATACCCCAGGCATGGCGAAAGAGGACCATCACGTAGAAAAGATCTACCTGTCCAAGGAAGTGTGACGCCCCCAAAATCAGACCGTGTACAGTAATCATACACACAGGGTACACGACTGAGATTAGGGTGCCACGGTGATAATATCACAGCACAACACTAAACACAAAAGGATAACCAAATATGTTACAATAGAGGGGGTCACGCGGACCCGAGTACATAAGTCATACAAGCCATAATATCTGAGTACAGACATAGTTAGTCAAGTTTTGCCTTAAGAAGGCTAGCACAAATCACATCAGAGATACAGATCGAAAAGGCGAGGCCTCCTGCCTGGGATCGAAAAGGTTAACAATCTCGCCGGAGGGGTGAAAAAGTTGGACAGAGTTGGTGCCACAATAGAGTGCGGCATCGTGAACTTTCAACCAATCCATGCCCAGAATTAGGTCTATGGTGGAGGTTTTCAGGATGATGGGGGACACAAGGAATATAATCCCTTCGACGTCAATGGTGACATCGCGTACCATCATGGAGGTTTGGAAACGGCCTCCAGGGGTGCGGACAACCATCGGTGGGTTCATCTTCTCAAACGTAATGTTACGCGATAACGCAAATGCTTCCGACATGAATGAATGCGATGCTCCTGAATCAAATAAAACAGTAGCAGGTGCAGAATTAACGAGAAGGGTACCCATCACGGTAGCGGGTTGTTCCTGAGCTGCTTCCACATTAATGTTGTAAGCATGTCCACGAGCATGAGCAGCAGGCCCAGTATTATAGTTGGGGGTCCTGTTGTTGCCACGGCCATTTCCACGGCCAGCGGGGTGAACTACCAGTTGCTTCTGTTTCTTGGGGCACTCCCTGGAAAAATGCCCAGGTTGGAGGCACGTGAAGCATAATCCATCCTGAGGACGAAGGGGGGTAGCATTGGGTGGTGTAGGCAAAGCTCTTGGCATCTGCTGTGGCGGAGGCAGACGGGGTGCAACATAAGACGGCCTTGGAGCAGGGACAGGTGAATGGGTCACACTGGTAGGGAGCTAGATACGACGCTTCTGTCTTGCGCCCGAAGATGAGCCAACGTCACGATAACGCTTCAGATAGGTCTTGTGTTCCATCTGGGCAGTCTCAACGGTGATAGCCTTGTTCACCATGGTGGCGAAGTTGGCGAAATCATGAACGGCAAGAGCGAGCCTGAGGTCTGGGTTGAGGCCACGACGAAACTTCTGCTGCCTGCGAGCATCAGTTGTGATCTCTCCTTCCGCATAGCGAGAGAGGTTGAGGAACTCGCGCTGATAGGCTTCAACAGTCATGTCGCCCTGAGTGAGGTTACGGAATTCTTCCGCCTTACGATCCATGATCCCCTGAGGAATGTAGCGGGCGCGGAAGGCAGACTGAAATTCTTCCCAAGTGATGACTTCTTCAACTGGCAGGGAACGCTTGTGGATGCTCCACCACTGAGCAGCGGCGCCTTTCAGATGATAAGACGCAAAGTTCCCATAGTCGGCTGGATCGACATTAGCAGACTCCAGCTCGTGAGTGATGTCGCGAAGCCAGTCATCAGCATCCAACGGCTGAACAGTGTTGCGGAACATAGTGGGGTTGAGGCGGGTGAAGTCGTGCAGAGTCATGGTGGCATGCTGATGGTGGTGCCCATTCTGATTCGGCTGGGGGAACTGAGCCATGATATTCTGCATGAACTGACGGTTCATCTCGAACTACTGCATCATCGCGGCCATGTAATCCGGCGGCGGAGGTGGGTCGTTGGCAGCACGACCACGACCACGACCAGCCATCCTGCTAGAATTTAACAGGGGTATTTCAGCGATGAAAATTTAACGAGATACCGGAACCAAGCCTAAAGTAAAACGACAACGAAAAACGAGGCGCAGATATATATAGGAGTAGTCATATAAGACATACACATTAACACGCAGAGTCAATCAAAAATCGGGCAGCGTAACATCGTAGAAATTAAGGAAAAAGGACTCACTAGGCGGCGCGCAGACCGCGGTAACGATTACACGACGCGACATAGATTCCACTATGTCAATCACGCCGCAAGAAAACTGTTGGGCACAGGAGTTGATGCCAGAGAACGTGCGGCCTGCCCAGAATGAGAATGGGATCCGCGGTCCGGGACCTGGGGTACGACTCCTGCGACACGACTCAATCAATGGGGGAAGCACCAAAAACTCCGGGTGGAATCAAGAGAACGTGATCCTAATGTCAGAGTTCGTAAAACTTACCAGCAAGGATAAGAGAGCAGAATCCCAGAGCATAGGTAAGGAGAAAAGGATCCTAATACCATAGATATCACACATAGTGACATCGATGTGGGCCCGTAAGCCAAATATTAAGTTAGCAAAATAGTTTTTCAAAGTCTAGACTCAACTTCGACCAGTAGTGGTGGGGTGGCTTCCTACAGGCAGTCGGCTCTGATACCAACTTGTGACGCCCCCAAAATCAGACCGTGTACAGTAATCATACACACAGGGTACACGACTGGGATTAGGGTGCCACGGTGATAATATCACAGCACAACACTAAACACAAAAGGATAACCAAATATGTTACAATAGAGGGGGTCACGCGGACCCGAGTACATAAGTCATACAAGCCATAATATCTGAGTACAGACATAGTTAGTCAAGTTTTGCCTTAAGAAGGCTAGCACAAATCACATCAGAGATACAGATCGAAAAGGCGAGGCCTCCTGCCTGGGATCCACCGAACTACTCCTGGTCAACGGGGAACTCGACGTCGTAGTAGGCGCCTCCGAGGTACTCCTTCTCCTGGGCTCCAACGTCGGCTGCAGCCGCCGATCAGGCAAAACAGTAAAGGAAATAAAGCAGGTGAGTATCTAGTATACCCGCGAGTCTTACGTCCGCTACTAAGCATTATGCATTGTATCAAAGGAAAGAAGAGGCTGTATATAGTGGACTGAAAGACAGAAATCCAGAGCAAGGGTAAGGAGCTAGGCCTAACAAAGACTAGCATCTTCCGACGATGTCTTGCAGCATGAGGTAAGAATCAGCCAACAGTTTATATAAAGCATAAAGTAACAATGCAGCAGAAGTTGCTGCAGCATTGTATAATAATAAGTTGTAGTAATTAACAATGCCTCCGAGTTCACCTCCTCGACATCCCCGCGAGGAAGAAAACCCGGAACCATACAGTTTAATAATAATAGTTTCTAGTGGTAAGATCCAGCTTCAGCATAAAGCGTCCTGTTACCGTGGACACGGCTATTCGAATAGATTAATCTTCCCTGCAGGGGTGCACTTGTGTTACGCTACACGCACGGATCTCCAAGGTGGCGGGAACCTTGTTAGGGAACGCTCCACCGAGGCTATCCGTCACTTCATAGCCCATCTTTCAAACTCAACAGAGAGGCCATCCGCCGGTCTAAATCCTAAGTACTCAGGGCCTTGGACCCCAACACTGACGTACTCCTGCACGGTGCGTGGGTGGCCGGGAAGCCGTAAAAAAAACCACACAGCTCGAGCAAAGAAGACAGCGCACTTCCCGGCAATCAGCCCGCGGTACTGCTGACGTCTGAAGAGTCCTCGGACGACACTACGAAGCAGAGGAGCCCATAAACTCGTAATTCCCACGGGTAGGTAGTGCGTACATGGCATATAGCCAACTCAAGACATTCACTGAACCATTTAGCATTTTAATTAACCTGCGTGACAACCGTTATCGTTGCCTCGACTTAACTGACCCGCGGACAACGACAGCAGCCAGGTCCACCCGTACATCGGTGCCTGCCCCGTCGTCCCACCAAGTCACTGCGGTTACCAACAAGGTGAACCGTCTCCTTACCTTGCCTCGCGTGTGCTCCTGGAGGAGCTCGACTTTCGTAGTTTGGTAACTCTCGCGGCGAACGATCAGGGGCCAAGCACACCGATACACTGGTCGTACCCTCCCTGTCGTCCCGTCGCAATACCTCTCGCGGGCACCGTTGGGTCGCCCGACTTCTTACCTGAAGGACAATCGCCGTTCAGGACCCTATGGCGGTAAGACAAAGTCAGCCTCGAGTGGAGTACAAGGATTACTCCTTGATAGCTCACACTTGCGGTGACTAGGCATAACCCAGATAGGGGCCTTAGACGGTGTCTGCATTGTACCGTACCTGTGCAGTTATAATATTTGTATCCGCGTTCACCCCCCTGAGTGATCACGGCCCTCTATCTAATCCTAGCTAACAATGCGCAGGGCTCACTGCTGAATAATGCATAGTAATTATAAAAGGCAGCATAGGATAAGGAAGGCACATCAAGGGGCGACAAAAATCAGGCTATGCAGTTGAATAGGATTGTAATCGTAGCAGCAGCAGTAACAATGCCTAGTGCAAGAAAAGTACGGAAAGATAGGCGATATCTGGGGAAGAGAATGGCTCTGCTTGCCTGCAAGCTCGACGGTAGTAGTAGGGTCGTCGACGAATTAGTCGTACTCAGCAGCGGTGTAGTCGACGGCAGCAGCGGGGTCTAACGGAGATTAAGGGGGAAAAGAAACAGTAAATACACAGCAAGCATATACAAACAGATGCATGACAAGACGGATGAAATGTTAACGGTGTTCTAACGCAGTGCAATGCACATTGCTCGGAACGGAAATTCATCTGAGGATGAACTACCGGTTCCGGATGATTACCGGACAGGGTGTCCGGAGGGGGAAGGATCAAGCCGGAGGTGTCGTGGGTACCGGACAAACATAAGGGGGGTGTATCCGTGCTAGTTGATCGATTCCGAGAAACATTCGTGTTCGGAATAAATTCATCCGGGCACTCTAACAGTACCGGACAATATATCGGACTGCCGGTCTGGAGGGGGAACGGTTCGATGTTCGTTGTGTTAGAGGGGTGTGATAGGCATACGGATAGCGTATTCGTATTCGTTATATTTTTCTGATCAAATTTCATGTATAAAGTTTTTGAATCCGAGTTACGGTTTAAAAGTTATAGAATTTCAAAGTTTAAACCAATTTAAATGATTTCTGAATTTCTTTTATTATTTATTAAACATTATCCAGAACATTATCCAAAACATTATCCAAAACATTATCCGAAACAGTGCCTGACATGTGGGACCCACATGTCAGCCTCTGTTTATTTATAAAACATTTTATTAAATCAGAAATGCCTCTGGACCCACATGTCAGTGACTCAATTTTAATTATTAGATTAACTAAAAGTATTAAGTTTAATTATTTCCAGGGGTCCCACCTGTCAGTGACTGGGGTTGCCCAGTCAGCACAGTTGACTGGTCAACCCAGACAACTGGGACCAGGGGGTCCACTGGCAGTGACCCAGGGGTTGCCCCCAGGGGTGCCACGTCAGGGAGGCACCGGCGGCGAGACGCCAGCGTGCCCAGCACGGCGGAGGCCACGGGAGGGGCGTCGGAATTGGGCTAGGGGGCACCGTTCGTCACGGGGTTTGGTGCATTCGAACAGGAAGACAACGCTGCGTCGATTCCAGGTGGTGGCGACGTCGGGGGTGGCCGGAGTGAAGCTCGCCGTCGACAATGGCGGAGACAGCGCTCGGGTCAAATGGAATTCGGGGGTACGGGGTGAAATCGAGCGCGCAAGCGGATGGAATCGAACCTACGATGCACGGGGAGTACAAGGGTGCCAAAAGCGCGCGCTAGGAGGCCTTGTGAGCTCGGCATCGTCAACAATGGCGGCTGCCAGAGCTCGGCCATTTGGGGCTTTTGTCCACGGGCAATGGCGGCGACCACGGATGGGTGGGGGTGATGCGGGTGCTCACCAGGAACTAGTAGCCGTGAGAGTGAGCTCGGGGGCGAGGTGGAGTAGCCGGAGTCGGTCGCGGATCCCGCCGGAGCCGAGGTTGAAGACGAAGACGTAGTCGTCGCAGAGAGGCACCACGGCTCGATTCCTCGCGGTGGGTGAGGTAGTCGACGTCGAGGCGGCTCCTGGACAACACGGCGAGGCGGCGTGAGCATGTTGGCCGCGCTTGGCCACGGCAATGGCGACGACGGCCCTGGGCTGCTTTTCCCCGCGGCGTGGGAGAAGAGGAGGAGGGGAAGGAGAGGGAGAGGGTGTCCAGGGGGTCAGGGGCGTCGCCCTTATCGCGTCGACGCCGGGAGGGAGCAGGTGGAGGCGGGGCCGGCCTGGCAGCGGCGTGCCCACGGCGGCCGCCGTACGGGAGCAGGTGGGAGCAGGTGGGGGAGGAAGAAGACAAGGGTGGGGTGGGCTGGGCTGAGGTGGGCCTCGCCCCAGGCGAGCTTTAATAATTTTCCAATTTTCTGTGCCTTTTCTTTTCTGTATTTCTCTTTTGGTAATTGTTTTCCAAGCCTAGGCAATTTTGTAAAATGTGTTAGGTGTCCCAATATTAGTATAACATTATATTTCAGTGCCACAAAAGTTTTTGTAGCAAAAGAAAATCATTAGATATATCTTGTATTTATTAAATGCCCAAAGTAAGGGTTTTAACCTACTGTTTGAATTGTTTGGAATTTTTTTATAACTTAACAAATACCCAAAATTGGTCCAACATGATTATAATGATTTTTGGCAATTTACAAAAATGGTTTCAGGATTTATGGAACAACTTTATTTGAACACTTTTGTTTTATTTTTCATTCAAAGAAGTTTCAACTAGGGTTTGGTTTGTTAGATGAGCAAGGTGCATTTGGCTTTGGGTTTTGATCCCAAGGGCTCAAGCACATGGTGCATGGAGGGTTGATCAACCACAACAAAGTTTGATCATTAGCATCACAAAGTTTTATCAAGGACAAGGGAGATCAATCAGTGATAATCCAACAGTGATGATCAACAGTGATGATGATTACTGTTACAGAAACTGAGGGTGTTACAGGAAGCAATCGCCAGAATAAGGGACGCAGTGAAACGCGGCAAACTACTCCCGGAGAACGCAACACAAGACGAGCTCAGAGCATACAACAAGCTGGTGAGTGACGCCACCAAGAGAGCAAGACAACAACGCTTAGAATTAGAGAAGCAAGGAAAAGCTACCATCGACCCTAGAAACAACCGCAGGGCATCTCCCAGAAGCGACTCCTCCGACTACGACTCCCCCATCCGAGCAAGATCCAGATTCAGCAATCTGAAACGCACGGACAAGAAGAAGGTGGCCCGCAAGCTAGATGACGACTTCAAGCTAGAGGAGGACGACGATGAGGAAGAACAACTCACGCCAGAAGAAGCCCTTTTCACTGCCCAAGAGTACCTATCTCGTGCTCAGAAAGGCAAGAAAGGCATCTTAGATCACAACACGGCGATGGCACTCAAAATAATGAAAGACGCCATCTCAGCCCCCGAAAGAGCAGGCGCAAGACGAGCTCCCTGCGAGCAGACCCCGGACAGGGACCCCAGTTCACCCGACGACGACAGCAACAACGACTGGCGCAAGCGCCCAAACAAAAACAAAAAACACGACAGCGACGACAACACCAACAGACGGAATAGCAATCGGCGAGACGCACGAGACGACATAACACAGAGCAAAGTCAACCGTGGAAGACGAAGGCGAGCAGCCCGCGAAGAGTACTCGGACGAGCAAGCTTCCGACGAGAACGTAGAACCATGCGGAGCACTGTGCTTCACACGGTCCATACGGAAAACAAGGATGCCGAAAGGTTTCAAGCTAAACTCCACAACGCATAAGTACGACGGGCTGGAAGAACCAGAAGCATGTCTCGACGACTACCTAACGGCCGTAAAATTCCAGCGCGGAACCAACATCACAGCAATGCAGTACATACAACTCATGCCCGAGACCTCAGCGGGACACTGGCTGAAGAACCTACCACGGGGATCAATCGACTCCTGGAGGCAGTTCCGCAGTGTCTTCATCGAGAACTTCAAGTCCACTTACAAACGACCGGCATCACTCGAGGAGCTGAGAGCCTGCAAACAAGGATCCAGAGAATCCCTATGAGCATACATCCAGCGATGGACCATACTGAAAAACTCAGTCGAGGACATATCAGATGAAAGCGCAATTGACGCATTCAGGAGGGGCTTGCAACGCATCGACTTCAAGGAGCAGCTCGGGCAAATGAAAGTCCGAACACTCGCACGACTGCTCGAGCAAGCCAACAACTGGGCAGATGGAGAAGACTCCGTACGGAATGAATCGGAGATCCAGACAGCGTGCTCAGAATGCGACTACAACTACCACACCAGCGACAGAGGAGTCGACAGAAGAAGAAAACGCTCGAGGCGCAACCTCTACGACGACAGAGGACACGACATGGACGTGGCCGGCTTCCCAGATGACAGAGAAGGCAGACATCACGACGACAGGAGAATACAACACAGGGACAACCAAGAAGAAGCACCCGAAATTCAAAAATGGGACTAGAGAATAAGGCAGCCTCAAGATGACACCCGAGCATATCGTTCGGCTAAAGAGCAGCTCGACGAACCGTGCACAATACACAGGTTCAGAAACGAGCGCGGAGAGCTCAGATCAGGGCACACCCTCAGGAACTGCAGGCGATTCATCGAGCTCTCAGAAGAGAAAAGCCGATCTACAACAACAGCAGCACAGCCTCTCGCAAGCATAGCAGTCGGAACCATCGCCCACAACGCACCGCCAGCGCCTGCAATATGAACAAGGCAATTAGCAGTAATCTAAGAACGGAGCACGACACCCGAGGAAGAAAAATAGCCAGAAGCGCACGGCCGGATCTACATGATACAAGAAGGAAGACCATCAAATAGGCAGCAGAAGCAGGTCACCAGACAAGTTTTCCTCGCAGTCTCCTCGCACCCTGCTGTCCCAGAATACCTGCGCGGGTCCGAGACTGAAATCACCTTCTCCCAAGAAGACCACCCGCCAGCCATCCTGCGCCCAGGACACGCCGCACTTGTACTCGAAGCAAGAATCGGAAACTATGACATGTCACGTGTCTTCATGGACGGCGGCAGCGGAATCAACATCATATTCACCAGAACCCTGGAAGAAATGCTCATCCAAAACTCAGCACTGAAAACTTCAGGCACAACGTTTCAAGGAATTGTGCCAGGGAAAGCAGTATACCCCCTCGTAAAAATAAGTCTCGAGGTGGTTTTTGGCAGCACGAGCAACTTCCGCAAAGAGACATTGGATTTCGAAGTGGTCAACTGGAAATCACAATACCACGCCATCCTAGGACGACCAGCCTTCGCGTGTTTCATGGCAGTGCCACACTACGCCTACCTCAAGATGAAAATGCCAGGCCCGCGAGGAGTGATCACAGTCAGCGGCAGCTTTGTCAGATCTGATCGCTGCGACAAAGAGTTCCACAAAATATCAGAAACCTTCGGAGCACACCAAGCCAGCGGAGCCGCAGCATCAGAGGAAGAGGCCCTACCATAGAAGCAAAAGGGAGCCACAGTAATCTATCGTCCTTAGGGCTACTAAGCCATCAATCCAAATAAAGGGGTTGTCTTCAAGCAACATCCCCCACCTCGTGTAAGAAACAAAGGAGAAATATTGAAAATATTTGTCCAAAAGTTCTTTTCATCGGCACTCGGGGGCTCGCCGAAGCAACCCCCCCCCCCCGAGGCGTTCTTCGCAAACGCGACTCGAAAAAATTAGCACTCGGGGGCTCGCCGAAGCAGCCACCCCCCGAGGCGTTCTTCGCAAACGCGACTCTAAAAAATTGGCACTCGGGGGCTCGCCGAAGCAGCCACCCCTCGAGGCTTTCTTCGCAAACGCGACTCTAAAAAATTGGCACTCGGGGGCTCACCGAAGCAGCCACCCCCTGAGGCGTTCTTCGCAAACGCGACTCTAAAAAATTGGCACTCGGGGACTCGCCGAAGCAGCCACCCCCCGAGGCGTTCTTCGCAAACGCGACTCTAAAAATTGGCACTCGGGGGCTCGCCGAAGCAGCCACCCCCAAGGCGTTCTTCGCAAACGGGACTCTAAAAAATTGGCACTCGGGGGCTCGCCGAAGCAGCCACCCCCTGAGGCGTTCTTCGCAAACGCGACTCTAAAAAATTTGCACTCGGGGGCTCGCCAAAGCAGCCACCCCCCCCCCCCCGAGGCGTTCTTCGCAAACGCGACTATAAAAAATTGGCACTCGGGGGCTCGCCGAAGCAGCCACCCCCTGAGGCATTCTTCGCAAACGCGACTATAAAAAATTGGCACTCAGGGGCTCGCCGAAGCAGCCACCCCCCGAGGCGTTCTTCGCAAAAGCGACTCTAAAAAATTGGCACTCGGGGGCTCGCCGAAGCAGCCACCCCCCGGGGCGTTCTTCGCAAACGCGACTATAAAAATTTGACACTCAGGGGCTCGCCGAAGCAGCCACCCCCCGAGGCGTTCTTCGCAACCGCGACTCTAAAAAATTGGCACTCGGGGGCTCGCCGAAGCAGCCACCCCCCGAGGCGTTCTTCGCAAACGCGACTATAAAAAAATTGCCACTCGGGGGCTCGACGCAGCAGCCACCCCCCGAGGCGTTCTTCGCATACGCGACTCTTAAAAAAACAAGAAGGGACGCCTCGCCCAGAAACTGAGCAGCCGACAAGACAAGCCTACACCACACAAGATTGACCTACTGAGGAACAAAGTAAAGCAAATGAAAACAACAACACATGTGGTTCAGCAAAGAAACCAGCGCCAAACAAAAGCTAATCCCCAGGCTCTGACTTTACTTTGCACAGAGCACCTAAACGACGGTCATTATCCTCGACCACCCACTTCACAACTTCATTTGCAGGCCCATCATCCACGGCGTAATGGTCGTCCATCGGCTGAGCTCGACCACCAGGAGGACCTCGAGCTGCCAACATAATATCCACCCCCGGCCAATGTCTTCGGACAAAGGCAAAAGCATAGCGATCCCCTGCATAAATCTGGTGATTAACTACGCGCCGAAGATCCGCAGGCTCGGAGAACATCCGACAAAGCCTCTCAAGTGAAGAAGGGACAGGATCCAAAGGGACAAACTCAGCGAAAATCCTGCCAAACACTCTGCGGCAGTACTCAAAAGCCCGCGGTACCCTCTCAACCCGCATCCGCAGAATGGCGAACACCCGAGCATGCGCCCTATCCATCCAGAAAGGATTGCTCGCCTGCACGACTGGATCCTCCAGCCGCAACAACTCAGACTATACCGCCTCTTCCTCCTCGCGAGAGCGCCCAGCAAGCACTTCGCAGCGAAGAACAGGGATCAGCAGCAAAGCATAAAGAAAAGAACTCGCGCAGTCGAGCAGTCGAAAAAATAACAAACTCACCCTTCAGGAGATCAGACAGCTTCACCATCCAAGCCGCCAAACCATCCAAGACAGCCTCAGCACGCTCACTCTTTGAGCGATGGACCGCAACAGCACCTTTCAGTAGAACGATCTCAAGTTCGGCCTCTTTCAGCCTGAAGCAAACGGACTCGTAAGCACCTTCGCGAGCATCCTCATTCAGCAAATTCCAAGCCCGAGAAACGCCCGTGATGGCCTACCGCAAAAAGAAACAAGTCAAAGGAAACAAGACAACAAGCAGCACAAAAAGCAAAGCAGGTCCATGAACTAAATAAAGATCCGCCGTCCCATCAGGAGGCACATTACAGTTAGAAGTTTTCAAAACACAAACGAGACCACACTACTCCTCGGCTGCAAAAAAATTTGCCTCTACGACCAGTTGCAGCTGGTGGGCCAGCCGAGTAGCGCGACCACTCTGCTCGTCCGTGTAAGCAGGCAAATTATCCACCATGGAATCCTCAATAGGGAGACCATGGCCCAGAAGAACAACAATAGACATGGCAAGCCCACTCACCACGTTCTCACGAACCAAACCCTCAGGATGCTTCTCCGCATCTGGGAACATGTTATCATGGAGAAGCTTCAGGAGAGTGTTAGCCCGGTCACAGACATCCCCAACAGCTACAGCAGCGCCCGAGACAGCATCTACAGAGCCACGGAGAACACCCGAACCTGCAGCAGCAACTTCCACCACTCCAATACCCGCAGAACCTGGAAGAAGGCCACAGATTAAAATCCCAGCAATCGGAGAGGAAAACAAACCGCAAAAAACGGACGACAGGAAGGGTCCACTAACCAGTTAGCGAGCTCACCAAGTCCTGCAGGCGCTCGCACTCAACCCTCTCGACCTTGAGAAACTGCTCCTCCAACCGCCGCAACCGCTCGAGCTCGCCTTGTTGCGCCTGCAGTTCCTTTTCCTTGGACTCTAGAGCAGCCCGAAGCTTAGCAAGTTCCTTCTTCGCAGCTTCCGCCCGCTTGTCAGCACCCTTCTTGCGACCTACGGAACAGACACCAATCAGACAAAACCAATCAGCAAAAGAAACAAAGACCAAGAACCATGATCTCACGTCTCATAGCAGTTAAGCTCCCCTGGACCGAGTCAAGAGCACGTCGCCACCGATCAGTCTCAGTCAACACGCATTCGCACATCCGGAATAAAGGCTGCACCCAAGCAGATACACCAAGTCAAAAAGCATAGGAAAGAAGAAAACCAAAGACTACAACCAATCACAAATGATTGCTTGCAGCCTCGGGGGCTACTCCCATTGGGAGCACTGCCGTGCTCCCAATATGTATCAGACCGACAAAAGGAAGACCAAAATCATAGACTACAACCACTCACAAGTGACCGCTTGCAGCCTCGGGGTCTACTATATCAAAGCACAGAAGGGCAAAGAAATAGCATACCTGCTCCGCCATGCGATCAAAGAACTTCGCTTTATCCTCATCATAGAGATCCCGCCTCTCCAGGAAGTGCTCCTAAGGGATCACTGGTTTGACATCCGGAGGTAACTTACCCTCAGAAGCAGCAGCAGCAGCAGCCGAAGCAGACCCCCCAGACGGAGCAGACATAGAAGTCCCCTCCACACCTACAGTCGCAGGGGTCGTCCCCGCATCTGAAGCCACGGGAGTAGCGGAACCAACCAGTCGATCAGACGCCGCACCAGAATCAGTCGAAGGAGCAGCGACAGCACCAGCACTCGCAGAGGAAGCGGCCAAAGCAGGAGCAGTCCTAAAAACGGCTTATCTTCAAAACACCAGCCAAAGCAATGAAAATCAGAAACGACAAAGTAGAAATGTACACTAACCCAGTAGGCCCAGCGCCTGGACGCAGCAATATCCCGAACCTGCGTTTCTTCGAGGCAGCGGGCGGAGGACACGACACAACAGGCTGCACGACCGCGGGCAAATCTTCGCCTTCACTCGCCGCATCACGACCACTAGCAGGGCGAGTGCGTTTGACACGAAGAGGACTTGAATCCCCAGAGTCATCCGCAACTGGCGGTGGAGCACCCGTGGACTCGACAGAAACAGCACCCGAAGCGCCAGAAGCACCCCCATCGCCCGCAGGTACATGATGAGCATCAACCTCACCAGGTTCATCGAGTATATCCGCATCCTCAGGCTGCGGCGGATTGTTCAACAAAGGAGTGTGACCCTACAGATCAAAACAGCATCAGCAATCAATAGGAACGAATCATCAGTTCAAATAAATTTAAAGACAAGTACCTGAGGAAGAGGCAAGTCAGCAGAGTAAGGACGAACAAGACTCTGCTCCCCAATGCTCGTGCACTTTCTGACTTGCTGAACCCGGGCCAAAAGGTCGTCATCGGAAAACTCCTCGGGTGAACACCTGGTCGAGTCATCAGGCCTAGTGTATTGCCACATGGGACACACCCGATGCTGAAGCGGCTACACACGTCTCTTGACAAACACGGAGATAAGCTGGCCGCCAGTCAATTCATCCTTCAAAGCAGTAATCTTCTGCACAAATGGTTCCACGAGAGATGACTCGCGAGCAGACAAAGGATGCGCCCATGAAGATCACTTAACCGCTCGCGCTGTAGGATCGAAAGGAGGCAGACCAAACCGCTGACCCTCAACGCACTGGTCCTTCAGATAAAACCAACTCCTCCGCCACGAAAAGATGGAGTCCAACTTCTCCAGATCAAAATAGGCAGATTTTTCCTTAATGGATATACCCACGCCCCAATGGTATATTCAGAATTTTTCCTCTTCACATTGAAGAGACGCTTCCAGAGATCCCAGTGGGGATAAATCCCCAAAAACCCCTCACAGAGCGTAATGAAACAGACAGCGTGCAAAATCCCATTGGGAGTCAAATCATGTAGTTGCAACTGATACGCGCAAAGCAATCCCCGGAGGAAAGGATGAATGGGAAGCGCAAAACCACGAGGGAAGAAACTCTGAAAGCATACCCGCTCATCTGGACGGGGCGCAAGAACCTCCTCATCCCCAGGAATCCGGGCGGCATCATGCGCCACCACGTCGTCGGCCACCAGCTCATCCAGATCTGCAGCTCCAAAAGCGGAGCGCTCCCATCTGCCGGTCATCCTCGCCGACTCCTGTGCTGCACTACGGGGACGCTTGGACATGGATCTCAACTAGCAAGCCGCACGAAAAGACAGGCGGGAGGCAAAGAACAACGAAGGAAGAAGAAAGAGAGGAAGGAGAAGGAAATGGCTGGGTAAAAACCTAAACACACCAGACCCCCCAGTATTTAACCAACAGCCAGAGCAAGCAAATCGTCGCCGCTCATCTTGGAATCCAGCAGACGTGGCACGACCCCACGATTGCCGAGAAACATGGAAAACTCAACCGGCGCACTAACCATACCGCCCATCGCGCGCGAAAAATGAGGGCCATCATCACGCAACGCAAAATTTTCGGGCAACAGACGCATGAAGACACTTCATTTTGACTTGACATGGCAACCCAATCTGCCAGGCGAAACAGCAAACGTCACACCTCAACAACGCGTCTCAAGCACGCATCTTCGGTCAGCATTCAGCTCTTTACAACCTTTTTCATATTATTTCAAAGAAAAATCTCTTACTCCCAATGGGAGTACCTTTATTCGAGTGCGGGTGCTCCCTCACCCAGAAGGCAAAGATGTGCTCGAGTGATCACTCGCACCAGAAAAAACAACATACTCTCAGAGTTCGGGTGCTCCCTCACCACGAAAGAAGAAAAGCATTCGAGTGACCACTCGCAAAAAAGAATTAGTACTTCAGCAAAGCATAACTTACTCGCGCACTCAACGACATTCCGAGTGGGTGCTATCTTATCTTCCTCGTCTGAGTCCACTACAAACTCCGCGAGTGACGACTAAACAGCTCACTTGATCGTTTATTCCAAGTGGGTGCATCGCTAATCAGGCTCCGTGCCTCTACAAAAATAATTATGCCTGGGCTACGACACACTGTACCCAGATGCCACGCAAGCTTAGCGTGTAGGTAAGACCCCGCTGCGCAGAACGGCCGGGCCGGGACTTGCCGCAGAGCGATTTCACTCCCGACCTTTTCCATGCGCTCACATGATAGAAAGAGTCGAGCGGACGCGCTCAGGCTATGTGCTTAGACTGGCAGCAATTGATCCTATAAGACCTGCAGCGGCATGACGTTGCTTGACACCAGTGTTCCAAGTTCATGTCGAGGGACGTGGGCTTGATTGGGCTACTGTGGTATTTGTCACTAGAACAATTCACCAAGGATCGACCAGTCGGCTCCTTGGGCCCTTTCAGCTTAGCAATCCCTCGAAACAGATATTGTCATGGCTCAAAACTGCCAGCGACCCGTGGCGATGCCACGCTTACAAAACAATAAAGCGCAGATGAATTCGAGTCCCTGAGCGACTCTTCGAGTCCCCCAGGCACTCGGGGGCTACTGACGAGGGGGTGACCCCACGACTCCTGCATGTGAGACTACCTAGTGCGTATGAAGACAGAAGGCCCGCTGGGAAGCTACGACAAGCCCACGATTGATCCAACCAGGCACCGACGTAGGAGTCCGCGACTAACATGGAAGGTGCAACTTGGCGTACAAGGCAAGACTAGAACTAGGAAACCATCCTTGTAACCTAGTACGGAGTCCCTAAGACATACCCTAGTATATAAAGGCTAGGAGGGGAGACGTCCATATCAACTCAATACGCATCTACTCATCTAACCTTGCGAGAACTCGCCTCGGCCTCCACTGTAACCGCCCCCTCATACAATAATATCGAGCAGGAAGTGCTTCTCCTGTTAGCCGACGAGTATCGTCCAACCTGTGCCATCTCTATGACTAACCCAGGGTCCCTGACCATGGGATTTGCCGGGGTTGATCCCCGTCACCCTCCATCTTTGCGATCCCCTCATACCTATTGAGCCTAGCTAGTCGAGTATTGTTGGGCTTCGCAAAAACTTGAGTACCATAGTGATAGCATATCATCTTGTTATACATTGATATACCATATAGTGTGATAGCTTCCTCCCGTGCATATCATGTGGCACTAGTAGCGCATATTTGGTTGAGCCTCAAGGCAAGTGGTGACAAGGAGGAAAAAGAGAGAAAATTGAAAAAAAAGAGGCAAGCTTTTAAGCAAGAGCCAAAAGAGAAAGAATCACAAGCTTCTAAGCATAGAGAGTTCATGAAAAGAAATACTTGTGCAAAAGACACGTGGAAGGGAAAGCCTACGCTTGCATGCATATAGGTTGGTGCCAAGTAGTGAATCGTGCCCTCTAGTGCAATCGAGCTAGTCTCTCTCCTTGTGTTTGTGCAACACGAGCTTAGTCTTCGATAGGCCATTATTTTGTATGCTCATTCCTTTGGTTGCACAAGCCACACTATCTTTGCACGTGTGTTCTTTTATTGCCTTCCTCTATATTTGTGATCACTTTCTTTACATTTGGAGTTCTTTGGATTTCTTTCGACTCTTACAATATCTTGGACTTCAGTTTTCTTGATTTTTGTGCCACTAATCCCTACCGAGCTCCACATAAGCCTTTGTGTGTAGGTGTGCGTGTGGGAATGAGATTCAAACAAGGACATTCTTTTCACTACGCGAAGCTATACATCACTTTATTCATTTCATCTTCGAGAAAGGTATCTTTGTGTTGGTTCTCTCCCTTTTACTCTCACATCCACGTCGAGTGCTATGATGGATAGGGAAGGCACATGCTTCGAGCTCAACACTTACACCCACACGAGCTACTTTGACTACGACGACGACATTGAGCTCCATTTCTATGGTACTCATGACCCCGAGGAGTACCTTGAGTGGGAGGAGAAGATGGAAAACTACTTCTTGCATCACCATGTCCACTCCGGAGATAAATTGAAGCGCGCCACAAGACACTTATACGACTACGCGCACACTTGGTGGGTTCACCGACCTTCCACCTCGCTCTCGCGCAAGCGTTGGTCAAGGTTGAAGAGATCTATGAGGCGAGAGTTTTTGCCCTCCACCCTCTCCGAAGAGATCAGTCGCCAATTGTGGAAAATCACACAAGGATATAAGCCACTCGATGAGTACCTCTTGGAGATGAAGCAAGCATTGATACTACACCATCCGCAAGGGAAGTTTAGAAGAGAAGACGGAAGAGAGAAGAATAAGCTACATGCTTCGGACTCCTCTCCCACTGGAGTCGGACGACCGGACTCCAGGCCGGACCGTCCGGGCCAGGATCCGAACCGCCCAGAGAGTGTTTCCCGAAGCATCTCCTCGGCCACAATTTTTCGGACGTTTGGACCCCCTGCCGGACTGTCCGGGCCAAGGCCGGACTGTCCGGGTCGGTCAATGGCTCCAGATCTGCCTGCGCGCAGCGACTCGGTCCACGAGCCATTTACCCCTTCATCCACCCTTAGACTATATATACCTCTCCCCCACCTCCTCTCTAGGGTTAGCTAAGATTATACCCAGATTTGAGAGAGCTTAGCTCCTACTCCCCCATGGGGATTTGATCTCCTTAGAGATCCTCTCTCAATCCTACCACCTCCCGCGGGAGAGAGACTCGATCTGCGGATTGGGCATCAACCTTCCCTCCTCTCCCTAGTCATAGAAGGAGAGGCCCCAATCCTAGTAGTAGGAGAGGGATCGATCTAGCTACCACTTATGTGGATGTATGAATCTTGTTATGTGTGGATTTGAGTCCCTTTTTTTGGATCTTGTTCCCCTTCCTCTCTTTTGTGTTCTTTTTAAGTTGCATCTCTTTCCCACCTTCAAGTTGTGAAAGATTGAGCCAACCCCTAGGCTTGCCCTACATCACATGTGCATTGTGATCTTGTCATGATTTTCAATTGCATATTATTTACTCTTAGCTGTTTTAGAGCTTTTCATAAGAATGAAGGATTGCTTTGTGCATTGTCTTTGTATCATTGTTACATTACTTGCTAGACTTGTTCGTAGTACATGCTTATATACATCGTATGAAGCAAAAGAGTTTGCCAAAGTTTTCTTTGTCGCGTCTTGTTCATTGAAATGAATTGCTTGAATACAAGCAATATGCTAAGCTTGGGGGAGTTGATACGTCTCAAACGTATCGACTTTTCCAAACACTTTTGCTATTGTTTTGACCTCATTCTTGCATGATTTGAATGAAAATAACCAGGACTAACACTATTTTTAGCAGAGCTACATGTATGGTTTTCTCATGTGCATGAAAAGGTAATTTTAGGTACCTCACAAAAATCCAGGAAAAAACACAAAAATCCACGCAACCGGAGAGCAGATCAGCCAGAAGATTGACCAGAGGGGGCCACCCTTGTCCCAGGCGGCCAGGTGGCGCGGCCTGGCCTCTGGTCACGCCAGGAGGCCCCGAGGGGTGGGACCTCCCCTGTTGCCCTACTTCGACTCCTATTTTTACCCCCGATGAGAAAATCCTAAAACAGAAGTCGATACTCCAATTCTCATCACGGAGCCGCCGCCACCTCTGTTCTTCTCCGAGAGAGCTAACCTGGAGGCTGTTTTGGCCTCCGGTGAGGGAAAATCGTCGCCATCGTCATCACCATCGCCACTCCATCACCCTTCCATGTCTCCCCCGTTCATCTGTGAGTAATTCCCTGTTGTAGGCAAAGGGGATGGTAGGGATTGGATGAGTTAGATCATGTAATAATTCGTCAGATTGTTGGGGGCATGTTGCCTATCATCTAGTATGGTGTTTATCATCTTTTCTACTACTTGTTGCTCTTCTTGCTTGTCACTTTGGGCCCGAGTGCCATGATTTCAGATCTGAATCCTTTATGTTTTCTTGAATATATTTGTGTTCTTGATCCTTTCTATGAGTTGTATGCACCTATTATAGTCTGGAACCCGCGATCCCAATGGTGACATCTTGGGACACCAAAACGGATGGACTGTAATTTGAGGATTCCATGTATCCATTGATTGCTAATGCTTTGTTCCGATACCCTTTGACAGGAGCACCTTTGTAAGGCCCGATATGCGGTACTGTTCCAGATCTAGATGTTTCCATCCAGATCCGGGGACGAAGCACATATCGGTCCCACCGCGACATATGACATAGCCATATGCCCCGGATTTCCAACATGATATCACAACATTACAGATACAAGGATACAACATCTCTTACAATTGGCATACAACTGCCTTAAATATAATACAACAGCGGAAGATATATGTCTGGGTACAGACTACAATCAAATGCCTACTGGAAAAGAGAAAAACATCGATCCCATAACCACACGGGTCCAGGCCCTCCGCCGGGATCCGCCTAACTAATCGTCGTCGAGTCTCCACGCGAAACATCGATCACCATACATGTTGTCGATCAGGAACCCTGAAAAGAGTTTGGGGGTAGTATCATGAGTACAGAGGTACTCAGCATCCAACTGTAGTGGTCATCTGACCCAGCAAGGACTTCATCACTCGTCATTCTAGGAAAACTAGTAGTTTACGGTAAGGATGGGGTAAGTGGTGAGGTTGCTGCCGCACTAGCATTTATGAAGTGGCTAACAATCTAGAGAGTAAGATAAGAAGCCAAGCATTCGGTGAGGAATCGCCTCCAACAAGTCTGCTATCAACTACTTACGCAAGCATAACACCTATTCCTCTCCTTGTCCTCCTCTTCGCATCCCGACGAAGAAGAAGCAGTCAAGGCACACACACGTTGATCAAGTTATATTAAGATTATCTCAGTTGTTGTTGTCTATGAACAAGGAGTAGGTATCAAGTCGTCCATAACCGTGGACACGGCTTCTCGAAAAGATTTAACCCTTCAGGGGTGTACCAACTGCCCATTACAAGGCTTCGCACGCATGCCCATCTCTCTCAGTTGCTACCCATCACAGGCAACCATTTTATGATTTAGTTCCAAGAGATCCTAAACGACAAGTCCCTCTAACTAACAACGCACAAATCTGGGTGGCCCCCAGTGAGTCGACATCCAACTCAAAAGCCGGTCGCGCTCTTGAATCGGCCGCCACCGTCTGGACGAGGTCGGGATAACCTACCCTCGCCCGGGCAGGCTCCCTAGCTTCCATATTTGGACCAACAGGATATACAATCCCACTGGCCCGGTTTGTTTTAAATCCACTGGCTGCAGACTAGTTATGCATGCGGTTTTCAAATGGTAAAATCAGCTTGGGCCACCACTAGAAATGTTTGAAGCTATCTAGGTAAAACAAGGGGACCCCATAGCATCCCACACGCGGTTAGGCACGCTCATTCTTAAAACCAATAGCCGGAACTCGGATCCTAGGTGACTCGAATGGAACAAAGCGTCGGGGCGGGATAGCCTAGACCTTCCATCCTTAGTCGAATATAATCAACATTATAATAATCATATCATCAACAACAATAATAATAATGTGATATCCCAAACCAAGGAGTAACAAGGGGTAACATCGTAGCATCCTAAGCATGCATACTAAGAAGGGGCTGAGCAACGAGCAATAGTAACATAGCAGTACAAGGTTTGCTGGGAGGGGACATGGCTATATTGGTTTGAAAGAGGTTGTAAACATGTGGTAGGATCAAACATCGAACCTAACCTAGACTAGCATGCAAACCGCTGGTTGAAATAAAATGGATCATAAGTAATGTATAGTCCTTGACTGTTGATAAGTCGGGTTCCGAAGGTGTAGTTGATCGCAAGCTCGCATCGTCTCCGAAGGTACCCGCGGGAGAACACAAGACGGTAAACACTGGAAATCAATCAACGAGCAAGCATCTATTACTACGAAGCAAACGCGAGCAAGCATCAACAAGAATGCAACACGAGACATCGCACCTACCGTCGAGAGCGGTTACTAACAGGTTAAGTGGAGTACTCGTCACACACGACGATACCGCACATTTACGATGGTTCAAGTTGTGTAGAAACACAAGGTGATCAAAGGTTATTAACATGGCATATCACTCAAGCATGGCATATCACACAATCATGGCAAAAGGTTAAGCACAAATTAAACTACCTATACTAGTCAAGTTAAGCGAGGCAACACCCTAAACATGGCATAACACTAAGTGTCTCACGATTATTAAAGGATTTGGTACTGTTCTGCCCTAAACCTTATTTTAGGTTGGCTAACAACAGCAAACAATATCATAAACACAAAGTACACAAAAAACCAATCAAGTTACATATAAAGAACACCCCAAACGGAGTTACGGTTAAAAAGATACAAGCAAAACAAGTTACGGGCACAATCTGCCAACATCAGGAAGCACACTTTAGAGCATTGCATAAACAGGATAATGAGTGAAAACATGCTCACAAATCATATGCAATTAAATTAGACATGGCAGAGAAGGCATGGCAAAAAGAATCATGCAAATAAGCATCACGGATCAAAAGATACTAAGCAAACAACATGGCAGAAACTATTATTTTTATGATGTATAAACAGGGGTATAACTATATGAAAAAGTGCAGCAACATGACATAGCAATACATATAATGGAAGTATACATGATGCTTAACAATATGCAATTGGAATCACTCAATTCCGATAAACGGCCGCGACACACTCGTCGACCGAAGTTGCAACAAAATATAAACAGCAGCACACTAACAGCAGGGTAGCTACTTTGGAGTAAGATACAATCATCATGCATCAAGCAAATATGACATGTGAAGGCATGGAACTGAAGTAGAAACAATGCTTAACAGGATTCAAAAGGAATCAATCAATTCCGACATACGTTTGATACGCAACCGTCGCCCGAAGTTGCAATAAGACAACAGTTTCAGACAGATTCACAGCAGTTTAGCAGTTTAACGATCTGGTGCCCTGTTCAACACACAATTACATATTCAAGATGACCTAAAAATAAATAACTTCCTAAAGATGAACTCTAGAGCACACAAAGCACAACCAAACAAAAAAAGAATCACTTCATTCGGAGCTACGAGTCAACGGGAAATCGATTTGCAAAACTGGATCAGCAGCACAATTTTTATAGGACTTAGAAAAAAAACAGAGACTACAAAAAAATAAAAAAAGGGGCCTCACCCCAAGTTGGGCTGAGCCCAACAGTGGCGGCTGGCGGCTGGCATTTAGCCAAGCGGCCACGCACGGTCGGCTGCTCCCGAGCGGAGCACGTCCTGGCCATGGCGGCGCCAGACTCCGGCGAGGGGCAAGGCAGCGCAGGTGCACGCGGGGAGGGCCGGATCGAAGCGCGGGGTCGCCGAAGTCGCCGGATCCAGCCGCGACGGTCACAGGAGGAGTGCGGGGCAAGGAGATCGGGCGCCGCGTCGAGCTCCAAGACCTTGCGTCCATGGCGGAGGCTCCTTGCTGCTGCGAGAGGGAGAGGGGTGAGGGGGGAAACGGGGAGGAGAGGAGGAAGGTGCGGCGCAGATGGAGACGACCTGGGGGGTGCTGCGGTGGCTCGGCTCGCCGGCCAGAGCGGAGGCGAGGCGGCGGGGACGTCCCGGCGTGGAGAGGCTTGGCCAAGGGAGGAGCTCGGGTGCGGGCTGGCTGGGGAACCCCCCAACTGGTGACGTGGCGCATTCCTGGCCGTCAGATCGGGCGATCTGACAGTCCAGATCTGATGGGCTAGCAACATGACGAAAATGGGGTATTTTTGGGGCAAATGTGAGGGGGTGGCTGCAATTTTGGCTTAGGGAAACCCTAGAAATGGGTGGGAGTGCGGTGGGCTTTATATAGCCCAGGTGGTTGGCAGTTTGCAAAAACATCCCCGGTTTTTCTCTCGCGCGCGCGATGTTTACGTTTCTGACCGCCAGGGGTCCGCAGGACCTCCGATTCGAGTAAAACTTCGAACTGCGCGATCAGCGCGTCGAGCCAGCGGCGTTCACCTCGAGCTGGAACCGTTCCGAGAACACTTTCCGGCGCGCTATAAAAATAACACGTTTAATTATTAAACGGGGTTTTCGTTCCGTTGGCTGTGGCTGGTCTCGTGCGGTTTTCGCGACGGTGCTCGGATGAAACCCGGTGTCGCAAAGGTCGAGTGTCAGCGTGGCAAGGGTCGGTATCCGTCAGGTACGAGATAAGAGGGGGAAAATAATCGCCGATCAATAAATCGGGGATGCAAACACCGCAAACAAATCAGACAATCAAACAATTCACACCGAAAACAAAATTTTTAATTTTTGTGAAAACTAGGCTGTTACAACCTTAATCTCCATAAGTTCCTTTTGGCCCGTTGGTAGCGGGATGGTAGGACAAAAGATGTTGTGCAAAGTACTTATTGCAAGCACGCACAACTACCTTGGGATACATGCCTAATGTTTGATATTTTCCTAGATGATCATTACTTTTTTGTGTGCCTTGCCCCATGTTAATTACATGTTATCTCTCATCCATGCAGCACCCAACCATCCATTCCCCTAGCCTACAGTGTTTCAATCCTTCTAGTTACTAGTTGCTTTACTCTTGTTGTTTTATTTTCGTTGCTTTGCCACCACTATTTCTGTTGCCACCATCACTTCCACCACATCGTTCTTACTAATAATTTTTTGCCAAGCAAGTATCTTTCAGGTGCGGTTGAATTGACAACTCAACTGTCAAAGCTTATAAATAATCTTTGGCTCCCCTTGTGTCGAATCAATAAATTGGGTTATTCTTACCCGCGAAGACTGTTGCGATCCCCTACACTTGTGGGTCATCAATAGCTACAAACGACATTCTTGACAACACTCCAGGAGGTTACTACAAAACATACAGAGCGTACGGAGTGCCTAGATCTGATACCAATTGAAGGCTAAAAAATGTGATCAGAGGGGGAGTGGGTGAATGATCACTTCAAATTTTCACAGAAAACTCAAAGCAAAACAGTTCAGCAGCAGAAAACTACAAGCAGCTAAGACCAAAAGCAACATGAAACTTTACTACGGAGCAGAATAGATCGAAGCAATACATATCGAAACTAAACATCAAAGCAAAACATGCATGAAAGCAAATACTGAAAGTAATGCATGAAGTAAAACGAGCCTTTGACGCAGCAATGTTTGTTCGACCAGTTCACACTCTGCAAAGTGCTACGTCTGGTTGGAGGGACTTATGATTGAACACATGCTCTAACCTCTCTCCTTCTGTATCTCCACTTCACCAATCTCCTTGAGCTTGGTCAATTTTCACTCGTGGTAGATTATTGAGAAAATATCCAAAACCTTTGACAGACTTGTTCTTCAAGACGACGATCGCTCTTCGCTCTCTAAGAAAACCCTCTAACCCTCTAGGACGCTTGCAGACCTCCAAGATTAAAAAAGGCTAGCAAACTTCCACCTAAATTATTATGAATCAGCTCAACTCAATAGAACTTGGGTTTCAGTGGGTGGATTTTAGTTTGGCTTCGGTATATGTCTTGAGATGCTCACTACAGCCTCTCTCAACGAATAATCATGGAGCATCCAACTGCAAATGACGGGCAGGGGCGGGTATTTATAGTTGGCGATCCCAAGGTGTGAAATGACTGATTTGACTTGATGTGACAGCCTGACGCGTGTCCCCAATGGTCGGGTTAGTCATCAATGCGCAACTTTACTTGCGGATCAAGTAAAGTTGACTTATAGTCGGGGTTTAGTTTTGAAGGAAGAAAGTATGAAGTCTTTGCCATCGAAACTTTACTCAGCACACATGAGATTTCTCCTCTGAAGCTCTCACTGGGTTTGGTTTCGAGCTGAGCTTTTTCACTTTAACGTCCGCTTCGACTTACCAACCCCTATTAATAGTACAGTTTTTCTTATGACTCAAAGAACAGAAAAAGAACTACACAAAAACTACTAAGGCTTGCTCCATCTTCTCCATTTCCTTCGATGAGTTTTGCTTCGGGACTCTGTAACTTTTAAGGGTCATCCATCATGATAGAGCTTAACTCCAAGGGAATAGTTTTGTCATCTTGTAAGATTACCTTCAAGATCTACCAATCATCTTGTTCTCCAGGAACCTAAGCAATTGTTTATACCTGAAAACATTGTTAGTTCATGTACTATTTTGACCAACAATATCCAAAACACTTAGGGGCAAAACTTTGCACTTACACATACCCACTAGCATCTTCCTCTAGGATAAAAGGTTTTGAAAAGTCTGGTAATGCTAATACTGGGAACTGTGTGAGTTTGGATTTAATATCCTGGAATGACAACTCTTGTTTCGGAGTCCACACAAAAGAATCCTTCTTCAATGCATTAAACATGGGCCTACAAATAATGCCATAGTTTTGAATAAACCTTCGATAGTATCCACTAAGGACCAAGAAACTTCTCGACTCAGTCACATTTTTAGGAGCTGACAAGTTTTGCACTGCCTGGATTTTAATTGGATTGTTGCCACTCCCTCTTTCTGAATAATATGGTCCAAGTATTCAATATGAGTTTTTTTCAAAGGAGCATTTGCTGAGTATAGCATAGATTTGATGTTCCTTCAAGGTTTCAAACACTAGGGACAAGTGCTTCTTGTGTTCCTTCATAGTTTTACTATAAACCAATATATCATCGAAGAAATCCACCACAAATTTCCTTAGAAAAGCATACAATATGGAGTTCATTAATGATTGAAATGTGTTTAGGGCATTGGTTAAGCCAAAAGGCATTACCAAATATTCATAATGTCCCATGTGCATAGAAATGCAGTTGTAGCAATGTCCTCAAGCGACATTCTTATTTACCACCTCTCAAGTCTATTTTGGAGAAAAAGGCAGCTGCCGGAGTTCATCAAAAATATCCTCAATGACTAGTATGGGATACTTGTTTTTATTATGAAAAAATTCAATATTATATAGTTTGTACACAAACGCCAAGTCTCATATTTCATTCTTACTAGAAGAGCATGAGAAAAGTAGGGACTATTATTGGGTCTTATTACCATGGACTTCGGTCGCTCCAAGATAATATTCTCTAAATCTTCCTTCTAATGATATGGCATCTTGGAGGCTCTTTGGTTAACAATGCCTACTCTAGAAATCATGGGGATGTTGTGATCACAAAACCTTTGTGGAGAAGTAGTGGGTTCAAAAACAATTCTTGGAATTATTGGACCAATTCTTGTACTTGTGGAGGGATAGTGTGCTCCTGTTGTGGCTCAAGGGAAATAGTAGTTGTGGATAAAAATATTACACATCTTGCATTTTCCATTAACTTTTCAGCACTTGCTCTACTTTAATCCACAAAAGTTATGGCGGTGCCATTATTTTGAGTAATTTTCATGACCATAGTGATGTAGTCCAGCTATACTAGACTATATTTCTTAAGCCAGTCCACGCCCAAAATTATATCATACCCTTTTAATTCCAAGACTCTTAAACTATCAAGGAATGTTTCTCCCTGAATAACATAAGTACAGTTTGAGCAGTTGAACTCATTCCACAAAATACCTCCACTGGGCATTAAAACCTTGGTCCTAAGCACATGTGTGGCAGGGTTTGGATTTTTGGCAACCATTTCGGGGGAAACAAATGTGGATGTTCTCCCACCATCCACCAGTGTAGTTGTACTATGGTTTCCCACTTTTAAGTACACAATCAAAGTATTCTTAGCCGCTCGAATTCCCATTGCAGCATGCATATATACCTGTATTACTTGATATTCCTTAGTTTTTTGCCTTTGACTCTTGTTATTCTTCATCAAAGTTACTGACATAGATTATCTCTGAGCTGGCAGGTTCTTTCACTTGAAGAGCCTGGATTTTTTGCTTTCTGTCTCCTTTTACAGACTTGCATGTGTCCATGCACCCATGGTTCCCTGCATTTCTAGTAAACCTGGTTGGCCATAGCTTGTTCAATGATAGTATTCCTATCATGTGTAGGAATGGCTGATTTTGCAGCTTCAAAGAACACTTGCCTCTTTATTTGTGGTATATATGACATGGGCTGATAGATTGATGTTGTCTTTTCCATTCTCCTAGCATACTAGCCAACATTTTGCATGTCTTTGGGTTTCAAACAATCCAAATGGCTTTATTTATAAGAATGCAATCCAACTATAAAGATGTTTAAATAGTAATCATCAGGAATGGCAGGCTTGTCCCATCTCATTAAATTCATATTATCCTCAAACTATTTCACATATTTATTGATTGCGGAAGTTTGTGAGACAGAGTGGAATGATTGACATTTTCACAAATGGAATTAACAATAAGCCTTTCAGTCAGGAATGCACAAAATCTGTGCTAAGTGATAATGTGTGCATTGTACCCTCTTCCTCTCCACCATTCCACTGTTGGGCCTTTGAGGTATGAAATTACAATCCTTGTTCTATGTTCCACAGGTGTTCTGACAGCTGCAAAATATTGCTCTAAGTTTTTGAATTCATGAGTCAGAATCATGTCTTCAAATTCAGTAATATTCACTCTTGTTGGTTTGACAGTAAGTTGTGGTCTCCTATCTCCTTGTAGATGGGGTCCTGTCCTTCTCAATGTTCCTCCATGATGTCATCCTTTAAAAATTCTTTCCCTTGCCTAGGTTGTTGTTGATGCTGAGATGTCTTAATCTGTCCTATGGCATGTCTCTATGTGCCAAAATTGGGGACCCTATATGGAACTTTGGATGTGTCGTCGAGGTTAAGTTCTCGCCCAGCTGTGCCATGTAGTATTGCAAATCCCACTATCATAGTAGCCTATGTCTCATGTGTGGTGATTGGTGGTTGCAATTGTTTGGGGCGTCCTGCTGATGGTGTTGTTAGTTGTGGGGTTTTGTATTGGATACTACCCTGTACTAACTAGGCCCTGATCTTCTCCTTCTTGTGGTTCTAGATCTAGTAGCAAACGCCTGAAATAGGCATGTATCTTGTCAAGAAATGCATACTAGGAAAGTTTCGGTTAACTGTGCTTTGAAATTCCTTTCTATCGTCCTCTTGAGATTTTTGAAACATTTTGACATCCAGGATCAAGGATTTCAGCTCAATCTCATCTGTTGTACCTGAATCAGTTGCTTGGGTCATCTTGACAGCTAAAACCTTTTCCTTCACTAATTGCGTTGGAAGGGTGGGAACTTTAACTCTCGATAGACCATTAGCTTCCTACTCTGTCGATCGCCTGCACCCAACCTTGGCTCCTAAGCCACATAATCCGGTGTTCCACACCAGAATTTTACGGCAGGAACAAGGTGCCCCAGCAACTGAGCTTTTCACCGAACTGCGGCCAAATTATGCCTTCTTCGGGCCACCATCTTAAATTTCTCCTCTCCGCCACTGTGATCCAAGCCTTAGAAGGAGGATTTTACGTAGGCCTAAACTCTAACTAAATTTTAAGATGAACACCAAGAAGAACATTGCATAAAATTGTCTCGATCCAATTTATATTGCGGGGAACTAGAAAATGGAAGTAGCATGCCACATGCGTCTAGCGGGTCAACCGATGATAAGTAGCAAGGAGGACCGTTGGATGCGGGATCAATGTGGGCACGCAGGAGCAGGGGGAAGGTGTCAAATTCTACAGACATTCAGGGTGACTCTTGACAAGCAAACCCGCCCGCAATTCCCCTTACCCTCCCCTCCCCTCCGCTCTCCTCTTAAACCAATCCAATCCGTGGTTATAATCCTTGAAAATTTAGTGCTCCTCCGATCGGTTCGCCGGCGCCGGGATCGATCATGTCTTACGCCTACCTCTTCAAGTACATCATCATCGGCGACACAGGTTCACACCATCTCTCCCTCCCTAATATGTTGGTTTCCCGTTTGGCCCGCGGGTAGGATCGGATCCGCGCGCGCTGCTTGCTTCGTGATTGTTTGGTTGGTTGTAGGCGTGGGGAAGTCATGCCTGCTGCTGCAGTTCACGGACAAGAGGTTCCAGCCCGTGCACGACCTCACCATCGGCGTCGAGTTCGGCGCCCGCATGATCACCATCGACAACAAGCCCATCAAGCTACAGATTTGGGACACGGTTCGTGCTCTCTACGCCTTGTCGTTTTTGTTAGCAACTACCAACTATGAATTCAGATGCAAGAAACGTGTTTAATTTTGGGCAGCGATTCGCAACCTTAGTTATTTTCTCTCCTACTGCTTGCATTATTCCTCTCCGGGAGTTAATCAAAGAGAAATGGTCATTCCTTGCTTTATTGTCTTGTCAGATGCTAGTTTACAGTATAATACTCAGTTATATTGGTTACGTATGGGTTACTCTCCCTGGTCACAAAAGGAGGTCCCGTTTGGGCATTGCTGCATTTTCACGGATTCTAAAACCCAACTTTCATCTCTAATGAAATGCAACATTGATCACCAATTTCTTTTATAATGTAGAGTATATGTAAAGCCTAATAAACGATAAACCTAGTATGCACTTTTCACCAGGTTTTTTTATTATTATAGTTCTAATGGTTTGACTGCATTTTCCCCATGGGAACACTCTTTTCTTACCCAAGGGGGTCCTTTTGAGGCCACATAACAAGTTTCACACATGTTTATACTTGTTTTTTGTTTGTTCATCATACCATGTTATGATTTGTGTT
The DNA here is from genome assembly GCA_950022295.1 of Bromus sterilis. Classification (NCBI taxonomy): domain Eukaryota; kingdom Viridiplantae; phylum Streptophyta; class Magnoliopsida; order Poales; family Poaceae; genus Bromus; species Bromus sterilis. The sequence goes on along the minus strand of OX465599.1, from coordinate 150,290,044 downwards.
TGCTTAGTTACATAATAAGTTTTGCTGTTGATTACTGTTAACTAAATTGCCATGTGATTTTGCTTGGGAGTGCCTATTTCTGTAGTCCAGGATCTACTATGGTTTCTGAGTTTGATGTCACCAAGAACCATCCATCTCATTCTATTATCTCTTCACATTACAGGCTGGACAAGAATCATTCAGATCTATAACTAGATCATACTACAGAGGTGCTGCTGGTGCTCTTTTGGTTTATGATATCACCAGGTACTCTAATGGTTTGGGAATATAACTCTTTTTGTGCTCAAATTTGTGCATACTTATGGTCCTTCCACGGTACTAACCAAAATTCAGGAGGGAAACTTTTAATCATCTCGCGAGCTGGCTAGAAGATGCAAGGCAGCATGCAAATGCCAATATGACAGTGATGCTAATCGGGAACAAATGTGATCTATCTCATAGACGGGCTGTCAGCTACGAGGAAGGTGAACAGTTTGCCAAGGAGCATGGTCTGGTCTTTATGGAGGCATCTGCAAAAACAGCACAAAATGTTGAGGAGGTGATGGTTCATTCCTAGTGAGCTTTGTGAATTACACTTTTAGTTTCTCTCAAAACTAAAAACTCACCTCTTTTTTGTTGTGTAGGCATTCATCAAGACCGCTGGAACAATATACAAGAAAATCCAAGACGGTGTTTTTGATGTATCTAATGAGGTCAGTTTTTAATTGCTTTCCTTTTATGTTTATTCAGGGTGTCTTCAAGCTAGTGCTAATCAAATATAACTAACAATATCAAATGACTAAGTTAAATATCTTGGCCTGGTCTTAAGTCCTTCTGGTGCCATACATAACTTGGAGTAGAAGATAACAGTTTTAACTGGAAATCTTGTCATAAGAAATTGCAACAAAAAAGCTTTGGAGATATGTTGCTTTTTCCATGTGAGACCCAAGAGATGTCAAACATGTAGAACTGTAGAGGGGTCATCTTGCCAGGTTGTAAGCACTTAAGTTTTGGTTGGAGGACAGGTGTACTTTGGCAGGTCAACAAATTTTAGTTTCTGTGCTAGGTAATAATTGGAAGTGTGACCATGTGCTTCTCTTGGCATTTGACAATCTGAGCATCAGGGTATGAGTGTGGATAGGTGATTAAATAAGTCTCCAGTTATATTCTCTTTTTTTTTGTCTCATGTATTTTTCTTTTTTTCGCTGTTCCTTCATTTGTATTTGGACACTTGTGATCCATCTTACTATTTGATCATGTAGTGACAGGGTTTCATTCAATATCCCATAATGGAGCTTTCCGTCCTTTAGTAGTGGTGGTGAATATGAAACGACAAATTGAATTGAGAACTTTTTATTAACCATGCTTCCACCCCTTTACATTATAAAGCATACAGAAATATAATGTCATTACAGCCAGGATACGGGAAAGAGGGAGAGCGAGTTCAAAGCATTGTCAGGAAACCCACTGCATATGCCCGTCACCGGAACATACGCCATGCGACGAAAACCTGAACAACACCAAATTCAAGACTAAACCTATTACAGACCACAGGAAAGTCTCAAGCAAAATATAACAATTGACTTGAGAACTGCTATACTTTCATCCGGTACTAATCCGACAGTGAGCCATCACCCTTGGATCAAACATTACTTCAAATCTGACCATGCACTGAGAGTGTCATACGGAAATCGGATGCGAAACGTCATGTGTGGAGCAATTTCGAATTGAATTATCATCACTTCTGATAAGAATACTTTCATCTGCTTGATTCTTAAACAATAGTTAGTTTCATTCCCCTTAGCGTCAATTGGCTAGGCCAGCACTGCTCTAATCATAAGGGGTAACCTTCTTCCTCCCCCAAACTATGTTTTCAAATGTATAATGTTCTTTTCCTATTTGCTGCAGTCCTACGGAATCAAAGTTGGCTATCCTACCCCCAATGCATCTGGAGGTGGTGCTGGCTCGCCCTCTCAATCAGGTGGCTGTTGCAGCAGCTAAGTCAGTTTACAACGAAGTCCTATCATGTAAAACATGCTCCTCGCAGTATTTTGATGCTGCCTAGTGAGACAGAAAACAGCTGCCCAGGTTCTCGCCGTTCCTTCAACCGTTAACAATGTAATCAGTGAGCAAATGTTCATCAATGGTACTCCCTCTGTTTGAAAATAATAGAAGTTCTAGGTTTCTCTGAAGTAAATTTTGCCTAAGTTTGACCAACTGTATAGAAAAATGTGATGAGATCTACAACATCAAATACACATAGTACCAAAATATATTTTATAGAAAGTCTAAAGTCGTCTCTAACGCCAACCCTCAAATCGAGACTGGGTGGTCCAGATGTGTGTTGCCATCCAATAGTGTCACGCACTTGTTGGTGGACTGGTCCGCATATTTGCTTTCTCGACGCAAACCAAGGGGGCTTTCTCGGAGTCTGGATCATCACCACGTAGGACTTCGACACCCTCGCTCCACACAAAACCGAGGCACAACCGACGCATTTTGGAGCGATCCTCATTGTTTTTGTGCCAAAACCGTCCATCCCCCCTGCCCTTTCCCACCCTCTTCGCTCTGATCACAGTCGTCATCCTTCATCCCAATTTTTGTTCTTTTTTCTTTCATCGCTGCATAGACCCTTGGAAAGTGTTGCCGGAGCAGCCAAAGGTGGAGGCTGCGAATAAGGTGGTCGTCCACAAGATTAACTCGATGCCACGGCAAGCCCGTTGCGTCAAACAAAAGGCAAGTCAAGTTATATCAACCAAGCGGGAATAGGGATGGTGTGCATCGGTTGGGCGGGGTTGGCACAAGCAGGGGTTGGGCAGGTGTCATTGTCGCTGCAGTACTTCATGCATACGTTGGCCTGGCTTCTACGCCTCCCAGTAGCTTAGTCTTCAGCACCAGTCACCAATCAGCGTGCCATATTGTGTCGACGTCAGCACGACACCGCTCCATTTCGCGTACTCGCCATCACCGCAACTTGTCTGCTCACGGATGTCGGGCGTTCTTCATGGTGTTCGCTCCCTGTTCGCCGAAGTATATCGAAGAGAGTTGTTCGAAATGATCAATGAAGGAACCGAAGGCAAAAGCGGAGCCGGCTACGAGGATGGACGACATGGCGAGTGGATGAATCGCACGCGAAGTCGAACGCCGTGGACTCGGGTAGGTACAACCAGTCATCGTGCTCGTGTTGGATATGTGCCCTAAAGGCAAATTAATAAAGATATTTGTCACATATCCGTTTTGTTCATAATACGTTTTATACTATGCTAAAACTGTATTACTTGGAAACACTAATACACGTGTGGTATAAAACACAAGTCCCTAGTTTAACTCGGGTATACTAGCTCATTGGGTAATTGATTGATCAAGCTTTCCTGATCATGGCGACACTTAAGTCCATTGACAATGAGGTCATATCATTGGGAGAATGATGTGATGGACACACACCCACCTAAAATATTGTAATGTGATCGAATCACATAGTTCAGCATTGCGATGACTTTGTAACATATGGCTTAGTCCTTAGACCGTAATGATCATACGTAATTGTCATCTATAAGGAGACTTTGATTTGCATCTACCGCCTGACTGAAATATGCTGGCCATAACGATGTACTTTGGGTATTCTAAAACAGATGGTTGATGAGTATGTTAATAGATGAGAGCGGGATTTGTCAGTCCAAGTGACTAACAGGTACTCTGGGCCCACTCGGTGATATTGCATCAATAGCTTGCAAGAAAGTGACTAGGTCACAGAAGATGTAATAAGCACGGACGAGTAAACTTGTTTATTGTGAACGAGATATGAACTCAGTATGTTGGATATCGACGATCAAACCTCGGACAAACAAAGTACCGCAACACAAAGGATTGTGTTGTATCGTTAACGGTTTCCAAAAGCGATTGAAGTTCATTCGATGGAAGCGCAGGGGTTGTCAAGGATTGTAACCAGGTCCAACTCACTAGTCATTGGTCAATAAGAATTTCTCGATCATGTCTGATGTTTCTCGGACCGTAGGGTGTTACACTTAAGGTGCAATCGATGCATTGGGATAAATTCGGGATCATCGGGGAAATAGGAGATATCAGTGGAATAGTTTCGGGGGAGAACGGAAGTTGTTCCGAATATTTTGAAAGGTTCAAAATAAAGTTTAATTGTATTTAATAATTTTTCATTATTTAATTATCTGAATTAAATATTAAAATATAATTAAATTAATTAAAAAAGTGGAAAAGGCTTAATGGGCCATGTGGGCCCATTAGGGGAGGAGGGGGTTTCCCCCCTTGGGCTTGGCGGCAAGGGGTGGGGTCCATCCCCCCTTGGCCGGCGCACCTCCCCCCCTTGGGGGTTTAGTCCCACCTCGGGGAGGGGAGGAGGATGGCACGCCCCTCCCCCCTTGGCCTATATAAGGAGGGTACACCCCCCTTTTCCAACACACAAAAATATCTCTCCCTCTGCTTCTCCTACCTAGAGAGTGGACTCCCCTTGTTTGGAGTCTGCACCTGGTTTAGGAATTCTCCACCATAAGAAGGTCGTCGCTCTGCCGGAGTCGGGATCCGAATCCTTCTTTCTTCCGCTGCTCGCCTGGTTCGGGGCCCGGAGGGAACATCGATTGTAATGTGCGTGTATAATATTTTCGAGGCACTACACATGTGGTGCTACTTCATCGCTGGAGGTCAACAGGGAGTCTCCATCGCCGGTGGTCTTCAACACGACAGGGAGGTCGTAGTTCCGAGTCTACGCCAGCCACGTTCGCAAGAACGTTTCCCTCTTTTGGTCTTCAAAGGTATGAACTACGATTCCATCCGTTACTTTACATCGCCATAGCATAGATCTTGGGTTCGGGTAACGTAGGTATGAAAAAATTGTGTTTTCTGCCCCGTATCCCAACAGTGGTATCATGAGCTAGCTATGCGTAGACGTATTGTATGGGTAGAACACATCTAGGATGTGGGCATCAAATTTTCATTCGTTACCCTCCCACGTGTACTCATTTAGCATTGCGTCAATGTCCTGATGAAGCAGCCCTGACCAACCTTACGTGTTTAAGCGAGACTGCTTCCACGCTTGACATATGGCTTGTACCATATAAGTGGCTAGGGGTGTCTGTCTCTCTAACATTAGCGATGTGAAGATGTTTGCAACGGAGGGCCCCGACAGGGGTGTAATAGAGACAATTGGGGAATCGGTGTTGTGGTATGTTTTCGCTGGATAGAAACGGTTCTCTATCGAAACTCCTAGCAGCCACGTAAAAACTTGCATACGCTAAAGTAGAAAGGAGTTTAACTTTGCTTTGCATAAAGGGCGATCATAGCTTATATGATTTATAGTTTTACTTCCTGTTTCTGCTAGTATGCTAGATATATCGACTGTAGCATAAATAGGACCATCTCTCACAATACCAACATTGTGTTCTCCCTTGGTGGGCACCGTCTGGAAGGATCTCCCATATGGCCGACATAGCACACAATGGGTGTCACACATATTAAACGGCGTTCGCATGAGGTTGGGTTCGGCAAGCCTGTCATATGCAGATATGGCCTTGCTGAACAACTAACATCAAGGTTGTATTGACAGGCTTGACGTATGTAGATGCGGGCCTGGAACACAGTAGATCGAAAGATCGAGCACGAGTCACATATCTGATGTAATTGGCATAGTGACCTACCTAGACCACATACTGATGGCCGTGATGATCGGGGGAGGTATGGGGGTTTGGGATTGTGTAATCACTTAGTTAAGTTGAGAGGTGTTTATCTAAGTGAGAGTTTTCTAGAATTTTGAAGATTAAATTGAAAACTCCACATTATGAACAAAAGTCTTAATAAGTATCTTTGTGAATCACCATTGTAGATGGCAGCACCACGCCCCTCGTTCAACTTAGGGTCATTCCTAGAGAAAGACAAACTGAAAACTGATGGGTCAAACTTCACCAACTGGTTCCGCACTCTGAGGATTCTCCTCGTTCCCCTCAAAATGGCATACGTACTAGAGGCCGCGTTAGGTGGCGCACCAGTAGATGATGCCAGTCAGGATGAGGAGAATGTCTATCTCTCCAAGACTGATGATTACAACCTTGTCCAGAGTGGCATGCTCTACTCCATGGAGGCTGAGCTGCAGAAGCGTTTTGAGAGGATGGATGCATATGAGATTATCACCGACCTCATGGCCGTCTTTGCACCTCAAGCCAGAGCTGAACGATACGAGGCTTCTGAAGCCTTCTTCTCGGCCAAGATGGACGAGCACAACAGTTTGAGTGAGCACGTGGTCAAAATGTCTGGCTACGTTCAATGCTTGAATGCTTTGGAATTTCATATTCCAGATGAACTTGCAGTTGATAGGGTGTTGCAGTCGCTTCCCCCTAGCTACAAAGGCTTTGTGCTGAAGTACAATGTGCAGGGATGACTAAGACCCCTTCCGAGTTATTCGCCATGCTGAAATGTGCTGAGGTTGAGATCAAGAAGGAGCACGCTGTATTCATGGTTAAGAAGACCACTGAATTCAAGAATTCAAGCAGACGGGAGAAGGGAAAGAAAGGCAGCCCCAAGAAGGATGGAAAGTCAGTTGTCATTCATCCCAAGGCACCTAAACCCAAGCCCGGAGTTGAGTTCTTCTACTGCAAGGGTGAAGGTAACTGGAAGCGCAACTGCCCCAAGTACCTAAAGGACAAGAAGGCTGGCAAGGTTGCGAAGAGAGACGAAGGTATATTTGATATACATATTGTTGATATTTTCTTAACAAGCGGCGGGAACACATCCTGGATACTTGATACATGATTTGTCACTCATATTTCTAATTCCATTCAGGGACTAAGGAATAATAGACGCTTGCTGAGAGATGAAGTGACGATGCGCGTGGGCAACGACTGTCAAGTTGATGTATTGGCGGTCGGCACGATGCATCTTAGTCTCCCTTCGGGATTAGTCTTGATTTTGAATAAATGCTACTATGTACCCGCATTGAGTGTGAACATCGTTAGTGGCTCTTGCTTGAAGCGAGACCACTATTCTTTTAAGTATGATACAATTGGTTGTTCGATTTATAAGGATGATGTGTTTTATGTTCATGCACCGGAGCAACGTGGTTTATTCGTACTTGATCTCGATGGTGACGTGTGTCACATCAACAATATAGAGGCCAAAATATTAAAGTGTAGTGGCGAAGAGCACATGACGATGTGGCATTGTCGACTTGGTCATATTGGTATAAAGCGCATGGAGAAGCTTCATAAAGATGGACTTCTTGATTCATTGGATTTTGGACCCCTTGATACATGTGAACCATGCCTCATGGGAAAAATGACAAGGACTCCATTCAATGCGATAGTGGAGCGCGCGGATGACTCATTGGGGATCATACATACATATGTATGTGGACCCATGAACGTCTCCACACGAAATGGTCTTCGCTACTTCGTGACCTTTACTGATGATTTGAGTAGATATGGGTATATTACTTGATGAAGCACAAGTTTGAAACCTTTGAAAAGTTCAAGGAATTTCAGAGTGAGGTAGAGAATCAACTCGGGAAGAAAATCAAGCACCTACGATCCAATCGAGGTGGCGAGTATTTGATTCACGAGTTTGGAAATCATTTGAAGTCTTGTGGCATCGTACCACAACTTACACCGGTAGGCACACCTCAAAGAAATGGTGTGGCCGAACGACGTAATCGAACCCTATTGGATAGTGTGCGATCGATGATGTCTCATACCGACTTACCTGTGTCATTCTGAGGGTATGCGTTAGAAACTGCCGCTTACGTTCTTAATAGGACACCATCCAAATCCGTGAAGACAACACCATTTGAGGAATGGCATGGCACAAAACCGAAGTTGTCTCGCCAGAAGATTTGGGGTTGTGAGGCTTATGTTAGGAAACTACAGACTGACAAACTCGAATCAAAGGCGGATAAGTGCATCTTTGTAGGCTATCCAAAGGAAACTTGTGGATACACCTTCTACAATCAGTCTGACGGCAAAACGTTTGTCGCCAATACTAGGCACTTTCTTGAGAAAGAGTTTCTCTCGAAAGAGTTGAGTGGGAGGAAAATATACCTCGATGAAGTGACTGACCAATCACTCCAAATGGAAGAACTGGCAACAGAAATAGTTCTGGAACCATCTTCCATAGTGGGAGCTGACAAGAATGGCCAGGACGACATTCAAAACGATCATGACATACATGATGATCATGATGAGAATGAAGAGGAACCTATTTTTCCAAGTAGGTCATCAAGAATCCGTCAAGCTCCTGAGTTTTACGGACAACTTGTGAATGCAGTCTCGGCTATTGAGCCGGATGAACCTACGAGTTACAAAGAAGCAATGGAGGGACCCGAGTCCGAGAAATGGCTAGAAGCCATGAAATCCGAAATAGACTCCATGTACACCAACAAAGTTTGGACTTTGGTGGATATTCTCGAGGACTGCAAAGCCGTCGAGAATAAATGGATATTCAAGAAAAAGACTAACGTAGACGGAAAAGTTTCTGTCTACAAGGCTTGACTTGTCACGAAAGGGTTCCGACAAATTCAAGGAGTTGACTACGAGGAGACATTCTCTCCTGTAGCGATGATCAAGTCTATTCGGATCCTTCTAGCAATAGCTGCATATCATGATTACGAGATATGGGAGATGGACGTGAAAACCGCGTTCCTTAATGGAAACATTGAGGAAGAGTTGTATATGATGCAACCGGAAGGTTTCATTGGTCCAAGGAATGTTGGTAAGGCGTTCAAGCTTCAACGGTCCATCTATGGGTTGAAGCAAGTGTCTCGGAGCTGGAACCTTCGATTTGATGAGGTCATCAAAGCGTTTGGATTTGTCCAAAACGTCGAAGAGTTCTGCGTCTATAAGAAGCAGAGTGGGAGCTCTATAGAATTCCTTGTGTTATATGTAGATGACATATTGCTGATGGGGAACAATAGAAAATTCTTAGAAAAAGTGAAGAAATATCTGAATGGACAATTTTCCATGAAGGACCTAGGTGAAGCTGCGTACATATTAGGGATTAAGATCTATAGAGACGGACTAATCGCCTATTGGCTTTGAGTCAAAGGACTTATATTGATAAGATATTGAAAAGGTTCCGTATGGATAACTCCAAGAGAGGTCTCTTGCCAGTTATAAAAGGTATCAAATTAAGTGTGACTCAATGTCCAGCAACATCAAAAGAGAAGGAGGAGATGTCATCAAAGCCCTATGCCTCAGCCATAGGTTCTATCATGCATGCTATGTTGTGTACCCTGCCAGATTTAGTGCTGGCAATTAGTATGACTAATCGCTACCAGAGTAATCCTGGAATGATCCATTGGAACGTAGTAAAGAATATCCTGAAATATTTAAGAAAAACGAAGGATCTCTTTCTCGTTTATGGAGGAGTTGATGAGGAGCTCACTGTAAAAGGTTACGTTGACGCTAGCCTCGGCTCTGACCTAGATGACTCGAAATCCCAGACGGGGTATGTGTTCATGTTGAACGGTGGCACAATTAGCTGGAGGAGCGGAAAACAGTCAGTTATCGCTCAATCTTCAATGGGGTCGGAGTATATTGCCGCTTGCGAAGCGTCAATCGAAGCGTTTTGGCTGAAGAAGTTCGTGATCGAGCTTGGTGTCTTTCCCAGCTGCACTGACCCCATGGGTATCTTCTGCGACAACACGAGTTCCATTGTTAACGCGAGGGAAACAAGAACTCACTCTACATCCAAGCACATTCTCCGAAAGTTCCATGTGAGGCGAGACTACGTCAGGGATGGTCATACTAGGATTTACAAAATAAATACGGATTTGAACGCAGCAGACCCGATGACTAAACCTCTTCCACATGGCAAGTTTGAAGAACACCGAGAGACTATTGGTGTTAGATACATACCTGATGTGAACTAGTGTAATTTGTACTCTACTTCAAGTGGGAGACTGTTGGATATGTGCCCTAGAGGCAAATTAATAAAGATATTTGTCACATATCCGTTTTGTTCATAATACGTTTTATACTATGCTAAAACTGTATTACTTGGAAACACTAATACACGTGTGGTATAAAACACAAGTCCCTAGTTTAACTCGGGTATACTAGCTCATTGGGCAATTGATTGATCAAGGTTTCCTGCGACACTTTAAGTCCATTGACAATAAGGTCATATCATTGGGAGAATGATGTGATGGACACACACCCACCTAAATCATTGTAATGTGATCGAGTCACATAGTTCAGCATTGCGATGAATTTGTAACATATGGCTTAGTCCTTAGACCGTAATGATCATACATAATTGTCATCTATAAGGAGACTTTGATTTGCATCTACCGCCTGATTAAAATATGCTGGCCATGACGATGTACTTTGGGTATTCTGAAATAGATGATTGATGAGTATGTTAATAGATCAGAGTGGGATTTTTCAGTCCAAGTGACGGACAGGTACTCTGGGCCCACTCGGTGATATTGCATCAATAGCTTGCAAGCAAGTGACTAGGTCACAGAATATGTAATAGGCACGGACGAGTAAACTTGTTTGTTGTGAACGAGATATGAACTCGGTATGTTGGATACAGACGATCAAACCTCGGACAAACAAAGTACCGCATCACAAAGGGATTATGTCGTATCGTTAACGGTTTCCAAAAGCGATTGAAGTTCATTCGATGGAAGCGCAGGGGTTGTCAAGGATTGTAACCAAGTCCAACTGACTAGTCATTGGTCAATGAGAATGTCTCGATCATGTCTGATGTTTCCCGGACCGTAGGGTGTTACACTTAAGGTGCAATCGATGCATTGGGATAAATTCGGGATCATCGGTGAAATAGGAGATATAACCGGAATAGTTCCGGGGGAGAACGGAAGTTGTTCCGAATATTTTGAAAGGTTCAAAGTAAAGTTTAATTGTATTTAATAATGTTTCATTATTTAATTATCTGAATTAAATATTAAAATATAATTAAATTAATTAAAAAAGTGGAAAATGCTTAATGGGCCATGTGGTCCCATTAGGGGAGGAGGGGGTTTCCCCCCTTGGCCGGCGCACCTCCCCCCCTTGGGGGTTTAGTCCCACCTCGGGGAGGGGAGGAGGATGGCACCCCCCTTGGCCTATATAAGGAGGGGTACACCCCCCTTTTCCAACACACAGAAATATCTCTCCCTCTCCTTCTCCTACCTAGAGAGTGGAATCCCCTTGTTTGGAGTCTGCACCTGGTTTAGGAATTCTCCACCATAAGCAGACTTCGCTCTGCCAGAGTCGGGATCCGAATCCATCTTTCTTCCGCTGCTCGCCTGGTTCGTGTCCCGGAGGTAACATCAATTGTACTGTACGGGTATAATCTCTTCGAGGCACTACACCTGTGGTGCTACTTCATCGCCGGAGGTCAACCGGGAGTCTCCATCTCCGGTGGTCTTCAACACGACAGGGAGGTCGTAGTTCCGAGTCTACGCCAGCCTCGTTCGCAAGAACATTTCCCTCTTTCGGTCTTCAAAGGTATGAAGTCCGATCCCCTCCGTTACTTTACATCGCCATAGCATAGATCTTGGGGGTAACGTAGGTATGAAAAAATTGTGTTTTCTGCCCCGTATCCCAATAGCTCGTACCTCGGGCAGCTGGAGCATGAAGGCAATGAGGGGGATGATTGGTCGATCGATGCAAAGTAGAAGAGGAAGAGGAGAAAGTTTTAACATGCGGGAGAATGAATAGTTTTGTGATGCGTGGTTGGCCACTAGTACCAATTCGATGCGGCAATGATCATGCAAGCAGCCCACATGCGAATGTTGAAGAGCATGGCGGCCGCTCTAGCGGCGGAGGAGTCGAAGGTGGTCAATGCCGAGGATCCGGCGATAAGTGAACGTGAAGGGCACATACAACAAATCGAAGAGGGGAGTTTTTTTTCTTGAAATGGTCGGACTGAAACTTTTGTGATCACCTTTGTGATCGGGTATATAAACACAATGAACATTCACCTCTTTTTATTGTGAGCGGACACTAACTTATTTATATTGCTATACATTTTTAATTGGGCTTTTTTTGTAGTGATCGAAGATGAGCGGTCTGAGGAGACCAATCCGTGAGAAATATTGTGTCCATTTTAAATATCGATGTTGAAGATGCACGAAATTTGGTGTTTTAGATGTTAGTATGTTTTTCTATGAATTTGAGTTTGTGAGGTTGAGCTCATGTGCACCCTTTGCTACAATAAAATCCAAATAATAACAAATTCAAAAGAAAAACTGTTTTTTAACAACAAATATTGATTTGCAATGTTTTTCACATGCCTCTTAATTTTTGTGATGGAATAACATTCGTGGAGGTGTAGGCTAAAAAAATAAAACTAATGCTCCGAAAAGACTGTTTTAGAAGTATTTTGGAGCATTTATTTTGTTGAGATCTGTCAGAATGCCATTTGATTTTACTTTAGCGAAGCATGCTAGACTACATACAAGGCTCTACAGCAATTGCGCTGGTGCTATGCCAGTATACCGCGATCGGAAAGAGTGATTCGGTGCCTAGGTGCATCTGCATCCGGGTAGACTAAAAAAATTAAATAAATATAAAAAAACACTCAAAAAATTCTAATTTTTTTTGTGGTGGAAGATGCTTATGTGTGAGATGTTTCTGTAAATTTTGAAGAAGTTCAGACTTCTGAAAAGCGTGCGGCAACAAAGACAAATTTACAGTTTTTTTAGAAGATACTGTTCATACACTATTTCGGGCTGAATTTGTTTTTTTTTGCTGCGCGATCTCCAGAAGTCCGATGAGAAGATACTGGTCATACACTATTTCGGGCTGAATTTTTTTTTTGCTGCGCGATCTTCAGAAGTTCTCCAGAAGTCCGAACTTCTTCAAAATTTGCAAAAACATCTCGCATATAAACATCTTTCACCACAATTTTTTTTAGAATTGTTTGAACTTTTTCCAAATGTTTTTTCGAGATATTTTTTGCGCAGGAATAGATGAGCCTAGGCTCATCTTTGAATTTCCCGATCCATGCCACAATATTGGACCAATAGCAATATTAAGCATTTTTTTAAACTTCGTTACATAAACTGAAACTGTCTCTTTCACATCCCTGGGACCAAGCAAATATTGTGAAACATAGAGAATGAATATCATCATGGATCATCTGTTTCATAGAAATTGATGAACATCATCTGTTTCATAGAAATGATAAGTGTACTTGAGAAGTGCATCATGGCACAGTAATCGCAATATTTGCTGACTCATTTTAAACAGAAGTCAAACACCAACATAATTCTACATCCAGAACAGCTGGGTACGACCAGTATCAATGTCTTGGCTCTAATAAGAATAAGATTACACTGCATACAAGCATGCAGTGCAAAATTTCCAAGGAAGGTATAACATAGCTCAGCGACCCCTGGCACGACCGCGCCCACGACCACGGCCACGCCCACGACCCATAGGTTTCCCTGCATTCAGATGAATGAGTGTTTACGGAATGGCACCAGTGAAAATATGTAAACTAAAAGACAAGAAGACATCTCTTAATTTACTAAAGCCCCTAGTGGCTGAAGGCTTGAGAATCGATTGAGGCCATTGAAATCGATTGAGTTGGGTACTCTGATTTTGGCCCGGTCGTAACGCGTCTCAGTGTGGTTACGGGCACGTCTCAGTGTGGGCCCGTAGAGCAGCCCAGAAAACCGACGTCCTCAGCTTTGGTCAAACAAGCTCCCCTCATCCCCGTCTTCCTCTCGCTCCCAAATCCCAATCCTATCTAGCGCTCCTGTATCGCCTCCGGCACCGCCTTCGATTCCGTCCGCCTTGCCACTAATCAATGTGAATACATGGATCACGTGCACTAGGCCGTGTGGTGGCGCCACCCCCTCCCCTGCCACCGGCAACAATCTCCCCGTAGATTCCGTCCCCTACCCCCGGTGCTCCCCTTTCCGTCGTCGAAATTCGCCTTTTCTCTTCTCCCCCTCTCCATCGTACGCACACGCGCTTCCCTTCTATTAACTTTATTAACTTGTTCGCTGCTCAGGCTATTGGATTCGTGGCGTTGCCGAGCGTGGTCGTCAGGAGAGGAGGGGCAGCGGCGACTATTCGCGGGATGAGCTTCAGCGGCGTCAGCTTCGTTGTGTTCGGTACGTATTATGTTATGATTGCGCCCGTCTTTCGTTTGATCTGGCGTCGATGCATCGGCTTTGATTAGTTGGGGTCGGGATGGAACGGAACCGTGGATGTGTTGCCATTGGGCCCTCCATCCATGCCATTGCTGCGTGCGGGCCACTATTGCAGGAACTCCTTCACCGGCGCAGTTCTATGCGGGCACAATGCCTCCTTTCCTACTTGGTCGACTATTTCGGCGGACATCAATCTAGGTGCATGTAACACCCCGGGTGTCACGCTACAGTAATCACCTTGTGCTAATGCCAGGTCACCTTGTTTAAACTTGTGATGATCACCTTGATCAAAGCTTGTTCAAATTCAAACCAAATAAAAATTCCAGATACAAGTGGAAATAAAACTTATTCCAAAAATATTGCAACCACTTTTGTAAAATGCCCAATATTCGGTGGACCATGTCCATGTGGGTATGGGAATTTATTAAGCTATAAAATAAATCAAACAATTCAAACATTAGCAAAACAATGGCATTTAATACCTTTTTAATAAAACAAAAATGAAAAATAATTTATAAAATGCCAAATCTTTATATGTCATCTACCCGCGAATCCCTCTCTCCGCCCTCGCGTTCGTCCTCTTGTTTGCTTTAGATGTGCCGTGCACCGTGGCCGAGCTGCTGCCGCCGTGGGACCTTGTCGGGCCGTCGATTCCGACCACCCCGACGCCAGCTGCTTGTCCCATTCGATACACGACGCAACCCTCGACCGGTTCCTGCCCTCCGCTGCTCCAAATGGTCGCCGGAGGCACGATTCCCCCACTCGCCGCCGTGCTCGGGTCCGGCCACCGCCGTGGCTGCGCGCTGCGTGCCCCTCCGTTGGCCTCGTGCCCCCTACCCCACGCAGCGCGAGCGCCCCGCACCTCGCCGCGGCCTCAGACCCGCTCCTTGTCGCGGCCTCCCTCGCCAGAGTGGCCTCGCTGCCATGCCCGTGGCCGCCGGCGTGAGCACACCAGTGGGCTAAGCCCCCCCCCCCCTCACTGATCGGTGGGCCATGGCTAATTAGTTTAGCCTAACCCCCCTGTTAAGACTAAAACCCCCCCTGGTGTCAATGACAGTGGCCCCCTGGCCCTTTTAAATAAACAAAACTGTTTAGTTAACTCACAGTGCATGACACCTAGGCCCCAGCTGTAAGTCATTAAAAATAAATAGAATTATAAAGTGAGTCACTTACATGTGGGCCTTGGCTCTATTTAGTTCTAATAAAATGAATTATTATCACTAAGAGGCTGACATGTGGGACCCCATGTCAGGTTTGACCAGTCAACCCTGTTGTGGATAATGTTACTGTTTTAATAATAAAATAATTCCAGAAAATCTTTTAAAATGATTTAAATTTGAAAATCATTATCTTTTAATCCGTAACTCGGATCGAAAAAGTTTATACATGAAAATTGATCAGAAAAATATAACGAATACAGATACGCTATCCGTATACCAACCACACCCATCTAACGCACCGAACATCGAACCGTCCCCCTCCGGACCGTCTGTGCGATGATTAGTCCGGTACTGTTAAAGTATCCGGATGAATTTATTTTGAACACGAAAGTTGTTCAGAATGGATCAACTAACACGGATGCACCCTACGTATGTTTGTCGGATGTCCATGGCACCTCCGGCATGATCCCTTTCCCCCTCCGGACACCCTGTCCGATAATCACCCGGAGCTGGTATTTCATCCCCGGATGAATTCCCGCTCCGAGCAACGTGCATTGCACTGCGTTAGAACACCGTTAACATTGCATCTGTCATGTCATGCATCTGTTTGTATATGATTGCTTTATATTTACTGTTTCTCCCCCCTTTAATCTCCGATAGACCCTGTTGCTACCGCCGACTACACCGCTGTTGGGTATGACTACTTCGTCGACGACCCTACCCCTACCGTCGAGCTTCCAGGCAAGCAGAGCCATTTTCCTTCCCCAGATATCACCTATCTTTCCGTACTTTTCTTGCACTAGGCATTGTTACTGCTGCTGTTACGACTACAATCCTATTCAATTGCATAGCCTGTTTTTGTCGCCCTTGATGTACCTCCTTTATCCTATGCTGCCTATTATAATTATGCATTATTCAGCAGTGAGCCCTGCGCATTGTCAGCTAGGATTAGATAGCGGGCCGTGACCACTCAGGGAAGTGAACGCGGATACGTATATATATACAACTGCACAGGTACGGTACAATGCAGACACCGCCTAAGGCCCCCTAGCTCGGCTCTGCCGAGCCTCATCAAGTGGAGCTACCGAGGAGTAATCCTCGTACTCCACTCGTTGCTGACTCTGTATAGCCGCTCTAGGGACCTGAGCCCCGGTTATCCTTAAGGTAAGAAGTCGGGCGACCCAACAGTTCCCGCGAGCGGTATATTGTCGGGAACGACAGGGAGGGTACGACCGACGTTACTGGCGTGCTTGGCCCCTGCTCGTATCTCGCGAGAGTTACCAAAACCACGAAAGTCGAGATCTACCAAGAGCACACGCGAGATAAGGTAAGGAGACGGTTCACCTTGTTGGTAACCGCAGAGACTTGGTGGGACGACAGGGCAGGCACCGATGTACTGGTGGTCCTGACTGCTGTCGTTGTCCGCGGGTCAGTTAAGTCGAGGCAACGTTAACGGTTGTCACACAGGTTAATTAAAATGCTAAATGGTTCGGCGGATGACTTGAGAGGCCGCAAAGGCCTGTACACACTACCTTCACGTGGGATAAGGAGTTATGGGCTCCCCTGCGTCGTAGTTTGTCCGAAAGCTCTTCAGACGTCGTACCGTGCAGGAGCGTGCAAGGGTGAGGGACGTAGACCCCTTGGCGCATAGGATATAGTCCGGCGGATGGCCTCTCTGCTGAGCCTAGGATGGGCTGCGATGTGTTAGATAGCCTCGATGGGGCATTCCCTAACAAGGTGTACGCCACCCTAGAGATCCGAGCGTGCAGGCTGAACAATAATGCACCCCTACAAGGAGTTTAATCTATTCGAATAGCCGTGTCCACGGTAACAGGACGCTTTATGCTGAAGCTGGATCTTACCACTACAAACTATTACTATTAAACTGTATGGTTCCGGGTTTTCTTCCTCGCAGGGGAGTCGAGGAGGGGAACTCGGAGGCATTATTATTATTAATCATTACAACTTATATTATACAATACTGCAGCAACTTCTGCTTCATTGTTACCTTATTGCTTTATATAAACTGTTGGCTGTTCTCTTCTTGTGCTGCAAGACTCGTCAGAAGATGCTGGTCTTCGTTAGGCCTAGCTTCTTACCCTTATTCCGATTTCTACCTTGCAGTCCACTATATACAGCCTCCCCTTTCCATTTGATACAAATGCATAAATGCTTAGTAGCGGACGTAAGACTCGCGGGTATGCTAGATACTTACCTTTTCTTTATTTCCCCCCTTTAAGTTTTTCTTGATCGGCCGCTGCAGTCGACATTGGAGCGTTGGAGTCCAGGAGCTGTTGTGTTCGAGTCCTCGTGGCCCCTGGCTTGTATTAAACAGTCTGTATTATTTTATTTGTAGAGTTGTGTTGTGATATCTTACCGTGAGTCCCTGATCTCGATCGTGTACCTTGCGTGTATGATTACTGTACACGGTCTGATTTTGGGGGCGTCACAGTGCAGTTTCCTGAGCTATTGAATTTGGTGTTCCTTATGTCGTGATGGACTATTGTGGTGGTGCTCTGTTGTTACAGTTGTGGTTTGGTCGGAGCCCTACCTTGATTTTTTTGCAAAGAAAAATGATCTATACTATACATGATCCGATCAACTCTGTTTAGCTTTTTGTGATTTGCCACACGGGAAGAAAGGGGAAAGGAAGAAGAAAGGGGCAGACTGGGCTTAGTGGAGTGTGTAATTTGGAGAACAAGTAACTTGTTCCTGGTTGCCTGTGAACTGGGCGTGAGCCCATACTACCTAGACCAATTCCTTCATGGAGCCTGGAGTAGAGATTCAGCCGGTGATCGATTGTACTAATTTTTTTGGTGAATCGACAGACCTTGTCGATCACTCAACGAGCTGCGGCAGCAATGGAACGCTAGCGTGAGTCATGCGGTATTACGAGCATTGCTCTGGCTACTAGGCTCCGGGGCACCACCAAGCAGGAGTGGCGTTGATGGATAGGAAACTACAATTTTCTGAATTTCTTCATTGGAGTACAAGTGCCATTTTGAAATTATGATTTTGATTTTTAGAAATACAGTCTTTTAAAACAATGCTTTAGTGTTCACACCACCTAAATAAACCATCCTTCGCCACTTTGTGTTGATGGCTGTGAGGTTTCGTCTTCGGAGTTGGAGCATTGGGTGGTCTATTTTGTGATATGCTGTAGTTTCGGTGTGTTGTGGATCTCACGTTGCCAGTAGGTTAGGGTCTTCACTCTTTGTTGGACTCCACTATTCGGGGTAGGTTGAGTTTGGTTGTGTGGGCTATTATTTGTTAGCGGTTAGGTTCATTGGTTCTATTCCTGGCATCTAGATAGCCGATGCTTCGCGTGTTGCTGATGGTGTATGGCACGACGCGATTGCAGGCGTTTAGGTTCTGTTCTTTTTTTACTTGCTTTTCTTGGTTTGTGCTCTTGTGTGTAGGTGTGTGGGTCTGCCTATTTAAACTTATGTGCTTGTGGTCTGCTTATTGTAGCGTCCGCCTGAGGTGATCCTCATGCGATTCATGATCACTGAATGCAAGTATCTTAAGCACTTCTTCCCAAATTTTAATTCATGTGTTTGTCGGGTTCAGATTCCCCTCGCTTTAAGTGTTCTTTCTTCCAGCACATAATTGAAAACTTTGTGTGTATTATGTAAACTTTCATAAACATCTTCCCAAAGTCCCATGCCATCTGCATGTTTAATATGTAAATCAGGTTTGCCTATTTTGCACTATGTTTGTCAGGATAAGGATTTCATTGTTATCTTACCAATTAAAATACCAAAAACGTCACTTGGAAACAAATGCTAATTTCTCATGTAGACTGGACCAACATTTCTTGAATAATCTGAGTTTTGTACGAGGCATATGAAAGCATCGATTAGATAATTGAGGATTGTCAAGCTATATTCCTTACATGATTGAAGAAATAGATTGAGATAGTTGGTCATTTTTGTGCTTGGTTGCGATTTCAAGAGGGGAAAGCTAAAATCCTGGAAATAAGAGATTGAAATTCTTGTGCTTTTGCTGACAGCCACTCTAGAGTAAGTGATGATGTGACCATGCACTAATTCATATAATGCTAGATTCTACACATGTACCTAAGTTATCATTTTGTGTGATCATGTTTTGTTTCAGTATACCGCAACGCATACTCCTCTAAGAATTGGTGATTTGGTTGCTTATGTTCAATCAAACAATATGGATCCTGAATCTATATGTTGAATTCAAGCTTGTTTGAACTACAAGATTGAGATGAGGTAGCATTGATCTCTATATTATGTTTTTGCACATAGTGAATTACTGTTTTTATTGGTTGCCCTTTTCTGCAATTTATGTGTGATTCCCACAGTTTCTTCTATGACTAATGGCAATAATTCAAGGATGAGGAAGTACATGTATACTAATTTTACCATCACAATGAAATAGATTCAAATGAGACCATTGTTTGTCTCACTCTTCTATACATTGTTCATGTCACTCTCCTATACATGTGTTGTACCCGAATTTGAGAATCAGAATAAGTCAATACATGCTGAATGTTTCTGAAGGAACTTTAGACCAGGATTTTTTTAAATGTTTCCATCATCCTGCTTGTAGAAAACTTGACCATGCCAAATAACTTTTATGAAAGGTGTTAGAAGTATTTACCAACATTTGTGATGTTAACATAATCAATTGTTAAATGATGTTGTAAAAAATATAGAGTTCCCAAATTAAAGTGTTTCTTTGCGGAAATGCTAACGTTTGCACATATTTTGACATAGATTTAAATAGCGTGCTAAGACTTTTAGCAGCAGACCTTTTCTAAACGGTATAGCGATGGTATAGCGCAATATTTATGATATTTGTTCATGCATTTGAAGCTAAGCCGCTTAGAGTTGAACCTCTTCTAAACACTATAGCGAAGTTCAAGTGGAGTCTTAGAATGATGATTTTGAGACGGGGGATGGGGTAAGCAAGTAAGTTCACATGGAGTTTTAGCAATTGTTGTGATGGTTTGAAAGCCGTGAGTTCAGAAAGAGTCCATTCATAGCCTTGAACCACATGAAATTTAGAACGTGTGTCACATGTGAGTTCGTTAAAGACAAGCATGGGTGTATGAAGTGTGGCAAACTAATTTTGTGATGTTACTTGACTCTTTGAGTTTGAGATCTAATTACTAATGAGTAGGTGAAATACTAAAAACGAAATGACCCATTTTGCAGGTTTGTCGAACTTTGAGTATACGAGTTCAATGTCAAAGCAAGCATTAATGTTGATTTGAAGAAATGTTAGCCTGGAAAAAAAAATGAAGTGTCGCATGCATCCGTTGCAGCTGTGGGTTATTGGTAGACATCACCCAAGAAGTGTTTATGAGATGGGCGGTTCACTCTTAGAGGTTGCCATATTTCATAGTAACTGAAGCAAGGAATGACACCAATGTTTGTGTCAAGCAAATTTTCATGTGATTTTTGTTGATTGTTTTTCCTTTGAGATAACTATGTTGTCTTTAAATACATGTGGTGGTTCAAGGTTTAGATTGTAGGCCCCTATAAAATCCTCACTATGATGTTGTAAATTTCCTAATTGGTATTTCTACAATACTGGTTATATGTAATTTTATGAAAGATTATTGATATTATATAAAAATAAAAGAAGAGTGGACACTCGATGAGCAAGGAAATATTAGGATTCTATGGTCTAATATTGAGCATGGAAATAATGAAAACAAACAAGTTTGTACTCAAGCATGTGCATTTCCGAGTGAACATTAGGCCATTTTACATGTTTACTTATTATTCATTGTAAAACAAGAAATACCCATCATCAAAAGGATAGATGCTGCAAAATATTTCTTTGAACAATTTGCTTTTTTATTTATTCTACATAAACTTCTAAAAAGTAAAGTATGTTATTGAATTGATGGACACTCAATGCCAATATTCAAACGGCGCAGCAAAGCGCGCCTTTTCCTTCTAGTTAATATCAAACCTGCAGTAGGCTTCTTAGGCTTCACCCTTGGAATTTCTTCAACCAGCAATGTCTCCAGGTTTAAGCTGTCAGGAAGGATGCAATAACGAATGTTGTTTCCCCTCACACTAAGGTGATCAAGGGTAACGTGATTCTTCCCTTTCAGTATGAGCTTCACAGTCTTCAGATGAGTATTCATGCTGATGTCGACACCTCAAAATAGGAATAAATTCAGGACACATGGTATACACTACTAATGAATAACTTCAGTATGATTACAGGTCATAAGAGAAATGGATGAGAAAGACTGACAGACAGATTAACTAAAGTTTGTAACTAAATATTTCCTACAACCAGAATACACCAATTTTACTAAAACAACACAGATCATGCCATTTTAGAACACTATATCAGCAAAACTTCTATATGTTCACATTAGATACTCCACTTCATAGTTGAAAAGTCGAAAACAATATTTCCTACAACCTTCCTGAAAAAAATGCATATTACAATTGCTAAAGCATGTGGCTTAGATCCAGTACAAATTTTGAGTGATTGTGTTGTGTAGATATCGCAGGTAGGAAACAACAAAAAATACTAATGAAGTGAGATCCGATAAATGGGATATGTAAATTATTTGAGGACATTCTTACAATAAATAACCAGTATGGCTATTTCAGCCTGTGGATATTATTCAAAAAGGAAGATCAACTCTACTTATCTGAAGTCGTTGCAACTTCATAACATAGTAAATTGTTTATTACCATATGAAAAGGCACACATAATTACATTTGCAGAATGCAATACAATTCTAGCTTAACAGCTTAGCAAACACAATTAATAAAATATATAAATGATTTAACATGCTCTCGATCACCAAATTTATGATGTCTATTAGACAGGCATATACAGGAACTAAGAAACCTTAAGATGCATCACTCTCAACTTCAAGAGCATATGTAACTTTAATTGGACATGGAAAACAGTACTAAACAATCAAACATAGAAACATCTGCAAAACCAAGCATGTCGCGACACAAAGGGAAGTACAACTAGTACAGGCTGAGTTTATTTAGCATGCTATATTACTTTATATCAAGTGACAGACAGAGTAATTCTATAGAGTGAATGTCAAATACACACTATTAAAGCTTACTTAGCAAGGCATAGAAAACTGCCCACATAAAGTTTTCCAACAAAACCTAATATATTCCACCAGGGATGCAACACATGTAAAAGGAATTCAGTAAGTAGATACATTTTAGATTTCACTTGATACTTTCTTTCCCATTTACATTTCTACATCCAGTAACCTAATCATCTGGTTATTATCCAATCTATGTTAGGTTTACCACGACATAAGCAACATTACCTACTGAAATCAGGATACTGCAACAAATTAATCATACAGTTCCCATCAGAATTTCCTATTTCTACAAGTACTAACCTAAGTAAGAAAACCACGAATAGATACAAAATTAAGAGAAACACATAAAATGCTTAACCAAAAGACCAGCCAGCTACAGTATACGATTAAAGGGAAGGCTCAAGTACACGCTAGTTGTGAACATTGCAGCAAGTCAATGACAGCGTTGAAGACCAACAAACAGACCTGACATGTTTCGAATGACAAACACACAACCCATGCAACAACAACAACAACAACAACAACAACAACAACAACAATAACAACAATAACAACAAAGGATGTCAGTCCCAAACAAGATGGGGTAGGCAGCAGGCTAGAGTTGGAACACATAAGCCATGCAAAAATAATTAAATAAAGTAGCCTCTACAAAATCCATAACAAACCAGCGTTGGCGCCGTCAGCAAATGCATTGAACCAAACAAGTGAACAACCCTAGTTCTCTCGTAAAGATCGCAAGCGCATCGTACCGATGATGGTGCCATGGACCGTGGTGCCATGGACCGTGGTGCCATTCTTCAGCTCGATGGTGACCGTCTCGTTGTTCAGCTTCATCAAGAATCTGCAGGCGATCCAATTTGGGAGAAAATTGCACCGGACGGATCAGTAAATTCCAGGGAAATACAAAAGGAAACGGAGAAGAAAGGTCGAACATGGAGCACTGGTTACCTGACGAGCTTCATTGCGAAGGCGAACAGGCTAGGTTTTTTTCTCTTTTTTTTTGAGGGAAGCGGTAAAGCTAGTCCAAAGCTAGGGTTCTTGCAGGGAGCTGGAGGTTTTTGCACCTAACACCATTTGTTGGGGCTGTTTTTGCGCAAAACCACAACTCTTGTTCTTTTTTGC
Organism: Bromus sterilis; assembly: GCA_950022295.1. Taxonomy (NCBI): domain Eukaryota; kingdom Viridiplantae; phylum Streptophyta; class Magnoliopsida; order Poales; family Poaceae; genus Bromus; species Bromus sterilis. The sequence continues at coordinate 150,266,580 of OX465599.1, read as the reverse complement.
AGGGAACACCACTATTTGAGGTAATTACTTGCACAAAACACATAAAATGTTATTAGTGTGTTTAACCCTAAATTAACAAGTTGGGCCCACCCATTAGGAAGTAATGGGCAGGGACAGTAGCTATCTGCCAACACTAGTGTGGTTAATCTTTTCAAATATGCTTGACATTTTGTTGAGCCTTATGTATATAGTCTTACGCTTCCAAATTCTATATATTGTATGGTTCAAACATATGTATCATTGTATGGTATGTTTCCATTGCACAGTTTGATTGTTTTTCAAATCATACATTATGAAATGGAAACAGATAATAATTGTTGGAAGTAGCCCATAAAATTTGAATAAACAAAATTCAATACATCATGGTCAATTCAATTGATTTTTACAGAAATTCGGAAAATAAATGCCATTTTTAAAAAAATTGAAAAGTATGTGCCTCTCGTTGTACTATGTACCGACAACACCGTTGTCGTTGCTCTAGTAACCGATGGCAGTACAAACGCGTGCGTGGCAACGGGAAGCTGCGCTGTCGGTGTACTGCGCGACGACAGTTGGGTGAGATTTTTCAGCTATGTATCAGATCTATTTATTAGCTACGTATGAAACATTTATGTATCCAATTTATTTATGTACGAGACTGATATTATTAGTTATATGTGAGACTTTTGAGCATATGTGATTTATGTTAATTGTGCATGAATTTAAAGATGGCATGTAAAAAGGAATAGCGAATCACAAAAAATAAAAAATAAAAAGTAGCCGTTGGTGGACGGTCGAACGACAGCAGCCTGCATGCAAAGTCGGCGGCCCGTGGACGTAACGGCCTGTCGGCGCACGGTCAAGCGACATGCACATACTTTCCTAATTTATTTTGGATTGCTATATATTTTCCGAATTTCCAAAAAAAAATACATAAAATAAAAAAATCAATTCAATTTAGCATGGTTGGCTACAACTTCGCATGGAACAAGCAACCGCCTTTGCATCGCCCGGCAAATTGGGTGGTAGTGGCGTTCAGATGGGTAGGACCAGGTTGCTAATTTGAGGTTAAACATGCTAATAACATTTTATGTGTTTCTCGCAAGTGATTACCCCGAATAGTGGTGTTTTCTGCAAAAAAATTCAACAGTTGTGGTTTTGCGCAAAAGAAGCCCCAACAAGTGGTGCTATGTGCTAAAACCTCCAGGGAGCTGCCACGAGCTGCTTCTCTTCTCAGCGGCGAAGGTGACATAAAAATAACCCGATCTGTGCGAGAGACTTTGACTTGGGCCTAACTGGGCTGTAGCTATCGGATTCACTGCGCTCTAAGGCCTAATTAGAAGTTTGTATTTTAAATTTTTGTTTGAACATAAGGGGCGCGTTTGGTTGTCATCTCTCAAGTTGTATGCATTGCATAGGTAGAAATCAATATCTGCCCCTAGTTTGGTTGCCCGCATCGAGATTTCCTGCACGGGGAACTAATATTGACGCGTTGTTTGGTTGACTGGGTTGCACTAGGCACATAAATTAGAGGTTGTTTGGTTGCAAACTGCATAAGTTGTTGTCATCACTTCTCACTAGTTGTGACATTACCACATGCGAGCTCAAAGAGTTTCAGCCATAGGTAAAAAAAGCACAGTTCACCCTAGCTACTAACAAATGTAACAATCAAATGCCGAACAAATGTTACAATCAAAGGGGAAAGTTCATTGATGCCGAACAAGTCCATCGTCGGCCTCTTCTTATTCTGCTGCTGATGCTCTTCTTTCTTCTTCTTCTTTAGATCCTTGTCTAACCTTTGTTAGCCCACATTTTATGTGTCCACTCCATCCTTTTGTTCTTCCAGCCTTCGTTGTCATATGCCTCGACACCATGGGCGGTGCTGATAACATTGTCAGGCTCAACTTCCTCCTCTTCAGGCACGTGTTCGTCACAACCCCATTGCAAGATCTAGTTATGCAGAATACAACAAGAAAGAACAAGCTCAACCTAGGTGGGGTAAGGATGGAATGGTTTTGATCCAGGATCTTAAACCTATTCTTTGGAGCTCCAAATGCCCTTGCAATGGTAACTGTCAGACTGGAGTGTCTGAGATTAAACAGTTCTTGTGCAATTCTAGGAAAGTTCATATTGGAGTACTCGCTCAGATGGTACCTGGTTTTCCTGAAGGGTGGAAGAACACCTGGACGACAAGCATAGCCAGCATATCCTCGGTAGAACTTTCCATCGGGGATATTGATGCCATCAGGACGGCTCATGGTATTAGTTAGAATGTTAGCATCATGTGTTGATCCTTCCCAGCCAGCACATATGTGAACTTCAAATCAAAGTCAATAGCAGCAAGCACATTCTGTCTTGTGTAGTGCTTTCTACCCATGTATGATGCAGCTTGTGCCTTCGGCACTCTTGCAGTGACATGAGTACCATTCATTGCCCCAATGCAATCCTGAAATGTCATTACAAGATGGTGTTATGGCTATATAAGAACAATACAAGCATATAAGGCATGAACCACATATTGTCAATGCTCACCTTGAAGTATGGATACCATCTCTGGCTACCACGAATCTTGCTAGGAGTGTGGCCGGTTGGTGGCTTGAGTATCTCTCTTCTGGGATCCCCAATAGCATACAACACTTGGTTGAAGTACTTGGAAATTGTCTCCGTTGATCTTCTGGACGTGTTGTGCATAACCTTGAACCTCTGGTTATGACCAACAACATGGAGGAACATGGCCACTTTCTCATCCACACTGGTGTGGATGCTATCTTCTAGGAGCCCCTTGGTCCTCAAGGTCTGGAAAAACTTGTTGAAAGGTGCTCTACTCATTCGACGCATCCACAAAGCCTTGGTGTCGGTGTAGTTGTAGATGTAATCCAGATTGGCTATCCTCTCCGTATCCCGATGGATAATTGGAGAATATCTGATGACACGTTGTTGAAGACGATGAGTAGCTATCCCTCTCGATCGACATGAGCCATGCCTGAATAACAACTATCAATGTTGCTGCCTGAACTATCATCTGGATCCGTGCTTCCATAGCCTAGTCTACATCGAGGGTGAGTTCAGCAATGGGAAAATTAATTGAGTCTACCTTGCCTAACAACCTACCTAACAAAGGGGGAAGGGCATCCATGGTACTTACCGAGTTCAGAGAGGACGATGAAGGGGGACATGGCTGAATAAAGGAGGGGAAAATGGTGGCCAAGAGGAAGGGGAGAACCACATGATGCCACAGTCCGCCGCCTACACTGTCCCCACTTGCGCAGATCTGACTCATCGTTGCCGCTGGAGCTAAGAACTAAGGTGGTCTTTGTCCTAGAGCTAGCGATGATCGAGTAAATTGGGAGGTGAGGCTAGATTCCGTGATGATGAGGATCGGCCTCGGCAAATCCCATGGTAAGGTACCCTGGGTTTAGATCGTAGAGAGAAGGTGCAGGTTGGGGATTTACCCAGGTTCAGGGCCCTCGATTGGTGAAACCCTTACTTCCTACTCTTTTGTATTATGATGGAGGCGATTACAGTGGCGGTCGAGAAGAGATCGCTCGGGACCAGAGATGTTGCTATGAGATTGGATGCCCTAGATGTCCCCTCGCCCATCCTTTATATACTAGGTTGGGTCGCCAGGAGACCGTCTAGGTTTACAGAAGCAGTTTCCTAATCTATCTTCAGTCCTGGACGCCAAGTCATGGTTTCCGTAACTCCAAGGACTCCTACGTTAAGGCTTCGGGTGGGCCAGTCGCGGGCCGGTCGAAGCTTCCAGCGAACCTCCTGTCTTGAGACACACCAGATACCCTCATCCATACGAGTTGTGGGGACACTCCCTCGTTAGTAGCCCCCGAGTGTTTGGGGGACTCGAAGAGTCGCGCAGGGACTCAAGCCTGTGATCAACTATAGTTGTACGTGTCGCTTTGTTGCGAGTTGTCGACTATTCTCATGAGAGCTAGATTTTTCGAGGGATGCTAACCTGAAAGGGCCCAAGGCACTCGACTGGTCGAGTCTTGGTGAATTGCGCTAGCGGAAAATACCTCAATAGCCCAATCAAGTTTGCGTCCCTTGACACGAACTTGGATACAATTGGTGTCAAGCAAAGTCCATGCCGCTGCAGGGCTTATAGGGTTGATGCCGCCAGTCTCACCAAATATGACCCTAATGCATCCGTTAGTGGTTTAAATTTCATCATGCATTGCGCATGGAACCGTCGGGAGTGAAGTCGCGCTGTGGCAAGTCCCGGCCCGGCCGTCTGTGCAGCGGGGACTTATCTACGCGTGAGCTTGCGCGGCATCTGGGGTGCAGTGTATTGATACGCGAGAGATGATAATTCCTTCTCGCCCTTCGTTGGTTACCCCAAGTGGAAGGTGAGATGCAGCGTAGCGGAAAGTTTCCCTTGGTGAAGATACCAAGGTTGAGAGTATCGACCAGTAGGACTTCGGAGATGATAAGTAGGTGTCAGAGGCACAACTGACGTGGACCTGCACGCAGACAAAAATAACTTTGCTCCCAACGAAGTTCAGATAGGTTGTCAATCTCTCCGGTCTTGTTGTTTACAAAGTATCAAACACATGGGATAATGATAATGATGATTGCAACTGAAAGTAAAAGCGAGAAAGTAAATAAGCGTGTAAACAGTGATGAGAATATGGACCGGGGTCCCGTGATGTTCACTTGTGATGTCTCTCTCCGAAAATACGATACAACTGCTATGCGAGGTGAACAAATTACAGATGGGAAATTGACATGATTATAAACGCACCGCAATGCTAACTATGCTACAAAGAAAGGAAGAGGCTCAAAAGCGTGGGAAGTACGCCATAATAAGTAGACCGAAATCCAACTGCATCTACTACTAATCATCCACCTTGAGATACGCTGGTATTAAGTTGCGACCCCACCCAGAGTGTAAACCCAAAGCAACAGACAACTGCATTAAAAAGCACTTTGCGTAAAGTAAACAATCCTTGCAACCGCGGTTACAAAGTTCTTATATGGTCAAAGCAATCCTTGAAACATCACATCCCCTAGACTCATGTTTCTATCACTCAAGCATGTCATCGGGGGGCATGAACCCACAATCGAGCATAACTTTCCCTCTTGGAGTTACTATCTACTACTTGGCCAAAGCAATAAACATCAACGGAGAACATGCAAGAATTACTTAAGAACAACAATATAAAAGATAAGAACCAAATATATTACTCTATCACAATGTGAACATAATCTCATAATCCATCAGATCCCACCAAACTCAGCATAGTAATAGCAGAAAGATTACATATGTGCCTCGATCATGTAGGACAACTCACGAGGTCTAAACCATGAAGAACAAAGAGGGGAGGAGAACATCACAAAGCTACTGATCACGGACCCATGGTCCAAAGGAAACTACTCACGGCACATCCGGGAAGCGTCCATGGTGAAGAGGAAGCTCTCGGAGGTCGATCCTCCCTCCGGCAGGGTGCCGGCAAGAGGTCTGCTGGCGCTCCCGATCTTGGAAGCACGGTGGCGGCATAACAGAGGCGAGATCTTGGAAAAGGGTTCTCTCCTCGGAAGTTTCACATCACGGGAAATATATAGGCGAAGGGGGGCCACCAGGGGTCCAGGCGCCCCCTGGCGCGGCCAAGCCCTAGGCCGCGCCAGGTGGCCGCCTAGGGCCCTAGTGGGTCCCACCTGGTCCCCCTTCGGGACTCCGGAAGGTTCCTTCACGCTGATTTTTTATCTGATTTTCCCGAATTTTTGGAGAACCTTTAATATGGGGGAAAACTGAAATAGAAAAACAGCAGAAAACAAAAACTGGCACTGGGGTGCACTGAGTTAGTAGGTTAGTCCAAATATGATCAAAAGTGTATGAAAGTGTATCTAGATCATAGCAATATCACACAAAACATGTATGGAGCAAGCAGAAATCATAGATACATTTGGGACGTATCAACATCCCCAAGCTTAGTTCATGCTCGTCCTCGAGTAGGTAAATGATAACAAGCATAATTTCTGTGGTGGCATGCTAGCAACCATATAAGAACTTTGAAAAGTAAAGCAATCAAGGTATGTGATTCAATTCAAGTCATAACATGCAAGAGTCTATATTAGCATTGAAACAAGTAACAAAAGAACATTAGGTGCAAGAGCTCTCGCTGTCCGTGACTCAAATGTCTCCAAATGGTGATTCCGTGCAAGAAGAGGGATAGGGAATACGAGAAAAAAGTATTTTTGTTGAGAACTCAATCTACTAAAGTTTCAAACTTGGTCTTCTTTGGAATCTTATCTTGACTCGTCCCCAGACCACTAGCCAGGTACAAGTCAATTTGATCCTGTGACGCCCCCAAAATCAATCCGTGTACGGTAATCATACACGCAAGGTACATGGCTGAGATTAGGGTGCCACGGTGAGAATATCACAGCACAACACTAAACACAAAAGGATAAACCAATATGTTACAAGATAAGGGGTCACACGGACCCGAATACATCAGTTATACAAGCCATAATTTCTGAGTACAGACATAGTTAGTCAAGTTTTGCCTTAAGAAGGCTAGCACAAATAACATCAGCGATACAGATCGAAAAGGCAAGGCCTCCTTCCTGGGAGCCTCCGAAACTACTCCTGGTCCTGGTCAGCGGGGATCTCGACGTAGTAGTAGTCGCCTCCGGGGTACTCCTGCTCCTGGGCTCCAACGTCGACTGCAGCGGCCGATCAGGCAAAACATAAAGGGGGAAATAAAGCAAAGGTGAGTATCTAGTATACCCGCGAGTCTTACGTCCGCTACTAAGCATTATGCATTGTATCAAATGGAAAGGGGAGGCTGTATATAGTGGACTGCAAGATAGAAATCAGAATAAGGATAAGAAGCTAGGCCTATCGAAGACTAGCATCTTCTAACGAGTCTTGCAGCACAAGATGAGAATAGCCAACAGTTTATATAAAGCATAAAGTAGCAATGAAGCAGAAGTTGCTGCAACATTGTATAATAGTAAGTTGTAATGATTAATAATAATGATGCCTCCAAGTTCCCCTCCTCGACTACCCTGCGAGGAAGAAAACCCGGAACCATACAGTTTAATAGTAGTAGTTTGTAGTGGTAAGATCCAGCTTCAGCATAAAGCGTCCTGTTACCGTGGACATGGCTATTCGAATAGATTAAACTCCCTGTAGGGGTGCACTACTGTTCAGCCTACACGCTCGGATCTCCAGGGTGGCGGGAACCTTGTTAGGGAATGCTCCACCAAGGCTATCCGACACATCGCAGCCAATCCTAGGCTCAGCAGAGAGGCCATCCGCCAGACTATATCCTATGCGCCAAGGGGTCTAGGTCCCTCACCCTTGCACGCTCCGGCACGGTACGAGACTGGCCGGTGAAGCAAAAGCAAATCCAAAACACACCTGCTGCAGCAAAGAAGACAAGACCGCTTCCCGGCTATCAGCCCGTGGTACTGCTGACGTCTGAAGAGCTTTCGGGCAAACTACGACACAGGGGAGCCCATAACTCCTTATCCCACGTGAAGGTAGTGCGTACAGGCCTTTGCGGCCTCGCAAGTCATCCGCCAAAAAATTTAGCATTTTAATATTATCTCGCAGACAACCGTTATCGCTGTCTGACTAACAACACAACGGACAACGAACAGCAACAAGGCCCACCAGTAACGTCGGGGCCTCCCCTGTCGTCCCGTCAAAGCGCGCGGTTACCAACAAGGTGAACCGTATCCTTATCTTGTCTCGCGTGTGCCCTTGGTAGAGCTCGACTTTTCGTGGTTTGGTAACTCTCGCGAGATACGAGCAGGGGCCAAGCATACCAGTAACGTCGGTCGTACCCTCCCTGTCGCTCCCGACAATATACCGCTCGCAGGCACCGTTGAGTTGCCCGGCTCTTACCTTTAAGGACACCAGTTGATTCGAGTGCCTACCATTAAGTGAAACCAGGAGGAATCACCCTCAGTGGCACACTTACAGGGGTTCGACAGAGACATCAGCGGAATGAACTAAAGAGGAATATTCTCGTATCACCCCGGTGGTGCCGAGACACCAGCGGAATGAACTAAAGAGGAATACCCTCGTATCATCCTAGTGATGCTACGCTACTAAGCCGACGAGAGTGAAATACGAGTTCGTCAACTCGTAAGTCAAAGCCGAAGCGACTAGGCAGAGTCTCACCGTTGTATGTTCCCTAGGGCGTCTGCATTGATCCGTACCTGTTGAAGTTGTATATATTTTGTATCCGCATCACTCCCCTGAGTGGCCACGGCCCGCTATCTAATCCTAGCTAACAATGCGCAGGGCTCACTGCGGAATATAATATATAGATATAGCAGGCAGCATAGGAAAAGGAAGGTACATCAAGGGGCGACAAAATCAGGCTATGCAAGTGAATAGGATTGTAATTGTATCAGCAGCAGTAACAATGCCTAGTGCAAGAAAGTACGGAAAGGTAGGCGATATCTGGGGAAGATAATGACTCTGCTTGCCTGGTAGCTCGACGGTAGGGGTAGGGTCGTCGACGAAGTAGTCGTACCCGGCAGCGGTGTAGTCGGAGGTAGCAACGGGGTCTACCGGAGAATAAAGGGGGGGGGGGAAGAAACAGTAAATACAAAGCAATCATAGCAAACAGATGAATAACATGACGTATGCAATGTTAACGGTGTTCTAACGCAGTGCAATGCACGTTGCACGGAGCGGGAATCCATCAAGGGATGACTGCCAGCTCCGGGTGATTACCGGACAGGGTGTCCGGAGGGCGAAGGGTTCATGCCGGAGGTGTCGTGGACATCCGACAAACGTGTGGTTGGTGTAACTGTGCTAGTTGAAACAATCCGAACAACTTTCGTGTTCAGAATAAATTCATCGAGATACTTCGACAGTACCGGACAAATCATCGGACAGACGGTCCGGAGGGGGACGGTTCGATGTTCGGTGTGTCAGAGGGGTGTGGTTGGTATACGGATAGTGTATCCGTATTCGTTGTATTTTTCTGATCAATTTTCATGTATAATTTTTTTTAATCTGAGCTACGGTTTAAAAGATATTAAATTTTGAAGTTTAAATCAATTTAATATCAATTTCTAGATTTTCTTTTATTAATAAAATAAATATTATCCACAGAGGGGGTTGACTGGTCAAACCTGACCAGTGGGTCCCACTGGTCAGCCTCACATGTTATATAAATCATTTTATTGAATTAAAATAGAGCTAGGGCTCACATGTCATATTCACAATTTAATATTTCTATTTATTTTAAAAGCTTACAGGTGGGGCCCAAGTGTAAGTCACTGATGTTATATAAAACAGTTTAATTTAATTAAACTGGCCGGGGGGCCCACCTGTAAGTGTCTTATCTAGTGTAATAATATTTATCATATCTATTTAACTTTTCTTCTTTTTTTTACAGGTGATTAAGGGGGTGGGGGGGCCCATGTCAGTGGGACACCCCACCATTAACACCCAACCGTGCCCACGCTGGGCTCCCCGAGCACGCCGCCGGCGAGTCAGAGGGGCAGGGCCACGGTGGGCAGTCGCCGGAGCGGGTGAAGGGGCGTGGAAGGGGGGGGAATGGAACGGGGTGGCCAACCCGCACCCAGTGGTGCTCCTGTAGGACGCCGGGGCGGACTAATTTGAAAGTGGCGGGCATAGCCGCGGCGGCCGGAGCGTGAGCTCGCAGGCATGGAGCTACGGGCATGGGGAGGAGAGGGGAAAAGGTTAGGGGGGAGACCGCGCGCTCACCGGGAGGGAGCTGGTGCCGTCGGGAAGGGCGGGGGGGGGGGGGGGGGGGCGGAGCTTAGCGAAATCGCGGCGGCGGAGCTTGTAATCCGCGGCGGGGAGGAAAGGCGTCGGCTACGGTGCATCGGGGCTGATTCCTCCACGGAGGTGGTGAAGACCTCCACTACGCAGCTTCCGGATAGCCTGGTTCGTCTTGGGAGCGAGGTTGGACGCGCGGGCTCACGGAGCCATGGCCATGGAGGTTTCGGCCCGGGGAGGAAGACGAAGGCGAGGGGGGGGGGGGTTTGAGATCCAGGGCACGGAGCAGTGGGCGCTCGGGCGTGCTCTTATCCACCCAGAGAAGGTGGAGGGGGGGCAAGGGGCAGGTGGGGGGGGGGAGGGGCTGGCGTGCCCGGCGTCGACGTGCCCCCGTGCGTTAGATAGTTTCCCTTTTTCCTTTTTTCTGTATTTAATTATTTTAGTTGCTTTAGCCATTTTGTAAAATATGTAATAGGTTCCAGTATGGCACAATACTAAGATGACACAAAAGGATTGGGACTTATATAAAATCTTTTGCATTTTTGTTTTATTAAAAAGGTATTAAATGCCACTGTTTTACCACTGTTATGAATTGTTTGAATTTTTCAGTGGCATGATAAATACCCAAAACCATATTGGCATGGTCCACTGATTATTAGTGATCTAACAAAAGTGGTTTCATAATTTTTGGACAAAGTTAATTTTCACGTTATTTTTGATATTAACCAAAAGGCATTTTGGAAATGTGATCAAAAGCAAAGATGATCATAGCATGATTGCAACAGTGATTAGCATTAAAAAAAGGATCACTGTAGTGATTACTGTTACAAACACTGAGGATGTTACAAATCTCCCCCACTACAAGAATTCTCGTCCCGAGAATCTAAGCGATAGAGGGGAAAAGATCGGGGTATTCTTCACGAAAACGATCTTCGCGTTCCCAAGTCACTTCATCTTCAGAATGATTCGACCACTGATGTAACATCCCAAAATTCTAAATTTTGGAATGTTATAATAATTAGATAATTATGATTTTCGTGTTTGTTTGTGTGAATTTGATCTGAGTGAGATAGACTAGGATCTGAAACTTTTGGAGTTTAAATGAATATTAAAAATGAGAGGGAATAAAAGGACTTTCCCTAATATTCATTTTTGTTCTTTTACATTTATTATTTAAAAACAAATACAACAAATAAAATTAGAGAGAAGGTAATATGACTCCTTCAATAAATAAAATAAAGTTGGAAAAATGTTTTCAATAGAAGTTTTATTTTATTGGATCTTATTTTTAATAATTTTATATTTAAAATAATAAAAAGAAATACTTAAAGGAGGGAAGATAACATGACTTCTTCAATTTGATTTGAAAATGATTAAAAACCTTGCTTTGGGTTTTATTTGTATTTATTGGAAAATATTATTTTTTTGTATAAAAAGTCATTGAAAAATTTATTTATATATTTCTAAGATTTTAGAAATTTATTTGGGTATTTTTGGAGTTGTAAATTATTTTACAAAACTCTCTGAAATTGTGTTAAAAATAAGTAAATAAATAATTATATTTTATATTATTATTTTTTAAAGTATTACGTTATTTTTTTTAGTTATTTTATTATTTAAAAAATATCTCTATAATAAGTTTCTCGAAAAATAATAATATATAATTTGTAAAAAAAGGGGACATGCCAGCTAGGCCGAAGCCAGCCTAGCCAGCCGTGCCGCGCGTGGGCCGATCGCCCCGAGCCCAGCGCTCCTCTCTCTCTCACGCACGAGCGCACGAGCAGAATTCAGTACGTGTCCATGGCGGACACGAACAGAAGCCGCCGCATCCCCGTGTTCGTCCCGATCTCTCTTCCCGTTAATCCCTTGTCCACGAAATCTTGTCCAATAAATACACCACGCCCCTCTCCGTCGATTCCCCACAAAATTTCGCCCCAAACTACCCCAAATCGAGCCAATTTCAAGGTGGATCTCGCCGGAAAATTTCGACTTTACCGGTAGATCCCGTCGCCGGTGAGCCTTCCCTTGAGCCCAAATTTTGCATACCGACTTCTTTCTTCGTTGTGCATCTAATGGACATCTTTTCCCTCTTCTTTTCTTGCGCAAGATTGATCCCCAAATTATACGCGCACCAGGGAGTTCATCGGAGCGCGCTCAGTTCATCGCGTCACCACGCCCGTATGGACAACGTTGGAGATCATCACCACCACCGTTGTGATCTCCTAATCAAGCCCTACATCCTAGACGTCCTCATTGACGCCGAAGATCACCGGAATCGTCGTCTTCGTCGCGTCAAATCTACACATCGCAGTTAGTAAAAACGCCGTAACTTTTTATCCGTTGCTCCGTTTTAGACGAAACCAGTGGCAAAATTGTTGTTTTGAAACCCTCTACATATTGGGTACTTGATACGTCCAAAACGTATCTATAATTTTTGCTTGCTCCATGCATGTTTTGTGTGATATTGCTATGATCTAGATACACTTTCATACAATTTTGATCATATTTGGACTAACCTATTAACTCAGTGCACCCCAGTGCCAGTTCCTGTTTTCTGCTGTTTTTCTATTTCAGTTTTCCCCCATATAAAAAGTGCCAGAAAAATTCCTGGAAAAATACAGGAAAAATCAGCGTATAGGAAGCTTTGCGAAGAGCTCGAGTGGGGCCAGAGGGGAGCCAGGGGGCTCAGGCGGCCACCCGGCGCGGCCCCACCCCTGGCCGCGCCAGGGGGGCGCCTGGGGCCCCTGTTCCACCTCTGGCTGCCCCCCTTCGCCTATTTATTCTCCGTCACGGGGAAACTCCGAGGACAGAACCCTATTTCGCAAACTCGCCTCTTTTCCGCCGCCGCCGCGCTTCCGCGATCGGGAGCACCAGAAGACCTCTTCCCGGCACCCTGTCGGAGGGAGAATTGACCTCCGGGAGTCTCCTCTCCACCATGGATGCTCCCCGGATGTCTCATGAGTAGTTTTCCTTGGACCATGGGTCCGTGATCAGTAGCTATGTGATGTTCTCCTCCCCTCTTTGTTCTTCATGGTTTAGACCTCGTGAGCTGCCCTACATGATCGAGGCACTTTTGTAATCTTTCTGCTATTGCTATGTTGAGTTTGTTGGGATCTGATGGATTATGAGATTATGTTCAGATTGTGATAGAGTAATATATTTGGTTTTTATCTCTTATATTTTTGTTCCTAAGTAATTCTTGCATGTTCTCCGTTGCTGTTTATTGCTTTGGCCAAGTAGTAGGTAGTGACTCCAAGAGGGAACGTTATGCTCGATTGTGGGTTCATGCCCCCCGATGACACGCTTGAGTGACAGAAACATGAGTCTAGGGGATGTGCTGTTGCCACAAGGGGAAAACAACGGTGCTTGTAACTGCGGTTGCAAGGATTGTTTACTTTACGCAAAGTTCTTTTTAATGCAGTTGTCTGTTGCTTTGGGTTTACACTTTGGGTGGGGCTCGCAACTTAAATCCAACGAGATGTTCTGGATAGATATCTCAAGGTGGATGATTAGTAGTAGATGCAGTTGGATTACGGTCTACTTATTTTGGCGTACTGCCCGTGCTTTTGAGCCTCTTCCTTTCTTTTGTACCATAGTTAGCATTGCGGTGAGTTCATAATTTGTTTACCTCGCATAATCCTGACACCTACTTATCATCTCTGGAGTCCTACTGGAGACAAACCTTGGTATCTTCACCGAGGGAAACTTGCTGTTGTGCTACATCACGCCTTCCACTTGGGTCTCACCAACGAAGGGCGAGAAGCCATCAGTACTGTAGATCCAAGTTTTGAGAAAATTATTTTGCGTTTGATTAAAAAAATAATTCTAAATCCTATGTAGGTGCGTTCTTGTAATATCTTTTTGATCGTATATCCGTTTTGCGTGATTACAAAGCCCACGGTTTTATTTTGAATTCTTCTATCCAATACAACCCTAAAATTTTATTTTTTATTTTAGAAAACAAATCTGATCAGATTCAAATTCAAGTTTCTTTTGATCGTATCTTTTGTTTTACAACTCGGAATTGATTGATTCTTTTTGCAAACGGAAACCCTAGTTAAACCCTAGTTTCTAGACGCATTGCAACCCACTTTCAACGCATTTGTGATTTGTTTCAAAAAAAACTTTTATTTTGGTTCTTTTCAGAGTTTCTTTGAATTTGTTTTGATATTGTATGGAATGGTGTGTTGATTGTGAACTTTGTTTGATCGCAATAGATTGCTCGGAGTGTGACGAGTAGAATTTTCGGAATTGTGAGTGCGAATAACTCCATCAAGATTCAAGGCAAGTCATATCTTTGATCATACTCCCTATTACCTATGTTTTCAATGCATTAGTTCTTCTTCTTTAGATTGCATGATAGGTTATGCTATGCTATTACACCCAGTAGTTCATTGAGGTAGGTCTGATCCTTACATCATTGTCACCATCGTAAAATAGGATATTGCTATGCTAAGTAGACGTGGATTGGGAAGTGAATCATTATGAGGTATGAGTGATAATGTAGTAATTAGGACCAAGATAAAGTTAATGAACTACCTGGGTGGGATGGTTGCGAGTAACCTGGGGATGGCCAGTGATGACTGCGGAAAGCCACCCAGGCTCAAAGGGACTGTTTGTATTGACATACCTAGAAGATTACGTGTGCAGCCACAAGCTACTATGGGCTCTGGCTTGGTTGATCAGTTGTAGCGACTCTTACTAGGTAGCGCTACGAAAGTAGTTGTGAGTAGGTGGGATGGGTGCTACCGGAGTAAGGGAAACTCTTATGAAAGACCATGTCTCGATCTTCCGGTTGTGTAACACCCTCACTGTCAGATGAACAGTAATCACCATTACTGTTCCCCAGCACTGTTCAAAACTTTTGTCTGATCAATGTGGTTCATCTCAAACTTGATATTTTACTTTGTTGTTCTTGGATGCAATGTGATCATGGATCTGGATCATCAGGAATCAAAACAAGTCCAAGCCATTTGAGTTGAAATTCAAACAAACCCTAAAATGCCTTTTGATGAATATTAAAAATATGGTGACAATAAAATATTTTCCAAAAATCTTGGAACCACTTTTATAAAATCCCAAATAATCATGGGACCATGCCCATGTGATCATTGGTATTTATTGGGCTACTGAAAATTGTAAACTATTAATAACAGTAGCAATTCCAGGCCAATTTCTCATTTAATAATAAAGTAAATTAGCAAAAAGGGTTTAGAAAAACCCTAAACTTTTTGTGGTACTCCAGATATATGTTCTGCTAATTATGGAACAATATTTGTATTTAACAAAAATGCCTAAGCATTTAAATAAAATGCAAATAAGCAATAACAGAAAAATAATAATAATGAAAACCTAAACCTACGCCTGGGGGCGAAGCCCACCAGGCCACCTCCTCCTTTTCCCCCTTGGGCTGAGCCCACCCCAGCCCACCCCGCGCCTTCTTCTCCCTCCTGTTCATCCCCTCCCCCCGTGTCACCCATCCCGTGGCCAGGGCGCCATGGCCATCGGCGTGGAGGGCATCCGCCGGCTCCCGGCGGCCTTCAAGGCCGTGCCCCGCCCCCTCGCGCACGTCGAACCCTAGCGCCCCCCTCTCCTCAGATCCCCCGTCTCCCCTTCGTTCCCCACCTCGCCCGACCTCCACAGTGGGCACGACCTCGCTGCCGGCGCGAACAACGGCGACGACGGGTCAATCCTGCGTGTCCATTGGGCTCACGGTGGACTTCTCCCTCTCCACGCACGGGCAATCGTCCCGCAACGCCCGGAGTGCGCCGTCCGGGTCGTCTCCTCCGGCCACGGCCACCCCAACTCCGCCGCCGAATTCGCGAGCTACGGTCGTCCCCGAGCTAGCTGCCCTCCCCCTACACGTGCGTGGTGAGCTCCACTACGATTCGCCCCATCCCACGCTCGCTCTCGTCGCCTGGAACGCCGCCCCCACTACGCACAGCTCCGGCCGTCGCCTGGCTTCGCGGCGCCGCCGTTAGGGTAGCTACTGGCCCCCGCCTTGGGCACCAGTGGGTGCGGGGAGCCCTCCCCGTTCGATTCACCCCCCTCCCATGTAGTTGGCCGCGCGGGCTGCTCGCGAAGGACCTCGCCGACGTTCCCTGGCTTCGCCGTCTTCCATGGCGTGGGCGCCGTGGAGGCTCCCCTCTGTCTCCATGACAGTGGGCCAGGGCGCCCCATTTAATTGCCTGTGAAAAGATAATCAGAGAGATTAGAAAAATAATAATAATAACCCCCCATGTGACACTTACATGTGGGGCCAACCCCCCTTAATTAACTCTCTAGTTTAATTAATCTGTTAATTAAACAGATGTCTCAATGACACCTGGGCCCCACTGGGTATTTAAGTTATTAAATTTGATTATTAGATAACAGTGTATGACATGTGGGTCCAGGTTATTTAAAATTAAACAAATTGATTTATTAATAAACAGAGGCTGACATGTGGGTCCCACATGTCAGCACTGTTCTGGATAATGTTATTAAAAATAATAAAAGAAATTATTAATAAGGGATTTTTAAATGATTTAAAATATTTAAAACTTTGAAATTCAATATCTTTTAAACCGTATTTCAGATCGAAAAACTTTATACATGAAAGTTGATCAGAAAAATATAACGAATACGAATACGCTATCCGTATGTCTACCCCACCCCCCTAAAACAACGAACACCGACGTTCCCCCCCTCCGGGCTGTCTGTCGATAATTCCCGGTACCGATAAAAAGTACCCGGATGAATTTATTCCGAACACGAAAGTTGTCCGGAATGGTTCAACTAACACGGATACACCCCCTTATGTTTGTCCGGTACCCACGACACCTCCGGCATGAACCCTTCCCCCTCCGGACACCCTGTCCGGTAATCACCCGGAGCCGGTATTTCATCCCCGGATGAATTCCCGCTCCGAGCAACGTGCATTGCACTGCGTTAGAACACCGTTAACTTTTCATCTGTTATGTCATGCATATGTTTGTATATCATTGCTGTGTATTTACTGTTTCCGCCCCCCTTAATCTCCGGTAGACCCCGCTGCTACCGCCGACTACACCGCTGCCGGGTACGACTACGTCGTCGACGATCCTACTACTACCGTCGAGCTTGCAGGCAAGCAGAGCCATTCTCTTCCCCAGATATCACCTATCTTTCCGTACTTTCTTGCACTAGGCATTGTTACTGCTGCTGCTACGTTATACTCCTATTCAATTGCATAGCCTGATTTTGTCGCCCCTTGATGTACCTTTCCTTTATCCTATGCTGCCTATTATTACTTATGCATTATTCAGCAGTGAGCCCTGCGCATTGTTAGCTAGGACTAGATAGCGGGCGTGATCACTCAAGGGAGTGAACACGAATACAATATATACAACTGCACAGGTACGGTACCAAGCAGACACCGCCAAAGGCCCCTATCTGGGTTATGCCTAGTCACCTCAAGTGTGAGCTATCCAGGAGTAATCCTTGTACTCCACTCGAGGCTGACTTTGTCTTGCCGCCATAGGGTCCTGAACAGCGGTTGTCCTTAAGGTAAGAAGTCGGGCGACTCAACGGTGCCCGCGAGAGGTATATCGTCGGGAACGACAGGGAGGGTACGACCGACGTTACTGGCGTGCTTGGCCCCTGCTCGTATCTCGAGAGAGTTACCAAACCACGAAAGTCGAGCTCTACCAAGAGCACACGCGAGACAAGGTAAGGAGACGGTTCACCTTGTTGGTAACCGCAGTGACTTGGTGGGACGACAGGGCAGGCACCGATGTACTGGTGGTCCTGACTGCTGTCGTTGACCGCGGGTTGGTTAAGTCGAGGCAACGATAACGGTTGTCACGCAGGTTAATTAAAATGCTAAATGGTTCGGCGGATGACTTGAGAGGCCCGTTGGTCTGTACGCACTACCTACACGTGGGATTACGGTGTGGGCCCTCTGCGTCGTAGTTTGTCCGAAAGCTCTTCAGACGTCAGCAGTACTGCGGCCTGATCGCTGGGAAGTGGTCTTGTCTTTTGCTGCAGCAGGTGTGTTTGGATTTGCTTTTGCTTCACCGACCAGACTCGCACCGTGCAGGAGCGTGCAAGGGTGAGGGACCTAGACCCTTTGGCGCATAGGATATAGTCCGGCGGATGGCCTCTTTGTTGAGCCTAGGACGGGCTGCGTCGTGTCGGATAGCCTCGGTGGGGCGTTCCCTAACAAGGTTCACGCCACCCTGGAGATCCGAGCGTGCAGGCTGAACAGTAGTGCACCCCTGCAGGGAGTTTAATCTATTCGAATAGCCGTGTCCACGGTAACAGGACGCTTTATGCTGAAGCTGGATCTTACCACTAGAAACTATTATTATTAAACTGTATGGTTCCGGGTTTTCTTCCTCGCGGGGATGTCGAGGAGGTGAACTCGGAGGCATTATTATTATTGTTAATCATTACAACTTATATTATACAATGTTGCAGCAACTTCTGCTTCGTTGTTACTTATGCTTTATATGAACTGTTGGCTGATTCTTACCTCATGCTGCAAGACATCGTCGGAAGATGCTAGTCTTCGATAGGCCTAGCTTCTTACCCTTATTCTGACTTCTATGTTGCAGTCCACTATATACAGCCTCTTCTTTCCGTTGATACAATGCATAATGCTTAGTAGCGGACGTAAGACTCGCGGGTATACTAGATACTCACCTGCTTTATTTCCTTTACTGTTTTGCCTGATCGGCCGCTGCAGTCGACGTTGGAGCCCAGGAGCAGGAGTACCCCGGAGGCGGATACTACTACGTCGAGACCCCCGCTGACCAGGACCAGGAGTAGTTTCGGAGGCTCCCAGGCAGGAGGCCTTGCCTTTTCGATCTGTATCTCTGATGTTATTTGTGCTAGCCTTCTTAAGGCAAAACTTGACTAACTATGTCTGTACTCAGATATTATGGTTTGTATGACTTATGTATTCGGGTCCGAGTGACCCCCCCTTTATTGTAACATATTGGTTCATCCTTTTGTGTTTAGTGTTGTGCTGTGATATTCTCACCGTGGCACCCTAATCTCAGCCGTGTACCCTGCGTATATGATTACTGTACACGGATTGATTTTGGGGGCGTCACAAGTTGGTATCAGAGCCGACTGCCTGTAGGAAGCCACCCCACCACTACCTGGTCGAAGTTGAGTCTAGACTTTGAAAAACTATTTTGCTAACTTAATATTTGGCTTACGGGCCCACATCGATATCACTACGTGTGATATCTATGGTATTAGGATCCTTTTCTCCTTACCTATGCTCTGGGAATCTGCTCTCTTATCCTTGCTGGTAAGTTTTACAAAATCTGACATTAGGATCACGTTCGCTTGATTCCACCCGGCGTTTTTGGTGATTCCCCCATTGATTGAGTCGTGTCGCAGGCGTCGTACGCCAGATCCCAGACCGCGGATCCCATTCTCATTCTGGGCAGGCCGCGCGTTCTCTGGCATCAACTCCTGTGGCCAACAGTTTTCTTGCGGCGTGATTGACATAGTGGAATCTATGTCGCGTCGTGTAATCCTTACCGCGGTCTGCGCGCCGCCTAGTGTGTCCTTTTTCCTTAATTTCTACGATGTTACGCTGCCCGATTTCCGATCGATTCTATGTGTGGATGTGTATGTCTTATATGACTACTCCTATATATCCGCGCCTCCTCTTTGTTGTCGCTTTACCTCTTACTCGTTTCCGGTATTTCGTTAAGATGTTCATCGCTGAAATACCCCTGTTAAATTCTAGCAGGATGGCTGGTCGTGGTGGTCGTGGTCGTGATCGTGGTGCCAACGATCCACCCCCGCCGCCGGACTACATGGCCGCAATGATGCAGCAGTTTCAGATGAACCAAGTTTTTATGCAAGGAGTCATAGATCAGCTCCAGAACCAGAACCAGAACCAGCACCAGAACCAACCGCCTGTGGTCACTCTGCGGGATTTCATGCGTCTCAATCCCCCTCTCTTCCACCAACCGGAACAGCCGCTGGATGCTGATGATTGGCTTTGTGATATCACTCGTCAGCTGGAGTTCGCTAATGTGAGCGCTGCTGATTATGTCACCTTCGTGTCCTATTTCCTGCGTGGTCCCGCTACTCAGTGGTGGGACACTTACAAGGGCTCGCTAGCTGAAGGGACTGTCGTCACCTGGAATGACTTCAAGACTGCCTTCCGTGCTCTTTATGTCCCCCAGGCGATTATGAACCGTATGAAGGCCGAGTTCCGCAACCTCGTTCAGGGCAACAAAACTGTCGAGGCATACCAGAGGGAATTCCTCCGCCTCTCCCGCTATGCTGCAAGTGACCTCCCCAATGATGCAAGTAGGCAAGAGGAGTTCCGTGATGGACTCAACCCAGATCTCCAGCTTGCACTTGCTTTGCACGTCTTCCCCGACTTCGCCACCATGGTGAACCAGACTATCACTCTTGAGACAGCTCAGCTTAAGTTCGGTGGTTCGCCGAAGCGCCCCCGTGATGCTGGCTCATCTTCGGGCACAGCACAGAAGCAACGCGTTTGGCTTCCACACAGTCTTATGCGTCCAACTGCCCCTGCAGCAAGGCCGTCGTATGTTGCACCCCGTCTGCCTCCGCCCCAGCCGAGACAGCCGAAGACTGAGACTGCACCTCTCCGTCCGCAAGATGGCCTGTGTTTCAAGTGCCGTCAGCCAGGCCATATTTCCCGAGACTGCCCTCAGCGACAGAATCAACTGGTAGTTCACCCTGCTGGCCGCGGAAATGGTCGTGGCAACAATGGGACCCTCAACTATAATACTGGGTCAAATCCTCATGCTCGTGGTCATGCTTACAACATTGATGTTGAAGCATCTCAGGAACAGCCCGCTGCTGTGATGGGTACACTCCTCGTTAACTCAATACATGCTACTGTTTTATTTGATACAGGAGCATCGCATTCATTTATGTCTGGAGCATTTTCTTCTAAGCATGGCATTTACCACGAAAAGATGCATACCCCCTTAATAGTCCGGACTCCCGGTACCCAGTGTCGTGTCGACATGGTTGCACCTAACCTCACTGTCGAGATCGAGAGATTTGAGTTCATGGTTTCTGCACACATTCTGAAAACCTCCACCATCGACCTTATCCTTGGCATGGATTGGCTAAAAACCCACAATGCCGCACTTTATTGTGGCACCAAGGTCATCCAACTTTTTCATCCTTTTGGCGCGATTTTGAGTCACACTGCCATTGTGTCGATGAATACCGAAGCTCGTATATATGCTCTGAATGCCTTGAATGTCGCACCTCTCGAAGGGATTGAGAAAGTCCCAATCGTTTGTGAATTTACCGACGTATTCCCAGAAGAACTGCCGGGGATACCCCCGATCAGAGAAGTTGAATTTGTCATCGACTTGAAGCCTGGTACCGTCCCTATTGCCAAGCGCCCGTATAAGATGCCACCTCACCACCTCCTTGAATTGAAGAAGGAGATCGACACGGCCCTCGAGAAAGGCTTCATCCGTCCTAGTTCCTCTGCTTGGGGAGCACCTTCGCTCTTTGTCAAGAAGAGTGATGGCACAAACCGTTTGGTCCAAGATTACTGACCTATCAACCAAGCCACGATACAGAACAAGTACCCCCTCCCTCGGATCAATGATATTTATGATCAACTTGCTGGATCCATGGTGTTTTCAAAACTCGACTTAAGGTTGGGTTACCATCAGATCCGGGTCCGTGATGAGGACATCCCGAAGACTGCATTCATTACTCGCTATGGGTCATACGAGTACACTGTCATGTCCTTTGGCTTGACGAATGCACGAGCCACCTTCTCCAGATTGATGAACTTTATATTCATGCAATACCTCGACAAGTTTGTCGTGGTTTATCTGGATGATATATTGATTTACTCCAAGACCGATGCAGAACATGCTGAACATCTTCGCCTTATACTGGAAAAGCTTCGAGAACACAAACTCTACGCTAAGTACTCTAAGTGTGAGTTCTGGCTTCCTGAAGTGACCTACCTTGGTCACGTGATTTCCAAGGATGGCATTGCCGTCAACCCAGAACGTATCCAGGCTATTCTTGACTGGACTCCGCCCAGGACTGTCAAGCAAGTCCGAAGTTTCCTCGGCCTTGCCAGCTATTGCCTCCGTTTTGTTGAGAATTTCTCCAAGATTACCAAGCCTCTGACTAATCTGCTTCACAAAGGCGTCAAGTTTGAGTGGACTGATAAATGTCAAGAAAGTTTTCAAGCTCTGAAGGACAAGCTCACTTCACCCCCAGTGCTTGCTCCGCCTGATACTCAGAAGGACTTCGTGATATATTGCGACGCGTCTCGTCAAGGATTAGGCTGTGTCCTAATGCAAGAGCGCAAAGTGATTGCTTATGGCTCTCGTCAGTTGCATGCTCACGAAGATAACTACCCAACTCATGATCTCGAATTGGCAACGGTAATTTATGCATTGAAGCTGTGGCGACATTACCTCGTCGATAATCGTTGCGAGATCTTCACCGACCACCAAAGCCTGAAGTACCTGTTTACGCAACCAGACCTGAATCTCCGCCAACAGAGATGGCTCGAGACAATAGCCGACTACAACATGGGAATTTCTTACACCCCTGGCAAAGCTAATGTGGTGGCTGATGCCTTAAGCCGCAAAGCCTATTGTAGTGAACTTGAAGTTCAGGTGCAACAACCACGTATGTATGCAGAACTCCGCAAGCTGAACATCGAAATTGTTCCGCAGGGATATGTGAACTCCCTGGTGGTCCAACCAGACCTCGACACCCGCATCAAGACGGTACAACATTATGACTCTGGCATTTGGAAGATTAAGCGTCGTGTCGCCAACGGAGAGCCCTCATTCTTCACTATTGATGCAAATGATGATAATGCGGTGTACTTCAAGGGTCGTTTAGTGGTTCCGGTAGCCAAGGCCAACCTGAATTATGCCTCCGATGTCATGAAAGAAGCTCATGATACACCTTTGTCGATTCACCCTGGTAGTACCAAGATGTACCAAGACATTCGTCAGCGGTACTGGTGGTCTAACATGAAACAAGACATTGCTCGTTATGTTGATGAGTGTGACGTTTGCCGTCGCGTGAAAGCCGAACATCAGAGACCTGCTGGTACTCTGCAACCACTCTCTATTCCTGAATGGAAATGGGACAAGATTGAAATGGACTTCGTCACCGGATTTCCCCGATCACAGAAAGGTCATGATGCCATCTTTGTCGTCATCGACCGATTCTCCAAGGTTGCCCACTTTCTGCCTGTCAAGGAGATGATCTCTGCTAGTCAGTTAGCAGACTTGTATGTTTCCAGAATCGTGTCGCTCCACGGTATTCCGTTGGAGATCAGTTCCGACCGAGGCAGCATTTTCACCTCTAAGTTCTGGGATAGTTTCCAAGAAGCTATGGGCACTCACCTAAATTTCAGCACCGCTTATCACCCCCAGTCGCAAGGCCAAGTCGAACGAGTCAACCAAGTACTTGAAGATATGCTTCGAGCGTGTGTCATTTCATTCGGTAAGAAATGGGAGGAATCTCTTCCATTTGCCGAATTCTCATACAACAATAGCTATCAAGCTAGTCTAAAGATGGCACCCTTTGAAGTTCTCTATGGACGTAAGTGTCGAAACCCTCTGAATTGGTCCGAAACAGGAGAACGAACTCTCATTGGTCCGGACATTATACAGCATGCCGAAGATCAGGTTCGCGTTATCCGTGAACATCTGAAAGCTGCTCAGTCTCGTCAGAAGAGCAACTATGACCGCAAGCACAAGGAAATGGTCTATCAACCTGGCGAATACGCGTACCTCCGTGTCACCCCGATGCGAGGCACTCATCGCTTCGGGATCAAAGGCAAGTTAGCTCCTCGCTACATTGGCCCGTTCCGTATTCTTTCCCGGAGTGGACCAGTGGCATACCGTTTGGAATTGCCGCCGATCCTCTCTCAAGTCCACGATGTATTCCACGTGTCGCAACTCCGACGCTGCTTCAAGGACCCCATCCGCGAAGTGGAACATGATATGATTGAGCTACAACAGGACTTGACTTATCAAGAACATCCGAGCCGCATTCTCGATCAGTCTGAATGCAAGACCCGCAACAAGACAACCAAGTTCCTCAAGGTTCAGTGGTCAAATCATTCTGAAGATGAAGCCACCTGGGAACGCGAAGATCGTCTTCGTGAGGAATACCCCGATCTTTTCCCCACTACCCCTTAGATTCTCGGGACGAGAATTCTTGTAGTGGGGGAGATTTGTAACACCCTCACTGTCAGATGAACAGTAATCACCATTACTGTTCCCCAGCACTGTTCAAAACTTTTGTCTGATCAATGTGGTTCATATCAAACTTGATATTTTCCTTTGTTGTTCTTGGATGCAATGTGATCATGGATCTGGATCATCAGGAATCAAAACAAGTCCAAGCCATTTGAGTTGAAATTCAAACAAACCCTAAAATGCCTTTTGATGAATATTAAAATTATGGTGACAATAAAATATTTTCCAAAAATCTTGGAACCACTTTTATAAAATCCCAAATAATCATGGGACCATGCCCATGTGATCATTGGTATTTATTGGGCTACTGAAAATTGTAAACTATTAATAACAGTAGCAATTCCAGGCCAATTTCTCATTTAATAATAAAGTAAATTAGCAAAAAGGGTTTAGAAAAACCCTAAACTTTTTGTGGTACTCCAGATATATGTTCTGCTAATTATGGAACAATATTTGTATTTAACAAAAATGCCTAAGCATTTAAATAAAATGCAAATAAGCAATAACAGAAAAATAATAATAATGAAAACCTAAACCTACGCCTGGGGGCGAAGCCCACCAGGCCACCTCCTCCTTTTCCCCCTTGGGCTGAGCCCACCCCAGCCCACCCCGCGCCTTCTTCTCCCTCCTGTTCATCCCCTCCCCCCGTGTCACCCATCCCGTGGCCAGGGCGCCATGGCCATCGGCGTGGAGGGCATCCGCCGGCTCCCGGCGGCCTTCAAGGCCGTGCCCCGCCCCCTCGCGCACGTCGAACCCTAGCGCCCCCCCTCTCCTCAGATCCCCCGTCTCCCCTTCGTTCCCCACCTTGCCCGACCTCCACAGTGGGCACGACCTCGCTGCCGGCGCGAACAACGGCGACGACGGGTCAATCCGGCGTGTCCATTGGGCTCACGGTGGACTTCTCCCTCTCCACGCACGGGCAATCGTCCCGCAACGCCCGGAGTGCGCCGTCCGGGTCGTCTCCTCCGGCCACGGCCACCCCAACTCCGCCGCCGAATTCGCGAGCTACGGTCGTCCCCGAGCTAGTTGCCCTCCCCCTACACGTGCGTGGTGAGCTCCACTACGATTCGCCCCATCCCACGCTCGCTCTCGTCGCCTGGAACGCCACCCCCACTACGCACAGCTCCGGCCGTCGCCTGGCTTCGCGGCGCCGCCGTTAGGGTAGCTACTGGCCCCCGCCTTGGGCACCAGTGGGTGTGGGGAGCCCTCCCCGTTCGATTCACCCCCCCTCCCATGTAGTTGGCCGCGCGGGCTGCTCGCGAAGGACCTCGCCGGCGTTCCCTGGCTTCGCCGTCTTCCATGGCGTGGGCGCCGTGGAGGCTCCCCTCTGTCTCCATGACAGTGGGCCAGGGCGCCCCATTTAATTGCCTGTTAAAAGATAATCAGAGAGATTAGAAAAATAATAATAATAACCCCCATGTGACACTTACATGTGGGGCCAACCCCCCTTAATTAACTCTCTAGTTTAATTAATCTGTTAATTAAACAGATGTCTCAATGACACCTGGGCCCCACTGGGTATTTAAGTTATTAAATTTGATTATTAGATAACAGTGTATGACATGTGGGTCCAGGTTATTTAAAATTAAACAAATTGATTTATTAATAAACAGAGGCTGACATGTGGGTCCCACATGTCAGCACTGTTCTGGATAATGTTATTAAAAATAATAAAAGAAATTATTAATAAGGGATTTTTAAATGATTTAAAATATTTAAAACTTTGAAATTCAATATCTTTTAAACCGTATTTCAGATCGAAAAACTTTATACATGAAAGTTGATCAGAAAAATATAATGAATACGAATACGCTATCCGTATGTCTACCCCACCCCCCTAAAACAACGAACACCGACGTTCCCCCCCTCCGGGCTGTCTGTCGATAATTCCCGATACCGATAAAAAGTACCCGGATGAATTTATTCCGAACACGAAAGTTGTCCGGAATGGTTCAACTAACACGGATACACCCCCTTATGTTTGTCCGGTACCCACGACACCTCCGGCATGAACCCTTCCCCCTCCGGACACCCTGTCCGGTAATCACCCGGAGCCGGTATTTCATCCCCGGATGAATTCCCGCTCCGAGCAACGTGCATTGCACTGCGTTAGAACACCGTTAACTTTTCATCTGTTATGTCATGCATATGTTTGTATATCATTGCTGTGTATTTACTGTTTCCGCCCCCCTTAATCTCCGGTAGACCCCGCTGCTACCGCCGACTACACCGCTGCCGGGTACGACTACGTCGTCGACGATCCTACTACTACCGTCGAGCTTGCAGGCAAGCAGAGCCATTCTCTTCCCCAGATATCACCTATCTTTCCGTACTTTCTTGCACTAGGCATTGTTACTGCTGCTGCTACGTTATACTCCTATTCAATTGCATAGCCTGATTTTGTCGCCCCTTGATGTACCTTTCCTTTATCCTATGCTGCCTATTATTACTTATGCATTATTCAGCAGTGAGCCCTGCGCATTGTTAGCTAGGACTAGATAGCTGGCGTGATCACTCAAGGGAGTGAACACGAATACAATATATACAACTGCACAGGTACGGTACCAAGCAGACACCGCCAAAGGCCCCTATCTGGGTTATGCCTAGTCACCTCAAGTGTGAGCTATCCAGGAGTAATCCTTGTACTCCACTCGAGGCTGACTTTGTCTTGCCGCCATAGGGTCCTGAACAGCGGTTGTCCTTAAGGTAAGAAGTCGGGCGACTCAACGGTGCCCGCGAGAGGTATATCGTCGGGAACGACAGGGAGGGTACGACCGACGTTACTGGCGTGCTTGGCCCCTGCTCGTATCTCGAGAGAGTTACCAAACCACGAAAGTCGAGCTCTACCAAGAGCACACGCGAGACAAGGTAAGGAGACGGTTCACCTTGTTGGTAACCGCAGTGACTTGGTGGGACGACAGGGCAGGCACCGATGTACTGGTGGTCCTGACTGCTGTCGTTGACCGCGGGTTGGTTAAGTCGAGGCAACGATAACGGTTGTCACGCAGGTTAATTAAAATGCTAAATGGTTCGGCGGATGACTTGAGAGGCCCGTTGGTCTGTACGCACTACCTACACGTGGGATTACGGTGTGGGCCCTCTGCGTCGTAGTTTGTCCGAAAGCTCTTCAGACGTCAGCAGTACTGCGGCCTGATCGCTGGGAAGTGGTCTTGTCTTTTGCTGCAGCAGGTGTGTTTGGATTTGCTTTTGCTTCACCGACCAGACTCGCACCGTGCAGGAGCGTGCAAGGGTGAGGGACCTAGACCCTTTGGCGCATAGGATATAGTCCGGCGGATGGCCTCTTTGTTGAGCCTAGGACGGGCTGCGTCGTGTCGGATAGCCTCGGTGGGGCGTTCCCTAACAAGGTTCACGCCACCCTGGAGATCCGAGCGTGCAGGCTGAACAGTAGTGCACCCCTGCAGGGAGTTTAATCTATTCGAATAGCCGTGTCCACGGTAACAGGACGCTTTATGCTGAAGCTGGATCTTACCACTAGAAACTATTATTATTAAACTGTATGGTTCCGGGTTTTCTTCCTCGCGGGGATGTCGAGGAGGTGAACTCGGAGGCATTATTATTATTGTTAATCATTACAACTTATATTATACAATGTTGCAGCAACTTCTGCTTCGTTGTTACTTATGCTTTATATGAACTGTTGGCTGATTCTTACCTCATGCTGCAAGACATCGTCGGAAGATGCTAGTCTTCGATAGGCCTAGCTTCTTACCCTTATTCTGACTTCTATGTTGCAGTCCACTATATACAGCCTCTTCTTTCCGTTGATACAATGCATAATGCTTAGTAGCGGACGTAAGACTCGCGGGTATACTAGATACTCACCTGCTTTATTTCCTTTACTGTTTTGCCTGATCGGCCGCTGCAGTCGACGTTGGAGCCCAGGAGCAGGAGTACCCCGGAGGCGGATACTACTACGTCGAGACCCCCGCTGACCAGGACCAGGAGTAGTTTCGGAGGCTCCCAGGCAGGAGGCCTTGCCTTTTCGATCTGTATCTCTGATGTTATTTGTGCTGGCCTTCTTAAGGCAAAACTTGACTAACTATGTCTGTACTCAGATATTATGGTTTGTATGACTTATGTATTCGGGTCCGAGTGACCCCCCCTTTATTGTAACATATTGGTTCATCCTTTTGTGTTTAGTGTTGTGCTGTGATATTCTCACCGTGGCACCCTAATCTCAGCCGTGTACCCTGCGTATATGATTACTGTACACGGATTGATTTTGGGGGCGTCACAGGTTGTCATACACCATGCAGTGTGACAAACTAGAAAGGAGGCGATCGAGTCTTGCGGGGAAAAGTGCACAAACCTTTGTAGAGTATAAAACTAACCGATTAGTCGTGTCCCCGGTTATGGACAATTTGAGGAACTAGTTGTGGTAATATTGATTTGTTTCATCATCTTTAATTAACTGATTGGTTTAATCACTTTGGGATAGATTGAGTGGGGGTTCCCATCTCAATCGCATGCTATTGTAGAACTTAGTTATTATTATTCTATAGGGAAAATTAGCTTTTTGCAAAAATAAATGTAGAAGTTCCACCAGCCAAATTGCATGTATTGTAGGAAATTTTACTTCTTTCTGGGATATTCTTTGCCGTACATTCAAATGTACTAACCCGTTGTCGGGCTGTAACCTTCGGTGTTGCAGGATTAAATACGACGATTAAGTGATACGATATAGGGTCGTGAAGTCTACACTCAACTTTGCTGTTGGCGTTGATGGGACTCCACTTATATATTGTTTGTTCTGCTGTGTATTCTAGCCCAAGGGCTGTGAGGTAATAAATCCCATGTATTTACGTTAATTCATGACATGTGATACTATGGTATTTCATCGAGTACTGTGTGTGCTAGCATACTGATCCAGGGATAGCACAGAAGCACAGTAGACTTGGTTCCCTTCGGGACCGGGTCGTTACAACTGAACTTTGAGGAACTTGACGGTCTTGTTGCGGGTTTTGCGTCCAGACTGATCGAGAATGCGGCTCGGATGTTCTTGATAAGTCAAGTCCTGTTGCAGCTCAATCATATCATGTTCCACTTCACTAATAGGGTCCTTGAAGCAGCGTCGGAGTTGCGACACGTGAAATACATCGTGGACTTGGGAGAGGTTCGGCGGCAATTCCAAACGGTATGCCACCGGTCCACTCCTGGAAAGAATACGGAACGGGCCAATGTAGCGAGGAGCTAACTTTCCTTTGATCCCGAAACGATGAGTGCCCCTCATGGGAGTGACACAGCGGTAAGCTTGTTCGCCGGGTTCATAGACCCCAAAATCAATCCGTGTACAGTAATCATACACGCAAGGTACATGGCTGAGATTAGGGTGCCACGGTGAGAATATCACAGCACAACACTAAACACAAAAGGATAAACCAATATGTTACAAGATTAGGGGTCACACGGACTCGAATACATAAGTTATACAAGCCATAATATCAGAGTACAGACATAGTTAGTCAAGTTTTTCCTTAAGAAGGCTAGCACAAATAACATCAGAGATACAAATCGACAAGGCAAGGCCTCCTGCGTGGGAGCCTCCGAAACTACTCCTGGTCCTGGTCAGCGGGGGTCTCGACGTAGTAGTAGGCGCCACCGGGGTACTCCTGCTCCTGGGCTCCAACGTCGACTGCAGCGGCCGATCAGGCAAAACATAAAGGGGGAAATAAAGCAAAGGTGAGTATCTAGTATACCCGCGAGTCTTACGTCCGCTACTAAGCATTATGCATTGTATCAAATGGAAAGGGGAGGTTGTATATAGTGGACTGCAAGATATTAATCAGAATAAGGATAAGAATCTAGGACTATCGAAGACTAGCATCTTCTGACAAGTCTTGCAGCACAAGATGAGAACAGCCAACAGTTTATATAAAGCATAAAGTAGCAATGAAGCAGAAGTTGCTGCAACATTGTATTATAGTAAGTTGTAATGATTAATAATAATAATGCCTCCAAGTTCCCCTCCTCGACTACCCTGCGAGGAAGAAAACCCGGAACCATACAGTTTAATAGTAGTAGTTTGTAGTGGTAAGATCCAGCTTCATCATAAAGCGTCCTGTTACCGTGGACACGGCTATTCGAATACATTGAACTCCCTGCAGGGGTGCACTACTTTTCAGCCTGCACGCTCGGATCTCCAGGGTGGCGGGAACCTTGTTAGGGAACGCTGCATCGAGGCTATCCGACACATCGCAGCCCATCCTAGGCTTAGCAGAGAGGCCATCGGCCGGACTATATCCTATGCGCCAAGGGGTCTAGGTCCCTCACCCTTGCACGCTCCTGCATGGTACGAGACTGGCCGGTGAAGCAAAAGCAAATCCAAAACACACCTGCTGCAACAAAGAAAACAAGACCGCTTCCCGGCTATCAGCCCGTGGTACTGCTGATGTCTGAAGAGCTTTCGGACAAACTACGACGCAGGGGAGCCCATAACTCCTTATCCCACGTGAAGGTAGTGCGTACAGGCATTTGCGGCCTCTCAAGTCATCCGCCGAACCATTTAGCATTTTAATATTATCTCGCAGACAACCGTTATCGCTGTCTGACTAACAACACAACAGGCAACGAACAACAACAAGGCCCACCAGTAACGTCGGGGCCTGCCCTGTCGTCCCGTCAAAGCACGCGGTTACCAACAAGGTGAACCGTCTCCTTACCTTTTCTCGCGTGTGCCCTTTGTAGAGCTCGACTTTTCGTGGTTTGGTAACTCTCGCGAGATACGAGCAGGGGCCAAGCACGCCAGTAACGTCGGTCGTACCCTCCCTGTCGCTCCCGACAATATACCGCTCGCGGGCACCGTTGAGTCGCCCGACTCTTACCTTTAAGGACACCAGTTGATTCGAGTGCCTACCATTAAGTGAAACCAGGAGGAATCACCCTCGATGGCACACTTAAAGGGGTTCGACAGAGACATCAGTGGAATGAACTAAAGAGGAATATTGTCGTATCACCCCGGTGGTGCCGAGACACCAGCGGAATGAACTAAAGAGGAATACCCTCGTATCATCCCAGTGATGCTACGCTACTAAGCCGACGAGAATGAAATACGAGTTCGTCCACTCGTAAGTCAAACCCGAAGCGACTCCGCAGAGTCTCACCGTTGTAAGTTCCCTAGGGCGTCTGCATTGATCCGTACCTGTTGTAGTTGTATATATTTTGTATCCGCGTCACTCCCCTGAGTGGCCACGACCCGCTATCTAATTCTAGCTAACAATGCGCAGGGCTCACTGCTGAATATAATATATAGATATAGCAGGCAGCATAGGATAAGGAAGGTACATCAAGGGGCGACAATAATCAGGCTATGCAATTGAATAGGATTGTAATCGTAGCAGCAACAGTAACAATGCCTAGTGCAAGAAAGTATGAAAAGGTAGGCGATATCTGGGGAAGAGAATGGCTCTGCTTGCCTGGTAGCTCGACGGTAGGGGTAGGGTCGTCGACGAAGTAGTCGTACCCGGCAGCGGTGTAGTTGGCGGTAGCAGCGGGGTCTACCGGAGAATAAAGGGGGGGAAGAAACAGTAAATACAAAGCAATCATAGCAAACAGATGAATAACATGACGTATGCAATGTTAACGGTGTTCTAACGCAGTGCAATGCACGTTGCACGGAGCGGGAATCCATCCAGGGATGACTGCCAGGTCTGGGTGATTACCGGACAGGGTGTCCGGAGGGGGAAGGGTTCTTGCCGGAGGTGTCGTGGGCATCCGACAAACGTGTGGTTGGTGTAACTGTGCTAGTTGAAACAATCCGAACAACTTTCCTGTTCAGAATAAATTCATCCGGATACTTCGACAGTACCGGACAAATCATCGGACAAACGGTCCGGAGGGGGACGGTTCGATGTTCGGTGTGTTAGAGGGGTGTGGTTGGTATACGGATAGCGTATCCGTATTCGTTGTATTTTTCTGATCAATTTTCATGTATAAAGTTTTTAATCTGAGCTACGGTTTAAAAGATATTAAATTTTGAAGTTTAAATCAATTTAATATCAATTTCTAGATTTTCTTTTATTAATAAAATAAACATTATCCACAGAGGGGGTTGACTGGTCAAACCTGACCAGTCGGTCCCACTGGTCAGCCTCACATGTTATATAAATCATTTTATTGAATTAAAATAGAGCTAGGGCCCACATGTCATATTCACAATTTAATATTTCTATTTATTTTAAAAGCTTATAGGTGGGGCCCAAGTTTAAGTCACTGATGTTATATAAAACAGTTTAATTTAATTAAACTGGCGGGGGAGCCCACCTGTAAGTGTCTTATCTAGTGTAATAATATTTATCATATCTATTTAACTTTTCTTCTTTTTTTTACAGGTGATTAAGGGGGTGGGGGGCCCATGTCAGTGGGACAACCCACCGATTAACACCCAACCGTTCCCACGCTGGGCTCCTCGAGCACGTCGGCGGCGATTCAGAGGGGCAGGGCCACGACGGGCGGTCGCAGGAGCGGGCGCAGGGGCTTGGAAGGGGGGAATGGAACGGGGTGGCCAACCCGCACCAAGTGGTGCTCCAGTAGGACGCCGGGGCAGACTAATTTGACAGTGGCGGGCATAGCCGCCGCGGACGGAGCTTGAGCTCGCGGGCATGGAGCTACGGGCATGGGGAGGAGAGGGGAAAAGGTCAGGGGGAGACCGCGCGCTCACCGGGAGGGAGCTGGGGCCGTCGGGAAGGGCTGGGGGCGGAGCTTAGCGAAATCGCGGCGGCGGAGCTCGTGATCTGCAGCGGGGAGGAAAAGCGTCAGCGTCGGCTACGGTGCACCGGGGTCGATTCCTCCACGGAGGTGGTGAAGCCCTGCACTTCGCAGATTCCGGACAGCCCAGTTCATCTTGGGAGCGAGGTTGGACGCGCGGGCTCACGAAGCTATGGCCATGGCGGTTTCGGCCCGGGGAGGAAGACGAAGGCGAGGGGGGGTTTTGAGATCCAGGGCACGGAGCAGTGGGCGCTCGGGCGTGCTCTTATCCACCCAGAGCAGGTGGGGGGGGGGGGGGGAGGGGCCGGCGTGCCCGGCGTCGACGTGCCCCCGTGCGTTAAATAGTTTCCTTTTTTAGTTTTCCTTTTTTTCTGTATTTAATTATTTTAGTTGCTTTAGCCATTTTGTAAAATATGTAATAGGTTCCATAATTAGTATGTTACAATACTAAGATTACACAAAAAGATTGGGACTTATATAAAATCTTTTGCATTTTTGGTTTTATTAAAAAGGTATTAAATGCCACTGTTTTACCACTGTTATGAATTGGTTGAATTTTTCAGTGGCATGATAAATACCCAAAACCATATTGGCATGGTCCACTGATTATTAGTGATTTAACAAAAGTGGTTTCATAATTTTCGGATAAAGTTAATTGTCACATGATTTTTGATATTAACGAAAAGGCATTTTGGAAATGTGATCAAAAGCAAAGATGATCATAGCATGATTGCAACAGTGATTAGCATTAAAAAAAGGATCATTGTAGTGATTACTGTTACAAACACTGAGGATGTTACATGATAAGGGGTGGCCCGATCTTCTCAGTAAGCGAACGGTGAATATGAGGGCAAAGATAGATAACTTGTATGCAGCCGATGAACTCTACTCGCTAGATCCCTATTGCCAATGCGATAGCTCTCTACCCTTTGGATATTCACAACTTCACACACTTGCGCAACGTAGCCGTCGACCACGAGACGGTAATTTGCAATCTACTAATTCCCAGTGGAACAACAGATCACACAAGACTTGCAGTAGCAACACTTCAGATCGATACGAATTGAAGTGTTGCTACTGCAAGTCTTGTGTGATCTGTTGTTCCACTGGGAATTAGTAGATTGCAAATTACCGTCTCGTGGTCGACGGCTACGTTGCGCAAGTGTGGGAAGTTGTGAATATCCAAAGGGTAGAAAGCTGTCACATTGGCAACAGGGATCTAGCGAGGAGAGTTCATCGGCTACCCACAAGTTATCTATCATCGCCCCCATATTCACCGTTCGCTTACTGAGAAGATCGGGCCACCCCTTATCATCTTGGTATCATATTTCCAGTGTTTCCTCGGTAAGCATCCACCAAATCCATCTATTAGATCGTTTTTGTTTTCGTCCTATCCAGAAAAAGCCATACAAAAATATTAGGGTTTCTAGTTTTGCCATAACTTAGATTGCATCGGAGTCATTGTTTTAGTTTGCTGTTTCGTGTGTTCTTCCCGAAAATTTCTCCGCGGTGCGACATATTGTGGCCTAAAGAGAAAAATTACTGTAGCAAAATCAAAATTACTGTAGAAATACTGTAGCAATTTCGTCCAGTTCGGAATAGTGTCAAAAATAAAAATAAAAGAGAGAAAAAGAGAAAAGATTCAAAAAAAAGAGAGAAAGAAGTGTGATCAAAAAGAGTTATCCAAGAGTGCAAAGATATATACAAGTGTTAGAAAGGACATATCATAGTGGTGATCTTTTGAGAGGCATGTCTTTCGTTTGTCTCCACTGTGTGAGTTTTTCTTTGGGTTTGTATCACACGATCAGCACTAGGACTTGACTTCGGTGTAGTTAGGGTGCCATACCTATAGCTCCACCACATATATCCTGCTTTGTCGTGTGTTCACTCTTTTACTCGGGTATTCACTTCATCACATTCGTGCACTAGTCCTCTATCCGAACGGGTACGCATTAATATTCACTTTGGAACGGTAAGATTCACCTTTTCTTGTCAGTTTTGAGTGAGTTGTGAGTGTCCACCAAACGATTTTGATTTAGTGCACTAACCTACTAATCATGTCTCAAAGTGGTTTTGATGTGATGCAGAAACAGGACAAGGATGCGCCAGTTACATGGGAGGCATATGAAGGTCTCCGTGATCACTTGACTGGGATGTTTACTAAATCCGCTGATGCTATTGATACAAATGTTCAAGCGGTCCAACTGAAAGTGGACGCGACTGAAGCTGCAGTCACCACTATGCAACAACAACTCGCTGCTATACAACAGAGCCTACAACAAATGGCAACATCTGTCACGGGCATACAAGCAGCTATTGTACAACGCCAACCTGCCGCTCAGGAAGATGATGGAAGTGTCCATGGTGACAATGCTGATTTGAGGGGCAATCAAGGACGTGGGCGTGGTGTTCAAGGGCCGGTTCGCCAACCTCCACTGGTTTTGGGGCGCTCCGTCTACCCATTCAGGAAGAAGATGTCTTGAGCAAGCCGAAGTTTAACATCCCCAAATTTGACGGTTCCACGGATGTGGAAGAGTACCTCACATGGGAGCTTAAGATGGAAAAATTATGGCGTTTGCATGATTATCCGGAGGACAAGAAGATCAAGATTGCTTCTTCCGAGTTTGATGGTTATGCCTTGCGTTGGTGGGAGAGTGTGTTGACCGAGATACAAGAAACTGATGGGCAGCCTATTCGTACATGGCGTGACATGAAGGCGACCATGAAAGCTCGGTTTGTTCCCACTAATTATTTACGGATAGTTTTTGATAAATTGCAACAATTGAAGCAAGGTACTATGTCCGTTGATGCATACTATATGGAGATGGAGATGTTGCTGCAACGTGCGCGAGTTCGCGAAGAGGTTGAGATGACTATGCAACGTTTTCTCCATGGGCTGAAATTTAATATCAAGAGTATTGTGCGGCATCACCAATACTATAATATGAATGATCTATTGCATCTTGCAAGGGAGGCTGAATCCCAGCTTGCAGAAGAGGCACAACTGAAGTCCAGATACTCTACATCTAGAAGATTTTCTCCACGGACATCGTCCGCGCCTATGGAGAATTATGGTGCCAATACTCGGGCTTCTTCTTCAGTTTCCAAGTTAGCCTCCAATGGTTCTATGGCCAAGAAACCAGCTGCTCCTGCCACTAGTGCAGGCTCCAACATGTCTACCGCTCGCAATCGCGAGATGACTTGTCATTCTTGCGGTAATCCGGGTCACTTTAAGAGAGATTGTCCGAACCGAAAGGTCATGTTTATTAATGAAGAAACCGGCGAGTATGAAACCGGTGATGATGAAGACCCAACCGCGTTTGATGATGAAGGTTACAATACCGAAGAAGGCATGGATGCTTTTCCGTCGCATGCTCCTACCATT
Organism: Bromus sterilis; assembly: GCA_950022295.1. NCBI lineage: Eukaryota > Viridiplantae > Streptophyta > Magnoliopsida > Poales > Poaceae > Bromus > Bromus sterilis. The sequence continues at coordinate 150,230,534 of OX465599.1, read as the reverse complement.
GTGGTGTCACAACGTGCTCTTACGGTGCAGCCACATGCTGATTCTCAGCGCTGAACTCTGTTCCAAACCAAGGCGCTCGTTGGCACCAACAAAGCTTGCAAAGTGATCATTGATGGAGGTAGCTGCCGCAACCTCGCAAGGAAGGAGTTATGTGCCAAGCTAAATCTGAAATACTTACCTCACCCAAATCCTTATTATGTCCAATGGCTGAGTGACAGTGGTGAGATGAAGGTGAATCACATGGTGCGCGTAAATTTTGAGATAGGCCCATACAAGGATTCCATCAATTTTGATGTGGTGCCTATGACAGTTTGCCATCTCTTATTGGGTCGGCCGTGGTTATATGATCGCCATGTGCAACACAATGGCCGAGCCAATACATATCATTTGGAGTTCAAGGGCAAGAAAGTTAATCTGCATCCTATGTCCCCACAGCAAATTGTGAATGAGTCTCGTCAGAAGGTCGAGGTGAATGTAGAACCAACACGAGAGAACAATGTAATAGCTGTGAGTGATAATATAACGAAAAGTGCGAGAGAGACTAGTTTGCTTACATTAGCCACCAAAGAAGACATGAGAGAATTTAGTGAGGATCCTACAGCCATACCTCTTGTCCTCATGTATAAAGGCGAGGTTTTGGTTTCTAATGATAACCATCCTCTTTCTCCTGGTGTGTCTACTGCTTTGCAGGATTATGATGATGTGTTACCGGCGGAGGTTCCAACGGGATTACCACCCTTGCATGGTATTGAGCACCAAATTGATCTTATACCGGGTGCAACTTGTAAGGCCCGATATGCGGTACTGTTCCAGATCTAGGTGTTTCCACCCAGATCCGGGGACGAAGCACATATCGGTCCCACCGCGACATATGACAAAGCCATATGCCCCGGATTTCCAACATGATATCACAACATTACAGATACAGGATACAACATCTCATACAATTGGCAAACAACTGCCTCAAATATAATACAACAGCGGAAGATACATGTCTGAGTACAGACTACAAGCAAATGCCTACTGGCAAAGAGAAAAACATCGATCCCATAACCACACGGGTCCAGGCCCTCCGCCGGGATCCTCCTAACTAGTCGTCGTCGAGTCTCCACGTGAAACGTCGATCACCATACCTGTCGTCGATCAAGAACCCTGAAAAGAGTTTGAGGGTAGTATCATGAGTACAGAGGTACTCAACATCCAACTGTAGTGGTCATCTGACCCAGCAAGGACTTCATCACTCGTCATTCTAGGACAACTAGTAGTTTACGGTAAGGAAGGGGTAAGTTGTGAGGTTGCTGCCGCACTAGCATTTATGAAGTGGCTAACGATCTAGAGAGTAAGATAAGAAGCCAAGCATTCGATGAGGAATCGCCTCCAACAAGTCTTGCTATCAACTACTACGCAAACATAACACCTATCCTATCCTTGTCCTCCTCTTCGCATCCCGACGAAGAAGAAGCAGTCAAGGCACACACACGCGTTGATCAAGTTATATTAAGATTATCTCAGTTGTTGTTGTCTATGAACAAGGAGTAGGTCTCAAGTCGTCCATAACCGTGGACACGGCTTCTCGAAAAGATTTAACCCTGCAGGGGTGTACCAACTGCCCATTACAAGGCTCCGCACGCACGTCCATCACTCTCAGTTGCTACCCATCATAGGCAACCATTTTATGATTTAGTTCCAAGAGATCCGAAACGACAAGTCCCTCTAGCTAACAACGAACAAATCCGGGTGGCCCCCGGTGAGTCGACATCCAACTCAAAAGCAGGCCGCGCTCTCGAATCGGCCTCTACCGTCTGGACGAGGTCGGGTTAGCTACCCAAACAGATGTGGGCAGCCCCCTAGCTTCCAGGTGTGGACCAACAAAGAAACCATGTCTCCGCTGGCCCAAGTTGTTTTAAAAGATATCTGCTAGGAGCGACCCGACAAGATATATATGCATGTTTTCAAATGGTAAATCAGCTTGGGCCAGCACTAGAAATGTTTGAATCTAGGTAGGTAAGAGAAGGGGACCCCATAAAATCCCACACGCGGTTAGGCATGCTCAGTCTTAAAACCAATACCCGGAACTTGGATCCTAGGTGACTTGAATGGAACAAAGCGTCGGGGCGGGATAGCCTAGACCTTCCATCCTTCGTCGAATATAGTCAACATTATAATAATAATCATATCATCAACAACAATATAATAAGGTGATATCCCAAACCCAGGGGTAACAGGGTAACATCGTAGCATCCTAAGCATGCATACTAAGCAGGGGCTGAGCAACGAGCAATAGTAACATAGAAGTACAAGGTTTGCTGGGAGGGGACATGGCTGTATCGGTTTGAAAAAGGCTGTAAACATGTGGTAGGATGAAACATCGAAGCTAACCTAGACTAGCATGCAAACCGCTGGTTGAAATAGAATGGATCATAAGTAATGTATAGTCCTTGCCTGTTGATAAGTCGGGTTCCGAAGGTGTAGTTGATCGCAAGCTCGCATCGTCTCCGAGAGGTACCCGCGGGAGCACACAAGAAGGAAACACTGGAAAGCAATCAACGGTGCACCACTATTACTACGGAGCAAACACGAGCAAGCATCAACAAGAAGTAACACGAGACATCACACCTACCGTCGAGAGCGGTTACTAACGATTTAAGTGGAGTACTCGTCACACACGACGATACCGCACGTTTACGGTGGTTCAAGTTTTTTAGCTACAGGTGATCAAACAACGGTTATTAACATGGCAACTCAAGCAAGCATGGCATAGCACACAAACATGGCAAGAGGTGAAGCATAAATAAACTACCTAAGCTAGTTAATTTAAGTGGGGTGAAATCCTAGACATGCAAACTATTGCTGACCCCATGATAAATATTGCATTTGGTACTGTTTTCCCTAAACAATATTTTATTATTTTTATTAGCAAGCAAGAACAGCAAAAACACAATCTACATGCAAGTCTAGTCAAGTTACATATAAAGAACATTTTAAACAGAGCAACAGATAAAAAGTTATTGCAGTTACAGTTACAGTGGCAGGCAGTGTAATTAGCAGTCAAACAGCATGTAAACAAAGTCAAACATGGCAACAAGCAACAAATTATTAAACTAGACACAAAACTAAGCAAGTTTCATATTTAAATCGTCGCAATCGGAGCTACGGTTAAAAAGTTACGGCACTGCAAAAATCCTAATACAACTGCCTAAATAAATAAATAAAACCCTAGCAGAGAAAAAAAACCTAAACGGGCCAAAAGCTACTGTGCCCAACAGAAAAAAAAAGAAATAACAAACAAAAAGAAAAAAAAAGAGGGGGCAGCTCACCCCATGGGCCTGGCCCAAGTGGCCGGCTGGACTGGGCTGCTGGAGTGGGCCAGATCTGGCCTACCTGGGCCGTCGGGCCCACGTGGGCGCGCTGGGACGAGCGGGCGAGGCAGCCGGCGGCGGCTACGGAGGGCACCGGCGGCGGCCGGACTCCGGCAAGAGGAGGTCGCGGGCGAGGCTCCCGAGCGCGGCGGGGTGGAGGCGCAAGGCGGCCGGACTCCATGGCTTCGGGCGGCGCGGCCTGGCGTGCTCCGGCGCGGGTCTGCGAGGAGGAGAAGGAGGGTGAGGGGAGGCAGAGGAGAAGGGAGAGGGAAGGAGGGGCGCGGGGAGAAGGGAGGTGGCCGGCGGCCTGCTCGCCGGCGGCGGCCGGAGACGGGCGGCGCGGCTGCGGGTGCTCCATGGGCAGCGGGCGCGGAGGAGAGAGGAGAGAGATGGAGGTGGGAGCTGGGAGCGATCTCGGCCGTCAGATCGGGCGATCTGATGGTCCAGATCTGCTGGGCTGTGACTACTGCGAAAATTGGGGTAAAACAGGGGTGTGGCTGCCTATTTTGGCTAGGGAAACCCTAAAAATGGGTGGGAGTGTGGAGGTCTTTATATAGCATGGGTGGATGGCAGTTTGCAAAAACATCCCCGGTTTTTGTCTCGCGCGCACGGTGCTCACGTTTCTGACTGCCGGGGGTCCGCAGTACCTTCGATTCGGGTAAATCTTCGAACTGCGCGATCAGCGAGTCGAGCCAGAGGCGTTCACCTCGCGCTGGAACCGTTCCGAAAACACTTTCCGGCGCGCTATAAAAATATCCCATTTAATTATTAAACGGGGTTTTTCGTTCCGTTGGCTGTGGCTGGTCTCGTGCGGTTTTCGCGACGGTGATCGGGCGAAACCCGGTGTCGCAAAGGTCGAGTGTCAGGGTGGCAAGGGTCGGTCTCCGTCCGGTACGAGATAAGAGGGGGGAAAATAATCGCCGATCGATAAATCGGGGATGCAAACACCGCAAACAATTCAGACAATCAAACAATTCACACCGAAAACAAAATTTTTAATTTTTGCAAAAACTGGGCTGTTACACAACTCTTCCTAACCGGGCACCATACAGGACAAACCCCCAAGAGACGAAGGAAATTCAGCAACAAGTACAAGCGCTTCTGGATAAAGGGTATATTCGTGTCAGCCTTAGCCCTTGTGTTGTTCCTGTTATTTTGGTTCCTAAGAAAGATGGTACATGGCGTATGTGTGTAGATTGTAGAGCTATTAATAACATTACTATTCGCTATCGTCATCCTATTCCACGTTTAGAGGATATGCTTGATGAATTGTGTGGTGCTGCTATTTTCTCTAAAATTGATTTGCGTAGTGGATACCATCAAATTAGGATGAAAGAAGGGGATGAATGGAAAACTGCTTTTAAAACTAAGTTCGGCTTATATGAGTGGTTAGTTATGCCTTTTGGTCTTACTAATGCTCCTAGTACTTTCATGAGATAATGAACCATTTTTTGAGGGAGTTTATTGGACATTTGGTGGTTGTGTATTTTGATGATATACTTATTTACAGCCGCAATGAATTTGACCATGCTGATCATATTAGACAAGTTTTGCAAGTGTTGCGTGATTCTAAATTATATGCTAATCTTGAGAAGTGCACATTTGCAAAAGATAAGGTCATATTTTTGGGATATGTTGTATCTAAGCATGGGGTAGAAGTAGATTCTTCTAAAATTGAGGCAATTCAAAATTGGCCTACTCCCATGAATGTTAGCCAAGTACGAAGTTTTCACGGTCTCGCTAGTTTTTATAGACGTTTTTTGAAAGACTTTAGTACTATTGCTGCACCATTGAATGAATTGACTAAGAAAGGTGTGCCTTTTGTTTGGGGCGTTGCCCAAGATCTTGCATTACCAGATTTGATGAGTTGAAACGTTTGCTTACTTCTGCACCATTACTTGCATTACCAGATTTTACTAAGCAATTTGAAGTTGAATGTGATGCTAGTGGTATAGGCATTGGTGGTGTTTTGATTCAAGAAGGTAGACCTATAGCTTATTTCAGTGAGAAGCTTTCTGGTGCTAGATTGAATTATCCTGTTTATGATAAAGAATTGTATGCACTTGTTAGAGTTCTTGAGGTTTGACAACATTATTTGTGGCCAAAAGAATTTATCATACATTCTGATCATGAAGCTTTGAAATATCTGAAAGCTCAATCTAATTTGCATAGACGCTTAGCTAAGTGGGTTGAGTTCAGTGAGTCTTTTCCCTACATCATCAAATATAAGAAAGGGAAAGATAATGTTGTTGCTGATGCTCTCTCTAGGAAGAATATGTTATTGACACATCTTGATGTTAAAATTCCTGGATTAGAGAGTTTGTGTGATTTATATGCAACTGATCATGATTTTGCTGAACCATATCGTTTGTGTTTGCTTCGGAATGCATGGGACAAGTTCCACATCCATGATAGATTTTTGTTTCGAGCTAACAAACTTTGTGTTCCAGAATCTTCTGTGCGTTTGCTATTGTTGCAGGAATCACATGCAGGAGGATTGATGGGTCACTTTGGGCGTGAGAAGAAATTACTCAGGCTTGCTGATAATTTTTATTGGCCCAGGATGAGGCGTGATGTGGAAAGGTTTGTTCGACGCTGCATTGTATGCAACACATCCAAGTCCAAGCTGAAGCCTCACGGTTTGTATACTCCACTATCGGCTCCTACTACACCTTGGGAAGATATTAGTATGGACTTTGTGTTAGGATTGCCACGCACTAAATATGGTCATGATAGTATATTTGTAGTAGTGGATAGATTTTCTAAGATGGCACATTTTATTGCATGCCATAAGAGAGACGATGCGTCGCATGTTGCTAACCTGTTTTTGAGGGAGATTGTACGCTTGCATGGAGTGCCCAAGACAATTGTTTCTGACAGGGATGTAAAGTTTGTGAGCTACTTATGGAAGACACTTTGGGGAAAGCTAGGAACAAAGCTAATGTTCAGCACTACATGTCATCCTCAAACTGATGGTCAAACGGAGGTGGTCAATAGAACATTGTCACAATTGCTGCGAGCTATGATCAAGAAAAATCTGCGTGAATGGGAGGAGTGTTTGCCACATGTTGAGTTTGCTTATAACAGGGCAGTACACAGTACTACTCAGTTTTGTCCTTTTGAGGTGGTTTATGGTTTTAAGCCTATTACACCCCTTGATTTGTTGCCTCTTCCATTGCAGGACAGAGTTAATATGGAGGCATCCCAACGAGCAGATTACGTGAAGAAGATTCATGAGAAGACACGAGAGGCTATTGAGAAGCAAGGCAAGAACGTTGCTGCTGCACGCAACCAGTCACGAAAGCAAGTTCTATTTCAGCCTGGAGATATGGTTTGGGTACATCTGCGCAAGGATAGATTTCCAGGATTGCGGGACTCCAAGTTGAAGCCACGTGGTGCTGGTCCTTATAAAGTGCTGGCCAAGATCAATGATAATGCCTACTCGATTGATATTCCCATTTCTGAGTTTGGTGGTGCAATTAACAGCTTTAATGTAGCTGATTTATCACCACATATGGGAGATTACCTCGGAGCGTCGGGGTCGACGCCTTTTGAAGGGGGGGGGGAGATGATGAGGACATCCCTACTACAACTACTACTTCCCCAACTCTTCATGATGAACAAGCCAATCAAATCCGACTTGGACCTATTATAAGAGCCCGTGCTAAGTTATTAGAACAGCAGGTGAATTTGCTCTTACTCGAGTCTGATGATCGGCTTAGTGAGAATTATATACTGCCTAAATCCTTGTGTGTTTGTATGATCAGTTATCAAGGTGAAGACAAGGAGCTAGGAGGAGCTGAGGTTCAAGAAGAAGAAGCCAAGGAACAAGGACAAGCTACATTGGAAGAAGAACCTCAAGAAGACAAGGCCAGGAAGAACCAAGCTTCAGGCCGCGGTACTACCGTGCTGACCGCGGTACTACCGCGCCACGGTACTACCGGGCCTACTACCGCACGTACTACAGCGACAACAGAAGGTTTGCGGTAGTCCTTACGGGACTACCGTAACTACTACCGTGCTGGTCAGGAGAGATACGGAAGTGACTACGGTAGTAGCTGCGGTACTACCGCCCCCGCGGTACTACCGCGCCAATCACGGTACTACCGTGCTGCCTGCGCGCAGAAACGGGCCTACGGCCCCTGTATCCGAGTCTGGACCCCCTTAGACTATAAATACAAGTCCCCCTAAGAGTTTTAGAGTTAGACCACGTTTAGATAAACCCTAGTTCCTGAGAATTGCTCCAAGCATTCATCTTGAATCAAATACTTCAATTCGTATCGATCTGAAGTGTTGCTACTGCAAGTCTTGTGTGATCTGTTGTTCCACTGGGAATTAGGAGATTGCAAATTACCGTCTCGTGGTCGACGGCTACGTTGCACAAGTGTGTGAAGTTGTGAATATCCAAAGGGTAGAAAGCTGTCGCATTGGCAACAGGGATCTAGCGAGGAGAGTTCATCGGCTACCCACAAGTTATCTATCATCGCCCCCATATTCACCGTTCGCTTACTGAGAAGATCGGGCCACCCCTTATCAATAAAGGATCACTGTAGTGATTACTGTTACAAACACTGAGGATGTTATAGATCCACTCCTTTTTGATATTTTGAGCACTCATGCAATGGATGAGCGTAAGCACGAAAGCTGACACTTAGGATGGCAAAGAGAGAAATATGGTGGAGGAGGAAGACAAAAATGTGAGAAAGGCTCACATCAATGAGGACAATCATAGGCGAGAAGGCGAAATGATAGATATGATGTGAGGAGTTGGGATTGCCATGCAACGAATGCACATATGAGCTAAGAAAGCTCTCCAATGGAACTAGTGGGGTGCATCTAACATGCTCGCTCATGAAGACCTAGAGCTCTTTTGAGGAGGCTCATCCTTGGAATATGCAAGCCAAGTTCTATAGTGTGAAGGTCCCCACATAGCTATATGCATAAATTATCAGCTCTATGGAGTACAAGGATAAGAGGGAGTACTAGTGTGGATCTTTTAAAAGGATAGTAGTGTTTCCCCTTTCTCTCTTTTTATTTCTTTTTCTATGTCTTCTATTTTTTGTATTTTTTTGGTGCCTCAATGGCTCTTTCTATTTAACTCTCATTTTTCCTCTTTGGGATCTTTTCCTCACTTAAGGGCAACACTCTAATTTACAAGAGGGTATAGAAGATCTTTCACAGTTTACAAGGTACTCAAACATAAAGAAGATGTAGCTATCTTGATGTATGCAATGTATGCCTCTGCCAGTGTAGCAGGAACATGTATGACATGAAGATCAAGTCATGAAGAGGTGGAAGTTGCATGGCAATATATCTCGAAAAGGCTATGGAAATTCCTTGATAGGTAGGTATGGTGGATGTTTTGAGGAAAGATATAAGGAGGTTTATGATGACAAAGCGTATCATGCCAAGGGTTTGGATGTACCGGCAAAGGTGGACGCCAACTCTCAGAGTGAGAAGAAGGCAATGCACGACACGAGAGAGGCTAGCAAATCTGAGGAGGTGGAAGTGTCAACTTTCAATACTTACATTAGTCCGAAGAACTCATGCACTTATTATCGGTAATTCTCAATCTAATAAGGTGGTTCACAAAGAGACAAGTACCCCGAGGAGGAGTGTATGGGGGTTTGGTTATCCTTCCGCATCCTCGACTCATGGTACGTGAGTGTACTCTAATATTCGATCCCTCCAAAGATTAGTGATCCATCTAGTAGCTAGAGTTCTCAACTAGTTTTTGTAGGTTTTTAAAATAAACACAGATTGCCCAAAATAAGACACCTATCACTAATAGGCTAGAGCTCTTGACACCAAAAGTTCAAACATTACTCACAACAATACCTCAAAACTATTGCAAGTTACTACTAAATTTAAATAGCAACCTCAATTACCAACTTTCAAGACAAGACATAACTCAGTGCAACAACCAATTCTCTTAACAAGATAAACATGAAAACTACAGAGAGTTCCAGAAACAAACTAAAAAAAATCCAAGGCTCTTGCTAAAGACAAACTAAGACTAAGAATAAACATGGCAGTAGCTACGAAAAGTTAAAGAACACACAACAACAAAAAGATAAGCATGAAAAAAATCCTATGATGTGTTCTAGATTGGAGTGGAGCGTGTTTTTCTCCCACACAAAGTAAGCTGGGTTCTAACTTGTTATGAGCATCAAGCAAAGCTAAAGAAAACTAAAAAGTAAACCTAAGAGCGAGAAGCTCCAAGCATAGCACATAATGCATCAAGTGATAAAAATATAGTGAGACGAAGGACGAACTGATGATTGTTGATGGAAAAGGGGATGCACGGGGGCATCCCCAAGCTTAGACGGTTGAGTCTCCTTGAATATTTATTGGGGATGCATGGGGCCCTCCCCAAGCTTGAGCGCTTGACACTCCCGGATCTTCTTTCATCATCTTCCATCGCACACTTGAAAACTCCCTTCATACATAACTCATCATAAGATGATTAGAGAGGTTAGTACCCTTAATAAAATAATTTTTCCCCACTGGATATAACGATATTCTTGAAGAGCTACTGTTTCTCAAGATTGCCAAAAAGTTTTGCAAAGAAAAAGCAAGCTTAAGGTTTGCAAAAGTAAGGAGAGGCGAACCGTGGAAGAATCTGTGAAAAACAGAACAACAGGTAGTAGAGAATTTTTTCGGGGAACTTCTGCAACTCAAATAAAAAACTCAGAACACACGAAAGTTTCACAATTGTATAGAGCATGCTGTGTAAAAAATTCAGCTCAACAGATGAACTGGTGATTTTTTCCGTTTTTTCCTTTAAGAAGACATAATTTGTTTCCTGGACAGCATGTCACAACTTTAGCTTTTCTTATCATAAGAGGCTATAACTTGGCACAAAGCTTGAAACTAAAGATACAATGATGTTGCTACAGTAGTAACAATCATCAAGACCACTAAATAAAGAAGTAAAAACATCTTGGGTTGCCTCCCAACAAGCCCTTTCTTTTACGCCTTTAAGGTAGGCATAAAGCAAAAGAAGAATCAAGTTTTATCAAGAGAAAGAGAATAGCTAGCCCGTGTAACGGAATCAAATGGTAACTTGATTTTCATTCTAGGGGAGTGTTCCATCACCTTTTTGAGAAGGAATTGAAATTGTATACTCCCCTGTCATGTCAATAAAAGCACCAACGGTGCGAAGAAAAGGACGTCCCAAAATAATTGGACATAAAGTTTCACACTCTATATCCATAATACTAAAATCAACGGGAACATAATTGTCATTGACAATGGTAAGAACATCGTCAATCTTCCCCAAAGGTTTATTTATGGAAGAATCAACGAGACAAACACCAAAATAACAAGAATCAAAAGGTTTCAACTCAAACATGTCATACATTATTTTGGGCATGACGGAGGTACTAGCTCCAACGTCACATAAAGCATAGCAAGAGAAGTTATTTAATTTAATTTTAATCATAGGGTTCTCAACCATTATATAGCTTCCTTGGTATGGAGGCTTCTATCCTAAGCTTCTGCTCCCTAGCTTTGATGAGAGCATTTGTGATATGCTCCGTGAAGGCAAGATTAAGTGTGCTAGTGTGGGGGTCTCTAGACACTTTGTGTACCAAGTTAATAACTTCTGAGAGGGTGCCGCTATCAAAATCAATATCACTACTATCAAAGGTGGTAGTAGTGTCATCTAGGCTCACTTGTTTGAAACCCTCTATTTTCATAGGAGTTTCTTCTTCTACGGTTGAGGTATTAGCATCACCATTAATAGGTCCAATGGGACTAGGAGTGCATTGGGTGCTAATAGTTTGAGTGTCCTCAACAATTTGGATAGTGGCAACTGTGTGGTGTGTAGGAAGGCTCTTAATTCTATCCTCTTCCTCTTTTTCTCTAGCCCGTCTTTCTTTAAGTTTAGCCATCATCCTAATATTTTCATTAATTTGCAATTGGATAGCATTAATAGGAGTGTCTTTCCTCTCCTCAGGGGGAGAGGTTCTAATTTTTAGCATCTCAACATCAAGGGCTAAGCTATCTACCTTCAAAGAGAGATTATTTAACTTAGCTAATTTCTCTTCTAAATTTTTGTTGAAGGCTTTTTGGGTAGTGATAAAGTCTCTAAGCATATTTTCTAGTTCAGAAGTGGGGTTCTTGTTGCTAGGATAAGTGTTGGTGTTCCCATAGTTGGATCGAAACGATCTAGGATTACTAGAAAAATTGCCCCTATAAGCATTATTGTTGAAGTTGTTTCTAGCAATAAAGTTCACATCTACTTGTTCCTGAGAAACCAAAGAATTTAAAGAACATCATGAGGATCAATAGAGGGTTGCTTGGTAAGTAGAGACATAATCAAGTCAACTTTTTCGTTTAGGGAGGTAATCTCCAAGATAGAGTTTACCTTCCTACCTGTTGGAGCGCGTTCGGTGTGCCATTGGGAATAGTTGGTCATCATCTCATCGAGAAGTTTTGTGGCAGCACCAAGTGTAGTTGACATAAAGGTTCCTCCCGCGGCCGAATCTAACAGGTTCCGCGAGGTAAAGTTCAAGCCTGCATAAAAATTCTGGATAACCATCGAGGTAGTCAAACCATGTGTAAGGCATTTCTTAACAAGAGATTTCATACGTTCCCAAGCTTGGGCAACGTGTTCATTATCCAATTGCTTAAAATTCATAATGTTACTTCTCAATTAAATAATTTTAGCAGGTGGGAAATACTTCCCAATAAAATCATCTTTGCACTTATCCCAAGAATCTATGCTATTCCTAGGCAAAGATTGAAACCAAATTTTAGCTTCTTCCCTCAAAGAGAAAGGAAAAATCTTGAGCTTAACAACATCACCTTTTACTTCTTTATACTTTTGCATATCACATAACTCAACAAAATTATGTAAGTGTAAAGCAGCAGCATCTCCAGCACCAGAGAATTGATCTCTGATAACAAGGTTTAGCAAAGTAGGTTTAATTTCATAAGAGGTAGCTGAAGTGGCAGGTGTGGCAATTGGAGTGCAGATAAAGTCTTTTTTGTTGTGACTAGTGAAGTCACACAACTTGATGTTTTCAGTGGAACCCATAGTAGCAGCAAGTGTGGCAGAATTTTTTGTAATTTTTGATATAAGATACAAAGATAAAAACTGAAAGTTAAACTAACAAGACTAAAAAGTAAAGGTAAAAGGTAGTGGGCAACTCCCCTATCTTAGCACTCGGAGTCCCCGGCAACGTCGCTAGAACTTTGCTTGAGATGATAATTTCTTCTCGCCCTTCGATGGTTACCCCAAGTGGAATTTGAGATGCAGCGTAGCGGCAAGTTTCCCTTGGTGAAGATACCAAGGTTGAGAGTATCGACCAGTAGGACTCCGGAGATGATAAGTAGGTGTCAGCGGCGCAACTGACGTGGACCTGCACACAGACACAAATAACTTTGCTCCCAACGAAGTTCAGTGAGGTTGTCAATCTCTTCGGTCTTGCTGTTTACAAAGGATCAAACACAAGGGATAATGATAATGATGATAGCAACTGAAAGTAAAAGCGAGAAAGTAAATAAGCGTGTAAACAGTGATGAGAATATGGAACGGGGTCCCGTGATGTTCACTAGTGATATCTCTCTCCCAAAAGTTGATAAAACTGCTATGCGAGGTGAAAAAATTACAGATGGGCAATTGACGGGATTATAAACGCACCGCAATGCTAACTATGCTACAAAGAAAGGAAGAGGCTCAAAAGCGTGGGCAGTACGCCAAAATAAGTAGACCGAAATCCAACTGCATCTACTACTAATCATCCACCTTGAGATATCTATCCAGAACATCTCGCTGGTAATAAGTTGCGAGACCTACCCAAAGTGTAAACCCAAAGCAACAGGCAACTGCATTAAAAAAACACTTTGCGTAAAGTAAAAAAATCCTTGAAACCGCGGTTACAAGCACTGTTGTTCTCCCCCTTGTGTCAACAACACATCCCCTAGAAGAATGTTTCTGGCACTCAAGCATGTCATCGGGGGGCATGAACCCACAATCGAGCATAACGTTCCCTCTTGGAGTTACTACCTACTACTTGGCCAAAGCAATAAACAACAATGGAGAAATGCAAGAATTACTTAAGAATAACAATATAAAAGATAAGAACCAAATATATTACTCTGTCACAATCTGAACATAATCTCATAATCCATCAGATCCCACCAAACTCAGCATAGCAACAACAGAAAGATTACATATGTGTCTCGATCATGTAGGCAGCTCACGAGGTCTAAACCATGAAGAACAAAGAGGGGAGGAGAACATCACATAGCTACTGATCATGGACCCATGGTCCAAAGGAAACTACTCACGACACATCCGGGAAGCTTCCATGGTGGAGGGGAAGCTCCCGGAGATCGATCCTCCCTCCGGCAGGGTGCCCGGAAGAGGTCTGCTGGCGCTCCCGATCTTGGAAGCGCGGCGGCGGTGGAACAGAGGCGAGATCGCAGAAAAGGGTTCTCTCCTCGGAAGTTTCACGTCACGGGAAATATATAGGTGAAGGGGGCAGCCAAGGGGCCACCAGGGGTCCAGGCGCCCCCCTGGCGCGGCCAAGCCCTAGGCCGCGCCAAGTGGCCGCCTGGGGCCCTGGTGGGTCTGGTACTGGGGTGCACTGAGTTAGTAGGTTAGTACAAATATGATCAAAAGTGTATTAAAGTGTATCTAAATCATAGCAATATCACACAAAACATGTATGGAGCAAGCAGAAATTATAGATACGTTTGGGACGTATCATGTATCGCCACACATGCAATGTTTGTAGGGGCGTAGTGCCAAAATGGAATGCACGCACTCAGAAAACAATCGAGTGGACTAATAGCAGTCACGCGCGGAGCATTCGCGAGCTCAGGTGAGGAATAAGTATGAGATGCACCCACTCGGAAAGTCGTCGAGTGGGCTAGTAGCATGAGCACCCGTGAAGCATCCGAGTGCTCGGGTGAATTGACCTTCTGCTTATTTTTCGAGTCTTTCTTGTTAGTGCGAGTAATTACTCGAGCACTTCGTCACCTCGGCGAGGGAGCACCCAAACTCTGTAGATGTATTTATCCTTGTTGGAGGGGAGTAGCCACTTGCACCCTTCTAAGCTTGGTCCGTGTTGTTTGTGCTTTGCTTTAGCGGTGACAGGGCGCTCCCGATGGGAGTAAGAATTTGATGCAATCAAAAATTGAAGGAATAAAAAAATCTGAAGAGTAGGGCATCTTTCCAGTGATAGATTTTTCTGCGCCTTGTACATAATCATCCCATCCGCGCTGCCGTGATGCGAGAAGTCGTAATGGTGCTTGCCGATGACGCACTTGATGATGACAGTGGCAGGCTGTGAACCGTCACATCTACTTTGAGTCATAATGATACCTTGGGTACTGTGTTGTGACTCCACACTGCCTATATTGGGTTGCCAAGATTGCGTGGGAACACGCGTGATTTGATGCATTTTAAATGTTGCTTGATACGAAGGGGCGCCTGATACGTCCCAAACGTATCTATACTTTCTACTTGCTCCATGCATGTTTTGAGTGATATTGCTATGATCTAGATACACTTTCATACACTTTTGATCATATTTGCACTGACTTATTAACTCAGTGCACCACAGTGCCAGTTCCTGTTTTTTGCTGTTTTTCTATTCCAGGTTTCCACCATATTGAAAATGCTCCAAAAATTCGGGAAAAATCGGATAAAAAATCAGCGTGAAGGAACCTTACGGAAACACCTGGGTGTGGCCAGAGGGCCACCACCAGGGACCCAGGCGGCCACCTAGCGCGGCCTAGGGTCTGGCCGCGCCGGGGGTGTTGGGGATCGACGCAGAAAACAAAATTTTTCCTACCTACGAGTCCCGAACCCAAGATCTATGCTATGCTGATGTATGTAACGGAAGGAATCGGTGTTCATACCTTTGAAGACCGAAAGCGGGAAACGTTCCTCGAACGTGGTTGGCGTAGACTCTGATCCTACGACCTCCCTGTCGTGTTGAAGAACCTCCGACGATGAAGTAGCACCACACGTGTAGTGCCTCGCGGGATTACACACGTACGGTGCAACCGACGTCCCTCCGGGCTCCGAACCAGAAGAGCAGCGGAAAGAAGATTGATCCGGATCCCGATTCCGGCAGCGCGATATCGTCCGAATGATGGTGAAACCCCCAACCAGGTGCAAAATCCAAACCAGGGAAGTCCGCTCTAGGTCGGAGAAAGAGAGAGAGAGAAACTCAATGTTGTGTTGAAAAAGGCACCCCCACCCCTCCTTATATAGGCCAAGGAGGGGCTCCACCACCTCCCCTTCCCCCATGTGGGACTAAACCCCCAAGGGGGGAGTGGTGCGGCTAGGAGGGGGATGGGCCCCTCCCTTGGCGCCAAGCCCAAGGGGGGAGGCTCCCCCTTCCCCTCATGGGCCTTTTAAGGCCCAAATACCTTTTCACCTTTTTAATTAATTATTTAAATCATTTTTAATATTTAATTATGTCAATTAAATAATAAAACATATTTAAACATTAATATATATTATTTTGAACCTTTCAAAATATCCGGAACAGCTTCCGGCACCTCCCGGTACATTTCCGATGTTTTCTCTCTTTTCACCGATGATCCTGAATCAATCCTTAATGCATGGATTGCCCTTAAGTGTGACACCCTACGGTCCGGGAAATAGTAGACATGATCGAGACACTCTCTGACCAATGACCATCATGTGGGATCTGGTTACAATCCTTGATGTGCCCCTACGCTTCCATCGAATAAACTTCATCGCTGTTGAACCGTTAACAGTATGACTTGATCCCTCTGTGCTTCGGTACTATGTTTGTCCGAGGTATGATCGTCGGTATCCAATACCTAGTTCTTCCTCGTCTCCGACATAACATGTTTACTCGTCTGTGAATATTACATCTCTTGTGACCTAGTCACTTTCTTGCAAGCTATTGATGCAACACCACCGAGTGGGCCCAGAGTACCTATCCGTCACTCGGATTGACAAATACCGCTCTGATCTATTTCATACTCCTCAACATATCTACTTCGGAATACCCAAGATACACCTTTTCCGTTACCATGTTTCAGTGTAACGGTTAATGCACTCAAAGCATCCTAATAGATAGAAATTATGTATGATCATCACGGTCTAAGGATTCAGTCACTATGTTATTAATTCATCGCAATGCTGAACTTATGTGACTTGATCACACTGCAATGCTTAAGGTGGGTGTGTGTCCATCACATCATTCTCCTAATGATATGACCTCATTGTCAATAGACTATTATGTTCTCATGATCAGGAAAACTTGATCATCAATTTCCCAATGAGCTAGTATGCCTGAGTTTAACTAGGGACCAAGTTGTTATATATCACACGTGTATTAATGTTTCTTCGTAATACAGTTCTAGCACAATATATAACGTATTATGTAAAAACAGATATGTGACAAATATCTTTATTAATTTTCCTCTAGGGAACATATCCAACAGTCTCCCACTTGCACTAGGGTAAAAATTACACTAGTTTACATCAGGTATGTATCTAACACCAATAGTCTCTCGGTGTTGTTCAAACTTGGCTTGTGGAAGAGGTTTAGTCATTGGGCCTGACGGATTCAGATCCGTATGTATTTTGCAAATCCTAGTATGACCATCCTTGACGTAGTCCCGCATCACATGGAAACGCCGGAGAATATGCTTGGCTGTAGAGTGAGTCCTCGGCTCCCTTGCATTAGCAATGGCACCCGAATTGTCGCAATAAATGCTAACAGGGTCAGTGCAACTAGGGAATACGCCAAGCTCGATGACGAACTTCTTCACCCAATGCGCTTTGTTTGACGCTTCGCAAGAGGCAATATACTCCGACTCCATTGTAGATTGGGCGACGATTGACTGCTTGCCGCTCCTCCAGCTAATCGCACCACCATTCAATATAAACACGTATCCCGTCTGGGATTTTGAGTCATCGGGATCAGTACCAAGACTGGCATCGACGTAACCTGTTACGGCGAGCTCTTCTTCACATCCTCCATAGACAAGAACCAGATCCTTAGTTCTTCGTAAGTACTTAAGGACGTTCTTCACTGCAAACCAATGATCCATTCCAGGATTACTTTGGAAACGATTAGTCAGACTAACCGCCAGGGCCACATCTGTTCGAGTACACAGCATAGCATACATGATAGAACCTATGGCTGAGGCATAGGGCTTTTAGGACATTTCCTCCCTTTCTTTTGCTGTTGCTGGGCATTGAGTCACACTCAATTTACTTCCTTTCATAACGGGCAAGAGGCCTCTCTTGGCGTTATCCATATTGAACCTCTTCAATATCTTCTCAAGGTAAGTTCTCTGACTCAGTGCTAATAGGCATCTTGATCTATCTCTATAGATTTTAATGCCTAATATGTATGCAGCTTCACCTAGGTCCTTCATGGAAAATTGTCCATTCAAATATTCCTTTACCCCCTCTAGAAATTTCACATCATTCCCTATCAATAATATGTCATCCACATATAGTACTAGGAATGCCACAGAGCTCCCACTCGCTTTCCTATAAACACATAATTCTTCTTCATTTTGGACAAATCCAAAAGCTTTGATCACCTCATCAAAATGAAAATTCCAGCTCCGAGATGCTTGCTTCAACCCATAAATGGACCGTTCAAGTTTGCATACCTTACCAACGTCCTTAGGATCAATAAAACCTTCCGGTTGTAACATATACAACTCTTCCTCAATGTTGCCATTTAGGAACGCGGTTTTCACATCCATCTGCCATATTTCATAATCGTAATAGGCAGCAATTGCTAGCAATATCCGGATAGACTTTAGCATCGCTACGGGAGAGAAAGTCTCTTCGTAGTCAACTCCTTGAATTTGTCGGAAACCTTTTGCGAAAAGTTGAGCTTTATAGACAGATACGTTTCCGTCTGTGTCAGTCTTTTTCTTGAATATCCACTTATTCTCGACGGCCTTTCGGTCCTCGCGAATATCCACCAAAGTCCATACTTTGTCGGCATACATGGAGTCTATCTCGGATTTCATGGCTTCCAGCCATTTCTCGGACTCGGGTCCCTCCATTGCTTCTTTGTAGTTCGCAGGTTTGTCAGGTTCATTTAACATGACTGCATTGACAAGTTGCCCATAAAACTGAGTTTTTACTCGGGCTCTTGATGACCTGCGGGGTACAATAGGATCCTCTTCATCTTGATCATGATCATCATGTATTTCATGATCGTTATGAATATCGTGATGACCGTTCTCCTCAGCTCCCACTACAGAAGATGGTTTCGGAACAACTTCCATTGCCATTTCTTCCACTTGGAATGATTGGTCAATCATCTCGTTGAGGTCTATTTTCCTCCCACTCAATTCTTTCGAAAGAAACTCTTTCTCAAGAAATCATCCAGTCTTGGCGACAAACGTTTTGCCCTCAGACTGGTTGTAGAAGGTGTATCTAATGGTTTCCCTTGGATATCCCACAAACATGCACTTATCCGCTTTTGATTCGAGTTTGTTAGGCTGAAGTTTCCTAACATAAGCCTCACAACCCCAAATATTTAAGTGAGACAACTTTGGTTTCTTTCCATGCCATTCCTCAAATGGTGTTGTCTTTACGGATTTGGACGGTGCCCTATTAAGAATGTAAGAGGCAGTTTCTAATGCATACCCCCAGAATGACACAGGTAAGTCGGTATGAGACATCATCGATCGTACGCTATCCAATAGAGTTCGATTACGTCGCTCAGAAACACCGTTACGCTGAGGTTTTCCTGCCGGCGTAAGTTGTGATACGATGCCACAAGTCTTAATATGATCGCCAAACTCGTGACTTAAATACTCGCCTCCTCGATCGGATCGAAGGTGCTTGATTTTCTTCCCAAGTTGATTCTCGACCTCACTCTGAAATTCCTTGAACCTTTCAAAGGTTTCAGACATATGTTTCATTAAGTAGATATACCCATATCTTGTTAAGTCATCTGTGAAGGTCACGAAGTAACGAAGTCCATTGCGTGTGGGGACGTTCATAGGTCCACATACATCTGAATGTATGATCCCTAACAAGTCTTCCGCACGCTCCATTGTTCCATTGAATGGAGTCCTTATCTTGCCCAAAAGGCATGGTTCACATGTGTCAAGGGATCCAAAATCCAATGACTCCATAAGTCCATCATCATGAAGCTTCTTCATGCGCTTTTCACCAATATGACCAAGTCGACAATGCCACATCGTCATGTGTTCTTCACCACTAGGTTTTAATCTTTTGGCCTCTACGTTATCAATATGAAGTATATCACAATCGAGATTAAGAATGAATAAGCCATTTTTCTCCGGTGCGTGAACATAAAACACATCATCCTTATAAATCGCACAACCAATTGTATCTGACTTAAAAGAATAGTGGTCTCGCTTCAAGCAAGAACCACTAACGATGTTCACACTCAATGCGGGTACATAGTAGCACTTATTCAAAATCAAAACTAATCCAGAAGGGAGACTAAGATGCTTCGTGCCGTCCGCCATCACTTCAATCCGGCAGCCGTTTCCCACGCGCATCGTCACTTCATCTTTCATCAAGCGTCGCCTATTCCGTAGCCCCTGAGAGGAGTTAGAAATATGAGCAACAGATCCTGTATCAAATATCCAGGATTTGTTCCCAGCGCTTGTTAAGAAAATATCAATAACGTGTATATCAAATATACCTTTGTCTCTTCTGAAAATCTTGCCAGCCTTCTTATCCTCTAGGTACTTGGGACAGTTGTGTTTCTAGTGACCATCACCCTTGCAGTAGAAGCACTCAATGCCGGGCTTGGGTCCAGGTTTGGGTGCCTTACGAAGAGTGACAATTGGCTTGTCATCCTTCTTTGGGCTTCCCTTCTTTCCCTTATCCTTCTTGCCAGACTTCTTGAATTCAACGGTCTTGTTGACCATGAATACAGCATGCTCCTTCTTGATCTCAACCTCAGCAGTTTTCAGCATGGCGAACAACTCAGAAGGGGTCTTAGTCATCCCCTGCATGTTGTAGTTCAACACAAAGCCTTTGTAGCTAGGGGCAGTGACTTCAGCACCCTATCAACAGCAAGTTCATCTGGAATCTGACATTCCAGAGCATTCAAGCGTTGAACGTATCCAGACATCTTGACCACGTGTTCACTAACACTGCTATGTTCATCCATCTTTGCTGAGAAGAAAGCTTCAGAAGCCTCATAACGTTCAGCCCTGGCTTGGGGTGCAAAGACGACCTTGAGGTCGGTGATTATCTCATATGCACCCATCCTCTCAAAGCGTTTCTGCAGCTCAGCCTCCATGGAGTAAAGCATTCCACTCTGGACAAGGTTGTAATCATCTGTCTTGGAGAGGTAGACATTCTTCTCATCCTGACTAGCGTCTGCTGGTGGTTTGTCACCTAACGCGGCCTCTAGTACGTATGGCATCTTGAGGGGAATGAGGAGAATCCTCAGAGTGCGGAACCAGTTGGTGAAGTTTGACCCATCGGTTTTCAGTTTGTCTTTGTCTAGGAATGACCCTAAGTTGAATGAGGGAAGAGGTGCAGCCATCTACAATGGTTATTTGCAAAACACATATTTAGACTTTGTTCATAATTGGATTTCAATTTTAAATAATTCTAAAACTCCCACTTAGTTAAACATCTCTCAAAATTTACTAAGTGATTAACATAATCCTAGTTTGAATGACCGTCCTCGAATATCACACGGCCGACGACACATCTCCCTAGGTGTAAGGCCCCCGATGCGGTGCTAAATCAAGTTAGTCCCTTTCGCGTCCCGCTCAAGTTAGTAGCGCATAAAAGGCTACCGACTCACGACACTCGCACTCGTGTCACTGCCGGATTCTCGACAACAGATATAAGAACAATGAACTTTATACTAAGACATAAATATATAGAGTCCAGGGCATACATCGCTACTGGTATTTATTACATCATCTCAGAGGTCCGTGGACCCAACAGTACATCATGCAACAAGCGGAAGACAATCACGACCGAGTACCGTCAAAATCCAAATTGCCCTAGAGAGGGCTGCACATAAATAGTCCACCCACGGATCGTCGGAGCCCAACTATAGGTTCTACTGAACGAAGTGATCCTCATCGCCGTCCTCCGGGGGCACCTCCACGAAGTAACGTCCGGTGCTCGGGTCGAGGTAGTAGTCAACTGCAGCGGCCGATCAGGAAAAAAAGTAAAAGAACAAAGGAAACCAGGGGTGAGATTATATCATTACAGGATAACTAACTTCCTACGGTAAGTCAAGGTGAAGGTAAAGTTTGCAGTCGCACTAGCATATATGGTGGCTATCGTTCTATTAGAATAGCGGTAAGATCCAAGAATGCACGTGACATCGTGTCATAAGTCTGCTATTCGCCTGCTTACGTCAAACATAACACAACCTGGATCTTCTCTCGGTCCCCCTGGACGAAGAAAAGCAACCAAGGCACTCACACAGTGGGCAAGTTTTAGTTATGATTCAATTGATGTCATTCTATGAACAAGGAGTAGGTCTCAAGTCGTCCATAACCGCGGACACGGCTTTTCGAAAAGATTTAACACTGCAGGGGTGTACCAACTTCCCATCGTAGGCTTCGCATGTACGCCCAGTTTCCACTTGGCTAGGTAAACGCCTAAAACTACGGAACGTCAGAGTCCCTCTAACTAAGAACACACAATTCCGGGTGGCCCCCGGGGAGTCGACACCCAATCCAAGAACAAGCCACCCTCCCGGGTCGGACTCTACCGTATGATGCAGGTCGGATTGCCGGTAATTCTCACATGAGACCGGGTCCTAGCTGATCAGGTGGACCAACGAAGGAACCATGTCCCCGCTGGCCCGTTTTGTTTCAAAAACTGCTGGGTTACCAACCAAGCACAGACACGTTTGCAAATAGTAACATCAGCTCGGGCCACCACTAGAATTGTATGAAGCTAGGTAGGTAAGAAAAGGGTGTCCCATAGAACCCCACACACGATTAGGCACGCTCGTCAAGAAACACAATACCCGGAACTCGGGACCTAAGTGACTCGAATGGAACAAAACACCTGGCGGGAACAGCCCGGTCTCCCATCCTTCGTCAAATATAAATTAACATCATAATAATAAATATCAACCAACTTCCTTAAATAACATGATATCCCAACCATAGCATAGGGTAAGAAGCAAGTTTCCTACACATACTAAGCAATGGCTGAGCAGCGGTAACTTAGCAATACAAAGTTTTGCTGGGATGTGGGGATCATTGCTATTTAGTTTTGATTGTGGCATAAGCAAGGTGGATAGGATCAAACAATCGTTCTATACTACAGCTAGGCTGTAGGCAGAGAGTTATAAAGTAATGGTATGAATATTCCCCTTGCCTGGGTAATCGGTCGTCGAAGCAGACGTAGCAGGGTCCTCGGGCTCGGTGTCGGAAACCTCCACGTAAGTCTCCTCGGAAGTCTACGATGCTAACGTAAGGTACCGGCAATGAAAAGGGACACAAGTAAGCAATGGGTGCAATGCATAGGCAAAGATGGTATGATCAAGTTTAATCGACATGATGTGACCCTATCTAGTCAGATTTAAATGAAGGTGGTGACGACACGTCAACAACTTCATATGCAATTTATTTACGTTAAATGGCTTTGGTCTTAGCCTACCAAGAACTATCTCTGAAGACTGCGCGCATCTATCATCATCACATTGTTCACCCGAACTGCACGTGGTTGTGCCTTCACCATCGCAGTGCTTTGAGTAGAGCGAGGTGGAGGCGGTGGGAGCCGAGCAAAGCGCGGATCGGTGCAGTTGGGAGAAGTGTGCCCCGGCTATCTGCACTTGTAGCAGATCACGCCTGGCCTGGGCTGCTGCGGCGGCCTTGGTGACCTTGCGTGTGGTGGTGTAGAGCGAGGCCCCTGCTGAACTGGGACGGGAGGGCGGGAAAAAGTGCGGAAAACTGCCCCCCTCTGCTGGAATTGCTGCCTCTGCGGTGGTGCCTCTGTGACCCAAGTCTTTGCCTTCTTGTGGACCATCACTGCGGAGCTGTGCTCTCTCTGGCGCTTCTTGTCTGCATCCCACTCTGCTCTGGCTGACTCCTGGCGGATAGCCTGATCCACGAACTGCGAGAACAGCGTGGGGTTGCTCTGGGTGAGTGCGTACTTGATCTCTGTGCTGAGACCCCCATGGAATCTGGCAATCCGCTTGGCCTCTGTGCTGACCTCCTCCGGAGCGTACCTCGCGAGCCTGACGAAGGCCAGGTTGTACTCCTGAACTGACATGTCACCCTTTCTTAGAACCAAGAACTCCTCTCGCTTCCTGTCCATCAAGCCACTCAGAATATGTGCTTCTCTGAAGTCTACGACGAAGTCTGCCCACGTGATGATAGCATCGCCCTTGTTGGCCTTGTAGGTATCGTACCAGCTGGCTAATGCACCCTGAAGCTGGAAGGAGGCGAAGGTGACATAGTCGACTGATCTGACTGTGTTTTCATTGAAGTGCTTCTTGATCTCTGCGATCCAATCATCCGCTTCCAGCGGGTCTCGAGCCTCGGAGAACCTGGGGTGGTTGATAGCAAGGAACTGCTGCAGAGTGGTGTACTGTGGTCGATCACTCCTCTGGGCAGTCTGGTTCTGCAACATCTATAAGATCGCAGCTGTGCCCTGAGCCACTGCGGTCACAACCTCCCCAAGGAGAGGGTTCTCTGGCGGTGGCATGTTCGCTCTTGGCATCCTGTATACAGGAACACTTATGAGAACATGATAGAAACATCAATGAAACCAGAAGATAAAGCAATATTGACAACAAAACTTCCTCACGAGGTATGAGGAAGCCGAAGGCTGAATTTCCACCAAGGTTAACCCGGAAAGTCGAAAGCTAGGTGCCACTGGAATCCCCAAACCGAGATCATCCGAATCCAAGATAATAATCTTCTAGCGAGCACACAACAATATATACGAGTGGTTGAAGACCTGAACATTGAGACATTTGCCCTGAGCGGCCCACCGAAGCGGTCTCCTATAGGGGGAGGAACCACATCAGGAGGATGCCAACCATCCCTGTATAGGAGTTTCACCTGAGGTACGCCGTAAGCGAGGTGGAGCTGTCAACCCCTAGTGGAGGCTCAGTGTTCTCAACGTACGCCAACCCTTCTCGTCGCTAGCAAAAAATTATAGAGGAATCGGAGCCTCATGTAAACGAGAACCTAGATTTGTTTTGGAAGGGGATAAGTTGCAGAGAGAAAACAACGTTTCACTTCCTGACAGAAAAAAGGGGTGGGAGGGTGGGGTAAGAAGAAAAAGAAAGAGTTCCTACTCTCCGAATTTCCTTAGTAACTACAAAATAGTTTCTAGACTCAACTTCGGCCAGTAAGGGGTCCTACAGTCAGTCCTTCTCTGATACCAAGTTGTAAGGCCCCCGATGCGGTGCTAACTCGAGTTAGTCCCTTTCGCGTCCCGCTCAAGTTAGTAGCGCATAAAAGGCCACCGACTCACGACACTCGCACTCGTATCGCTGCCGGATTCTCGACAACAGGTATAAGAACAATGAACTTTATACTAAGACATAAATATATAGTGTCCAGGGCATACATCGCTACTGGTATTTATTACATCATCTCAGAGGTCCGTGGACCCAACAGTACATCATGCAACAAGCGGAAGACAATCACGACCGAGTACGGTCAAAATCCAAACTGCCCTAGAGAGGGCTGCACATAAATAGTCCACCCACGGATCGTCAGAGCCCAACTATAGGTTCTACTGAACGAAGTCATCCTCATCGTCGTCCTCCGGGGGCACCTCCACGAAGTAACGTCCGGTGCTCGGGTCGAGGTAGTAGTCAACTGCAGCGGCCGATCAGGCAAAACAGTAAAAGAACAAAGGAAACCAGGGTGAGATTATATCATTACAGGATAACTAACTTCCTACGGTAAGACAAGGTGAAGGTAAAGTTTGAAGTCGCACTAGCATATATGGTGGCTATCGTTCTATTAGAATAGGGGTAAGATCCAAGAATGCACGTGACATCGTGTCATAACTCTGCTATTCACCTGCTTACGTCAAACATAACACAACCTGGATCTTCTCTCGGTCCCCCTGGACGAAGAAAAGCAACCAAGGCACTCACACGGTGGGAAAGTTTTAGTTATGATTCAATTGATGTCATTCTATGAACAAGGAGTAGGTCTCAAGTCGTCCATAACCGCGGACACGGCTTTTCGAAAAGATTTAACCTTGCAGGGGTGTACCAACTTCCCATCATAGGCTTCGCATGTACGCCCGGTTTCCACTTGGCTAGGTAAACGCCTGAAACTCCGGAACGGCAGAGTCCCTCTAACTAAGAACGCACAATTCCGGGTGGCCCCCGGGGAGTCGACACCCAACCCAAGAACAAGCCACCCTCCCGGGTCGGACTCTACCGTATGACGCAGGTCGGATTGCCGGTAATTCTCACATGAGACCGGGTCCTAGCTGATCAGGTGGACCAACGAAGGAACCATGTCCCCGCTGGCCCGTTTTGTTTCAAAAACTGCTGGTGTACCAACCAAGCACACACACGTTTGCAAATAGTAACATCAGCTCGGGCCACCACTAGAATTGTATGAAGCTAGGTAGGTAAGACAAGGGGGCCCCATAGAACCCCACACACGGTTAGGCACACTCGTCAAGAAACACAATACCCGGAACTCGGGACCTAAGTGACTCGAATGGAACGAAACACATGGCGGGAACAGCCCGGTCTCCCATCCTTCGTCAAATATAAATTAACATCATAATAATAATTATCAACCAACTTCCTTAAATAACATGATATCCCAACCATAGCATAGGGTAAGCATCAAGTTTCCTACACATACTATGCAATGGCTGAGCAGCGGTAACTTAGCAATACAAAGTTTTGCTGGGATGTGGGGATCATGGTTGTTTAGTTTTGATTGTGGCATAAGCAAGGTGGATAGGATCAAACAATCGTTCTATACTACAGCTAGGCGGTAGGCAGAGAGTTATAAAGTAATGGTATGAATCTTCCCCTTGCCTGGGTAATCGGTCGTCGAAGCAGACGTAGCAGGGTCCTCGGGCTCGGTGTCGGAAACCTCCACGTAAGTCTCCTCGACAGTCTCAGGTGCTAACGTAAGGTACCAGCAAGGAAAAGGCACACAAGTAAGAAATGGGTGCAATGCATAGGCAAAGATGGTATGATCAAGTTTAATCGAGATGATGTGACCCTATCTAGTCAGATTTAAATGAAGGTGGTGACGACACGTCAACAACTTCATATGCAATTTATTTACGTTAAATGGATTTGGTCTTAGCCTTAAATTTGTGGTGTAAGTAACATGGCAACATGGCATGGCATGAAATAATAATAACAATAACAAAAAAAACATCATGAAGTAATTACCGATTCCGGAGACGGAGAAAGTGTCGGTGAAAATGACACCGGGGAGGTTCAACAAGAGAGAAAGATCCCAGCCATTTGCATATGACAATATGCTAGGGGCCGGTTCATGGATGCAAGGATTCAAGATGACATGGAAAAGAGCTTGAAGGGTCAAAAGTACAAGATCAACATGCACTGAAGTTGAAAGAAAGACAAGCAATGGAGGGCAAAAGAAATTGAATGGTTAGAAGTGCTTGTGTACCATGTCCATTTTGGTGTTGCACAAAACACAAAATGTATACCACCATTATCATATATGGCATGGCCCCCTTTGAATTTGCAAAAGAAAGTTTTAAATTCAAAGGAGCTGGAGGGCTTAAGTGTAAAGTGTCCCCACCTCATTTATTTGAAGGCTCAAATTGCATAACCAACATCACCATGGTGTTCCTTGGAGTTTTCTACCCCAAATTCATATATAGAATGATATGTTTGAGGTAAAGAAGCCCATGCCATCTAAAACAGATTTGAAAAGATTTCAAATCAAATTGGAAAAAAGGAAAGGAGATAAAAAAAGGGAGACACAGCCACTGGGCTGGCCTCGGGCAGCACAGGCCCACTCTTCTCTCTCTGGCCCAAGCGCAAAGGCCCAGCCTCTCGCGGTGTGCCCAACTCCCACGATGGAGCAAAAAGAACAAAAAGAGGGGTTTATTGCTCCGGGGGGAGCTCGAACCCGAGACCTCCTGGATGCAACCCAGGACGCCATACCACTACACTACTGAACCAACTAGCGATAACAAAGGACTCTGAAACTTAAAGACTATGCCGCAGTTGCTAAATGAAACTGACGAAACGATGTAGCGATAACTAAACAATTTAGCGCTGTCGAAGTCGACAGTTTGCAGCCTCTAACGAAACTGAACCTCGGCAGTGGGTTGTTTTCCATCGATCGTAGCCACGGCTGGGACCAACCGGCGACTCGCTGGAGGAGTCCCTAGGCAAGGCCCCGTCTAGCCTGCCTCCAAAACACCACGGGTCTTGCACCCAAGTCTCAAAGGTGTCAGTTTGCCTCGCCGGAAAATCACAACGGAGAGCTGCACGGGAACGACTGAGAAGAGAACCAGGGAGTCCGCGGCTTGAGCAGGCATCACGCTGCTGACCATGGGCGCGCCCCCGCGGCTTGCTGGAATATGCGTGCAAGGTCTGGACGCGCCACGGGCGCAACGACCACGTCCTGCACGCAGCGACGAACTACGGCGGGAAACAAAGGACGACACGGTGGAGGCCTACCCATCTACGCGCTACGGGCACGGGACTCGTCGAAGCTCACCTAGGGGTGCTCGGGGATGACCTCAGACTTGCGAAGAGGGACGGAGTCGATGTAGCCGTTGACGATGAAAAAAAACACAGTCGCCGGCGCGGACGGAGACGCAGCTCGGCGTTGATCCTGCGGTGAAGAAAGCTGCTTGGGAAGATGAACACGACGGAAAGAAGCCCTCCGCGAGCTCCTGCTTGATGACGCAAACGAACAACGAAGAATCCGGCTACTCGCCGGCGTCCATGGCAGGAACAGGAAAGGAGGAGGAGGTGGTTGCAGGAGGCGGCGGCGAGAGAGGGGGAATGGAGCTAGGGTTCCTCGGGGGAGCCTCTGGCGAGCTTATAAAGGGAGGGGTGGTCTCTGGCTGACCTCGGGGGCCATGCTCCGCCGTGGCAGCCGCCGTGAGAGAGAGAGGAGGGGGAAAAGGAGTGCCTCGCTGGAAAGAGGAAGGAGAGGGGGGAGGTGGTACCGTTTCGCGTGGTCTTGGGCTGGAATCGGGCAGGCCCAGGTGGGCTGGGCTGCCTTCCACTTTCCTCTCCAGAAAGAAAAAAAACCCAGGGGTTTTCTATTTACTAAAAATAGTCAACCTCTTGGAATTTTCCAGATCAAACGAAAAAGAGACAACACATACCAAAAAAATGTTTAGGGATCCCAAGAATATTTGTGATTAAACAAAATTGGTTTGAACCAATTTGATGCAATAAAAATCTTGGGCATGTGAATAAAATTCAAATGGAGTTTGAACTACACTTGATTTTTCCAGAGAGGTAAAAATCAAAGTAATTTCATGGGCATGGGGGAAAAGTCCAAAGATTTGCCTATGCAAAGTTTGGAGTCTTGGGGAAAACAATTGAAGCATGGTAAATTCCCACATCGCCTTGCTTTAACTCCAAAGGTGAGTTTGAATTCAAATTCAAAAGAACCTCAACCATGAATCCAACACCAGATCATCACTTGTTTTCACACAATCTTGTAACATAACAAGTTTGAGACTCATGGGAAAAAGTAAAATTACATGGTGAAATGCAAAATTACTTTTGGGATGTTACACTAGGTAGGCCATCATGCCAATCATATCCGTTATATGACTCATGCTTAACCTTTCGGTCATCCGTATCCCAAGCTCATATCCACATATGTCAAGCCTGCCAGTCGAACCTTAGTGTATGGCTGTTCAGCAACGGTTACCATGTTTCAATGTAACGGTTAATGCACTCTAAGCATCCTAATAGATAGCAATTATGTATGATCATCACAGTATAAGGATTCAGTCACTATGTTATTAAGTCATCGCAATGCTGAACTTATGTGACTTGATCACACTGCAATGCTTAAGGTGGGTGTGTGTCCATCACATCATTCTCCTAATGATATGACCTCATTGTCAATAGACTATTATGTTCTCATGATCAGGAAACCTTGATCATCAATTGCCCAATGAGCCAGTATGCCTGAGTTTAACTAGGGACCAGGTTGTTATATATCACATGTGTATTAATGTTTCCGCTTAATACAGTTCTAGCACAATATATAACGTATTATGAACAAACAGATATGTGACAAATATCTTTATTAATTTGCCTCTAGGGCACATATCCAACAAGGGGGGGGGGGCGCCTGGGCCCCTGGTGGCCCCCCTGACTGCCCCCTTCGCCTATATATATTCTCCGTGACGGGATTCTTCTGAAGACAAATCCTTTTTTCGCGATCTCGCCTCTGGTCCGCCACCGCCGCGCTTCCAAGATCGGGAGCGCCAGCAGACCTCTTCCCGGCACCCTGCCAGAGGGAGGATTGACCTCCGGGAGCTTCCCCTCCACAATGGATGCTTCCCGGATGTGCCATGAGTAGTTTACCTTGGACCATGGGTCCGTGATCAGTAGCTATGTGATGTTCTCCTCCCCTTTTTGTTCTTCATGGTTTACTCCTCGTGAGCTTCCCTACATGATCGAGGCACATATGTAATTTTCTGCCGTTGCTATGCTGAGTTTGCTGGGATCTAATGGATCATGAGATTATGTTCAGATTGTAATTGAGTAATATTATGAGTATATTTTTTTTCCTAAGTAATTCTTACATGTTCTCCG
This sequence comes from Bromus sterilis, assembly GCA_950022295.1. Taxonomy (NCBI): domain Eukaryota; kingdom Viridiplantae; phylum Streptophyta; class Magnoliopsida; order Poales; family Poaceae; genus Bromus; species Bromus sterilis. The sequence goes on along the minus strand of OX465599.1, from coordinate 150,200,458 downwards.
TTGCTGTTTATTGCTTTGGCCAAGTAGTAGGTAGTGACTCCAAGAGGGAACGTTATGCTCGATTGTGGGTTCATGCCCCCCGATAACACGCTTGAGTGACAGAAACATGAGTCTAGGGGATGTGCTGTTTCCACAAGGGGGAAAACAACAGTGCTTGTAACCGCGGTTGCAAGGATTGTTTACTTTACACAAAGTGTTTTTAATGCATTTGTCTGTTGCTTTGGGTTTACACTTTGGTGGTGCTGGCAACTTAATACCAGCGAGATGTTCTGGATAGATATCTCAAGGTGGATAATTAGTAGTAGATGCAGTTGGATTTCGGTCTACTTGTTTTGGCGTACTGCCCATGCTTTTGAGCCTCGTCCTTTCTTTGTAGAATAGTTAGCATTGCGGTGCGTTTTTAATCCTGTCAATTGCCCAGCTGTAATTTGTTTACCTCGCATAGTAGTTTTACCGTCATTTGGGAGAGAGACATCACTAGTGAACATCACGGGACCCCGGTCCATATTCTCATCACTGTTTACACGTTCTTTTATTTTCCTGCTTTTACTTTCTAGCTGCTATCATTATCATTATTATCTATTGCGTTGATCCTTTGTGAACAGCAAGGCCGGACAAATTGACAACCTCTCTGTACTCGTTGGGAAGCAAAGTTATTTGTGTTGTGTGCAGGTCCACATCAGTTGCGCCGCTGACACCTACTTATCATCTCCGAAGTCCTAATGGAGACAAACCTTGGTATCTTCACCGAGGGAAATTTGCCGCTATCCTACATCTCACCTTCCAATTGGGGTAACCAACGAGGAGAGAGTATCAAGCAAATTTCTGGCGCCGTTGCCGGGGACTCCGAGTGCTAAGATAGGGGAGTTGCGCACTACCTGTTACCTCTTCTTTTTAGTCTTGTTAGTTTACCTTTCAGTTTTTATCTTTGTATCCTATATCAAAAATTACAAAAAAATCTGCCACACTTGCTGCTACTATGGGTTCCACATAACACACCAAGTTGTGTGACTTCACTAGTCACAACAACAAAGACTTTAACTGCACTCCTATTGCAATACCTGCCACTTCAACTACCTCTTATGAAATTAAACCTGCTTTGCTAAACCTTGTTATGAGAGACCAATTCTCTGGTGCTGGAGATGATGCTACTTTACACTTAAATAATTTTGTTGAGTTATGTGATATGCAAAAGTATAAAGAAGTAGAAGGTGATGTTGTTAATCTCAAGCTTTTTTCCTTTCTCTTTAAGGGTAGGAGCTAAAATTTGGTTTCAATCTTTGCCTAGGAATAGCATAGATTCTTGGGATAAGTGCAAAGACACTTTTATTGGGAAGTATTACCCACCTGCTAAAATTATTCAATTGAGGAGTAACATTATGAATTTTAATCAATTGGATAATGAACACGTTGCCCAAGCTTGGGAACGTATGAAATCTCTTGTTAAGAAATGTCCTACACATGGTTCGACTACTTGGATGGTTATCCAGACTTTTTATGCAGGCTTGAACTTTACCTCGCGGAACCTGTTAGATTCGGCCGCGAGAGGAACCTTTATGTCAACTACACTTGGTGCTTCCACAAAACTTCTCAATGAGATGATGACCAACTATTCCCAATGGCACACCAAACGCGCTCCAATAGGTAGGAAGGTAAACTCTGTCGAGGAGATTACCTCCCTAAATGAAAAAGTTGACTTGGATTATGTCTCTACTTACCAAGCAACCCTCTATTGATCCTCGTGATGTTCCTTTAAATTCTTTGGTTTCTCAGGAACAAGTAGATGTGAACTTTATAGCTAGAAACAACTTCAACAACAATGCTTATAGGGGCAATTTTGCTAGTAATCCTAGATCGTTTCCATCCAACTATGAGAACAACAACACCTATCCTAGCAACAAGAACCCATCTTCTGAACTAGAAAACATGCTTAGAGATTTTATCACTACCCAAAAATCCTTCAACAAGAATGTAGAAGAGAAATTAGCTAAATTCGATAATCTCTTTTTGAAGGTAGATAGATTAGCTCTTGATGTTGAGATGCTTAAATTTAGAATCTCTCCCCTAAAGGAGAGTAAGGCCGCTCCTATTAATGCTATCCAATTAAATTAATGAAAATATTAGGATGATGGCTAAACTTAAAGAAAGATGGGCTAGAGAAAAAGAGGAAGAAGATAGAATTAAGAGCCTTCCTACACACCACACAGTTGCTACTATCCAAATTGTTGAGGACACCCAAACTATTAGCACCCAACGCACTCCTAGTCCCATTGGACCTATTAATGGTGATGCTAATACCTCAACTGTAGAAGAAGAAACTCCTATGAACATAGAGGGTTTCAAACAAGTGAGCCTAGATGACACTACTATCACCATTGACAGTAGTGATATTGATTTTGATAGTTGCACCCTCTCAGAAGTTATTAGCTTGCTACACAAAATGTCTAGAGACCCACACACTAGCACACTTAATCTTGCCTTCATGGAGCATATCACTAATGCTCTTATCAAAGACAGGGAGGAGAAGCTTATAATAGAAGCATCCATACCTAGGAAGCTAGATGATCATTAGGACCTTATGATAAAAATTAAATTGAATAACTTCTCTTGCTATGCTTTATGTGACGTTGGAGCTAGTACCTCCGTCATGCCCAGAATAATGTATGACATGTTTGAATTGAAACCTTTTGATTCTTGTTCTTTTGGTGTTCGTCTCGTTGACTCTTTCGTAAAGAAACCTCTGGGGAAGATCGACGATGTTCTTATCATTGTCAATGACAACTATGTTCCCGTTGATTTTATTATTATGGATATAGAGTGTGAACCTTTATGTCCAATTATGTTGGGACGTCCTTTTCTTCGCACCGTTGGTGCTGTTATTGACATGAAAGAGGGGAATATAAAATTTCAATTCCCTCTCAAAAAGGGGATGGAACAGTTCCCTAGAAAGAAAATCAAGTTACCTTTTGAGTCCGTTACACGGGCTAGCTATTCTCTTTCTCCTGATAAAACTTGATTCTTCTTTTGCCTTATGCCTACCTTAAAGGTGTAAAAGAAAGAGCTTGTTGGGTGGCAACCCAAGATGTTTTTATTTCTGTTTGATGATTGTTACTACTGTAGAAACATCATTGTATCTTCATTTTCAAGCTTTGCTCCAAGTTATAGACTCTTATGATAAGGGAAGGAAAAGTTGTGACATGCTGTCCAGAAAACAGATTCTGTCTGCTTGAAGGAAAAATCAAAACAAATCACCAGTTCATCTTTTTGAGCTGAATTTTTTACACAACATTCTCTATACAATTGTGAAACTTTCGTATGTTCTGAGTTTTTTATTTGAGTTGCAGAAGTACCCCAAAAAATTATTTACTACCTGCTTTTCTGTTTTTCACAGATTCTGCCATGTTTTGCCTTTCCTTACTTTTGCAAACCTTAAGCTTGCTTTTTCTTTGCAAAAACATTTTGGCAATCTTGAGAAACAGTAGCTCTTCAAGAATATATTTATATCCAGTGGGAAAAATTATTTTATTAAAGGTACTAACCTCTCTAATCAGCTTATGATGAGTTATGTATGAAGGGAGTTTTCAAGTGTGCGAGGGAAGATGATGAAAGAAGATCCGGGAGTGTCAAACACTCAAGCTTGGGGATGTCCCCATGCATCCCCAATAAATACTCAATTAGACTCAAGCGTCTAAGCTTGGGGATGCCCCTGTGCATCACCTTCTCCATCAACAATCATCAGTCCGTCCTTCGTCTCACTATATTTTTATCACTTCATGCGTTATGTGCTATGCTTGGAGCGTCTCGCTCCTAGGTTTACTTTTTAGTTTTCTTTATCTTTGCTTGCTGTTCATAACAAGTTTGACCCCAGCTTACTTTGTGTGGGAGAGAAACACGCTCCACTTCAACCTAGAACACATCATAGGATTTTTCATGCCTATCTTTTTACTCTTTTTTTTCTTTATCTTTTCGTAGCTACTGCCATGTTTAGTTTTAGTTTTAGTTTGTCTTTAGCAAGAGCCTTGGATTTTATTAGTTTGTTGTTGGAACTCTCTTTAGTTTTCATGTATATCTTGTTAAGAGAGTTGGTTGTTGCACTGAGTTGTGTCTTGTCTTGAAAGTAGGTAATTGAGGTTGCTATGTAGTAACTTGCAATAGTCTTGAGGTATTGTTGTGAGTAATGTTTGAACTTTTGGTGTCAAGAGCTCTAGCCTATTATTGATAGGTGCCGTATTTTGGGCAATATGTGTTTATTTTCAAAAACCTACAAAAATTAGTTGAGAATTCTAGCTACTAGATGGATCACTAATCTTTTGAGGGATCGGATATTAGAGTACACTCACGTACCATGAGTCGAGGATGCACAAGGATAACCAAACCCCCATAAACTCCTCCTCGGGGTACTTGTCTCTTTGTGAACCTCCTCATTAGATTGAGAGTTACTGATAATAAGTGCATGAGTTCATCGGACTAATGTAAGTATTGAAAGTTGATACTTCCACCTCCTCCTATTTTCTAGCCTCTTCTGTACCGTGCATTGCCCTCTTATCACTCCGAGAGTTGGCGTCCACCTTCCGGTGCATTCAAACCCTTGGCATGATACTCTCTGTCATCATAAACCTCCTTATATCTTTCCTCAAAACAGTCACCATACCTACCTATCATGGCATTTCCATAGCCTTTCCGAGATATATTGCCATGCAACATCCACCTCTTCATGAATTGATCTTCATGTCATACATGTTCCTCCTACACTGGAAGACGCATACATTGCATACATAATGATAGCTGCATCTTCTTTATGTTTGAGTACCTTGTAAAGTGTGAAGATCTTCTTTACCTTCTTGTAAAATAGAGTGTTGCCCTTAAGTGAGGAAAAGATCCCAAAGTGGACAAAATATAAGATCCCAAAGAGGACAAATGAGAGTTAAGTAGAAAGAGCCATTGAGGCCACCAAAAAAATACAAAAAATAGAAAAAAGAGAAAAATAAATAAAAATAGAGAAAGGGGCAACACTACTATCCTTTTGAAAGATCCACACTAGTACTCCCTCTATATCTTTTACTCCATAGAGATGATCATTTATGCATATAGCTATGTGGGGACCTTCACACTATAGAACTTGGCTTGCATATTCCAAGGATGAGCCTCATCAAACGAGCTCTAGGTCTTCATGAGCGAGAAAGTTGGATGCACCCCCACTAGTTCCATTGGAGAGCTTTGCTTAGCTCATATGTGTATCCGTTGCATGGAAATCCCTACTCCTCACATCATATCTAACATTTGGCTTTCTCGCCTCTGATTGTCCTCCTTGATGTGAGCCTTTCTCAGCCTTTTTGTCTTTCTCCTCCACCATATTTCTCTCTTTGCCATCCTAAGTGTCAACTCTTGTGCTTACGCTCATCCATTGCATGAGTGCTCAAAATATCGAAAATGAGTGGATCAAATTGACTTGTACCTGGCTAGTGGTCTGGGGACGAGTCAAGATAAGATTCCAAAGAAGACCAAGTGTGAAACTTTAGTATATTGAGTTCTCAACAAAAATATTTTCTCTCTCATATTCCCCTATCCCCTTTCTTGCATGCAAACACCATTTGGAGACATTCGGGTCACAGACAACAAGAGCTCTTGCACCTAATGTTCTTTTGTTGCTTGTTTCAATGCTAATATAGACTCTTGCATGTTATGACTTGAATTGAATCACATACCTTGATTGCTTTACTTTTCAAAGTTCTTATATGGTTGCTAGCATGTCACCAAAGAAATTATGCTTGTTATCATTTACCTACTCGAGGACGAGAAGGAATTAAGCTTGGGGATGTTGATACGTCCCAAACGTATCTATAACAAGATGATACCCTGCGCGTTGCTGCGAAAATTGATAAGAACTAATTTGATGTTTGAAACATGAGAATTTTTTAAATATAGTATAATTTGATTATAAATTATTTTTTGAAATAAATATTGTTTAGAGTAAATATCTAAAAAGTGAGTAGAGATAGTGAAAACATCTTGACCATTGGCTAAGCCTAGAATAATGATAGCAATTATAAATGTACATAGAAAAAATAAATATGAGATAACTCATAATTTATTTTTTTACTAAAATGTCCCGTATAAATTGTGAGGTTAAGTGCATAAAATTTTATTATTTATTTAGGTTGCATGCGCATGCAGAATTAATGAGAGCATGTGCATGAAGAGTGAGTGGAAAATAATTTTTACATCGTGAACCTACTTGATGATGTGGATAGCTTGAATGTCAAGAGAAATAGATTAGTGTGGATGAACTATTTATCTATTATTGATTTCTTCTTGCTCCATGCATGTTTTGTGTGATACTGCTATGATCTAGATACACTTTCATACACTTTTAATCATATTTGGACTAACTTATTAACTCAGTGCATCACAGTGCCAGTTCCTGTTTTCTGCTGTTTTTCTATTCGAGGTTTCCCCCATATTAAAAATGCTCCAAAAATTCGGGAAAAACGGATAAAAAAAATCAGTGTGAAGGAACCTTCCGGAAACACCTGGGTGGGGCCAGAGGGCCACCACCAGGGACCCAGGCGGCCACCTGGCGCGACCTAGGGTCTGGCCACGCCGGGGGGTGCCTAGGCCCCTAGTGCCCCCCTGGCTGCCCCCTCTTCGCCTATATATTCTCCGTGACAGGATTCTTCCGAAGACAGAACCCTTTTTCGCGATCTCACCTCTCTTCCGCCGCCGCCACGCACCCTGTCGGAGGGAGGATTGACCTCTAGGAGATTCCCCTCCACCATGGACGGTTCCCGGATGTGCCGTGAGTAGTTTACCTTGGACCATGCGTCCGTGATCAGTAGCTATGTGATATTCTCCTCCCTTCTTTGTTCTTCATAGTTTAGTCCTAGTGAGCTGCCCTACATGAGCGAGGCACATATGTATTTTTTGCTGTTGCTATGCTGAGTTTGCTGGGATCTGATGGATTATGAGATTATGTTCAGATTCTGATTGAGTAATATATTTGGTTCTTATATTTTATATTTTTGTTCCTAAGTAATTCTTGCATGTTGTCCGTTGCTGTCTATTGCTTTAGCCAAGTAGTACGTAGTGACTCCAAGAGGGAACATTATGCTCGATTGTGGGTTCATGCCCCCTGATGACACGCTTGAGTGACAGACACATGAGTGTAGGGGATGTGCTATTGCCACAAGGGGGAAAACAACGGTGCTGGTAACCGCGGTTGCAAGGATTGTTTAGTTTACGCAAAATGCTTTTCAATGCAGTTGTCTGTTGCTTTGGATTTACACTTTGGGTGGGGCTCGCAACTTAATACCAGCGAGATGTTCTGGATAGATATCTCCATGTGGATAATTAGTAGTAGATGCAGTTGGATTTAGGTCTGCTTATTTTGGCGTACTGCCCATGCTTTTGAGCCTCGTCCTTTTTTTGTAGCATAGTTAGCATTGCAGTGCTTTTTTAATCCTGTCTATTGCCCAACTTTAATTTGTTTACCTCACATAGCAGTTTTATTGTCTTTTGGGAGAGAGAAATCACTAGTGAACATCACGGGACCCCGGACCATATTCTCATCACTGTTTACACGCTCTTTTATTTTCCCGCTTTTACTTTCTAGCTGATATAATTATCATTATTATTTGTTGCGTTGATCCATTGTGAACAGAAAGGCCGGAGAGAATGACAACCTCTCTATACTCGTTGGGAAGCAAAGTTATTTGTGTTGTGTGCAGGTCCACGTCAGTTGCGCCGCTGACACGTACTTATCATCTCCGGAGTCCTACTGGAGACAAACTTTGGTATCTTCACCGAGGAAAATTTGCCGCTATCCTACATCTCACCTTCCACCTGCGGTAACCAATGAGGAGAGAGTATCAGCGCCTCGTCTTGGAATTTGTACCATGGCATGCGTCGGTCTTAATTATTATTTGTGACGCCGGTTCGGATTTCTTGGGACGTTCCTCTTTTTCCCCTGGCTTCGCATGTATATAGGTGGCTTGCTGTGATGTGTTGCAGCCATACTTCTTCTACCCTTTCTCTTCTGCTTGCTAGCATGGCTACCAAACGCCGTGGTTATGTGGCTTCCGGAGGCGTTTCTCGTGGCGTTTCTGTCCGAGGTGGCGCTGCGATGGTTCCTGCCATTGTTGTTGTGGACGAAGGTGTCTATGGCTATGATTTTTCTTCTCCGCGTACTTAGCCGTATTGCTAGTCGGATTCCTCTTCCCTTTTCTTTTGCTCCCATGGTTTCCGAGCTTAAATTGAAAGGTCTTTGGCTTCGACTTCTAGGCTGTTCCCGATCCCCTTTGTTGGTAGAGCTCCAGGTTGAGAGCTCTTTTTTTATTTTCTTGGGGCCTGGTTGGAGGGCATTCGCTCGTCAATTGAATCTGCGTGAGGGTGATAGTCTCTGCTGCTGCTTCGATGGTGAAGATACTCTCACCGTCCGTGCTTTTGATGCTGGCAGGAATCGTCTGTAGCCCTGCTGGGAGAGCTCGAAAAGTGACAATTCTGGAGGTACAGGGGGTGCTTTGGTTTCTCTTTCTTTTTCTTCTTCTCCTGGAGGTTCTCTTGCATCTTCTCGCTCTGCCGAATCGTTGACTGGTGGTGCTTGCTCTTCTAGTTCTAAGAAGGATGTTGACGTGAAGACATTGGTGAAGAGGGTGCGCCGCTAGGACAAAGCCAACAAGCTCTCCATAAGTCGAGCTTCACCGTGTAGGCTTAGGGTAACATGTTCCCTTTGTCTATGATGATCATCGGCTTTGGATGAAGTGCCAATTATCTCAGCATGAGCACACATGTAGAAGACATAATTGCTTGTAATGCTTGGTCTTGATCTCCTTTTGATGTATAGCGGAGGTCGTCTTGTAATGCTTGGCCTTGTACTCCTTTTGATGTATGGAAGAAGTCATCTTGTAGTGCTTGATGCGGTAATATATACTTGAAAATCCCCTTTGTGTTATTCATTGAAAGCATGTTAACTTTTTCGTGTTATGCGTGCCTAAGTCTGCGGTAATATCGGGTGTGCGGCAACGCTTCCGATGGGAGTAGCCCCGGAGGCTATGTTCGACTCATAGAGTCGGGCATAGGCTAGAGTTGTTTGTGAACTGGCCCCATCCTTTCACTTGATCTGCGCAATGAAGTTCGTCGGGTGCACGACCGCGCTCCCGATGGGAGTAGCCCCCGAGGCTTTGGTAGATCTCTTGCGATTGGGCGAAGACTGTAAATTTGCTCTAGTGTTGGTGGCAATGTCTTTCTCTGGGTACTTTGGTACTTTTCTTTTCGAGAGGTCCTTGTTATTCTTTATACTTTGCGATGTTCCTTGGTTCTTCGAGAGTCGGAAAAAGGATCTCTTGGAGGACGAGGGTAGGGTTTCGCTTGAGTTCTTGTTTTAGATTTGTTGCCAGTATATAATCATCGCGTAAGCGGAGAAAAGTGCCTCGAGCGAAAAAAGGAGAAGTCCATGCCTGAGCCCCCTAGAGTCAATGTATTGTCATCACGTAAGCGAAAAATGCCTTGGGGGGAGAGGGTGAGTCCGTGCTCGAGCCCCGGAGTGCCAGTGTATTGCCGTCGCGTAAGAGAAAAATGCCTCAAGGGGAGAGGGTGAGTCCGTGCTCAAGCCCCCGAGTGCTAGTGTATAGCCGACGCGTAAGAGAAAAATGCCTGGGGAGAGGGTGAGTCCGCGCTCGAGCCCCCCGAGTGCCAGTGTATTGTCATCGCGTAAGCGAAAAACGCCACGGGAGAGAGGGTGAGTCCACGCTCGAGCCCCCGAGTGCCAGTGTATTGTCGTCGCGTAAGCGAAAAACTCCTCGGGGGAGAGGGTGAGTCCGCGCTCGAGCGCCCGAGTGCCAGTGTATTGTCGTCGCGTAAGCGAAAAACGCCTCGGGGGAGACGGTGAATTCGCGCTCGAGCCCCCGAGTGCCAGTGTATTGTCGTCGCGTAAGCGAAAACCCCCTCGGGGTAGAGGTTGAGTCCATGCGCGATCCCCCGAGTGCCAAGGCCTGAAATTGGGGCAACTGGGTTGCCTATTGGCGGTACTGCCGATATTGAATTGCTGGGACGAAAGTGCCAGTGGTAATCTATGGGTAGAAGAGGCGTAGATTTGACACGTTCCACAGGTTTCCGACGTCTTCACCGGTCTTCGGGTTCTTCAGTCTGTAGGATCCTCCCCCTATTAGTTATGAGATTATGTTGGGTTCTTCCCATTGCGGGGCGAGCTTGTGAGATTTCTCCACAGTTGGTCTAGATACCCTTCTGACTGTGCTAGAGCTGTGTCTCTAGCTTTGTCTGCCACGTCCTTGTTGTGTGCGAGTGTGTCTTCTGCTTCTTCCTCTTTGAGGTCATGTGGAAGTATTGCCTCTGCTCCGTACACGCTGAAGAAAGGTGTGTACTGGGTTGAGGCGTTACGTGTGGTGCGCAGGCTCCAGAGGAAGGCGGGAAGCTCTTCTATCCAGTTACCTGCGGCTTGCTCGAGTGGTGCGAGGAGCCGTTTTTGATGCCTCCGCATACTAGTCCGTTTGCCTTCTCGACTTGACCGTTGGACTGCGGGTGTGCGACTAATGCATATTTGATCTTGATGCCTAGTTCCGAGCAAATGTTTTGGAATTCTGCTGCTATGAAATTTGTGTCATAGTCGGTGATGCTGTTGTGCGGTATGCCGAACCAAAAAATGATTAACTTGATGAATTTTACTGCCGTGAGGGCTGTTGAGATAGTGATTGGCACCACTTAGATCCACTTGGTGAACTTGTTGACTACTACAAGGAGGTGTGTTCGACCGCCATTTGAAGATTTCTTGAGTGGACCAACCATATCGAGTCACATGTTGCGAAGGGCCAAGATAGTGGTATGGTTTTAAGTTCTAACGATGGTGCGTGAGGGCTGCTGGTGAATTTTTGGCAAGAGATGTTGCGCCACATGATGTCTTCCAAATTTCACATTTCAATTGGACAGTAGAAACCCGCTTGGAAGTCTTTGGCCACCAGGGCGTGGTTGCTCGCGTGGTGTCCGCACACTCCTTCATGGATCTTTAGTAGTAGTGCCTTGCCATCTTCTTCCTCGATGCACTTTTGGCGCACTTGAGAAATGTTGCGCTTGTAGAGCTGCCCATTGATTATGGTGAACACCTTGGATTGTCGATTGATGCGCCGAGCTTCCGTGATGTCTTGCGGCAATGTGCCATGTATCATATATTTGAGGAAAGGTCTTGTCCAGGCCGGGCCTTCGGGTATAGCCTGTTCTTCCTCTCTGTCCTTTTTGCCGACATCTTCTCCTGCGACTGGTGTAAGGCCCGATATGCGGTGTTGTTCCAGATCTGGACGTTTCCATCCAGATCCGGGGACGAAGCACATATCGGTCCCACCGCGACATATGACACTGTCATATGCCCCAGATTTCCAACATGATATCACAACATTACAGCTACAAGGATACAACATCTCATACAACCAGCATACAATTTCCTTAATACAATACTCAGCAGAAGACATATGTCTGAGTACATACTACAATCAAATGCGTAGTGGCAAAGGTAAAACACAACATGCCTACGTCCACATGGGTCCAAGCTCTCCGCCGGGATCCACCTAACTAGTCATCGTCGATTCTCCGCGAAGGATTCTAGAAGAAGGGTCGTCGATCTCCTCTGTAGTCCAAGATCGTTTGCATAAAGTGCGCAAAAGAGAAAAGAAAGGGGTGAGCTGTATCAACAAGTCTTGTAACTAACTTCTCACGGTAAGATGGGCGTAGTGGTAGAAGTTGCAACCGCACTAGCAGTGTACGAGTGGCTAACGTTCTATTTAGAGTGAGATGAGAAGACAAGCATTCGATGAGGAATCGCCTCCAACAAGTCTTCTATCAGCTACTTACGCAAACATAACACCTACCCTATCCTTGTCATCCCCTTCGCATCTCGACGAAGAAGAAGCAGTCAAGGCACACACACATTGATCAAGTTTTAGTTATGATTCCGTTGATGTTATCTATGAACCAGACGTAGGTTCCAAGTCGTCCATAACTGTGGACACGGCTTCTCGAAAAGATTTAATCCTACAGGGGTGTTGACGGGGATCAACCCCAGAAAATCCCATGGTCAGGGACCATGGGTTAGTCATGAGAGGCACAGGTTGGACGATAGCTCGTCGGCAAAAAGGAAGGCTCGCTCCTGCTCGATATTATTGATTGGGGAGATGCGATTATAGTGGAGGCCAAGGCTGGAGCGCTCAAGGCTAGGGTTACAGGTGAGATTCGATGTCTTTGGCGTCGCCCCTCCTAGCCCTTATATACCGGGCTAGGTCTCGGGGAGTTCATCTACGTGTACAGGTAAACTTTCCTAACCCTAGCTTGCTCCGTACGGCAGGTCCTCGCACCTTCCTTGTGAGTCGAGGACTCCTACGTCGGTTCCAACTAGTGGGCCGAGGCCGTATCTTCATGGGCCTTCTGCCTTCATGGACACCAGGTAGGCTCATCCGTAGGAGTCGTGGGGTCACCCCCTCGTCAGTAGCCCCCGAGTGCATGGGGGACTCGAAGAGTCGCGCAGGGACTCGAGTACATTCATTTGTTGTTCATTGATATGCACGGTTCATCTGTGGGTCGCTGGCAGTCTGGTGGCCATGACAAAAACCTTTTTCGAGGGATGCTAAGCTGAAAGGGCCCAAGGAGTCGACGGGTCGAGCCTTGGTGAATTGCACTAGGGAAAATACCAAAGTAGCCCAATCAAACCCACGTCCCTCGACGTGAGCTTGGAACACTGGTGTCGAGCAAAAGTCCGACCGCTTCAGTTCTTACGGTGTTCATTTGCCGCCAGTAATGTGTGTAGCCTAAGGCGCGTCCGCCCGGCTTTTCTATCATGCTCTGCGCATGGGAAAGGTTGGGAGTGAAATCGCTCTTCGGCAAGTCCCAGCCCGGCCGTACTTCGCAGCGGGGTCTTACCTACACGCTAATCTTGCGTGGCATCTGGGCACAGTGTATCGTGTTCCAGGAATGTGAGTTTTTGAGGCGCGGAGCCTTATAGCCTTGCACCCGCTTGGAACAAACATCAAGCGAGTTGTTCACTCATTCACCCGAGGAGCTTTGTTTTCGAGTGCTCAGTCGGGGGGTTTTTCGTGAGTAATCACTCGAACGCCGCTTCGGCTCTTCAGGTGAGGGAGCACCCGAGACTCTTAGCGCCGTGTGGTCTTGGAGAATGTTTGTTTGTCTTGCGTCGGGTTGAGGGAGCACCCGAGACTCTCATAAGTGCGAGTGTTCACTCGAGCATGTGGCTGACCTTTGGGTGAGGGAGCACCCGGGACTCTTATGATGTACGCTCCCGATGGGAGTAAGATGTTTTTCTTCCTTGGGGAAGAGATCTGAGAGATGGAATCTCAGGGTTTTGATGTCTGTTTGGTTTTCTTCGCCGCTTGTCAGGGGTAGCGATGCATCTGCCAGTGAACCGTCACGTCTTCAGGACCGGTCATAATAATGGCCGCTGTGGCGTGCGGCAGGCGCCGGTTGAGTTTCCCATACGCGCGTTGGAAACGCGCGCTAATTGACGCGTCTTGTGTACAGTGCGTCCCGTGGGAAAGCATCTTTGTGTTGGATTCCGAGACGGCTGGGACGTTTGGTCTTTGAATTAATTGTTGCTGTCGTCTTGGCTTCTCTGTGCTTTGAGGATTATTGTTCTATAAATAGGCCTTTCTCTTCCATGCCTCTATCCAACTCGCTTCTTTGGCTCTTCCTTCATCTCTTCTTCTGCTCATGGTTCCCAGGCGAGGTGTTAGCCGCGGCCGTGTTCGTCGTAGCCGTGGTGGCCGCACACCACGCTCCTGCCGCGGTGGTCACCATGGTCCGGCGCCAGTTCCTTCCTCCTCTCCCTTGGAGGAGGGATTGTGGCGCTATGATTTTATTTTACGTGTTCGTTGCCAAAGTGCCAATCGCATCCTTCTTCCCTCTGCTTTTTATTCCATTGTCTCTGAACGTGGCTTTTATGGCTTGCTTTTGCACCTTCAAGGGAGCTGTCGGTCTCCTTCTTATGTTGACGTGGAGGTTGATAGCTCTCGCTTGATTTTTATTGGCTCTGGTTGGAGTTTGTTTGCTCGGCGGTTGAATTTGCGAGATGGCGATATGCTCAGCTGTCGTTTTGACGGTGAGAGCACTGTCACTGTCCGCGCATTCGATCCGAGTGGCAATAGTATGGATCCGCATGGGCAGGAGTCGAGCAGCGACAGGTCCATAAGGTCGAGGAGTCCTTCGCCTGCGTCTTCGACTGCTTCTTCTTCCGGGGACTCTTCTGGTGGTGGTGGTGAGCCGTATTCAACTGCTTCCTCCTCTGCCTCTGAAGAAGACCTCGATGTCAAGCCACCGGTTAAACGAGCGCGGCAGTCGACCTTGTAGCACTGGAGGCAATGGTGTCATCTTTGCCGGCAGCTTGGGCGGAGCTGGAGAAGAAGCTAGAGGAGCAGGAGAAGAAGATGGTGGAGCAGCGTCCCCAATGGCTCCGCAAATAAGTCGAGCTTCACCTTTTGTTATGTCATTGACATCATGAGCCTGCTGCTTCCACTCCTACTTTGTCTGTGATGATGCTCTTGTACTAGAGTCGATTACCCCTCATGGGCACACATGTAGAAGTCATAATTCCTTGGGTGATTTCCTCTTGTAACAGGAGCTGCCTTCTATCCAAATGTAGTTGAGTCCTTTTTGTATGATGTAAACTGTACTTTATCCTTTGTAATGGAATTTATATTTGGGATTTTATGCCACCGAAAACTGTGTCTTGACCATCACGAGCTGTCTTCGAATCCTTTTGGAACTGAGAGTTATGTTCGAGTCTTTTGCGGCTGAGAACTGTCTTCGAGTCCATCCGATACTTGGTACTGTGGGTTCTATCGGGTGCGCGACAGCGCTCCCGATGGGAGTAGCCCCCGAGGATACGCTTGAGTCGAAGGGTCAGGCGTAGGCTACAATTTGTTTCCTTTGTTGTCTTTTATCGGGTGCGCGGCAGCGCTCCCGATGGGAGTAGCCCCCGAGTCTTTAGGTGATCGTTGGCGATCAGGTGAAGACTAAATGAGCTTGTGCTTCCTCCAAAGTTTCTTCAAAAAGTGCTTGGATGTCATTGGAGCGTTGATGGTCGTCTCTTGGGTGGGGTTTGTACTCGAGACCCCGAGTGCTTCATAAAGAAGATCGCGTAGGCGATAGTGTTGCTCGGGGGGATTTTATTCTTAAGCCCCCGAGTGCTTCGATTAAGATCGCGTAGGCGATAGAATTTCTCGGGGGGGAGTTTCCTCTTCAGCCCCCGAGTGCTTCGATTGAGATCGCGTAGGCGATAGAGTTTCTCGGGGGGGAGTTTCCTCTTCAGCCCCTGAGTGATTAAGACCGCGTAGGCGATGGAGTTGCTCGGGGGGGAGTCTGCTCTTCAGCCCCCGAGTGATTAAGATCGCGTAGGAGATATAGTTGCTCAGGGGGGAGTTTCCTCTTCAGCCCCCGAGTGCTTCGATTAAGATCGCGTAGGAGATAGAGTTGCTCGAGGGGGATTTTCCTCTTCAGCCCCCGAGTGCTTCGATTAAGATCGCGTAGGCGATAGAGTTTTTCGGGGGGGAGTTTCCTCTTCAGCCCCCGAGTGATTAAGATCGCGTAGGCGATATAGTTGCTCGGGGGGGAGTTTCCTCTTCAGCCCCCGAGTGCTTCGATTAAGATCGCGTAGGCGATAGAGTTGCTCGAGGGGGAGTTTCCTCTTCAGCCCCCGAGTGCTTTGAGATGGCAGTATTTGGGCAGCATTTATTTTATTGCGGTCAAGCGATTTACATGAGTTGCCAATCATGTCCGACCGATAGGGGTTATGGGTAGAACAGTCGCAAGTTTGCTACGTTCCATGGGTTGCCCACGTCCTCATCTGTCTTTGGGTTCTTCTGCCTGTAGGCGCCGCCTCCGATGACTTTTGAGATTATGAATGGTCCTTCCCATTGGGGGGCAAGTTTGTGGACCTTCTCTTGTATTAGTCGTAAGACTAGGTCACCTTTGTTGAAGGTTATAGTGCACAATCGACTGCTTTGGTAGGTACGTAGTTTGTCTTGGTACCCTTCTGATTTTGTCAGGGCTGTGTCTCTTTCTTCGTCAGCCGTATCTTTGTCGTCTTGTAGTGCTTCTTCTGCTTCTTCTTCCTCGTATCCGGTGACCCGGGGTGCTCCGAACTTGAGGTCATGTGGTAGGACTGCCTCTGCCCCGTACACCATGAAGAAGGGTGTGTATTGGGTCGCAGTGTTTGGTTTGGTTCGTAGGCTCCATAGGACCGCGGGGAGTTCTTCTACCCAGTTGCCGGCGGCTTGCTCGAGTGGTGAGAGGAGCCATTTCTTGATTCCCCCACAGACAAGGCCGTTTGCTTTTTCCACCTAGTCGTTGGACTCTGGGTGCGCGACTGATGCATAATTGATTTTGATGCCCAGTTCTTCGCAGAAGTTCTGAAATTCTGCGGCCGTGAAGTTCGTGCCGTTGTCCGTGATGATGTTGTGTGGCACTCCGAATCTGAAGATGATCGACTTGATGAAGTTGAAAGCCGTGAGAGCTGTAGAGCTGGTGATGGGCACTGCTTCCATCCATTTGGTGAACTTGTCGACTGCGACGAGCAGGTGTGTCCTTCCGCCCTTTGATGATTTCTTTGGTGGGCCCACCATATCGAGTCCCCAGGTGGCGAACGGCCAGGATAGTGGTATGGTCTTGAGCTCTGATGCGGGAGCGTGTGGCCTGTTGGCGAATTTTTGACAGGCGACGCAACGTCGCACGATTTCCTCTGCGTTTTTCATGGTTGTGGGCCAGTAGAACCCATCTCGGAATGCTTTGGACACGAGCACTCGACTGCTCGCGTGGTGCCCGCAGGTGCCTTCGTGGATTTCGAGTAATAGGGCTTTGCCATCCTCTTCGTCAATTCACCTTTGGAGTATCTGGGTGATACTGCGCTTATATAGTTGTCTGTTGATCACCGTGAATGCCTTGGATCGTCGGCTGATGCGTCGTGCTTCGGCCACGTCTTGTGGTAGCGTGCCTTCGATTAGGAATCGAAGGAACGGTTTCGTCCAGACAGGTCCTTCGAACTTTGTCGGGGCTGTGCTGTCGGATGTGCTGGTACTTGTGCCTTCTGATAGGGTTGTCGCTGCCACCTGCGCTGTTTCTGTTGCGTCCTCGCCGTCCACAACTGCTTCAGGTGTTGTTGCCTGCACTTTGATGGACCTCCGGTTGATGCTTTCGAGAAAAACGCCGGGTGGTACAGGCGCCCTGGTCGAACCGATATTCGTGAGCTCGTCAGCTTCTGTGTTGTTGTCCCTGGTGATGTAGTTGAGCTCACAACCGTCGAAATTTCCTTCGAGTTCGTTGTAGAGGTTTTGGTAGGCCGCCATGTTGTCGGCTGTTGCGTTGCAGCTTCTCATTGTCTGCTGGACGACGAGATTGGAGTCCCTGTAAATTATGACGCGAGTGGCTCCGCATGTTTTGGCCATGCGCATGCCATGGAGGAGTGCCTCGTATTCTGCTTCGTTGTTGGAGGCATGACTGAAGTTGATCTGGAGGACGTATTTCACCTTTGTTCCTTTGGGGGAGATGAGTACAACTCCTGCCCCAGCTCCTTGTTGTCTTTTGGATCCATCGAAGAACATTGACCATGAGCTTGATAGGTCTGGGGGGCCTGGTGTTTGAACCTCCGTCCACTCAACCAGGAAATCTGGGAGTACTTGGGCTTTGATGGCAGTTGGGTGCTTGAACTGCAGGTCCCTGTGGCTGAGCTCGATGTTCCACTCGGCGACTCGCCCGGTTGCTCCAGGGTTGTTGAGGATGTTAGCGAGTGGTGCGCTGCTCACGATTGTGATAGGGTGCTCGTCAAAGTAGTGGGATACCTTCCTTGAGGTCATGACTATGGCCAGTAGTAGCTTCTGATAGTGCGGGTACCGCTGCTGGGATTTGGTCAGGACCATGCTGAGATAGTAGATTGGTCTCTGGATGCTCTGGACCTTGCCTTCTTCTGCGCGCTCGACAACGAGCGCTGTGCTTAATACACTGCTACGTGCTGCCACGTAGAGGTATAGCTTCTCTCGTTCCTTGGCTACCGCCAATATTGGTTTAGTCGAGAGTGTCTTTTTCAGGTCCGCGAATGCTTGCCGGGCTTCCTCCGTCCACTCGAATTTCTCTCCTTTTCTGAGCAGCTGATAGAAAGGCAGCGTCCGTTCTCCCAGCCTGCTATTGAAGCGGCTTAGGGCTGCAAGTTTTCTAGTGAGTTGATGTACTCCTTTGACGTCGGTTGGTTCTTGCATGCGGGTGATGGCTTGGACTTTCTTAGGATTTTCCTCGATTCCTCGGGCAGAGACCATGTAGCCAAGCAGCTTTCCCGCCGGTACGCCGAATGCACACTTCTTTGGGTTGAGTTTGATTCTGTATTTGTTGAGCGCCGCGAAGGTTTCGCGCAGGTCGTCGAGTAGTGTGGATGCTTTGTAGGTCTTGATGACGATGTCATCTACGTAGACTTGCACGTTTCTTACGATTTGCTCTTTCAGGTAGGCCTGCATCATTCGTTGGTAAGTGGCGACTGCGTTTTTGAGCCCGAAGGGCATGGTCCTGTAGCATAATACGCCATATGGGGTGATGAACGATGTGTGCTCTTTGTCTTCTTCCTTCATCCTGATTTGGTTGTACCCTGAGTAAGCGTCGAGGAAGGAAAGTAGATCGCACCCTGCTGTTGAATCAATTATCTGATCGATCCTGGGAAGGGGGAAGTGATCCTTCGGGCAATGCTTGTTGACTGGCCCGTAGTCGACACACATGCGCAACACGGTCGTGTCTTTCTTGGGCACCAACACTGGGTAGGCTATCCAGGTGGCTTTCTTCATTTCTCGGATGAACTGAGCGTCGAGTAACCGGTTGACTTCCTCTCCGATTGCTCTGCGCTTGGGCTCCGAGAATCGTCTCAGTGCTTGCTTCACCGGTTTCGTGTTTGGCTTGATGCGTAGGGCGTGTTCCGCGAATTCGTGTGGTATCCCAGGCATGTCGGCTGGGAACCAGGCGAATATTTCCCACTCGTCTCGAAGGAAAGCGACGAGAGCCGTCGCCTGTTCCCCTGGTAGGTGGGCGTACACGCGGACTGTTTTGTCCGGGTCCGTCGGGTGCACTTGGTGAGTGACTGTGTCGCTGTCGATGCTGAAGTCGCGTCCGTACTCCCTGGATTTGCTTCGGCTTACCAGCGGGAAGGTACTCTTGTCCGTCACCATGGCTATTTCTCTGAGTTCTTGTTCGGCTCCGAATGTGTCGGAGATTCTGTGGAAGACGCGATCACATTGATCGGATTTGATGAAGCTTCCGTTTATCGTGAGGACTCCTCATGATCCTGGCATCTTGAGCTTGAGATAGGCGTAGTGTGGGACCGCCATGAACTGCGCGAATGCTGGCCGTCCCAATATGGCGTGATACTGTGATTGCCAGTCGAGTACGTCGAACTCGAGGACGTGCTTTGCGAAGTTGCGTCGGTTGCCGAAGACAACCTCGAGTTCGATGACTCCGAGGGATGTGGCTGCGTCTCCCGGGACTACCCCGTGTAACTCGGTGCTTGATTTTCTCCATACTGATCGTGGGATCAACATCTTTTGCAGGCTGCTGGCGAAGATGATGTTCATGCTGCTACCTCCGTCCATGAAGACCCGATCCATGTCGTATCCTCTGATTTGTGCGTCGAGTACTAGGGGCGCGTGCCCCGGTCTGGGTACTGTGGGTGGATGGTAGTCCTGTGAGAACGTGATGCTGGTCTCCGCGTCATGTAGTTGGTAGACTTCGACTATGTTTATGCTCTCAGTTGCTCTGGCCTGCAGGGTTTGGGCATCGCGTTGCGCTTGCGGTACCCTTCCTTCTTGGATCATGAGCACCTGTGCTTGCAGTGGGATGTGACGTCCTTCCGGGCTTAAGGTCGGCGGTTGCTCGGGTCGCTGGTTGCTCTGTCTTCCTTCCGCTTCTCCTTCTTGAGGTCCTCGGCTAACTCGTTGAACAGGCGGCAGTCTCTCAAAGTGTGACCTGACCTGAACGCGTCCCCAGTCGTCCTCGAAGTTGTGGATCGTGCAGGGTCCTGCTAGCTACTCTCTAGCCGTGAGTTTGCTAGATCCGGCGTGCCTCTTCCTTCTTGAGATTCTGAAGATCTGCTCGTGATCCTCCGGGTGCTCGTGGAAGCGAGGGTCGGTTTCGACTCCTCGACTCGTGTCTTGGTGCTTGGTGAGGTTGGCGAATTCATCTGGTCTTTGATCTGGGTCGTAGTACTGGCCTACAGGCGTCTCGGAGTCGCTGTCTTGGTTGGCGACAGATGCTCGCGCGAATGCGTGTCGTCGAGTGGTCGTCGGTTGTGTGGCTGCGTGATGTGGCTCGTTCGTTGGGGCCTCGTCGTAGATCTCCCGCGCGTGCCTTTTGGGTCGCCGATTCCTTCTTACTTGGCGGTGGTTCTGCTGATCACTGAATTCAATCTCGCAGTCTTCGTCTTGATGTGCGGCGGGTGCCCGGGCGGTGGTGGGTTGTCGGAAGATTTGCGAGTCCTCCGCTGCGCGTCGCAGTTCGTCGAGTGGGATTCCTTCGTAGAGGCCCCTCGCCGTTCCTCTGGGTCGTCGACTCCTTCGGCGCTGGCGCTGTACTTGGCCGTTACCGTAGTATCGGTCTTGGCATGACTGTAGCGCGAGTGGTCTTGATGGGGTGGCGGAGATGTCCGCCGTGATCTTGAATCCTTCGAGTGGGCTAGGTCTGGTTCTTGCCCTTGAGTTGTGGCTTGCTGAAGACGGGACCGCCGAGATCATGATCCCAACCTGCGTAGTTCCCACAGACGGCGCCAATTGTCGGGGATCAACCCCGGCAAATCCCATGGTCAGGGACCCTGCGTTAGTCATGAGAGGCACAGGTTGGACGATAGATCGTCGGCAAACAGGAAGGCTCGCTCCTGCTCGATATTATTGATTGGGGAGATGCGATTATAGTGGAGGCCAAGGCTGGAGCGCTCAAGGCTAGGGTTACAGGTGAGATTCGATGTCTTTGGCGTCGCCCCTCCTAGCCCTTATATACCGGGCTAGGTCTCGGGGAGTTCATCTACGTGTACAGGTTAACTTTCCTAACCCTAGCATGCTACGTATGGCAGGTCCTCACACCTTCCTTGTGAGTCGAGGACTCCTACGTCGGTGCCAACTAGTGGGCCGAGGCCGTATCTTCATGGGCCTTCTGCCTTCATGGACACCAGGTAGGCTCATCCGTAGGAGTCGTGGGGTCACCCCCTCGTCAGGTGTACCAACTGCCCATTACAAGGCTCCGCACGGACGCCCATCTCTCTTCGTTGCGACCCGTCACAGGCAACCATTTTATGATTTAGTTCCAAGATACGAAATGACAGGTCCCTCTAACTAGAAACACACAAATCCGGGTGGCCCCCGAGGAGTCGACACCCAATCCAAAAGCCGACCGCGCTCTCAGACTGGACACTTTCGTCTCAACAGGGTTTGGGTTGCCGAGGCACTCACTAGGCTCGGCCCCTCGCCAGAAAAGCGTGGACCAATAGGAAACCATGTCCCCACTGTTTCGGGTTGTTTAAAAAAAAGTCCGCTAGGAGCGACCCGACAGACACACACGGTTTTCAAATGGTAAATCAGCTTGGGCCACCACTAGAAATGTTTGAAGCTAGGTAGGTAAGAAAATGGGACCCCATAGCATCACATACGCGGTTAGGCACGCTCATCCTTGGAACCAATACCCCGAACTCAGATGCTAGGTGACTCGAATGGAACAAAGCATCGATGCGGGATAGCCTAGACCTTCCATCCTTCGTCGAGTATAGTCACCATTATGATAATCATATCATCCACAACAATATAATAATGTGATAGCCCAATCCAAGGAGTAACATGATAATAGTTGTAGCATACTAAGAATGCATACTAAGCAGTGGTTAAGAAAGCAAGGTACATGGCCAAACAAAGGTTTGCTCGGATGTGGAGGAACATGGTTGTTTGGGTTTTAATATGGAGGCTTAAATGTAAGGTGGTAGGATCAAGCAATCGTTCTATCCTATACCTAGGCACAAGTGAGCTGAAAGTTATAAGCATGATATATGCTCCCCCTTACCTGATGAGAAGACGATTCCGAAGGTGTAGTCGATCGCAAACTCGTAACGTCTTCGAGAGTAACCGCGGGAGCACACAAGAAGGAAACACTGGAAAGGCAATCGACGAGCAAGAATCTATTACTACGAAGCAATCAGCAACAAGAAACATCAAGAAGGCAACACAAGACAAGACACTACAGTATCACATCTATCGTCCAGAACGGTTACTAACAGGTTAAGTGAAGTACTCGTCACACACGACGATACCGCACATTTAGAATGGTTCAAGTTGTTTAGCTACACAACATGAGCAAAGGTTTTTAACATGGAATCTCACTCAAGCATGGAATATCACACAATCATGGCAAGAGGTGAAGCACAAAGCAAACTATCTATGCTAGTCAATTTAAGTGAGGTAAATCCTAAACGTGGTATATCACTAAGTACCCCACACAAATTTAAGTATTTGGTACTGTTCTTCCCTAACCCATATTTTAGGTTGGTTAACAATAGAAAAATATAGCAAAAACATAAAGTACATGAAATTCTAGTCAAGTTATATGTAAAGAATACCCCAAACGGAGTTACGGTTAAAAAGATATAAGCATCACAAGTTATAGGCGCAATCTGCCAACATCATGTAGCACACTTAAGAGCAATGCAACAACATGCTACAGGTTGCAAACATGCAAAAAAATAAGGTTGATCAACAGTATACATGACAAGCATGACTGGGCATCAAGGTTTCAAGTATATGAGCATCAATAAATAATAATTATAACCCAAGGAAAAAGCTAAATGATACTACTGGTTTAGGACTTAGTGAATTCAGGAAACCATGGCAAAAGGTTAATAACATGCTCTCTAAATAACAGGTACAGAAATATCAAACAAGCTCCAAAATGAACAATCAATACATATACAGCAAGCCTACATGATGCTCATGAGTTCATACATTGCACTTATGGTCAAAAGAATCATGGATAAACATGTAGCAAGAACGCAAAACAGGTAAAATATATTCCAGACTTAGTAGAATTTAGAGCAGTTGACAGCAAAGAGCAGGTATGCACTTTGGGATCTCAAGAACTATATGATCAGTAAACATATCATGGTAAAGAAATGCATGGCATCAAAGTATACATAACAAGGAGCAACTCACTACATTGGAGCTAAAGCATATGAAGCATGGATCATTAACTATAAGGCATGCAAGTAGGCAACTTTATACAAACAACAACACAGATTATCAGGTACACCACTTGGGAGCAATATATGAAATAGCTACAGCAGGTAAACATGGCAAGTGAATGCATCTATTTGAATTACACATGATGCTTAACACATACAAGAAAGAATGTCTGGCATAGGGATCATGGATGTGACACAAACATCAACCAAACTTTGCTAAAAATAACAGTGAACAACAGTTAATAACAACTAGCAGTATTAATCAAGCATTTGCACCAACTAGATGACCTCAAATTAATAAACTCACTAAAGCAAAAAGTTAGAGCACATCACAAGAAACAATTTTCCTTTTGGGCGTCAAGTCATACGAGCTACAGATATTACGCAAATCTAGCCGCAAAACAGGTCCAGCAACAGTAGAAAAATGACTTAGCAAAAATTATAAAAAGGAAAATACAGAGAACATGAAAAAAAGGGGCACGAGCCTCACTTTGGGCCGGCCCAAGTCGGCGGAGGTGGGCGTTGGTTAGGCGGCGCTCGCACTTGGCGAGAGATAGCCGCGGGCCGGCGGCGAGCAGATGGGCCGTGGGGAGGAGGCCGACCCAAGGGACGCCGGTGGCTGCTCGCCCGTCCCGATCCAGATCAGATCGAGGACGGTGGCGGCTGGTTGCGGCGGTGGCCTCCGGCGAGGGAGGCGCGATAGCGGGGTGTCCTGAGGTGCCGAGGTCAACCTGCGGGTGCTCGTTGGAGTCATGGCCGGAGCACGGTGGAAAGACGGCGAAGGGCCCGGCTTCCACGGGCGGCGGCGGCTCACGGCTCGGCCATGGCGATGCGTCGGCCGGCGGCCTCTGACGGCGCGGCAACCTGGCTGCAATAGAGGAGAGTGGGAGGTGAGGAGGGAGAAGGAGGGAAGAAGGCGCGACGGGGCTGGATCAACGGGGCGCAGCGATGGGCGGCGTTTGGTGCAGCGGGCGGCGCGGCCCGATTCGAGCCCGGTGGTGCAGGAGTAGCCTTCTAGGGCCCTGCAGGGCGCAAATGGTGAGGAGGTGATTGTGTGGATCGATCTGAGCCGTTGGACGCTAGATTTGGCGGCTCAGATCAGAGGGAGGCTAGTGTTTCGGGATTTGGGGCAGCTCTGGGCAATTTTTGAAGGGCGTGGCTGCAAATTGTGTTTAGGGAAACCCTAGAAAGGCTATGGGAGAGTGGTGGTCTATTTATAGACCAGCCTGGATGCCAGGTTTACACAAACGCCCCCGGTTTCTCTCTCGCCGGTCCGGTGTTTACGTTTCTGACCGTCGGGAGTCCATATGACCTCCGATTCGGGTAAAACTTCGAACCACGCGATCACACGGCGAGCCGGTCACTTCTACCTCACTTCGATACCGTTTCAAGAACATTTTCCAGTGCCCAATAAAATAATCCGTTTATTAAATAAACGGCATTTTCGTTCCGATGGCGATGACTGGTCTTGTGCCGGAAGTTGCGACGGTGCTCGGGTGAACCCGGTGTCGCAAAGGTCGTGTGCCGGGGTGGAAATGGGCCGGTCACGCATATCGGTACGATAAGGAGGGGAAATATAATCACCAATTAATAAATCAACGAAGCAAATACTGAAAACAATTCTAACAAGCAACAAAATAAACCAACAAACAAATTTCTTAATTTGGGTGAAAATCCCGGGCTGTTACAATACAACAACACCAACAAGGGATCTCGTCCCGAGATCCAGGACGATCCGGGGGAAAGGGGGAAGAGAAAAGAGAGACAATGTTCTTCAACACCACCAACAAGGGGCTCTGCTCCATGTCGAATGAAAATCTTCCGTCGAGAACTTTCCGCAGAGAGATGGCGATGTCGAAGAATGAAACCATCGGGAGACCAAGAACAACAACGATAGTTCAAAGCCACGATCAAGGGAAGCATTCTCACTCAAATCATGATGATACTAGGCAAGAGTAATGAAGTCAACAGACGACCAAGATGTTATCCGGAGTCGGATAACACTAAAGGTACTCCATGAATTCCCAAACCTGAGATCGGAATCGAGACAATAAGCTGCAAGCAAGGCATTATAACTATTCCGAAACTCCACTTACTCGAGATACTAGAGTTTGAAGGGGATAAGGCGAGAATAAAACACTTACCACACTTGTCCTGACCAGAGCTAGGTTAAGGAGTAAAAAGAAACCCTACTCTCCGATAACTAACTTAGTAACTACAAAATAGTTTTTGTCTTGACTCGACTTCGGCCAGAAAAGGGAACCTACAGTCAGTAAGGCTCTAATACCAAGTTGTAAGGCCAAATATGCGGTACCGTTCCAGATCCGGGGACGAAACACATATCGGTCCCAGCGCGACATATGAAACTGTCATATGCACCGGATTTCCAACATGATATCACAACATTACAACTACAAGGATACAACATCTCATACAATCAGCATACAGTTTCCTTAATACAATACATCAGCGGAAGACATATGTCTGACTATAGACTACAATAAAATGCCTAGTGGCAAAGGTAAAACACAACATGCCCACGTCCACACAGGTCCAGGCTCTCCGCCGGGATCCACCTAACTAGTCGTCATCCAGTCCACGCAAAGGCATCCATAAGAAGGGTCGTCGAGCTCCTCTGTAGTCCAAGATCGTTTGCATAACGTGCGCAAAAGAGAAAAGAAAGGTGTGAGTGAGCGCTCCTAGCGAATTTTTGGCAAGCGATGCAGCGCCGCACGATGTCTTCCGCATTTTAGTTGGCCAGTAGAAACCCGCTCAGAAGTCTTTGGCCACCAGGGCGCGACTGCTCGCGTGGTGTCCGCAAGCTCCTTCATGGATCTCGAGTAGTAGTGCCTTGCCATCTTCTTCCTCGATGCACTTTTGACGCACTTGAGAAATGTTGCGCTTGTAGAGTTGCCCATTGATTGTGGTGAATGCCTTGGATCCTCGACTGATGCGCCGAGCTTCCGTGATGTCTTGCGGTAATGTGCCGTGTATCAGATATTTGAGGGAAGGTCTTGTCCAGGCAGGGCCTTCGGATATAGCCTGTTCTTCCTCTCCGTCTTCGTTGCCGCCATCTTCTCCTACGACTGGTGTAAGGCCCGATATACGGTACTGTTCCAGATCTGGACGTTTCCATCCTGATATGAACATCATCCATACAGATAGAACCATGATTGTTATGGCTAAAGATAATTATGAGGTGAATT
This sequence comes from Bromus sterilis, assembly GCA_950022295.1. Classification (NCBI taxonomy): domain Eukaryota; kingdom Viridiplantae; phylum Streptophyta; class Magnoliopsida; order Poales; family Poaceae; genus Bromus; species Bromus sterilis. The sequence continues at coordinate 150,174,007 of OX465599.1, read as the reverse complement.
CTAATAGAAATTATATGAATTATTATTTTGGTATCCAAAAAAAATACAACACAATATTTGATTATTTACAGAATTATCCAAATCGATAGTTATCCACTCTCATCGAAAGATCGGGCCTCCGTCACATCACATCCAGATCCTGGGACGAAGCACATATCGGTCCCATCACGACATATGACACTGTTATATGCCCCAGATTTCCAACATGATATCACAACATTACAGCTACAAGGATACAACATCTCATACAATCAGCATACAATTGCCTTAATACAATACATCAGCGGAAGACATATGTCTGAGTACATACTACAATCAAATGCCTAGTGGAAAAGGTAAAACACAACATCGTCGATTCTCCGCGAAGGAGTCCAGAAGAAGGGTCCAGGCTCTCCGCCGGGATCCACCTAACTAGTCATCGTCGATTCTCTGCGAAGGAGTCCAGAAGAAGGGTCGTCGAGCTCCTCTGTAGTCCAAGATCGTTTGCATAACGTGGGAAAAAGAGAAAAGAAAGGGGTGAGCTATATAAACAAGTCTTGTAACTAACTTCTCACGGTAAGATGGGGGTAGTGGTAGAGATTGTATCCGCACTAGCAGTGTACGAGTGGCTGACGTTCTATTTAGAGTGAAATGAGAAGCCAAGCATTCGATGAAGAATCGCCTCCAACAAATCTGCGATCAGCTACTTACGCAAACATAACACCTATCTTATCCTTCTCCTCCCCTTCGCATCCCGACGAAGAAGAAGAAGTCATGGCACACACACATTGATCAAGTTTTAGTTATGATTTAGTTGATGTTATCTACGAACAAGATGTAGGTTCCAAGTCGTCCATAACTGTGGACACATCTTCTCGAAAAGTTTACCCTGCAGGGGTGTACCAACTGCCCATTACAAGGCTCCGCACGTACACCCATCTCTCTCAGTTTCTACCCGTCATATGCAAGCATTTTATGATTTAGTTCCGAGAGATCCGAAATGACAGGAGCCTCTAACTAGAAACGCACAAATCCGGGTGGCCCCCAAGGAGTCGACACCCAATCCAAAAGCCGACCGCGCTCTCAAACTGGACACTTCCATCTCAACAGGGTTTGAGTTACCGAGGCACTCACTAGTCTCGGGCCCTCGCCGGCAAGGGTGGACCAATAGGAAACCATGTCCCCACTGGTCCGGGTTTTTTAAAAGAAAGTCTGCTAGGAGCGACGCGATAGACACACACACGGTTTTCAAATGGTAAATCAGCTTGGGCCACCACTAGAAATGTTTGAAGATAGGTAGGTAAGAAAATGGGACCCCATAGCATCCCACACGTGGTTAGGCACGCTCAGCCTTAGAACCAATACCCGGAACTCGGATGCTAGGTGACTCGAATGGAACAAAGCATCGAGGCTGGATAGCCTAGACCTTCCATCCTTCGTCGAGTATAGTCACCATTATAATAATCTTATCATCCACAACAATATAATAATGTGATAGCCCAATCCAAGGAGTAACATGATAACAGTTGTAGCATACAAAGAATGCATACTAAGCAGTGGTTAAGAAAGCAAGGTACATGGCCAAACAAAGGTTTGCTGGGATGTGGAGGAACATGGTTGTTTGGGTTTTAATATGGAGGCTTAAATGTAATGTGGTAGGATCAAGCAATCGTTCTATCCTATACGTAGGAACAAGTGAGCTGAAAGTTATAAGCATCATATATGCTCCCATTACCTGATGAGAAGACGATTCCGAAGGTGTAGTCAATCGGAAACTTGTAACGTCTTGATACGTCTCAAACGTATCTACTTTTCCAAACACTTTTGCTATTGTTTTGCTGTCATTCTTGCATGATTTGAGCTAAACTAACCCGGACTGACGCTGTTTTTAGTAGAGCTGCCTGTATGGTTTTATTGCGCAGGAAAATGGATTTTTGGACATCTCAGAAAATTCCCAGAAAAATACAAAAAAATCCACGCACCCGAAGAAGCCTCGAGCCAGAAGGAGGGCCAGAGGGCAGCCAGGGAGCCACCAGGCGCTTTTCTGGCGCGGCCAGGGGTGGGGTCGCGCCCTCTGGCCGCCTGGGCGATTGCCCCCCTCCCCTTGTGCCCTACTTTGGCTTCTATTTATTATTGTGACGGGGAAACTCCGAAACAGAAGTCGCTTTTCCAGAACCCGTCGCGGAGCCGCCGCCACCCTCTGTTCTTCCTCGGGAGGGCTAATTTGGAGGCTGATTTGGCCTCCAGAGCGGGGAGATCATCGCCATCGTCATCACCATCACCACTCCATCCTTCCTCCATGACTTCTCTTCACATGTGTAAGTAATTCCCTGTTCTAGGAAAAGGGGATGGTAGGGATTGGATGAGATTATTCATGTAATAGTTCGTCAGATTGTTGGGGGCATGTTGCCTATCATCTACTTTGGTGCTTATCGTCTTTGCTACAACTTGTTGCTCTTAATGCTTGTCACTTTGGGGCCGAGTGCCATGTTTTCATATCTGAACCACTTATGTTTTCATGAGTTTATCTATGTTCAAGATCCTATCTATGAGTTGTATGCACCTATTATGGTCCGGAACTGGCGATCCCAAAGGTGACAGCTTGGGAAACCAAAGGGGATGGTCCATAATTTGAGGATTCCATGTATCCATTGAGTTTATTGCTTTGTTCCGGTGCTCTTTGACAGGAGCACCTCAATCTCCATAAGTTCCTTTTGGCCCCTTTCGTAGAGGGATGGCATGACAAAAGATGATGTGTAAGTTCTTATTGCAAGCACACACAACTACCTATGGGATACATGCCTAGTGTTTGATATTTTCCTAGATGATCATTACTTTTGTGTGTGCCTTGCCCTGTGCTAGAATCTATTACATGTTCATTCTTATTCATGCAGCGCCCAACCATCCATCTCCATAGCCTATAGTGGTTTAATCCTGCTGGTTACTAGTAGTTTACTTTTGTCGTTATCATTATCACTATCATATCACAGTTGCTATTAATACTTTGTTGCAAGCAAGCATATTTCAGGTGCGGTTAAATTGACAACTCAACTGTCAAAGCTTATAAATACTCTTTGTGTCCCCTTGTGTCGAATCAATAAATTGGGTTAACTTACCCACGAGAAGACTACAATCGATCCCCTACAGTTGAGGGTCATCAAGTACTGTTTTCTGGCGCCGTTGCCGGGGACCATAGAAATATTTACAAGTCTACTTGAAGTATCCTGCCTGCCACACTTCGTCCGCTACGGGTAAGAAAGGAGACCCCAAGGTTCCTATCCTGCCATCCACTACAAGAAAAGGTACCGTTCTGAGTACCAGTGTTACGCTTGATTCACCTTCCGTTATAAGTAAGTTTGCTTCACCACTACCACCACATGCTGCTTCTACTGAGTCTGTTACTATGTCCGATACTTTTGATGATGCTTCCACTACTCTTGATAATGATAATTTTCTTGGTCACTATATTGAAACTGAGGCTACTAAGGTTGCAGCATTCTTAGGCTGATAATTTTCTTGGTCACTATATTGAAACTGAGACTTCTAAGGCTGCAGCAGAGCCCGAGACTGAGATACCTGCTACCTATATTCCTACTTGCAAAACCTTTGGTTACCCAGAACAGGATGAACTCAAGGAGAGAATCCTTGATGATGATTATATTATTCTCGATGATGATCTTTGCAGGGAACTCAGAGAGTGTGCCGAATCTGACCCTGGAGCTGTTAAGGAGTTGCTCAAAAAGCACTCCATGAAGAACAAGAGTATTCCTGATCCTAAATTTGCCACATCTCCTATATGCATCACTGACCCTGATTATGATTTCTCTGTAGATCTTTCACTTATATCTACAGTCGAGGCTGATCCTTTTTATGGCAGAGAAAATGATGATGCGATAGCACACCTGACCAAACTTGCTGAGTTAGGTGACCTATTTACTACTGATGAGAAGATACGAAACTTCTATGTGGCCAAGCTTTTTTCTTTTTCTTTAAAGGAATACGCCAAATCCTGGTACGATGCACTACCATATGGTTCCATTGAGAGTCCTCGGGACTTAGTTCAATTTGACGTTGATAAATATTTTCCTTCTCATATGCAACAAGCTGCTTTGCAAAGAATCTATAACTTCAAACAGTTACAGGATGAGCACCTCCCTAAAGCTTCGGGGAGGTATTGTGACTTAATTAAGGCTAGACCGGGACATGAAGTCCCAAAGAATGAATTACTTGATATATTTTATGCTGGTCTAACCGATGAATCCAGATCCTATCTTGATATTTCTGTTGATTGTGTTTTCAGGGAAAGAACACCAGCCGATGCTGAAGAATTAATGGGCAAGATTGCCAAGAACCATAAATATTGGTCCATCTCTGAACCACCTCCACGACCAAAGAAGCGGGGCATGCTTGTTCTGAGCCCCGAAGATATGCAAGAAGCAAATAAGTCTATTAAGGAGAAGGGCATCAAAGCCGAAGACGTGAAAAATCTACCGCCTATCGATAAGCTGTGTGAACCTACTACTCACCCTCCCTTGGTAGAGGTACACTCTCTATTAGACTTTACTGAAAGTGACATCCCTAAAGGTAAGACTCCCGACCAATGCTTAGATGAGCTTGATAATTTTATTATTAATCAAGAAAATTTTAATAGGAGGATACAAAGTCAGTTGCATGATAATTCTCTTGCTATCAAAAGTTTACTTGGTGTTCTTGAAAGAACAGTTAATGCTGTTAAATGTCTTGTTAAGCATTTCCATATGGTTCAAACTCAGCTTGAACAAATTTCTAATGTGCAAAAAGATTTGCTTGCTAACAACGCCAAATAGGACATACAAGCTTATGGCATCAAAACCAGGGGTGGAACACACACCCAGGACCCACTCTATCTTGAGGTGCATCCGAAGAGGATCGAGCAAGATTCTCAAGTGCAAGTGGAAGACAAGATTGTTAGCTCTCCTAAGAAGAAAAAGAAGAAGAAGAAGAAACAAAAGGAAGCTGACTACTCAAATGATCCTATTACAAGTGAAGAACCTGCTGTTGATCCCAACAGCATATCTACCTCCGACGCTGAAACTGAAGACGGTGATGAGCCTGAAGAAAATGATAAGGAGAAGAATGATCCTCCCGAGGTGCGAGAAGAAGAAGCACCCGATAAACGCAAGAAGTACACAAGAGAAGACTTCATAGAAAGAAGACATGGGAAGGAAAGAGAACCGTGGGTACAAAAACCCATGCCCTTTCCAGGTAAGTCTCTCAAATCTAAAGAAGAAGAGCATTATAATAAATTTTGTGAATGGATGAAACCTCTTTTTCTGCAAATTCCTTTGACTGATGCTATCAAGTTACCTCCTTATTCCAAATACATGAAATATATTGTTACTAATAAAAGAAAAGTTCCTTATGAGGCAATATCTACTATGCTTGCTAACTACTCTTTCAGTGGCAAGAATCCTGAGAAGCTTGGTGATCCAGGTATACCCACCATTCCTTGCTCCATAAAAAAATTATGTCAAGACTGCCTTATGTGATCTCGGAGCAGGGGTGAGTATCATGCCTTTTTATCTTTACAAAAGGCTATGTTTAGATAAGTTAATCCCTATAGATATCTCTCTTCCGATGGCTGACAAGTTAACAGCCGTCCCGATAGGTATTTGTGAGGATGTTCAAGTTGAAGTTGCTAATTGTTTAATTCTTACTGATTTTGTTGTGTTGACATGCCCGAGGATGGGAGCATGTCCATTATTCTTGGTAGACCTTTTCTTAAAACCGCAAGTGCCATTATTGATTGCAATAAAGGAAAGGTCACCTTCAACGTAGACGATAAAGAACACACGGTGTATTTTCCAAAGAAGATTGACAAAAGGCATGGCCTTAACTCAATAGAGAATATCGAGACCGTGAAGATTGGAGAATGGGATTGTCCTCTACACGTTCACCACAAATACAGAACCATCATGGTGGGGATAATGTCCATGAAAGTAAAGGTGCAATGATACTTCATAAGAGGTGAGACTTTTTGTTCTATATATCGCTGGTTCGTTGGTAAGACTTGATCAACCTTGCTAGCTAGCATGTTTTATATAGGCAAAAAGTGGAGCTTGTTATGTTTTCATTTGCTTTAGCTTTTATTCTTCCTGTTGTACCAACTTTATATGTTTTTGAAGCTTCAAAATTCTACTCACTGCTTTGAGTTTTCAGAAAGTTTCGCAACTTGTTGAACTCCGGAAAATTTTCAACAGTGAAGTTTTCAGAAAAATTCCAGAAAAATTATATTAAAATTTTCCATGCCGGGAGTGACCCAGAGGTACCTGGGGCTGACCAGGGGGGGCACCAGTGGCCCAGGCGGCCAGCTGGCGCGGCCAGCCCCTTGGCCATGCACACAGGGCGCCTGGGGCCCACAGGTCCAACCTCCAGGTAAGTCTTCTTCCTCCTCCCTCCTCTCTCTGCAAATACACGAGTTCTGCACTTATTCTTGCGTTCTTGCAGTTCGTGGAGGCGATTTTTGATCTCGCTCTACAACCAACCATTTGAGCTGAGATTTTGAGAAAATACTCCCTGGTATGCAACTCCTTCACCCCTCCAATTAGATTTTTGATTGGTGGCTTCATTTGTGAGTATTTAGTAGTTCTTGGTGCTGTTTAGATGAGCTTGCATGCATGTGTAGAAATTTATTTTCCAATTTTTTATGCAAGTTTATGCCTTAGGTAAGTGAGTAGAGTATTTTGCCTCAACTCACTTTGTTTAAATCCTTGTTTTTGTGAATTGTCAAAAATTTCAGAAATGAGTTTGCTAGGAAAAGCAAAGGAGTGGCTTGGAAGAAGAAGCCCGAGTGCTCCGATCGAGTCACTAGAGCTGCAGCTTCACCCTCAGCAGTTAGGGTGAGCTACAATGAAGATCATGTTCCCCTGGAGTTGTTGGAAGACACAAGTCCAGCATGCGCAATGATGTATCCGTGCGATGATTTTCTTACAGCTGCAGGAATTAAGGAGGAATTTTATGGCCTTTGTGCCAATGCAAGTTTGACACGGCTAACATTATGCCGTGTGGTACAATACAAGAATCTTACCTCCCGCTTTGTTAGCAGTTTTCGTTATAACCATGATGCTAGAACCGTCGAGTTCAAACTTTATAATGATCTCATAGCTATGTCTTTGGCATAGTTTTGTGATATAGGTGTGCCGAACGTTGGTGAGACGGCGAAGATGATTTCTCAGCCTTCCGAGTTGAGGACACTCTTCAACTCTCTTTGTTACCAGGAGGAGACCGACATTCAGCGCAGGAATATTTTTATCATTTTGTTTCCCCACCTCAGGTATTTTGCGTATTATGTTGCTAGAGGGGTGTTGGCTCGTGACATAACGAGCAGTGGTTCTGCGCCAGATTTTGCTATCTATGCGAACGCCCTCTCTGGTAAGAATGAGTATAATGTCGGTGCCTTAATTGCTCGGCGCCTTGTTACAAATAGTAAAAAGGGCGATTTATATGGTGGTGTTTACGCCACACTCATCCTTGAGTCTCTTGAGCGCACCCCGCATCCTGATGATGTTCCCTTTTCATACGCAAGTCTTGATCTTGCTGCTATGAAGAGGCATAAGTTTCTTACCATTACTTCCCAGTTTGGTAACCTTGATTATATTTTGAGGTTTGAAAATACCATTATTCGTGAGATCCGTCTACCTGCACCACTTTTGTTTGATAACACTCGCAGGAATGGATGGTCCTTCAACTATATTCAGTTCGATGAGTTCATGGCTCATTACCAGCCGCATAACCCCATGGAAGGGGTTGTGCCCGACGAGGAGGAGCATGGTGAGTTCCCAACTTTCCAGGGGGAGACCTTCACCGAGCAAGGTGAGGGGTCTTCCTTTGCGTGGAACACAAGACCTTCCTCATGGGAGGACCCGAGGACTTCGGTGTACGCACCGAAGGGCTCATACGACTCCTGGACTTACCATTACCCCGGAGCAGGAGGCTCCTGGGGGCAGTAGCTTCTACCAACTTAGGCCAAAAGCCTAAGTTTGGGGGAGTACATGCCCTTCTCCCTTTTCCTTGTATTATCCGTTTTTAATTTTTTTGCTTTGATCTTTTTGAAGTTTTTTCCCGTTCTTCTTTGTTCTTTTATTTTGCAAAAACAACAAAAAGATTTCTCTTTCCTTTTTCTTTTCTAAAACCCTAAAAAACCCAAAAAGATTTCCTTTTTCTCTTTAGTTTTCTTTGTTTTCAGAATCCATCTCGAGTTCGTGATGGAATTTGATTATATTTCCCTAGTTCGGTCGTGCAAGAGACAAGGCAGTAATGACGAAGATCGACGGAAGGGAAGCAACAAGGAATACCGATATGAACTCTTCTTGTTTCTACTTTTGTACATATTCCTGTACTTATGACTTAGGGACCATCTTGTAGCGAAATAGTGCTATGTTTACAATGCTTTCCCAGTGTTCATGATTTCGTTGTGGCTGATCTCAAATAGCTAGGTTGCATAGTATGTTGTTGGAATGATTTACATGCATTGCATTGTTCATGGTTTGGAATATTGAAGTGGTATTTCCCTTTAGAGAATTCTTGGATTGACTTGGCACATGTTCACACATGTTTATGACTAAAATGTCTATCATGCCTTGATGACCTTTTTATTTCAGAATAGTCATATCACTTTCATGCCCGATTCAATGTTACTTTGTCGCTCTGCATGATTATGACAATTGTTTCTCTCTAGTTGGTCGCTTCCCATTCTTTTGCTAGCATTCACTCGCACTAAGCGGAATTCTGCTTGTGCATGCAAACTCCTTTTCAAACCAGTTTTTCCACTTGAGTCCACCATACCTACCTATACGTGGTATTTACCGTCCACTCCTAACTTAGACTTTCTTGTGCCATCTCGAAATTTATTCAAAAGCTTCCCTTTTGTAACCGTACAAGCTCATGGTGCGGAGGGAGAATCAGTATCTACCATGCCAAAAATATTTTGATGGAAGTTTTAACTATTCAATAAAAAAAAGAGTTACACCTCCCCCATACTTGATGATGGAATGAAATGGACCAAATGCTGCTAATGATAGGTGGAACGATATCCTCCTTCCATCCTTGGGGCAAAATAAAAGGCTCTGTAGACCATCAAAGGATTTATGGATAAGGGAACATGTGTAAGAAAAAAGCATTAATATGGTTGGCATGGGAGATATTGAGAGACCTTTACCGTTCACTGTTGACTGGAAAGTTGCACCTCTCAAAAGAATTTTTTTCTCTGTTTTCAAAACCAAGACCTCTAGCACATGTTTAGTCTTTGCTTCCTTTCACGGGTTTTCAATCTTACCATCAAAAAGCCACGGTTTGAGAGTCTCTCCTTCTTTCTTCAAAGCACCAACTATTGAGAGCATAATTGTCATTCTTAGTGTAACATGCATTGTCCCAAAGTATTACATTGTCTTCTGCATGCTTGTGATATTGCTAGTCTGAAATTCTTAGTTCTAGTCTCCTTTAAATCTCCGAAGGAGTTTTTGCATTTATGTTTTGCTTCACTCATGGAGGCTAGCGAGATACCACTCTGATATGTTCAGGCTATGTGCATTGTGATCTTGTCTTTATTTTCGGCAGCATATTGTTCACTTTGGTTTGTTTGTGATTGATCACTTGAAAGAAGGATTGCTTCGTGCATTGTCCTCATAGCATTGTTTTGATACTTGCTAAACTCTTTTCGTAGTACCGGCTATTATACATCTTATGAAGCAAAAGAGTTTGTCAAACTTTTCTTTGTCGCATCCAGCTCGTTGAGCTGAATTGCTTGAGGAAAAGAAATAGGCTAAGCTTGGGGGAGTTGATACGTCTCAAACATATCTAATTTTCCAAACACTTTTGCTATTGTTTTTCCCTCATTCTTACATGATTTGAGCAGAGCTTCCTGTATGGTTTTATTGTGCGCAGGAAAATGGATTTTTGGACATCTCAGAAAATTCCGAGAAAAATACAAAAAATTCCACGCACACGTAGAAGCCCGGAGCCAGAAGGGGGGGGCAGAGGGCAGCCAGGGTATCCCCAGGTGCCCTGCTGGCGCGGCCAGGGGTGGGGCCGCGCCCTTTGGCCGCCTGGGCGACTGCCCCCTCCCCTGGTGCCCTACTTTGGCTCCTATTTATTCCCTTGATGGGGAAACTCCAAAACAGAAGTCGCTTTTCCAGAACCCATCGCGGAGCCTCCGCCACCCTCTGTTCTTCCTCGGGAGGGCTAATCTGGAGGCTGATTTGGCCTCCGGAGAGGGGAGGTCGTCGCCATCGTCATCACAATCACCACTCCATCCTTCCTCCATGAATTCTCTTCACATGTGTGAGTGATTCCCTGTTGTAGGAAAAGGGGATGGTAGGTATTGGATGAGATTGATCATGTAATACTTCGTCAGATTGTTGGGGGCATGTTGCCTATCATCTACTTTGGTGTTTATCATCTTTGCTAAAACTTGTTGCTCTTAATGCTTGTCACTTTGGGCCCGAGTGCCATGTTTTCAGATCTGAACCACTTATGTTTTCATGAGTTTATCTATGTTCAAGATACTATCTATGAGTTGTATCCACCTATTATGGTCCGAAACCGGTGATCCCAAAGGTGACAGCTTGGGACACCAAAGGGTATGGTCCATAATTTGAGGATTCCATGTATCCATTGAGTTTATTGCTTTGTTCCGGTACTCTTTGACAGGAGCACCTTAATCTCCATAAGTAACTTTTGGCCCCGTTCGTAGCGGGATGGTAGGATAAAAGATGTTGTGCAAGTTCTTATTGCAAGCACGCACAACTACCTATGGGATACATGCCTAGTGTTTGATATTTTCCTAGATGATTATTACTTTTCTGTGTGCCTTTCCCCGTGATAGAATCTATTACATGTTCATTCTTATTCATGCAGCGCCTAACCATCCATCTCCCTAGCCTACATTGTTTTAATCCTGCTGGTTACTACTAGTTTAATTTTGCCGTTATCATTATCACTATCATATCACAGTTGCTATTAATACTTTGTTGCAAGCAAGCATATTTCAGGTGCGGTTGAATTGACAACTCAACTGTCAAAGCTTATAAATACTCTTTGTGTCCCCTTATGTCGAATCAATAAATTGGGTTAACTTACCCGCGAGAACACTATAATCGATCCCCTATAGTTGAGGGTCATCACGTCTCCGAGAGTAACCGCGGGAGCACACAAGAAGGAAACACTGGAAAGGCAATCGACGAGAAAGCATATATTACTACGAATAAATCACCAGCAAGCAATATCAAGAAGGAAACACAAGACAACACACTACGGTATCGCATCTATCGTCAAGAACGGTTACTAACAGGTTAATTGAAGTAATCATCACACACGACGATACCACACATTTAGAATGGTTCAAGTTGTTTAGCTCCACAACATGAGAAAAGGTTTTGAACATGGTATCTCACTCAAGCATGGAATATCACACAATCATGGCAAGATGTGAAGCACAAAGTAAACTATCTATGCTAGTCAATTTAAGTGTGGTAAATCCTAAACATGGCATATCACTAAGTACCCCACAACAAGTATTTGGTACTGTTCTGCCCTAACCCATATTTTAGGTTGGTTAGCAACAACAAACTATAGAAAAAACATAAAGTACATGAAATTCTAATCAAGTTACATGTAAAGAATACCCCAAACAGAGTTACGGTTAAAAAGATACAAGCATGACAAGTTATGGGCATAATCTGCCAACATGAGGTAGCACACTTAAGAGCAATGCAACAACATGCTACATGTTGCAAACATGCACCAAAATGATGTGGATAAACAGTAGACATGACAAGAATGACATGGCATCAAGATTTCATGTATATGAGCATCAAGAAATAATAATTATAACCCAAGAAAAAAGCTAAATTATACTACTGGTTTAGGACTTAGTGAATTCAGGAAACCATGGCAAAAGGTTAATAACATGCTCTCTAAACAACAAGTAAAGAAATATCAAACAAGCTCCAAAATTAACATTCAATACATATACAACAATCCTACATGATGCTCATGAGTTCGTACATTGCAATCCTACATGATGCTCATGAGTTCATACATCTCACTCAAGTTGTTTAGCAGTATTAATCAAGCATTTGCACCAACTAGATGACCTCAAATTAATAAACTCACTAAAGAAAAAAGTTAGATCACGTCACAAGCAACAATTTTCTTCTTGGGCGTCAAGTCATACGAGCTACAGGTCCAGCAACAGTAGCAAAATGACTTAGCAGAAATTATAAAAAGGAAAATAGAGAGAACAGGAAAAAAGGGCACGATCCTCACTTTGGGTCGGCCCAAGTTGGCGGATGTGGGCGTCGGTTAGGCGGCGCTCGCACTTGGCGAGATATAGCCGCGGGCCGGCGGCGAGCAAATGGGCCGTGGGGGAGGAGGCCGGCCCAAGGTACGCCGGTGGCTTCTCGCCTGTCCAGATCCAGACCGGATCGAAGACGGTGGCTGCTGGTTGCGGTGGTGTCCTCCGACAAGGGAGGCGCGACGGCAGGGTGGCCTGAGCTGGCGAGGAAGGTCTTCGGGTCCTCGCCGGAGTCATGGCCGGAGCGCGGTGGCAAGACGACACGGGTCCGACTTCCACGAGTGGTGACGGCTCACGGCTCGTCCATGGCGATGCGGCGACCGGCGGCCTTTGACGGCGCGGCGACGAGGCTGCAAGAGAGGAGAGTGGTAGGTGAGGAGGGAGGAGGGAAGAAGGCGCGGCGGGGCTGGCTCACCGGAGCGTGGCGACGGGCGGCGCCGCCCGATTCGAGCCCGACGTTGGAGGAGCGGGCTTCCAAGGCCCTGCGGGGCCCAAACGGTGAGGAGGTGATTGTGGGGCTCGATCTGAGTCGTTGGAGGCCAGATCTGACGGCTCAGATCAGAGGGAGGCTAGGGTTTCAGGATTTGGGGAAGCTCTGGGAAATTTTTGGAGGGGGTGGATGCCAATTGTGTTTAGGGAAACCCTAGAAGGGCTAGGGGAGAGTCGTGGTCTATTTATAGGCTGGCCTGGATGTCAGGTTTACACAAAAGCCCCCGGTTTCTCTCTCGCGCGTCCGGTCTTTATGTTTCTGACCGTCGGGAGTCCATACGACCTCCGATTCGGGTAAAACTTTGAACCACGCGGCGAGTCGGTCACTTCTACCTCACTTCGATACCGTTTCGAGAACATTTTCCGATGCCCAATAAGATAAACCGTTTATTAAAGAAACGGGGTTTTTGTTCCGATGGGGATGACTGGTCTTGTGCCGGAAGTTGCGACGGTTCTCGGGTGAACCCGGTGTCGCAAAGGTCATGTGCCGGGATGGAAATGGGTAGGTCACGCATGTTGGTACGAGAAGTAGGGGAAATATAATCACCAATTAATAAATTGGCGAAGCAAATATTGCAAAAAATTCTAACAAGAAACAAAATAAACCAACAAACATTTCTTTCAATTTGGGTGAAAATCTCGGTCTGTTACAATACAACACCAAAAACAAGATATCTCGTCCCGATATCCAGGACGATCCGGGGAAAAGGCGGAAGGGAAAAGAGAGACAATCTTCTTCAACACCACCAACAAGGGGCTTTGCTCCATGTCGAATGAAGATCTTCCGCCGAAGAACGAAACCATCGGGAGATCAAGAGGAACAATGATAGTTCAAAGCGGCGATCAAGGGAAGCATTCTCACTCAAATCGTGAGGATACTGGGCAAGAGGAATGAAGTCAACGGATGACCAAGATGTTATCCGGAGTCGGAGAACACTAAAGGTACTACATGAATTCCCAAACCTGAGATCGGAATCGAGACAATACGCTCCAAGCAAGGCATTGTAACTATTCTGAAACTCCACTTACTCGAGATCCTAGAGTTTGAAGGGGATAAGGCGAGAATAAAACACTTATGACACTTGTCCTGATCAGAGAAAGGGTAAGGAGTAAAAATAAACCCTACTCTCCGATAACTAACTTAGTAACTACAAAATAGTTTTTGTCTTGACTCGACTTCGGCCAGAAAAGGGATCCTACGGTCAGTAAGGCTCTGATACCAAGTTGTAAGGCCCAATATGCAGTATTGTTCCAGATCTGGGCGTTTCCATCCAGATCCAAGACGAAGAAAATATCAGTCCCACGGCGACATATGAAACTGTAGCGCACAAATCCAGGTGGCTCCCGGGGAGTCGACACCCAATCCAAAAGCCGGCCGCGCTCTCGAACCGGACTCTTCCGTCTCAACAGGGTTTGGGTTGCCGAGGCACTCACTGAGGATCGGGCCCTCGCCGGCCAAGGGTGGACCAATAGGAAACCATGTCCCCACTGGTCCGGGTTGTTTAAAAGAAAGTCTGCTAGGAGCGACCCGACACACACACACACGGTTTTCAAATGTTAATCAGCTTGGCCCACCACTAGAAATGTTGGAAGCTAGGTAGGTAAGAAAATCAGACGCCATAGCATCCCACATGTGGTTAGGCACGCTCAGTATTAGAACCAATACCCGAAACTCGCATCCTTGGTGCTCGAATGGAACAAAGCATCCGGGCGGGATAGCCTAGACCTTCCATCCTTCGTCGAGTATAGTTAACATTATAATAATCATATCATCCACATCAATATAATAATGTGATAGCCCAATCCAAGGAGTAACATGATAACAGTTGTAGCATACTAAGCATGCATACTAAGCAGTGGTTAAGTAAGCAATGTACATGTCCAAACAAAGGTTTGCTGGGATGTGGAGGAACATGGTTGTTTGGGTTTTAATATGGAGGCTTAAATGTAAGGTGGTAGGATCAAGCAATCGTTCTATCCTATACCTAGGCACAAGTGAGCTGAAAGTTATAAGCATGATATATGCTCCCCCTTACCTGATGAGAAGACGATTCCGAAGGTGTAGTCGATCGCAAACTCGCAACGTCTCCAAGAGTAACCGCGGGAGCACACAAGAAGGAAACACTAGAAAGGCAATCGAAGAGCAAGCATCTATTACTACGAAGCAATCACCAGCAAGCAACATCAAGAAGACAACACAAGACAACACACTACGGTATCGCATCTATCGTCGAGAACGGTTACTAATAGGTTAAGTGAAGTACTCTTCACACACGACATATCACTAAGTACCCAAAAAATTTAAGTATTTGGTACTGTTCTGCCCTAACCCATATTTTAGGTTGGTTAACAACAATAAACTATATCACAAACATAAAGTACATGAAATTCTAGTCAAGTTACATGTAAAGAATACCCCAAACGGAGTTACGGTTAAAAAGATACAAGCATGACAAGTTATGGGCATAATTTGCCAACATAAGGTAGCACACTTAAGAGCAATGAAACAACATAATACATGTTGCAAACATGCACCAAAATGATGTGGATCAACAGTAGACATGACAAGAATGACAGGGCATCAAGGTTTCATGTATATGAGCATCAAGAAATAATAATTATAACCCAAGAAAAAAGCTAAATTATACTACTGGTTTAGGACTTAGTGAATTCAGGAAACCGTGGCAAAAGGTTAACAACATGCTCTCTAAAAAACAGGTAAATAAATATAAAACAAGCTCCAAAATTAACATGCAATACATATAGAACAATCCTACATGATGCTCATGAATTCATACATTGCACTTATGGTCAAAATAATCATGGATAAACATGTAGCAAGCACGCAAAACAGGTAAAACATATTCCAGACTTAGTAGAATTTAGAGCACTTGACAGCAAACAGCAGGTATGCACTTTGGGAGCTCAAGAACTATATGATCAGTAAAGATATCATGGTAAAGCAATGCATGACATAAAAGTATACATAACAAGGAGCAATCCACTACATTGGAGCTAAAGCATATGAAGCATGGATCATTAACTATAAGGCATGCAAGTAGGCAACTTTATACAAACAGTAGCACAGATTATCAGGTACACCACTTGGGAGCAAGATATGAAATAGCTACAGCAGGTAAACATGGCAAGTGAATGCATCTAATTGAAGTACACATGATTCTTAACACATACAAGAAATAATCTCTGGCATAGGCATCATGGATGTGACACAAACATCAACCAAACTTTGCTAAAAATAACAGTGAACAACAGTTAACAACAAGTAGCAGTATTGATCTAGCATTTTCACCAACTAGATGACCTCAATTGAATAAAATCACTAAAGCAAAAAGTTAGAGCACATCACAAGCAAGAATTTTCCTTTTGGGCGTCAAGTCATACGAGCTACGGATATTACGCAAATCTAGCCGCAAAACAGGTCCAGCAACAGTAGAAAAATGACTTAGCAGAAATTATAAAAAGGAAAACAGAGAGAATAGGAAAAAAAAGGGCACAAGCCTCACTTTGGGTCGGCCCAAGTCAGCGGAGGTGGGCGTTGGTTAGGCAACGCTCGCACTGGGCGAAAGATAGCCGCGGGCCGGCGGTGAGCAGATGGGCCGTGGGGGAGGAGGCCGTCCCACGGGGCGCCGACGGCTGCTCGCCCGTTCAGATCCAGATCGTGTCGAGGACGACTGCGGCCTCCGGCGAGGGAGGCGTGATGACGGGGTGGCCTGACGTGGCAATGACGGCCTGCGGGTGCTCGCCGAGTCATGGCCGGAGCGTGGTGGCAAGACGGCGACATGGTCGGCTTCCCGGGCGGCGGCGGCGGCTCGCGACTCTGCCATGGCGATGCGGCGGCCGGCGGCCTCTAACGGCGTGGTGACTTGGCTGCAAGAGAGGAGAGTGGGAGATGAGGAGGGAGAAGGAGGGAAGAAGGCGCGGCCGGGCTGGCTCACCGGAGCAAGCGTGGCGGCGTGACGGCTCGCCGACCGGATCGGAGCGCGGCGACTGGCGGCGCGCGGTGCAGCGGGCGGCACGTCCCGATTCGAGCCCGGCGGCGGAGGAGCGGGCTTCCAGGGCCATGCAGGGCCCAAACGGTGGGAAGGTGGCTGTGGAGATTGATCTAAGCCGTTGGAGGCCAGATCTGACGGCTCAGATCAGAGGGGGCTAGGGTTTCAGGATTTGGGGTGTTTGGGGCAGCATTGGGCAATTTTTGGAGGGGGTGGCTGCAAAATGTGTTTAGGGAAACCCTAGCAGGGCTAGGGGAGAGTGGTGATCTATTTAAAGGCTGGCCTGGATAGCACGTTTACACAAACGCCCCCGATTTCTCTCTCGCACGTCCCGTGTTTACGTTTGTGACCATCGGGAGTCCATACGACCTCCGATTCGGGTAAAACTTCGAACCACGCGATCCATGCGGCGAGCGGGTCACTTCTACCTCAATTTGATACCATTCCGAGAACATTTTCCGGCTCCCAATAAAATAATCCGTTTATTAAATAAATGGGGTTTTCGTTCCGATGGCGATGACTGGACTTGTGTCGAAAGTTGTGACGCTGCTCGGGTGAACCCGATGTCGCAAAGGTTGTGCGCCGGGGTCGAATGGGTTGGTCACGCATGCCAGTACGAGAAGGATGGGGAAATATAATCACCAATTAATAAATCAGCGAAGCATATACTGCAAACAATTCTAACAAGCAACAAAATGAAGCAACAGACAATTTTTTTAATTTGGGTGAAAATCCCGGGGTGTTACAACTGGGTCCACTGCTGCTACTTGTGCTAGTTTGATTGTGTTGCCAGCTCCTGTGGCCACTGCTGGTTCGAGTGCTTTGGTCTTTATTGATCTCTGTCTCATACTTTCGAGGAAAACTCCTGGGGGGATAGGCCCTCGGGTTGATCCGATGTTTGCAAGTTCGTCTGCTTCTATGTTATTTGCGCTGGTGATATAGTTGAGCTCGCACCCATCGAACTCTCCTTCTAGAGTGTTGTAGAGATTTTGGTATGCCGACATGTTATCTCGACTTCTTCACAGTCTCTCATCGCTTGTTGGATGATGAGGTTGGATTCACCGTAGATTATGAGGCGAGTGGCACCACAGGCTTTTGCCATGCACATGACATTGAAGAGCGCCTCATATTCCGCTTCGTTGTTTGATGCCTTCTCGAAGTTGATCTGTATTACGTATCTGAGCTTGTCTCCCTTTGGTGAGATTAGTATGATATCCGCTCCAACTCCTTGGTGCCTTTTTGATCCGTCGAAGAACATCTTCCATGAATTGGAGAGGTCCGGAGGGCCGGGTGTTTGTACCTCCATCCACTCGACCATGAAATCTGGAAGTAATTGTACTTTGATCGTCGTTGGGTGTCTGAACTGCAGGTCGCGAGGGCTGAGTTCGATATTCCACTCGGCGACTCGACCCGTTGCTCCTGGGTTGTTGAGGATGTCCGAGAGTGGTGCGTTCCTCACTACCATAATTGGGTGCTCCTCGAGGTACTTTGCGTGACATCATGAAGTTGGCGTACACATGATTTTGGTAGTCGGTACCTCTGCTGATATTTTGTGAGGACCTCACTGAGGTAGTAGACTGGCCTTTGGATGCCTTGTATTTTGACTTCTTCTATGCGCTCGACAACGAGTGCAGTGCTGACTACGCTGCTCCACGCCGCTATGTAGAAGTATAGGGGTTCTCGTTCCTTGGGTACTTCTAGGACTTCTTTGGTCCATTCGAACTTGCCTCCTTTTCTGAGCAGTTGGTAGAATGGCAGGGTCATTTCTCCAAGTCTGCTGATGAAACGGCTCAAGGCTGCGAGTCACCCGGTGAGCTGTTGTACTCCCTTTATGTTGACTGGTTTTTGCATCCTGGTGAATTCTTGGAATTTTTCTGGGTTGGCTTGGACTCCTTGAGCAGAGACCATGTACCCGAGCAGCTTTCTGGCTGGGAAGCCGCACACACACTTTTTCAGATTGAGCTTGATCCTGTATCGGTTGAGTGCCCCGAAGGTCTCTCGGAGGTCGTCGAGTAGTGTGTCTGTCGGGGGGATGGACCAAGCCCATAAACCTGCATTAGGATCTATGGTCTGACTCACCTAAGAAAGACCCACAAAAGAAGAACCAGCCACGAGCCGGCCGCGCCAAGCATGAATATTGAAGCCATAGAAGGAATTCGACTTACCTTGTATAGCACGTAGCATATTTGTAAATTAGAATAGGACTCCACCTCGTGTCGGAGTCGGACTTGCGGAACCCCGGGACCCCGCGCCTTTATAAGTCGAGGTCCACGGGATCCAGAGTCAGAACAATCTCAATCCAAGATAGGACTAGACACTTTTGGCGTAACCTAGATCTCGTTGAGACTAAGGTTGTGATCCGGCTCACTTGTCATCGATCCACCGACTCTTCTAATCGAGGAGTCGGAACCCGCAATAATAAGAAGAAGGACTTGGATTTTACTTCGAGACAAAGAGGGGCTGAAACCTGGGTAATTGTCGAGTCTCTTGTCCATGTCTACTCTCTCCTCGTATCCACCTCACAGCAAAGGTCCCATGTCAAGTTCGACTCTTCGAACATCTGCCGTGACTTTCCCACGACATTGGTGCCCACCCTGGGGCCTGCGCATGTAGGTGTTGAGATTCTGGTGGGATCTCTGCAAGGCATGGAGGGATTCCTCGCTGGGTGGATCACCAGAAGCCGGCGAGGAAAGCTCTGCATCGACGACTCAACTTGGATCCCTGAAGCCGATTCGGTCGAATCCGGATATCGGGTCCCGATCGGGACTATCCACATATTCATTGGTAGGATGGACGGATCTGAGCCAGAGCCAGATCCTGAGGTCCCCATCGAAGACTCGAGTCGGCGACATGCCGGCTCCAAACACGCTTTCGTCAGATTCATTGATGAGTCTCCAGAGCCAGAGTGCTCTGTCGAGTTCCCAATGCACGACACCTCGGAAGAGCTAACAGAGGCCGACTCATAACCTAGTGAAGGAAGCATCTCAGATGAGGGGTCCATCTGATCCCTGGGGAGCAACAGACTCGGTACCGGTGTGCCAGAATACAACCCGGATTATCCTCACTTTGAGTCTCCATACTGCGCCACGGTGTTCATGGCCGATAGTGGAGGACAGGGGAGTCAGGCAACCCAGAATCAGGGTGCGGATCCAGCTGCCAATACAGTCCCGAATCCAGATAGGGAGCCGGCAGCCCGCTCGTCAGAACAAGTCCTCACAGGAACAGAATCCCTCACTGATGCGTTGAACTCTCTTGACGAGGCTTTTCCCATACCAATGACAACGGAAAATCAGGAGGCCTGGAGTACAAGGCACGGGTGATAAACATACGGAGGGAGATCAACACCGAAAAGGAGCAGATGGCTGAAAGAGAATCTCGGCTTATACAAGAAGCTAGGCGCCTCCGGGAAGAGTCAGAACTGATAGAGGCTCAGTGGCTAAGCCTCACCTATACACGTCCTCAGTGACCTGCGAGTCGGATCCCCCCTAATTACCAAGGGCGAACGCTATTCCACAGCCCTGACCAGTCGAGGCCCCCAGGATTCACGCCAACTAGACAGCTGGCTCCTCCGTCACGCCCAGATCGTTTCCACACACCTCACCATCACTTCAATAACCCCATGGAAAATGTCATGGAAGCGAATCGGTTCCTCACCAATGCGCCGATTCATTGAGACACTCCAGCAGATCTCGCCGCTCGAGAAGTTGTCGACTTACTCAAGACCGCGATCACACAGCAAGCCCAATATTCGCAAGGAGTCTCGTACTTACATGGGACTCCGTATCACAGCATGAGCCGGCAAGATGAATCACCGGCTCCCGTAGCCTTGAGCAGTCATCACCAGCATGGGGCGCCGCCACCTCCAAACCCCCCGGGGGAAGTGAGGATTATGGACCTACTGGCTCCTAACCCTGTGCGCCGCACAGAGCCGGTGACCCAATTTCCCTCATAAGATCAAAACACCGAGTTTGTCAGCAGATCCGTGGGTAACCGGTGTCTGGCGTACGCTTTGAGAAACACATGCTTGCCCCCAGATTTCAAGGGACCACGTAAGATTCCAAACTATACAGCTGACATGGACCCGGCGGCTTGGATCGAAAGCTACGACCTCACCATGGATATGCTGCAAGCCAGCGAAGAGGTTTGCGCCCGCTACCTTACGATGATGTTGGAAGGACCGGCTCGTAAATGGTTCAAAAACCTCCCGGAGAATTCCATCACCTCTTGGGCAGACCTCAAGGAAAAGTTCATCAAGAATTTTCAAGGCAGTTGTCGACGAGCCACCACAATCTTCGACTTGAAACATTGTTTCCAGAAGGAAGGAGTATCGGCCATAAGCTGGGCACGACGAGTCGCAGATATAGTCCATTCCTCAGGCACTATTACTGTCCAGACAGCAGTGATTGTCTTGGAAAGAAACTGCAAGTTAGAGCCCCTAGTACACAAGCTTGTCCGACTCAAGAGAACGGTCAATAATATGGGAGGGCTCATGAACACGGTCATCAAGTACGCCGAGTCTGACAAAACCAAGGATGTTGATCTAGAAGAGGATAAAGCCGCCCAAGATAAAAAGAACAATGGCAAAGGTTCACAGAGTCAGAATCAACAGACCAAGCGTCGACTCGATCAGAATACTTCTGACTTGGTAGCCAACACAAATGTTGGCTTCCAAAGGCAGAAGCAGGGAGGCAACAATTACCGCAAGCCGGAAGGGGGTTTCCGACCCCAAAGAAGCTTTGAAGAAGCTATGAAAAGGCCTTGCCCAACACATAGTAAACCCAGCCGTCCAGCCAATCACACCTGGGAACATTGCAATTTCATGAATGAGTTCTCACGGCGTGGAGGCCAGGGACCTCCCGGGTCAGGTGGAGGAGCCGGCCAGAACAACAATAACCAAGATATTGCGCATTAGGAACCCGACGCATCACCTCAACACCAAGGAACCAGAGGAGGAGGGCATCAAAATAATTCAGGGCTTGTAGGATTCCAAGCAAACCCGAAACAATTTCAAGACCACTCAGCATATCATGTCTTCACCACCACTAGCTGTTGGAGGGACAGGAAGCTGCAGTAGAGAGACGCCATGGCTGTGGCCATAGAGTCGGCTTGTCCCAGGTGGCTTAATTTGTCTGAACAGCCGATCACCTGGACAAGGGATGATCACCCTCCAGTGGTAGAGAACCCGGGCACTCTGGCCCTGGTAGTCTCTCCACAAATTGGGTGCTACACACTTGACAAAGTGCTAATGGATGGAGGAAGCAACATAAACATCATGTATTATGAGACTTTCCGCAGGATGGGATTGACTCATAAACAACTGCAACCCTCCAACACTGTTTTCCATGGAATAGTACTAGGCAAGTCGGCACGTCCGATAGGCAAAATCTACCCTGAGACAGCCTTTGGAACTGCTGAAAATTTTCGCTCTGAGATGATACCCTATGAGGTGGTAAAACTCGAGAGCCCATATCATGCCATCTTGGGTAGACCGGCTTATGCAAGGTTCATGGCTCGGCCATGCTATGTCTATCTAAAGCTAAAAATGTCGGGTCCTAATGGGCCAATCACGGTAGATGGGAGCCGGACCAGGGCTACGAAATGCGATGAACAACACGTCAAGTTTGCCGACTCGGCATTGCCAAGGAGGACTTGGCAACATACCAGGAGAAGGTAGATCCAGCAAACTCCACCATCCTGAAGAAACCGACTCCTGACAATAACCCCAAGTTCCAGCCGGCTCAGGACACAAAGAAAGTCGACTTTGTCCCTGGTGATGCTTCCCAACAGTTCATCATTGGGGCAGGGTTATCTGATAAATAGAAAGCGCGCTCATCGAGTTCGTCCGTGAGAATCAGGACATTTCCGCATGGAAACCTTCTGACATGCCAGGTGTCCCGAGGGAACTCGCTGAGAACCACG
Source organism: Bromus sterilis (assembly GCA_950022295.1). Classification (NCBI taxonomy): domain Eukaryota; kingdom Viridiplantae; phylum Streptophyta; class Magnoliopsida; order Poales; family Poaceae; genus Bromus; species Bromus sterilis. Next base: position 150,151,279 of record OX465599.1, on the reverse strand, counting down.
TAAATATAGAACCAAAACTGAAGCCGGTCAAGCAATTCCTTTGTTGTTTTAATGACGAAAGGAGGAACACCATTGGGGAAGAGATAGCCCGTCTCCTTGCCACCGGGTTCATTATGGAAGTTTTCTATCCGGAGTCGCTTGCAAACCCGGTCCTCGTTTTCAAAAAGAATGGGACTTGGCGTCTGTGCATTGACTACACCGACTTAAACAAGGCTTGCCCAAAGGACCCCTTCGCACTGCCTCACATTGACCAGCTCATAGACTCTACTGCGGGATGTGAGCTCCTGTGTTTTCTCGACGCCTACTCTGGCTATCACCAAATCAAGATGGATCTTGAAGACTAGGAGAAAACAACTTTCATCACTCCTTTTGGGATATACTGCTATGCCTTTCGGCTTGAAGAATGCAGGAGCCACATATCAGCGAAGAATGTAGAACTGCCTCAAAGAGCAAATTGGGCGCAACGTGCACGCTTACGTAGATGACATAGTTATCAAATCTCAGCTAGCTGATTCACTCATCAGTGACCTCCAGGAAACCTTCAAGAATCTGCGCAAGTACCAGATGAAGTTAAACCCGGCCAAGTGCACCTTTGGTGTCCCTATAGGAAAACTCCTCGGATACATAGTATCTGAGAGGGGTATTGAGGCGAAAACGGAGAAGATCACTGCCATCATGACCCTTCAGAAGCCGTCCTAAGTCAAGGGAGTCCAACGACTCACAGGGTGTGTAGCTGCTCTAAGTCGGTTCATAAGCCGACTCAGAGAAAAATCAATCCCACTGTACCGACTATTGCGAAAGTCGGAAAGTTTTGTCTGGGATGATGAGGCTGATCAAGCCCTGGAGTCGCTGAAGAAACAGTTGTCCCAGGCCCCAATCCTGGAGGCTCCTAAGCCAAAGGAGCTGATGCTACTCTATATTTCATCCAACAACCGAGAAGTAAGTGTCGTGGTTGTGGTTGAACGCATGGAAGCCGGTAAAGAGCACCCCTTACAGAGGCCAGTCTATTATGTTAGAGTCTATTATGTAGTTTTCTATCCGGAGTCGCTTGCAAACCCGGTCCTCGTTTTCAAAAAGAATGGGACTTGGCGTCTGTGCATTGACTACACCGACTTAAACAAGGCTTGCCCAAAGGACCCCTTCGCACTGCCTCACATTGACCAGCTCATAGACTCTACTGCGGGATGTGAGCTCCTGTGTTTTCTCGACGCCTACTCTGGCTATCACCAAATCAAGATGGCTCTTGAAGACTAGGAGAAAACAACTTTCATCACTCCTTTTGGGATATACTGCTATGCCTTTCGGCTTGAAGAATGCAGGAGCCACATATCAGCGAAGAATGTAGAACTGACTCAAAGAGCAAATTGGGCGCAACGTGCACGCTTACGTAGATGACATAGTTATCAAATCTCAGCTAGCTGATTCACTCATCAGTGACCTCCAGGAAACCTTCAAGAATCTGCGCAAGTACCAGATGAAGTTAAACCCGGCCAAGTGCACCTTTGGGGTCCCTATAGGAAAACTCCTCCGATACATAGTATCTGAGAGGGGTATTGAGGCGAAAACGGAGAAGATCACTGCCATCATGACCCTTCAGAAGCCGGCCTAAGTCAAGGGAGTCCAACGACTCACAGGGTGTGTAGCTGCTCTAAGTCGGTTCATAAGCCGACTCAGAGAAAAATCAATCCCACTGTACCGACTATTGCGAAAGTCGGAAAATTTTGTCTGGGATGATGAGGCTGATCAAGCCCTGGAGTCGCTGAAGAAACAGTTGTCCCAGGCCCCAATCCTGGAGGCTCCTAAGCCAAAGGAGCTGATGCTACTCTATATTTCATCCAACAACCGAGAAGTAAGTGTCGTGGTTGTGGTTGAACGCATGGAAGCCGGTAAAGAGCACCCCTTACAGAGGCCAGTCTATTATGTTAGTGAGGTCTTGAATTCATCAAAGCAACGCTACCCTCACTGCCAGAAATTGGTCCTTGGTGTATTCATGGCGAGTCGGAAGCTCAAGAACTGTTTCCAGGAGCACCCCATAACTGTAGTCAGCTCAGCGCCACTTGCAGATATCATCCAAAACCGGGAAGCCACCGGAAGGATTGCAAAATGGTCTATAGTGTTGGGGGCTTATCATATCAATTATGAGCCACGCACGACCATCAAGTCCCAGGCACAGGTCGACTTCATCAATGACTGGACAGAGATCCAAGCACCTCCAGAGAAGCCGATTACGAAATACTGGACAATGCACTTTGATGGGAGCCGGCAGCTCCAAGAACCAGGAGCCGACGTGGTCCTTTCCTCACCTAAAGGAGAGAAGTTCTGCTATGTCTTGCAATAGAAGTTCACTTGCACCAACAATGCAGCAAAATATGAGGCCCTATGGTGAGATGAACATAAGTCAAGTCCAATGCTATGGTGACTCTGACCTTGTTTCTCAACAAGTATCAGGAAAATGGAACTCTAAAGATGCCACCATGGGAGCTTACCGGCGAGAGGTGGAAAGACAAGCCGGTTTTTTGTTGGGTACCAGGTGGATTATGTGGAGCGCAAGCTAAACGAAACAGCCGATGCTTTGTCCCGGCTCGGCTCTCAGCGAAAGCCGGTTCCACCAAATGTGTTCCTGGACAACCTGACAAAGCCATATGTTGATACTATCTCCTCGTTGGTTGCCCCAAGTGGAAGGTGAGATGTAGGATAGCGACAAATTTATCTCGGTGAAGATACCAAGGTTTGTCTCCACTAGGACTTCGGAGATGATAAGTATGTGTCAGCAGCGCAACTGACGTGGACCTGCACACAACACAAATAACTTTGCTTCCCAACGAGTACAGAGAGGTTGTCAATCTCTCCGGCCTTGCTGTTCACAAAGGATCAACGCAACAGATAATAATGATAATGATAGCAGCTAGAAACTAAAAGCAGGAAAATAAAAGAGCGTGTAAACAGTGATGAGAATATGAACCGCGGTCCCGTGATGTTCACTAGTGATGTCTCTCTCCCAAAAGACGATAAAACTGCTATGCGAGGTAAACAAATTACAGCTAGGAAATTGACAGGATTAAAAACGCATCACAATGCTAACTATGCTACAAAAAAAGGACAAGGCTCAAAAGCATGGGCAGTACGCCTAAATAAGTAGACCGAAATCAACCTGCATCTACTACTAATCATACACCTTGAGATATCTATCCAGAACATCTCGCTAGTATTAAGTTGCGAGCCCCACCCAAAGTGTAAACCCAAAGCAACAGACAACTGCATTAGAAAGCACTTTGCGTAAAGTAAACAATCCTTGCAACCGCCGTTACAAGCATCATTGTTTTCCCCCTTGTGTCAACAGCACATCCCCTAGACTCATGTTTCTGTCACTCAAGCGTGTCATCGGGGGGGGGGGGGCATGAACCCACAATCGAGCATAACATTCCCTCTTGGAGTCACTACCTACTACTTGGCCAAAGCAATAAATAGCAACGAAGAACATGAAAGAATTACTTAGGAATAAAAATATAAAAGATAAGAACCAAATATATTACTCAATCAATATCTGAACATAATCTCATAATCCATCAGATCCAAGCAAACTCAGCATAGCAACAACAGAAAATTACATATGTGCCTCGCTCATGTAGGGAAGCTCACGAGGCCTAAACCATGAAGAAGAAAGAGGGGATGAGAACAACACATAGCTACTGATCATGGACCGATGGTCCAAAGGAAACTACTAGCGACACATCCGGGAAGCGTCCATGGTGGAGGGGAAGCTCTCGGAGGTGAATCCTCCCTCCGGCAGGGTGCCGGGAAGAGGTCTGCTGGCACTCCCGATCTTGGAAGCGCGGAAGCGGCGGAACAGAGGCAAGATCGCGAAAAAGGGTTCTGTCTTCGGAGGTTTTGCGTCACGGGGAATAAATAGGCGAAGGGGGCAGCCAGGGGGGCCACCAGGGGTCCAGGCGGCCCCTCGGCGCGTCCAGACCCTAGGCCGCTCTAGGTGGTCGTCTGGGTCCCTGGTGGTGGGCCTCTGGCCCCACCCTGGTGATTCCGGAAGGTTCCTTCACGCTGATTTTTTATCCGATTTTCCCGAATTTTGGGAGCATTTTTTATATGGGGGAATCCTGGAATAGAAAAACAACAGAAAACAGAAACTGGCACTGTCGTGCACTGAGTTAATAACTTAGTCCAAATATGATCAAAAGTGTATGAAAGTGTATCTAGATCATAGCAATATCACACAAAACATGCATGGAGCAAGCAGAAATTATAGATATGTTTGGGACGTATCAACATCCCCAAGATTAATTCCTGCTCGTCCTCGAGTAGGTAAATGATAACAAGCATAATTTATGTGGTGACATGCTAGCAACCATATAAGAACTTTGAAAAGTAAAGCAATCAAGGTAAGTGATTCAATTCAAGTCATAACATGCAAGACTCTGTATTAGCATTGAAACAAGCAACAAAAGAACATTAGGTGCAAGAGCTCGCTCTGTCCGTGACTCGAATGTCTCCAAATGGTGTTTGCGTGGAAGAAGGGGGATATGGAAATACGAGAGAAAAAATATTTTTGTTTTTGAAACCTAGGAACTGTAAGGCAGAGAGCCCCACAGTATTTTATTGAATTATAAAGCGGATATTTACAAATGTACCGGCTAGTATACCAAAGGTAGGAACCAAAACAACTACAGCTATAGAAACAGAAACGGAAAAAGTAGAGTACATTAAGGGAAGAAAATCAATCCATCTAAGAAGCTCATCTTTAAACCTTGGCTTGATTCTATGGGCCAACAATGTAACATCATGAGTGAAACCACTCCTCCACTTAGCAAAGGAGTGTCTTTCATGTCTGAACACTTTGGCATTTCTGACAGTCCATATGTTCCACCAAGCCAGAAAAACCACCTCAATGAGGAAAGGCTTATTGAAAGAGCCTCTAGCCTGGTTAGTGAGCTGAACCAGGTCATTTCCTGAGGGCCAATCTATTTGCAGGTAATTCCAGATTCGACAACTCAAATTGCATTGAAAAAACAGATGGTTTCTATCCTCCAAGGCATGAGCAACACAAAGCACACATTCAGGACCATCCTCAATTCTCCAGTGGTGCCTCTAAAGCATATCTTTGGTATTAATCCTGTCCATGATGACAAGCCAAGCAAAAACCTTGATCTTGAGAGTGCAGCAACTTTTCCAGATCCATTTCAAAAGTGGGTTGGGTTGGATTGGAGAGTGAACCAGGCTGTAGTACTTTCTAGCTGTATATTCCCCCTTTGTCCCTTCTTTCCAAGACCAAACATCACTGTGATCAGTGAAGTTGTAACCATATATAAGAGCATTCACCTGTGCCAGCTCCTCATAGTTACGGAGAGATAGAGGCAGCAGATGGAACAGAGACATTTGATTTGAAGAATTCCTGAACTCTGCCAGAGATAGGTAGATGTCCTTAGCAAAGGAAAACAGCCTCTTGAATCTTTGTTGCAAAGTGATGTTAGATCCTTCCAAATGCCAATTATCACTCCAGAGCAACACAGTGTCTCCAGTACCAGCAACAGTAACTGAGCATGCCCTAAACTTGTCCATGAGCTTGCACACATCCTTCCACCAGAAAGACCCACATTCAGCAGTAGCATGAGGAACCCAATCGTAGTAATATGAGTTCGACATCATATGCACCTAGGGTACATCCATCTTGTTATAGAACTTGGCAAAGTGCTTCATGAGGAAAGCATCATTCTGCAGTGTAAGATTTAGAATGCCTAGCTGTAAGGCCCGATATGCGATATTGTTCCAGATCTAGATGTTTCCATCCAGATCCGGGGACGAAGCACATATTGGTCCCACCGCGACATATGACACTGCCATATGCCCCGGATTTCCAACATGATATCACAACATTACAGCTACATGGATACAACATCTCATACAATCGGCATACAACTGCCTTAATACAATACATCAGCGGAAGATACATGTCTGAGTACAAACTACAATAAATTGCCTACTGGCAAAGAGAAAAATACATCGCTCCCATAAACACACGGGCCCGGGCCCTCCACCGGGATCCGCCTAACTAGTCGTCGTCGAGTCTCCATGTGAAACGTCGATCACCGTACCTTTCGTCGATCAAGAACCCTGAAAAGAGTTTGGGGTAGTATCATGAGTACAGAAGTACTCAGCATCCAACTGTAGTGGTCAACTGACCCAGCAAGGACTTCATCACTCGTCATTCTAGGACAACTAGTAGTTTACGGTAAGGATGGGGTAAGTGGTGAGGTTGCTGTCGCACTAGCATTTATGAGGTGGCTAACGATCTAGAGAGTAAGATAAGAAGCCAAGCATTCGATGAGGAATCGCCTCCAACAAGTCTGCTATCCACCTACTTACGCAAGCATAACACCTATCCTATCCTTGTCCTCCTCTTCGCATCCCGACGAAGAAGAAGCAGTCAAGGCACACACACACGTTGATCAAGTTATATTAAGATTATCTCAGTTGTTGTTTTCTATGAACATGACGTAGGTTCCAAGTCGTCCATAACCGTGGACACGGCTTCTCGAAAAGATTTAACCCTGCAGGGGTGTACCAACTGCCCATTACAAGGCTCCGCACGCACGCCCATCTCTCTCAGTTGCTACCCATCACAGGCAACCATTTTATGATTTAGTTCCAAGAGATCCAAAACGACAGGTCCCTCTAGCTAACAACGAACAAATCCGGGTGGCCCCGGTGAGTCGACATCCAGCTCAGGAGTCGGCCGCTCTCTCGATCCGGTCTCTACCGTCTGTCGCCGGTTTGGATTGCCGGTAATTCTCACATGAGGCCGGGTCCTCGGCCAGACAGGTTGGACCAACAAGGAAACAAATTCCCCGCTGGCCCTGGTTGGTTTAAAGGATGTCGACCAGGAGCGACCCCACAGACATATATGCATGGTTTGCAAATGGTAAATCATCTTGGGCCACCACTAGAAATGTTTGAAGCTAGGTAGGTAATAAAAGGGGACCCCATAAAATCCCACAAGCAGTTAGGCACGCTCAGTCTTAGAACCAATACCCGGAACTTGGATCCTAGGTGACTCGAATGGAACAAAGCGTCGGGGTGGGATAGCCTAGACCTTCCATCCTTTGTCGAGTATAGTCAACATTATAATAATAATCATATTATCAACAACAGTATAATAATACGATAGCCCAAACCAAGGAGTAACAGGGTAACATCGTAGCATCCTAAGCATGCATACTAAGCAGGAGCTGAGCAACGAGCAATAGTAACATAGCAGTACAAGGTTTGTTGGGAGAAGACATGGCTGTATCGGTTTGAAAGGGGCTGTAAACATGTGGTAGGATCAAACATCGAACCTATCCTAGACTAGAATGCAAACCGCTGGTTGAAATAGAATGGATCATAAGTAATGTATAGTCCTTGCCTGTTGATAAGTCGGGTTCCGAAGGTGTAGTTGATCGCAAGCTTGCATCGTCTCCGAAGGTACCCGCGGAAGCACACAAGATGGTAAACACTGGAAAGCAATCAACAATCAAGAATCTATTACTACGAAGCAAACACGAGCAAGCATCAACAATAAGGCAACACGAGACATCACATCTACCGTCGAGAGCGGTTACTAACAGGTTAAGTGGAGTACTCGTCACACACGACGATACCGCACATTTACAAGGGTCAAGTTGTTTAGCTACACAAGATGAGCAAAGGTTGTTAACATGGCATATCACTCAAGCATGGCGTAGCACACAAACATGGCAAGAGGTGAAGCATAAGGTAAACTATCTATTCTAGTCACTTTAAGTGGGGCACAACCTAAACATGGCATAACACTAAGTGCTCCACGACAATTAAAGGATTTGGTACTGTTCTCCCCTAAACCATATTGTAGGTTGGTTAACAGAAGCAAACAATAGCATAAACACAAAGTACATGAAAAACTAATCAAGATACATATAAAGAACACTCCAAACGGAGTTACGGTTAAAAAGATACAAGCAAAACAAGTTTGGAACACAATCTGCCAACATCAGGAAGCACACTTTAGAGAAATACATCAACAGGATAATGAATGCAAACATGCTCAAAAATGATATGCAACTAAAGTAGACATGGCGGGGAAGGCATGGCCAAAGGAATCATGCAAATGGGCATCATGAACAATTAATTATAGCCCATGCAAAGTGCAATAAAACATTACTGGTCTAGGACTTAGTGAAAATCAAGAAAACATGGCAGAAACTGTTATTTTCATGATGTATAAAAAGGAGTAAAACTATATGAAAATGTGCAGCAACATGACATAACAATATATGGGCATGAACTAGGCATGATGATGATCAGGTATAAAACAAGAATCAAGGTCATAGGCATAACAAATCAAAAGATATTAACCGTGCAACATGGCATCGGAAAGTTACAGACTTAGTGTAAAACAGAGGTGGCTGTCAAAAACAGTGGCATAGCAACTTTGGAGCTAAACATAACTATGACCAGGAATGTAGACATGACAATGCAATACATATAATGAAAGTAGACATGATGCTTAACAGTATGCAACAAGAATCAATGCAATAGGCCTCATGGAGGTGTCACAATCATCATGCAAACTTGCAATAAAATAACAGCAGCAACACACTAACAGAAAATAATAGCAGTTAACAGTCTGATGCCCACTTCAACAGAGATTAACAACATCAAGATGGCCTCAAATAAAAATTCTCACGAAAGATGGATTGAAGTACACACAATTCTAAACAATTTTGTTTTTGGGCGCAACGTGATCCGGGCTACAGATTACTCGCAAATCTACTCGGAAAACAGCTTCAGCGGTACAATATTAAAAGATTTAGCAGAAAAATAAATAGGAAAAGAAGACAAAGGAAAAAAAAGAGAGGAGCGGGCCTCACCTATTGGGCCAGGCCCAACAGGCGGCGGGAGAGGAGGCTGGCGGCCTAGGTTGTGGCGACCTAGGCCGGCCCACCTAGCCGGTCAAAGGAGCGGGGCAGCGGATCGCGATCCCGATCCCGTGACGGCAGCGGCGGCCTCGACGGGCGCCGGCTCGCCGGCACGTCTACGCGGCGGGGCGAGGAGGCTGCGAGGATGGGCGGTGCGGTGCGGAGGCTGCCACGGTCCGAGGGCGAGGCCGAGGGCGGCGCGGCGCCTCTGACCTCGGACGAGGCGTCAATGGCGGCCGGCGGCGCGAGCTCTTCGGGTCGGCGGCCATGGCGCGCGGCGGCGCCGGTGACCTACAGGGGTAAGAGGGAGGTTAGGGGAGGAGGGGTCGATGAGAGGGGGCGCGGGAGGAGACCTGCGGGGATAGCGGCTGTGGCAGCTCGCGACGTCTCGCCGGCGGCGGCTTGGTCGTGGCGGCGCAGCCAGGGAGCTCCGCTGGGGCAGCTGCGGCCCGATTCGGCCCGGGGCGGGCCCGGCGGCGACGGAGAGGGGACCGGCGGGGCCCGATTTTGCGGTGGAGGAGCTGACTGCCTCCCGGTGGAGATGTGGCGCCTCCTGAGCCCTTGATCTGTAGATCTGATGGCCAGAAAACACTAGAGTCTAGGGTTTCGGGGGAGAGAGAAAAAAATGGGGCAGATTTGAGTTTTGTGAGGGGGTGGCTGCAATTTTGGCTTAGGGGAAACCCTAGAAAGGGGTGGGGGAGTCGTGGTCTTTATATAGCCCAGATGGCTGGCAGTTTGCAAAAACATCCCTGGTTTTTCTCTCGTGCGCGCGGTGTTTACGTTTCTACCCCCGGGGGTCCGCATGACCTCCGATTCGGGTAAAACTTCGAACTGCACAATCAGCGCGTCGATCCGGCGACGTTCACCTCGCGCTGGAACCGTTCTGAGAACACTTTCGGACATGCTATAAAAATATCCCGTTTACTTATTAAACGGGGTTTTCGTTCCGTTGGCTGCGGCTGGTCTCGTGCGTTTTTCGCAACGGTGATCGGGCGTAACCCGGTGTTGCAAAGGTCGAGTGTCAGAGTGGCAAGGGTTGGTCTCCGTCCGATACGAGATAAGAGGGGGGAAAATAATCGCCGATCGATAAATCGGGGATGCAAACACCGCAAACAAACCAGACAATCAAACAATTCACACTGGAAACAAATTTTTTTATTTTTGTGAAATCCGGGCTGTTACAATACAACAACACCAACAAGGGATCTCGTCCCGAGATACAGGACAACCCGGGGGAGAGGAGGGGAGAGAAAAGAGAGTCGATGTTCCTCAACACCACCAACAAGGGACTCTGCTCCATGTCGAACGACAAACCTCCGTCGAGAAAACTTTCCACAGAGAGACGACAATGTGGGAAAACGAAACCATCGGGGATCAAGAGGAAGAACGATAACAGGAAATGACGATCAAGTGAAGCATTCCCACTCAATTCGTGAGGATACTGGGAAAGAGGACTGAAGTCAATAGACGACCAAGATGTTATCCGGAGTCGAAAGAACTAAAGGTACTACAGTATTTCCCAACCTGAGATCGGAATCGAGACAATACGCTGCAAGCAAGGCATTGTAACTATTCTGAAACTCCACACACTCGAGATCCTAGAGTTTGAAGGGGATAAGGCGAGAGTTAAAACACTTACGTCACTTGTCCTTACCAGAGCAAGGGTAAGGAGTAAAAAGATTCCTACTCTCCGATAACTTACTTACTAACTACAAAATAGTTTTTGTCTATACTCGACTTCGGCCAGAAAAGGGATCCTACGGTCGGTAAGGCTCTGATACGTAGCGTAGAATTGGAAACCCTAGCCGCCGAGGTCCTCTTCAATTAAAGTGCCAATGGGAAAAACATATAGGGAAATATTAGTCTGTTAACGTCATGGGGTCCGAACTGGACTATTTTTCTTACGATGAGTCTGGCTAGATCTCATGGGGTCTGGACTGGACTATTTTTCTTACGATGAGTCCGGCTAGATCGCTCTCCTTGTGTTGTATTTTCCTCTATGGCTATCCAAATAAATATCATACATGTACTTATAACTTCTTGACGGGCGAGAGTTGATGATGCGCTCCTCGTTGGTTACCCCAAGTGGAAGGTTATGATGTAGATAGCAGCAAATTTCCCTTACACGAGGACTGTGAGGTTTATCGAACCAGGAGGAATCCGAGGATCAACAAGAAGGTGGTGAAGCGAGCAACGCGCCGTCTGAATGATATTTCTCCCTTAACTTGTCCATGCACACGACACAAGTAACTTTTCTCCCAATGAGTACAGAGAGGTTGTCAATCTCTCCGTCCTTGTCGTTTATAAAGGATCAAACGCACGGTGGAAATAGTGATGGTGATTGCAACTGAAAGGAAATAAACAAGTAAAGAGTTGAGGTGTAAACAATGGTGTAAATATGGACTGGGGTCCCATGATGTTCACTAGTGATGTCTCTATCCCAAAAGACGATAAAACAGCTAAGTTGGGTAAACAAATTACAGCTGGCCAATTGACAGAATTATAAACGCACCGCAATGCTAATTATGCCACAAGAATGTTAGAGGCTCAAAATTATGGGCAGTACGCCAAGACAATTAGATCGTTTATTCATAAGCACCTACTCACTAATCATCCACCTTGAGATATCTATCCAGAACATCTCGCTGGTATTAAGTTGCGATCCCACCCAAAGTGTAAACCCAAAGCAACAGACAACTGCATTAACAAACTATGAGTAAGGTAAAAAATCCTTGCAACCGCGGTTACAAGCACCGTTGTTTTCTCCCTGGTGGCAACATCACATCCCCTAGTCTCATGTTTCTATCACTCAAGCTAGACATCGGGGGGCATGAACCCACAATCAAGCATAAACGCTCCCTCTTTGAGTTACTATCTACTAGTTGGCCAAAGAAATAAAAAGCAACAGAGAACATGCAAGAATTACTCAAGAACAAAATATAAAAGAAGAACCAAGTATATAACTCATCACGATCTGAACATAATCTCATAATCCATCGGATCTCAACAGACACAACATAGGAACAGCAAGAAAATTACATAAGTGCATTGATCATGTAGGGCATCTCACAAGGGCTAAGAATTGAAGCACAAGATTGGAGAGAAGACATCACATAGCTACTGTTCATGGACCCATGTTCCAAGGAGGACTACTCACGGCACATATGGGAAGCGCTCATGGTGGTGGAGAAGCTCCCGGAGATCAATCCTCCCTCCGGCAGGGTGCCAGAACGAGGTCTTATGGGGCTCCCGATCTCGGGATCGCGACAGCGGTGGAACAAAGGGGAAATTTGTGATGCGGGGTCTTTTTTCAGGGTTTTTTGTATCGAGGAGGTAATATAGGCCAAAGGGGGCACCAGGGGAGGGCCCCACCTCCCAGGTGGCCTCTAGGCGCGGCACCTTCTAGCCGCGCCAGGTGGCCGCCTGAGAGGGGGGTGGCCCCTCTCTGGCTGCACTTCGGTGTTCTGGAAGCTTCCATTATGCTGATTTTTTATATATTATTCTTGGAATTTTTTGGGCACTCAAAATATGGGTAAAAACCTGCAATTCACAGACATCAGCAGACAGAAACTAGCACTGCGTGAACTGAGTTAGTAGGTTAGTCCAAATATGTGTAAAAAGGTATGAAAGTGTAGCAAAACACATAGCAATGTCACCCAAATAAGCATGGAACAAGCAGAAATTATAGATACGTTTGGGACGTATCAACAACCCCAAGCTTAATTCCTGCTCGTCCTCGAGTAAGAGATGCAATTAAGAGATGCAATTCAAGTCAAGACAATAACAAGAAAGAGTCTATATCTAGTATTGAAACTAGCAAAGTAAGAACATAAAGTTGCAAGAGCTCTCGCTGTCCGTGACTCGAATGTCTCCAAATGGTATTTGCATGCAAGAAGTGGGAGATGGGTTTAGAGCATAAAATACTATATAGTTTAATTGAGAACTCAATCTACTAAAACTTCACACTTGGTTTCCTTTGGAATCTTATTTTGACACGTCCCCAGACTACTAGTCAGGCACAAGTCAAAATCATCCTCTCCCTTTTGACTTTGAGCACTCATGCAATGCATGAGCACGAGCAAGATATGTTGGCACTTAGGATGCCACAGAGAAAAATGATGGGGAAGGAAGACAAAAAGGTGTGAAAGGCTCACATCAATGAGGACAATCATAGGAGAGAGAAAGCCAAATGATAGATATGATGTGAGGAGTAGGAATTGCCATGCAACGAATGCACATATGGAGCTAAGGTAAGCTCCCCAATGGAACTAGTGGGGGTGCATCCAACTTGCTTGCTCAGGAAGACCTAGAGCTCATTTGAGGAGGCTCGTCCTTGGAATATGCAAGCCATGTTCTATAGTGTAAGGATCCCCACATAGTTATGCATGAATGATATGAAAATCTCTATGGAGTACAAGAATGACTATGGATTACGAGTGTGGATATTTCAAAAGGAATAGTAATGTTGCCCCTTCTCTCCTTTTAATTTTTTTTCTTTCTTTTTTCTATTTTTTTTGTTTTCTTGTGGCCTCATTGGCTCTTTCTATTCTTCTCTCATTTGTCCTCTTTGGGATTTTTTAATTTTTCCTCTTTTGGGAACTTTTATTTTGTCCTCTTTGGGATCTTTTCCTCACCTAAGAGCAACACTCTATATTTTACAAGAATATAGAAGATCTTCACACTTTACAAGAAGTACTCAACATAAAGAAAACTGAAAAACTACCATGATGTATACAAATGTATGCCTCTGCCAGTGTAGCAGGATATGCAATGATACTAGCGCTTCATGTAGCAATGATTAGGGCAAGTCCCAACTAGCATGCGGCTCCTCGATCAAGCAAAAGCATGTATGACATGAAGATCAAGTCATGAGATGATGGATGTTTGTAAGGCCCCTGATGCGGTACTAACTCTAACTAGTCGCTTTCGCGTCGGGTCGGAGTTAGAAGCGCATCAAACGCCACCGGCGCACGACACTCGCACTCGTGTCGCTACCGGATTCTCAACAACAGGTATATAAGCACAACTCTATAAGAAGGAAATACATATAAAATATAAATAGAGTAGGGCATACAACTCCACTGTCTAAAATATAACATCACTAGGAGTACATCTCATCAATACATCAATACAACAAGCGGAAGCATAGTAGGGACCGAGTACGGTCAAGATCCAAATTGCCCTAGAGAGGGCTACACATAAATCCACCCACGGGAACGTCTGAGCCCAACTATAGGATCCTACTGGTCGAGGTACTCGTACTCGTCGTCATCCTCCGGAGGCACCTCCACGAAGTAACGTCCGGTGCTGGGGTCGAGGTAGTAGTCCACTGCAGCGGCAGATCAGGCAAAGCGGTAAAGACAAAAATGTAAACGGGGGTGAGAACATGTCATTACGGAATAACTAACGCTACAGGTAAGGTAAAGATATAGACAAGTTGCAGCCGTACTAGCATATATGGTGGCTACACGTTCTATCAGAATAGAGGTGAGATCCAAGAAGTTACGTTGACAACGTGTCATAGGTCGGCTATCCACCTACTTACGCAAACATAACACAACCTCGTTCTCTCTCGGTCCCCCTGGACGAAGAAGGACAACCAAGGCACGCACACGGTTTGTCAAGTTTTACAGCATAGTTATAATTGATGTTATTCTATGAACAAGGAGTAGGTCTCAAGTAGTCCATAACCGCGGACACGGCTTTTCGAAAAGATTTACCCTGCAGGGGTGTACCAACTGTCCATTATAGACGTCGCAAGTACGCCCGGTTTCCACTTGGATAGGTAAGCGCCTGATACTCCAGAACGTCAGAGTCCCTCTAACTAACAACACACATATCCGGGTGGCCCCCGGGGAGTCGACACCCAACTCAAAAGCTGGCCACGCTCTCGAATCGGACTCTACCGTATAACTCGGGTTTGGATTACCGGTTAGTTCTCTTATGAGACCGGGTCCTCAGCCGGTCTATTTGGGCCAGCCAAGAAACTATGTCCTCCTGGCCCTGGTTTGGTTTGGAAACAATTGGGGATCCAACCAGCACACACACATTGCAAATGTAAATCAGCTTGGGCCACCACTAGAATGTACGAAGCTAGGTAGGTAAGACAAGGGGGGCCCCATAAAACCCCACACACGATTAGGCACGCTCGTCAAGAAACACAATACCCGGAACTCGGGTCCTATGGGACTCAGATGGAACAAAGCACCAGACGGGAATAGTCCAGCCTTCCACCTTTCGTCGAATATAAGTTAACATCATTTAACAATAATAAATATCAACCAACTTCTTTCATAGCATGATATCCCAACCAGACTATATAAGGTAAGCAGCAAGTTCTCTATCCATACTAAGCAAGGGCTGAGCAGCAGTAACCTAGCAGTACAATGGTTTGCTGGGACGTGGGGATCATGGTTGTATAGGTTTAAACATGGCACATAAGGTAGATAGGATCAAGCAACACTTTCTAGTTCTACAGCTAGGCATGAGCAGAAAGTTATAAAGTAATGACACAGATCTCCCCCTTGCCTGGTAAGGTAGTCGAAGCAGCACTCACGGTACCCTCGGGCTCGGTGTCGGACAGCTCCACGTAAGTCTCCTCGGCGGTCTCAGGTGCTAACGTAAGGTACCGGCAGGAAAAGGCACACAAGTAAGCAACTGATGTAACTCAAACAAGGATGGCATGTTCAAGTTTTATTTACATGATGTGACCCTGTCTAGTCAAGTTTAAATGGAGGTGATGACGACAGGTCATCACTTCCATATGCATTTATTTACATTGTAGTGGCTTTGGTCTGAGCCTTAATGCAGGTATAAATAGCATGATATGATCAACAAAGCATTGTAAGAATTTAAATAACATGAAAGTAAAACAATGATTCCGGAGACGGAGTAGTGTCGGTGAAATTGACACACAGGAAGGAGCAACAGAAGATGGAGGCCAGCCACATAGCATATGACAATATGTTAGGGGCTGACTTGAAGAAAAAGATGACTTGGAACAGACTAGAAAAGATCAGATGAACAACATTTCAAATGCACTGAAGTTGAAATGCTGCAAACAGACAGATCTGAAAACTTCTGAACCAGGTGATCACACCTTGCCTCAAAAGTTGCACAACACATCATGATTACATCACTGCTGAAATCCTTGCAGAAAAGCACCCCAAAAACATATATGATATGTCTCCATTTGAATTTGCGAAGGCAATTGCAAATTCAACTGAAGTTCAGGGGGCTGAGTGAAAAATTGCACCACATGAATTTTGAAAAAGATTCAGATGATGAAATCAGCATCACCATGCAATTCCTTGCACAAAAATACCCAAATTCCATAAATGGTATGGCCCATTTTGAATTTGGACCCAACTTGAGAAAAATAGGATTTTAAACAGGGGGCTTATTGCAAATTTAAACAAACTTCATTTAATAGAGGGGCCAATTGCAAAAATGAATATCACCACTGTGTTCAGTAGCTCAAAGTACCCCAAAAACATATATGGGATGCCCCTGTTTGACAAGTTGGTCAAAATCAGATTTGAATTTGAATTCAAATTCAAATTTGAAATAAAACAGAAAAGAAAAAGAATTAAAAAAAAAGGAAAACAGAGGGACTTGGCCACATAGGCCAGTCTCGGGCGCTCGGGGCCCATCTCTCTCTCCTCGGCCCAGCGAACCGAGCCCACTACGCAGCTCGGGAAAAACAGAGAAAAAGAAAAAGGCCGTGGTCACGCGGACCAGGCCCAACCACACTCCTCTCCACGGCCCAGCACTCAGGCCCGCCCCGCTCTTCTCTGAATCAACTGCACTGGCGCGACACTGAAGAACAGAGGGGGGCTCCTCTGATCCCGACGACGGCGGCGGCTTCAGGCGACCCCAGCGTCACGTTCAGGCCACCCCTGCACAAGCTAGCCGGGGCAAAACCAAGAGGGGACACTCCTCCATGGTTGTGCACACGACGGCGACCTCCAACCTCCTCTGCTTGCCGGATTCCTCAACGAAACAGCACGGCGGCGAGCTCTGAAACTGCTTCAGTTGGACAGACGCACGCGCTCGACTTCCGGCGAACCTAGCATCGGCTACGCGGCGACTCCGGCCAAGATCCGGTGACCAACCGGGACCTGGCACCTCCCTTCACGCCGCTGAGCACCAGACCTAGCTACAAGACTTGGCGACGGCATCTTGCTTTGAAGATCGCGGCGGCGACGGACTAACAAAGCACAAATCTTCAGACTTGCGTTGCCCGCGATGCAAACGAGCTAAAGGCGCACGCTTGCGAGCCACAGGCGTGCTCTCGCGCTTGCCAGAGCGCGCGCAGGGACGTCACTGGCGCGTCCGGAGCGCGGCGTGCACTGCAACCGGCCGGCGACGAGCGACACGCGGAAGGAACCTACTTACTACGCTGGGAAGACGATCCCGTGCTCCTACGGCGACACGCTGAGTTCCCAAGGCTCACCTAGGGCTTGCTGGTGAAGACGCCGAGGCGCGGAAGCACGTCGAGCAGGAGGACGTCGCCGGAGAAGAAAGGGGCCGTGGCGGAGCTCCACGTCGCGGGCGGCCCGGGCTCCTTCTAGCGGGTTGCTGCGCACAAAAATGGAACACGGCGAGGTTCATGAGCACGCACGCGAGCGTACTGTCGACGGCATCAAATGACGGCGACAAATTCTTGCTCACCGGCGCGGCAGCAGAGGACGTTCATGGCGGCGGCGGCGGAGACGCAGGGAGAGGGGGAAGAGGGCTGGCTAGGGTTCATCGCACGGGAGCCCTAGCTATAAAGGGGGAGGAGCAGAGGGGCTGGCTAGGGGGCTCCACCTCCCCTGCTCGCCTTCCTCGCGTCCGTCCACGTCGAAGGGGAAAGGCGAGGAGGACGAAAAGCAGCCACTGACAAGAGGGACCCACGCGTCAGCGGGCAGAAGAGTCCAAGCGCGGGGAGCTGGCTGTCTACGCGGGCTGGACTCGCTCGGGATGGCCCAGGTGGGCTGGGCCTGATGGCTAGAAGAGAAAAGGAAAAGGTAAAGGCCCTGTCTGGAAAAGAAAACCCAATAGAGAAAGAAGAAAAAGAAAAGAAAAAGAAGAGACTTTTAAAAATCATGCCACTAATTTTTAAAAACCTCTTGCAAAACCCCTGACCACACAAAAATGGTTGCACCATTTTTGCAAGCAGAGAAAAATTCCCAAATTCCAAACAGTACCAAATTCCAATGAAAATGGTATTTGGGGAATTTTCAAGAAGAAATGACAAGGCACAAAATCCCAAGGAGTTGAAATCCCTAAACCTTGCATTTTTCTGGATTTAACAAAATTGGTTTGACCAATTTTTGGCAACAACAAAAATGTGGCCCTTTTTTAATATTCAAAGCACTTTGAACTAGGGCCCTTGTTTTTGAATGTTGTAAAAGGAGTTTGACAACTTGAAAATCATGGCCAAGGCCTATGAGGTGGCTATGCCAAACTTGAGGTTGAGGAAGAAAGCTATGTGCTCAGAACAATTCTAACATCAAAGCGAAAGCACCACAAAGAACACCCCTGATCAACAACCATATTGGCTCCAATCCCAATGTCATTCAAGATCATCACATGAAATGTCATCAACATCCATCATGAGAAATTACAACTCCAGCAGAGAAAGTAAATTACATGGTGTTTGCAGCTTATTACATGTGGGCTGTTACAATGTTGCATGACAATGTATCTCGGAGAGGCTATGGAAATGCCTTGATAGGTAGAAATGGTGGCTGTTTTCAGGAAGATATAAGAAGATTTATGATGATAGAGCGTATCATGCTAAGGGTTTGGATGCACCGGAGAAGTTTTCACCAACTCTCAAGATGAGAAAGGGCAATGCACGGTACCGAAGAGGCTAGAAAAATATGGAAGGTGGAAGTGCCAACAATCGAATATTGCATTAGTCCGAAGAACTCATGCACTTATTATCGGTAACTCTCTATCTAATCATGAGGTTCACAAAGATACAAGTACCCCGAGGAGGAGTGTATGGGGGTTTGGTTATACTTGCGCATCCTCGACCCATGGTACGTGAGGGTACTCTATATATTCCAACCCCTCTAGAGGTTAGCGATCCCTCTAGTAGCTACAGTTCTCAACTAATTTTTTGTAGTTTTCGAACATAAGCACGGATTGCCCAAAATACGACACCTATCACTAATAGGCTCAAGCTCTTGGCACCAAAAGTCCAAACATTACTCAAATCAATGCCTCAAAACTATTTCCAGTTACTACTACACTTATAATAGCAACCTCAATTACCTACTCATGCAAGACACACAACTCAGTGCAACAGACCAACTCTCTAAACAAGATAAGCATGATAACTCAAGAGAGTTCCAAAAGCAACAACCTAAATAAAGCTCTTAAGATATAAGCATGAAAACAAGAGCTAAGCATGACAGCAGCTACGGAAAGATAAAAACACACACAAAAAGATAAGCATGCAAACCTATGTTGTGTTCTAGGGTGAAGTGGAACATGTTTCCCTCGCGAACAATGAAGTCTAGGGTCCAACTTGTTATGAATAGCAAACAAAACTAAAACAAACTAAAAATTAAAGAGCGAGATGCTCCAAGCATAGCACATAACACATGAAGTGATAAAAATATAGCATGGAGAAGGACGAACTGATGATTGTTGATGGAGAAGGGGATGCATGGGGTCATCCCCAACCTTAGACGCTTGGGTCTCCTTGAATATTTCTTGGGGTGCATGGGGGCATCCCCAAGCTTGAGCTTTTGACACTCCCGGATCTTCTTTCATCATCTTCCTTCGCATACTTGAAAACTTCCTTCATACGCAACTCATCATAAGCTGATTAGAGTGGTTAGTACCCATAAATAAATATTTTTCCTCTGCTGGAAATAAAGATTTTCATGAAGAGCTACTGTTTCTCAAGATTTCGAAAAATATTTTTCAAAGAAAAAGCAACCTTAAGATTTGCAAAACGGAGAAAACGCAAAACATGGCAGAACCTATGAAAAATAGACCAGCAGGTAGTAAATAATTTTTTCACGGTATTTCTGCAACTCAGAACATACGCCAGAAAGCTAATTGTATGGAGCATACTGTCAACAAAATTCATATCAAAAATATGATATGGTGATTTATGTTGATTTTTTCCGTCAAGCACACAGAATCTGTTTCTGGACAACATGTCACAACTTTTGAACTTTCTTGCAATCGGAGGCTCAAACTTGGCACAATGCTTGAAAATAAAGATACGATGATGTTGCAACAGTAGTAAAAACATTTTTGGTTGCCTCACAATAAGCGCTTTCTTTTATGCGTTTTAGCTAGGCTTGATGATTATAAAAGATGATCTCACAAGAAAATAAGAGTTGAAGCAAAAGAGAACGTCAAGAAGCAACTATGAGACATATTTAAGTCTAACCCACTTCCTATTCCTAGGAACTTTGTAAAGAAATAGATCATGAAAGCACAAAGTAACAAGCATAGGAAGGTAAATGAAGAAGAACTTCAAAACTTTCATCATAAAGACAGGTGTTTTTGTAATATGAAAGTATTTACTACCAAACTTTTTCTCTCAAAATAATTTTCAGTAGCATCATGAAACAACATCAAGAATATAACTATCACATAAATCATGGTGTCCATGACCTACAAGCACACGTGTATAGTTTTCAACACGGTCTTTAGGAACATAAGATAAATGCAACCCATCACTATCAGCCTTAATAAGAGCAAAGTTTTCCGGAATTTGATTTGGATATTTCAAAAGGATAATAAGAAAATCAAGTGTGGGTGCAATAGCAACAATTTCATGCTTAACATAAGGCACTATAGCAAGTTCATCTTCGTAAGCATCATCCATAGTGGCATCTTGCCCATAAACACAACAAGCATCAAGTTCTACAGAAACGGATATTTCAACTGAGGCCTTGGAATCATAGGATTCCTCATCATAGAATCCATTGGCCTCTTCTTGGGCAGCAAACAATTTGTTTTTAAAATCCTCAATATAATCATTGAAAATATAATTCTCAAAGCAATAAGCAAGTACTGCCAAAATTTCAGATTGGTGAATAGTATCGTAATACTTTTCAATCAAAGAAGCAATCTCATAAGCACCCTTAAAGGCAACAAACTCTTCAATCTTTTCAACATCAAAGTAATCATAAACACCTTTATCATAAGAAGATAGGATCTTATTTTCATTAAACTCACATTGGAAAGGAAGGTGTTTATGATCTATTTTAGAACGGCAAGTGAAATCATAAATGTGGCACAAAGATTCAGCATAGCAATAAGAAGTGTGAAATTGATCCAATAAGTGTTTCCCTTTCTAAGATAAGCGGTGTCGCGTATAATGAGCACGCTCATCCAATGATTTTCCCTCAACCAATTCGGTTGGGTTTTTAGCGTGAGCACAAATTGATTGAAGATGATCCAAGTGAAAGATGTCCATCCTACCATATTTGGGTGGTTCTGCACCCATGGTGAGGATAGCATCACTAGGCAAAGAAAGACAAAGGCAAAAGGTAGAAACTAATTTTTTTTAGGTTTTTCATAAAGACACACGAGCAAAAGCAAAAACTGGAAAGTAAACTAACAAGACTAAAAAGCAAAGGTAAAAGATAGCGTGCAACTCCCCTGTCTTGAAGATTGGAGTCCCCGGCAACGGCGCCAGAAATTTTCTTCTGGCTAGGGAGTTGTCGGGGCCAGTCTTTTGTTGATCATCAGAGTCCCCGGCGAAGGCGCCATAAATTTGCTTCATGGCACGAGAGTTGATTATGCGCTCCACGTTGGTTACACCAAGTGGAAGGTTATGATGTAGATAGCAGCAAATTTCCCTTACACGATGACTGTAAGGTTTATCGAACCAGGAGGAATCCGAGGATCAACAAGAAGGCAGTGAAGCGAGCAACACGCCGTCCGAATGATATTGCTCCCTTAACTTGGACCTGCACACGTGATACTCTATCATCGTTGGTTACCCCAAGTGGAAGGTTAGATGTAATGTAGCGCCAAATTTCCCCTATGTAGAGGATAGGGTTTGTCTCCCGTAGGACTCCGGCAATGATAAGTAGGTGTCAACGGCGCAACTAAAGTGGACCTGCACACAAAACAAATAACTTTGCTTCCCAACGAGTACAGAGAGGTTGTCAACATCTCCGGCCTTGCTGTTCACAAAGGATCGACGCACAAGATAATAATGATAATGATAGCAACTATATAGTAAAAGCAGGAAAATAAAAGAGCGTGTAAACAGTAATGAGAATATGGACCGGGGTCCCGTGATGTTCACTAGTGATGTATCTCTTCCAAAAGACGATAGAACTGCTATGCGAGGTAAACAAACTACAGCTGGGCAATTGACAGGATTAAAAACGCACCGCAATGCCAACTATGCTACAAAGAAAGGACGAGGCTCAAAAGCATGGGAGGTATGCCAAAATAAGTAGACCGAAGTCCAACTGCATCTACTACTAATTATCCACCTTGATATATCTATCCAGAACATCTCGCTGGTGTTAACTTGCGAGCCCCACCCAAATTGTAAACCCAAAGCAACAGACAACTGCATTACCAGCACCGTTGTTTTTCCCCTTGTGGCAACAGCACATCCACTACACTCATGTTTCTCTCACTCAAGCGTGTCATCGGGGGGCATGAACCCACAATCGAGCATAACGTTCCCTCTTGGAGTCACTACCTACTACTTGGCCAAAGCAATAAACAGCAACGTAGAACATGCAGGAATTACTTAGGAACAAAAATATAAAAGATGAGCACCAAATATATTAATCAATCACAATCTAAACATAATCTCATAATCCATCAGATCCCAGCAAACTTAGCATAGAAACAGCAGAAAATTACATATGTGCCTCGATCATGTAAGGCACCTCATGAGGACTAAACCATGAATAACAAAGAGGGGAGGAGAACATCACATAGCTACTAATCACGGACCCAAGGTCCAAGGGAAACTACTCACAGATCATCCGGGAAGCGTCCATGGTGGATGGGAAGATCCCGGAGGTCAATCCTCCCTCCGATAGGGTGCCGGGAAGAAGCCTGCTGGCGCTCCTGATCTTGTAAGCGCGGCGGCGGCGGAACAGAGGAGAGATCGCGAAAAAGGGTTCTGTCTTCGGAGGTTTCGCGTCACTGGGAAAAATAGGCGAAGGGGGCAGCCAGGGGGGCCACCAGGGGTCCAGCCCCCCCCCCCCCCCCGCGCGGCCAGACCCTAGGCCGCGCCAGGTGGCCGCCTGGGTCCCTGGCGGTGGCCATCTGGGCCCACCCAGGTGATTCCGGAAGGTTCCTTCACACTGATTTGTAATCCGATTTTTCCCGAATTTTTTGAGCATTTTTAATATGGGGGAAACCTGGAATAGAGAAACAGCAGAAAACAGGAACTGTCACTGTGCTGCACTGAGTTAATAGGTTAGTCCAAATATGATCAAAAGTGTATGAAAATGTATCTAGATCTTAGCAATATCACACAAAACATGTATGGAGCAAGCAGAAATTATAGATACGTTTGGGACTTATCAACATCCCCAAGCTTAATTCCTGCTCGTCCTCGAGTAGATAAATGATAACAAGCATAATTTCTGTGGTGACATGCTAGCAACTATATAAGAACTTTGAAAAGTAAATCAATCAAGGTATGTGATTCAATTCAAGTCATAACATGCAAGAGTCTATATTAGCATTGACACAAGCAACAAAAGAACATTAGGTGCAAGAGCTCTCGCTGTCCATGACTCGAATGTCTCCAAATGGTGTTTGCGTGCAAGAAGGGGGATATGGGAATACGAGAAAAAAGTATTTTTGTTGAGAACTCAATCTACTAAAGTTTCACACTTGGTCTTCTTTGGAATCTTATCTTGACTCATCCCCAGACCACTAGCCAGGTACAAGTCAATTTGATCCACTCCTTTTCAATATTTTGAGCACTCATGCAATGGATGAGTGTAAGCACAAGAGTTGACACTTAGGATGGCAAAGAGAGAGATATGGTGGAGGAGGAAGACAAAAAGGGTGAGAAAGGCTCACATCAATGAGGACAATCATAGGCGAGAAAGCCAAATGATAGATATGATGTGAGGAGTAGGGATTGCCATGCAACGGATGCACATATGAGCTAAGAAAATCTCTCCAATGGAACTAGTGGGGGTGCATGCAACTTTCTCGCTCATGAAGACCTGTAGCTCGTTTGAGGAGGCTCATCCTTGGAATATGCAAGCCATGTTCTATAGTGTGAAGGTCCCCACATAGCTATATGCATAAATAATCATCTCTATGGAGTACAAGGATAAGAGGGAGTACTAGTGTGGATCTTTCAAAAGGATAGTAGTGTTGCCTCTTTCTCTCTTTTTATTTCTTTTTATTTTTTTTCTATTTTTTGTATTTTTTTGGTGGCCTCAATGGCTCTTTCTATTTAACTCTCATTTGTCCTCTTTGGGATATTTTATTTTGTCCACTTTGGGATGTTTTCCTCACTTCAGGGCAACACTCTATTTTACAAGAAGGTATAGAACATCTTCACACTTTACAATATACTCAAACATAAAGAAGATGTAGCTATCATGATGTATGCAATGTATGCCTCTGCCAGTGTAGCAGGAACATGTATGACATGAAGATCAAGTCATGAAGAGGTGGATGTTGCTTGGCAATATATCTCGGAAAGGCTATGGAAATGGCTTGATAGGTAGGTATGGTGGCTGTTTTGAGGAAAGATATAAGGAGGTTTATGATGACAGAGTGTATTATGCCAAGGGTTTGGATGCACCGGCAGGTGGACGCCAACTCTCGGAGTGAGAAGAGGGCAATGCACGGTACGGAAGAGGCTAGCAACTATGAGGAGGTGGAAGTGTCAACTTGCAATACTTACATTAGTCTGAGGAACTCATGCACTTATTATCGGTAACTCTCAATCTAATTAGGAGGTTCACAAAGAGACGAGTACCCCGAGGAGGAGTGTATGGGGGTTTGGTTATCCTTGCGCATCCTCGACTCATGGTACGCGAGTGTACTCTAATATCCGATCCCTCAAAATATTAGTGATCCATCTAGTAGCTAGAGTTCTCAACTAGTTTTGTAGGTTTTTGAAAATAAACACGGATTGCCCAAAACACGACACCTATCACTAATAGGCTAGAGCTCTTGACACCAAAAGTTGAACATTACTCACAACAATACCTCAAAACTATTGCAAGTTACTACTGAAATTAAATAGCAACCTTATTTACCTACTTTCAAGACAAGACACAACTCAGTGAGACAACCAACTCTCTTAACAAGATAAACATGAAAACTAAAGAGAGTTCCAGCAACAAAATAAACAAAAGCCAAGGCTCTTGCTAAAGACAAACTAAAATTAAAACTAAACACGGCAGTAGCTACGAAAAGATAAAGAACACACAACAGCAGAAAGATAGGCATGAAAACTCCTATGATGTGTTCTAGATTGAAGTGGAGCGTGTTTCACTCCCACACAAAGTAAGTTGGGGTCTAACTTAGTATGAACATCAAGCAAAGCTAAAGAAAACAAAAAAGTAAACCTAAGAGCGAGACGCTCCAAGCATAGCACATAACGCATGAAGTGATAAAAATATAGTGAGACGAAGGACGAAATGATGATTGTTGATGAAGAAGGGGATGCACGGGGGCATACCCAAGCTTAGACGCTTGAGTCTCCTTGAATATTTATTGAGGATGCATGGGGGCATCCCCAAGCTTGAGCGTTCGACACTCCCGGATCTTCTTTCATCATCTTCCCTCGCACACTTGAAAACTCCCTTCATACATAACTCATCATAAGCTGATTAGGGAGGTTAGTACCCTTAATAAAATAATTTTCCCCACTGGATATAAAGATATTCTTGAAGATCTACTGTTTCCAAAGATTGCCAAAAGGTTTTTTCAAAGAAAAGTCAAGCTTAAGGTTTGCAAAAGTAAGGAAAGGCAAAACGTGGCAGAATCTGTGAAAAACAGAACAGCAGGTAGTAGAGAATTTTTTCGGGGTACTTCTGCACCTCAAATAAAAAAACTCAGAACATACGAAAGTTTCACAATTGTATAGAGCATGCTGTGTAAAATTCTAATCTCAAAAAGATGAACTGGTGATTTGTTTCAATTTTTTCCGTCAAGCAGATAGAATCTGTTTTCTGGACAGTATGTCACAACTTTTGCTTCCCTTATCATAAGAGGCTATAACTTGGCACAAAGCTTGAAAATAAAGATACAATGATGTTGCTAAAGTAGTAAGAATCATCAAGATCACTAAAAACAGAAGTAAAAACATCCTGGGTTGCCTCCCAACAAGCGCTTTCTTTTACGCCTTTAAGCTAGGCGTAAAGAAAAAGAAGAATCGATTTTTATCAAGAGAAAGAGAATAGCTAGCCCGTGTAACGGACTCAAAATGTAACTTGATTTTCTTTCTAGGATAGTGTTCCATCCCATTTTTGAGAGGGAATTGAAATTTTATGTTCCCCTCTTTCATGTCAATAACAGCACCAACAGTGCGAAGAAAAGGACGTCCCAAAATAATTTGGCATAGAGGTTCACCCTCTATATCCATAATAATAAAATCAACGGGAACATAATTATCATTGACAATGATAAGAACATCGTCGATCTTCCCCAAAGGTTTATTTACGGAAGAGTCAACGAGACGAACACCAAAAGAACAAGAATCAAAGGGTTTCAATCCAATCATGTCATACATTCTTTTGGGCATGACGGAGGTACTAGCTCCAACGTCACATAAAGCATAGCAAGAGAAGTTATTTAATTTAATTTTTATCATAGGGTCCCAACCATCATCTAGATTCCTAGGTATGGAGGCTTCTATTCTAAGCATCTCCTCCCTAGATTTGATGAGAGCATTAGTGATATGCTCCATGAAGGCAAGATTAAGTGTGCTAGTGTGGGGGTCTCTAGACATTTTGTGTAGAAAGCTAATAACTTCTGAGAGGGTGCAACTATCAAAATCAATATCACTACTATCAAAGGTGGTAGTAGTGTCATCTAGGTTCACTTGTTTGAAACCCTCTATGTTCATAGGAGTTTCTTCTTCTACGCTTGAGGTATTAGCATCACCATTAATAGGTTCAATGGGACTAGGAGTGTGTTGGGTGCTAATAGTTTGGGTGTCCTCAACAATTTGGATAGTATCAACTGCGTGGTGTGTAGGAAGGCTCTTAATTCTATCATCTTCCATAGGGATAACTTCTGTTTTGGCTGCCATTTGATTTATCAAAGTAGATTGGGTGTGGGACATATTTAAAACATAGGTTTCAGTGGCTTTAAGTCTAGTTCAGAGATTAGATATCTCACTGTTCAGGCTCTCAAGTTGTTCATTAATGTTTTGCAGAATGGCGGTGTGCTCACCTAATTGCATAGAGAAGGCTTTGTTTTGTTCAAATTGGGTGTGCATGTAGTTCTTAGTAGATTCTCTATTTCTACCAATTTATCATAGCTAGGTAGGTCCCTTTCCTTATAAGTAGGGTTATAGGAGTTGTTGCTAGGATAGTGTGAATGTTCCCATAGTTGGATGTAAACGGTCTAGGATTACTAGCAAAGTTACCCCTATAAGCATTGTTGTTGAAGTTGTTTTTAGCAATAAAGTTCACATCTACTTGTTCCTGAGCAACCAAGGAATTTAAAGGAACATCATGAGGATCAATAGAGGGTTGATTGGTAAGTAGAGACATAATCAAGTCAACTTTTTCATTTAGGGAGGTAATCTCCTCGACAGAGTTTACCTTCCTACCATTTGGAGCGCGTTCAGTGTGCCATTGGGAATAGTTGGTCATCATCTCATCGAGAAGTTTTGTGGCAGCGCCAAGTGCAGTTGACATAAAGGTTCCTCCCGCGGTCGAATCTAACATGTTCCAAGAGGTAAAGTTCAAGCCTGCATAAAAAGTCTGGATAACCATCCAAGTAGTCAAAACATGTGTACGGCATTTCTTAACAAGAGATTTCATACGTTCCCAAGCTTGGGCAACGTGTTCATTATTCAATTGATTAAAATTCATAATGTTGCTCCTCAATTGGATAATTTTAGCAGGTGGGTAATACTTCCCAATAAAAGCATCTTTGCACTTATCCCAAGAATCTATGCTATTCCTAGGCAAATATTGAAACCAAATTTTAGCTCCTTCCCTTAAATAGAAAGGAAAAAAGCTTGAGCTTAACAACATCACCTTCTACTTCTTTATACTTTTGCATGTCACATAACTCAACAAAATTATTTAAGTGTAAAGCAGCATCATCTCCAGCACCAGAGAATTAATCTCTCATTACAAGGTTTAGCAAAGCAGGTTTAATTTCATAAGAGGTAGCTGAAGTGGCAGGTGTGGAAATAGGAGTGCAGATAAATTCTTTCTTGTTGTGACTAGTGAAGTCACACAACTTGGTGTTTTCAGTGGAACCCATAGTAGCAGCAAGTGTGGCAGATTTTTTTTGTAATTTTTGATATAGGACACAAAGATAAAAACTGAAAGGTAAATTAACAAGACTAAAAAGCAAAGGTAAAAGATAGTGTGCAACTCCCCTATCTTAGCACTCGGAGTCCCCGGCAACGGCGCTAGAAATTTACTTGATACTCTATCCTCGTTGGTTACCCCAAGTGGAAGGTTACATGTAATGTAGTGGCAAATTTCCCCTATGTAGAGGATAGGGTTTGTCTTCCGTAGGACTCCGGCAATGATAAGTAGGTGTCAACGACGCAACTGACGTGGACCTGCACACAACACAAATAACTTTGCTTCCCAACGAGTAAAGAGAGGTTGTCAATTTATCCGGCCTTGCTGTTCACAAAGGATCAACGCAACAGATAATAATGATAATGATAGCAACTAGAAAGTAAAAGCAGGAAAATAAAAGAGCGTGTAAACAATGATGAGAATATGGACCGGGGTCCCGTGATGTTCACTAGTGATGTCTCTCTCCCAAAAGACGATAAAACTTCTATGCGAGGTAAACCAATTACAGCTGGGCAATTGAAAGGATTAAAAATGCACCGCAATGCTAACTATGCTACAAAGAAAGGACGAGGCTCAAAATCATGGGCGGTACGTCAAAATAAGTAGACCAAAATCCAACTGCATCTACTACTAATTATCCACCTTGAGATATCTATCCAGAACATCTCGCTGGTATTAAGTTGCGAGCCCCACCAAAAGTGTAAGCCCAAAGCAACAGACAACTGCATTAAAAAGCAGTTTGCGTAAAGTAAACAAACCTTGCAACCGCGGTTACAAGCACCGTTGTTTTCCCCCTTCTGGCAACAGCACATCCCCTAGACTCATGTTTCTGTCACTCAAGCGTGTCATCGGGGGGCATGAACCCACACTCGAGCATAATGTTCCCTCTTGGAGTCACTACCTACTACTTGGCCAAAGCAATAAACAGCAACGGAGAACATGCAAGAATTACTTAGGAACAATAATATAAAAGATAAGAACCAAATATATTACTCAATCACACTCTGAACATAATCTCATAATCCATCAGATCCCAGCAAACTCAGCATAGCAACAGCAGAAAATTACATATGTGCCTCGATCATGTAGGGCAGCTCATGAGGACTAAACCATGAAGAACAAAGAGGGAAGGAGAACATCACATAGCTACTGATCACGGACCCATGGTCCAGGGGAAAATACTCACGGATCATCCAGGAAGCGTCCATGGTGGAGGGGAAGCTCCCGGAGGTCAATCCTCCCTCCGGCAGGGTGCCGGGAAGAGGCATGATGGCGCTCCCGATCTTGGAAGCGCGGCGGCAGCGGAACAGAGGTGAGATCGCGAAAAATGGTTCTGTCTTCGGAGGTTTCGCGTCAAGGGGAATAAATAGGCGAAGGGGGTAGCCAGGGGGGCCACCAGGGGTCCAGGCTCCCCCCCCCCGGCGCGTCCAGACCCTAGGTCGCTCCAGTTGGCTGCCTGGGTCCCTGGTGGTGGCCCTCTGGTCCCACCCAGGTGATTTCGGAAGGTTCCTTCACGCTGACTTTTTATCCGATTTTTCCCGAATTTTTGAAGCATTTTTAATATGGGGGAACCTGGAATAGAAAAAAAGGAGAAAATAGGAACTGGCACTGTGGTGCACTAATTTAATAGGTTAGTCCAAATATGATCAAAAGTGTATGAAAGTATATCTAGATCATAGCAATATCACACAAAACATGCATGGAGCAAGCTGAAATTACAGATACGTTTGGGACGTATCAACATCCCCAAGCTTAATTCCTGATCGTCCTCGAGTAGGTAAATGATAACAAGCATAATTTCTGTGGTGACATGCTAGCAACCATATAAGAACTTTGAAAAGTAAAGCAATCAAGGTATGTGATTCAATTCAAGTCATAACATGCAAGAGTCTATATTAGCATTGACACAAGCAACAAAAGAACATTAGGTGCAAGAGCTCTCGCTGTCCATGACTCGAATGTCTCCAAATGGTGTTTGCGTGCAAGAATGGGGATATGGGAATACGAGAAAAAAGTATTTTTTTTTGAGAACTCAATCTACTAAAGTTACACACTTGGTCTTCTTTGGAATCTTATCTTGACTCGTCCCCAGACCACTAGCCAGGTACAAGTCAATTTGATCCACTCCTTTTCAATATTTTGAGCACTCATGCAATGGATGAGTGTAAGCACGACAGTTGACAAGACAATTAGACCGTTTATTCATCAGCATCTACTCACTAATCATCGACCTTGAGATATCTATCCAGAACATCTCGCTGGTATTAATTTTTGAGCCTGACCCAAAGTGTAAACCCATAGCTACAGACAACTGCATTAACAAACTATGTGTAAGGTAAACAATCCTTGCAACCGCGGTTACAAGCACCGTTGTTTTCTCCCTGGTGGCAACAAAACATCCCCTAGTCTCATGTTTCTGTCACTCAAGCTAGACATCGGGGAGCATGAACCCACAATCAAGCATAAACGCTCCCTCTTGGAGTTACTATCTACCACTTGGCCAAAGCAATAAAAAGCAACGGAGAACATGCAAGAATTACTCAAGAAAATATATAAAAGGAGAACCAAATATATAACTCATCACGATCTGAACATAATCTCATAATCCATCGGATCCCAGTAAATTCAACATAGCAACATCAGGAAAATTACATAAGTGCCTTGATCATGTAGGGAAGCTGACAAGGGCTAAGATTGAAGCACAAGATTGGAGAGAAGACATCTCATAGCTGATGGCACTGAATTAGTGATCCTCGTTGGTACCCAAAGTGGAAGGTTGGATGTAGCCTAGCAGCAAATTACTTTTGGCAAAGATACCAAGGTTTGATTCAATCCAGTAGGACTCCAAGGTCGACAAGTAGGTGGCTCCTCAAGTGACGCGTCGTTTCTCAATATCACTTTCTTAACCTGGACCTGCACACACAACAGATAGATTTGCTCCCAACGAGTACGAAGGGGTTGTCAATCCCTCCGGCCTTTTAGTTTACAAAGGATTAAACGCAAGGGTAGATAGTAGTGATAACTACAGCAACGGAAAGTAAAAGTTGTAAATAAAGTGGAGGTGTAAACATTGGTGGAAATATGGACCGGGGTCCCATGATGTTCATTAGTGATGTCTCTCTCCCAAAAGACGATGAAACAGCTAAGTTGGGTGAACAAATTACAGTTGGGAAATTGACAGAATTATAAATGCACCGCAATGCTGATTATGCTAGTTGAAAGTAAGAGGCTCAAAAGTATGGGCAGTACGCCAAGACAAGTAGACCGAAATCCATCTGCATCTACTCACTAATCATCCACCTTGAGATATCTATCCAGAACATCTCAATGTTACTAAGTTGCGAGCCCCACCCAAAGTGTAAACTCAAAGCAACAGACAACTGCATTAACAATCTATGCATAAGCTAAACAATCCTTGCAACCGCGGTTACAAGCACCGTTGTTTTCTCCTTGGTGGCAACAGCACATCCCCTAGACTCATGTTTCTGTCACTCAAACTAGACATCGGGGGGCATGAACTCACAATCATGCATAACGCTCCCTCGTGGAGTTACTATCAACTACTTGGCCAAAGCAATAAAAAGCAATGGAGAACATGCAAAAATTACTCAAGAACAAAATATAAAAGGAGAACCAACTATATAACTCATCATGATCTGAACATAATCTCATAATCCATCGGATCCCAGCAAACACAGCATAGCAACAGCAGGAAAATTACATAGGTGCCTTGATCATGAAGGGCGGCTCACAAGGACTAAACATTGAAGAACAAGATTGGAGAGAAGAAATCACATAGCTACTGGTCATGGACCCATGGTCCAAGGGGGACTACTCACGGCACATCTGGGAAGCGTCCATGGTGGTGGAGAAGCTCCCGGAGGTCAATCCTCTCTCCGGTAGGGTGTCGGGAAGAGGTCTTCTGGTGCTCCCGGTCTTGGAAGCGCGGCGGGGGAGGAACAGAGAGTTAATTCGTGATGTGGGGTTCTCCTCGAGGGTTTTCGGGATGAGGGTGTAATACAGGCTGAAGGGGGCAGCCAGGAGTGGGCCAGAGCTTCCACACGCCCTGGTGGCACGTCCAGGGGGTGGCCGCGCCACCTGGCCGCCTGGGTGCCAGGTGGGGGGTCCCTAGGCCTCCTTCGGGGTTCCTTAACCTTCCGCTCTGCTGATTTTTATTCTGATTTTTTTGGAATTTTTGGGGCTCTGAAAATTGGGGTAAAATACCTGCAACTTAAAGACATTAGCAGAAAGAAACTGGCACTGGGTGCACTGAGTTAGTAGGTTAGCCCAAATATGTGTAAAATGATATAAAAGTGTAGCAAAACAGGTAGCAATGTAATGTAAAAGTGCATGGAACAAGCAGAAATTATAGATATGTTTGGGATTTATCAATATCCCCAGTCTTAATTCCTTCTCGTCCTCGAGTAAGTAAATGATAACACGGATAATTTATGTGGCATGCTAACACACATATAAGAACTTCAAAGTAAAGCAAGTAAGATGTGCAATTCAAGTCAAGATAATAACAAGCAAGAGTCTTAGTATTGATACTAGCAAAGCATGAACATAAAGGTGCAAGAGCTCTCGCTGTCCGTGACTCTAATGTCTCCAAATGGTGTTTGCGTGCAAGAAATGGGATATGGGATTAGGGAATAAATATATATATATAGTTTAATTCAGAACTCAAACTACTAAAGTTTCACACTTGGTCTCCATAGGAATCTTATTTTGACTCATCCCCAGACCACTAGTCAGGTACAAGTCAAACTGATCCTCTCCCTTTCGACTTTGAGCCCTCATGCAAAGGATGAGCGCGAGCAAGATACGTTGGCACTTAGGATGGCAAAGAGAGAAATGATGGGGAAGGAAGACAAAAAAAGGTGTGAAAGGCTCACATCAATGAGGACAATCATAGGCAAGAGAAAGCCAAATGATATATATGATGTGAGGAGTAGGGATTTACATGCAACGGATGCACGTATGAGCTAAGGTAAGCTCTCCAATGGAAATAGTGAGGGTGCATCCAACTTTCTTACTCATGAAGACCTAGGCTCATTTGAGGAGGCTCATTCTTGGAATATGCTAGCCAAGTTCTATAGTGTAAGCGTCCCCACATAGTTATGCATGAGTGATAATCTCTATGGAGTATAAATATAGCAATGGAGTACAAGTGTGGATCTTTCAAAAGGAATAGTAGTGTTGCCCACTTCTCTCTTTTTATTTATTTTTTCTCTTTTTTCAATTTTTTTCTATTTTTGTGGCTTCTTTGGCCCATTCAATTTATCTCTCATTTGTCCTCTTTCGAATCTTTTAATTTTGTCTCTTTGGGATATTTTCCTCACTTAAGGGCAACACTCTATATTTTATAAGATTATAGAAGATCTTCACACTTTACAAGAAGTACTCAACATAAAGAAGAATGAAAGCTATCATGATGTATACAAATGTATGACTCTTCCAGTGTAGCAGGATATGCAATGATACTAGCGCGTCATGTAGCAATAATGAGGGCAAAACTCAATTAGCATGTGGCTCCTCTATTAAGCAAAAGCATGTATGACATGAAGATCAAGTCATGTGATGGTGGATGTTGCATGGCAATGTATCTCGGAAAGGCTATGGAAATGCCTTGATAGGTATGTATGGTGGCTGTTTTGACGAAGATATAAGTAGGTTTATGATGACAGAGCGTATCATGCCAAGGGTTTGGATGCACCGGCGAAGTATGCACCAACTCTCAAGATGAGAAAGGGCAATGCACGGTACCGAAGAAGCTAGCAAAATATGGGAAGGTGGAAGTGCCAACAATCGAATATTCGCATTAGTCCGAAGAACTCATGCACTTATTATCGGTAACTCTCTATCTAATCAGGAGGTTCAAAAAGAGAAAAGTACCCCGAGGAGAAGTGTATGGGGGTTTGGTTATCCTTGGGCATCCTCGACCCATGGTACGTAAGGGTACTCTATATATTCCAATCCCTCCAGAGCTTAGCGATCCATCTAGTAGTTAGAGTTCTGAACTAATTTTTTTAGTTTTTGAAAATAAGCATGGATTGCCCAACATACGATACCTATCACTAATAGGCTCAAGCTCTTGGCACCCTAATGTCTAAACATTACTCAAATCAATATCCAAAAACTATTGCATGTTACTACTACACTTATAATAGCAACCTTAATTGCCTACTCATGTAAGATACACAACTCAATGCAACAGACCAACTCTCTAAACAAGATAAGCATGATAACTCAAGAGAGTTCCAAATGCAACAACCTAAATAAAGCTCTTAAAATATTAGCATGAAAACTATCATGATGTATGCAAATGTAAGCCACCCCACTGGTGTAGCAACTGCACAGTGTGGCCCAGCCCACCTAACCCAGCCCACCCCGGTCATCCCCCTCCTACTGTTCCCCCCGGTGCGTGGCGCCATGACAGAGCACCTTGACGGCGATCGAGCCGCCGGATGGCCGCCAGCACGATGCCGCATTTGCGGTCGTGCTCATATACCCCCCCCCCCCCCCCGCGCACTATAAGGCCCGCGATGCGGTACCATCTCGAGTTAGACGCTTTCGCATCCGACTTGAGATGGGAGCGCATAACTAGCCACTAGTGCATGAAACTCGCACTCGTTTCGCTGCCGGATTCTCGACAACAGGTAATAAGTGCATGAACATGATCTAAGACAAAAATATATAGATCCAAGGCATACAGTTACCAATGGTATTATTACATTATTCAGAGACCTCATGGTCCAACAGTACATCACATCATCATTTGAAAGACACACACGTCCGAGTACGGATAAGATGCAAATTGCCCTAGAGAGGGCTACAAATAACCATGTCGTCCACCCATGGATCGTCGAAACCCAACTATAGGTCTACTGTGCGAAGTCGTCGTCCTTCTCCTCCGGCGGAACCTCCACGAAGTACTTGCTGGTGCTCGTGTCAAAGTAGTAGTCTGAAGACCCAATCGTATGTACATAACGTGAAAGAAAGACGCAAGGGGTGAGTATATATCAATGCAGTATAACTAACTTCTCACGGTAAGGAAAGGATAGTGGTTGAGGTTACAACCGCCCTAGCATATATGAGTGGCTAACGATCTATTTTGGAGTAAGGAAAGAACCAAGAATCCGTTGATGATCGCATCAATAAGGCTCTAATCACCTACTTACGCAAAACATAACACAACCTTGTCCCATCTTTGTCGCTCCGGACGAAGAAGAGCAATCAAGGCAACTCACACGTTGGCACTTTTAAAGCATGATTAAGTTGATGTTATTCCTATAAACAAGACGTAGGTTCTGAGTCGTCCATAACCGCGGACACGGCTTTTTGAAAAGATTTAACCCTGCAGGGGTGTACCAACTGCCCATTATAGGTTTCGCATGTACGCCCGGTTTCCGCTTCGCGGGTGAAGGAGCCTGAAACTCCGGAACGTCAGAGTCCCTCTAACTAACAACGCAAAGTTCCAGGTGGCCCCCGGTGAGTCGACATCCAACTCAAAAGCCGGCCGCGCTCTCGAATCGGCCTCTACCGTATGACTCGGGTTTGGATTACCGGTGAATTCTCACATGAGTCTGGGTCCTCAGCCGGCCAGGTTGGACCAACATGGGAAACATGTCCCCGCTGGCCCAAGTTGTTTTAAAACTCCTGGAGCGCAAACCAGACACACACACGGGTTCAAATGGTAAATCAGCTCGGGCCACCACTAGAATCGTTTGGAGCTAGGTAGGTAATACAAGGGGACCCCATAGAATCCCACACACGATTAGGCACGCTCAATCAAAGAACCAATACCCGGAACTCGGATCCTAAGTGACTCGAATGAAACAAAACACCTGGCGGGAATAACCCGGTCTTTCATCCTTCGTCAAATATAAGTTAACATCATATTAGTAAGTATCAACCAATTTCTGATAATAGCATGATAATCCACCAAGCAGCAATGGGTATAAGCAGCAGGTATAGGGCCAACACATACTAAGCAATGGTTAGGCAAGCAAGGTACATAGCCAAACAAGGTTTGCTAGGATGTAGGGGATCATGGATGTTTGGGTTTATTTGAGAGGCACAACTATATGGTGGTAGGATCAAACAACCGTTCTAAGTACAGCTAGGCAAGCAAGCTAAAAGCTATAAAGAATGATATATAAACCCCCTTGCTTGGGTAGGTAGTCGACGGAGCAGACATAGCAGGGTCCTCGGGCTCGGTGTCGGACAGCTCCACGTAAGTCTCCTCGGCAAGCTCATGCTCTAACGTAGGAACCAGAAAGAAAGAAGCACAACAAGTAATCATTGGGAGCAAGGGTGCACAAACATGAGACATGCATGCTCAGATTTAATCAATCATGGTGTGACCCTAGCAAGTCCAATTTAAATGAAGATCGGAATGAACAAGTCATCGATACTTCATATGCGTTATGTTTGTTTCAATGGTCTTGGTCGAGACCTTAAATTTAGGTGCAAGTAGCATGGAATGCATGTCATGGCATAACAAGATGATCCTGCTGTTTCCGTGCTCCGAGAGCTCAACGGCGAGGTGCTACATGCACCTGGGAGTGCCCTGTCTCCATTTCACCAGATCCTGCTGCCAAGGGGGCCAAGTTAGCTCCTTCCTCGCCGGGAAAAACCACGACGGCACCACGGCTTAACCCTGACGCCACATCTTCAGACACACGCGGCGGCAGGGGACTTCCGGTGAGCCTACATGCGCTACGGTCCACCGGAGGCTACACGGCGGCGCTCGTTGGGTAGCCGGGACCTCCATGTCCACGTACCCAATGGGGCTCGGCCACTAGCTCTTCTACAGCGAGGCCACACTCAACGAAACACGGCGGCGCCACTGCTGCTTCTGCACCAACTGACAGGCGACGCGATTGCGGGCCATTGGAGTGCAAGGGGGGCATCTTTGTAGACAAAAGCGCGTCCAGAGCGCACCTAGAGCACGCACGGGCATACCCCGGGCACGCCATGCACAAGGTGTCCACGGTGGCTCGTCGGCGACGACTACGAGCGGGCGGAATAATGTGTCCCAGCTCGGACCTCTACGCTACGCGCTATGGGAGGGATAGGAGGGCCCCGAGGTTCACCTTGGGGTTGATGTGGGCGAGCTCGAGGTCATGGGAAGGCGAAGGAGGAGGAGGCCGTCGTCAGGGAAGAAGACGGCCGTGGCAAAGGCTGACGACGCGCGCTCGATTCGGGGCACCCTGCTACCACCTGCGAGCGGGAAAGGCCATGGATGAGCTTCACGATCACGCACGCAAGCGTACGCTCGTCGCCATGGCGGGACATCGGTGAATTGCAGGCTCACCGGGGGGAATAGGGGAGGGGCACTACGGCCCTGGATGCGGCGGCGAACAAAATTGAGGAGGGGAACGCGGACCTAGGGTTCTAGGAGGAGCCATGGTGGATTTATGGGGGGAAGGAGAGGCTCCTGGGGTGGCCACGTCGATGTGAGCCGGAGTTCTCCTCGCCGGCATCACCCACGTGAGGAGGAGGGAGATAAACAGGACACGCGCCCTCTTTCGTGGCCGCTGGATCGAGATCGAATGGATTAGAACGCCCCCGCGAACCTCTTCGCCAGGCTAGCCTACGTCCTGCTCGGGCAGGCCCAACTGGGCTGGGCCTACTGCCTCCTCTCTCCAGAAAAGAAAAACCTCGGAGGCTTTTCTAATAAAATAAAACAACCATCTCTTGAGAATTTTACAGAGAAAAAGAAAAAGGGGGAAACATAGTAAAATATGTTTTGAGCTCATGGGATTATTTGTGATTTTACAAAATTGGTTTGAACCAATTTGGTGCAAGTAAAATATGGGCCATTAGAATTTCAATTCAAATGGATTTGCACTGCACCCATATTTTCCAGGGAGTGAAAAAAAACATGTAAAATCATAAACATGGGGGAAAACTCCAAATGTTTGGCTAATCAAAGTTTGGAGCTTAGGGGACCACACATGCAAATGGAACAAATGCCCAAACAGCTCTCTTTGATCACAAAGATTGATTTGAATTCCAATTCAAATGAGCTCCAACATGGATGGCATTTAAGATCATCACATCATTTTACATCATCTTGCATCTCACCAAGTTTGATAGCCATATGAAAAAGCAAAAATACAACATGAATAGTAATTTTTCTTATGGGCTGTTGCACGCACCCCCTGGCAAACCCTAGCCCCATTATTCCCCCTCCTCGCGCCGCCATCGTCACCGCGAGACACACCTGAGCCGGCCGACGCCGCCGTCCCGCGCCACTGCAACCAACGGCGACGAGAAGATGCGTCGCTGTGTCCTTCCGCCTCGCCTTCGACGTCCACGTCGCCCTGTAGAAGGAGACGATCCGGGATGCCTCGCACATGCCGAATCGCCGTCGTTTTCAACCTCGGGCCGCCAGGGATGCAGACGAATTTCGCCGCCACGAGTCCTCCCCAAGCCGCCTGCCTTCCACTACGAGCTCCTGGTGACACTGGCCACCGTCTCCATCCCCTAGATCGCCTTCCCTTGCGCCGTAGGCAGTTCCTCCATGAGAGTTGAGCTCGGCGCCGCCATGGATGGTCGTGCACTAGCTCTCGTGCGCTCCAGCCCACGCCTATGGCTCTGGCATGTTCCCCATAGACTAGAGGTTCGATCACGCCCCGTAGCGCACTCGCTCGTGTTACGTTTCGTCGATTCCGTCCATGCCCGAACGCATCCACCGCCAAACCACGTCGCCGGCGTCACCCCGGTCGCCCGCGACCCCAACCGCCACCACCAGCCGACGTGCGACATCGCGCTCGTTCGAACAAGCCCTAACACGCACGATCCCGTGCCCGGTGGCAAGCGCACGGCCAACGCCAGTATGATCTGCCTCGTCGGAGCTCCCCTGAGCCACTGGCCGGTGGGCCCTTCACGTTAGGGGGTTAATTAACCACTAACCCCACCCCCTGACACTTACATGTGGGTCCAACGCCCCTCTAATCCCTCTGTTAGATTAAAAATGGAATAATAACCCCCTGGACATATGATAGCTGGGCCCCATGCCCTTAACTTAATTAAATTAATTAATTAGCACATGTGTCATTGACACTTGGGCCCCACTGTCAGTTTAATAAATTAAATTGAATTTAGTTTAATAAGACAGTATGACATGTGGGCCCTTGCACTGTTTAAATAGAAAAATGAATTGTTTTAAATAACCAGAGGCTGACATGTGGGACCCACGTGTTAGTTGACTGGTCAACCCCACTGTTGTGGATAATGTTGCATTTAAATAATAAAAGAAATTTAGGAATTATTTTAAATTGATTTAAATTTGAAATTCGATATCTTTTAAATCGTAACTCAGATGGAAAAAAATTATACATGAAAATTTATCAGAAAAATACAACAAATAAGAATATGCTACCCGTATATCCACCACCCCCCTCTAACACAAAGAACACGAGACTTCCCCCCCTTCGGTTCGTATGTCGATAATCACCCGGACATGGTACTTCATCCCCGGATGAGTTCCCGCTCCGAGCATAACACTTTGTACCACGTTAGAACACCGTTAACATTGCATCTGTCATGTCATGCATATTTTTGCATATGCTTTCTTTTATATTTACTGTTTCTCTCCCCCCCCCCTTATTCTCCGATAGACCCCGCTACTGTCGCCGACTACACCGCTGCTGAGTACGACTACGTCGTCGACGACCGTACCCCTCCCGTCGAGCTTCCAGGCAAGCAGAGCCATTTTCCTTCCCCGGACATCGCTTATCTTTTCCGTACATTTATTGAACTAGGCATTGCTGCTGCTACGTTACTTACCTATTCAATTGCATAGCATGTCATTGTCGCCCCTTGATGTACCTTCCTTTATCCTATGTTTCCTATCAATTACATATTATATTCAGCAGTTAGCCCTGCGCCTTGTTAGTCAACAAGGATTAGATAGCGGGTTGTGATCACTCTGGGGATTGAACGCGGATACAAAATATATATAACTGCACAGGTACGGTACAATGCATACACCGCCTAAGGCCCTACCTCGGCTCTGCCAAGCCACATCAAGTTTGAGCTATCGAGGAGTAATCCTCGTACTCCACTCGTTGCTGACTCTGTATAGCCGCCCTAGGGTCCTAAACTACGGTTGTCCTTAAGGTAAGAAGTCGGGTGAACCAACGGTGCCCGCGAGCGGTATTACGATGGGAATGACAAGGAGGGTACGACCGACGTACTAGCGTGCTTGGCCCCTGCTCGTATTCCGCAAGAGTTACCAAACCACGAAAAGTCAAGCTCCTCCAGGAGCACACATGAGATAAGGTAAGGAGTCGGTTCACCTTGTTGGTAACCGCAGAGCTTTGACGGGAAGGCACCGATGTACTAGTGGTCCTGGCTATTGTTCGTTGTGTGAATTAGTCGGGCAACGATAACGGTTGTCCGCGAGAAAATAATAAAATGACTAATGGTTCAGTGGATGACTTGAGAGGCCGAAAAAGCCAGTACGCACTACCTACACATGGGAATACGGTGTGGGCCCTCCGCGTCGTAGTTCGTCCGGAAGCTCTTCAGACGTCAGCGATGCCACGGCCTGATTTCCGGGAAGTGGTGTCTTCTTTTCTCACGAGCGGTGGTATTTGCTTTTGCTTCCCCGGCCAAACTCGCACCATGTAGGAGCGTGGAAGGGTGACAGACCTAGACCCCTGAGCGCATAGGATTTAGTCTGGCGGATGACCTCTCTGTTGAGCCTAGGATGGGTTGCGGCGTGTCCGATAGCTTCGGTGGGGTGTTCCTTGACAAGGTATACGCCACCCTGGAGATCCGAGCATGCAGGCTGAACAGTAGTGCACCCCTGCAGGGAGTCTAATCTATTAGAATAGCCGTGTCCACGGTAACAGGACGATTTATGCTGAAACCGGATCTTACAACTACGAACTACTACTATTAAACGGTTGGTTCCGGGTTTTTCTTCCTCGCACGGAAGTCGAGGAAGGGAACTCAGAGCATTTATAATTATTAATTATTGCAACTTACTATTATACAATGATGGAGCAACTTCTGATGCATTGTTACTTTATGCTTTATATGAACTGTTGGTTGTTCTCTTCTTGTGTTGCAAGACTCGTCGGAAGATGCTAGTCTTCGATAGGCCTAGCTTCTCATCCTTATTCTGATTTTCTACCATTCATTCCACTATATATAGCCTCCCCTTTCCATTTGATACAAATGCATAAATGCTTAGTAGTGGATGTAAGATTCGCGGGTATGCTAGATACTCACCCTTGCTTTATTTTTCCCCTTTGTTTTATATACCCGGATTGCTGCAATCAGACGCTGGCGCCTAGGAGCAGGAATACCCCGGATGCGGTTACTACTACGTCGAGACCCTCGATGACCAGGACCAGGAGTAGTTTCGGAGGTTCCCAGGCAGGAGGGCTTGCCTTTTCGATCTGCATCTCTGATGTTATTTGTGCTAGCCTTCTTAGGGAAAAAACTTGACTAACTATGTCTGTACTCAGACATTATGGTTTGTATAACTTATGTATTCGGATCCTCGTGATCCCTGGTTTGTAACTTAAAGATTTATCTTATTTGTGTCTAGTGTTGTGCTGTGATATTCTCACTGTGGCACCCTGATTTCGGTCGTGTACCCTGCGTGTATGATTACTGTACACAGCTTGATTTTGGGGGCGTCATAAGGTGGTATCAGAGCCGACTTCCTTTAGGAAGCCACCCACCCACTCCTTGGTCGAAGTTGAGTCTAGTATTTGAAAAACTATTTTGCTAACTTAATGTTTGGCTTACGGTCCCACATCGATATCACCCCGTTGTTATATCTATGGTATTAGGATTCTTTTTTTCACCATACCGATGCTCTGGAACTCTGCTCTCTTATCCTTGCTGGTAAGTTTAACTAACTCTGACATTAGGATCACGTGCTCGTTGATTCCACCCGGTGTTCTTCTTCTAATCCCTCTATTGAGTCGTGTCGCAGAAGTTCTGACCCAGATCCCGGACCGCGGATCCCCTTTCTCATTCAGGGCAGGCCGCATGTTCTCTGGCACAATTCCTGTTGCCAAAAGTTTTCTTGCGGAGTGATTGACATAGCCTTTGCTATGTCGCATCGTGTATTCCTTACTGCGGTCTGCGCGCCGCCTAGTGTGTCCTTTTTCCTTAATTTCTACGACATTATGATGCCCGGTTTTTTATTGACTCCGTTTGTGGATGTGTATGTCTTATATGACTACTCCTATATATATGTGCCTCCTCTTTGTTGTCGCATTACCTCATGCTTGTTTCCAGTATCTCGCTACATAGTCATCGCTGAAATACCCCTGTTAACTTTTAGCAGGATGGCTAGTCGTGGTGGTCGTGGTCGTGGTCGTGGTGGCAACGATCCACCTCCACTGCCAGACTACATGGCCGCGATGATGCAGCAGTTTCAGATGAACCAAGTGTTTATGCAAGGAGTCATAGATTAGCTCAGAACCAGCACCAGAACCAACCGCATGTGATTTCTCTACGGGATTTCATGTGTCTCAATCCCCCTACCTTCCACCAACCTGAACAGCC
Source organism: Bromus sterilis (assembly GCA_950022295.1). NCBI lineage: Eukaryota > Viridiplantae > Streptophyta > Magnoliopsida > Poales > Poaceae > Bromus > Bromus sterilis. The sequence continues at coordinate 150,108,324 of OX465599.1, read as the reverse complement.
GCTGGATGCCGATGATTGGCTTCGTGACATCACTCGTTAGCTGGAGTTCGCTAGGGTGCACGTTGCTGATTACGTCACCTTCATGACTTATTTCCTGCGTGGCCCCACTGCTCAATGGTGGGACACCCACAAGAGCTTGCTAGCTGAGCGGACTGTCATCACCTGGAATGAATTCAGGACCGCCTTCCATGCTCATTACGTCCCCCAGGCGGTTATGAACCGCATGAAGGCCAAGTTCCGCAACCTCATTCAGGGCAACAAAACCGTCGAGGATTATCAGAGGAAATGCATCCACCTCTCTCGCTATGCGGCAAGCGACCTCCCAGGTGATGCAATTAGGCAAGAGAAGTTCCCTGATGGACTCAACTAAGATCTCCAGCTTGCTCTGGCCCTGCATGTCTTCCCCGACTTCGCCACTATGGTGAACCAGACTATCACTCTTGAGACCGCTCAGTCTAAGTTCAAGGGTTCGCAGAAGCGCTACCGTGACGCTGGCTCATCTTCGGGAACAGCACAGAAGCAGCGCGTCTGGATTCCCCACAGCATGTATCTTCCACCTACCGCTGCACCAAGGCCGTCGTATGTTGCACCCCGTCTGCCTCCACCCCCGCCGAGACAGCCGAAGGCTGAGACTGCTCCGTCTAACACTGCACCCCTTCGTCCTTAAGATGGACTGTGTTTCAAGTGTCACCATGTAAGGCCCCCGATGCGGCACTATCTCGAGTTAGTCGCTTTCGTGTCCGGCTCGAGATAGAAGCGCATAAGTACACTACTAGGAAAAAGCTTATAGGTAGAGGCTTTACAGTAGCGCCCCTCTCCTGAGGGCGCTACTGCTAAATAGCCACCTATGCACGATACTCGCACTCGTAGAGGCTTATAGGAAAAAGCTTATAGGTAGAGGCTTAACGTAGCCACCTATGCATGATACTCGCACTCGTATCGCTATCGGGTTCTCGACAACAGGTAAATAAAGCATGAACAACTAAGACACAAATATAAGGTCCAGGGCATACACTCGCCACTGGTATTATTACATCATCTCAGAGATCATAAGATCCAACAGTACATCATAACATCATGCAAAAGACACACACGACCGGGTACGGTCAAGAACCAATTGGCCCTAGAGAGGGCTGCACATAAGCATGTCCACCCACGGAACGTCGGAACCCAACTATAGGCCTACTGGGCGAAGTCCTCCTCATCGTCATCCTCCGGGGGCCCCTCCACGAAGTAGCGTCCGGTGCTCGGGTCGAGGTAGTAATCAACTGCAGCGGCCGATCAGGCAAAACATAAAGGGGAAAAGAAAAGCAAGAGGTGAGAATATATCAATGCAATATAACTAACTTCTCACGGTAAGGAAAAGTAGTGGTTGAGGTTGCAGCCGCACTAGCATATAGGAGTGGCTAAGGATCTATTAGATTAAGGGAAGATCCAAGAACTTACGTTAACAATGTGTCATAGGTCTGCTATCCACCTACTTACGCAAAACATAACACAACCTTGTCCCCCCTCAGTCGCCCCGGACGAAGAAGAGCAATCAAGGCAACTCACATGTTGGCAACTTTTAAAGCATGATTAAATGATGTTATTCTATGAACAAGGAGTAGGTATCAAGTCGTCCATAACCGCGGAAACGGCTTTTCGAAAAGATTTAACCCTGCAGGGGTGTACCAACTGCCCATCATAGGCTTCGCATGTACGCCCGGTTTCCGCTTGGCGGGTGAAGGCGCCTGAAACTCCGGAACGTTGGAGTCCCTCTATCTAACAACGCAAAATTCTGTGTGGCCCCCGATGAGTCGACATCCAACTCAAAAGCCGGTCGCGGTCTCGAATCGGCCTCTACCGTCTGGACGAGGTTGGGGTTACTAACCCATCACTGTGGGCAGCCCCCTAGCTTCCAAGGTTGGACCAACAAGGGAACTCTGTCCTCGCTAGCCCGAGTAATTTTAAATCTGCTGGAGCGCTAACCAGACACACACACGAGTGTCAAATGGTAAAATCAGCTCGGGCCACCACTATAATTGTTTGGAGCTAGGTAGGTAAGACAAGGGGACCCCATAGAATCCCACACACGATTAGGCACACTCATCAAGAAACACAATACCCGGAACTCGGGACCTAGGTGACTCGAATGGAACAAAACACCTGGTGGGAACAGCCCGGTCTCCCATCCTTCGTCAAATATAAATTTAACATCATATTAATAAATATCAACCTATTTCTGATAATAGCATGATAATCCACCAAGCAGCAATGGGTATAAGCAGCGGGTTAAGGGCCTACACATACTAAGCAATGGTTAAGCAAGAAAGGTACATAGCAAAAACAAGGTTTTGCTAGGATGTGGGGGTATGGCTGTTTGGGTTTAATTGAGAGGCAAAAGTATATGGTGGTAGGATCAAGCAACCGTTCTAGATACATCTAGGCAAGCGAGCTGAAATCTATAAAGAATGATATATAAACCCCCTTGCCTGGGTAAGTAGTCGACGGAGCAGACGTAGAAGGGACCTCGGGCTCGGTGTCGGACATGTCCACCTAGGGCTCCTCGGTAATCTCAGGTTCTAACGTACGGTACCGGCAAGAGAAACACCACAACTAAACATCGAGATCAAATGCACAAGCATTGTTGGAATGATCAAGTTAAATTTGGACATGGTGTGACCTTATCTAGTCAAGTTTAAATGAAGGTGTTGACGACACATCAACAAACTCCATATGCAGTTATTAATATTTTTATGGCTTTGGTCATAGCCTTAACTTTGGTGTAAATAACATGGCAACATGGCATGGCAAGATCATAAAACAATGCATGAACAACGTGAAGTAAACTACTCGATTCCGGAGACTGAAAAGTGTCGACAAGGGTTGACACCCGGAGAAGTATCAAGAATGAAAAGAGAAGGAAAAGAAAAGGTTTTGCATGGAAAACTTCTACACCTTGCCACATGTGTCGGCAAACACACCTGGGCCCCATGCAACCTCTTTGACTTTCCATTGGCTAAACACTTGTGGTGGGACCACAAATGAGTTCATAAGGAAAAAAGAAAAAGTAAATAAAAGAAAGGAATAAGCAACAAATTGAGGATGGCCAACATCTTTATTTATAAGTGTCTCAAACCCCTGATCTGACCTCTCCATGGTGGTCAGTAGCTTCTCCTACCCCAAAAACATATATGGGATGCCCCAAATTATCCAGGGGTCACTCGAACATGCATACCAGGGGGAATTTGAATTTGAAATCAAGTTCAAACTCAAACAGAAAAAGAAAAAAAAATGGAGGGAAAACCCCAGTTGGGCTGGTCTCGGGCAATCTGGCCCAGTTCCATAACAGCCAGTGGGCTCAGCCCACTGCCCACTCGGGCAACACCTCACTGACGCGAGGGGCCCACTTGTTACCCTCTCGGAATAAAAGGAAAAAGGGGGAGCCAGGGATTCGAACCCAGGTCTCCCGGGTGCAAACTTCTCTCCCTAGCCACTTCACTACGCTTGTGTTACTGAACAAACAGCAGACGCAGCAAAGATAAGCTATACCCCCAACTTAACTGAAACTCTGAAGCACCCGACGGCGACGAAACTTGTGGTGGCGCTGGCCTCGCCGACACGGCTCCGGCAGCACTGCGCGCGCTTGGAAACGCGAGCTGGTACATCCAGCTACACCTGGATGCATCGCGTGGCCACGGGGGCGCACTAGCTCGCCTGCTATCTTCACTGGCAACGCGCGACGGCAACGGGTTCATCCACCTGCAACAGCATGTGCACACCATCTCCGGCGACGATTCCATCAAGCTCACGCCGGCAAAGGGTCATCGGCTGCTCCCAAACGACGCAGGGCATCACCACGATTACGTGGGTGCCCGGATCTGGGTTCGAAACTCCCAAGGAGGGCCCTTTCCTCGCCGGGCAGATCACGGGGGCAACACCTGCGCGTCAGGTTCAGAGACAGAAGCGTGGGGCTCTGCTTCGGGACAATGGCGTCGCGTCCACGCACCTAGGACCTAGCTGCTGCGTACGGGGCTAAGCACGGATCACCCACGCACACATACGCCACGGGGCTTGGCCCCTCGCTCAACTACGGTGAGGCTAGCCTCGTCTGAAATTCACGGCGGCGCACTGGTACTCTGCACCTTCTTCAGAAAGTAGCAGCACGGGGACTACAACGAACGCAATGGCCACCTTTGAGGCCAAAGGCGTGGCCAGAGCACGCCTAGAGCCTGCACGAACTCGCCCCGGGCACGCCATGGACAAGGCGGCCACGGTAGCTCGACGGCGACGATGACACGCGGAGACAGGCGACTAGCAACGGCTCGGGGTCCTACGCTACGCGCTACGGGAGGAGGAGGAGCACCACGGGGCTCACCTTGGGGGTGCCATGGTCGAGCTCGAGACGCGGGAGGACGGGGAGGAAGACGACGTGCCGTGGAGGAAGGCGTCCGTGGCGGGGAAGCTTCGCTGCACGGCAGAATAGGGGCTCCTCGCGGCAACCTGCGAGGTGGAAAGGCCGTGGGTTAACTATACATGCACGCATACGAGCGCACGCTCAACGACACGGAGCAACGGCAGAGGAATTGCTCGCCGGAGCATCACCTGCTATGCGGAACAGGGGAAGGCCATGGTGGCGAACGGGCGGCGGCGGCGAGAAAAATTGAGGAGGGGGATGAGGAACTAGGGTTCCTCCGAGCCCTGGGGGTGCCGCTTATAAGGGGAGGCCTCCTGGCCACGCTGGCCGGCGTCGACGTCGATGCTCCCGCCGGTTGTCAGAGAGAGGGGCGAGGGGACCACGGCCACCGTGGAAAGGCGATGCGCGGGAGCCCTCGGATTCGGATCTAACGATCCTGAGTGGCTCCGCACACCGCTTCGGTGGCGCGCGCCTGCTGGGCTGCGGGGAAGTGGGGGAGGCCTGCTGGGCTGGGCCTGGCAGGTCCTCTGCCTCGAGAAAAAAAGAAGGTAAATTTCCATTTATTAAAAACAGAAAATATCCAAGAGTTTTCCAGAGCAAACCATGAGAGAGAAAAACATATGAAAATATGTTTTGGGATCCTTGCAATATTTTCCAATTTACAAAATTGGTTTGGCCATTTTTGGAACAACTAAAAGGTGGGGCCATTTTTTAAATTCAAACCACTTTGAATTATGGCCCACATTTTTTGAAGTTGCAAAAATGATGCAAGGTTTTGAAAATACTTGGGAAGGGAAAAGAAATGGCTATGCCAAGTTTTGGGTCAAGGGGAGCACATGTGCAACATTGAAAAATCTCCAAACACCTCTCTTTCACCCTTTTGTTTGAATTCAAAGCAATTCAACTGAACCCAAAACCCTTTGGCATTTTAAATCATCACATGAATTTGCAACATCTAGCACCATGTCAAGTTTGGAAGTCATGTGACAAAGAAAAATTACATGATGATTACAAGAATTGCTCTTGGGATGTTACAGCTGTCCCCTACCAACACTGGATCTCGTCCCGAGATCTAAGCTCGAAACGGCTCAGGATACTCGGAACGGAGATGATCTTCATGCTCCCATGTTGCTTCCTTCTCCGAATGATGTGCCCACTGCACCTTCATGAACTTAACGGTCTTGTTGCGATTCTTGCGCTCGGACGTCTCAAGAACACGGACTGGACGCTCTGAGTAGGAAAGGTTTGCACTCAGCTGGGTCTCTCCCAAGTCAACGGCCTGCTCTGGCTGCTTGAAGCACTGCTTTAGCTGGGACACTTGGAACATGTCGTGCACCATTGCTAGACTCTCTGGAAGCTTGAGACGAAAGGCAAGAGGTCCTCTAGTCTCAAGGATGCGGAAAGGTCCGACAAATCTTGGAGCGAGCTTTCCTTTGATACCAAAGCGGTGAGTTCCCCTCAACGGAGACACTCTCAGGTATGCCCAATCACCAACCTGAAAAGCTACACCATGGTGCCTCTTGTCATAATAGGACTTCTGCCTTGACTGTGCTGCCTTGAGGTACTCTCGGACAATCTTCACTTTATCTTCTGCCTCTTGGATCTCACCTGGACCGAACAACTGTCTTTCTCCTGTCTCGGACCAGTTCAAAGGTGTCATGCACTTCCGGCCATACAAGACCTCAAAAGGTGATGCCTGCAGACTTGTCTGATAGCTATTGTTGTAAGAAAACTCAGCATATGGCAAGCATTCTTCCCACTTCATGCCAAAGGAAATGACACAGGATCGAAGCATGTCCTCGAGGATTTGATTCACGTGCTCGACCTGCCCACTGGTTTGAGGGTGATAAGAGGTACTGAACAACACTGTCATACCAATCGACTTTTGAAAGGCCTGCCAGAACATGGAGGTGAAAAGGTTGCCTCTATCAGAACTGATCTTCTTGGGAATGCCATGCAAAGATACAACTCTTGCGGTATACAAGACCGCCAACTGAGCTGCTGAAATGGAGTCCTTCACTGGAAAGAAGTGGGCAACTTTGGAAAGATTGTCAATGAAGACAAAGATGGCATTGTTCTTCTTCTGGGACAAAGGGAAGCCTGTGATGAAATCCATCTATATGTGATCCCATTTCCACTCCGGAATCTCAAGTGGCTGAAGCAACCCTGCAGGCTTCTGGTGTTGTGCCTTCAGTCTCCTGCACACATCACACTGAGACACGAAACGGGCAACATACCGCTTCATACGAGTCCACCAAAAGCTTTGCTTGAGATCTTGATACATCTTAGTGCTGCCAGGGTGAATCGATAGCTTGGAATCATGGGCCTCCTTCATGATGACCTCTCTGAGATCTCCCTCCTTGGGAACAACAACTCTCTCCTCGAAGAACACGGTGGCATCATTATGCACTGAAAAGAAACCGTACTTGGGAACTGAGGCGGAATTACCCTGTTTGATCTTTTGTATCATTGAGCTGCCATACTGAGCTTCACGGATCTTCTCATGGATAGTGGGCTCTACCACAAGGTTGGCAAGCTAGCCTGCTGGAACCAGCTCGAGATTGAGCCTGCAAAAGGACTCACACAAATCAGGGTGGATCTTCTGCACTTGGATATTATTGCAATCTCCCTTGCGGCTCAGCGCATCAGCTATGACATTCGCCTTCCTAGGCATCTAATGAATATCAACTGTGTACTCAGTAATGATTTCATGCCATCTTCTTTGCCTCAAGTTCAGATTTGGCTGAGTGAACAAGTACTTCAGACTCTTGTGGTCGGTGAACACATCCACCTTCCTCCCTAAGAGGAGATGTCACCAAGTGATCAAGGCGTGCAAAACTGCTGCAAGCTCCAAGTCGTGTGTGGGATAATTCCTCTCACTCGTCTTCAACTGCCGTGAGGTATAGGCCACAATGTTCCTGCCTTGCATCAAAACTCCGCCTAGACCTTAAAATGAGGCATCACAAAACACCTGAAAAGGCTGTGACTCATCCGGCGGTGTGAGAATTGGATTTGTGGTCAACTTCCTCTTCAACTCTTCGAAGGCTGACTGTCAAGTCGGTGACCAAGTGTATCGTTTGCCTTTGCACAACAATTCATTCATTGGCTTTGCTATTTTGGAGAAATTCTGCACAAACCTCCTGCAATAGCTGGCGAGGCCGAGAAAACTCCTTAGTTGCTTCACATTCTTCGGCGGAGCCCACTCTTGAATAGTGCGGACTCGCTCTGGATTAACCGCAATACCCTCAACGGTAATGACATGGCCAAGAAAGTTGACCTTGTCGAGCCAAAACTCACACTTGGGGAACTTGGCATAGTACCGGTGCTCTCTCAGCTTCTGCAGCACCCAGCGAAGATGCTCCTCACGTTCAGCCTATGACTTGGAATACACAAGAATGTCGTCGAGGTAGAGGATGACAAACACATCGATCCACTCTTAGAGCTATATTTCATAGCTCTCATGAATGTTGGAGGGGCGTTTGAGAAGCCAAAAGTCATGACTGTGAACTCATATAGCCCATAACGTGTGCTGAACGCGGTCTTGGGAATGTCCTCTTCACGAACACGAATTTGGTGATACCCCATCCTCAAGTCAAGCTTGGAAAACACCTTTTCCCCCATTCAAATGTTCGAATAGATCATTGATGCGGGGTAAAGGTACTTGTTCTTGATGCTATTCTTGTTGATGTCGCGATAGTCCTGGACCAAGCGGCTAGTCCCATCTTTCTTCTGGACAAACAAAGCTGGTGCACCCCAAGGGGAAATGCTCGCGCGGATAAACCCGCCTGCCTCCAACTCTGTCAACTGCTTCTTAAGCTCAATCAACTCCTTTGAACACATCTTGTACGGATGCCAAGAAATCGGCTAAGTACCAGGCTCTAACTTAATAATGAACTCAATAGCTCGAACTGGGGGAATTCCTGACAACTCCTCTGGAAAGACGTCTGGAAACTCACAGACGACTTTGACTTCTTCGAGCAAAGGTGTGACTCCTGCGTTCAAAGTATACAACTGTGCTGCTCCTGCCATTGAGCCACAAGTATACTAGATTACGGCGCCTGAATCATGTGTCAACCTTACGGTTCTTGAAGGGCAATCGATGTTGGCCTTATGCTGCACAAGCCAATCCATGCCCAAAATGACATCGATATCGGAACGGGGAAGCAAGATCAAAGAGGCGGGAAACATGCAACCCTGGATATTGATCCTCACAAATGGAGCACGAACTGCAGATCCAAACTTGGAACCAGGAGAGACGATAGACAACGGGGTAGGCAAATCCTCCAAGGTGAGGACCTGCTCATCACCGAACCTCTGGGATACAAAGGAATGGGAAGCTCCGGAATCGAACAACACAGTCACGGGAACAGAATTAACAAGCAACCTACCAATCACGATCTCTGAAGACTGCTGAGCATCTGTCATCATCACGTTGTTCACCCGAACTGCACGTGGTTGTGCCCTCACCATCGCAGTGCTCGGAGTAGAGCGAGGTGGGCGGTGGGAGCTAAGAAAAGCGCGGATCGGTGCACTTGGTGGAATAGTGCCCCGGCAGTCGGAACTTGTAGCAGTTCACGGCCGGCTTGGGCTGGGGCTGCGGCCCGGGTGGCCCCGCGTGAGGTGGTGTAGAGCGAGGGACCTGCTGAACTGGGATGGGAGGACGTAAAAAAGTGCGAACAAGTGCACCCCTCGGATGGAACTGATGTATTTGTGGTGGCGCCTCTGTGACCCAAGTCTTTGCCTTCTTGTGGACCATCGCTGCGAAGATGTACGCTCTCTGACGCTTTCTGTTTGTGTCTCGCTCTGCTCTGGCTGACTCCTGGCGGATAGTTGAATCCCCGAACTGTGAGAACAGCGCAGGGTTGCACTGGGTCAGCGCATACTTGATCTCTGTGCTGAGACCCCCGCGGAACCTAGCAATCCTCTTGGCCTCTATGGAGACCTCCTCAGGAGCGTACCTGGCGAGCCTGACGAAGGCCAGGTTGTACTCCTAGACTGACCTCTCACCCAGTCTCAGAGCCAAGAACTCCTCTCTCTTCCTGTCCATCAAGCCACTCGGAATATGTGCTGTTCTGAAGTCCCTGACGAAATCCTCCTAGGTGATCTCAGCATCGCCTTTGTTGGCCTTCTAGGTAGAGTACCAGCTGCCTGCTGTACCCTGAAGCTGGAAGGAGGCAAAGGTGACGTAGTCGACTGGCCTGACGGTGTTTGTGTTGAAGTGCTTCTTGATTTCTGCTATCCAATCATCCGCTTCCAGCGGGTCTCGAGCCTCTGAGAACCTGGGGGGTTGATAGCGAGGAACTGCTGCAAGGTCGTATGATGTGGTCGATCATTCCTCTGGGCGGTCTAGTTCTGGAGCATCTGCAAGATCGCAGTTGTGCCCTGAGCCACTGCGGCCACAACCTCCCTAAGGATAGGGTTCTCCGGCGGCGGCATGCTCCCTCTCGGCATCCTGTATACAGGAACACTTATGAGAACATGGCAGAAATTTTGATGAAACCAGAACATAAAGCCCTTTTGACAACAAAACCTCCTCACGAGGTATGAGGAAGTCGAAAGCTGAATATCCACCAAGGTTAACCCGGAAAGTCCGAAAGTTAGGTGCTACTTGAATCGCCAAACTGAGATCATCTGAATCCAAGATAATAATCTGCTAGCGAGCACACAACAATATATACGAGTGGTTGAAGACCTGAACGTTGAGACATCTTCCCTGAGCGGCCCGCCGAAGCAGTCTCCTATAGGGGGAGGAACCACATCCGGAGGATGCCAACCATCCCTGTATAGGAGTTTCACCTGAGGTACGCCGTAAGCGAGGTGGAGCTGTCAACCCCAAGTGGTGGCTCAGTGTCTCAACGTACGCCAACCCTTCTCGTCGCTAGCAAAAAATTATAGAGGAATCGGAGTCCCATGTAAACGAGAACCTAAATTTTTGAAAGGATAAGTTGCAGAGAGAAAACAGCGCTTCACTTCCTCACGGAAAAAGGGGTGGGAGGGTGGGGTAAGAAGAAAAAGAAAGAGTTCCTACTCTCCGATTTTTCCTTAGTAACTACAAAATAGTTTCTAGACTCAACTTCGGCCAGTAAGGGGTCCTACAGTCGGTCCTGCTCTGATACCAAGTTATCGAGTTAGTCCTAGAGCCCCATGTACTATCTCGAGTTAGTCGCTTTCGCGTTCGTCTCGAGATAGAAGCGCATAAGTAGCCACCGATGCACGATACTCGCACTCGTATCGCTATCGGATTCTCGACAACAGGTAAATGAAGCATGAACAACTAAGACATAAATATAAGGTCCAAGGCATACACTCGCCACTGGTATTATTACATCATCTCAGAGATCATAAGATCCAACGGTACATCATAACATCATGCAGAAGACACACACGACCGGGTACGGTCAAGATCCAAATGGCCCTAGAGAGGTCTGCACATAAACATGTCCACCCACGGAACGTCGGAACCCAACTATAGGCCTACTGGGTGAATTCCTCCTCATCGTCATCCTCCTGGGGCACCTCCACGAAGTAGCGTACGGTGCTCGGGTCGAGGTAGTAATCAACTGCAGCGGTCGATCAGGCAAAACATAAAGGGGAAAAGAAAAGCAAGAGGTGAGAATATATCAATGCAGTATAACTAACTTCTCATGGTAAGGAAAAGTAGTGGTTGAGGTTGCAGCCGCACTAGCATATAGGAGTGCCTAACGATCTATTAGATTAAGGGAAGATCCAAGAACTTACATTAACAACGTGTCATAGGTCTGCTATCCACCTACTTACGCAAAACATAACACAACCTTGTCCGCCCTTAGTCGCCACGGACGAAGAAGAGCAATCAAAGCAACTCACACGTTGGCAACTTTTAAAGCATGATTAAATTGATGTTATTCTATGAACAAGGAGTAGGTCTCAAGTCGTCCATAACCGCGGACACGGCTTTTCGAAAAGATTTAACCCTGCAGAGTGTACCAACTGCCCATCATAGGCTTCGCATGTACGCCCGGTTTCCGCTTTGCGGGTGAAGGCGCCTGAAACTCCGGAACATCAGAGTCCCTTTATCTAACAACGCACAATTCTGGGTGGCCCCCGGTGAGTCGACATCCAACTCAAAAGCCGTCCACGCTCTCGAATCGGCCTCTACCGTCTGGACGAGGTCGGGGTAACTAACCCATCACTGTGGGCAGCCCCCTAGCTTCCAAGGTTGGACCAACAAGGGAACTCTGTCCTTGCTGGCCTGAGTTATTTTAAATCTGCTGGAGCGCTAACCAGACACACACACGACTTTCAAATGGTAAAATCAGCTTGGGCCACCACTATAATTGTTTGGAGTTGGGTAGGTAAGGCAAGGGGACCCCATAGAATCCCACACACGATTAGGCACGCTCATCAAGAAACACAATACCCGGAACTCGGGACCTAGGTGACTAGAATGGAACAAAACACCCGGCGGGAACAGCCCGTTCTCCCATCCTTCGTCAAATATAAAATTAACATCATATTAATAAATGTCAACCAATTTATGATAATAGCATGATAATCCACCAAGCAGCAATGGGTATAAGAAGCAGGTTAAGGGCCTACACATACTAAGCAATGGTTAAGCAAGCAAGATACATAGCCAAACAAGGTTTTGCCAGGATGTGGGGGTATGGCTGTTTGGGTTTAATTGAGAGACAAAAGTATATGGTTGTAGGATCAAGCAACCGTTCTAGATACAGCTAGGCAAGCGAGCTTAAAGCTATAAATAATGATATATAAACCCCCTTGCATGGGAAGTAGTCGACGGAGCAGACGTAGCAGGGTCCTCGGGCTCCGTGTCAAACAGCTCCACGTAGGGCTCCTCGGTAAGCTCGGGCTCTAACGTACGGTACCAGCAAGAGAAACACCATAAGTAAACATCGAGATCAAATGCACAAGCATGGATGGAATGATCAAGTTGAATTTGGACATGGTGTGACCCTATCTAGTCAAGTTTAAATGAAGGTGTTGACGACACATCAACAAACTCCATATGTCGTTATTAATATTTTTATGGCTTTGGTCATAGCTTTAACATTGGTATAAATAACATGGCAACATGGCATGGCAAGATAATAAAACAATGCATGAACAACGCGAAGTCAACTACTCGATTCCGGAGGCTGAAAAGTGTTGACAAGGGTTGACACCCGGAGAAGTATCAAGAATGAAAAGAGAAGGAAAAGAAAAGGTTTTGCATGGAAAACTTCTACACCTTGCCACATGTGTTGTAAAACACGCATGGGCCCCATGCAACCTCTTTGACTTTCCATTGGCTAAACACTTGTGGTGGGACCAGAAATGAGTTCATAAGGAAAAAAGAAAAATCAAAGGAAAGAAAGGAATAAGAAACAAATTGAGGATGACCAAAATCTTCATTTCTAAGTTGCTCAAACCCTTGATCTGACCTCTCCATGGTGATCAGTAGCTTCACCTACCCCAAAAACATATATGGGATGCCCCAAATTGTCCAAGGGTCACTCAAACATGCATACCAGGGGGAATTTGAATTTGAAATCAAATTCAAACTCAAACAGAAAAAGAAAAGGAAAAAATGGAGGGAAAACCCCAGCTGGGCTGGTCTCGGGAAATCTGGCCCAGTTCCAGGGCTCAGCCCACTGCCCACTCGGGCAACATCTCACTGACACGAGGGGCCCACCTGTCAGCCTCTTAGAATAAAAGGAAAAAGGGGGGAGCCAGGGATTCGAACCCAGGTCTCCCGGGTGCAAACTTCTCTCCCTAGCCACTTCACTACACTTGTTTTACTGAACAAACAGCAGACGCAGCAACTATACCCCAAACTTAACTGAAACTCTGAAGCACCCAACGGCGACGAAACTTGTGGTGGCGCTGGCCTCGCCCGCACGGCTCCGGCAGCACCGCGCGCGCTTGGAAACGGGAGCTGGTACATCCAGCTAGACCTGGATGCATCACATGGCCACGGGGGCGCACTATCTCACCTTCTATCTTCACTGGAAACGCGCGACGGCGACGTGTTCAGCCATCTGCAACAGCACGTGCACACCATCTCTGGCGACGATTCCATCGAGCTCACGCCGGCAATGGATCATCGGCTGCTCCCAAACGACGTAGGGCATCACCACGTTTACGTGGGTGCCCGGATCTTGGTTCAAAACACCCAAGGAGGACCCTTTCCTCGCCGGGAATATCACGGCGGCAACACCCGCGCATCAGGTTCAGAGACAGAAGCACGGGGCTCTGCTACAACGACAATGGTGTCGCGTCCACGCACCAAGGACCTAGCTGTTGCGTACGGGGCTGAGCACGGATCACCCAAGCACACATACGCCACGGGGCTTGTCCCCTCGCTCAACTACGGCGAGGCTAGCCTCGTCTGAAAGTCACGGCGGTGCACTGGTCCTCTGCACCTTCTTCAGACAGTGGAAGCACAGGGACTACAACGGACGCAAAGGCCACCTATGAGGCCAATGGCGTGGCCAGAGCACGCCTAGATCCTACACGAACTCGCCCCGGGCACGCCATGGACAAGGCGGCCACGGTGGCTCGACGGCGACGATGATACGCGGAGACAGGCGACTAGCAATGGCTCGGGGTCCTACACTACGCGCTACGGGAAGAGGAGGAGCACCACAGGGCTCACCTTGTGGGTGCCGTGGTCGAGCTCGAGACGGGGGAGGACGGGGAGGAAGATGACGTGCCGGGGAGGAAGACGTCCGCGGCGGGGAAGCTTCGTTGCACGGCCGAATCGGGGCTCCTCGCGGCGACCTGCGAGGGGGAAAGGCCCCGGGTGAGCTATACATGCGCGCATACGAGCGCACGCTCAACGACACGGAGCGGCGGAGGAGGAATTGCTCGCCGGAGCATCACCTGCTATGCGGAGCAGGGGAAGGCCATGGCAGCGAACGGGCGACGGCGGCGAGAAAAAATGAGGAGGGGGAAGAGGAATTAGGGTCCCTCGGAGCCCTATGGGTGCCGCTTATAAGGGCGAGGCCTCCAGGCCATGCTGGTCGGCGTCGACATCGACGCTCCCACCGGTTGTGAGAGATAGGGGCGAGGGGACCCCGACCACCATGGAAAGGCGACGCGCGGGAGCCCTCGGATTCGGATCTAACGATCCTGAGTTGCTCCGCGTACTGCTTCGGTGGCGCGGGCCTGCTGGGCTGCGAGGAAGTGCGGGGGGCCTGCTGGGCTAGGCCTGGCAGGTCCTCCGCCTCCAGAAAAAAAAGGGAAATTTCCACTTATTAAAAACAGAAAATATCCAAGAGTTTTCCAGAGCAAACCATGATAGAGAAAAACATATGAAAATATGTTTTGGGATCCTTGCAATATTTTCCAATTTAAAAAATTGTTTGGCCATTTTTGGAACAACTAAAAGGTGGGGCCATTTTTGAAATTCAAACCACTTTGAACTATGGCCCACATTTTTGGAAGTTGCAAAAATGATGCAAGGTTTTGAAAATACTTGGGAAGGGAAAAGAAATGGCTATGCCAAGTTTGGGGTCAAGGGGAGCACATGTGCAACATTGAAAAATCTCCAAACACCTCTCTTTCACCCTTTTGTTTGAATTCAAAGCAATTCAAATGAACCCAAAACCCTTTGGCATTTTAAATCATCCCATGAATTTGCAACATCTAGCACCATGTCAAGTTTGGAAGTCATATGACAAAGCAAGATTACATGATGATTACAAGAATTCCTCTTGGGCTGTTACACACCTCCCAGGTCACTTTTCCAGAGACTGTCCCCAGCGACGGAATCAACTGGTAGGTCACCCTGCTGGTCGCAGAAATGGTTGTGGCAACAATAGGACCCCCAACTATAATACTGAGTCTGCTGCTCATGCTCGTTTTCATGCTTACCACATTGATGTTGATGAAACTCAGGCATAGCCCGCTACAGTGATGGGTACCCTTCTCCTTAATTCAATACCTGCTACTATTTTATTTGATTCAGGAGCATCACATTCATTCATATCGGGAGCATTTGCATTCAATTATGGCATACAACACGAAAACAGGCATACCCCCTTAATAGTCCGGACTCCCGGTACCGAGTGTCGTGTTGACATGGTTGCACCTAACCTCACCGTCAAGATCGAAGGATTCGAATTCATTGTTTCTCCACACATTCTGAAGACCTCCACCATCAACCTTATCCTTGGAATGGATTGGTCGAAGGCTCACGATGCCGCACTCTTTTGTGGCAATAAAGCCATCCAACTCTTTCACCCCTCCGGCGAAATTGTGAACCACACCGCCCGAATTACCCGAGATGTTGAAACGCAGATCTATATGATGAATGCTTTGAATGCCGCACCTCAAGAAGGGATTGAGAAAGTTCCAGTCGTTTGTGATTTTACCGACGTCTTCCCAGAAGAACTACCGGGAATACCCCCGATCAGAGAAGTTGAATTCGTCATCAACTTGAAGCCCAGCACCGTCCCTATTGCTAAGCGCCCCTATAAGATGTCGCCTCATCACCTCCTTGAGCTGAAGAAGGAGATCGACATGGCACTCGACAAAGGTTTTATCCGTCCAAGTTCCTCTGCTTGGGGAGCACCTTCACTCTTTGTCAAGAAGAGCGATGGGACGAACCGTTTGGTCCAAGATTACCGACCTATCAACCAGGCCACAATACAGAGCAAGTACCCACTTCCTCGGATCAATGATCTTTACGATCAACTTGTTGGATCCATGGTGTTCTCTAAACTCGACTTGAGGTTGGGTTACCATCAAATCCGGGTCCGCGAAGAGGACATCCCGAAGACCGCTTTCATTACTCACTATGGTTCATACAAGTACACTGTCGTGTCCTTTGGCGTGACCAATGCACCAGCCACCTTTTCCAGATTGATGACCTATATATTCATGGAATATTTCGAAAAAATTGTCGTGGTTTATCTGGATGATATATTGATTTACTCCAAGAATGATGCAGAACATGCAGTACATATTCGTCTTGTGATGGAAAAGCTTCGAGAACACAAACTCTATGCTAAGTATTCTAAGTGTGAGTTCTGGCTTCCTAAAGTAACCTGCCTGGGTCATGTGATTTCCAAGGATGGCGCTGCCGTCAACCTAGAACGTATCCAGGCTATTCTTGACTGGACTCCGCCCAAGACTGTCAAGCAAGTCAGAAGTTTCCTCGGACTTGCTAGCTATTGCCGCCGTTTCGTCGAGAACTTCTCCAAGTTTTCCAAGCCTCTGACTAATCTGCTTCACAAAGGCGTCAAGTTTGATTGGATCGATAAATGCCAGGAAAGTTTTCAAACTCTCAAGGACAAGCTCACTTATCCCCCAGTGCTTCCTCCCCCTGATACTCAGAAAGACTTCGTGATATATTGCGACGCGTCTCGAGGATTAGGTTGTGTCCTAATGCAAGAGCGCAAAGTGATTGCTTATGGCTCTCGTCAGTTGCATGCTCACAAAGATAAGTATCCAACACATGATCTCGAATTGGCAGCTGTAATTTATGCATTGAAGTTGTGGCGACATTACCTCGTTGGTAATCGTTGCGAGATCTACACCGAACCACCAAAGCCTGATGGACCTGTTTACTCAGCCCGACCTGAATCTCCGCCAGCAGAGATGGCTCGAGAGAATAGCCGACTACGACATGGGAATTTCTTACACCCCTGGCAAAGCTAATGTGATCGCTGATTCCCTGAGCCGCAAAGCCTACTTTAGTGAACTTGAGGTTCAAGTACAGCAGCCACTTCTGTATGAAGAGCTCCGCAAGCTGAACATCGAAATTGTTCCGCAGGGATATGTCAAATCCCTGGTTGTCGAACCAGACCTCTATTCCCGCATGAACTTTGTACAACGTTGTGACTCTGACATGCTGAAGATCAGGAGCTATCTCGCAAGTGGAAGGCCCTCATTTTTCACCATTGTTAAGGATGGCGATGATGATTTTGGTACGTTGTACTTCAAAGATCGTTTAGTGGTTCCGGTAGCCAAGGCCAACCTGAACTACGCCCCTGATGTCATGAAAGAAGCTCATGATACACCCTTGTTGATTCACCCTGGTAGTACCAAGATGTACCAAGACATTCGCAAGCGGTATTGGTGGTCTAGCATGAAACAAGACATTGCACGTTATGTTGATGAATGTGACGTTTGTCGTCGCGTCAAAGACGACCATCAAAGACCTGCTGGGAATCTGCAACCACTTTCTATTCCTGAATGGAAATGGGACAAGATCGAGATGGACTTCTGATATGTCCCAAACGTCTCTATAATTTCTGCTTGCTCCATGCATGTTTTGTGTGATATTGCTATGATCTAGATACACTTTCATACACTTTTGATCATATTTGGACTAACTTATTAACTCAGTGCACCATAGTGACAGTTCCTATTTTCTGTTGTTTTTCTATTCCAGGTTCCCCCATATTAAAAATGCTCCAAAAATTCGGGAAAAACGGATAAAAAATCAGCGCAACGGAACCTTCCGGAATCACCAAAGTGGGGCCAAAGGGCCACCACCAGGGACCCAGGCGGCCACCTGGCGCGGCCTAGGGCTTGGCCGCGCCAGGGGGGTGCCTGGACAACTGGTGGCCCCCGTGGCTGCCCCTTCGCCTATTATTCTCCGTGTCGCGAAACCCCCAGAGACAGAACCCCTTTTAGCGATATCGCCTCTGTTCCGCCGTCGTCGTGCTTCCAAGATCGGGAGCGCCAGCAGCCCTCTTTCCGGCCCCCTGCCGGAGGGAGGATTGACCTTCGGGAGCTTCCCCTCCACCATGGACGCTTCCCGGATGTGCCGTGAGTAGTCTCCCTTGGACCATGGGTCCGTGATCAGTAGCTATGTGATGTTCTCCTCCCTTTTTGTTCTTCATGGTTTAGACCTCATGAGATGCCCTACATGATCGAGGCACATATTTAATTTTCTGTTGTTGCTATGCTGAGTTTGTTGGGATCTGATGGATTATGAGACTATGTTCAGATTGTGATTGAGTAATATATTTGGTTCTTATCTTTTATATTTTTGTTCCTAAGTAATTCTTGCATGTTCTCCATTGTTGTTTATTGCTTTGGCCAAGTAGTAGGTAGTGACTCCAAGAGGGAACGTTATGCTCAATTGTGGGTTCATGCCCCCCGATGACACGCTTGAGTGACAGAAACATGAGTCTAGGGGATGTGTTGTTGCCACAAGGGGGGAAACAACGGTGCTTGTAACCACGGTTGCAAGGATTGTTTACTTTACGCAAGGTGCTTTTTAATGCAGTTGTCTGTTGCTTTGGGTTTACACTTTGGGTTGGGCTCGCAACTTAATACCAGCGAGATGTTCTGGATATATATCGCAAGGTGGATGATTAGTAGTAGATGTAGTTGGATTTCAGTCTACTTATTTTGGCGTACCGCCCATGCTTTTGAGCCTCGTCCTTTCTTTGTAGCATAGTTAGCATTGCGGTGCGTTTTTAATCCTGTCAATTGCCCAGTTGTGATTTGTTTACCTCACATAGCAGTTTTATCGTCTTTTGGGAGAGAGACATCACTAGTGAACATCACGGGTCCCCGGTCCATATTCTCATCACTGTTTACGTGCTCATTTAATTTCCTGCTTTTACTTTCTAGTTTCTATCACCATTATCATTATCCCTTGCGTTTGATCCGTAGTAAACAACAAGACCGAAGAGATTGACAACCTCTCTGAACTTTGTTGCGAACAAAGTTATTTGTGTTGTGTGCAGGTCCACGCCAGTTGCGCCGTTGACACCTACTTATCATTGCCGGAGTCCTACGGGAGACAAACCCTATCCTCTACATAGGGGAAATTTTCTGCTATCCTACATCTCACCTTCTATGGGGTAACCAATGAAGGGCGAGAAACCATTTTCATCATCTCGACCATCAAGCAAATTTCTGGCACCGTTGCCGGGGAATCTAAGTGCTAAGATAGGGGATTTGCACACTATCTTTTACCTTTGCTTTTTTGTCTTGTTAGTTTACCTTTCAGTTTTTGCCTTTGTGTCTTATACCAAAAAACCCAAAAATAGTATGTCTAGTTCCTTACTTGCCAATCAATGTCGGACTTCTTTGAAGCCAGATCTTATTAGCATGGAGGATTCACTGAGGATCAAGAAAATTGGTACAAGGAACACCGCTTGTCTCAAAAGGGGATACACTTATGGAAACAAATACATCAGTTGTACGAGTATTCTCGAAACTTGTGCTCAATATATAATATATCTTTCTGTAGGGATGAATCTTGTTGCTTTATAAGGCGTAAACACCTTGCTTTCCAATGTGAGTACAATGATGATGAAACCTTAGCTTCTTATGCTAAGAGAAATTATGATTTTGATGATGCAGAGCAAATAGAAGAATTTGTTGCTTATAAGGGTGCCTATGAAATTACTTCTCTTCTTATTAATATTGATGATGCCCCTTATAAATCTGAGAGTCTTGCTATACTTAACTATTGTTTGGAAAATTATGATGCAAATTATTATATTACTGATCATCTTGAGAGAATCTCTCCCCCAAAGGAAGAGACTAAAATTTGCAGGACCTGAAAGCCCTGTGGATGAAAAAGAGGAGGAGAGTGACGAACAAAAGAAGGAAGAATGGAGCCATCCATGTCTACCTTCTAATGAGAGTAACTCTTTGACTCTTACCTTATATGAGTGTTATGATCCTATGGACTCTTTTGAAATATCCCTTTTTGATGAACTTGATGCCTTCTATACTTGTGGCCATGATGCCAATATGAATTATACTTACGGAGATGAACTCGCTATAGTTCCTCATGTTAAGCATGATATTGTTGCTATTGCACCCACACTTTATTTTCCTATTATCCTTTTGAATCTCGAAATCATATTCCGGAGAATTTTGTCCTTATTAAGGCTCAATGTGATGGGTTGCATTTATCCTATGATCTTAAAGACCGTGTTGAAAACTATACACGTGTGCTTGTAGGTCATGAACAACATGATTTATGTGATAGTTATATTCTTTATTTTCTTCATGATACTACTGACAATTACTTTGAGAGAGGAAAGCTTGATTATAAAAACTTCCATATTAATAAAACTCCTCCTTTTATGTTGAAAGTTTTGAAGTTGTTCTTTTTCCACCTTCCTATGCTTGTCTCTTTGTGCTTCTTTGATTTATTTTCTTACAAGATTCCTAGGCATAGGAAGTGGTTTAGGCTTAAACGTGTTTCATATTTTCTTCTTGATGCTCTGTTTGGCTTAAAATCCTTATTTTTATGAGAGCGTCTTTTATGATCTTCATGCCTAGCTCAAAGGCGTAAAAGAAAGCGCTTGTTGGGAGGCAACCCAAGATGTTTTTACTTCTGTTTTTAGTGGTCTTGATGATTGTTACTACTGTAGCAACATCATTGTATCTTTATTTTCCAGCTTTGTGCCAAGTTATAGCCTCTTATGATAAGGGAAGCAAAAGTTGTGACATGTTGTCCAAAAAACAGATTATGTCTGCTTTACGGAAAAAAATGGAACAAATCACCAGTTCATCTTTTTAGCTGAATTTTTACAAAGCATGATCTATACAATTGTCAAACTTTCGTATGTTCTGAGTTTTTTTATTTGAGTTCCAGAAGTGCCCCAAAAAAATTCTCTACTGCCTGCTGTTCTATTTTTCACACATTCTGCCACGTTTTGCCTTTCCTTACTTTTGCAAACCTTAAGCTTGATTTTTCTTTGCAAAAACCTTTTTGAAATCTTGAGAAACATTAGCTCTTCAAGAATATCTTTATTTCCAAGGGGGGGATTATTTTATTAAGGGTACTAACCTCTCTAATCAGCTTATGATGAGTTATGTATGAAGGGAGTTTTCAAGTGTGCGAGGGAAGATGATGAAAGAAAATCCGGGAGTGTCAAGCGCTCAAGCTTGGGGATGCCCCCATGCATCCCCAATAAATACTCAAGGAGACTCAAGCGTCTAAGCTTGGGGATGCCCCCGTGCATCCCCTTCTCCATCAACAATCATCAGTTTGTCCTTCGTCTCACTATATTTTTATCACTTCATGCATTATGTGCTATGCTTGGAGCGTCTCGCTCTTAGGTTACTTTTTTGTTTTCTTTAGCTTTGCTTGCTATTCATAACAAGTTAGACCCCAACTTACTTTGTGTGGAAGAGAAACACGCTCCACTCCAATCTAGAACACATCATAGGATTTTTCATGCCTATCTTCTCTATTGTGTATTCTTTATCTTTTCGTAGCTACTGTCATGCTTAGTTTTAGTTTTAGTTTGTCTTTAGCAAGAGCCCTGGCTTTTGTTTAGTTTGTTGCTGGAACTATCTTTAGTTTTCATGTTTATCTTGTTAAGAGAGTTGGTTGTTGCACTAAGTTGTGTCTTGTCTTGAAAGTAGGTAATTGAGGTTGATATTTAATTTTAGTAGTAACTTGCAATAGTTTTGAGGTATTGTTGTGAGTAATGTTTGAACTTTTGATGTCAAGAGCTCTAGACTATTAGTGATAGGTGTCGTATTTTTGGAAATCTGTGTTTATTTTCAAAACCTACAACACTAGTTGAGAACTCTAGCTACTAGATGGATCACTAATCCTTGGAGGGATCGGATATTAGAGTACACTCACGTACCATGAGTCGAGGATGCGCAAGGACAACCAAACCCCCCATACACTCCTCCTCGGGGTACTTGTCTCTTTGTGAACCTCCTCAATAGATTGAGAGTTACCGATAATAAGTGCATGAGTTATTCGAACTAATGTAAGTATTGAAAGTTGACACTTCCACCTCCTCATATTTTCTAGCCTCTTCCGTACCATGCATTGCCCTCTTCTCATTCCGAGAGTTGGCGTCCACCTCGCCGGTGCACCCAAACCCTTGGCATGATACGCTCTGTCACCATAAACCTTCTTATATCTTTCCTCAAAACAGCCACCATACCTACCTATCAAGGCATTTCCATAGCCTTTCCGAGATATATTTCCATGCAACATCCACCTCTTCATGACTTGATTTTCATGCCATACATGTTCTTGCTACACTGGCAAAGACATACATTTGCATACATCATGATAGCTACATCTTCTTTATGTTTGAGTACGTTGTAAAGTGTGAAAGATCTTCTATACCTTCTTGTAAAATAGAGCGTTGCCCTTAAGTGAGGAAAAGATCCCAAAGTGGACAAAATAAAAGATCCCAAGGAGGACAAATGAGAGTTAAATAGAAAGAGCCATTGAGGCCACCAAAAAAATAGAAAAATATAAAAAGAAAATAAAAAGAGAGAAAGGGGCAACACTACTATTCCTTTTGAAAGATCCACACTAGTACTCCCTCTTATCCTTGTACTCCATAGAGATGATCATTTATGCATATAGCTATGTGGGGACCTTCACACTATAGAACTTGGCTTGCATATTCCAAGGATGAGCCTCCTCAAACGAGCTCTAGGTCTTCATGAGTGAGCAAGTTCGATGCATCCCCACTAGTTCCATTGGAGAGCTTTTCTTAGCTCATATGTGCATCCGTTGCATGGCAATCCCTACTCCTCACATCATATCTATCATTTGGCCTTCTCGCCTGTGATTTTCCTCATTGATGTGAGCCTTTCTCACCTTTTTTGTCTTCCTCCTCCACCATATTTCTCTCTTTGCCATCCTAAGTGTCAACTTTCGTACTTACGCTCATCCATTGCATGAGTGCTAAAAATATCGAAAAGGAGTGGATCAAATTGACTTGTACCTGGCTAGTGGTCTGGGGACGAGTCAAGATAAGATTCCAAAGAAGACCAAGTGTGAAACTTTAACAGATAGTGACGAGGGGGTGACCCCATGACTCCTGCGTGTGAGGATACCTGGTGCATATCAAGATAGAAGGCCCGATAGAAGCCTCGACGGGTCCACGACTGGCCCACTCAAAGCACCGACGTAGGAGTCCGCGACCAAAATGGAAGTCAAGACTTGGCGTCCAAGTGAAGATAGTTTAGGAAATTATCCTTATAACCTGAGATGAACTCCTCGAGACCCAGCGTAGCATATAAAGGCTGGGAGGGGTGACGGCTTAGGACAATCCAATCTTCAATCGACAGCTCTGGTCTTGAGCGAACTCGTCTAGACCTCCACTGTAATCGCCCCCTCGCATAATACAATCGAGCAGGAAGTGCTTCTCCTGTTAGCCGACGAGTATCGCCAACCTGTTCCTCTCTACAATCTAACCCAGGGTCCCTGACAATGGGATTTTCCGAGGCTAATCCTTGTCAATTGGCGCCGTCTGTGGGAACTACACAGGTTGGAATCACGATCTCGGCGGTCCCGTCTTCAAAAGGTCACAACTCAAGGGCTCGAGCAAGATCCAATCCCCTCGAAGAACTCAAGTACATCGCAAACCTCTCCATCGCACCACCAAGATCGCACGCCGGCTCCAGCAAGCTAACAGCCAAAGAACAGCTGGATGGACCCTGCACAATCCACTGTTTCAAAGACGACTGGGGGCGCCTTAGAGCAAGCCACACCGTGAGAGATTGTCGTGTGTTCACCGAACTCTCCAACAGCCTCAAGGAAGAGAAGCAACGCGAAGCCAAGCGGACTCGAAGAACCGCGCAGCCGGCAGCACTCAACACAGAAGAGCAATATCCTCTGTCTCATGGACGAGTCCGCATGATCCAAGAAGGATGACCCTCAAAAGCAAAACAGGACGCCCACACCCTGCAGACCCGAGCAGCCGAGGATCTAAAAACAGCAGAAACCTACCATACGTATGGCGCAGAGACCAACATTACTTTCTCACAAAGAGATCACCCACCCGCAATTCCCAGACCAAGGCACTCACCACTAGTCCTCGAAGCCCAAATCGGCGATTACGACATGGACAGAGTTTTCATGGACGGGGGCAGCAGTTTAAACATAATCTTCACCAGCACCTTGCGCAAGATGATGATGCCGCGATCAGTCTGGAAGAAGTCAGGCGTCACACTCTACGGTGTAGTTCCTGGTGAAGCAGCCTCCTCCCTCGGAACAATTGAGCTCGATGTCGTCTTCGGCAGCAAGGGCAACTTCGCAAGAAAAGTCCTCGAGTTCGAAGTACTCGACTAGCAGTCCCAATACCACGCCATACTCGGGCGGCCCGCATTCGCTCAATTTATGGCGGTCCCGCACTATGCGTACCTCAAGCTCAAGATGCCATGACCCTTAGGGGTCATTACGGTCAATGGGAGTTTTATCATATCAGACCAATGCGACCAAGATTTTCACAAAGTTTCCGACACGTTCGGAGCTCAGCAGCAGCTCGAAGAAATAGCCATGGTGACAGACAAGAGCATTTTTCCACTGAAAAGCAGAAGCGAATCAAAAGAATTTACTCGCGACTTCAGCGTCAACAGCGACACAGTCACCCATCAGGTGCACCCAACAAACCCGGACAAGACGGTCCGAATCTACGCTCATCTCACAGAAGAACAAGCATCCGCCCTTATGGTTTTCCTCCGCGAGGAGTGGAAATTTTTTGCCTGGTGCCCAGCCGACATGCCAGGAATACCACGAGAGTTCGCAGAACACGCACTACACATACATCCAAACACCAAACCAGTAAAGCAGGCATTGCGCAGATTTTTTGAACCCAAGCGCAAAGCCATTGGAGAAGAAATCAATTGACTACTCGACGAGCAATTCATCAGGGAGACGAAGAAGGCCACCTGGATCGCAAACCCAGTCTTAGTACCTAAAAAAGACACTGACGTACTATGCATGTGCGTTGAATACGGGCCCGTCAACAAACACTGCCCAAAGGACCACTTCCCTCTGCCAATGATAGACCAGATAATCGACTCTACCGCAGGATGCGACCTCCTGTCTTTCCTCGACGCCTACTCAGGATACAACCAAATCAGGATGAAGGAAGAAGACGAAGAACACACCTCGTTCATCACACCCTATGGCGAATTCTTCTACAAGACAATGCCTTTCGGACTGAAAAACGTCGGAGCCACGTACCAACGGATGATACAAGCATGCTTAAGAGGCCAAATCGGAAGAAACATCCAAGTATATGTCAACGACATCGTCATCAAAACATACAGTGCAAACACGCTACTCGACGACCTCCGCAAAACATTTTGTCACAACCCCAAGTTAGGTATGTGCTAGGATCAAGTGTTACTTTCCATCATGCCAAAAATTCAAAAAGAAATTCAAAATGGGGAAAGGAAAAGCCCTGAGAAATTATTTCAAATGGCCAGATAAAAATCTTTTTCCAAAAATCATTTGAATATTTGGAAAAGTCCTATAAATGAGTATGATCATTTTAAAAATGATTTGGAGTCAAACCCATGCTCATGGATTTTTCAAATATTCCAAACAGGGCTTGGAAATTAAATAATACCCCTATTTGATTTGAAATTCAAATTGTTTGAATTTCAAAAATTCCCAAAACTTGTGAGTGGCTAGTTTTATGCCATGTAAGGTCACATAAAGTTTTGAGGATTTTACAAAATGCTTTGCTATTTTATCCAGAGCAAAAACAATTTACAGAAAAAGAAAACAGAGAAAAACAGAAGAAAAATAAAAAAAAGGGGAAACCGAGCCCACTTACCTGGGCCTCGGGCCCAACTTACCTTCCCGCAGCCCAAGCCCACCCGACGCTCTTGTCGTCTTCTCCCACGGCGGCAAGCAGCTCGGTGGCGAGCTCGCCGCCACGCACGCCACCGAGGCTCTTCTAGGCCTCCCCTGCCCCCCTCCTGGCGCCACGACGACGCCCCAGTCACCCCGCCCCCTTCCCCTCTCTTCCTTCTCGCTCTCCACCTCTCTGCGTCGCCCTCCCACGCGCAACCGAGGACCGCCGTGGAGAGCAGCCGTGGAAACTCGCGGCCGGTGAACTCCAGAGCCCCCACCACCTTGTCCAGGGCGCGCGCCGTCATCGACTTCGTCTCCGTATGCAAGCAATCGAGGCCGGGAGCCCCGAGCACGCCGTCCTCTTCACCGGACCGCCGCTGGACCCGCAAGAGCTCGTCGGGAAATTCGTCGCCGGCGTACTTCCTCCGACCCCGCCGTCTCCTCTGCTCGAATCGGGGTGAGCTCCTCGCCATTTTACCCTGTCTAGTGCCCCTCCCCGTGGCCTCCTTCGCCATCGCCGTAGTGCTCCGTCTCCGGTCGCCGCAAACGTCGTCGTAGCCATGGCCACAGACCTCCCCGCGTTGCTCCGATGGCACCAGTGGACGCGCGCGAGCCCCAGCTTCCTCCCCGTACCACCCACGCCTCTTCCCGTGGCCAAATGCCCACTCCGGCGAGCCCTCCGCCGTGTTGTGCCCACCGGTGTTAAGCCGCCGGCCACTTAACCCTAACCCCCGAGCTAAACCCCCACTAATCCTAACCCATGGGCCACTGACAGTGGGCCCAGGTCACTAACTAACCACTGTTAGTTTTAAACTAACAGGGAATTAGCCCCCAGCCACTGACAAGTCGGCCCCACAGGTCAGCCCCCTCCCCTGACGTCAGCCTTCTGTCAGCATGACGCAATAAACAGAAAAGATTTAAAAGATTTAAACAAATGGCAGAAAATAGGACAAACTTTGGAAATTCATAATTAATTCATCCTAACTCCAAATATAGCAAATAATATATGAAAAATGATCAGGAGAAAATTATCTATCCAAATATGAAACTTTCAACTTTGTTTGAGTTGAATTTAAATTCTGATCAGTAGCTTTTGCTATTTGATTTAAATGGAATTAATTCAAATTTAATCCAAATGCAATTCCACTTTGAACCTTTGCAATGCACATATGATCACCTACACTTCAGAAGCTTATCACACACATGATCATTTGGATTACAAAATACAAATACTAGCAAATGCAACTTGGACCAATTTAAATACATTTGGAGTTTGAATTTGAATTCACTTTCAAATCAACTTCAATTAACTTGTTGCAAATGGAACCTAGATCACATCAATACAATTCACATCATTTGACAACATAATTATGTGCTTGAGCATTGCAACTTATTTATGCTTTGTTTATATTGTTCGCTCGGATAGAAGTGGATCCGGAGCCCGAGATCACCCCCTTCGTTGAAGACCCCATGACTGAACCTCGTCAGCAAGGCAAGCAAACCCCCATTGATCATGTCTATAAAATCCCACTTCCCTCTCATGTCTCGCTTATGCATTGTTTAGGATGATCACCATGATAACGTTTCTATCGCATAGTTGAACCCATATCCTTTGCATGACCTATCATCTTGTCACAGTAGTAAGCAAACCACAATCCTAGCAGATGTAGGAGTTGGTTGATATCATGTGGCCCCTGCAACTGTTACTGCTTATTGCATGCTTAGTGGTACAATGAGGTTGCTTATGATGTGAGTCGGGATGATGATAAACATGGTGTTGATGAAAGTGAAACGTGTTGGTGAATCTACCCTAATACAAGGTGAACGATGAGAGGCTGTGTAGGAGTACACAGTGGGTTGTCTCGTTGAACACCGCCCTAAGCCCGAGTTCTTGTGTAGTGATCCAAGAAGAAGAGTACAACCACACATTGGGCTCACTGACCCCTCTCATCCTAGTACCTCACCCCGTTCGAACCCCAAGAGTCGCAGTAGTTCGAAGTTCTGGTAGGGCTGTGGCACGGTCTGCGAAGTGGATGAACGGCTTTTCAAGACCGACTTGGTACCCTGCACACATCGTTTGAGGCTGTACTGGAACCTCGGCCGGACTTCCATACGGATCCCCCTCAGATAGGCGACTCTCTGGACTAGAACGGAGCTGTGGGCGAAGTGTTGTGGTGGCATCCTCGCTGTCATCTCTTGAACGGTGACATGCAAAAGGGGGTAACTGATGACACGTGTGTGTAGCGGTACACCCCTGCAGGATTAACAAAACTATTCGAATAGCCGCGTCCGCGGTTAAGGACTGCTTGGAAAGCTTAGCTTGATTATTAGACAACTTGAACTGGATACTTCTAAAATACACCAAGATAAGCGTGAGTGCTATGGTGTGCTTCTCGTGGGGAAGTCGAGGAAGTAACCACAGTGGTGTAATTGGTTGAAGAGATGTAGTGGACTCGTGTACGCTTCTTACCTCAAGTCTGGTACTCGTAGTTCAGGACTAGCCAAGTCAAAGCTGGCACTTCTGCAAGTGAAACCCCACCTCCCTTTACCTTGATACATATGCATGAGTAGTATAGCTCCTATGTAAGTCTTGCTGAGTACGATTTTGTACTCACGTTTGCTTAATCTATGTTCGATGAACCACCAACCCTGATGGTGGCTTATAACCGAAGTTCGAAGAATGAAGACTCAGACCAAGACCAAGCTAGTGTAGTCCCAGTCAGACGACTGGTTCCCTCGTGGAGGGCTTGTTTTTAGATAAGGCTTCTCTAAGCCACTTGTTAAACTTGTCTGTACTCAGACCTACTTTGCTTCCGCTTGTTTGTTGTAATGTTGGATCACATGCTTGTGAAATCTGTGTGCACTCTGTAAGAGTTATTAATATAGATGTATACTTTGTAGAGAATTGCAATGATACCTGCTGTTCATACAAGGCATGTGTACTGTGTGTATGTTTATAACATGCATGTCTTTGTATGGGTTTTCGAGACCTTAGTTGTGATCTTGCTGGCGGTCTTTTATACACCAAGTGGCCCTTAGATGTGCGCAGCTTGGGGCATCGCGATGCGATTGTTCGAGACTCTGTCTCGTACACACTTTGAGGTATGATCGAGCCCGCCCTAGACCCCGACTAAGTGATCGGGCTGGAGTAAGTCTATGTAAGGGTTATAATACAATCGATAGTATGGTTGAGGTGACTTGGCTATGAGTATGGGAGTTCACCACCCATATCATTTAGACTTGTGTGCGGACGATGAGGACCCATTTCAGTTGATCATCCGTCCTGGATGGGATGCCCCTCACGTTCGATGCTTTCCGAGAACGTTCTGTGCTTGGCCTTGTCTGCTTAGACAAGTGGGTACGGTTCTCGGCTCTCCATATGATTGTGTTGTAGCGAGGCTTGCATACGCTAACCCCAGGTCCCGACACATTTGCAGCTCTCAACAGATACAGAATCAAGCTCAACCCAAAAAAGTGTGTGTTCGGCGTCCCAGACGAAAAACTGCTCGGATACATGGTCTCTGCCCGAGGAGTCGAAGCGAACCCTGAAAAAGTCCAAGCAATCGCCAAGATGCAAGAACCGGTGAACATCAAAGGCGTACAACAACTCACAGAAAGACTCGCAGCACTGAGCCGCTTCATCAGCAAATTGGGAGAAAGGACTCTACCATTCTATCAGTTGCTCAGAAAAGGAGAGAAATTCGAGTGGACTGAAGAAGATCAAAACGCATTCGCGGACCTAAAAATGACCCTCTCGACAACACCAATCCTGGCAGTACCCAAGGAGCGAGAACCTCTCTACCTCTACATAGTGGTACGCAGCAGCGTAGCCAGCACGGCGCTCGTCGTCGAGCGCGCGGAAGAAGGCAAAGCCTAGAGCATACAAAGGCCAATCTACTACCTCAGCGTGGTCCTCACAAAATCTCAGCAGCGATACCCGCACTACCAGAAACTCGTATATTCCATCTTCATGACTTCAAGGAAAGTAACACATTACTTCGACGAGCACCTCATCACGGTTGTGAGAAGCGCACCACTCGCAGACATCCTTAACAACCCTGGAACAACAGGCCGAGTCGCCGAGTGGAACATCGAGCTTAGCCCCCGCGACCTGCAGTTCAAACATCCAATGGCAATCAAAGCCCAAGTACTCCCAGACTTTCTGGTCGAGTAGATAGAGGTGCAAACACCTGGCCCTCCAGACCTCTCCAACTCATGGACGATGTTCTTTGATAGATCAAAAAGACATCAAGGAGCCGGAGCAGGTGTCGTATTAATATCTCCCAAAGGAGCTAAACTCAGATACGTTCTCTAGATCAACTTCAGCAATGCCTCAAAGAACGAAGCAGAATGTGAGGCACTACTCCATGGCATGCGCATGGCAAAAGCTAGCGGCACCACCCGTCTCTCAATCTACGACGACTCCAACCTCGTCGTCCATCAAGCAATGAGGGATTTTGACGCAGTCGCAGACAACATGATAGCTTACCAGAAGCTATACAACACTCTAGAAGGAGGATTCGACGGCTGCGAGCTAAACTACGTCACCAGAGAAAATAACACAGAAGCAGACGAGCTCGCAAACATTGGATCAACTCGAGGACCAGTTCCCCCAGACGTTTTTTCTCGAAAGTATCAGCCAGAGATCAATCAAAACAAAGGCACTCACACCAGAAGCAGTCGCAGAGGATGACAACACAAGTGAACCAGCGCAAGTGGCGGCAGCAAACTCAACCGCTGATGAAGAAGGCAACAACGCAGTCAAGGAGGCAGAGCCGGCTGCACCCGAAGGCCCAGCTTGGACAAAACCATTCCTTAGATTCCTAATTCAAGGCACCTTGCCACAAGATGTCGCAGAAGCCCGACGCATCAGTCGGCGATCTAAAGCGTTCACAGTAATCAACGGACAACTCTACAAGCGTAGCATTTCTCAGGTCCTCCAAAAGTGCATCGAGGAAGAAGACGGCAAGTCCTTGTTGCTCGAGATCCACGAAGGCACTTGCGGGCACCACGCGAGCAGTCGCGCACTCGTGGACAAAGCTTTTCGAGCAAGTTTTTACTGGCCAACCGCAATGCAAAACGCGGAAGACGTCGTGCGACGCTGCATCGCCTGTCAAAAATTCGCCAGCAGACCACACGCTCCAGCATCTGAACTCAAAACCATACCACTATCCTGGCCTTTCGCCAGTTCGGGACTCGACATGGTGGGTCCACTCAAGAAATCCTCAGAAGGAGGTCGAACACATCTCCTAGTGGCAGTAGAAAAGTTTACCAAGTGGATTGAAGCAGTACCAATCACCAGCTCAACAACCCTCACGGCAGTCAACTTCATCAAGTCCATCATCTTCCGATTCGGCGTACGACACAACATCATCACAGATAATGGTACAAACTTCACAGCAGCAGAATTTCAGAACTTCTGCCAAGATTTGGGCGTCAAGATCAACTACGCATCAGTCGAGCACCCGCAGTCCAACGGCCAGGTGGAAAAAGCAAACGGCTTAGTGTGCGGAGGAATAAAAAAGAGACTCCACGCACCACTCGAACAGGCCGTAGGAAAATGGGTAGAAGAACTCCCTGCAGTCCTGTGGAGCCTGTGCACCACCCCCAACGCCTCAACCCAGTACACACCCTTTTTCATGGTATATGGGGCAGAAGTTGTGCTGCCACACGACCTAAAATTAGAAGCCCCTCGAATCTCTGGATACAAAGAGGAAGAGGCAGAAGAAGCACTCCAAGATGATAAAGACATCGTAGACGAAGCAAGGGACATAGCTATAGCAAGATCAGAATGATACCAAGACAAACTACACACATACCAAAGCAGCCGTTTGCGGACAAGAACTTTCCGCAAAGGAGATCTTGTCCTGCGGCTAATACAAGAAAAAGTCCACACGCTTGCCCCGCAGTGGGAAGGACCCTTCATAATATCGTAGGTCATAGGAGGAGGAGCATACAGGCTGAAGAACCCGAAGACCGACGAAGATGTGGGAAATCTGTGGAACGTGGAAAACTTGCGCCTGTTCTACCCATAGTCTACCCATAGGCACTCTCGGCAGTATCGGCAGCAGCACCGATCGGCAACCCATGTAAAAACTCGAAGCAATAAATGAGGTGTTTCCAAAATAATACTACTTAAAGTAATGGGGTGCTTGAGCACAGACTCCCCCCGAGAGACGCTATTTTCGCTTACGCGACGTTACATAAAGCACTCGAGGGCTCGAGCACAGACTCCCCCCGAAAGACGCTATTTTCGCTTACGCGACGTTAGTTAAAGCACTCGGGGGCTCGAGCACAGACTCCCCCTGAGAGATGCTACTTTCGCCTACGCGGCGTTACTTAAAGCACTAGGGGGCTCGAGCATAGACTCCCCCTCAGAGACGCTATTTTCGCCTACGCGACGTTACGTAAAGAACTCGGGGGCTCGAGAAAAGACTTCCCCCGAGAGACATCACTTCACCCACATCATTTTGAAAAGAAGCCTCACTCAAAGTTTTCACATCAGCACAATCTATTTTCCAAAGATAAACGACAAAGCAATCTATTAAGTCTTCACCCGATCACAAGTGATCACCTAAAGACTTGGGGGCTACTCCCATCAGGAGCGCTGCCGCGCATCCGACGAAAATATGGAACAACAGTACAGCCATAAGAAGGGCCATCTTGAACGAGTAAAGCTCAAAGTCTACTTCCGACTCTACAAGTCGAACGTCGCCTCGGGGGCTACTCCCATCGGGAGCGCTGCCGCGCACCCGATAGTATTACAAAGGACTCGAAGACCTTTCCATTACAAAGGACTCAAAAACATTTTCATTACAAAGGACTCGAAGACATTTTCATTACAAAGGAATCGAAGACAATTTCTATTACAAAGGACCCGAAGGCAGCAGAAATTACATGACCAAGGAATTATGACTTCTACATGTGTGCACATGCTGAGATAATTGGTACTTTGGCGCATGTCCCGACAAGCATCATCACAGACAAAGTAAGAACTAAGCCTGCGAAGAGCAATTCGCCTCCTTCTGAGCCTTGTGACCTTGCCTATCGACGCACCCGCTTGACTGGTGGCTTGACGTTCGAGCTCTCCCTAGAACTAGAAGAGCAAGCACCACCAGCCGAGGAGTTGGCGGATGAAGAAGTTGAAACTGAAGCACCAGAACCATTGCTACTCAAGTCCTCCCAGTAAGGGTCCAGACGGTTGCCACCGGCATCAAACGCACGGACGATGAGAGTATCTTCGCCATCAAAACGACAGCAAAGGTTATCCCCATCACGCAAATCCAGCCGTCGTGAAAACGACCTCCAGCCAGATCTGAGAAAAATCAGGAAAGATTTATCAACCCCCAGCTCCACCCAAGAAGGAGATCGAGCACACCCTTGAAGTTGGAGCCACAGACCCCTCAATTTGAGCTCAGAAATCATGGAGGCAAATGAGAACGGAAGAGGGATCCGAGTAGCGGTCCGACTAAGAACGCGCAGAAGGAAGTCGTAGCGCCAAACACCCTCCTCCACGTAAGAAGAGGAAGGCGGCGGCGTAGATCCACGACGTCCCCCACGCGAAGAACGAGGTGTGCGGCCACCACGGCCGCGTCGACCACGACCTCGGCTAACCACACCGCCACCACGCTTGGGCACCATATCAAGAAGAAGAAAAAGGGAAAGATGGGAGAAGAATAGATGCTGAGCCCAGGCAATTAACAACGGGTATTTATAGCGCAGCCCACGGGCAAGCAAGAAAAACACACAGAAACCAAGACGGCATCATCATTAATTCAAGACCAACGCGCTTGGCGTTACGAATTCCGAGACTAGATGCTTTTTCACATCAAGCGCAATTCAATAAAGGACGCATCAAATATCGCATGTTTCCCATACACGCCTAGGGAACCCAACGGGCAGCAGTAGCGAAGGACTGCAGCGCAACACTCAAGATGCCATTATGGCTGTTCAGAAGATGTAACGGTTCGGAGACCAAGCGTCGTCATCACAATGGTCACTAAAGGCATCATTACGATGCTTATCCTCGCGTCATTCCAAGAAGGACTATTTCAAAATAAAAACAATTGGTAAAATCAAACCCGGTAAAGATTCCCTATCTCTTGATGCCAAAAAAATTTGACTTTGTTTCAAAAATTTCACTCCCATCGGGAGCGCCCTGCCGTTACTAAAAACAACGCGAGTTTCAAACTACGAGACTGCAGGTGACCATTTCCCCCCTATCAAGACGTGCTCGAGTGATCACTCGCACCAACAGTAATCTCTGCATCTACAGAGTTTCGGGTGCTCCCTCACCCAGAAGGCAATGATGTGTTCGAGTGACAACTCGCACCAACAAAACGACGCATCTCCAGAGTTCGGGTGCTCCCTCACCCAGAAGATGACGAAGCATTCGAGTGGCTACTCGCAAGGCTCAACTAATACCCGACAAGACAATCTGACCACGCACTCGATGACTTTCCGAGTGGGTGCATTCTTATCGACTCCTCGCCCGAGCTCGCAAAAGTTCCACGGGTGACTACTAATAGTCCACTTGATCTGTTTATTCCAAGTGGATGCATCTCTAATTAGGCTTCGCGCCTCTATAAAAATGATGTCTGGGTTGCGACTCGCCGTACCCCAGATGTCGTGCAAGCTTAGCGCGTAGGTAAGACCCCGCTACACAGTCGGCCAGGCCGGGACTTTCCACAGCGCGACTTCACTCCCGATGTTTTTTCCATGCGCTTGCATGAAGAAAGATGAGCCGATAACCGACGCATTAAGGATGTTTGCTAAGACCGACGGCATTGATCCTGTAATGCCTGCAGCGGCATGGACTTTGCTAGACACCGGTCGTTTCCAAGTTCGTGTCGAGGGACACGGGCTTGATTGGGGAGGTATTTTCCACTAGCGCAAGTCACCAAGGCTCGACCAGTCGACTACCTTGTTCCCTTTCAGCTTATCATCCCTCGAATAAATACTTTTACGGCTAACAGCCAACGCCTCGCAGCCGTGCTGCGCACGTGAAGACAAGTGACGATGGATTCAAGTCCCTGCGCGACTCTTCGAGTCCCCCGGCCACTCAGGGGCTACTGACGAGGGGGTGACCCCACGACTCCTGCGTGTGAGGATACCTGGTGCATATGAAGATAGAAGGCCTGATAGAAGCCTCGACGGGTCCATGACTGGCCCAATCAAAGCACCGACGTAGGAGTCCGCGACCAACATGGAAGTCAAGACTTGGCGTCCAAGCCGAAGCTAGTTTAGGAGATTATCCTTGTAACCTGAGATGAACTCCCCAAGACCCAGCCTAGTATATAAAGGCTAGGAGGGGTGATGGCTCAGGACAATCCAATATTCAATCGAAACCTCTGGTCTTGAGCGAACTCGCCTAGACCTCCACTGTAATCGGCCCCTCGCATAATACAATCGAGTAGGAAGTGCTTCTCCTGTTAGCCGACGAGTATCGCCAACCTGTTCCTCTCTACAATCTAACCCAGGGTCCCTGACCATGGGATTTGCCGAGGCTAATCCTCGTCAGATAGAGTTCTCAACAATTATACTTTTTTCTCGTATTCCCATATCCCCCTTCTTGCACGCAAACACCATTTGGAGACATTCGAGTCACGGACAGTGAGAGCTCTTGCACCTAATGTTCTTTCGTTGCTTATTTCAATGCTACTATAGAATCTTTCCTGTTATAACTTGAATTGAATCACATACCTTGATTGCTTTACTTTCGAAGTCCTTATATGGTTGCTAGCATGTCACCACAGAAATTATGCTTGTTATCATTTACCTACTCGAGGACGAGCAGGAATTAATCTTGGGGATGTTGATACGTCCCAAACGTATCTATAATTTATGCTTGCTCCATGCATGTTTTGTGTGATATTGCTATGATCTACATACACTTTCATACACTTTTCATCATATTTGGACTAACTTATTAAGTCAGTGCACCATAGTGCCAGTTCCTGTTTTCTGCTGTTTTTTCTATTCCAGGTTTCCCCCATATTAAAATGCTCCAAAAATTCGGGAAAATCGGATAAAAAATCAGCGCAACGGAACATTCCGGAATCACCAAAGTGGGGCCAGAGGGACACCACCAGGGACCCAGGCAGCCACCTGGCGCGGCCTAGGTCTTGGCCGCGCCAAGGGGGCGCCTGGACCCATGGTGGCCCCCTGGCTGCCCCCCTTCGCCTATTTATTCTCCGTGTCGCGAAACCCCCAAAGACAGAACCCCTTTTCGCGATCTCGCCTCTGTTTCGCCGCCGCCGCACTTCTAGGATCGGGAGCGCCAGGAGCCCTCTTCCCGACACCCTGTCGGAGGGAGGATTGACCTCCGAGAGCTTCCCCTCCACCATGGACGCTTCCCAGATGTGCCGTGAGTAGTCTCCCTTGGACCATGGGTCCATGATCAGTAGCTATGTGATGTTCTCCTCCCCTCTTTGTTCTTCATGGTTTAGACCTCATGAGATGCCCTACATGATCGAGGCACATATGTAATTTTCTGTTGTTGCTATGCTGAGTTTGCTGGGATCTGATGGATTATGAGACTATGTTCAGATTGTGATTGAGTAATATATTTGGTTCTTATCTTTTATATTTTTGTTCCTAAGTAATTCTTGCATGTTCTCCGTTGTTGTTTATTGCTTTGGCCAAGTAGTAGGTGGTGACTCCAAGAGGGAATGTTATGCTCGATTGTGGGTTCATGCCCCCGATGACACGCTTGAGTGACAGAAACATTAGCCTAGGGGATGTGATGTTTCCACAAGGGGGAAACGACGGTGCTTGTAACCGCGGTTGCAAGGACTGTTTACTTTACGCAAGGTGCTTTTTAATGCAGATGTCTGTTGCTTTGGGTTTACACTTTGGGTGGGGCTCGCAACTTAATACCAGCGAGATGTTATGGATATATATCTCAAGGTGGATGATTAGTAGTAGATGTAGTTGGATTTCGGTCTACTTATTTTGGCGTACCGCCCATGCTTTTGAGCCTCGTCCTTTCTTTGTAGCATAGTTAGCATTGCGGTGCGTTTTTAATCCTGTCAATTGCCCAGTTGTGATTTGTTTACCTCACATAGCAGTTTTATCGTCTTTTGGGAGAGAGACATCACTAGTGAACATCACGGGTCCCCGGTCCATATTCTCATCACTGTTTACGTGCTCATTTAATTTCCTGCTTTTACTTTCTAATTTCTATCACCATTATCATTATCCCTTGCGTTTGATCCGTAGTAAACAACAAGACCGAAGAGATTGACAACCTCTCTGAACTTTGTTGCGAGCAAAGTTATTTGTGTTGTGTGCAGGTCCACGCCAGTTGCGCCGTTGACACCTACTTATCATTGCCAGAGTCCTACGGGAGACAAAACCCTATCCTCTACATAGGGGAAATTTGCTGCTATCCTACATCTCACCTTCTATGGGGTAACCAACGAAGGACGAGAAACCATTATCATTATCTCGACCATCA
Source organism: Bromus sterilis (assembly GCA_950022295.1). NCBI lineage: Eukaryota > Viridiplantae > Streptophyta > Magnoliopsida > Poales > Poaceae > Bromus > Bromus sterilis. Next base: position 150,070,929 of record OX465599.1, on the reverse strand, counting down.
ACTTCGTCACTGGTTTTCGCAGATCACAGAAGGGTCATGATGCCCTCTTTGTCGTCATCGACCGATTCTCCAAGGTTCCTCACTTTCAGCCCGTCAAGGAGAAGATCTCTGCTAGTCAGTTAGCAGACTTGTATGTTTCCAGAATAGTGGCCCTCCACGGTATTCCGTTGGAGAATAGTTCAGACCGTGGCAGCATTTTTACCTCAAGATTTTTGGATAGTTTCCAAGAAACTATCGGCACTCACCTAAACTTCACCACCGCTTATCATCCCTAGTCGCAAGGACAGGTTGCATGAGTCAATCAAGTTCTTGAAGACATGCTTCGAGCTTGTGTCATTTCATTCCGTAAGAAATGGGAGGAATCTCTTCCGTTTGTTGAATTCTCGTACAACAACAGCTCTCAAGCTAGTCTGCAGATGGCACCCTTTGAAGTTCATTATGGACGTCGGTGTCGAACCCCTCTGAATTGGTCAGAGCTGGAGAACGAACCCTCACTGGTCCGAACATTATACAGCATGCCGAAGATAAGGTTCGCATTATTCGTGAACATTTGAAGGTTGCTCAGTCCCGTCAGAAGAGAAACTATGACCGCAAGCACAAGGAAATGGTCTATCAACCCGGCGAACAAGCTTACCTCCGTGTCACTCCCATGAGGGGCACTCATCGTTTTGGGATCAAAGGCAAGTTAGATCCTCGCTAAATTGGCCCGTTCTGTATCCTCTCCAGAAGTGAACTGGTGGAATACCGATTGGAGTTGCCGTCAAACCTCTCCCAAGTCCACAATGTCTTTCACGTGTCGCAACTCCGTCGCTGCTTCAAGGATCCTATCCGAGCAGTGGATCATGGAATGCTAGAACTGTAACAGGACTTGTCTTATCAAGAACATCCGAGCCACATTCTTGATCAGTCTGAACGTCGAACCCGCAACAAGGAAATCAAGTTCCTCAAATTTTAGTGGTTGAATCATTCTGAAGGCGAGGGCACTTGGGAACGCGAAGATCGTCTTCGTGAAGAATACCCCGATCTTTTCCCCTCTACCGCTTAAATTCTCAGGACGAGAATTCTTGTAGTGGGGGAGATTTGTAACACCCTCACTGTCATGTAACAGTAATAATTTTGCTAAAGACAATTATTGTTGCTAATCATGCCTTGATCAACTTTGCATTTAATCATATCCAAAATCCCCTTTGATTGATATTAAAAACAAAGTGATAAATAAAACTTCTTCCAAAAATTGTGCAACAAATTTTGTTAATTGCACAATAATAAGTGGACCATGATAAACCAACTTTGGGGATTTACTAAGCTATAGAATAATTCAAACAAATATAAATAGCAGCCAAAAGTCACCTTTAATCAGTTGCAGTCCAAAAACAAATACCAAATGATTATATTAAATGCCCAAACTTTTTGTGGCAACTCCCTAAGGTGCAACACAAATGTACCAACAAGTTTCACCTCTAACAAAAATCATTTGATGGACAAACAAATTAAAACAGAAAAGAAAGTAAAGAAAAGAAAACAAGAAAATAGATAAAAGAAAAGAAGCCCACCCCACTGGTGCAGCAAGTGCATAGTGTGGCCCAGCCCACCTAACCCAACCCACCCCGTTTATCCCCCTCCCACTGTTCCCCCCAGTGCGTGGCGCCATGGCAACGCACCTCAACCGCGATCGAGCCGTCGGATGGCCGCCAACATGATGCCTCGCTCGCCGTCGTGCTCATATACCCCCGCGCACCCCCTGCCGAACCCTAGCCCCATTATTCCCCCTCCTTGCACCGCCATCGTCACGGTGAGACACACCCGAGCCGGCCGATGCCGTCATCCCGTGCCACCACGTACCAACGGCGACAAGAAGACGCGCCGCCGTGTCCTGCCGCCTCGCCTTTGACGTCCAAGTCGCCCTGCAGAAGGAGACGAGCGGGGACGCCTCGCACACGCCCAATCACCGTCGTCTTCAACCTCGGGCCGCCGAGGATTGCAAACGAATTTCGCCACCACGAGTCCCCCCAAGTCGCTTGCCTTCCACTACGAGCTCCTGGTGAGCATGGCCACCGTCTCCATCCCCTAGCTCGCCTTCCCTTGCGACGTATGTAGTTCTGCCATGAGAGTTGAGCTCAGCGCCGCCATGGGATGGCCGTGCGCTAGCTCTCGTGTGCTCCAGACCATGCCTATGGCTCTGGCATGTTCCCCGTAGACTACAGGTTCGATCCCGCCTCGTAGCGCGCTCGCCCATGTTACATTTCGTCGATTCCGTCCATGCCCGAACACGTCCACCGCCAAACCACGTCCCCGGCGTCACTCCGATCGCCCCCGGCCCCAACCGCCACCACCATCCGACGTGCGACGTCGCGCTCGTTCGAGCGAGCCCTAGCACGCACGCTCCCGTTCCCGGTGGCGAGTGCGCGGCCAACGCCGGTGTGCTCTACCTCACCGGAGCTCCCCTGAGACACTGGCCGGTGGGCCCTTCATGTCAAGGGGTTAATTAACCACTAACCACACCCCGTGACACTTACATGTGGGTCTAGTGCCCCTCTAATCCCTCTGTTATATTAAAAATGGAATAATAACCCCCTGGACATATGACAACTGGGCCCCGTGCCTTAACTTAATTAAATTGATTAATTAGCACATGTGTCATTGACAACTGGGCCCCACTGTCAGTTTAATAAATTAAAATGAATTTAGTTTAATAAGAGAGCATGACATGTGGGACCTTGCACTGTTTAAATAGAAAAATTAATTATTTTAAATAACCAGAGGCTGACATGTGGGAACCACATGTCAGTTGACTGGTCAACCCCACTGTTGTGGATAAAAGAAATTTAGAAATTCTATTAAATTGATTTAAACTTTGAAATTTAATATCTTTTAAATCGTAACTCAGATGGACAAACTTTATACATAAAAATTGATCAGAAAATACATAAAATAAGAATATGCTACTCGTATATCCACCACCCCCCTCTAACACAACGAACACGAGACTTCACCCCCTCCGGGTCATCTGTCGATAATCACCTGAAGCTGGTAGTTCATCCCCGGATGGATTTCCGCTCTGAGCATAACACTTTGTACCGCGTTAGAACACCGTTAACATTGCATCTGTCATGTCATGTATCTATTTTTATATGCTTGATTTTATATTTACTGTTTCTCCCAGATGGCGTGGAAGTGATAATGGCTTCACGCCCTTCGTTGGTTACCCAGATTGGAAGGTGAGATGTAGGATAGCAGCAAATTTCCCCTATGTAGAGGATAGGGTTTGTCTCCCGTAGGACTCCGGCAGATGATAAGTAGGTGGCAAGAAAACAATGGCACCGTTTACGACAAATGTTGCTTCCTTGACATGGACCTGCACACGATACAATTAACTTTGCTCCCAATGAAGTTCAGAGAGGTTGTCAATCTCTTCGGTCTTCTTGTTTACAAAGGGTCAAACACAAAAAGGATAATGATAATGATAGTGATAGCAACTGAAAGTAAATACTGAAAAGGAAATAGGCTTGTAAGCGGTGATGAGGATATGGACCGGGGTCCCGTGATGTTCACTAGTGATGTCTCTCTCCCAAAAGACGGTAAAACTGCTATGCGAGGTAAACAAATTACAGATGGGCAATTGACAAGATTATAAACGCACCGCAATGCTAACTATGTTAAAAAAATAAAGGAAGAGGCTCATAAGCATGGGAAGTACGCCAAAATAAATAGACTGAAATCCATCTACATCTACTACTAATCATCCACCTTGAGATATCTATCCAGGACATCTCGCTGGTATTAAGTTGCGAGTCCCACTCAAAGTGTAAACCCAAAGAAACAGACAACTGCATTAAAAGAACTTTGTGTAAAGTAAACAATCCTTGCAACCGCGGTTACAAGCACCGTTGTTTTCCCCCTTGTGGCCACATCACATCACCTAGACTCATGTTTCTGTCACTCAAGCGTGTCATCAGGGGGCATGTACCCATTATCGAGCATAACGTTCCCTCTTGGAGTTACTATCCACTACTTGGCCAAAGCAATAAACAGCAACGGAGAATGCAAGAATTACTTAGGAAAAAAATATAAGAGATAAAAACCAAATATATTACTCTATCACAATCTGAACATAATCTCATAATCCATCGGATCCCATCAAACTCAACATAGCAACAACAGAAGAATTACATATGTGCCTCGATCATGTAGGACAGCTCACGAGGTCTAAACCATGAAGAACAAAGAGGGGAGGAGAAAATCACATAGCTACTGATCACGGACACATGGTCCAAGGTAGACTAGTCACGGCACATCCGGGAAGCGTCCATGGTGGAGGAGAAGATCCCGGAGGTCGATCCTCCCTCCGGCAGGGTGCCGCGAACGGTCTTGAAGGTGCTCCCGATCTTGGAAGTGCGGCGGCGGAACAGAGGTGAGATAGCAAAATAGGGTTATGTCTTCGGAGTTTCCCAGTCACGAGAAATAAATAGGCGAAGGGGGGTAGCCAGGGGGCCACCAGGGGTCCAGGAGCCCCCCTGGCGCGGCAAGGCCCCTGGCCGCGCCAGGTGGCCGCCTGGGCCCCTGGTGGTGGCCCTCTGGCCCCACTTGGGTGCTTCTGGAAGACTCCGTTACGCTCATTTTTTTATCCGAATTTTCCTGAATTTTTGGAGCTTTTTTTATATGGGGGAAACCTGGAATAGAAAAACAATAGAAAACAGGAACTGGAACTGGGGTGCACTGAGTTAGTAGGTTAGGGCAAATATGATCAAAAGTATATGAAAGTGTATCTAGATCATAGCAATATCACACAAAATATGCATGGAGCGAGCAGAAATTATCGATACGTTTGAGACGTATCAACATCCCCAAGCTTAATTACTGCTCGTCCTCGAGTAGGTAAATGATAACACGCATAATTTCTGTGGTGACATGCTAGCAACCATGTAAGAACTTTGAAAAGTAAAGCAATTAAGGATGTAATTCAATTCAAGTCATAACATGCAAGAGTCTATATTAGCATTGAAACAAGCAATGAAAGAACATTGGGTGCAAGAGCTCTCGCTGTCTGTGACTCGAATGTCTCCAGATGATGTTTGCGTGCATGAAGGGGGATAGGGAATACGAGAAAAAATTATTTTTGTGTGGAGAACTCAATCTACTAAATTTTCACACTTGGTCTTCTTTGGAATCTTATCTTGATTCGTCCCCAGACCACTAGCCAGGTACAAGTCAATTTGATCCACTCCTTTTCGATATTTTGAACACTCATGCAATGGATGAGCGTAAGCACGAGAGTTGACACTTAGGATGGCAAAGAGAGAATATGGTGGAGGAGGAAGACAAAAAGGATGAGAAAGGCTCACATCAATGAGGACAATCATAAGCGAGAAGGCCAAATGATAGATATGATGTGAGGAATAGGGATTGCCATGCAACGGATGCACATATAAGATGAAAAGCTCTCCAATGGAACTAGTGAGGGTGCATCTAACTTGCTCACTCACGAAGACCTAGAGCTCTTTTGAGGAGGCTCGACCTTGGAATATGCAAGCCAAGTTCTATAGTGTGAAGGTCCCCACATAGCTATATGCATGATCATCTCTATGGAGTACAAGGATAAGAGGGAGTACTAGTGTGGATCTTTCAAAAGGATAGTAGTGTTGCCCCTTTCTCTCTTTTTATTTCTTTTTCTCTTTTTTCTATTTTTTGTATTTTTTTGGTGGCCTCAATGGCTCTTTCTATTTAACTCTCATTTGTCCTCTTTGGTATCTTTTATTTTGTCCACTTTGGGATCTTTTCCTCACTTAAGGGCAACACTCTAATTTACAAGAGGGTATAGAAGATCTTTCACACTTTACAAGGTACTCAAATCATAAAGAAGATGTAGCTATCATGATGTATGCAATGTATGTCGCTGCTAGTGTAGCGAGAACATGTATGACATGAAGATCAAGTCATGAAGAGGTGGAAGTTGCATGGCAATATATCTCGGAAAGGCTATGGAAATGCCTTGATAGGTAGGTATGGTGGTTTTTTTGAGGAAATATATAAGGAGGTTTATGATGACAAAGCGTATCATGCCAAGGGTTTGGATGTACCGGCAAAGGTGGACGCCAACTCTCGGAGTGATAAGAAGGCAATTCACGGCAGAGGACAGGCTAGCAAATATGAGGAGGTGGAAGTGTCAACTTTCAATACTTACATTAGTCTGAAGAACTCATCACTAATTATCGAAAACTCTCAATTTAATAAGCAGGTTCACAAAGAGACAAGTACCTCGAGGAGGAGTGTATGGGGGTTTGGTTATCCTTGCGCATCCTCGACTCATGGTACGTGAGTGTACTCTAATATTCGACCCCTCAGAAGAGTAGTGATCCATCTAGTAGCTAGAGTTCTCAACTAGTTTTGTAGGTTTTTGAAAATAACACACGGATTTCCCAAAATACGACACCTATCACTAATAGGCTAGAGCTCTTGACACCAAAAGTTCAAACATTACTCACATCAATACCTCTAAACTATTGCAAGTTACTACTGAAATTAAATAGCAACCTCAATTACCTAGTTCTCAAAAACCAGACATAACTCAGTGCAACAACCAACTCTCTTAACAAGATAAATATGAAAACTAAATAAAGTTCCAGCGACAAACTAAACAAAAGCCAAGGCTCTTGCTAAGACAAACTAAGACAAAAAAAACTAGACAGGGCAGTAGCTACGAAAAGATAAAGAACACACAACAGCAAAAAGATAGGCATGAAGAATCCTGTGATGTGTTCTAGATTTTGAAAGTGGAGCGTGTTTCTCTCTCACACAAAGTAAGATGGGATCTAACTTGTTATGAACAGCAAACAAAGCTAAAGAAAACTAAAAATAAAACCTAGGAGTGAGACGCTCCAAGCATAGCACATAACGCATGAAGTGATAAAAATATAGTGAGACGAAGGACGAACTGATGATTGTTGATGGAGAAGGGGATGCTCGGGCTCATCCCCAAGCTTAGATGCTTGAGTCTCCTTGAATATTTTTTGAGGATGCATGGGGGCATCCCCAAGCTTGAGCACTTGACACTCCCGAATCTTCTTTCATTCTTCCATCGCACACTTGAAAACTCCCTTCATACACAACTCATCATAAGATGATTAGAGAGGTTAGTACCCTTAATAAATAATTTTTTCCCACTGTATTTAAAGATATTGTTGAAGAGCTACTGTTTCGCAAGATTGCCAAAAGGTTTTTGCAAATAAAAAGCAAGCTTAAGGTTTGCAAAAATTAGGAGAGACAAAACGTGGCAGAATCTGTGAAAAACAGAACAGCAGGTAGTAAAGAATTTTTTAGGGGTACTTATGCAACTCGAATCAAAAAACTCAGAACATGCAAAAGTTCAGTGATTGTATAGAGCATGCTGTGTAAAATATTCAGCTCAAAAATATGAACTGGTGATTTATTCTGATTTTTTCCGTCACGAGGACAGAATCTGTTTTCTGGACAGCATGTCACAACTTTCACTTCCCTTGTCATATGAGGCTATACTTGGCACAAAGCTTGCAAAATAAAGATACAATGATGTTGGTACAGTAGTAACTATCATCAAGACCACTAAAAACATAAGTAAAAACATATTGGGTTGCCTCCCAACAAGCACTTTCTTTTACGCCTTTAAGCTAGGCATAAGGCAAAAGAGAATCAAGTTTTATCAAGAGAAAGAGAATAGCTAGCCCGTGTAACGGACTCAAATGGTAACTTGACTTTATTTCTAGGGAATTTTTCCATCCCCTTTTTGAGAGGGAAATGGAATTTTATATTCCCCTCTTTCATGTCAATGATAGCACCAACGGTGCGAAGAAAAGGACGTCCCAAAATGATTGGACATAAAGGTTCACACTCTATATCCATAATGATAAATTCGACATGAACATAGTTGTCATTGACAATGATAAGAACATCGTCAATCTTCCCCAAAGGTTTCTTTACGGAAGAGTCGACAAGGCGAAAACCAAAAGAACATGAATCAAAAGGTTTCAATTCAAACATATCATACATTCTTTTGGGCATGACGGAGGTACTAGCTCCAACTTCACATAAAGCATAGCAAGAGAAGTTATTTAATTTGATTTTTATCATAGGGTCCCAACCATAATCTAGCTTCCTAGGTATGGAGGCTTATATCCTAAGCTTCTCCTCCCTAGCTTTGATAAGAGAGTTTGTGATATGCTCCGTGAAGGCAAGATTAAGCATGCTAGTGTGGGGGTCTCTAGATATTTTGTGTAATAAGCTGATAACTTCTGAGAGGGTGCAACTATCAAAATCAATATCACTACTATCAAAGGTGATAGTAGTGTCATCTAAGCTCACTTATTTGAAACCCTATATGTTCATAGGAGTTTATTCTTCTACGGTTGAGGTATTAGCATCACCATTAATAGGTCCAATGGGACCAGGAGTCCATTGGGTGCTAATAGTTTCAGTGTTCTCAACAATTTGGATAGTGGCAACAGTGTGGTGTGTAGGAAGGATCTTAATTCTATCATCTTCCGTAGGGATAACTTCTGGTTTGGCTGCCATTTGATTTATCAAAGTAGATTGGGTGTGGGACATATTCGAAACAATGGTTTCAGTGGCGGTAAGTCTAGTTTGGAGATTAGAGATCTCAACGTTCAGGCTCTCAAGTTGTTCACTAATGTTTTGCAGAATGGCAGTATGCTCACCTATTTGCTTAGAGAAGGCATTGTTTTGTTCAAACTGGGTATGCATATAATTCTTAGTAACCTTCTCTATTTCCATTAATTTCTCATAGCTAGGTAGGTCTCTTTCCTTATAAGTAGGATAGGAGTTGCTAGGGTAGGGGTTATTGTTCCATAAGTGGATGGAAACTGTCTAGGATTACTAGCAAAGTTGCCCCTATAAGAATTATTATTAAACTTGTTTCTAGCAATGAAATTCACATCTACTTGTTCCTGAGCAACCATAGAATTTAAAGGAACATCATGAGGATCAATAGAGGGTGCTTGGTAAGTAGAGACATAATTAAATCAACTTTATCATTGAGAGAGGTAATTTCCTCGACAAAATTTACCTTCCTACCCGTTGGAGAGCATTCGGTGTGCCATTGGGAATAGTTGGTCATCATCTCATCGAGAAGTTTTGTGGCAGCACCAAGTGTAGTTGACATAAAGGTTCCTCCCGCGGCCAAATCTAACAGGTTCCGCGAGGTAAAGTTCAAGCCTGCATAAAAAGTCTGGATAACCATTCAGGTAGTCAAGCCATGTGTAGGGAATTTCTTAACAAGAGATTTCATACGTTCCCAAGCTTGGGCAACGTGTTCATTATCCAATTGCCTAAAATTCATAATTTTACTCCTCAATTGGATAATTTTAGCAGGTGGGTAGTACTTCCCAATAAAAGCATCTTTGCACTTATCCCAAGAATCTATGCTATTCCTGGGCAAAGATTGAAACCAGATTTTAGCGATATCCCTCAAAGAGAAAGGAAAAATCTTGAGCTTAACAACATCACCTTCTAGTTCTTTATACTTTTGCATATCACATAATTCAACAAAATTATTCAAGTGTAAAGCAACAACATCTCCAGCACCAGAGAATTGATCTCTCATAACAAGATTCAGTAAAGCAGGTTTAATTTCATAAGAGGTAGCTGAAGTGGCAGGTGTGGCAATAGGAGTGCAGATAAAGTCTTTGTTGTTGTGACTAGTGAAGTCACACAACTTTGTGTTTTCAGTGGAACCCATAGTAGCAGCAGGTCTGGCAGATTTTTTTGTAATTTTTGATATAAGACACAAAGATAAAAACAGAAAGGTAAACAAACAAGACTAACAAGTAAAGGTAAAGGATAGTGGGAAACTCCCCTATCTTATCACTCGGAGTCCCCGGCAACGGCGCCAGAAATTTGCTTGATGGCGTGGAAGTGATAATGGCGTCTCGCCCTTCGTTGGTTACCCCAAGTGGAAGGTGAGATATAGGATAGAAGCAAATTTCCCCTATGTAGAGGATAGGGTTTGTCTCCCGTAGGACTCCGGCAGATGATAAGTAGGTGGCAAGAAAACAATGGCACCGTTTACGACAAATGTTGCTTCCTTGACCTGGACCTGCACATGATACAGTTAACTTTGCTCCCGACGAAGTTTAGAGAGGTTGTCAATCTCTCCGGTCTTGTTGTTTACAAAGGGTCAAACACACAAAGGATAATGATAATGATAGTGATAGCAACTGAAAGTAAATACTGAAAAGTAAATAGGCTTGTAAACGGTGATGAGGATATGGACCGGGGTCCCGTGATGTTCACTAGTGATGTCTCTCTCCCAAAAGACGATAAAACTGCTATGCGAGGTAAACAAATTACAGATGGGCAATTGACAGAATTATAAACGCACCGCAATGCTAACTATGTTACAAAAGAAAGGAAGAGGCTCATAAGCATGGGCAGTACGCCAAAATAAGTAGACTGAAATCCATCTACATCTACTACTAATCATCCACCTTGAGATATCTATCCAGGACATCTCGCTGGTATTAAGTTGCGAGTCCCACCCAAAGTGTAAACCCAAAGCAACAGACAACTGCATTAAAAGAACTTTCCGTAAAGTAAACAATCCTTGCAACCGCGGTTACAAGCACCGTTGTTTTCCCCCTTGTGGCCACAGCACATCCCCTAGACTCATGTTTCTGTCACTCAAGCGTGTCATCAGGGGGCATGTATCCACAATCGAGCATAACGTTCCCTCTTGGAGTTACTATCCACTACTTGGCAAAAGCAATAAACAGCAACGGAGAACATGCAAGAATTACTTAGGAACAAAAATATAAGAGATCAAAACCAAATATATTACTATCATGATCTGAACATAATCTCATAATCCATCGGATCCCATCAAACTCAACATAGCAACAGCAGAAGAATTACATATGTGCCTCGATCATGTAGGACATCTCACGAGGTCTAAACCATGAAGAACAAAGAGGGGAGGAGAACATCACATAGCTACTGATCACGGACCCATGGTCCAAGGTAGACTACTAACAGCACATCCGGGAAGCGTCCATGGTGGAGGAGAAGCTCCCGGAGGTCGATCCTCCCTCCGGCAGGGTGCCGGGAAGGGTCCTGACGGTGCTCCCGATCTTGGAAGCGCGGCAAGATTGCAAAATAGGGTTCTGTCTTCGGAGTTTCCCCGTCACGAGAAATAAATAGGCGAAGGGGCAGCCAGGGGGGGCACCAGGGGTCCAGGCGCCCCCGTGGCGCGGCCAGGCCCCTGGCCGCGCCAGGTGGCCGCCTGGGCCCCTGGTGGTGGCCCTCTGGCCCCACTTGGGGTGCTTCTGGAGGACTCCATTACGCTGATTTTTTATCTGTTTTTTCCCGAATTTTTGGAGCATTTTTTATATGGGGGGAACCTAGAATAGAAAAACAGCAGAAAATAGGAACTGGCACTGGGGTGCACTAAGTTAGTAGGTTAGTCCAAATATGATCAAAAGTATATGAAAGTGTATCTAGATGATAGCAATATCACACAAAATATGCATGGAGCAAGCAGAAATTATCGATACGTTTGAGACGTATCACTCCCCCTTATTCTCCGGTAGACCCCGCAGCTGCCGCCGACTACACCGCTGCTGAGTACGACTACGTCGTCGACGACCATACCCCTACCGTCAAGCTTCCAGGCAATCAGGGACATTTTCCTTCCCCAGATATCGCCTATCTTTTCCGTACATTTCTTGCACTAGGCATTGTTGTTGCTGCTACGTTGCTTACCTATTCAATTGCATAGCCTTTCATTATCGCCCCTTGATGTACCTTCCTTTATCCTATGCTGCCTATCAATTATATATTATATTCAGCAGTTAGCCCTGCGCATTGTTAGTCAACTAGGATTAGATACCAGGTCATGATCACTCTGGGGAGTGAACGCGGATACAAAATATATATAACTACACAGGTACGGTACAATGCAGACACCGCCTAAGGCCCCTACCTCGGCTCTGCCGAGCCACATCAAGTGTGAGCTATCGAGGAGTAATCCACGTACTCCACTCGTTGCTGACTCTGTATAGCCGCCCTAGGGTCCTGAACCACGGTTGTCCTTAAGGTAAGAAGTCGGCCGACCCAACGGTGCCCACGAGCGGTATTGCGACGGGAACGACCGACGTACTAGCGTGCTTGGCCCCTGCTCGTATTCCGCGAGAGTTACCAAACCACGAAAATTTGAGCTCCTCCAGGAGCACATGCGAGATAAGGTAAGGAGTCGGTTCACCTTGTTGGTAACAGCAGAGCTTTGACGGGACGACAGGGAAGGCACCGATGTACTGGTGGTCCTGGCTGCTGTTCGTTGTCCGTTGTGTGAATTAGCCGGGCAACGATAACGGTTGCCCGCGAGACAATAATAAAATGACTAATGGTTTGGTGGATGACTTGAGAGGACGCAAAGGCATGTACGCACTACCTACACGTGGGATTACGGTGTGGGCCCTCCGCGTCGTAGTTCATCCGAAAGCTCTTCAGATGTCAGTAGTGTCCCGACCTGATTTCCGGTAAGTGGTGTCTTCTTTGCTCGCGAGCGGTGGTATTTGATTTTGCTTCCCCGGCCAGACTCGCACCGTGCAGGAGCGTGGAAGGGTGAGGAACCTAGACCCCTGAGCGCATAGGATTTAGTCCGGCGGATGAACTCTTTGTTGAGCCTAGGATGGGATGCGGCATGTCGGATAGCTTGGGTGGGTTGTTACCTTACAAGGTATACGCCACCCTGGAGATCCGAGCGTGCACGCTGAACAGTAGTGCATCTCTGCAGGGAGTTGAATCTATTCAAATAGTCGTGTCCACGGTAACATGACGCTTTATGCTGAAGCCGGATCTTACTACTACAAACTATTACTATTAAAATGTTGGTTCCGGGTTTTATTCCTCGCAGGGAAGTCGAGGAAGGGAACTCGGAGGCATTTATAATTGTTAATTATTACAACTTACTATTATACAATGCTGCATCAACTTCTGCTGCATTGTTACTTTATGTTTTATATGAACTGTTGGTTGTTCTCTTCTTGTGCTGCAAGACTCGTTGGAAGATGCTAGTCTTCGATAGGCCTAGCTTCTCATCCCTATTCTGACTTTCTACCATTCAGTCTACTATATATAACCTCCCCTTTCCATTTGATACAAATGCATAAATGCTTAGTAGCGGACGTAAGACTCGCGGGTATGCTAGATACTCACCCTTTCTTTATTCCCCCCTTTGTTTCATATACCCGGATTGCTGCAATCAGACGCTGGCTCCCAGGAGCAGGAGCACCCCGGAGGCGGTTACTATTACGTCGAGACCCCCGCTGACCAGGACCAGGAGTAGTTTCAGAGGTTCCCAGGCAGGAGGCCATGCCTTTTCGATATGTATATTTGATGTTATTTGTGCTAGCCTTCTTAAGGAAAAAACTTGACTAACTATGTCTGTACTCAGATATTATGGTTTGTATAACTAACGTATTCCGATCCTCGTGATCCCTGGTTTGTAACTTAAAGATTTATCTTATTTGTGTCTAGTGTTGTTGATACGTCCCAAACGTATCTATAACTAGAAGTATACCCGCGCGTTGCTGCGGAAATGACTATGAAAACTATATGCATAAATAAAAAGTATAAAAATATGATTTATTAAGTTGTCTAAGTGAAGATGTAATAGAAACATTGTGTATTAAAAATTATTAGGGTAGACAATAAAATAATTAAAATATGGTTGATATGGAGATTTCATATAGAGATTAATAAATATATTAGTTGAGACAAGATGGACAATTGATTGGTTAAGAAATGGATGATGCCGATATCTTGCATGTGAAGAGAGACAATTTAAATGATCTAAGTGGGTGACATGGATAATTAATTGGCTAAAAGAATAAATGATATGGATAGCTTGCATGTTGAGATAGACAACTTAGATGATCTATAGTGGGGTTTTGTCTTATAAGAAGTATAGATTTCTGCTTGCTCCATGCATGTTTTGTGTGACTTTGCCATGTTTTGCTTGAACTTTCATACACTTTTGACCATATTTGGACTAATCTATTAACCCAGTGCACCCAGCTGCCAGTTGTTGTTTTCTGTTGTTTTTGTATTTAAGGTTTTCCGGCCATTAAAAGTGCTCCAAAAAATCCAAAAAAAACAGATAAAATATCAGCGACCCGGAAGCTTCCGGAATCACAAAGGTAGCGGAGGGGGGCCACCACCAGGAGACCAGGAGGGTCCCTGGCGCGGCCCCACCCTAGGCCGCGCCAGGAGGCCTCCTGGATGCCTGGTGGGTCCCCTCGACACCCCCCTCCGCCTATATTTAGCCCTCGGGGTGGAAATCCCTAATATCGATCTCTTTTCCGCGAACTCGCCTCTGTACCGCCGCCGCCGCCGTTTCAAGATTGGGGTTGCCTGGAGAAGCTGCCCCGGCACCCTGCCGGGAGGAGGAACCCCCTCCGGGAGACCATCCATAGCCATGGACACCTCCCGGATGTACCGTGAGTAGTCCCCCTTGGACCATGGGTCTCTGACCAGTAGATATGTGATGTACCTCTCCCCTCTTTGTGCTTCCACTTTCGATACCTCGTGAGCTGCCTCACATGATCGAAGCACTTTTGTAATTTCTGTTGTTGCTATGCTGAGTTTGCTAGGATCTGATGGATTATGAGACCATGTTCAGATTGTGATGAGTAATATATTTGGTTCTTCTCTTTTATATTTTGTTCTTGAGTAAATTCTTGCATGTTCTCCGTTGCAGTATTTTTCTTTGGCCAAGTAGTTTGCTTGCAACTCCAAGAGGGAGCGTTATGCTTGATTGTGGGTTCAGCCCCTTGATGTCTAGCTTGAGTGACGGAAACATGAGACTAGGGGATGTGTTGTTGCCACCATGGATAAAACAACGGTGCTTGTACCCACGGGTGCAAGGATTGTTTACTTTACGCAAAGTTCTTTTAATGCAATTGTCTGTTGCTTTGAGTTTACACTTTGGTGGGATTCGCAACTTAATACCAGCGAGATGTTTTGGATAGATATCTCAAGGTGGATGATTCGTAGTAGATGCAGTTGGATTTCGGTCTACTTACCTTGGCGTACTGCCCATTGCTTTTGAGCCTTTCCTTTCTTTGCAGCATAGTTAGCATTGCGGTGCCTTCATAATTCTGTCAATTGCCCAGCTGTGATTTGTTTACCTCGCTAGCACTTTTATCGTCTTTTGGGAGAGAGACATCACTAGTGAAAATCACGGGACCCCGGTCCATCTTCACATCACTGTTTACACCCTTAGTTTACTTTCAGTCTTTACTTTCAGTTGCCACTATTATTATCTCTTGCGTTGATCCTTTGTAAACAGCAAGGCCGGAGGAATTGATAACTCCTCTGTACTCGTTGGGAGCAAAGTTATTTGTTTCTGTGTGCAGGTCCTGTCAACTCCCTAGCCAGCAGCTAATTTCTGGCGCCTTTGGTGCCTTCTTGTATTTCTGCGAGTCCTACTGGAGACAAACCTTCATATCTTCACCGAGGGAAATTTGCTGCTACGCTACATCTCACCTTCCACTTGGGGTAACCAACGAGGAGTGAGAGAACTATCCTCACTGTATCAAGCTAATTTATGGCGCCGTTGCCGGGGACTCCAGTCTACAAGATAGGGGAGTTGCACACTATCTCTTATCTTTGCTTTTTAGTCTTGTTAGTTTACCTTTCAGTTTTTACTTTTGTGTCCCTTATCAAAAATACCAAAAATACCTGCTGCTTCTATGGGTTCCAATTAAAACACCAAGTTGTGTGACTTCACTAGTCACAACAACAGTGACTTTATCTGCACTCCTATTGCTCCACCTGCCACTTCAGCACCTTCTTATGAAATCAAACCTGCTCTGCTTAATCTTGTTATGAAAGATCAATTCTCAGGTGCTGGAGAGGACGTTGCCTTGCACTTAAACAATTTTATCGAGCTCTGTGATATGCAAAAGTACAAGGAAGTGGATGGAGACATCGTCAAGCTGAAGCTTTTTCCTTTCTCTTTGAGAGGAAGAATCAAGGAGTGGCTGCAATCCTTACCCAAGAACAGTATCGATTCTTGGAGTAAATGCAAAGATGCTTTTATAGAGAAGTACTATCCCCCTCCTAAAATTATTCAATTGAGAAGTAACATTATGAATTTCAGGCAATTGGATAATGAACACGTTGCCCAGGCATGGGAACGTATGAAGACGCTTGTCAAGAACTGCCCCACACATGGACTGACTACCTGGATGGTTATCCAGACTTTTTATGCAGGATTGAACTTTACCTCGCGGAACCTGCTAGATTCGGCCGCGGGAGGAACTTTTATGTCAACCACACTTGGTGCTGCCACAAAGCTACTTGATGAGATGATGCTGAACTACTCTCAGTGGCACACCGAAACATCTCCAACTGGTAAGAAGGTAAATTCTGTCGAGGAGATCTCCTCTCTAATTGAAAAGGTTGACCTTATCATGTCTCTACTTACCAAGCAAGCTCCTATTGATCCTCAGGATGTTCCTTTAAATTCTTTGGTTGCTCAAGAGCAAGTAGATGTGAACTTTGTCTCTAAAAACAACTTCAACAATAATGCTTATAGGAGTAATTTTGGTAGCAACAATCCTAGGCCTTTCCCATCCAACAACTATGGGAACGGTAATAGCAACTCCTACAGCCAGAATTATAGGGAAAGAGACCTACCCAGCTATGAGAAACTTATAGAAATAGAAAAAGCCACCAAAAGCTATATGCACACACAGTTTGAACAAAACAAGGCCTTTTCCAAACAGTTAGATGAGCACTCCTCTATCATGCAAAACATTAGCAAACAACTTGAGAGCCTGAATAGTGACATTTCCAGCCTCCAAACTAGACTCACTTCCATTGAGATCTATGTTTCAAACATGTCTCACACCCAATCTACCTTGATAAACCAGATGGCAGCCAAACAAGAAGTCATTCCCAAGGAAGAAGAGAGAGTTAAGAGCCTTCCTACCTACCACACAGTAGCTACTATCCAAGTAGTTAAGGATATCCAAACAGTTAGCACCCATCACACCCCTAGCCCCACTGGATCTATCAATGGTCATGCTACCACTTCAACCATAGATGAAGAAACCTCTATGAACATAGAGGCTTTCAAACAAGTGAGCCTAAATGATATCACTACCTCCTTGATAGATAGTAGTGACCTAGACTTTGACAACTGCACTTTACCTGAAGTTATTAGTTTCCTACACAAGATATCCAGAGACCCCCACACTAGCACACTTAATCTTGCCTTCACAGAGCATATCACCAATGCTCTAATCAAAGTTAGGGAGGAGTAGCTTAGACTAGAAGCCTCCATACCTAGGAAGCTAGAAGATGGTTGGGATCCTATGATAAAAATCAAATTGAATAACTTCTCTTGTTATGCTCTTTGTGATGATGGAGCAAGTACCTCTGTCATGCCCAAAAGAATGTATGATATGCTTGAATTGAAACCTTTTGATCCCTGTTCTTTTGGTGTTCGTCTTGTTGATTCTTCCGTAAAGAAACCTTTGGGGAATATCGACGATGTTCTTATCATTGTCAATGGAAATTATGTTCCCGTTGATTTCACTATTATGTACATTGAGTGTGAGCCCTCTTGTCCAATTATTTTGGGAGGTCCTTTTCTTCGCACAATTGGTGTTGTTATTGACATGAAAGAGGGGAATATCAAATTCCAATTCCCTCTCAAGAAAGGGATGGAACATTTCCCTAGGAAAAAGATTAAGTTGCCTTTTGAGTCCGTCACACGGGCTAGTTATTTTCTTGAAAAGACTTGATCTATTTGCATTAAACCTAGCTAATGGCTTTAAAGAAGCGCTTTCGGGAGGCAGCCCGCAACGAATTTAGGTTTTCCTTTTTGTTTTTCTTCTGTTTTTAGTGCTCTTGATGATTGTTAATACTGTAGAAACATCATTGTATCTTTACTTTTCAAGCTTTGTGCCAAGTTTAGCCTCGTACGACAAGGGAAGTGAAAGTTGTGACATGTTGTCCAGAAAAAAGATTCTGTCCTCGTGACTAGAAAATCAGAGAAAAATCCCAGTTCATATTTTCGAGCTGAATTTTTTACACAGCGTGCTATATACAATTACGAAACTTTCGTATGTTCTGAGTTTTTTTATTTGAGTTGCAGAAGTACCCCTAAAAAATTCGTTTCTACCTGCTGGTCTGTTTTTCACAGATTCTGTCATCTTTTGCCTTTTCTTCGTTTTGCAAATCTTAAGCTTGCTTTTTCTTTGCAAAAACCTTTTGGCAATCTTGAGAAACAGTATCTCTTAAAGGTTATCTTTATTTACAGTAGAGAAAAAATTATTTTAGTAGGGCACTAACCTCTCTAATCAGTCTACAATGAGTTATGTATGAAGGGAGTTTTCAAGTGCGCGATGGAAGATGATGAAAAAAGATCTTGGAGTGTCAAACGCTCAAGCTTGGGGATGCCCATGTGCACCCCCAATAAAATTCAAGGATACTCAAGCGTCTAAGCTTGGGGATGCCCCCGTGCATCCCCTTCTTCATCAACAATTATTAGTTCGTCCCTCGTTGCACTATATTTTTATCACTTCATGCGTTATGTGCTATGCTTGGAGCGTCTCGCTCTTTACTTTTCTTAGGTTTTTTTATTTGTTTGTTGTTCATAACAAGTTAGACCCCAGCTTACTCTTTTGTGTGGGAGAGATACACGCTCTGCTTGAACTAGAACTCCTCATAGGATTAGCATGCTTATTCTTGTAGCTATGAGTTGTTCTTTTTCTTTTCTTAGCTGCTACTCTAATTAGTTGTAGTGCTTTAGTTTTTCTAGAGATTTTCTTTTGTTTTAGGTTGAACTTTCTATAGGTTGCATGTTTTATCTTGTTGGAGAGTTTACCTGTTGCACTGAGTTTTGTGTCTTGACTAGAAGTAGGTAGTTGAAGTTGATGTTCTCTTTGTAGTAGTAACTTGCAATAGTTTTGAGTTATTGACTAGAGTAATTTTTGAACTTTTGGTGTCAAGAGCTCGAGCCTATTAGTGATAGATGTCGTATTTTGGGCAATCCGTGTGATTTTCGAAAACCAAAAACCCCTGTTGAGAACTCTAGCTACTAGATGGATCACTAACCTCTGGAGGGTTCGAATATTAGAGTACACTCACGTACCATGAGTCGAGGATGCGCAAGGATAACCAAACCCCCATACACTCCTCCTCGGGGTACTTGTCTCTTTGTGAACCTCCTGATTAGATTGAGAGTTACCGATAATAAGTGCATGAGTTCTTCGGACTAATGTGAGTATTCGAAAGTTGACACTTCCACCCACCTATACTTTTTCTAAACTCTTCGGTACCGTGCATTGCCCTTTCTCACCTTGAGAGTTGGCGCATACTTCGCCGGTGCATCCAAACCCTTGGCGCGATACGCTATGTCATCATAAGCCTCCTTATATCTTCCCTCAAAACAGCCACCATACCTACCTACAAGGCATTTCCATAGCCTTTCCGAGATACATTGCCATGCAACATCCACCTTCTCATGACTTGATCCTCATGTCATACATGCTACTTGCTTGATCGATGAGCCGCATGCTAGTTGGGCCTTGCCCTAATCATTGCTACATGACGCGCTAGTATCATTGCATATCCTGCTATCCTGGCAGAGGCATACATTTGCATCATGATAGTTATATCTTCTTTATGTGAGTACCTTTGTAAAGTGTGAAAGATCTCTTTTATTCTTGTAAATATAGAGTGTTGCCCCTAAAGTGAGGAAAATATCCCAAAGAGGACAAAATCAAAAGATCCCAAAGAAGACAAATGAGAGTTAAATAGAAAGAGCCATTGAGGACACCAAAAAAATACAAAAAAATAGAAAAAATAGAAAAATAAAAATAAAAAGAGAGAAGGGGGCACACTACTATTCCTTTTGAGAGATCCAAACTAGTCCTTCATCCTCTATCCCTTGTACTCCATAGAGATCATCATCATGCATATAGCTATGTGGGGACCTTCACACTATAGAACTTGGCTTGTATATTCCAATGATGAGCCTCCTCAAACGAGCTCTAGGTCTTCTTGAGCAAGCAAGTTAGATGCACCCCCACTAGTTCCCTTGGAGAGCTTTTATCTCACATGTGCATCCGTTGCATGGCAATCCCTACTCCTCACATCATATCTATCATATGGCCTTCTCTCGCCTATGATTGTCCTCATTGATGTGAGCCTTTCACACCTTTTTGTCTTTCTCCTCCACCTTCTTTCTGTTTCGCCTTTTAGGTGTCAACTTTCTTGCTCACGCTCTTCCATTGCATGAGTGCTCAAAATATCGAAAGGGAGTGGATCAGTTTGACTTGTACCTGGCTAGTGGTCTGGGGACGAGTCAAGATAAGAATCCAAAGGAGACTAAGTGTGCAACTTTAGTAGATAGTTGTTCTAAACAACATTTTTCTCTCTTTTTCCCAGTCCACTGCTTGCACGCAAACACCATCTGGATACATGTAAGGCCCGATATGCGGTACTGTTCCAGATCTAGATGTTTCCATCCAGATCCGGGGACGAAG
This sequence comes from Bromus sterilis, assembly GCA_950022295.1. Classification (NCBI taxonomy): domain Eukaryota; kingdom Viridiplantae; phylum Streptophyta; class Magnoliopsida; order Poales; family Poaceae; genus Bromus; species Bromus sterilis. The sequence goes on along the minus strand of OX465599.1, from coordinate 150,050,383 downwards.
CACATATCGATCCCACCGCGACATATGACATAGCCATATGTCCCGGATTTCCAACATGATATCACAACATTATAGATACAAGGATACAACATCTCATACAATCAGCATACAACTGCCTTAATACAATACAAGAGCGGAAGATACATGTCTGAGTACAGACTACAATCAAATGCCTACTAGCAAAGAGAAAAACATCGATCCCATAACCACACGGGTCCAGGCCCTCCGCCGGGATCCGCCTAACTAGTCGTCGTCGAGTCTCCACGTGAAACGTCGACCACCGTACCTGTTGTCGATCAAGAACCCTGAAAAGAGTTTGGGGGTAGTATCATGAGTACAGAAGTACTCAGCATCCAACTGTAGTGGTCGTCTGACCCAGCAAGGACTTCATCACTCGTCATTCTCGGACAACTAGTAGTTTACGGTAAGGAAGGGGTAAGTGGTGAGGTTGCTGCCGCACTATCATTTATGAAGTGGCTAACGATCTAGAGAGTAAGATAAGAAGCCAAGCATTCGATGAGGAATCGCCTCCAACAAGTCTTTCTATAAACTACTACGCAAACATAACACCTATCCTATCCTTGTCCTCATCTTCGCATCCCGACGAAGAAGAAGCAGTCAAGGCACACACACATTGATCAAATTATATTAAGATTATCTCAGTTGTTGTTGTCTATGAACAAGGAGTAGGTCTCAAGTCGTCCATAACAGTCGACACGGCTTCTCGAAAAGATTTAACCCTGCAGGGGTGTACCAACTGCCCATTACAAGGCTCCGCACGCACGCCCATCACTCTCAGTTGCTACCCATCACAGGCAACCATTTTATGATTTAGTTCCAAGAGATCCGAAATGACAGGTCCCTCTAACTAACAACGAACAAATCCGGGTGGCCCCCGGTGAGTCGACACCCAGCTCAGGAGCCGGCCGCGCTCTCGATCTGGTCTCTACCGTCTGTCTCGGGTTTGGATAGCCGGTTAATCACACATGGGAAACCGGGTCCTCAGCCGAACAAGGTGGGCCAGCAAGGGAACTATGTCCTCACTGGTCCGGGTTGGTTTGAAAACTACTGGCAGCTGACCAGCACACACACGGTTTCAAATGGTAAATCATCTTGGGCCACCACTAGAAATGTTTGAAGCTAGGTAGGTAAGAAAAGGGGACCCCATAAAATCCCACACGCGGTTAGGCATGCTCAGTCTTAAAACCGATACCCGGAACTCGGATCCTAGGTGACTCGAATGGAACAAAGCGTCGGGGCGGGATAGCCTAGACCTTCCATCCTTCGTCGAATATAGTCAACATTATAATAATCATATCATCAACAACAATATAATAATGTGATATCCCAAAACCAAGGAGTAACAGGGTAACATCGCAGCATCCTAAGCATGCATACTAAGCAGGGGCTGAGCAACGAGCAATAGTAACATAGCAGTACAAGGTTTGCTGGGAAGGGACATGGCTGTATCGGTTTGAAAGAAGCTGTAAACATGTGGTAGGATCAAACATCGAACCTAACCTATACTAGCATGCAAACCGCTGGTTGAATTAGAATGGATCATAAGTAATGTGCAGTCCTTGCCTATTGATAAGTCGGATTCCGAAGGTGTAGTGGATCGCAAGCTCGCATCGTCTCCGAAGGTACACACGGAAGCACACAAGACGATAAACACTGGAAAGCAATCAACGAGCAAGCATCTATTACTACGAGGCAAACACGAGAAAGCATCAACAAGAAGGCAACACGAGACATCACACCTACCGTCGAGAGAGGTTACTAACAGTTTAAGTGGGGTATCGGTCACACACGACGATACCGCACATTTACAAGGGTTCAAGTTGTTTAGCTACAGGTGATCAACAAAGGTTGTTAACATGGCAACTCAAGCAAGCATGGCATGTCACACAAACATGTCAAGAGGTGAAACACAAAGTAAACTATCTGTGCTAGTCAATTTAAGTGAGGCACAACCTAAACATGGCATAACACTAAATGTCGCACGATGATTAAAACATTTGGTACTGTTCTGTCCTAAACCATATTATAGGTTGGTTAACAACAGCAAACAATAGCATAAACAAAAAGTACATGAAAAACTAATCAAGTTACATATAAGGCACACTCCAAACGGAGTTTCGGTTAAAAAGATACAAGCGAAACAAGTTACGGGCACAATCTGCCAACATCACGAAGCACACTTTAGAGCAATGCATAAATAGGATAATCAATGCAAACATGCTCACAAATGACATGGAACTAAAGTAGACATGACAGAGAAGGCATGGCAAAAAGAATCATGCAAATGGGCATCATATATCAAAAGATATTAAGCAAACAACATGGCATCGGAACGTTACAGACTTAGAGAAAAACAGAGGTGGCTGTCAAAAACAGCAGGATAGCAACTTTGGAGCTCAATAACTATATGACCAGCAAGCATATCATGACAATGCAATACATGTAATGAAAGTAGACATGATGCTTAACAATATGCAATTGGAATCACTCAATTCCGATAAACGGTTGCGACGCAACCGTCACCCGAAGTTGCAACAAATTAACAGTTTTCAGCACAACAGCACATTAACAGCAGGATAGCTAATTTGGAGCAAGATACAATCATGATGCAGCAAGCAATTATGGCATTTGAATGCATGAAACTGAAGTAGAAACAATGCTTAACGAAACGCAAAAGGAATCACTCCATTCCGACGTACGGTTGCGAAGCAACCGTCGCCCGAAGTTTCAATAAAATAACAGTTTCAGCAAGTTTAACAGCAGCAGGTGAAATTAACGATCTGATGCCCTGTTTAGCACACAATTACACAATCAAGATGACCTCAGATGAAAAATCTCACAAAAGATGAATTAAAGTACACGCAAAACTGAGCAAAATTCGTTTTGGGGGCACGTTCATCCGAGCTATCGTTTGCACGCAATCTACTCCGCGAAATAGAATCAACATCAAAATGCACAGGGACTTAGTCAAATTCGCAGCTCTGAGGAAAAAAATATAAAAAGGGCCTCACCCACTTGGCCTTGGCCCACCGGCCTGAGAGAGGAGGCGGTCTGGCTGGCTTGGGCCTGGCTTGCGGTCGAGGTGGGCCTCGGCTGGCTGGGGCTGACGTGGCGCCTTCGGAGCCCTCCGATCGCCCGATCGGACGGCCGAAATCAGTTGGGACTAGGGTTGGACGAAAATTGGGGCTATTGGGCAAAATTGGAGGCAGATCTGGGGGTGTGGCTGCAAAGGTGCTTAGGGGAAACCCTAAGTGGGGTGCTGGTCTTTATATAGCCCAGGTGGCTGGCAGTTTGCAAAAACATCCCTGGTTTTTCTCTCGCGCGCGCGGTGCTCACGTTTCTGACCGCCGGGGCTCCGCAGGACCTCCGATTCGGGTAAAACTTCGAACTGCGCGATCAGCGCGTCGAGCTGGCGGCGTTCACCTCGCGTTGTAACCGTTCCGAAAACACTTACCGGCGCGCTATAAAAATAACCCATTTACTTATTAAACGGGGTTTTTTCGTTCCGTTGGCTGCGGCTGGTCTCGTGAGGTTTTCACGACGGTGATCGGGTGAAACCCGGTGTCGCAAATGTCGAGTGTCAGGGTGGCAAGGGTCGGTCTCCGTCCGATACGAGATAAGAGTGGGAAAAATAATCGCCGATCGATAAATCGGGGATGCAAACACCGCAAACAAATCAGACAATCAAACAATTCACACCGAAAACAAATTTTTTAATTTTTGTGAAAACTGGGCTGTTACAATACAACAACACCAACAAGGGATCTCGTCCCGAGATCCAGGACGATCCGGGGGAGAGGGGAAGGGGGAAAGAAGAGAGTCGACGATCTTCAACACCACCAACAAGGGACTCTGCTCCATGTCGACGTTGAAGCTCCGTCGAGATACTTTCCGCAGGGAGATGGTTATGTCGGAAAACGAAACCACAAGGTGTTCAAGAGGAAGAACGACAACGAAAGCTGGATCAAAGGACAGTGCTTTTCGACGCAAGTCGTGAAAACACCGGGCAAAAGGAGGGAGGGCAAAGGACGACTCAAATGATATCCGAAACCGGAGAAGCTAAAGGTACTACAGGAATTCCCACCTAAGATTGGAATCGAGACAATACGCTGCAAGCAAGGCATTGTAGCGGTTCCGATGCTCGACTCACTTGAGATCCTAAAGTTGAAAGGGGATAAGGCGAGAATAAAACACTTACGACACTTGTCCTGACCAGAGCAAGGGTAAGGAGTAAAAAGATTCCTACTCTCCGATAATTAACTTAGTATCTACAAAATAGTTTTTGTCTAGACTCGACTTCGGCTAGAGAGGGGATCCTACGGTCGGTAAGGCTCTGATACCAAGTTGTAAGGCCCGATATGCGATACTGTTCCAGATCTAGATGTTTCCATCCAGATCCGGGGACGAAGCACATATCGATCCCACCGCGACATATGACATAGCCATATGTCCCGAATTTCCAACATGATATCACAACATTATAGATACAAGGATACAACATCTCATACAATCGGCATACAACTGTCTTAATACAATACAACAGCGGAAGATACATGTCTGAGTACAGACTACAATCAAATGCCTACTGGCAAAGAGAAAAACATCGATCCCATAACCACACGGGTCCAGGCCCTCCGCCGGGATCCGCCTAACTAGTCGTCGTCGAGTCTCCACGTGAAACGTCGACCACCGTACCTGTTGTCGATCAAGAACACTGAAAAGAGTTTGGGGGTAGTATCATGAGTACAGAAGTACTCAACATCCAACTGTAGTGGTCGTCTGACCCAGCAAGGACTTCATCACTCGTCATTCTAGGACAACTAGTAGTTTACGGTAAGGAAGGGGTAAGTGGTGAGGTTGTTGCCGCACTAGCATTTATGAAGTGGCTAACGATCTAGAGAGTAAGATAAGAAGTCGAGCATTCGATGAGGAATCGCCTCCAACAAGTCTTGCTATCAACTACTACGCAAACATAACACCTATCCTATCCTTGTCCTCCTCTTCGCATCCCGACGAAGAAGAAGCAGTCAAGGCACACACACATTGATCAAATTATATTCAGATTATCTCAGTTGTTGTTGTCTATGAACAAGGAGTAGGTCTCAAGTCGTCCATAACCGTCGACACGGCTTCTCGAAAAGATTTAACCCTGCAGGGGTGTACCAACTGCCCATTACAAGGCTCCGCACGCACGCCCATCACTCTCAGTTGCTATCCATCACAGGCAACCATATTATGATTTAGTTCCAAGAGATCCGAAACGACAGGTCCCTCTAACTAACAACGAACAAATCCGGGTGGCCCCCGGTGAGTCGACACCCAGCTCAGGAGCCGGCCGCGCTCTCGATCTGGTCTCTCTCGTCTGTCTCGGGTTTGGATAGCCGGTTAATCACACATGGGAAACCGGGTCCTCAGCCGAACAAGGTGGGCCAGCAAGGGAACTATGTCCTCACTGGTCCGGGTTGGTTTGAAAACTACTGGCAGCTGACCAGCACACACACGGTTTCAAATGGTAAATCACCTTGGGCCACCACTAGAAATGTTTGAAGCTAGGTAGGTAAGAAAAGGGGACCCCATAAAATCCCACACGCGGTTAGGCACGCTCAGTCTTAAAACCAATACCCGGAACTTGGATCCTAGGTGACTCGAATGGAACAAAGCGTCGGGGCGGGATAGCCTAGACCTTCCATCCTTCGTCGAATATAGTCAACATTATAATAATCATATCATCAACAACAATATAATAATGTGATATCCCAAAACCAAGGAGTAACAGGGTAACATCGCAGCATCCTAAGCATGCATACTAAGCAGGGGCTGAGCAACGAGCAATAGTAACATAGCAGTACAAGGTTTGCTGGGAAGGGACATGGCTGTATCGGTTTGAAAGAAGCTGTAAACATGTGGTAGGATCAAACATCGAACCTAACCTATACTAGCATGCAAACCGCTGGTTGAATTAGAATGGATCATAAGTAATGTGCAGTCCTTGCCTATTGATAAGTCGGATTCCGAAGGTGTAGTGGATCGCAAGCTCGCATCGTCTCCGAAGGTACCCGCGGAAGCACACAAGACGATAAACACTGGAAAGCAATCAACGAGCAAGCATCTATTACTACGAGGCAAACACGAGAAAGCATCAACAAGAAGGCAACACGAGACATCACACCTACCGTCGAGAGAGGTTACTAACAGTTTAAGTGGGGTATCGGTCACACACGACGATACCGCACATTTACAAGGGTTCAAGTTGTTTAGCTACAGGTGATCAACAAAGGTTGTTAACATGGCAACTCAAGCAAGCATGGCATGTCACACAAACATCTCAAGAGGTGAAACACAAAGTAAACTATCTATGCTAGTCAATTTAAGTGAGGCACAACCTAAACATGGCATAACACTAAGTGTCGCACGATGATTAAAACATTTGGTACTGTTCTGTCCTAAACCATATTTTAGGTTGGTTAACAATAGCAAACATATCATAAACAAAAAGTACACGAAAAACTAATCAAGTTACATATAAGGCACACTCCAAACGGAGTTACGGTTAAAAAGATACAAGCGAAACAAGTTACGGGCACAATCTGCCAACATCACAAAGCACACTTTAGAGCAATGCATAAACAGGATAATCAATGCAAACATGCTCACAAATGACATGGAACTAAAGTAGACATGACAGAGAAGGCATGGCAAAAAGAATCATGCAAATGGGCATCATATATCAAAAGATATTAAGCAAACAACATGGCATCGGAACGTTACAGAATTAGAGAAAAACAGAGGTGGCTGTCAAAAACAGCGGGATAGCAACTTTGGAGCTCAATAACTATATGACCAGCAAGCATATCATGACAATGCAATACATGTAATTAAATTAGACATGATGCTTAACAATATGAAATTGGAATCACTCAATTCCGATAAACGGTTGCGACGCAACCGTCACCCGAAGTTGCAACAAATTAACAATTTTCAGCACAGCAGCACATTAACAGCAGGATAGCTACTTTGGAGCAAGATACAATCATGATGCAGCAAGCAATTATGGCATGTGAATGCATGAAACTGAAGTATAAACAATGCTTAACGCAACGCAAAAGGAATCACTCCATTCCGACGTACGGTTGCGAAGCAACCGTCGCCCGAAGTTTCAATAAAATAACAGTTTCAGCAAGTTTAACAGCAGCAGTTGCAATTAATGATCTGATGCCCTGTTTAGCACACAATTACACAATCAAGATGACCTCAGATGCAAAATCTCACAAAAGATGAATTAAAGTACACGCAAAACTGAGCAAAATTCGTTTTGGGGGCACGTTCATCCGAGCTATCGTTTGCACGCAATCTACTCCGCGAAACAGAATCAGCATCAAAATGCATAGGGACTTAGTCAAATTCGCAGCTCTCAGGAAAAAAAATATAAAAGGGCCTCACCCACTTGGCCTTGGCCCACCGGCCTGAGAGAGGAGGCGGTCTGGCTGGCTTGGGCCTGGCTTGCGACCGAGGTGGGCCTCGGCTGGCTGGGGATGATGTGGCGCCTTTGGAGCCCTCCGATTGTCCGATCGCACGGCCAAAATCAGTTGGGACTAGGGTTGGACGAAAATTAGGGCTATTGGGAGAAATTGGAGGCAGATCTGGGGGTGTGGCTGCAAAGGTGCTTAGGGGAAACCCTAAGTGGGGTGGTGGTCTTTATATAGCCCAGGTGGCTGGCAGTTTGCAAAAACATCCCTGGTTTTTCTCTCGCGCGCGCGGTGCTCACGTTTCTGACCGCCGGGGCTCCGCAGGACCTCCGATTCGGGTAAAACTTCGAACTGCGCGATCAGCGCGTCGAGCTGGCGGCGTTCACCTTGCGTTGTAACCGTTCCGAAAACACTTACCGGCGCGCTATAAAAATAACCCATTTACTTATTAAACGGGGTTTTTCGTTCCGTTGGCTGCGGCTGGTCTCGTGAGGTTTTCACGACGGTGATCGGGTGAAACCCGGTGTCGCAAATGTCGAGTGTCAGGGTGGCAAGGGTCGGTCTCCGTCCGATACGAGATAAGAGTGGGAAAAATAATCGCCGATCGATAAATCGGGGATGCAAACACCGCAAACAAATCAGACAATCAAACAATTCACACCGAAAACAAAAATTTTAATTTTTGTGAAAACTGGGTTGTTACAATACATTCGAGTCAGGGATAGCGAGAGCTCTTGCACCTTTTGTTCTTTTGTTGCTTGCGTAAATGCTAATATAGACTCTTGCTTGTTAAGACTTGAATTGAATTGCATGCTTTGATTGCTTTACTTAAAAGTCCTTATATGGTTGTGTGGCATGTCACCACAGAAATTATGCTTGTTATCATTTACCTTCTCGAGGACGAGCAGGAATTAAGCTTGGGGATGTTGATACGTCCCAAACGTATCTATAATTTCTGCTTGCTCCATGCATGTTTTGTGTGACTTTGCCATGTTTTGCTTGAACTTTCATACACCTTTGAGCATATTTGGACTAATCTATTAACCCAGTGCACCCAGCTGCCAGTTGCTGTTTTCTGCTGTTTTTTGTATTTCAGGTTTTCCGGCCATTAAAAGTGCTCCAAAAATCCGGAAAAATCAGATAAAAAATCAGCGACCCGGAAGGTTCCGGAATCACCAAGGTAGCGGAGAGGGGGCACCACGAGGATACCAGGAGGGTCCCTGGCGCGGCCCCACCCTAGACCGCGCCAGGAGGCCTCCTGGCTGCCTGGTGGGTCCCCTCGACACCCCCCTCCGCCTATATTTAGCCCTCGGGGTGGAAACCCCTCATATTGATCTCTTTTCCGCGAACTCGCCTCTGTACCACCGCCGCCGCCGTTTCAAGATCGGGGCTGCCTGGAGAAGCTGCCCCGGCACCCTGCCGGGAGGAGGAACCCCCTCCGGGAGACCATCCATAGCCATGGACGCCTCCCGGATGTACCGTGAGTAGTCCCCCTTGGACCATGGGTCCGTGACCAGTAGCTATGTGATGTACCTCTCCCCTCTTTGTGCTTCCACTTTCGAGACCTCGTGAGCTGCCTCACATGATCGAGGCACTTTTGTAATTTCTGCTGTTGCTATGCTGAGTTTGCTGGGATCTGATGGATTATGAGACTATGTTCAGATTGTGATGAGTAATATATTTGGTTCTTCTCTTTTATATTTTGTTATTGAGTCAATTCTTGCATGTTCTCCGTTGCAGTATTTTTCTTTGGCCAAGTAGTTTGCTTGCAACTCGAAGAGGGAGCGTTATGCTTGATTGTGGGTTCAGCCCCTTGATGTCTAGCTTGAGTGACAGAAACATGAGACTAGGGGATGTGTTGTTGCCACCAGGGATAAAACAACGGTGCTTGTACCCACAGGTGCAAGGATTGTTTACTTTACGCAAAGTTCTTTTAATGCAGTTGTCTGTTGCTTTGAGTTTACACTTTGGATGGGATTCACAACTTAATACCAGCGAGATGTTCTGCATAGATATATCAAGGTGGATGATTCATAGTAGATGCAGTTGGATTTCGGTCTACTTACCTTGGCATACTTCCCATTGCTTTTGATCCCTTCCTTTCTTTGCAACATAGTTAGCATTGTGGTGCCTTCATAATTCTGTCAATTTCCCATCTGTGATTTGTTTACCTCGCTAGCACTTTTATCGTCTTTTGGGAGAGAGACATCACTAGTGAAAATCACGGGACCCCGGTCCATCTTCACATCACTGTTTACACCCTTAGTTTACTTTCATTCTTTACTTTCAGTTGCCACTATTATTATCTCTTGCGTTGATCCTTTGTAAACAGCAAGGCCGAAGGAATTGACAACTCCTCTGTACTCGTTGGGAGCAAAGTTATTTTTTTCTGTGTACAGGTCCTGTCAACTCCCTAGCCAGAAGCTAATTTCTGGCGTCGTTGGCACCTTCTTGTATTTCTGCGAGTCCTACCGGAGACAAACCTTGGTATCTTCACCGAGGGAAATTTGCTGCTACGCTACATCTCACCTTCCACTTGGGGTAACCAGCGAGGAGTGAGAGAACTATCCTCACCATATCAGTTGTCCTGTGATATTCTCACCGTGGCACCCTGATTTCGGTCGTGTACCCTGCGTGTATGATTACTGTACACGGCTTGATTTTGGGGGCGTCACATTGGGCAACGTGTTCATTATCCAATTGCTTAAAATTCGTAATATTACTCCTCAATTGGGTAATCTTAGCAGGGGGTAGTACTTCCAAATAAAAGTATCCTTGCATTTATCCCAGGAATCTATGCTATTCCTAGGCAAGGATTTAAGCCAGATTTTAGCTCCTCCTCTCAAGGAGAAAGGAAAAAACCTTAAGTTTAAAAATATCTCCATCTACTTCTTTATACTTTTGCATACCATAAATCTCAAAAAATTATTCAAGTGTAAAGCAGCAGCATCTCCAGCACCGGAGAATTGATCTTTCATAACAAGATTTAGCAAAGCAGGTTTAATTTCATAAGAAGGTGCTGAAGTGGCAGGTGGAACAATATGAGTGCAGATAAAGTCATTGTTGTTGTGACTTGTGACTAGTGAAGTCACACAACTTAGTGTTAAAGTGGAACCCATAGTAACAGCAGCAAGCAAGAACAAAGCAAACAATTTTGCGGGAATTTTTATAAAAGACGTTAAGATAAAAACTGAAAGTTAAACTAACAAGACTAAAAAGTAAAGATAAAAGATAGTGTGAAACTCCCCTATCTTGAAGATCGGAGTCCCTAGCAACGGCGCCAAAATTTTAGCTTGATGGCACTGAAGTAGTGCTCCTCGTTGGTTACCCCAAGTGGAAGGTTGGATGTAGCCTAGCAGCAAATTTCCCTTGGCAAAGATACCAAGGTTCGAGTCAATCCAGTAGGACTCCAAGGTCGACAAGTAGGTCGCTCGGCAAGTGACGCGTCATTTCTCAATATCACTTGCTTAACCTGGACCTGCACACACAACAGATAGCCTTGCTCCCAATGAGTACAAAGGGGTTGTCAATCCCTCCGGCCTTGTTGTTTACAAAGGATTAAACACAAGGGGTAGATAGTAGTGATAATGATAGCAACAGAAATTAAAAGAAGTAAATAAAGTGGAGGTGTAAACAGTGGTGGAAATATGGACCGGGGTCCATGATGATCACTAGTGATGTCTCTCTCCCAAAAGATGATAAAACAACTAAGCTGGGTGAACAAATTACAGCTGAGCAGAATTATAAACGCACCGCAATGCTAATTATGCTACTTGAAAGTAAGAGGCTCAAAAGTATGGGCAGTACGCCAAGACAAGTAGACTGAAATCCATCTGCATCTACTCACTAATCATCCACCTTGAGATATCTATCCAGAACATCTCACTAGTATTAAGTTGCGAGCCCCACCCAAAGTGTAAACTCAAAGCAACAGACAACTGCATTAACAATCTATGTGTAAGGTAAACAATCCTTGCAACCGCGGTTATAAGCATCATTGTTTTCTCCCTGGTGGCAACAACACATCCCCTAGTGTCATGTTTCTGTCACTCAAGCTAGACATCGGGGGGCATGAACCCACAATCATGCATAACGCTCCCTCTTGGAGTTACTATCTACTACTTGGCCAAAGCAATAAAAAGCAACGAAGAACATGCAAGAATTACTCAAGACCAAAATATAAAAGGAGAACCAAATATATAACTCATCACGATCTGAACATAATCTCATAATCCATCGGATCCCAGCAAACACAACATAGCAACAACATGAAAATTACATAGGTGCCTTGATCATGTAGGGCAGCTCACAAGGACTAAACATTGAAGAACAAGATAGGAGAGAAGACATCACATAGATACCGGTCATGGACCCATGGTCCAAGGGGGACTACTCACGGCACATCCGAGAAGCGTCCATGGTGGTAGAGAAGCAGGGTGCCGGGAAGAGGTTTTCTGGTGCTGCTGATCTTGGAAGTGCGGCGGCGGATGGAACAGAGAGGTAATTCGCGATGTGGGTTTTTCCTCTAGGGTTTTCGGGACGAGGGTGTAATATAGGCCGAAGGGGGAAGTCAGGAGTGGGCAGGGCTCCCAGGCGCCCTGGTGGCGCAGCCAGGGCGATGGTCTTGCCACCTGGCCGCCTGGTTGCCAGATGGCCCCCGTGGCTCTCCTTCGGGGGTTCGGAAGCTTTCGTTCTGCTGATTTTTATTTGTTTTTTCTGGAATTTTTGGGGCTCTGAAAATTGGGGTAAAATACGTGCAACTTAAAGACATCAGCATACAAAAACTGGAACTTGGTGCACTGAGTTAGTAGGTTAGTCCAAATATGTGTAAAATGATATAAAAGTGTTGCAATACATGTAGCAATGTCATATAAAAGTGCATGAAACAAGCAGAAATTATAGATACATTTGGGACGTATCAATAGCTACTGTTCATGGACCCATGGTCCAAGGAGGACTACTCACCGCACATCCGGGATGCACTCATGGTGGTGGAGAAGCTCCCGGAGGTCAATCCTCCCTCTGGCAGGGTGCCGGTACGAGGTCTTTTGGTGCTCCCGATCTCGGGATCGCGGCGGCGGCGGAACAAAGGGGAAATTCGTGATGCGGGGTCTTTTTTCAGGGTTTCTGCATCGAGGAGGTAATATAGGCCGAAGGGGGGAACTAGGGGAGGGCCCCACCTCTCAGGCGGCCTCTCGGCGCGGCCCCCCTTCTGGTCGTGCCAGGTGGCCGCCTGAGAGGGGGGTGGACCCTCTCTGGCTGCCTTTCAATGTTCTGGAAGCTTCCGTTACGTTGATTTTTATATATTTTTCTTGGAATTTTTCGGGCACTGTAAATATGGGTAAAAACCTACAATTCACTTACATCAGTAGACAAAAACTGGCACTGGGTGCACTAAGTTAGTAGGTTAGTCCATATATGTGTAAAAATGTATGAAAATGTAGAAAACACATAGCAATGTCACCCAAGTAAGCATGGAACAAGTAGAAATTATAAATACATTTGGGACGTATCACTTCTACATATGAACATACACATGACAACGTGGCAAATAATTGATACATATGCACATGTTAACATGTTACTTACTTCTGCATATGAACATACACGTGACAACGTGGAAAATAATTGGTACATATTCACATGTTAACATGTTACGTTAAAACTTTTAAATCTCAGCCGTTATTATTCCGATCAAACGGTGCAACACGCTGCTGCTGCTTGCTATTGCTGTCGCTGCTTGCGTATCAATAATTCAGACGAACACTGGTAACATGCCGACGGATAGATGCTCCTCCTCTTCGATCACCAGCACGTAAAGAGGCAGTCGGTGATAGAATAAGATACAACAAAGCGCCAAGCCACACTATGTTGGACGCGGCGTGACGGCGACCGTCCATCGCAGTCACCATGATAATGTGTAATTCTATGTGTTATGTGTAGTGATTAAATTTTAATCATTACCGCCCGCATGCAATCAACACAGTCAACACGAGCAATCGAAAACAAGCCTTTGAATATTTGGCGGCACCCCACCCCCGCGTCGCCTCTCTCTCTGGCGGCACGAGGGGACCCTCTCCGGCGCCGCCACCTTCCCAGCCCCGACCAGCCCCTCCCCTCGTTGCCGCACGAGTCGAGCTGGAGCGGCGCTGGACGCGGGGAGGCCGCGCGGCTCTCCGACGGATCTGGCGGGCGGAGGAGGGGGGCGGCCGGATCCGTGGCTTGGCGTCGTGGTGGGAGCTGATGGTGGTCGTGGCGGTGGGGCGGACGGAGGCGTGGCAGAACTGCATCTGCAGTGCACTTTCCGTCCATGGAGGGCTGCAAGGGCATGTGTGGAGAGAAGTCGTTCTTTGAGTTGTGGACGGCGTTGCTGCGAGCGATGCAGGGTGCGGCCTGGCCATGAAGGTCGGGGCTAGGGAGGCGGGCGTCGTGCGTGTCAGTGCTCTGATGGAGCATGGAGGTCGATGATGACGTGGTGGTGGTGCTCGAAAGCCAGGGCGGCGGCCCCAAACCTTTTCTTCTTCGACGACGGCGGCGGGGGCGGCTATGCGGGGAGCGCTACGGTTGGAGCTCGGGTGCTTCGGCCTGCGGTCATGCCAGGGACGCTTGGCATTGGTCATGGTCTGGTCGACGATTCTGCATGGTGAAGGTGGCGGCGGCGGGGCTATTCTGGCTGATGGTCCTGGGCTTTGGTGGCGGCGGTGGCTCAGGTGGGTGGTGGCTCTTAAGTGCCGGCTTGAGGGGAGGCTTTCTCTGGCTGCTCGGGGCGTACGCCTTGCTCTTGCGTTGGTCGGAGCCAACGGCGATGACGCCTGTGGGCGCCGCACACCTTCTTGGAGGCATCGTCGTTCGAGGGCATCCACCCTCCTCTCTTAGACTCCGGGGGAAACCCTTGCTCCAAGCTCTTGGAGCGGATGATGGCGACGCTCCGGTGTCGCGATCCTTCCCGAAGGCATCGTTCTGAAGTGCGCTGAGCCTGGGTGAACCATCGTCTTGGGTGGTATGCGGCCTCGGGGTCGACGTGGAAGCCGGAGCGACGGTTTCGGATGTTGTCCTTACAGAGGGGTGTCTACACTGGTCATGTGGTGAAACTTTTTATGGCGTCTACGATCGTCCCTTTGCCTGGTTTTGCTGAAAAATGTCGAATGCGTGTGGCGGGCTGTATCTCTCTCTCTCTCTCTCTTCCCTCCCCTGCCCCCCTCCTAAAAAGTCCCTCACCAATACGGGAGAGACGGGAGGAATTGGGGACCGCGCCTCTATATCGGATCGGCGCGGCGGTGGTAGGGAAGGGGAATGTCCACGCGGTCGAGGTCGGTGCAGGGCTCCGTGGGCGGCGGCGGCGGCAGCGGGGGTGCGGCCGTGCCGCTCGCCGTGCTGCTGCGGCGGGAGGTTGTGAGCGAGAGGACCGCCGCCGAGCGTCCGGAGCTCCAGCACGGCCTCTTCAGCCAGGCCAAGAAGGGCGAGGATTTCACCTTCCTCAAGCCCGACTGCGAGCGCCTCCCCGGCGTCCCGTCATCCTCCTTCTCTGCCTTCGGCGTAAGCGGCCCACATCTTTACAATCGCTATCGCATGCCCGTCGTCGACGCATTTCGCGCGTGCCCGATCTGGCAGCGCCGTGCGTCACGTGGATAGATTACTTTGGTGATCTATAATTCTAAGCGTTATTGGGTTGGATGCGTGCGCGAAATGTGAGGCTTGGTCGATTTTGTTTGGGCTCGGTTGTTGGAGAATTCCGGATTCGGTAATTCTTTTGGAGGGAAGGTCTGATTTTTGGGGCGTTGGAGATTGGGATGGTGACTCTATATGGTTCATGAGGTCATAATAGATGCTAGTGTAATTAAGGTTAATCTATGGTTTGAACAATAACGAATGCACGTCCAATTGAATTATGTGATGCCGGACTTTCTGGTTATAGAACCGAGTATCTCAATTTGCTCTAGTTCCACATCTTAAACTTTTGGTGGAAATTTTGATCAAGAATCTACTAGAAGCAATTGTTCAGTCTCATTATTGCAGCTGTTTGATGGGCACAATGGGAATGGAGCCGCTATTTACACTAAGGAGAATCTCTTGAACAACATCTTGGGTGCAGTCCCTGCTGATCTCAACAGGGAGGACTGGCTCGCTGCGCTTCCAAGGGCGATGGTTGCAGCATTTGTCAAAACCGATAAAGATTTCCAAACAAAAGGTTCGTCAAGTGACACTTAAAAGCAAATTTCGTTAATCCTCCGTTAATCCGAGTTACCTTATAAAAAAGGATTGACCTGTTATCATAGCCAGCAAGAAGAGATCTTTTTTTCTTGCGAAGAGATCTTTTCAAGAAGAGATCTTTTGATCGCTATTGAGAATCTTTTATACATTGGCACTAAACTTGTTTCTTTTGGTTTCTGATGACATACATATAAAAACATTGGAATAACTTGTTCAAACACATTACTAACATCAGCCAAAATTAAATGTCTTACTGATATCTTTTTTTTTTGTACAGCACGCTCTTCAGGAACAACAGTGACGTTCGTCATAATAGATGGATTGGCTGTTACTGTTGCCTCTGTTGGCGATTCACTTTGTGTATTAGAAGCTGAAGGTTCAATTTATCAGTTATCTTCAGATCATCGTTTTGATGCCAATAAAGAGGAGTAAGATTGTTCTCCTGATATGGGCCTTCTCACTTCTCTTATGGCAAGAACTTATCTGTTGTCACTTGATTTTGATGTGCAGGGTTGATCGTGTAACAGAAGCTGGTGGTGATGTTGGAAGGCTAAATGTTGTTGGTGGTGCTGAGGTTTGAACTTTGCTTTGTTTGTTATTCAAGTTAATTTTCTTGCGTCATGGTTCATTATTGCCATTTCTATTGCTTCATTTTATCAGATACTCATGTTCGTCTTGGAACTGTGCAGTATTTGTGGTGTCTGTTGAGACATATTATCCTTTAACCTGTTCTTCAGTACTGAAAAAGTTAGCATTTTAGCTGCATGCTTTAATTGTATGCTGCCCTCTAATGTTAATTTTATTTTTCTTGTTTCATGTTAAATCTACTCCTTACTTCCTAGTATTGAATTTGCTTTTGAACTAGATCTGAAGTGTTTGCTACATGAGCTGTCAAATGTCGATTTTAAAAACATTGATTGGTATATTTAGTTTTTCAATGGCATATAAAATATTAGTTTATGCAAGAAACATGGTACGTAATCGTGCATGTGTGTTAGGAGTTAAACAATACGAAGTGCACAATATAGGTGGAGGTCATAAGAAGAGGGGACATTGTCTATTTTTCTTCATCGATACATTTTGCTTGTGCTTCTACTAGTTTTCTTCTTATTCTTTTCACTTGCTTTACTCGTGCATGTCTTGCTGCACCTCCAGATTGGCCCCCTTAGATGCTGGCCTGGGGGTTTGTGCCTGTCAAGGTCAATCGGAGATCAGGACGTGGGTCAATTTATCGTTCCCGTTCCTCTTGTCAAGCAAGTAAAGGTAAGTCCTGGAAAATGCAGATTACATAATAACAGCTTTACCTTAAGGCTGAAGCCCAAAATTAACTCGACAGGTAAAATGGTACGAGTAGCAGACTGTAGTGCTACAAGAAGTTGTTTTGTTTTGACATTTATTTGTTATGATAATATGATGCAACTTGTCTATATTGAAGAGCCCATGGGGCATATATATAGTACACATGACTTGGAGAACAAGGGAGATAAACCTAGACCTATAAGGACTCCTAGACCTATACTAATACTCCTTAACATTCCCCTTTTTCTATGCCTCTTGCCAGATTTCATATTGCAGTAAATAACTGGGTAATACTTACTTTTTAGCACAGAAACTACCCCCCCCCTCACACCCACACCCACCCACCCCTTACAATACAAATTTTACGCCTTTTTTTTCTTGGTTCAGAAATGTTAGTACCTACTCTATCCAGCTCAAAAAAGAGAATGCACATGCTTTTCGTGATATAATTTTGTCCATCAGTTAGACCAATAATACAAAAGTCAAGTAACTTACAAATTATACCATTGGAATATTCTTTCGGATGCAAATTTGATGGTATCATTTTTGTGACACAACCAATATGTTATTCGTTGAATTCATGGTCAAACTTGAATTTCAAAAAGCGTGTGTGCCTTCTTTTAGAGTCGAAGGGGGTATTTAGGTATTTACCTTGATTAGATTAATTGACAACTGCATGCCTACTCTCCTCTCTCTCAGATCATCCCTTTTTTTTTTGGAACCGGACCATTGCCCCTTTCCATTACTCACATAACGGAAATACAGGGTTCGAGTGAGAGGGGAGAGGGAAAGGGCGGAATAGTACAGGTTCGAGATCGGTGGGAAACCCACCCACAGATGGTCGGAGTCGAAACCTCTGCCGTGGGGCAAAAACCCACCGTCCCATCTACCAAAGTTCACTGACACATGCCACCACCAAGACCACAGCAAGTCTAAACTTTAAGCCTCACACAGGAGGGAACCACCAGAGACATAAAACTACCAAGCATGAACTGGAGGCTATCCAAACCGACTACCAAAAGCTTCCCAAACACAGATCTTCGTTATCTTGAACTTCAAGTCCTAGCCGACGCCCCCTCCTGCACGGTGTTGCAGATCCTGAGGAGCTTCGAGGCGTTCTCCTGAAGCAGATCCGCCCCCTTTGTCAGCATTTCACCATCTCCACCTTTAAGCAGACCTGCCCAAGATTTGAGAAAGACCACAGCCATATAAACAATATCAAAAGGACTTACAAGACGTTTGAATTCAAACGTAGCACGATTCCTATACGTCCAGATGGACCAGCAAATAGCACCATAGTATAAAACCTTTCCCATCAGGAAGAAACGCATAGCACCAAGAGAAAAATTGCCAACTATTTGTGGGACACAGGTCGGTCCCGAGCACGGATGCAACCGTTCTCCACACAACTTTGGCAACCGAACAACCGAAAAACAAATGATTAGAAGTCTCCCTAGCTGAGCAGAAAGAACAATGAGGTTTGCCCTTCCAGTTCCTTCTACCCATCACATCACGGGTTAGGATCGCATCCTATCCGTTTCAAAAAAAAAAGGATCGCATCCTGTGACAGTTGCCACAAGAAAATCTGGATTTTCAAAGGAGGTTTCGCTCTCCAGATCCAAGTATAGGAGCACCCCGAAATAGGCCTCTCAAGCATCGCCTATACAGATTTCGTGGTAAATTTTCCTTTAGGGCCCAGCGCCCATCCTACCACATCAGGTTCCTCATTAGTCACCAGAGTATTCAAAACACCACACATCTCACGCCACTGGTCACACAGTGGGTGAGCTAAACGGCGCCGAAAGAAACCAGGTATATTGACTTGCCAATTGCTAACCACAACATCAGGGAAATTACACACCCCAAACAACTGGGGGAACTTATGACAGGATGGCACATTACCATTAATAGGATCCTTCCAGACACGAGTCAAATTACCAGAATTAAGAGTTATAACTCTCCCCTTAAGATAGTACTCTTTCACTTTTAATAAAGCTTTCCAGATCGGCGAGTCCTGGAATTTCGGACCCACCGCAGCTACAGTTTGTCTCTTCAGATATTTAGCTTTAATAATATCTTGCTATAACCCACTTTGCGTCTCTAACTTCCACCACCATTTGACTAGGAGGCTAATATTTTGTTTTCGCAGATCTTTCACACCCAGCCCACCTTTGGCTTTAGATCTGCACACCCGAGACCACTTAACCAGATAATATCTTTTCTTAACCCCTCCTCCTTGCCAAAAGAACCGGCACCTGTGCACATCCAGCTTGTCAATGACAGTTTTTGGTAATAAAAACATCAACATATAATAGTACACAATGCTGGACAGGGAGGAGTCCAGCAAAATAAGACGCCCACCAGAAGAGGCGGTGCTACCAGCCCACGAACCACAACGATTACCAAATTTACTCTCAACAAAATCCCAATCACTAACCCTTAGGTTAGAAAAACTCACAGGAACCCCAAGGTACTTCATGGGAAAATGGCCAATCTGACATCCAAATAAGTCAGCATAAAACTTCATTGTCTCATCATCTCCACCAATGCATAAGACCTCGCTCTTCTGGAAATTAATTTTCAACCCAGACATAAGCTCGAACACATAAAGAAGAAGTTTAAGATTGAGAGCTTTATCAGGGTCATGATCAATACACAGGACCGTATCATCCGCGTATTGCAAAATGGCCACACCACTATCGATCAAATCTGGCGCCAAGCCTTTGATCAGCCCTTCATTTTGAGCATTAGTTACCATCTTAGAAAGATACGCAACAGCCAAGTTAAACAGAAAAGGCGAAAGGGGATCCCCTTGCCGCACTCCCTTAAAGCTCTGAAAATAGGCCCCCAATTCGTTATTAAGTTTCACAGTAATCGTGCCATTAGCTAGGATTTTATGGATCCAGCTACACCAAGTAGGGCTAAAACCCCGCATCCTATGACAATCAATCAGAAATTCCCAGTTCACCTTGTCATATGCTTTTTCGAAATCCAGCTTAAGAACGACCCCCACTTTCTTCTTAATATGGGTGTGATGTAAGATCTCATGGAGAGATAAGATCCCATCCATGATATTTCTGTTTTTTATAAACGCATTTTGACGACTACTGATCAAAGTGTCAGCAAAAAGGGCTACTCTATTGTCGAGTACTTTAGTCAAAAGTTTATATGGGACACAGAGCAAGCAGATAGGCCGAATCTGCTGAATCTTATTAGCCCCATCCAACTTGGGGAGGAGAGTAATAACTCCATAATTAAGACGCTCAACATCCAGTTCCCCCTTATGAAATGCCCTAAAAAGAGATAGGATATCATTCTTCACAAAGTCCCAACACACTTGATAAAACTCAGCTGGAATATGGTCTTGTCCAGGAGCCCTATTGCTATCCATGCTAAACAGAGCATGTTTGACTTCATCTTCCGAAAAGGGACGAATAAGCATTTCATTATCAGATTCGGTTAGCTTTTCAGATTCACCCCAGGTACCAGGATCCAACTGGAACAAATTTCCAGGGGCTGGGCCAAACAAGCTTTTATAAAAGGCAGTGGCGTGGGCCAAAAGGGCAGGAGTACCCACGATAGTCGCCTCACCATCAGTTAAAGAGTGGATAGTGTTTTTTCATTTTCTACCGTTAGCCACCCGATGGTAAAAGGCAGTGTTACGATCACCCTGCAGCAACCATTTCTCATTTGATTGCTGCAGCCAAAACAGCTCCTCCTCACCATCCTAACTCAAAACGAAATTCTTTCTTAGGAGGCAAACTAGCATTAATATCAGAGCATAATAAAAGAGGATTATGGTCAGACACACTTCTGACCAGCCTCTGGACTGTGACAAGAGGAAACATGTCTTCCCATTGTGTACTCATCAGAATCCTATCCAATTTTTCCAACGTGGGATGAGATTGTTTATTAGTCCAAGTATAAAGCCCACCATTCATATGAATCTCCCGCAACTCAAAAGTGTTAATGATGTTATTAAAACAATCAACAAATTTAGTGCGCAAAAACTTTTTATTCTTTTCCCCACAGTGGCGTAGGATATTAAAATCATCACCCACAATATAAGGAATAGACATATGGGAACAGAAGGAAGCCAGTTCGGTCAAGAACTCCTCTTTTCCTTCCTCATGAGCCGCACCATAAACGGATAGGATATCCCAATTACACTTTCTCTCGATGTCAAAAACAGTAAGCTGTAACACATATTTGCCCAACATACAAGAAACTATCTCCAGCTTATTCTTTCTGACACCAGAAATAAGACTGCCTGATTTCCCAACAGATGGGATCCAATTCCAGGAGAAAAGATTAAAAGGGTCCATCCTCCTAAGGTAGCTAGAAGAGAAATTTTTCTTCTTAGTTTCTTGAATACAAATAAAAGACAGGGCATGATCTTTTATGAGATCAGAGAAGCTGGTAGCCATGCCAGTTCTACCAGCCCCTCGACAATTCCAAAAAACCCCATTCATGAACCTTTTTTCTTTTTCTTGTTTCTGGTAGTTCTGTCAGGTTTCTTGGCAGATAGACCAGAAAACAAAGAGGATACCACTTCTGACTTTTGACTCCTAGTGACAGGTCTAGATAAAACGACCTTCGGTCTGCGAGCTGAAGATTTTTTAGCCCGAACCAGAGAAAAACCATCCTGGTCAAATTTCTCATCGACCCCCCAACCCAAACAGAGGGGAGTTTTGTCCCCAAGAACATTAGTGACAAACAAATCAGATTTGTTTTCTTGATTAGGTTAATGAGAATTAGCTCTAGCCTTATCTAATTCACGCAGAATATCAATTCGACTAAAATTATCATCAGGCATTTGCACCCCAAATTTAACCAAGCGACCCTCAATATCCTCATCAGATAAAACATCAAAGGAGTTGCGAACAGTAGTCGTACCTTCCAGATTTCTCTTTTTCGCCACCACCTCAGCCTTGTCGACCATTTTAGCCAGATTAGAATTAGCATTCCTCAAGCTGAAACGCAGATTGCTTTTAGAAACGAGAGGAGGTGTAAGAATCACCTCGTCATCATTCTCAGAAGACGTATCTGGAGATTCAACAGTATACTCTTGAGAATATTTGCCGACATCACCACCAGGGGTCTGCGGCAAGGATACAACCACATCAGCATAAGACCAAGAAAGGCTACCCAAAGAAGGCATAGGGATAGCCAAACTCACAAACTCAGAGGGTACATGCTTCACCTCACAGGATAAAGCCCAGGTCCTTCTCTTTTCTTCTTCAGCATCAAATTCATGAGCCATAGACTCAATCAGCAAGCCATTTTCAACTGACTCCTCAGAGTCCTCCAGCTCACTCGATTCAGGAATAGCATCACAGACATTTTTATGCTTAGGATTCGAGCCAACAGGCCCAGGAGCAACAGCAGACCCCCCTGAGCTCTGCCCCTTATCCATGGATTCAGTTTTCATTCTTTTGAACATAGGGGCTTTATCACTTTTATCCACACTGACAGCAGAAGTCAGATTCTCAGGATTTTTGAACACCACCTTGTCAACTTGAAAGAAGAAATCATAGAAGTATTTCCCCAGCACAGCCTCAGCTGTAGGGGGAATATCATCCACACTCCTGCACCCAATCTTCACCCTTACAGAGTCAGGACGATGAAGGGTGGCCTTGTCAAGGGCTAATGGAACACCCACCAGAGAAGAAACATAAGCCAGAGTTCTCCGATTTCTTTTTTCTAGAGGAACATTCCCCACTTTCACCCACGCCATTTCCATGGCCCGTTTGTCCCCAACGGCACCCGACCACGCCATAATCTCAACTGTAGCCCCACAAGATCTCAATATCATCTTAGGATTGTAACAAGCTTTAGCTACATCCCTACTGTTCGGGAAGCGCATGAGAAAAGTTTTAGGAGCAATAAGTCTAGCAGTACAGCGCCAATCCCCTCCCAAATAATCCTCAATTTCTTTTTCTAGCTGTTTACCAGTCACTTCCCCCTCGATCACAGTAATCACCACACAAGTAGCCCTATCTTTTAGTTGCTTAGCAGATGCAAATTCAGGGATATAGAAGAATCCTTGCCCAGGAGATTGAAACGCACACATAGTAGCAAATCCCTCACCAGCTATGAACTCAGTGCAACCCGAAGCAAGGTGGCCAATCTGTCTATAACGCTCACAGTATGCTTGTGGGCAAAGGCTAGGAGGATGAACAACCACTTTGCAGATCAAGCAATTCTCAGGAGAAGGGATTGGTAGCACCTGAGATTCACGCCCTTTAGGACGGGTCGACGTAGCTGCAGTCGCCACCCGCTCCATGCGCGGTGCCTTCTCCACCCAGATCTTGTCAGATCCGGTGCCCTGCGAGCTAGCGGCCACCGCCGCCTCCCAGTTGTCCACCCCATCGGATGGCGGCATGGAGGAGGAGCCGCCCTCCATCTCCTCCCTGTGCCACTGGTAGCGCCCTCGCCCGCGGTCGAAACGCCCAGCTCCACGGCCGGTGCGGCCCGATCCGAAGCCCTCACGACGCATCCCGCGCCCGCCAAACTTGCCGCCATCACCCATGGAAGTGGACGAGACCACCTCCGAGAAGGAACGCTGGTCTCCGCCAACCTTTCCCTTCCACCACTGAAAAGACCCTCCCAATCTAGGGTTTGGTGTGAGCGGCGCCGACCAGAATGGCGAACCAGGCGATCTAGGTCACCAGCCCGAGCCGCACCAGGTTTTATAGCCTCCCCGGGTGGCTTGCGAACGGTGGTATCTTCGCCCACGTGTCTGCCATCCGCCATTGGTGGGACAAGCTCTCCAGGGGCCCTGCCCAAAATGCTCTCGCCTTCGTGGACAGCTGACCGGTCAACATGAAGCCCCTGTCGCGGCGCATGCACCATCTCGCCGCTCGCCGGCGGGGGATCTCGCCGGATCCGCTCATCGATCCGCGCAAAATGGCATGGAAATTGAAACAATCCGCCCACCTCGATCCTCTCGCCCTCCCTGAGATATCTGGCGTCAACCGTATCACCTCGCATGTTGATCAGGATCACTCGCAGCGCATCAGGTCGCTGGAGGATCGTCCCGTCCTTGAACTCGACACGGCGACTCGCCCGGAGGTCAGCAGCATATTACACCCTCCATCGCGGATCAGGAGCGGGAGGCGGCCGTCCTTGCTCGCGTGAGGAGCACATCGAGAGGGAGAAGAGCACAGCGGTGAGGAGGGTGACCTGATGCGCAGGGGGGGGGGGGGGGAGCGGTGCAGGCCGCAGCGGCGTAGAGACCACCGCCCGCGGGGGCGGCCGCGGCGTCGAGCCGAGAGAAACCCTAGAAGTCATCACCCCCTCTGCAGTCGATCTCCTCTCTCAGATCATCCCTTATTACTTGATCTCATAAATATGATGTATTGTTCATGTTAGTCTGATCCCTGGATTGTGAAAAATACTGATATGTTATTTTAATGTGTATAGCTATCTACTGCTGGAGGTCGCCTTATCATTTCAAGCGATGGTGTTTGGGATGCTTTGACTGCAGAACAGGCCCTGAACTGTTCACGAGGATTGCCCCCTGAAGCTGCAGCTGAGCAAATTGTTAAAGTACATCTCTCTCTCTCTTAACACTGACTCTAATGGCACCCTTCTTTACTCATTTCAATATTTTTCAGGAAGCAGTGCATTCAAAGGGACTGAGGGATGACACCACTTGTATTGTCGTTGACCTAGTACCAGAAAAAGGGAACCCAGCTATGTCAGCTTCTAAAAAGCAACAAGGAATGAGTGTTTTCAAAAATATGTTCCGCAAGAAGACATCGTCTGACTCCTCATCCCATTCAGATAGAGAATATATGGATCCAGACGTTGTAGAAGAGATATTTGAGGATGGATGTGCATTGCTCTCTCGTAGGTTGGTTCTATAATTATATTTTCGATTATCAAAGGAGCAAATGGTCGTGAAGTTCAGTTATGATTATATAATCATGTTTAAGATTTCCAACACATCAACCATCAATTCTTACCAAAATGAGGGAGTCGATTAATAGGTTGCATCCTTTTACATAGAAGTTTTGCACATTCATTTTCCATTGTGACAGACAACAATATCATCTTAACTAATAACCTCTCACGGGCCTGGAATAATCTGAAGGATGGATTCTCGCAACAAATTGGAAAAGAAAGGATGGAAACCTGGAACACAAACCATCTCTTAGATTCTGACTGAAGTAATTTAGAGATGCACACCACGAGGAGGGTTAGATGAAGTTAAAGTGCTAACATATAGAGCCCATCACTCATTCAAACAGCATAATGTTGTCATGTTTGGAATATTTAGATCTGACTTTCTGTTCTATTGAATGCAAAACCTTTGAAATAATTTGTTCATTCACATCCTCTTTTCTAGATTTTTTTTTACATTATCTTCCCATCTGCTGCTGAGCGCATCCTTGTCTGATCAACATTCTGAATCCCTGTAGTTTGCACCAAGACCTGTGCATATGGTTCAATTTTTCTTTCTTTTAACCGCAGGCTGGATTCTGAATACCCTGTTCGAAATATGTTCAAACTCTTTATATGTGCTATTTGTCAAGTAGAGTTAAAGCCAAATCAGGGAATATCTGTACATGAAGATTCATCACAACCTGGGAACTTGCGTCGATGGGATGGTCCGTTCCTTTGCCAGAGCTGTCAGGAAAAAAAAGAAGCCATGGAGGGAAAGCGCCGTTCACGAGGTATTGTTTGCAGAGCTGTTTATATACTTGTTATGAAGTACCAAAACCTTTTTCTTATATATTCTTAAATTACTGCAGATTCGTCAGCCAGAAATAGCGAGTCCAGTGAATAGTTGCGAAGATTAGAGTTGGCTTGCTTTAAAGGGTTAGTGATACCAGAGAGCTACTGACCCACAATGCCTCAGCCTCCAAGAGACGATCATTTTGCGGCATTTCACATTGTTTCAGCACTTGGGTGATCACACGAACTGTCTGGGCCTTTTGATCTAAAATTGAATTACCAGCAAGCAGGTGGTTACTGTTCAATAGCCTATTATGCTATTTGAAGTGGCAAGCATATACCTTGTTTACAATTGAAGGGACAAGCTTTTTGCCCGATAGTTTCACACAGATCATTTGACCTTGGTGGCACATACAAGTCCAGAGGTCATTGCTGAAAACGGCATTACATGTTGACATATCTATTCTTAGGTCAAACTATAATGTGAATTACTGATCACATATAGAGCTACGGTCAGAAAGGGCGTTGTATTTCTTAATATGAGTGGGTGAGTTTCTTCTGACCGACCTTGAATTGTGGCCAAGAAATACTCAACCCTTGTTGAAGTCCAGCTTTCCCTATCTCCTTTGTAATTAGAATATAAAGAAATTATTTCAAACAACTGTTGCTTGATTAATCAAACAAACATTTATGTGCTTGTGTACAATGTGCAAAATCTTGCTAACAACGTACATTTGTTTCTCCATTGTGGGCTGTGGCTTGTGGCTTGTGGCTTGTGGCTGTGGTTACTGTTAGTAAATCTCAGTTAAGCTTTTATCTGGAGGTGTGCGGTGTATTGCTAACAAATTCATTAATGACCACTTGGAATAAATGACTAATATTTGTTTGTTAACTGAAGATGTATCATGATAGATCATGTTTCCAGCATGACTTCTGGTGGTAAGAGTTTTTATCTGCTTGGAATTAGAAGCATAGATCTTGTTTCCAGCATGACTTTTGGGTGGTGAGATTTTTTTTGAAACGGAGGCAAAAGTTTTGTCTCATCGATTAATTAAGAAGAGTTGCTCGGTTAATTTATGGAAAACCGTGCGAAAGCCAACACAAATAGAGCACGGGCGGACTACTTACATGACAAAAAATCACACACCGCATAGACTGCCCGACCCAAATTCTTGGAATACACAACCATATACCTCGACATTACTACTATGCCAAGTGACCCCCACTAGATTACCTTGACACAAGACACCAAACATCTCCTAATCCACAACGGCAACCCAATCCAAGTGGACATGCCCAAAGACTACAAATCATCCATCAAGTAGCTAGACGCCTTGCTTATGGCGTCACTCTTACCTCTGACCACTTTCTTATGTTTGCCCCTTATTGGTATTCTCGTCAGGAGGCAAGCAATCGACCTGCCCAAATCAGGTCTAGCAACCTTCATGCTGGCGAGCAAGTCACAAAGTTTCTTTGCGAGGAGAGCATCTGGATTTGGAGTGGATGCCAACACACTTGGCCCATTGGTCATGCCACTCACATGCATCACCTGCTCGATGGCCGCCCACGAGGGAAGAGCAGTAACATCTAAAGCTCGGGGCTCCACTACACTGAGAGGTAAGTTGGTTGACGCCTGACTCCCAATGGACTTAGGTGAGTGAGAGATTGCAACATTCAAATCACCACTCTCCTCGGCATCAAGTATCTTGCTAGACTTCAGGGATGATGCTGGCGGTAAATCCACAACTGAGATCAAGGGAGGGGCTACCTTCACTTGCTTGACGGACAAAGGCATAACCGACCCCTCACACAACTCTTGAAGCTCAGGCATGATCTGCAGCACCAGAGTCACAACCATATCAATGACTAGTCCCTCGGAGGCTGACGATGCCAAGCTGGATCTTACACGAGGGAAGAAACGACCATGAAGCCCGTCTCCCCTCTTGACCTCGAAGCTGTCATCAGGCACAACCAAAGGGCGCAACACATGAGAAGTCTGCAAGACAGACAATGCCAGGGAGAGCCCGCCCAGTGCAGCCTCAGCTCGCTCCATGAAGCTGTCCATTCGCAACATCAAACCTTGCATGGAGTCAATGACATCACGCAAAGGTTGGATCATCTCCTCAAGCCATAAGGAAGCCATATCGAGGAATTCAGAGCGCAGCATCTCGGCCTGCCTCTCTAAGGAAGTCCGCACCGGGATATCCGTCGATGCCACAGAGCTAGCAGGAGCAGAAACGACTGATGCCCAAGAATCAGGATTCACGACAAAACGTCTTTGAGAGGAGCTAGGCTTCTATCTGGACCTTGCGAGGAGTTGGAGCTTGTTGGTGCCCGGCGGGGAGGCGGAGCAACGACGACATAGTAGGGCTTCTCAAAAATCTGAGGGACTCCAGGCACATGTACGATGACTATTCTCAAGGCAACGAGAGGACCTAAATGGATCTCGACAATCCACTGCACGGTGTCCACGAAGGAGGCATTTGCAACATCTACCGTGAAGCCACGCAAGAACGAGCCGGGGAGCCACGACAAAGGCTAGCGATGTCTGGTGTTGCATGTTATGCCGTGGCAAGACCTTCTGCCGACCTCCATCGCATGCATCTGCATCACACTCCACGCCCGGCCTAGCAGTTGGAACAAAGGATATGGAAGCCAGCAACGACATCCGCAGGGCTAGCTCACCATCATCCTTGCCATCTTCGTCATTGGTAAGGGTGCTCCATGAGACGTAATCCTCTGTATTTAGACCTGATGCAGTGCCTTAATAAGTTGAGGACGATGCTTGAGAAGCAACCAGAGGTGACGACGAGGCTTCCGTAAAAGTCAGGGACGACCCGCGCACAACAACAGTCGATGGCGGATGCCAGCAGAGACCAGGGATGGGAAACACCCAAGCCGCAGCGAGCCTCGGGGAGGACCGACGCGTTCCAAATGGCCACCAGTGAACGGGGCAGCCTTGCGGGAGGCAGGAGAAGGCGCGGCTAGCACCACATCCGGGGAAGACGACGGCGCCGGTGCTGACGGCGAGGACGCGAGGGCCAAGGGAAGCAGAGCCGGAGAACAGTGGGGAGAAGACATGCAGACGGGAGAGGACGCTGAGAGCATCCCAGATCTAGTTTCGGCAAAAGAAATGGCCGTCGGAGAGTGGAGATCAAGGCGCTGCCGTCGAGTTCGACGGCGTGGTCGCGGGAGCCATGGTTGGTATCGGACAACTCTTTTAGAGTGTGGTGGTAAGAATTTTTATCTGCTTGGAAATAGAAGCACAAATCTTGATTCCAGCATGACCTCTGGTGATAGAGGTGAAGGTGTCCCAATGTTTCGATGAGAAGGTGGATATCGATTATGGGGGAGACGACTTTGACGATCCGACTACAAACGTGTGAAGACCTTGCGCCTTAGAGATCGATAAACCAAATCCGAGAGGTTATTGATCCCGCGGATGCACGATCAGCCTCACCACGAAGGTCTAATTCTTGTAAGCAATCGATGAACAAGCATGGACTAAGAATTGTAATTTGGATATTACGAATATAAGATGAATTATTGATGAAAGTTTGGGGTTCCAATGCGGTCTTGGGCTGGTTGGTTGACACAAACGAAGAACTCGAAGTTGATGCGATGGATAACTTAAATCTAATAAAAAAGCCCAGTCTAAACGATGCCCTAAGGGCTGTATATATGGGGGAAAAGAGCAAATTTTCGTGATCCCTTGGAGGAGGGGTCCAAAACCAACCGAAAATCGGTTTCCCCACACATACAGATTCTAAAAATAGCCTATACTTAAGTATTTCGAAATTACATGGGTCTGGCGCAATAATGAGGTGACAGAGCACCTATAATAGCCTATGGAAGAATTTAACAAAGTGGCATCTTATATATTTCATCCAAGGTTTCATGTACTCCTTATGGCGGCTTCAAATTGTGAAAATCACCACGCGAAGCTCCATTGTCCTTTCCCGCGTGTGCACATTTTTCTCCATGATGGATCCCGCTCCAATGGTCATCCTTCTTGTCCATGCTAGGTCCTTCATTCATAAGTAAAAAAGTATCTAATTTAGGCAACACCATATGTTCATGAACATTAGAAGGATTCCCAAGTAACGAAAGTACCTGATAATTTAGTTGACGTGCGCGTGCTTTAGTAACTGGTCCAATATGTGTTGTTGGTGGGGATGTGGGTGTAACATTAGTAGGGATGCCCTCATTATCCTCTCCTTCTTGAATTGAAGTCATCCTCGACGGAAGCTATCATCTTCTCCCAACTAAGGCTTCAAATCTGCAATGTTAAATGTGGGACTAACCCCAAAATATGTAGGCAGCTCAATTTTACATGCATAATCATTTATTTTCTCCAAAACCTTAAAGGGACCATCAACTCGTGGCATTAACTTAGACTTGCGTAAATCAGGAAATATATCTTTATGAAAATGCAACCAAACAAGATCTCCCGTTTCAAACACAACATGCTTTATACCCTTATCACCTGCAAGCTTGTATTTAGTATTCATCCTCTCAATATTCTCTTTAGGTAACTCATGCATTTTTATATCAATTTAGCACGTTTCTTAGCATCAAAATTAACCTTCTCCGAAGATGGAAGAGGTAGCAAATCAATAGGTGCACGAGGTACAAAACCATAAACAATCTCAAAAGGGCACATTTTAGAGGTAGAATGTAACGAACGGTTATAAGAAAATTCAATATGAGGTAAATATTCTTCCCACATTTTCAAGTTACTCTTTAAAACATCCCTAAGCATAGTAGACAATGTCCTATGCCTACTTCAGTTTGTCCATCAGTTTGGGGATAACATGTAGTACTAAAAAGTAGTTTAGTCCCCAACTTAGCCCATAAGCATCGCCAAAAGTGGCTAAGAAACTTAGTATCACGATTTGAGACAATAGTATTTGGCACACCATGCAAGCGTATAATTTCACGAAAGAATAATCAGTTATTGGGGAACGGGGCAGAAAACAATAGTTTTTCCTACCTACGGATCCCGAACCCAAGATCTATGCTATAATGATGTATGTAATGGAGGGAATCGGTGTTCATACCTTTGAAGACCGAAAGAGGGAAACGTTCCACGAACATGGTTGGCGTAGACTCTGATCCTACGAACTCCCTGTCGTGTAGAAGACCTCCCGCAATGAAGTAGCACCACAACTGTAGTGCCTCACGGGATTACACACGTACGGTGCAACCGATGTTCCCTCCGGGCTCCAAACCAGGCGAGCAGAGGAAAGAAGACATATTCGGATCCCGACTATGGCAGCACGATGACGTGCGTATGGTGTAGAAACCCCCAACCAAGTGCAAACTCCAAACAAGGGGAGGTCGCTCAAGGAAGGAGAAAGAGAGAGGAGAAGAACTCAATGGGATGATGGAAAAGGGGAACCCTACCCCTCCTTATATAGTCCAAGGAGGGGGCATACTCCTCCCCTCCCCCATGTGGGAGTAAACCCTTGGGAGGGGGTAGTGCACCGGCCAAGGGGGGTGGCCCCCTCCCTTGGTGCATGGCCCAAGGGGGGGGACCCCCTCCTTCCCCTAATGGGCCTCTTTCAGGCCCATTTGCATTATTTTCTCATTTTATTTTATTTTTAATTATATTTTAATATTTAATTCTGAAAATTAAATAATAAAACAATATTAAACAATATTAAACATTATTTTGAACTTTCAGAATATCCAGAACAACTTCCGCACCTTCCGGAACAATTCCGGTGTTCTCTCGTATTTCACTGATGATCCCGAATCTATCCTTAATGCATCGATTACCTTTAAGTGTGACACCCTACGGTTTGGGACAACAACAAACATGATCGAGACATTCTCTGACCAATGACCATCATGTGGTATTTGGCTACAATCCTTGATGGCCCCTATGCTTCCATCGAATTAGCTTCATCGTTGTTGAACCGTTAACGATAAGACTTGATGATTCTTCCATCGAATTAGCATCATCGTTGTTCCATCGAGTTAGCTTCATCGTTGTTGAATCAAATTAGCTTCATCATTGTTGAAACATTGCACCATCCGCTATTTTAAATATGGTGATGGTAACACCAAGTTCTTTCATCGGGTTGCGACGGAGAGGTACAGACGCAACTCCATTGCTACCCTTCGTCTTCCTGATGATTATGTGGTCTCCGACCATGTTGTCAAGGAGGCGGTTTTTTTTCACGCCTACAAGGATCGCCTCGGTCAGTCCGATCCAGTCAATCTAAAACTTGACCTGCACGCGTTGATCAAGAGAGTGGAGGGGTTGGATGATATGAATATGATCCCTATGGATATAACCACGATTGTTATGTGTAAAGATATTGCCAGGTACTATTGTTCCTTTGTACGTATAATTTAATTGACAAAAATATGATGCTACACTCATGTTTATATTTACTTGTACTCAGGAACAACGAAGCAGAGATGGAGAATGAAGATCACCATTAATTAAGATAATCAGTAGCAATACTTTTTGCATGCAAAGAGGTCCAATCTATTGAACCATACAAGTGTGCACGTTCATGCAAAGGAGGTGGCCCCATGCACATGTGTGGTGCACGCCACATGAGCATGCATGCGACCAGGGTACGTGAAGAAAAGTTTGGCTAAGCCACGGGTGCAACGGCCCAACAATTGCACATCATCCATCAACCGACATCACGCGCCGGCTGCCTTCCGTTTCGTTCTTAATAAATAGCTAGCCTAGATTAGGGTTTAGACTTGGGTTTTATTGTATTGTCTAGCCGTCGCTACAATTTGCATCTACGAGACGTGTAGGACTACCGCCTTGTCAGATCCACAGTGGAACCCCAACTTGTTCATCTACATCGTGCTTAATTATTATTCGCAGTTTGAGATTGCAATTCATCTTTGTTCTTGCCGGTTCTTCGGTTACTTGCAGGAACTCGAACCTCGTTGTTCAGGTTGATCGTGCCTACGTCAAGATCAATAACCATCGGAGATTGGTTTAGCGATTGCCAGGTGTATCTTCGGGTACGGTATAGCCGGATCGTCAAGGTCAAAATCCACCAAATCGATAATTACCTTCACTCTCATCGAAAGATCGGCCTTCGTCACATCAAGTGGTATCAGATTTCAAGTTCATCGGTGAGAGATTTACATTTTTCTGTCCTATAAACCCACCAAAAAGCCAAAAAAAAGTTAGATTATATCATCTTTTATTCCTATCTTTTTTAGCTTTTAGCAATTTTTGCATCTAGTATTTGTTCGTTGAATTTTTGGTTGCATCCATCCTAAAATTAGTGCTGGTTTAGATCAGTTTGGGATCAAATTATCTACTAGATCGCACCTTGTTTGATCCACCATATTTTTATTTTTGGTTCCGCCGCGTACGCGTTCACCCACAATTCATAATCTGAAAGAAATCTTGAGCGTTATCCCAAATATCAATTGCCGCTGCTACGCGTCGCTGTCCATCCACAGGCACACGCACATAACCAGACAACTAGTACATCGTTGTCTGCCGCTCAGCGGCGCTGCTCCATCACACTCCACGCGCGCCACGAATTTCCACCCGGCTGATATGCTCAGTAGATACTAGCTAATCCCAACATTCACGTATCTAGCCAGCCACCAAGACATCTGCTCGTAACCGGCCAGCTTCCAAGAACAGGGTAGCAGCATTGTTTGTGTACATCCTTCCTGCTAGTACCGGCTTGAACAGAAAAAGCATTAAAAATGTGAAAAACAAGTGAGAAAAGAAGCAAAAAAAAAAAAGTTCAGACCGGCTAGCATCTGTTTTGGATTGAGGAAATTTTGTCTGCTGCCCTATTCGAGAGACTAGTTTGCTGTTGTTTTTTATTGACATATACTTCGTTTATACCTCACTTATATCTAGCTATTTTGAGCTCTCATATTCATCGATTTTCTCTCACTTGATTCCGTATCTGGGCTTAGATTGTTTATCTCTTACTAGTCGACTGCCAGCACTAGTTAGGAGTTTGAGCAATTATTCAACTTGCATTGCTTTTTGCATAATTGTGCCACTGATATTGTGAGTTGAGGAAACCTTTACCAAGCTCCACTTTCTATACAATACCTTGTTCGGTCACTTGGCATCACTATATCCATCTTTTGATTACTTTTGATATCGCCGACGGTCGACAACCACTGCAGCACGGTAAGAACTGGTAAGAGCTTGGATCATTGCTAGAGAGTTGAGAGACATATTCCACCATCTCGTCGTAGTACTATAGGAACATTATATTTGTGATTTTTTTTATAGTACTAACCATGGCAGATTCTAGAGCGACCAACAGTTGGGTTGCGTCTATTGTGGGAGATGACTTGCCGTATGTTGATGCTAAACACTCTTTCCCAGCACAAAAGGTACGAAGTTCGTCCCAAGATATACATCATGATAGAAATACACATCATCAGACTACCTCTTTACCAAATTTTGAAGGTAAGTACGACCCCGATTCATATATTGATTGGGAAATTGAGGTAGAAGAAATCTTTGGTAGCCATGATTTTTCCGAGCATACAAAATTTAAAGATGTTACTAAAAGTTTTTCTGGTTTTGCTTCGGTTTGGTGGAGAAAATATTGCGAGGCAAATACTTATAATAGACCTAGTACATGGAAAAGTTTGAAAATTGTTATGCGCAACAGATTTGTTCCCTCCTACTTTTCTAGTGATTTACTTAGAAAATTACAACGTTTAGCACAAGGCAATCACACTGTTGAAGAATATTATGATAATTTGTGTAATGCTTTGATTCGTTGTGGTTTAGAAGAATGTGAAGATGATTTTCTGAATAGATTTTGGAGAGGTTTAAACCATGATATACAAGACATAATAATGCATGAAGAACTATATTCGGTCAACCATTTGTTTCGTCTTGCCTATAAAGTTGAACAACAGATAAGAAGACGTGTACACATGATGAACAAGTGTGAGAGGGAATCCCAGTCAAAGCAAGTTACTTCCTCTGCTGGACCTCCAACTATGATTGCGCCATTCCAAGTTTATGAGGCATCGCAATCGACCGTTCTTACTTCATATGAGCGAGGAGTACAAGGTAATAATAAAGGTTCTGATTTTCTTACTCCACATGAAATTGATGAATGTCATATTGGTTTAGATACATCATGCGTTGAGATAAGTGCAATTGTCAAGGATTTGATGACACCACCTGTTTTAGATGATTATGTTGCTGATTTGAGATTACCGGGTGATCAAACAACCGAAATTTTTACGTTTCCATTGGCACCTATTGTTGAATCTGATTATATTTTTGGTTTAGGTGCACCCACTGAATTACCGAAAACTAAAATTGACCCATGTGACTTGATTGTTGAATTTAGTTTGGATCACATACAATTGGTTCGACATGATGAAGTATTAGCTAGAATTTCGCATGCTAATTCTTTATATTCCATTTTGATGGATCCACCTATGTCTTTGTCACATGCGAGAAATAAGATAGCTGAAATGTCATGTTTAAGTTTCTTGAAAAATTCTTATACTCCTAATTTTACCATTAGCTTGATTGGAGAGAACTGTGTAGACAATATATTTTTGGTTCATAGAATTTGCATCACATGTGATGATCTTGCTAGCTTGAAACAAAATATTAATAAACCAATGCTTGATCATTTTAATATGACTTCCAACATCGTTGTTGATTACATGTCAAATAGCATGTTGCATAATTGCTTATCTACACATGCTAATTTGGATATTCCTAATAGTTATATACCTATTTTGGGATGGTTTAATGATCAACATTACAAACTCGATGACATACATACGTGCTTCACTTATATGTGCAAACTAAGTTGGAATTTAATTCGTCGATATTTTTCTTGTGATGATTTATTAACTTTGAATCTCACAAAATATACTAGCCCCTCGCACATACATATATTAATTGTGCAACAACAAAGAAGAGTTAAAACAGATGATATATACATTTATCATGCATACACTTTGTCTCGTTGGCTAGTCATTTTTCAGATTACGCAAAGCCGAGGACGACTTTGTTTTCAAGAAAGGGAGGATGATATGAATATGATCCCTATGGATATAACCACGATTGTTATGTGTAAAGATATTGCCAGGTACTATTGTTCCTTTGTACGTATAATTTAATTGACAAAAATATGATGCTACACTCATGTTTATATTTACTTATACTCAGGAACAACGAAGCAAAGATGGAGAATGAAGATCACCATTAATTAAGATAATCAGTAGCAATACTTTTTGCATGCAAAGAGGTCCAATCTATTGAACCATACAAGTGTGCACGTTCATGCAAAGGAGGTGGCCCCATGCACATGTGTGGTGCACGCCACATGAGCATGCATGCGACCAGGGTACGTGAAGAAGAGTTTGGCTAAGCCACGGGTGCAACGGCCCAAAAATTGCGCATCATCCATCAACCGACATCACGCGCCGGCTGCCTTCCGTTTCTTCCTTAATAAATAGCTAGCCTAGATTAGGGTTTAGACTTGGGTTTTATTGTATTGTCTAGCCGTCGCTACAATTTGCATCTACGAGACGTGTAGGACTACCGCCTTTTCAGATCCACAGTGGAACCCCAACTTGTTCATCTACATCGTGCTTAATTATTATTCGCAGTTTGAGATTGCAATTCATCTTTGTTCTTGCCGGTTCTTCGGTTACTTGCAGGAACTCGAACCTCGTTGTTCAGGTTGATCGTGCCTACGGCAAGATCAATAACCATCGGAGATTGGTTTAGCGATTGCCAGGTGTATCTTCGGGTACGGTATAGCCGGATCGTCAAGGTCAAAATCCACCAAATCGATAATTACCTTCACTCTCATCGAAAGATCGGGCCTTCGTCATATCATTGGATGTGACGCCCCCAAAATCGGACCGTGTACAGTAATCATACAGGCAAGGTACATGATCGAGATCAGGGACTCACGGTAAGATATCACAACACAACTCTACAAATAAAATAATACAAGTTGTTTAATACAAGCCAGGGGCCACGAGGGCTTGAATAAAAAATCTCGAGAGCACAGAGTTAGCGGAAGCAATAATATCTGAGTACAGACACGAGAATACAAGGTTTCTTTAAGAAGGCTAGCACAAAAACAACACTCGATCGAAAAGGCAAGGCCTCCTGCCTGGGAACCTCCAAACTACTCTTGGTCAAAGGGGAACTCGACGATGAAGCAAGCACCGGGGATCTTCTGCTCCTGGACTCCAAGGCTCCAACGTCGACTGCAGCGGCCGATCAGGCAAAACAAAAAGGGGGAAATAAAGCAAAGGTGAGTATCTAGCATACCCGCGAGTCTTACGTCCGCTACTAAGCAATAATGCATTTGTATCAAATGGAAAGGAGAGGCTGTATATAGTGGACTGCAAGGTAGAAATCAGAATAAGGATAAGAAGCTAGGCCTATCGAAGACTAGCATCTTCCAAGAGTCTTGCAACATGAGAAGAGAATAGCCAACAGTTCAATAGTATGAATGTAATAACAATGCAGCAGAAGTTGCTGCAGCATTGTATAATAGTAAGTTGTATTAGATAACAATTATACATGCCTCCGAGATCCCCTCCTTGACTTCCCTGCGAGGAAGAGAAACCAGAACCAATAGTTTAATAGTAGTAGTTTGTAGTAGTAGGCTCTGGTGTCAGCATAAAGCGTCCTGTTACCATGGACACGGCTATCCGAATAGATTATCATCCCTGCAGGGGTTGCACTACTGTTACCCTACACGCTCGGATCTCCAGGGTGGCGTACACCTTGTCAGGGAACACCCCACCGAGGCTATCCGACACGTCGAGGCCCATCCTACGGCTCATCAGAGAGGTCCCCGCCGGTCTACAGCCCTAAGGGCAAGGGGGTCATGGTCCTATCACCCTTCGCTCTCCGGGTCGTTGTGAGGAGGGTGAATTCAAGCGACGCAGCGCAATCCGTCCCTGCCACAATGCCGAACTGGATGTCTTTCAGAGCTTTCGAACGAGACCACAACGTGGAGGGCCCACACCGTAATCCCACGTGAAGGTAGTGCGTACAAGCCTTTGCGGCCTCTCAAGTCATCCACCTGAACCATTAGTCATTTTATTATTATCTGTTGGGACAACCGTTATCGTGGCCCCTTTCTGGGTGAGTCGCGAACAACGACAACATTCAGGTCCACCAGTAACATTAGTGCCTGCCCTGAAATCCCACCAAGTCGTGCGGTTACCAACAAGGTGAACCGTCCCCTTACCTTGTCTCACGTTTGCTCTTTGAAGAGCTCGACTTTCGTACAACAGGATACCTCTCGGCCACGAACAATACCAGGCCCGCCGCATGATACACGAGATAGCTTCTCGTCCCTCGTTGGTTACCCCAAGTGTAGCTTCTCGTCCCTCGTCCCTCGTTGGTCCCTCGTTGTAAGGTGAGATGTAGCGTATCAGCAAGTTTCCCTTAGCAAAGATGCTAAGGTTGAGTGTCGACCAGTAGGACTCCAACAGATACAAGTAGGTGGTGAAGTGAACAATGGCGCCGTTCACAACTCTAAGTTGCTTACTTCACCTGGACCTGCACACACACAGATAGCTTCGCTTCCCAACGAGTACAGAGGAGTTGTCAATTCCTCCGGCCTTGTTGTTTACGAAGGATAAAACGCACGAGATAATAATGATAATGATAGCTATGGAAAAGTAAATACTGAAAGTAAATTGATAGTGTAAACAGTGGTGGAAATATGGACCTGGGTCCCATGATGTTCACTAGTGATGTCTCTCTCCCAAAAGACGATAAAATAGCCATGCGAGGGAAACAAATTACAGCTGGGCAATTGACAGGATTATGTGCGCAAACCAATGCTAATTATGCGAAACAGAAAGGAAGAGGCTCAAAAGCACGGGCGGTACGCCAAGACAAGTAGACCGAAATCCATATGCATCTACCCACTAATCATCCACCTTGAGATATCTATCCAGAACATCTCGCTGGTATTAAGTTGCGAATCCCACCCAAAGTGTAAACTCAAAGCAACAGACAACTGCATTAAAGAACTTTGCGTAAAGTAAACAATCCTTGCACCCGCAAGTACAAGCACCGTTGTTTTCCCCCTTGTGGCAACAACACATCCCCTAGACTCATGTTTCTGTCACTCAAGCTAGTCATTGGGGGGCATGAACCCACAATCATGCATAACGCTCCCTCTTGGAGTCACTACCTACTACTTGGCCAAAGCAATAAACAGCAACAGAGAACATGCAAGAGTTACTCAAGAACATAAATATAAAAGAAGAGAATCAAATATATAACTCAATGACAATCTGAACATAATCTCATAATCCATTGGATCCCAGCAAACTCAGCATAGCAACAACAGAAATATTACATATGTGCCTCGATCATGTAGGGCAGCTCACGATGTCTAATCCATGAAGAACAAAGAGGGGAGGCGAACATCACATACCTACTGATCATGGACCCATGGTCCAAGGTGGACTACTCACGGTTCATCCGGGAAGCATCCATGGTGGTGGAGAAGCTCCCGGAGGTGATTCCTCCCTCCGGCAGGGTGCCGGGAAGAGGTCTTCTGGTGCTCCCGATATTGGAAGCGCGGCGGCAGCGGAATAGAGGAGAGATCACGAAAAAGGGTTCCGTCCCCGAGGGTTTCTCGTCACGGGGAATAAATAGGCGAAAGGGGACAGCCAGAGGTGGGCCAGGGGCTCCAGGCGCCCCTCTGGTGCGGCCAGGGGTGGGGCCGCGCCCTCTGGCCGCCTGGGGCCCCCTGGATCCCCTCTGGCCCTCTCGGGCTCTTCGCGAAGCTTCCCGTACGCTGATTTTTCCTATATTTTTCCCGGCATTTTTCTGGTACATTTAATAAGGGGGAAACCTGAAATATAAAAACACCAGAAAACAGAACTGGCACTGGGGTGCACTGAGTTAATAGGTTAGTCCAAATATGATCAAAAGTGTATGGAAGTTCATCAATATCATAGCAATATCACACAAAAGAGGCATGGAGCAAGCAGAAATTATAGATACGTTTTGGACGTATCAACATCCCCAAGCTTAATTCCTGCTCGTCCTCGAGTAGGTAAATGGTAACAAGCATAATTTTTGTGGTGACATGCTAACAACCATATAAGAACTTTGTAAGTAAAGCAATCAAAGCATGCAATTCAATTCAAGTCATAACAGGCAAGAATCTATATTTAGCATTGAAATAAGCAACGTAAGAACATAAAGGTGCAAGAGCTCTTGCTGTCCGTGACTCGAATTTCTCCAAATGGTGTTTGCGTGCAAGAAAGGGGATAGGGATATACGAGAAAAAGTATTTTTATGTTGAGAACTCAATCTACTAAAGTTTCACACTTGGTATTCATTGGAATCTTATCTTGACTCATCCCCAGAGCACTAGCCAGGTACAAGTCAAAATGATCCACTCCTTTTCGACATTTTGAGCACTCATGCAATGGATGAGCGTAAGCAAGAAAGTTGTCACTTAGGATGGCAAAGAGAGAATATGGTGGAGGAGGAAGACAAAAAGGTGTGAAAGGCTCACATCAATGAGGACAATCATAGGCGAGAGAAAGCCAAATGATAGATATGATGTGAGGAGTAGGAATTGCCATGCAACGGATGCACATATGAGCTAAGGTAAGCTCTACAATGGAACTAGTGGGGGGTGAATCCAACTTGATTGCTCAAGAAGACCTAGAGCTCATTTGAGGAGGCTCATCATTGGAATATACAAGCCAAGTTCTATAGTGTGAAGGTCCCCACATAGCTATATGCATGAATGATAATCTCTATGGAGTACAAGATATAAGAAGGAGTACGAGTGTGTATCTCTCAAAAGGAATAGTAGTGTGCCCCCTTCTCTCTTTTTATTTCTCTATCTTTTTTTTCTTTTTTTTGTATTTTTTGGTGGCCTCAATGGCTCTTCCTATTTAACTCTCATTTGTCCTCTTTGGGATCTTTTAATTTTGTCCACTTTGGGATCTTTTAACTTTTCCACTTTGGGATCTTTTCCTCACTTTAGGGGAAACACTATATATATTAAAAAAATTATAGAAGATCTTTCACACTTTACAAAGTACTGAAATCATAAAGAAGATGTAACTATCATGATGTATGCAATTGTATGCCCCTGTCAGTGTAGCAGGATATGCAATGATACTAGCGCGTCATGTAGAAATGATTAGGGAAAGGCCCAACTAGCATGCGGCTCATCGATCAAGCAAGTAGCATGTATGACAAGAAGATCAAGTCATGAGAAGATGGATGTTGCATGACAATATATCTCGGAAAGGCTAAGGAAATGCCTTGATAGGTAGGTATGGTGGCTGTTTTGAGGAAAGATATAAGGAGGCTTATGATGACAGATCGTATCGTGCCAAGGGTTTGGATGTACCGGCGAAGGTGGACACTAACTCTCGGAGTGAGAAGAAAGCAATGCACGGCACAGGAAAGGCTAACAAAATATGGGAAGGTGGAAGTGTCAACTTTCGAATACTCACATTAGTCCGAAGAACTCATGCACTTATTATCGGTAACTCTCAATCTAATAAGGAGGTTTCACAAAGAGACAAGTACCCCGAGGATGAGTGTATGGGGGTTTGGTTATCCTTGCGCATCCTCGACTCATGGTACGTGAGTGTACTCTAATATTCGACCCCTCAGAAGAGTAGTGATCCATCTAGTAGCTAAAGTTCTCAACTAATTTGTAAGTTTTTGAAAATAAACACGGATTGGCCAAAATACGACATCTATCACTAATAGGCTAAATCTCTTGACACCAAAAATCCAAACATTACTCAAAATAACACCTCAAAACTTTTGCAAGTTACTACTACAAAAGAATAGCAACCTCAATTACCTACTTCGAGTCAAGACACAAAACTCAGTGCAACAGGCAAACTCTCTAAACAAGATAAACATGAAAACTCAAGAGAGTTCCAGCAACAAACTAAACAAAAGCTCTTTGAAAAGATAAGAATGAAAGCTAAGAGCAAAACATGACAGTAGCTACGAAAAGATAAAGAACAAACACAACAAAGATAAGCAGGAAAAAGTCCTATGTTGTGTTCGAAATTTTGGAAGTGGAGCGTGTTTCTCTCCCACATAAAGAAAACTGGGCTCTAACTTGTTATGAACAGCAATCAAAGCTAAATAAAACTAAAAACAAAACCTAAGAGCGAGACGCTCCAAGAATAGCACATAATGCATGAAGTGATGAAAATATAGTGAAACAAGAGACGAACTGATAATTGTCGATGGAGAAAGGGATGCACGGGGGCATCCCCAAGCTTAGACGCTTGAGTCTCCTTGAATATTTCTTGGGGATGCATGGGGGCATCCCCAAGTTTGAACGCTTGACAGTTCTTAATCTTCTTTCATCATCTTCCCTCGCACACTTGAAAACTCCCTTCATACATAACTCATCATAATTTGATTAGCGAGGTTAGTACCCATAATAAAATAATTTTTCTCTACTGGAAATAAAGATAACCTTGAAGAGCTACTGTTTATCAAGATTTACAAAAAGTTTTTGCAAAGAAAAAGCAAGCTTAAGGTTTGCAAAATGAAGAAAAGGCAAAACAGGACAAAATCTGTGAAAAACAGACCAGCAGGTAGTAAATAATTATTTAGGGATACTTATGCAACTCAAATAAAAAAACTCAGAACATACGAAAGTTTCGTAATTTTATAGAGCAAGCCGTGTAAAATATTCAGCTCAAAAAGATGAAATGAGATCTTTCTCTGATTTGTCTAGTCACGAGGACAGAATCTGTTTTCTTGACAGCATGTCACAACTTTCACTTCCCTTGTCGTATGAGGCTATAAAAGGCACAAAGCTTGAAAAGTAAAGATA
Source organism: Bromus sterilis (assembly GCA_950022295.1). Taxonomy (NCBI): domain Eukaryota; kingdom Viridiplantae; phylum Streptophyta; class Magnoliopsida; order Poales; family Poaceae; genus Bromus; species Bromus sterilis. The sequence continues at coordinate 150,007,872 of OX465599.1, read as the reverse complement.
CAATGATGTTGCTAAAGTAGTAACAATCATCAAGACCACTAAAAACAGAGGAAAAACAAAAAGGTAAACCTAAATTCGTTGCGGGCTGCCTCCCGAAAGCGCCTCTTTAAATCCATTAGCTAGGCTTAATGCAAATAGATCAAGTCTTTTCAATTGAACCATCATCAAGATCATCAAAAAGCTCTTCAATAATTCAACCACTCTTAAGAGGTCTTTAAAATAAATGCCTAATAAAGATACTTCTAGGAATAAAAGCAAAAGGCGAAAAATCAATTGGAGTCTCATTCATCTTATTGAAGAGAGGTATTTCTTCCAAAGTTTTCACTGTTTCAACCCCTTTGGCAATAGATAAATTATTTTTGGAACGAGGAGCCTTTGGAACGTAAACGAATCTAGGCTCCTTCTTTGCCGGAGTTTCCACCTTTTTGGTTTTGATTGAGGAGAAAGTAGTTCCTAGAGTGACAATAATTTCCTTAATCTTATCAATCCTAGAAGGGTCCAGGTCATGGGATTTGATGGTCTCCAAGGTTTTGAGAATTTTATGCATGGAGCTTTCTAATCTATTCAAATTCCCTTGAACCTTACGATCCAACTCACTTATCTTATTAATACTTGGCATCTCTAGCTCCATCTTTTCAAGTTTTTTCGTAATATGAGCTAGGGTAATGTTCTCTTGAATGCTATCAACAGGGAGATTTCCAACAAGATTTTCCATAACACTAAGAGCTTACCAAACTGGGGCTTCTATGAAATTCCCATTAATAGCAGTATCTAGAATAAACCTATTCCAAGAAGCAATTCCAACATAAAAATTTCTAAGCAGGATAGTAGTGGTTTGCTTCTTGGTGGCTCTCTTTTGAGAATCATTAATCCTATACCAGGCATCTTTCAGACTTTCACCACCTCTTTGTTTAAAGGTGAGCACTTCTGACTCACCAAAAGAAAAAGGACCAAACATACTGATGACTACTAGCAAGGTAACTATTTTTTTTGATTTTTGATAAAAGACACTAAAGCAAAAACTGAAAGGTAAACTAACAAGACTAAAAAGCAAAGATAAAAGATAGTGTGCAACTCCCCTATATTGAAGAGTGGAGTCCCCGGCAACGACGCCAGAAATTTTCTTGATACACGAGATAGCTTCTCGTCCCTCGTTGGTTACCTGTAACGACCCGATTCACTAAGAATCCAAGTCTCTGTGCATTCTGTGCTAGTCCCTGGATCAATAGTTAGCACATGCAGTACATGATGTAATATCAAGAATAAACCACATGTCATATATATTACATCGAAGATCCAGTATTACAATATAGCATACCTGCATAGCTCAAGGCTAGCTTACAAATAGAACACAACGGAAAACAATAAAAGCTTCGTGGCAAATTGTGCAGGCACGGGGCCTCTTAAGGTTTACCGTCCTTTTCGTTGGGGTGACGAGGCGGGATCCAAACAAAATCCTTGTAAATTCCTTCCAAGTAATCTTCCTTCGTGATTCATCAATTGCTTGGTGCATTCTCCACCAAGTAGCAGCCTCTTCTACCAAGTACTTAACAGCATAGGGGACCATGTCCTCACTTCCAACCTGGTTTATCTCCATGTGTTCCTCCATACTACGAATCCATTGCTCCACCTTCAGTCTCGACATCGCCCCAGAAAAGGCGAGTCCTACTCCATACTCCATCTATTAAACCCATACGACAAGGGTTAGGGCAAAACTATAACACCGACAAGACAACAACTAAAGAATACACCAAACATATGCACTCAAACAAGAAAGAGGCAAAAACACCTACGTTCAACAACAACACATAACCACAAACAATACAGTCACAAAAGTCAAAACACACAAACAACACGTAGAGTAAGGTCATATGTGCAAGACATACGATCTCATCATACTACGCGAAATTCGTTCATCTAACTTCACCTAAAATTGGTGGTCTGAATCTAAGCTTCATACTTCTCAGCTAAGCTGATCTTAAAGATTCCTCCCGTAGTTCCATAACTTATTGATCACCATAAGTTACTCCTTCTAGTTCTTGTGGTCATCACTTCAATTGATCCACGAGGTTGATGATATACTTCTCAAATGTCTTGTCTTCAGAGGTAGGCAACTCAGAGGGGTATTTCATTAAAACAAGGTGAAGAGTTTTAGAAGATGAATAATAGATAAGATATACTAGTGGAGAGAGTAAGAAATCAGAGAGTGATAAAATACTTTTGTTCCTATGGCTTTTCCTATCCATTTTCTAGGGTCACGACCTACAGTCAACATGGGCTCTGATACCATCTGTAACGACCCGATTCACTAAGAATCCAAGTCTCTGTGCATTCTGTGCTAGTCCCTGGATCAATAGCTAGCACACACAGTACATGATGTAATATCAAGAATAAACCACATGTCATATATATTAGATCGAAGATCCAGTATTACAATATAGCATACCTGCATAACTCAAGGCTAGCTTACAAATATAACACATCGGAAAACAATAAAAGCTTCGTGGCGTCCATCAACTCCACCGGCATAGTTGAGTATAGACATCGTAACCCTATATCGCATCACTTACTCGTCGTATAAAAACCTGCAACACCGAAGGTTACAGCCCGACAACGGGTCAGTACATCTGATTTGTACGGAAAGTCACATGAAAAAGTATATAGCAGACCTACATCTACATGCAAGGTAAGTCAAAGGAAAGGCTTGTGGTTTAGTTTTACAGAAAGCCAGTTTTCCCTCCCATGCTACAACTAATCAAATTTTAATTTATTTTGCTAGTCCTAAGTATGGTTGAATTGGGCTACACCAATTCCAACCATCCCCTTATTAAAAGTACCCACTCAAATTCTTATTAAGGTGAATTATCTGTCAAGACCATCCAACAACAGTAATGCCCATTTGCTCAAAGTTGTCCGTAACCGTGGACACGGCTAATCATGATCAATTTTTACACTCTGCAGAGGTTTGTAGTCTTTCCCCACTGGACTCAACCCGAAGATTTAGACATAGTCTTTCAGAAGAGTTTGCCTCAACCCTTTGGTAGCCGGTACACCTATCATATCTACATCAGCTAGCTACCAGGGCCAGGTTCCCCACAACTTACTCATCTAAGACAGAGCCCATATAGCCAGTGGTTGTACATGGAAGCTACTAGTCACACTGTCTGTTCGATCTTTTTGAGCCTGGACTGCGCCCACTGCGTTCAGAGGGTAGACACCATGACGCACCCGGTTCACCACCTAAACAACCATTCGCGAAGCATTTAGCCCTGGTCCCTCCTTAGACAAGGCATGAGCCCCAGGATGCATTCCCTGCCCGCCCAGAGGTGATTTCTATTTAAGTTTGCTAGTCAAGTCATTAATCCTCACATAGCTCAATGATAACTCAACCAATCCCCGTCTACAAAGGAACAACAGTATTTAACAACCACGATCCTAGGGCGACAATGAAATACAAGGTTAGAACATATGGCTATCCTACTAGGTTTAAATCATAACTAATATATAGTCCTACACATGCATAGAGTGATAATTTTCTATATGTATAATACAAAATATAGGTTGAGGTATGGTCAAAGTGTAACTTGCCTTTTCCATTCAGTGAAGTTCTTCGCTCTCATGGTCCAATCAACTCTACTCGTCACACTCCGAGCAAATCTATCGCAAACGAAGGAACTCGAATAAGCAATCACATCCCAAGAAAACAAAAAAAAGATCAACAACAAACACCAAGGTTTTAGCAACAAAACAAGAAGGCTTTGAAGTGCAAAGGTGTCGATGTGCTCGAAGGTGATCGGTGGAAGTGAACTCGAGAGAGTCAACAGATAAAGATTCATCGGTAAGTAGTTGTGGCCATGGACATTTATGAAACCAAGGTGAATATCATGCCCACATGAATAGTGTGTGAATCTTACCGATAACATGTCTCCAGTGATCCGATATGCAAAAAGAATCACGTGAAACGGAATACTACAACACAGATCATAGCAAGTTCAAAATTGAATTGAATTTGAATTTAAACAAACCAAGAAAGTTGTGAAATTTTGTGTACACATGATATAGACAGAAAGTACATGACACGAGTGATCCAACACAAAAAGAATCACTCGATTTGGATCAATGATTTAAAAGATACGACCACCGGAATTTGAATTTGGATTTGAAATAAATTCAAATTCAAAAGTGTGCAAAACTTTGGAAAGTTGATTCTATTCTAAAGTACATAACAACACGAGCGCGTAGGAAAAAGTTTCACCTCGATCCGACGCACGGTGTAGGAGATATTGCGAGTACGGCGCCGGGGTGTTTTCTGCAGAAAAGGACCTGTTCGCAAATATATTTTCTCTGAAAAAGCAATCGGGTCCTCGACCTAGATCTGACCGGAGCAACTACGGCGAGGTGCGTGCTCCGGCGAGGGCGGCCGATTCCGGCGGGGATGGAGGCGCTCCGGCGAGCTCCGGCCAGTGGCGGCGGCTCGGGGTGAGGAGCTCGGCGACCCGGCGATGGGCGCGGCGGCACGAAGTACGGCTGCGGCCGGCGTGGTGTGGTGTGCCGCGGCGCGGCCCGGTGGCGCGACGGTGGCTCGGCCGTGGGCTGCTCCGGTGAGAGGCAACCGTCGATTGCCGCGGCTGCTGGCGGCGCGGGCTCCGGGCGGCGGGGCGGCGTGGGCCGAGGCGTGGCGGCGCAGCGCACGTGGCGCGGTGGCGGCCGACCTGGCAGCTGTGGCGGAGGCGGCGCGGGGCGGCCCGGCGACGGCGGCGGGGCCCGCTAGGGTTTTCCAGAAAAACCAAAAAAATAGAAAAAACGAAAATTATATATAGGCTGAGGAAAAAAAAACAAATCGGGTTCGACTTGGGCTCCAAAAGCGCTCGCGGGCGGAAATAATATATTGGGCCGACTGCTACGGTTTTTTTTCTTTTTTTCTTTAAAACCGAAACTTCGAACAATAATACAAAATAAATACACATCGGAAAAATATGAAACAAAATCCTAAATTCATTAAATAATACAAAGAAATTTATTTAGTGAATACATTTTCCAAAAAGGAAAATAAAAATAAAAACATTTTCTAAATACTTTTTTTAAATATAAAATACTTTTAATAAATCAATAAAGTTCAAAAAATTGTTTAAATATTTTTATTTGGTCACAAGCATTGACAAACCATTTCTAAATAATAAAATATAAATTCTAAAATTGTTGCACCAATAAATAATTTGGTAAAATAGAAATATCACATTGGAATACTTTTTCAACTCTTTTAAAATATTTAATAAATCATTTCAATGAAATAAAAACTCTCTTAGCATTATAAAATCCCTAAAATAATATTAGAGTTATTTATAATACTCATAATTTCTTTTAAAAACTTGAAAGTAATATTCTAAATATTTCCCAACTTTATTAAAAAGGGGATAGGTCATTTTATATGCTCTCAAATGAATTTCCTTGAGTTGAAAAATGTTTTTAATATTCAGAACAATTCCAATAATGATTTAAAACATTTTCCAACCTTTTAATATGTTGAAGGAGTCATACTACCTTCTCTCATTTTTTTGTTGGTTTTGTTTTGAAATAATAACTTCCAAAAACACCAATTATGAATATTAGGGAAAGTCCTTTTATTTTCTCTCATTTTAATATTCATTTAAACACCAAAAGTTTTAAGTCCTAGTGGAAATCAAACATATCAAGCAAACAATCATTATTATAATTAATTTATTAACATTCCAAAATTTAGAAAATTTTGGGATGTTACATTATCCCAAGTGGAAGGTGAGATGTAGCGTAGCAGCAAGTTTCCCTTAGCAAAGATGCTAAGGTTGAGTGTCGACCAGTAGGACTCCAATAGATACAAGTAGGTGGTGAAGTGAACAATGGCGGCGTTCACAACTCTAAGTTGCCTACTTCACCTAGACCTGCACATACACAGATAGATTCGCTTCCCAACGACTACAAAGGAGTTGTCAATTCCTCCGGCCTTGTTGTTTACGAAGGATAAAACGCACGGGATAATCATGATAATGATAGCTATGGAAAAGTAAATACTGAAAGTAAATTGATAGTGTAAACAGTGGTGGAAATATGGACCTGGGTCCCATGATGTTCACTAGTTAATTCTCTCTCCCAAAATACGATAAAATAGCCATGCGAGGTAAACAAATTACAGCTGGGCAATTGACAGGATTATGTGCGCAAACCAATGCTGATTATGCAAAATAGAAAGGAAGAGGCTCAAAAGCACGGGCGATACGCCAAGACAAGTAGACCAAAATCCATCTGCATCTACCCACTAATCATCCACCTTGAGATATCTATCCAGAACATCTCGCTGGTATTAAGTTGCGAATCCCACCCAAAGTGTAAACTCAAAGCAACAGACAACTACATTAAAGAACTTTGCGTAAAGTAAACAATCCTTGCAACCGCAAGTACAAGCACCGTTGTTTTCCCCCTTGTGGCAACAACACATCCCCTAGACTCATGTTTCTGTTACTCAAGCTAGTCATCGGGGGGCATGAACCCACAATCATGCATAACGCTCCCTCTTGGAGTCACTACCTACTACTTGGCCAAAGCAATAAACAGCAATGGAGAACATGCAAATCAAATATACAACTCTATCACAATCTGAACATAATCTCATAATCCATCGGATCCCAGCAAACTCAGCATAGCAACAGCAGAAATATTATCTATGTGCCTCGATCATGTAGGGCAGATCACGATGTCTAATCCATGAAGAACAAAGAGGGGAGGAGAACATCACATAGCTACTGATCATGGACCCATGGTCCAAGGTGGACTACTCACGGTTCATCCGGAAGCATCCATGGTGGTGGAGAAGCTCCCGGAGGTGATTCCTCCTTCCGGCAGGGTGCCGGGAAGAGGTCTTCTGGTGCTCCCGATCTTGGAAGCGCGGCGGTGGCGGAACAGAGGAGAGATTGCGAAAAAGGGTTCCGTCCCCGAGGGTTTCTCGTCACGGGGAATAAATAGGCGAAAGGGGGAAGCCAGAGGTGGGCCAGGGGCTCCAGGCCCCCCCTGGCGCGGCCAGGTGTGGGTCCTCGCCCTCTGGCCCTCTGGCCGCCTGGGCCCCCTGGCTCCCCTCTGGACCCTCTCGGGCTCTTCGCGAAGCTTCTGGTACGCTGATTTTTCCTATCTTTTCCCGGAATTTTTCTGGTACTTTTAATAATGGGGAAACTTGAAATAGAAAAACAACAGAAAACAGGAACTGGCACTGGGGTGCACTGAGTTAATAGGTTAGTCCAAATATGATCAAAAGTGTATGGAAGTTCATCAATATAATAACAATATCACACAAAAGAGGCATGGAGCAAGAAGAAATTATAGATACGTTTTGGACGTATCACCGCACACCGGTGGAATACACCTGACCTGTCGTGCCGCTAAGATACCCTGCGTGGGCACCATTGGGTCACCCAAATCCTTACCTGTAAGGACACCAGTTGATTCGATTGCCTACCATCAAGTGAAACCAGGAGGAATCACCCTCGATGGTACACTTGAAGAGGTTCGACAGAGACATCAGCGGAATGAACTAAAGAGGTAAACCTCGTATCATCCCGGTGATGCTACACTACTGAGCCGACGGGAGTGAAATACGAGTCCATTCCACTCGTAAGTCAAACTCGAAGCGACTCGGCAGAGTCTCGCCGTTTTAGGTTCCCTAGGGCGTCTGCATTGATCCGTACCTGTTGCAGTTATAAAATTTTGTAATCCGCGTTCACTCACCAGAGTGATCACGACCCGCTATTCTAAGCCCAACTAACAATGCGCAGGGTTTACTGCTGAATGTTATATATATTTATAAGGAAGCATAGGACAAAGGAGGGTACATCAAGGGGCGAAAAAAATAGGCTATGAAAATTGAATAGGATTGTAACGTAGCAGTAGCAGCAATGCCTAGTGCAAGAAAAGTACGGAAAGATAGGCGATATCTGGGGCATGAAAATGGCTCTGCTTGCCTGGAAGCTCGACGGTAGAGGTATTGTAGTCGTCGACGTAGTAGATCACAAGGGCATCAGCAGCGGACGTCGAGACTACCGGACAATAAGAGAGGGGGAAGAAACAATAAATACATGGCAATAATAGCAATACAAATACAAGCAATGGCAAACGTTAAACAAGAGGTGAACTAATGCGGTGCTACACGTTGCAGACGAAACGGGAATTTAACCGGCAATTTTTACCGGCTCCGGGCAATTACCGGACAGTGCAACCGGAGGGGGAATGTCTCGTGTGCGGTATGTTAAAGGGGTGTGGTGGGGGTATGGGTAGCGTATCCGTATTCGTTGTATTTTTTGATCAAGTTTCATGTATAAATTATTTTCATCTGACTTGCATTTTAAAAGATATTGATTTTCTAAGTTTAATTCATTTTATTTATTTTCTAGATTTACTTTTATTAAATAAGTCAACATTATCCACAATGAAAATGTTGACCAAGTCAACCTGACAGAGGGGACCCACATGTCATAGGCTGGAGCTTTTGACATGGTCAACTGACCAGTGGGCCCCATGTGTCATAGGCTCCCAGTGGATTTCTCTAAAATTTTGTAAGTCTGAGGAATTTGTTATTGTTTAGCCCTCTTGTGAATTTAATAACTAATTAAATAAGCCATAAACAAATATATGGAAATTATATTATTTTATCTAGGATATGTGTACAACATGCCCATGCCATTTTTATTATTTATAAGAATCAATAACACAAAGTTTTGGGCCTAGGAGGTGGTTAAGATAATATTTATGAATTAGAAGAAATTTGCCAAGTCTGGGAATTTCTGTTGTCAACAGAATTTAGCTGTGTTCAATAGACTATAACTATAGTTATATACATCCTATGATCTTGAGCCCAACATCAACTTGAGCACCTATATGTGATCTACAAACTGGTACAAGTTTCATCAATATTAGATTCCATTTGTCTAATTTAATGTTTCCTGGAAAAGTGCTACTTCATGACAATTTAAAAAACTGTTAAAAGATACCGAATTTGCTTGATCATTGACATTAATATATAGCTCAAATGGAGATGTATCCTATAGATGTTTTGTACTACAACAAGAGTACCACCATGGCATGCCCTCAATTGGCATGAAAGATCATTACAACTTGTTCATCAAAGGCTCTAAAGTAGCCATTCCCAAAATTGCTTTCTGACATTTTTATCTTTATAGAAACTTCCCTTTTGTGAATTTTACAGGATTTAATCCATGCACTATCTGACCATGGTCCAATGGAACAAAACATAGCTTGTTAAGTGTACTATCAGTTTGCATTAATTTCATCGATTTTAAACTTCCTTTGTTTGTTGTTTGTTGCTGCCAAAGGTAGTGTCTAGCAGAAGTATTCAGTACTTAGCATTTTCAGAAGCTAGCACATTCAGCAGCAGCTGTAGTTAAGCAGCAGAACAACAGCATCAAGTAGCCACACGCATAGCAGGACAACATGGGAGGAGAAGCAAGGGGCGCGGCCACGGTGTGCGCTGGGTGCGGGCGTGCACGCGCAGGGCGCGACCAGGGTGTGTGACGGGCGTGGGCTCCAGCCATGGTGACCACGGCGAGTACGGGAACGGCGGCACAAGTGGAGGCGGAGGGGGAGCTCACTTGGGTTAGTGAGGAGCTCAGGGGAGCTGGAGCGACGACTGAAGCCGTGGACGCGGCAGTGAGTCACGGTGGCCGGGACACCAGGGGCGGCCGAGGCCGGCGAGCGTCGGGCCAGCGCTGGGCGCAATGGAGCGGGGCCACGCGGGGGCGCGTACGCAGAGGCGGCGAGGACAAGCACCAGGAGGCGTCGAAACCGCAACGACAGCCGTGGCGGTGGCGAGCATCAGAGGCCGTGGCGGGCTAGGGTCCGGCTGTGCTCGCAGGAGGAGGAGGAGGCGGCGGTGATTCGGGATGCGCGGAGTCACCAGGAGGCGGCGTGGCGTGCTGCGCGGCGGCTGAGAGGCCCGGCGGCGGTGGAGATCGGGCGGCGTCCGCGATTTCGAGAGGGAGTGGGGGATCGAGAGGATCGGGAGAGGAAGAGAGAGTCTCAGCGAGAGAGGAGCGGATAAGGGGTCGCTCGGGGGGGGGGGGGAGTTTGGAATTAAAAGAGGGAGTGGGCCGACTAGGGTTTGCCCAGGGCGAAGAGTAGCCCATTCCCTTTCTTCTCTAATTTTCTTTCAACATTTCTTTATGTTTTATTTATTTCTGGGTATGAAATGATTTTAGAAAAATGTGACAACAATCCCAATAATGGTGTTATGCTATAAAGTGATGCCACAGAAGGTTGGGCCTTAAATAAATTCATTTAGTTTTCTGTTGTATTTAATATGGAATAATAATGACTGATTGGCTAGTGTTTAGATTCACTTGCATTACTTAACATCTTAATAAATTCCAATTTCTTTTTTGTTACAACCTACTTATTATTACGCATTTAATAAAATTGTGTTCATCATTTTTGGTTCAACTATAATTTCAACTTATGTTTGGAATTTTCATTTGGGTTGGAATTTGAATGAGCTATGGTCAAATGCGATCACCACATGCCAAATCACGATGACTGGACGTTAATCAAAAGTGATTACTGTAGTGTGACACCCAGGGTGTTACAATTCTCCCCCACTAACAAGAATTCTCGTCCCGAGAATTACATGGTACTGCTAGGGATAGAGTTCTGGTTTAGTATCCTAACGAGTCTTCTAGTTCTTGTTGCCCTTCTTGAAGAAGTTAATCCTTCGCGTTGATGTCTTCATTTTCCTGCATCGGTGCATCTCGACAAGTCGTCATCCTTCCTTCGGGGCTCCGTCGTACTTATGAAAAGGGAAAGAGGGTAAACTCAGGGGGGACGGATCGGTACCAGGTTAATCAACCGAGGACGTCCGAGGGAATGGGGTACAATGTATCTTCTGAGTTTATACTCAGGGGAATACATTGAGAGAAACAAAAGAAGGTATGAGAACTTTCAAGCGGACAGACATGCATTCGATGTCGATGACGGATGATGAAAAGGCGGTTCAGAGCATCATGCATAAGCATTGTGTCTGGTATCGGACTGGATACCACAAGGTATGTGACAAGAGTCAGGTTTTGATCCTATGGAACTGTGGGTTATGGGCCCACATTGAATAAGAAGGGTGGCGACATCCCATGCGACTGCGAGGCAAGGTTTGTCAGAGAACAGATCGTCAGTTATATCGGCAACGCCGCCGGTACCAAGGGTAAGGGACGAAGAGAATCATTTTCCTGCCCGTTAAGACGAGGCAGACCAATGCAAAGGAAGATGTGATTATCAGATTAATCAGAACAATAGAAAGGAAAAGATGGTTATACACAAGTATTAGGTGTATATCCTTCCCAAGAGAAAACAGAGCAAGACATACATGACCAAGTTTGTATTGGCAAGGAGTTAAGGGAGGTTGTCGATGATAACACAAATCATCGAGGGGCGGGGATGGTATTTCACACGATGAATCCAATTGACACATGGAAGAAGCCATGTAAAATTAGTCGGATAATAATCCACCAAAGGTCGGGTGGTCCGCAAAGAATCTGGTGTGATTATAGGCACTCAACCGGAAGGAGAAAGAATGCAAAGGCATTGGGTTATAGAAGCATTAGAATAATTCGATGCTTACGTACAAGGGAATTATGATTTCCAGATCGAGAAGTGGATGCAATTATCCATACAAACTCATCGGTGGCAGGGGATTGCAAAGGCGATGAACACGTAGGTTCTCAGGAATTTATTGGAGAGTATCTTCGGAACCTTCAGGTGAAGCAAGCGATCATCTTGGGTGAAGGGCTCTCCGGGTAGATGCGACCATGAGATCCTAATGTCAGAGTTATAAAAATTTCCCGAAAGGATAAGAGAGTAGAATCCCAGAGTAAAGGTACGGAGAAAATGATCCTAATACCACCAAGTTTGCGACGTGGGTCGATAAGCCACAAGAAACTGTTAGTAAAGTAGTTTTGCAAAAACTAGACTCGACTTTGACCAAGGAGTTGGAAGGGGGTGTCCTAGAGGCAGTCGGCTCTGATACCAGCTTGTGACGCCCCCAAAATCGGACCGTGTATAGTAATCATACACGCAAGGTACATGATCGAGATCAGGGACTCACGGTAAGATATCACAACACAACTCTACAAATAAAATAATACAAGTTGTTTAATACAAGCCAGGGGCCACGAGGGCTCGAATACAACATCTCGAGAGCACAGAGTTAGCGGAAGCAATAGTATCTGAGTACAAACACGAGAATACAAGGTTGCCTTAAGAAGGCTAGCACAAAAACAACACTCGATCGAAAAGGCAAGGCCTCCTGCCTGGGAACCTCCAAGCTACTCTTGGTCAAAGGGGAACTCGACGATAAAGCAAGCACCGAGGATCTTCTGCTCCTGGACTCCAAGGCTCCAACGTCGACTGCAGCGGCTGATCAGGAAAAACAAAAAAGGGGAAATAAAGCAAAGGTGAGTATCTAGCATACCCGCGAGTTTTACGTCCGCTACTAAGCAATAATGCATTTGTATCAAATGGAAAGGAGAAGCTGTATATAGTGGACTGCAAGGTAGAAATCAGAATAAGGATAAGAAGCTAGGCCTATCGAAGACTAGCATCTTCCAACGAGTCTTGCAACATGAGAAGAGAATAGCCGACAGTTCAATAACATGAATGTAATAATAATGCAGCAGAAGTTGCTGCAACATTGTATAATAGTAAGTTGTATTAGATAACAATTATACATGCCTTCAAGATCCCCTCCTCGACTTCCCTGCGAGGAAGAGAAACCAGAACCAACAGTTTAATAGTAGTAGTTTGTAGTAGTAGGCTCTGGTGTCAGCATAAAGCGTCCTATTACCATGGACACGACTATCCGAATAGATTATCATCCCTGCAGGGGCTGCACTATTGTTACCCTACACGCTCGGATCTCCAGGGTGGCGTACACCTTGTCAGGGAACACCCCACCGAGGCTATCCGACACGCCGAGGCCCATCCTACGGCTCATGAGAGAGGTCCCCGCCAGTCTACAGCCCTAAGGGCAAGGGGGTCATGGGCCTATCACCCTTCGCTCTCCGGGTCGTTGTGAGGAGGGTGAATTCCAGCGCCGAAGCGCGATCCGTCCCTGCCACAATGTTGAACTGGACATCTTTCAGAGCTTTCGAACAAGAAAACAACATGGAGGGCCCACACCGTAATCCCACGTGAAGGTAGTGCGTACAAGCCTTTGCGGCCTCTCAAGTCATCCACCTGAACCATTAGTCATTTTATTATTATCTGTCGGGACAACCGTTATCGTTGCCCCTTTCTGGGTGACTCGCGGACAACGACAGCAGTCAGGTCCACCAGTAACATCGGTGCCTGCCCTGACATCCCACCAAATCGTGCGGTTACCAACAAGGTGAACCGTCTCCTTACCTTGTCTCGCGTTTGCTCTTTGAAGAGCTCGACTTTCGTACAACAGGATACCTCTCGGCCACGAACAAAACCAGGCGTGCTGCACACCGGTGGAATACACCTGACCTATCGTCCCGCTAAGATACCCTGCGCGGGCACCGTTGGGTAACCCAACTCCTTACCTGTAAGGACACCAGTTCATTCGAGTGCCTACCATCAAGTGAAACCAGGAGGAATCAACCTCGATGGTACACTTGAAGAGGTTCGACAGAGACTTCAGCGGAATGAACGAAAGAGGTAAACCTCGTATCATCCCGGTGATGCTACGCTCTGAGCCGACGAGAGTGAAATACGAGTCCATTCCACTCGTAAGTCAAACTCGAAGCGACTCGGCAGATGTAACAACCCAGATTTCACAAAACTTAAATTTTTTGTTTTCGGTGTGAATTGATTGATTGCCTGATTTGTTTGCGGTGTTTGCATCCCCGATTTAACGATTATTCCCCCCCTCTTATCTCGTACCGGACGGATACCGGCCCTTGCCACCCTGACACTCGACCTTTGCGACACCGGGTTTCACCCGAGCACCATCGCGAAAACCGGCACAAGACCGGCCGAAGCCAACGGAACGAAAACCCCGTTTAATAATTAAATGGGTTATTTTTATAGTGCACCGGAAAATGTTCTCGAAATGGTTCTAGCGCAAGGTTACCGCTGCCGGCTCGACGTGCTGATCGCGCAGTTTGAAGTTTTACCCGAATCGGAGGTCCTGCGGACCCCCGGCGGTCAGAAACGTAAACACCGCGCGTGCGAGAGAAAAACCGGGGATGTTTTTGCAAACTGCCAGCTACCTGGAGCTATAGAAAGACCACCACTCTCCCACATCTTTCTAGGGTTTCCCTAGCCTAAAAATTGCAGCCACCCCCCCACAATTTCCCCAAAATTCTGCCCACAGCCCCAGATCCACGAAACCCTAGCTCCCCCTCGATCTGAGCCGTCAGATATGTGATCTGACGGCCGCAGAGGCTGACATGTCGCGCAGAGTGGATCTGGCCAGACTCTAGCCAACCGGGCCCCACAGGGCCCGCTCCTCGCCGCCGCGGCCCGTTAGGGCACCGATCCGGGCCGCGCCGCCCGTCCACGTCCCCGGCCGCCTCCGCTTTCAGCCACCTCGCCATCTCTGGCCACCGCGCGGATGCGATGCCACGTCCCTCCTCTTTCCTCCCAGCGCCTCACTCTCTCCCTTACCTCCTCTGCCTACACCTCCTCGCAGGCCGCCGGAGACCCATGGGAGCGCCGCCTCCGCCATGGGACGACCGGCCCGAGCTCGACGGCCGCCGCACCGTGCCGCCCCGGCAACTCTCCACCGCCCGTCGGCCTCCTCCCGACCTCGAGCCGGCCACCGCATCCAGGCCCGCCGCCAGCGCGCCTCCCCGTGGACGCGCCGCCACTCGCCGGCGAGTTCCGTCGCCGCCGACCGACGGCCAGGTCCGCTCGAGCCGACGCTTCCGCCACCAACCGTCGTGGCCAAGTGTGCCGGCCTGCTCACCGCAGCCCAGCCATGGCCCAGCCAGCCGGCCTGCCACGCGCCCCCTCAGCGGCCCAGTAACCCCAGCAGCCCCAGTGGCCCAGCAGGTCTACCCTCCTCTGTTTTTTTTTCTTATGTGCCTGGAATTTTTCTAAGTCCCAGAAAATTTTGCTGCTGATGCTATTTTGCGATGTAGTTTGCGAGTAAACCGTAGCTCGGATAATGTTGCGCCCAAAAGGAAAATTGTTTAGTTTTGTGTGTACTTCAGTTCATCTTTTGTGAGCATTTTGATTTGAGGCCATCTTGATGTTGTTAATCGCTGTTGAAGTGGGCATCAGGCTGTTAACTGCTATTATTTTCTGCTAGTGTGCTGCTGCTGTTATTTTATTGCAAGTTTGCATGATGATTGTGACACATCCATGAGGCCTATTGCATTGATTTTTTTTGCATACTGTTAAGCATCATGTCTACTTTCATTATATGTATTGTATTTTCATGTTTGCATTTCTGGTCATAGATATGTTGAGCTCCAAAGTTGCTATGTTGCTGTTTTTACAGCCACCTCTGTTTTTCTCGAAGTCTGTTCCGATGCCATGTTGCATGCTTAATATCTTTTGATCTATGATTCCTATTACCTTGATTCTTGTTTGTACCTGATCACCATCATGTCTAGTTCATGCTCATATATTGCCACGTCATGTTGCTGCAGTTTTGCATATAGTTTTGCTCCTGTTTATACAGCATAAAAATAACAGTTTCTGCCATGTTTCTCTGATTTTCACTAAGTCCTTGACCAGTAATGTTTTATTGCATTTTGCTTGGGCTATAATTAATTGTTCATGATGCCTATTTGCATGATTCCTTTTCCCATGACTTCCCTGCCATGTCTACTTTAATTGCATATCATTTGTGAGAATGTTTGCATTCATTATCCTGTTTATGCATTGCTCTAAAGTGTGCTTCCTGATGTTTGGCAGATTGTGCCCGTAACTTGTTTTGCTTGTATCTTTTTAACCGTAACTCCGTTTTGGGTGTTCTTTATATGTATCTTGATTAGAATTTCATGTACTTTGTTTTTATGCTATTGTTTGCTGCTGGTAACCAACCTAAAATATGGTTTAGGGAAGAACAGTACCAAATGTTTTAATTGTCGTGGGGCACTTAGTGATATGCCATGTTTAGGTTGTGCCTCACTTAAATTGACTAGAATAGATAGTTTATCTTATGCTTCACCTCTTGCCATGTTTGTGTGCTATGCCATGCTTGAGTGAGTTGCCATGTTAATAACCTTTGGTCACCTTGTGTAGCTAAACAACTTGAACCATTGCTAAATGTGCGGTATCGTCGTGTGTGACGAGTACTCCACTTAAATTGTTAGTAACCGCTCTCGTCGGTAGGTGCGATGCCTCGTGTTGCTTATTGTTGATGCTTGCTCGTGTTTGCCTCGTAGTAATAGATGCTTGCTCGTTGATTGCTTTCCAGTTTTTACCGTCTTGTGTGCTTCCGCGGGTACCTTTCGGAGACGATGCGAGCTTGCGATGAACTACACCTTCGGAACCCGACTTATCAATAGGCAAGGACTATACATTACTTATGATCCATTCTATTTCAACCAGAGGTTTGCATGCTAGTATAGGATAGGTTCGATGTTTGATCCTACCACATGCTTACAGCCTCTTTCAAACCGATACAACCATGTCCCCTCCCAGCAAACCATGTACTGATATGTTACTATTGCTCGTTGCTCATCCCTGCTTAGTATGCATGCCTACGATGATACGATTATTACCTCCTGTTACTCCTTGGTTTTGGGCTATCACATTATTATATTGTTGTGGATGATATGATTATTATAATGTTGATTATATTCGACGAAGGATGGAAGGTCTAGGCTATCCCGCCCTGACGCTTTGTTCCATTCGAGTCACCTAGGACCCAAGTTCCGGGTATTGTGTCTCTTGACGAGCGTGCCTAACCACGTGTGGGATACTATGGGGTCCCCTTTTCTTACCTACCTAGCTTCAAACATTTCTAGTGGTGGCCCGAGCTGATTTACCATTTGAAACCCCGTGTGTGGGCTTGGTGGATCCCCTCGCAGTTTTTAAACTACCCGGGCCAGCGGAGACATGGTTTCTTTGTTGGTCCACACTGGTGAACTAGGGAAGTCCCCTACTGTTCAGGTGAGGCTAACCCCGACCTTGTCCATACGGAAGAGTCCGATCCGGGGGCACGGCCGGCTCTTGGATTGGGTGTCGACTCCCCGGGGGCCACCCGGATTTGTGCGTTGTTAGTTAGAGGGACATGTCGTTTCTGATCTCTCGGAACTAAATCATAAAATGGTTGCCTATGATGGGTAGCGACTGAGAGAGATGGGCGTGCGTGCGGAGCCTTGTAATGGGCAGTTGGTACACCCCTGCAGGGTTAAATCTTTTCCAGAAGCCGTGTCCACGGTTATGGACGACTTGAGACCTACTCCTTGTTCATAGACAACAAGAACTGAGATAATCCTAATATAACTTGATCAACGCGTGTGTGCCTTGACTGCTTCTTCTTCGTCGGGATGCGAAGAGCAGGACAAGGATAGGATAGGTGTTATGTTTGCGTAAGTAGTTGATAGAAAGACTTGTTGGAGGCGATTCCTCATCGAATGCTTGGCTTCTTATCTTACTGTCTATATCGTTAGCTACTTCATAAATGCTAGTGCGGCAGCAACCTCACCACTTACCTCATCCTTACCGTAAACTACTAGTTGTCCTAGAATGACGAGTGATGAAGTCCTTGCTGGGTCAGTTGACCACTACAGTTGGATGCTGAGTTCTTCTGTACTCATGATACTACCCTTAAACTCTTTTCAGGGTTCTTGATCGACAATAGGTATGGTGATCGACGTTCCACGTGGAGACTCGACGACGACTAGTTTGGCGGATCCCGGCGGAGGGCCTGGACCCGTGTGGTTATGGGGATCGATGTTTTTCTCTTTGCCAGTTAGGCGGATCCCGGCGGAGGCAACATAGGACAAAGGAGGGTACATCAAGGGGCAACAAAAATAGGCTATGCAATTGAATAGGATTGTAACGTAGCAGAAGCAATTCCTAGTGCAAGAAAAGTACGGAAAGATAGGCGATATCTGGGGAAGGAAAATGGCTCTGCTTGCCTGGAAGCTCGACGGTAGAGGTATTGTCGTCGTCGACGTAGTCGATCACAGGGGCATCAGCAGCGGACGTCGAGACTACCGGATAATAAGAGAGGGGGAAGAAATAATAAATACATGGAAATAATAGCAATACAAATACAAGCAATGTTAAACGTTAAAATATATGTGAACTAATGTGGTGCTACACGTTGCAGACGAAACTGGAATTTAACCGACAATTTTTACCGGCTCCGGGCAATTACCGGACAATGCAACCGGAGGGGGAATGCCTCGTGTGCGGTATGTTAGTGGGGTGTGGTGGGGGTATGGGTAGCGTATCCGTATTCGTTGTATTTTTCTGATCAAGTTTCATGTATAAATTATTTTCATCTGACTTGCAGTTTAAAAGATATTGATTTTCTAAGTTTAATTCATTTTATTTATTTTCTAGATTTACTTTTATTAAATAAATCAACATTATCCACAATGGAAATGTTGACCAAGTCAACCTAAGAAAGGGGATCCACATGTCATAGGCTGGAGCCTTTGACATGGTCAACTGACCAGTGGGCCCCATGTGTCATAGGCTCCCAGTGGATTTCTCTAAAATTTTGTAAGTCTGAGGAATTTGTTATTGTTTAGCCCTCTTGTGAATTTAATAACTAATTAAATAAGCCACAAACAAATATATGGCTATTATATTATTTGATCTAGGATATGTGTACAACATGCCCATGCCATTTGTATTGTTTATAAAAATCAATAACGCAAAGTTTTGGGCCTAGGAGGTGGTTAAGATAATATTTATGACTTAGCAGAAATTTGCGAAGTCTGGGAATTTCTGTTGTCAACAGAATTTAGCTGTGTTCAAAAGACTATAACTATAGTTATATACATCCTATGCTCTTGAGCCCAACATCAACTTGAGCACCTATATGTGATCTACAAACTGGTACAAGTTTCATCAATATTAGAGTCCATTTGTCTAATTAAATATTTCCTTGAAAAGTGCTACTTGATGTCAATTTCAACAACCGTTAAAAGATACCGAATTTTCTTGATCATTGACATTAATATATAGCTCAAATGGAAATGTATCCTATAGATGTTTTGTACTACAACAAGAGTACAACCATGGCATGCCCTCAATTGGCATGAAAGATCATTACAACTTGGTCATCAAAGGCTCTAAAGTAGCCATGCCCAAAATTGCTTTCTGACATTTTTTTATCTTTACAAAAACTTCCCTTTTGTGAATTTTAGAGGATTTAATCCATGCACTATCTGACCATGGTCCAATGGAACAAAACAAAGCTTGTTAAGTGTACTACCAGTTTGCATAAATTTCATCTATGTTAAACTTCCTTTGTTTGTTGTTTGTTGCTGCCAAAGGTAGTGTCTAGCAGAAGTATTTAGTACTTAGCATTGTCAGAAGCCAGCACATTCAGCAGCAGCTACATTTAAGCAGCAGAATAGCAGCAGCAAGTAGCCGCACGCATAGCAGGACATCAAGGGGCGCGACCACGGTGTGCGCTGGGTGCGCGCGTGCATGCGCAGGGCGCAGCCAGGGTGTGTGACGGGCGTGGGCTCCAGCCATGGTGACCACGGCGAGTACGGGAACGACGGCACAAGGGGAGGCGGAGGGGGAGCTCACTGTGGGTTAGTGAGGAGCTCAGGGGAGCTGGGGCGACGGCTGAAGCTGTGGACGCAGCGACGCGTCACGGTGGTCGGGACACCAGGGGCGGCCGAGGCCGGCAAGCGTCGGGCCAGCGCTGGGCGCAAGGGAGCGGGGCCACGCGGGGGCGAGCACGTAGAGGCGGCGAGGACAAGCACCGGGAGGCGCCAGAACCGCACCGACAGCTGTGGCGGTGGCGAGCATCGGAGGCCGTGGCGGGCTAGGGTCCGGCTATGCTCGCAGGAGGAGGAGGAGGCGGCAACGATTCGGCGGCCATCGGGATGCGCGAAGTCACCAGGAGGCGGCGGGGCGTGCCGCGCGGTGGCCGAGAGGGCCGGCGGCGGCCACGATTTCCAGAGGGAGTGGGGGATCGATAGGATCGGGAGAGGAAGAGAGAGTCTGAGCGAGAGTGGAGCGGATAAGGGGCCGCTTGGGGGGGGGGTAGTTAGGAAAAAAAGAGGGAGTGGGCCGACTGGGGTTTGCCTAGGGCGAAGAGTAGCCCATTCCCTTTCTTCTATAATTTTCTTTCAAGATCTCTTTTATGTTTTATTTATTTCTGGGTATCAAATGATTTTAGGAAAGTGTGACAACAGTCCCAATAATGGTGTTATGCTATAAAGTGATGCCGGAAAAGTTTGGGCCTTAAATAAATTCATTTAGTTTTCTGTTGTATTTAATATGGAATAAAAATGACTGATTGGCTACTGTTTAGATTCACTTGCATTACTTAACATCTTAATAAATTCACGACCTACTGATTATTAGGCATTTAATAAAATTGTGTTCATCATTTTTGGTTCAACTATAATTTCAACTTATGTTTGGAATTTTCATTTGGGTTGGAATTTGAATGAGCTATGGTCAAGGGTGATCACCACATGACAAATCACGATGACTGGACGTTAATCAAAAGTGATTACTGTAGTGTGACACCCGGGGTGTTACAATGGATTCCTTGTCCACGCTGTTCACCAAGGAGGAGATTGACGCGGTGGTCAAAACCATGCCTTCCGATCGGGTTCCCGGACCGGATAGTTTTGGGGCTGGGTTCCTTAAATCATGTTGGCACTTGATCAAGGAGGATTTTTATCGCCTCTACTTCGATTTCTATGAGGGGGGACTCAATACTGAGAGTTTGAACACTGGGCTCATCACCCTAATCCCCAAAATTCAGTCACCAGAGCCACCAAGCGACTATAGGCCGATCAATATCTTGAAGTGTTGCATCAAGCTCATCACAAAGATTTTGGCTAACCGGCTCCAGAAACTGATCCTCCGCATCATCCATCGCAATCAGTATGGCTTTCTTCGTGACATCGCCAAAGCCTTTGATACGATCGAACACGCGCCCATGATGGAAATCATGAAGCACATGGGCTTCGATGACAGATGGTTGGGATGGATGAACTGCCTCTTCTCCTCGGCCAAGTCTTCTATCCTTTTGAATGGGTCTCCGGGTAGACAGTTTGCATGCAAGCGCGGGGTACTGCAAGTTGATCCGCCGTCACCGCTCATCTTTGTGTTGGCGGCTGATCTGCTGCAGACGGCCATCAATGATGCGTTTCGGAACGGGGACATCCACCAGCCTATCCCAAACCACGAGGTGGATTACCCCGTTATCCAATATGCAGACGACACGATCCTGTTCATGCCGGATGTGGAATCTTAGGTGCTGAAAATCAAGAAGATCCTACAAGATTATGCTGACTCTGTCAGCCTAAGAATCAACTTCCTCAAGTCCACGCTGGTACCAGTTAACACCCCTCCCGACGTTACTGAATTCCTGGCGGCTCTTCTTGGTTGTTCGGTTGGAAGCAAGCCTTTTACCTACCTGGGTTCCCCATGGGGACTACTAAACCTTCGATTGCTGATCTTATGCCCGTGATCTCCTCGGTTGAAATGAAGCTCTCCACTGCGGCCGCTCTGTTAGACTACGACTCTAAATTGACACTTGTTAACTCAATGGTCACTTCGCTTGCGATTTATGCGATGTGCGCGATTAAACTACCACCTCGGTTTTTTGAACATTTGGATAGACTGCGGAGACACTGCCTGTGGAGAAAAACTGATGATCAAGGCAAAAAGCTATGCTCCCCCGCTGCGTGGTCGCTTGTCTGTCGACCCAAGACAAAAGGGGGGCTCGGTGTGATTGATCTTAGCCTGCAGAACCAAGGGCTGCCCTTGAAACAACTCCACAAGTTCTACAATCACCGAGATATCCCTTGGATGGACCTTGTTTGGTGCTTGTACTACGTGGACAAAGTCCCCCATGACTCGGATCCCTTCGGCTTGTTTTTGTGGCGAGACATATTGATGCTCACCCCGACCTAGCTACCGTGCGATCACCACAGTCAGGGTGGGCGATGGGTGCTTGGTCTTGTTCTGGAAAGACTTATGGGAGCCTGCCAATTCTGTCTTGTCGGATAGTCGCCCCCGTATTTTCTCTTTCGCGAAGAGCGAAGACGTTACGGTTCAGGCGCTACTTACTTCGAACACCCTAAGTGAGAACTTCTGGTTACCAATTCGGTGCAAGCTAGAGATGAGTTGCGGGACTTGCAACAACTCACGTCCGAGATGAGTCTTGTGTTTGGGGTTGCGGACGAATGGGTCAGCATTTGGCCTAACAATCTTTTCTCCTCGCGCCGATTCTATTTGCACTGTTTTCGGGAGGTGAAGGTTGATGCTGCCTTTGGTTGGGTTTGGAAATCCAGTTGCACGAATAAATGGAATTTATTCGCGTGGCTCCTCCTCACTGATCGTCTCAACACCCGCAACATGCTTCGTCGAAGACACTTCCCCCTTGCCAACGATGACTACGGGTGCTTGCTGTGCACCCCCCCCCCCCGAGGAGACGCTGGAACATCTGTTCTTTCAATGCCCTTTCAGCCGGCTCTGTTGGAGTAGGGTTGGCATCTCTTGGACTGTCTCTGGTAATAGACATGATATGATTCACGCTGGAAAAGCTTCGTGGGCTATACCGATGTTCATAGAAGTCTTTGTGGTGGCGGCGTGGAGCTTGTGGAAGGAACGTAATGACAAGCACTTCCGGGATGCTCTCCCCTCGGTGGATTCTTGGACGGCTAGGTTCAAACAGGATTTTGATATGTTAAGGCATAGAAATAAGGAGGGGTTAGGTCCCCTCATCTCACAAATTGTTTCCTCTCTCTCTTGATTCTTCTCCCCCTTGTAACTCCCATCTAACCCCCTCTCCCTACTGTAATTCCTTAGTCTCCCACCCCTGGTGGGTCCCCTCTCATCCCCGCCCCCACCCCCCCCTGTCCACCACCAATGTAAATATCTGACACCACCATTATATTGAAAATGGAAAAGGGCAGTGGGTTTTAACCCACTGTCAGAAAAGGATTAAAAAACCCGATAAGACTTGATCCCTTTGTTCTGTGGTACTTTTTTTGTCTGAGGTTTGATCGTCAGTATCCTATACCTAGTTCATCCTCGTCTCCGACAAACATGTTTACTCGTTTGTAACTATTACATCTCCGTGACCTAGTCACAAGCTTGCAAGCCATTGATGCAATAGCACCGAGTGGGCCCAGAGCACCTATCCGTCACTCGGATGGACAAATCCCGTTCTGATCTATTTCATACTCCTCAACATATCTACTTCGGAATACCCAAGATGCACCTTTATGCTTACCCTTTGACGGTGTAATGGTTTATACACTCAAAGCATCTTGATAGATATCAATTATGTATGATCATCACGGTCTAAGGATTGAGTCACTATATTATTAAGTTATCACAATGCCGAACTATATGTCTGGATCACAGTGCAATGCTTTAGGTGGGCGTGTGTCCATCACATCATTCTCCTAATGATATGACCTCATTGTCAATGGATGTATATGTCTCCATGATCAGGAAACCTTGATCATCAATTGCCCAATGAGCTAGAATACCTGAGTTGACTAGGGACATGGTTGTTTATATAGTACACATGTATTAATGTTTCCGCTTGATGGCACTGAAGTAGTGCTCCTTGTTGGTTACCCCAAGTGGAAGGATTGGATGTAGTAGCAGAAAATTTCCCTTACACGAGGACTGTAAGGTTTATCGAATCCAGGAGGACTCCAAGGATCAACAAGAAGGTGGTGAATGAAGTGACGTGCCGTTACTCGATATCACTTGCTTAACCTGGACCTGCATACAAAATCAAATAACTTTTCTCCCAACTAGTCAGAGAGGTTTTCAATCTCTCCAGTCTTGTTGTTTACAAAGGATCAAACACATAGTGGAAATAGTAGTGGTGATTGCAACGAAAAGGAAATAAAAGCAGTAAAGAATGGAGGTGTAAATAATGGTGGAAATATGGACCGGGGTCCCATGATGTTCATTAGTGAGGTCTCTCTCCGAAAAGACGATAAAACAACTATGCCGGGTGAACAAATTACATCTGGGCAATTGACATAATTATAAACGCACCGCAATGCTAATTATTCTACAGAAAGTCAGAGGCTCAATAGCATGGATAGAACGCCACGAAAAGTAGACCGTTTATTCATTAACATCTACTCACTAATCATCCACCTTAAGATATCTATCCAGAACATCTCGCTGGTATTAAGTTGCGAGCCCCACCCAAAATGCAAACCCAACGCAACAAACAACTGCATTAACAAACTATGCGCAAGGTAAACAATCCTTGCAACCGCGGTAAAAAGGACCTTTGTTTTCTCCCTGGTGGCAACAACACATCCCCTAGTCTCATGTTTCTGTCACTCAAGCTAGACATCGGGGGGCATGAACCCACAATCAAGCATACCGCTCCCTCTTGGACTTACTATCTACTACTTTGCCAAAGCAATAAAAAGCAACAGAGAACATGGAAGAATTTACTCAAGAACAAAATATAAAAGGAGAAATAAATATATAACTCATCACGATCTGAAAATAATCTCATAATCCATCGGATCCCAACAAACACCTCATAACAACAATAGAAAGATTACATAGATCCCTTGATCAGGTAGGGCAGCTCACATGGGCAAAGAATTGAAGCACAAGATTGGAGAGAAGACATCACATAGCTACTAGTCATGGACCCATGGTCCAAGGGGGAAGCGCTCATGGTAGCGGAGAAGATTCCGAAGATCAATCCTCCCTCCGGCTGGCTGCCGGGACGAGGTTTTCTGGCGATCCCGATCTCGGGATCACGCTGACGGCGGAACAATGGCAAATTTTGCGATGCATGGTGTTTTTTCAGGGTTTCTGTAGTGAGGAGTAAATATAGGTGGAAGGATGGCCAGATGGGAGGACCCACCCCTCCAGGCGGCCTCCTGGCGTGGCCAGGGGTGGGGCCGTGCCACTTGCCCGCCTGGGAGGGGGGGGTGGCCCCCTCCGGTTCCCCTTTAGTCTTCCAGAGTCTTCTGGAACGCAGATTTTTTATATATTTTTATTGTAATTTTTGGGCACTGTAAATATGGGTATAAACCTGCAATTCACAGACATCAGCAGGCAGAAATAGGCACTGGGTGCACTGAGTTAGTAGGTTTGTCCAAACATGCGTAAAAAGTTATGAAAGTGTAATAAAACACATAGGGATGTCACCCATATAACCATGGAACAAGCAGAAATAATAGATACGTTTGGGACGTACCAACATCCCCAAGCTTAATTCCTGCTCGTCCTCGAGTAGGTAAATGATAACAAAGATAATTTCTGTGGTGACATGCTATCACACATATAAGAACTTTTTGTTGTGGGTAAATATAAGAACTTCAAAGTAAAGCAAGTAAGATATGAAATTCAAGTCAAGACAATAACAAGCTAGAGTCTATATCTAGTATTGAAACTAGCAAAGTAACAACATAAAGGTGCAAGAGCTCTCGCTGTCTGCGACTCGGATGTCTCCAAATGGTGTGTGCGTGCAAGAAGTGGGAGATGGGTTTAGAGCATAAAAAATACTATATAGTTTAATCAAGAACTCAATCTACTAATACTTCACACTTGGTCTCCTTCGGAATCATATTTTGACCCGTCCCTAGACCACTAGTCAGGCACAAGTCAAACTGATCCTCTCCCTTTCAACTTTGAGCACTCATGAAATGGATAAGCAAGCAAGATATGTTGGCACTTAGGATGGAAAAGAGAACAATGATGGGGAAGGAAGACAAAAAGGTGTGAAAGACTCACATCAATGAGGACATTCATAGGCGAGAGAAAGCCAAATGATAGATATGATGTGAGGAGTAGGGATTTCGATGCAACGGATGCACATATGAGCTAAGGTATGCTCTCCAATGGAACTAGTGGGGGTGCATCCAACTTGCTTTCTCATGAATACCTAGATCTCTTTGAGGATGCTCATCCTTGGAATATGCAAGCCAAGTTCTATATTGTAAGGATCCACACATAGTTATGCATGAATTTTATGAAATCTCTATGGAGTACAAATATAACTTTGGAGTACGAGTGTGGATCTTTCAAAAGTAATAGTAGTGTTGCCCCCTTCTCTCTTTTTATTTCTTTTTTTCTTTTAATTGTATTTTTGTGGCCTCATTGGCTCTTTCTATTTATCTCTCATTTGTGCTCTTTGGGATCTTTTCCTCACTCAAGGGCAATACTCTATATTTTACAGGAGTATAGAAGATCACACACTTTAAAAGAAGTACTCAACATAAAGAAAACCTAAAACTATCATGATGAATGCAAATGTATGCCTCTGCCAGTGTAGCAGGATATGCAATGATACTAGCGTGTCATGTAGCAATTATGAGGGTAAGGCCCAACTAGCATGCGGCTCTACGACCAAGCAAAAGCTTGTATGACATGAAGATCAAGTCATGAGATGATCGATGTTTCATGACAATGTATCTCGGAAAGGCTATGGAAATGACTTGATAGGTAGGTATGGTTGCTATTTTGAGGAAGGATATAAGAAGTATCATGCCAAGGGTTTGGATGCACCGACGAAGTTTGCACTAACTCTCAAGATGAGAAAGGGCAATGCATGGTACCGAAGAGGCTAGCAAAATATGGAAGGTGGAAGTGCCAACAATCGAATACTCGCATTAGTCCGAAGAACTCATGCACTTATTATCGGTAACTCTCTATCTAATAAGGAGGTTCACAAAGAGACAAGTACCACGAGGAGGAGTGTATGGGGGTTTGGTTATCCTTGCGCATCCCCGACCCATGGTACGTGAGGGTACTCTATATATTCCAACCCCTCCAGAGGTTAGCGATCCATCTAGTAGCTAGAGTTCTCAACTAAGTTTTGTAGTTTTCGAAAATAAGCACGTATTTCCCAAAATACGACACCTATTACTAATAGGCTCAAGCTCTTGGCACCAAAAGTCCAAACATTACTCAAATAAATACCTCAAAACTATTGCAAGTTACTACTATACTTATAATAGCAACCTCAATTACCTACTCATGCAAGACACACAACTCAGTGCAACAGACCAACTCTCTTAACAAGATAGGCATGATAACTCAAGAGAGTTCCAAAAGCAACAACCTAAATAAAATATCTTAAAAAATAATAACCATGAAAACTAAGAGCAAAGCATGACAAGAACTATGAAAAGATAAAGAACACACAAACAAAGATAAGCATGAAAACCTATGTTGTGTTCTAGGGTGGAATTGAACATGTTTCTCTCCCAAACAATTAAGGCTAGGGTCCACCTTGTTCTGAACAACAAGAAAAAGAAAACAAACTAAAAAAAGTAAGGAGCGAGACGCTCCAAGCATATCACATAACATATGAAGTGATAAAAATATAGCATGGAGAAGGACGAACTGATGATTATTGATGGAGAAGGGGATGCTTAGGGGCATAACCAAGCTTAGACGCTTGAGTCTCCTTGGATATTTCTTGGGGGTGCATGGGGGCATCCCCAAGCTTGAGCATTTGACACTCACGGATCTTCTTTCATCATCTTTCTTCGCATACTTGAAAACTCCCTTCATACGGAACTCATCATAAGATGATTAGAGTGGTTAGTAACCATAAATAAATAATTTTCCTCTACTGGGAATAAATATTTTCACAAAGAGCTACTATTTCTCAAGATTGCCAAAAAGTTTTTGCAAATAAAAGCAAGCTTAAGATGTGCAAAATGAAGAAAACGCAAAACATGGCAGAATCTGTGAAAAATAGACCAACAGGTAGTAAATAATTGTTTCGGGGAACTTCTGCAACTCAAATAAAAAACTCACAAGAGATGCCAAAAATCCAATTGTATAGAGCATACTGTCAAAAACATTCAGATCAAAAAATAATCTGGTGATTTTTGTTGATTTTTTCCGTCAAGCAGACATAATCTGTATTTGGACAACATGTCACAACTTTTGATCTTTCTTGCAATCGGAGGCTAAAACTTGGCACAAAGCTTGAAAATAAAGATACAATGATGTTGCTACAGTAGTTAAGAGCATCACGACCACTAAAACTGAAAGTAATTTTTTTGGGTTGCCTCCCAAAAGCGCTTTCTTTTATGCCTTTGAGCTAGACATGATGCAAAAAGATGATGTTTTGTCAACTCCAAATGAATAGCTTGCCCATGTAACAGACTCATAAGGTAACTTAATCTTCTTTCGAGGAAAGTGTTCCATTACCTTTTGAGGGGGATTTGGAATCTAATAGTGTCTTTTTTCCAATCAATGATAGCACCAACGGTGCGGAGAAAAGGACGTCCCAAAATAATTGGACATGAGGGATCACACTCAATGTCCATGACAAGAAAATCAACGAGAACATAATTATCATTGACAACAATAAGAACATCATCAATCCTCCCGTTGGGTTTATTTACGGAAGAATCGACAAGATGAACACCAAAAGAACAAGGATCAAAAGGTTTCAATTCAAGCATGTCATACATTCTTTTGGGTAAAACGGAGGCACTAGCTCCAACATCACGTAGAGCAAAGCAAGGAAAATTATTCATTTTGATTTTGACCATAGGATCCCAACCATCTTCTAGTTTTCTAGGAATAGAGACCTCTAACTTAAGTTTCTCCTCCCTAGCTTTGATAACAACATTGGTAATATGTCCGGTGAAGGCAATGTTGAGTGAACTAGTGTAGGGGTCTTTGGCCATTCTTTGCAGAAAATGATAACTTCAAAAAGACTACAATTATCAAAATCAAGTTCACTACCATTAATTAAAGTGGTAGTTATGTCATCTTAGCTCATTCTCTTAGTAGTATCTAAATTCATGGGACCTTCTTGTCCTCAATTTGAGGTATTAGCATCACCATTTATAGGTCCATTAGGTGGACTAGGCATGTGTTGGGTGCTAAAGGTTTTGAGATCCTCAACAACTTGAATAGTAGCAATAGTAGTGTGTGTAGGAAGGATCTTAATCCTATCTTCCTCTTCTTTCTCTCTGGCCCATCTATCCTTAAGTTTGGCTAGCATTCTAATGTTCTCATTAATTTGCACTTGAATATCATTCATGGGTGTAGTTTTTATTTCCTCAAGGGGAGAAGTTCTAATTTTAAGCATCTATATACCATGAGCTATGTTGTCTGCCTTCAAAGAGAGACTATATAATTTTTCTAATTTCTCTTCTACACTCTTATTGAAGGCCTTTTGAGAAGTGAAAAAGTCCTTAAGCATGCTCTCTAATTCAGAAGTATAGTTTTTGGTGCTAGGATAAGTGTTGTTGTTCCCATAGTTGTTGGATGGGAAGGGTCTAGGATTGTTGCTACCAAAGTTACTCATATAAGCATTATTATTGAAGTTGTTCCTAGAAATAAAATTAACTTCTACTTGCTCTCTTTCTTGAGCAACCAAAGAATTCAAAGGAACATCATGATGATCAATAGGAGCTTGCTTAGTAAGTAAAGGCATGATCAAGTCAACCTTTTCATTCAAAGAGGAGATCTCCTCAATAGAGTATACCCTCCTACCTGTTGGAGATCTTTCGGTGTGCCATTGGGAATACTTTGCCATCATCTCGTCCAATAGATTCGTGGCAACACCAAGTGTGGTTGACATGAAGGTTCCTCCAGCGGCTGAGTCCAATAGATTCCGCGAGGTAAAGTTCAATCCTGCATAGGAAGTCTGGATAGCCATCCAAGTAGTCAAACCATGTGTAGGGCTATTCTTAACAAGAGATTTCATACCTTCCCAAGCTTGGCAATGTGTTCATTATCCAATTGTCTAAAATTCATAATGTTACTTCTCAACTGAATAATTTTAGCTGGTAGGTAGTACTTCCCAAAAAGCATCCTTGCACTTATCCCAAGAATCTATGATATTACTAGGCAAGGATTGGAGACACTCCTTAGCTCTTCCTCTCAAAAGGAAGGGAAAACGCTTAAGTTTAAGAATGTCACCATCTACTTCTTTGTACTTTTGCATATCACAAATCTCAACAAAATTATTTAAGTGCAAAGCAGCATCATCTCCAGAACTGAAGAATTGTTCTTTCAATAAGATTCAACAAAGAAGGTTTGATTTCATATGAAGGTACTGAAGTGGCAGGTGGAGCAATGGGAGTGCTAATAAAGTCATTGTTGTAGTGACTAGTGAAGTCACACAACTTGGTATTTTCAGTGGAACCCATAGTAGCAGCAAGCAAGTGCAAAGAAACTAAAAGCAAGACAACTAATTTTTTTGTGGTTTTTGGTATAAGACTCTAAAGCAAAAACTAGAAATTAAACTAACAAGACTAAAAATCAAAGGAAAAAGATAGTGTGCAACTCCCCTATCTTGTACACTTGAGTCCCCGGTAACGACGCCAGGAATTAGCTTGATGGCACTGAAGTAGTGCTCCTCGTTGGTTACTCCAAGTGGAAGGCTTGGATGTAGTAGCAGCAAATTACCCTTACACAAGGACTGTAAGGTATATCGATTCCAGGAAGAATCAGAGGATCAACAAGAAGGTGGTGAAGTAAGTGACGCGCTGTTAATCGGTATCACTTGCTTAAGCTAGACCTGCACACAAAAGCAAATAACTTTGCTCCCAACGAGTCAGAGAGGTTGTCAATCTCTCTGGTCTTGTTGTTTACAAAGGATCAACCACACGATGGAAATAGTAGTGGTCATTGCAACGAAAAGGAAATATAAGCAGTAAATACTGGAGGTGTAAAGAATGGTGGAAATATGGACATGGGTCCCATGATGTTCACTAGTGATGTCTCTCTCCCAAAACACGATAAAACAACTATGTTGGGTGAACAAATTACAGCTGGGCAATCGACAGAATTATAAATGCACCGCAATGTTAGTTATGCTAAAAGAAAGTTAGAGGCTCAATCGTATGGGCAATACGCCAAGACCAGTAGACCGTTTATTCATCAGAATCTACTCACTAACCATCAACCTTGAGATATCTATCCAGAACATCTCGCTGCTATTAAGTTGCAAGCTCCACCCAAAGTGTAAACCCAAAGAAACCGACAACTGCATTAACAAACTATGCGTAAGGTAAACAATCCTTGCAACCGTGGTTACAAGCACCGTTGTTTTCTCCTTGGTGGCAACATCACATACCCTAGTCTCATGTTTCTGTCACTCAAGCTAGACATCAGGGGGCATGAGCCCACAATCAAGCATAACTTTCCCTCTTGGAGTTACTATCTACTACTTGGCTAAAGCAATAAAAAGAAACAGAGAACATGCAAGAATTTACTTAAGAACAAAATATAAAAGGAGAAATAAATATATAACTCATCATGATCTGAACATAGTCTCATAATCCATTGGATCCCAACAAACAGAACATAGCAACAACAGAAAGATTACGTAGATGCCTTGATCTTGTAGGGCGGCTCATAAGGGCTAAGAATTGAAGCACATGATTGGGGAGAAGACATCACATAGCTACTGGTCATGGACCCATTGTCCAAGGGGGACTACTCACGGCACATCGAGGAAGAGCTCATGGTGGTGGAGAAGCTTCTAGAGATCAATCCTCCATCCGGCAGGGTGCCAGGACGAGGTCTTCTGGTGATCACGATCTCGGGATCATGGAAGCGGCGGAACAATGGCGAATTTCACGATGCGGGGTCCTTTTTAGGGTTTCTATGCCGAGGAGTAAATATAGGCGGAAGGAGGGCCAGAGTGGATCCCCCACCCCTCCAGGTGGCCTCCTGGCGCGTCCAGAGTTGGGGCCGCGCCACCTGGCCACTTGGGAGGGTGGTGGACCCCCTTCGGCTCCCCTTCGGTCTTTTGGAGTATTCTGAAACACTATTTTTTATATATTTTTCTTGTAATTTTTTGGGCATTGTAAATATGGGTATAAACCCGCAATTCACATACATCAGTAGACAGAAACTGGCACTAGGTGCACTGAGTTAGTTGGTTAGTCCAAATATGTGTAAAAAGGTATGAAAGTGTAGCAAAACACATAGCAATGTCACACAAATAAACATGGAACAAGCAGAGAGTATAGATACATTTGGGACGTATCACCGCTTAATAAAGTTCTAGCATAGTATAAAACTTATTATGAACAAATAGATATGTGACAAATATCTTTATTAATTTGCTTCTAGGGCACATATCCAACATTCACCCACTTGCACTAGTGTACAAACTACACTAGTTTACATCCATTATGTATCTAAGACCAATTGCCTCTCGGTGTTGCTCAAACTTGCTTTGTGAAAGAGGTTTAGACAATGGGTCTGCAACGTTCATATTCGTATGTATTTTGCAAATCCTAGTAAACCATCCTCGACGTAGTACCGCGTCACATGGAAACGTTGGAGAATATGCTTGGTTGTAGAGTGTGTCATTGGTTCCCTTGCGTTAGCAATGGCACCCGTATTGTCGCATTGAATGCTAACAGGGTCAGTGCAATCATGAACTTCTTCAGCTAGTGCACTTCATTTGATGCTTCGCAAGCGGAAATATACTCCGACTCTATTAAAGATTGGGCGATGACTGACTGCTTGCCGCTCCTCTAGCTTATCGCGCCTCCATTCAACATAAACACGTATCCCGTTTGAGATTTTGAGTCATCGGGATCAGTACCAAGACTAGCATCGACGTAACTCGTTACGGCGAGCTCTTCTTCACATCCTATGTAGACGAGAAACATATCCTTAGTTCTTGCAAGTACTTAAGGATATTCTTCACTTTATTACAATGATCCATTCCAGGATTACTTTGGAAACGATTAGTCACATTAATCTCCAGGGCCACATCTGTTCGATTACTCATTATAGCATACATGATAGATTCTATGGCTGAAGCATAGGGCTTTGAGGGCCTTTCCTCTCTTTCTTTTGCTGTTGCTGGGCATTGAGGCACACTCAATCTACTTCCTTGCATAACTGACAAGATCCCTTTCTTGGAGACATATTGAACTTCTTCAATATCTTCTCAAGGTAAGTCCTCTGACTCAGTGCTAATAGGCGCTTTGATCTATTTCTATAGATTTTAATGCCTAATATAAATGCAGCTTCACCTAGGTCCTTCATGGAAAATTGTCCACTTAAATATTCCTTCATGCTCTCTAGAAATTTCACATCATTCCCTATTAATAATATGTCATCTACATATAACACTAGGAATTCTACAGAGCTCCCACTCAGTTTCTTGTAAACGCAGAACTCTTCGACATTTTGGACAAATCCAAATCCAAACACTTTGATCATCTCATCAAATCAAAGATTCCAGCTCCGAGATGCTTGCTTCAACCCATAAATGTACCGTTATACTTTACTAGCGTCCTTAGGATCAATAAAACCTTCTGGTTGTGCCATGTACAACTTTTTGTGGAACGCTACACACTACGCTAGCGCCAAATTAAAATATCCTACCGCACACGACCAAGATATTTCTGTTGGAGAAGAACTATGTGATAAGGGAGTACCACTAGACGCGCAGTCACGATAGCGGAAGGAGAGTTAGCGATGCGCCTCAGCGGCTGCTTCTCAAATCCCTCGAACCGATCCCTCGTACCAATCCCATGAACGGAGTCCCGCGATCCGATCTCGCGAACAGTTTGTCCAAGTGCCGCAGGTGCAGTGCCTCAAAGGGATCCACACGTAAAAGGAGGAGCGTCGGGCGATGGACTTCTCGGTCCGGCGGCTCGGCCTGGAGGTGGAGTGGCGGCTAGGGTTGTGGACTGACCCGTACCCCTTCGGGGTGCGCCCTAGCCTTTATATAGGCGCGCGTGGAGTGGCCTCAACCCTTGAGGCAATCCGGACCCTCCATCCATATTTCATTCAGATCATATCCGAATGGGATCCTTTACCCTTAAGCGTGCGACCCTATAGGTTCACGTACACATGGACACGACCCAAATCACATCCAGTTCGATAGTTGCGAGAGGTTCCTAGCAGAACATGCTGGCTCCCAAATATGCGTAAAGTCATAAGACAAACCATTACAAAGTGTCATATGCAACATTCCTTTTGCCTCACGATATATGTTGTCAAGATCAAGGCGAGTACTTGTCACCCTTGTGATAGCTTGACCTCTCTTCTCGAAACTGTGATACCGATTCCCGAACCGGGTTAACACTTAAATCATGTCGCATGGCCATGATTTATGAATCTTATCACTCGAGAGGGCCCAGAGAATATATCTCCAAAGTGGAGATGCAAATCCCATATTGATCAACCATGTCTCGAGGCATGTATCATGACTCACCCGTAAGCTACCTTTATAGCTACCCAGTTACGATGTAGCGTTTGATAGTCCCTAAGTGAGTCATTCGTCATCCCGAGAACATGCGAGGACTTCAGGTCTAGGACATGGCATATACATTTTATTGAGACTAACAGACGACACTGTCTCATTACGTATCAAAGTGGGTCTCTGTCCAACTCAGTGATCCCATCACTAAGTCCATACTACAGGGTAGCCTCTCCATGCCCATGACTTGTGTAACATAGTCATCAACCGGATCATATACTAGTTAAGGATATGTGTCCGCATAACCTGATCAACTAGGGACCATTAGAACAATCATCATAGAATATATAGTCTCACAAACAAGTCACATACTTATTGATACATATAAGTGATGATTTTCAAGTACAATACAAAACTCATGAATACATAAGGAGATAACATCATAACATGATTGCCTCTAGGGCATGTCTCCAACAGTCTCCAACTTGCACTAGAGTTAATCAGTTATGCATTTAAGTCCCATGGCTCTTATGTGCACCTCATGCTTCGGCATCGGGAGAGGCTTCGTAAATGGATCATCAACATTTGCAAACCTGTGTACTTTGCATACATTTATATTACCATCCTCAACGAATTATTGTATGAGATGATAACTCCTTTCTATGTGCTTGGATTTCTGGTGATGCCTTGGCTCCCTGGCCTGTGCGATGACACCACTATTATCACAACAGAGGTCCAACGGGTTTGTCGAGTCTGGAACCACACCAAGTAGGAAATGAAATCCCGTATCCAAACACCTTCCTGTGAAGCTTCATAAGATGGAAGGTACTCGGCCTCTGTTGTAGAATCAGCTAGTGTCTCTTGCTTGGAACTTTTACAACTCACTGCACCTCCGTTCGGAATGAACACATAACCAGATTGCGAACGAAAGTCATCTCTGTTAGTTTGGAAACTAGCATCGGTGTAACCCATTAGAACGAGCTCATCCTCACCCCCATAAACTAGGAACATATCCTTAGTCCTTTTCAGGTACTTCAGGATACTCTTAACTACTATCCAGTGGTTCTCGCCTGGATTAGCCTGGTATCTGCTCGTAGCACTTAGAGCATAGGAAACATCTGGATGAGTAAATACCATAGAATACATGATAGAACCGATGGCCAAAGCATACATAATTTTATCTATGCGTCTTTGCTCATCAAGAGTCGATGGACCCTCACTCTTGCTTAGATGAATGGCATGTGACATAGGCAAGAACCCTTTCTTAGCCTCATGCATGTTGAACCTTTTCAACACCTTGTCAATATACGTACGCTGGTTTAATCCAATAAGTCTCCTTGATCTATCTCTATAGATCTTGATTCCCAAAATGTAAGCTACTTCTCCCAAGTCCTTCATTGCAAAATTGTTTTTCAATGAGTCATTGAAAACTTCAAGCATTGGAATGTCAGTCCCAATTAGTAATATGTCATACACATATAAGATTAGAAATACGATTGAGCTCCCACTAAACTTCTTGAACACACAAGGTTCCTTTTCATTCTCGATGAAGCCAAATGATTTGACAACCTATTTAAAATGAATATTCCGACTACGAGATGTTTGCTTCAATCCATAAATGGATTTCTGAAATTTGCATATTTTACTAGCATTCTCTGGATCACAAAACCCCCCGGGCTATATCATATACACGTCCTCTTCTAGATTTCCGTTAAGGAAAGCCATTTTGACATCCGTCTGCTAAATATCACAATTGAAATTGGTAGCTATAGCTAGAATAATCCGAACTGATTTAAGGATCGCTACAGGCGAGAAGGTCTCGTTGTAGTCAATTCCTTGAACTTGTCGAAACCCCTTCGCGACAACTCGAGCTTTATGGATTTGAAAATTTCCATCCATATCATTTTTCTTCTTAAAGATCCATTTGCGCTCAATGGTTCGTGCACCATTTGGCAGATCAACCAAGTTCCAAACTTGATTGTCATCCATGGACTTTAACTCAGAATCTGGATCCACTATCGCTTCCGCATATGTCAAAGGTTCATCATTGTCCAACAACAATACATTGCTTGAATTACGCAACCTTTCTGACCTTCATGGTGTAGGTTATACCTCAACCACGGGTTCTTTGACTGGCTTGGCCATGATGGCATCATTTGCCGAGTCCTCCCGAGTGTTTTATCTCGAACCTCTTTGAGTTGCATCGTCCTCCCACTAGCCTTCCGTGAGAAACTCTTTCTCAAGGAAGGCACCGTGTCGAGCGACAAACACTTTGACCTCTTGTGGGTTGTAGAAGTAATACCCTAAGGTTTCCCTGGGATATCCTAGAATATGCACTTATCCGATTTGGGTGCGATCTTGTCCGACTGAAGTCAGTTGACAAATGCCTCACAACCTCAAATCTTTAGAAAAGACAAACTGTGTCGCTTTCCAGTCCATATCTCATATGGTATCTTATCTACAGATTTAGATGGTACTCTGTTTAGTGTGAAAGCTGAGTTTCTAGAGCA
Source organism: Bromus sterilis (assembly GCA_950022295.1). Taxonomy (NCBI): domain Eukaryota; kingdom Viridiplantae; phylum Streptophyta; class Magnoliopsida; order Poales; family Poaceae; genus Bromus; species Bromus sterilis. The sequence goes on along the minus strand of OX465599.1, from coordinate 149,971,056 downwards.
TAACCCCAAAATGCTAACGGTAGATCTGACTGACTCATCATCGATCGAATCATGTCCAACAAGGTATGATTTTTCTGTTCCGACACACCATTTCTCTGCAGCATTCCAGGAGGAGTGAGTTGTGGAACAATTGCTCGACTCTTCAGTTGATATCAAACTCTTGAATGAGATATTCACCTACACGATCTGATCGCAGAAGTTTGATAGTCTTGCCGAGTTGATTCTCTACTTCATCCTGGAACTCCTTGAACTTTTCAAAGGTTCCGACTTGTGCCTCATGAAGTAGATATATCCATATCTTCTCAAGTCTTCGGTGAAAGTCACGATGTACTGGCAACCACCTTTAGCAGTCGTGCTCATTGGTACACACACATCAGTATGTATGAGTTCCAACAAGTCGTACGCCCTCTTGCAACTCTTTGCAAAAGGTGTCTTGGTCATCTTGCCGAGTAGGCATGATTCGCATGTCTCAAATGATTCAAAATTTAGAGAATTTAAAAGTCCATCATCATGGAGCTTCTTCATGCACTTTTCACTAATGTGACCAAGCCGATAGTGCCAAAAGTAGGTTGTATTCAGATCATTAGGTTTAAGCCTCTTGGCATTTATATTGTAGACATATTCACCTTGAAGATTCAAAATGAATAACCCATTCACAACGGGCGCCAAGCCATAAAACATCTTATTCAAATATATAGAACAACCATTGTCCTTAATAATGAATTCACAACCTTGTATCATAAAATATGAAGTAGGAATAATGTTTCAACTTAACGATGGAACATAATAACAATTATCAAGCTCTATTACAAATATAGAAGGTAAATTGAGTTGCATGGTGCCGACGGCTAATGCAGCAACTCTTGCTTTATTCCCAACGTGTATGTCAACTTCTCCTCTTGCGGCATCTCTATGTCCTTTTATTCCCTGCATCGAGTTGCAAATGTGAACAACCGTTTCGGTATCATATACCCAAGAACTATTATAAATATCCGCAAGATAAATTTCTATAACATATGCAACAAGTTTACCTGTAGAAATCGTACTTCCACTGCTCTTTCCCTTCTTGGAGAGCCACTTGTTGCAAATCCTCTTCCAGTGACCATTCTCCTTGCAATACAAGAAAATGGTCTCTGCTTCAGGTCCATGCTTAGGCGCTAGGGCTAGAGTCTGGATCACATCCTTGTCCTTGCCCTTTGGGTTAGCCTTCTTCTTAGTCCATGACTTCTTGAACTTGGTCGTGTTCTGCACCATCAATACTTGATGCGTGCCTTTCTTAATGTCCTGCTCTGCTATCTTAAGCATCCCACGCAATTCAGTGGGATTCTTTTCCATGCCACTCATATAAAATGTCGTAATGAATGAGTTATAGCTTGGTGGAAGAGAACCCAAAATTGTATCTGTAGCTGACTCAGGAGTCAAGGATGCCCAAGACGATCCAAAGCTTGCATGTACCCCATAATTTTTATGACATGCGGGCTCATTCGATCACCGTCTTTCAGCTTGCAATCAATCAGGGATCGCCAGACGTTGAACCTTCCGTTCCTAGCCTGAACCTGAAACATGCCCTTCATACTCTCGATCATATCAAAAGCCCTAATGTCTTCGAACTTCTGTTGTAGCTCGGGTTCCATAGAAGCCAACATGACACAGCTGATCTCAGTGGACTCATCCTTGAGTTTCTGATAGGCATCCTTAGCAGCAGTGGTGGCATTATTAGCCAGTTCCTCTGGAAGTGGTTCCTCTAGAACATTTTCCTTTTTATCATGCTTGAGAACAATTCTCAAATTTCTATACCAGGTGGCAAAGTTTGTTCCATTTAGTTTATCTTTGTCAAGGATGGATTTCAACGCAAATTTGGTAACTAGAGTAGGTGGTGCCATTGATCTACAACATAAAATGCAAAATACTAAGACATGTATTCATGAAGAGCAATTCATATTAAACACTTTAACAAAATTACTTCCACTAAGTTCAACATCCCTCTTGTTGGCACTAAGTGATTTAGGATCTGATGGATCGAATTTACTAGTGAGCTTTTGCATCACCGTTAGCCGACTTGATATACCGGTAAGCAACTCGTTGCTAATCGCATCAACCATACGATTCCTGTTTGTTGATGCGCATCACATGCAAACGACCTCCTATGTCTCGAAGCCCAAAACTATTTTGATAGCCTCGACAAGTTAACCAAGTGTTATGCGTGTAAGTGTCCGACACAAACCCATCACGCCAAGGAGATCTAGCAGCACCCTAATTTTATAGGCCTACTACTAAATATACATGACTTGTGATGTGCATCAGTTGGGGAGGCAATTTTACTTGACATTCTTTGAGGGATCATCCTACTTAAAACATCTACCATGCCAAAGAAGGATGCATAAAGGGATAAACTTTCATGGGAAGTTTATACAAGTGATATGGTATAGCCCTTTTATCATAGCGCATGTTGATCTCCATCTCCATGTGTGCGAACCTCCCATGGTGATCTCCATCTCCATGTATGGTTGTCTTCGTGCAGATCTCCATCTCCACACCATAGTGTCAACCACCAAGTGTTACATAAGATACTATGCCATTACAAACTAATATCTATAAAAGTAAATTACATTACATGGCTTCACAAGTTGACACGCAGGTCATTAATACAATAATGAGACAACCATATGGATCCAGCCGGTTGTCAAAACCATGAAACATAGTTCATGAATAATAACATATTCAATGGGCTATACCAGATCACAATCATTCCCTGCAAAAACGAGTTAGACGTTCTACCGCCGTCCAAACCTCTTTTAGCACTAGTCTAATTAGGTCTGCGAAAAATCGCAAACCAACTAAAACCAAGTTATGTAGTTTGGTAGATCACGAAGCTCAATCGGAGTTGTATGACCTAGTTATGGACATTCAGAACCAAAACTTCTCGCAGATTTATGAACAACATAGATCATATCCACACCGTGTCTTGATCCGTGTCCCGGATCAATCACATATTGATATCCGTGTGCTACAACAGGTTTTACCGCACACTGTCTATCCCAATGGCGGATAACCGACCTCTAGGGATAAGTTGTGGAACGACCTAAGCAGCTCGCGCCTCAGAACAGATCATGAAACCAAGAACCTCAAACATGCAAAAATAATCTGATCTATCATCACAATATCCGGTCTACATATCTCCATATAAATTTCTATCACGGATTCATCACCACACAGAAGAGGCTCTGATACCACTGTTGTGGAACACAGCACGCTACGCTAGCGCCAAATTAAAATTTCCTACCGCGCACAACCAAGATCTTGCTGCTGGAGAAGAGTTACGTGATAAGGGATTACCACTAGACGCGCAGTCACGGCAGCGGAAGGAGAGTTGGCGATGTGCGTCGATGGTTACTCCTCGAATCCCTCGAACCGATCCCACGAACGGAGTCCCGCAATCCAATCCCGCGAACAGTTCATCCAAGTGCGGCAGGTGTGGCGCCTCCAAGGTATGCACACATACAAGGAGGAGCGCCGGGCGATGAACTGCTAGGTTCGGCGGCTCGTCCTTGAGGTGGAGTGGCGGCTAGGGTTGTGGACTGACCCGTACCCCTTCGAGGTGCGCCCTAGCCTTTATATAGGGGCTCGTGGAGTGGCCTCAACCCTTGAGACAATCCAGACCCTCCATCCATATACCATTCGGATCATATCCGAATGGGCTCCTTTCCCCTTAAGCTCGCGAGCTTATTGGTTCACGTACACATGGACACAACCCATATCATATCCTGTTCGATAGTCGATAGCGGTTCCTATTAAAATGTACCGACTACCTTATATGCGTAAAGTCATAAGATGAACAATTACAAAGTGTCATATGCAACATTCCTTTTTCCTCATGATATATGTTGTCAAGATCAAGGCGAGTAGTTGTCACCCTTGTGATAGCTTGACCTCTCTTCTCGAAACTGTGAAACAGATTCCCGAACCGGGTTAACACTTAAACCATGTCGCATGGCCATGCTTTATGAATCTTATCACTCGAGAGGGCCCAGAGAATATATCTCCAAAGTGGAGAGGCAAATCCCATATTGATCAACCACGTCTCGAGGCATGTATCATGACTCACCCGTAAGCTACCTTTATAACTACCCAGTTACGATGTAGCGTTTGATAGTCCCTAAGTGAGTCATACATCATGCCGAGAACATGCCAGGACTTCAGGTCTAGGACATGGCATATACATTGTATTGAGACTAACAGACGACACTGTCTCACTACGTCTCAAAGTGGGTCTCTGTCCAACTCAGTGATCCCATCACTAAGTCCATACTACAGGGTAGCATCTCCATGCCCATGACTTGTGTAACATAGTCATCAACCGGATCATATACTAGTTAAGGATATCTGTCCGCATGACCTTATCAACTAGGGACCATTAGAACAATCATCATAGAATATATAGTCTCACAAACAAGTCACATACTTATTGATACATATCAGTGATGATGTTCAAGGACAATACAAAACTCGTGAATACATAAGGAGATAACACTAAAACATGATTGCCTCTAGTTCATATCTCCAACACAATTCTTCCTCATTGTTTCCATTAAGGAATGCGATTTTCACATCCATCTGCCATATTTCATAATCATAATAGCCAGCAATTGCTAGTAATATCCGGATAGTCTTCAACATCGCTACAGGAGAGAAAGTCTCTTTGTAGTCAACTCCTTGTACTTGTCGGAAACCTTTTGCGATAAGTCGAGCCTTATAGATAGAGATATTTCCGTCTGTGTCGGTCTTTTTCTTGAATATCCATTTATTCTCGACGGCCATTTGGTCCTCAAGAATCCACCAAATTCCATACTTGGTTGGCATACATGGAGTGTATCTCGGATTTCATGGCTTCTAGCCATTTCTCAGACTCGAGTCCTTCCATTGCTTCTTTGTAGTTCGCGTGTTCGTCAATTTCATTTAACATGACTGCGTTAGCAAGTTGTCCAAAACACTGGGTAGTATAACGAAGTCTTGAAGACCTGCGAGGTACAATAGGATCCTCTTCATGTTCATCATGATCATCGTGTATGTCATGATCGTCATGAATATCATGATGACCATTCTCTACATCTCCCACTATGGAAGATGGTTCCAGAATGATTTTCGTTGCCGCGTGTCAGGGAGGAGGAGTTTGCTCCCTCATACCGCAAACCTGCACCAGCTTGCGAAGGAAGAATACCTCTTGGTACGAACAATACACTTGCGGAAAGGAGTTCCGCGCAGCAGGATCCCGGAAGAAACAACGCCGTTCTCCCCCTTAAACGGTGCGAAGGGGATAGGACGGTCCCACCACATGCAGAACATTCCAAAGGCCATTCAATGCGCCGCCCCTGGTCTGAGAGACAGGACTACAGCGGCGCCTTCGCCTCAGGAGGAGTGGCGACGCCTCGCCACGCACACTTCCCGGAAGGAACATTTCGGTGCCACCCGTCACCCCAGGCCCCAGAAGAACGAAGCCACCCATGGCTATATGTGGTGACCATCTTAAGCTATAAAAGGGAGGCCCAAGCGGCAAGGAAGACAGAAGACAACCCACCATCAACACCCCTCTACCACAAAGGAGCTAGTATCCATCTCAGAAGAGCTCCTCGCACTTGTATCACACCTCGTATCAATCCATACAAGCAGGAGTAGGGCTTTTAGTCTCCGGACAGCTCGAACCTGGGTAAATCCCAACGTGTCCCAGTGTCGACGGATCTCATTGTGTTTCACGTGCGTATCCGACCCTCGGGCGATCCGACCCCCGACATCTGGCGCTAGAAGGAGGGCGCCGCACGCACGTCATCTAAGGTTCTTCGTCACCAAGCCAACTTCGCGATGTTGACCCCTTGACACACACGAGCTCACCCTCAGCACAACATCGATGGGGGGCTTTCCACCTTGGAGACGATCTACCATCGACGGGCGCAGAGCGATCATTAGCCTCGCGACCGGAGAGGAGCCGAGACTGCCTCGGAGGCAGGACGGCCAACCGGTGGCCTTCCACCCTCAGAACTCAACGGTGAGGAACGCGGAGCAGGCGGCCCGCAGCATCCCCACCGCATCCAGAAGACCCGTCAGTATGCCGCGCTCAGGCCCCTGCCGAGGAGCACACGGCCCAGCCTGACGGACCACCCGAAGAAACGGCGCATCACGATGGCCATCCATCATCCAAGAGTGTCGGACCCTCTCTTTGATCCCCCGCACGCCCAGGTGGTGCGTTATCGGAGCCGAGCCGGGGTCGGGCCTCCGACTGGAGCGGTGGGACTCCACGTATCCCCACTCCAGACGGGCTATGTACCCCCGCAGATGCACTGGCACAAGTCAGGGCTCTCATAAAGTTTCTCCCTTCCGGTGATCGTTTCGAGACCTGGAGGCTCACCATCGCCTAGCTCTCCGCGTGGGCTTTGCAGAAGCAGCAGGAGCTCGATCGTCGTGTTCCCGCGCCATATCGGCAACGCATGGGGCCAACCGCGCTCCCTAATGCTTCCGCCCGAGGTCAGGAGCGCACTGTGCACTCCCTTCAACATGGGCCTCGACAAGACCACCCGCGAGATGAGCGCTGCCGCGACCCCGCTATCCGCCAGACCACTCATCGATGGGTCGGATCTCCTGTTGCAGCTTCTGTGACATCTTCTGGGCACCATGGTTCCCCGGACCAACGTGCTCGCCTGGATGATCGCCGCCACGAAGACGCCCGAACCACCATCGTCAGGCAGAAGGAAACTCGCTGGTGTTCCGACGCCCGAGTTCCTCCTCTCAATGCTGTCCGGGAGGGGATTCTTGCCGGTGAGAGCGACTACAACACCGTGTGCGTAGCCTTCACCCAAGATTTCCGCAGCGTCAAGTGGCCCAAGAAATTCTGGATAAATGGTCCACTTCCGTATGTCGGAAAGACAGACCCCCGCGAGTTCATCCGCATGTACAACACTTCTGTGGAAATTGTGGGGGAAGATGAAAAAGCGAAGGCCAACTACTTCCCCATAAAGCTCAAGGACAACGTCCATCGATGGATGATGCATCTACTGGACAACTCCCTTGGCTCGTGGGCAGAACTATGCAAAAAGTTCGTTGGCGCATTTTCTGGAGGTGTCCAACCTCCGAAAACCGCGAGTGACTTGCGCCGCATAGTGCAAAAGGATGGCGAACCTCTCCGGAAGATCATCCAGAGGTTTACTCAGATGCAGTATTGCATCCCCGACGCACATGAGGCTGCGATCATCGCTACCTTTCATGCCAACATCAAGAACCCTCGCATGATCGAGAAGATGAGCACCCGGTCCATCAAGACTATCACCTCCCAGCTCGAGCTGGCCGACAAGGTCGCCCGCGTCTAAGAGGCGGTCCTGCCTGTTAATCGAGTTGCCAGAAGACGCCCTGCGGCTCGATCTCCTTCCAAAAAGAATCAGCATTCCGGGGAGCCCAGGGCACGCAAACGCGTACACCAAGCCATGTTCACCATGAAGGGGAATGGGGCCGCTCCACAACCACCCTCCACCGACATCGTGGTTGCCGCCACGGACACCACCCCGTCTCCATATTGCAAGATACACAAGACTGAAAAGCTGTTGGATATGTGCCCTAGAGACAAATTAATAAAGATATTTGTCACATATCCGTTTTGTTCATAATACGTTTTATACTGTGCTATAACTGTATTACTTGGAAATACTAATACAGGTGTAGTATAAAACATGGTCCGTAGTTTAACTCGGGTAAACTATCTCATTGGGCAATTGATTGATCAAGCTTTCCTGATCACGGCGACACTTAAGTCCATTGACAATGAGGTCATATCGTTAAAGGGAATGATGTGATGGACGTACACCAACCTAAAGTATTGCAATGTGATCGAGTCACATAGTTCAGCGTTGCTATGACTTTGTAACATATGGCTTAGTCCTTAGACCGTAACGATCATACGTAATTGTCATCTATGAGAAGACTTTGATTTGTATCCCACCGCCTGACTGAAATATGCTGGCTATAACGGTGCACTTTGGGTATTCCGAAATAGATGGTTGATGAGTATGTTAATAGATCAGAGCGAGATTTGTCAGTCCTTGTGACAGGACAGGTACTCTGGGCCCACTCGGTGATATTGCATCAACACCTTGCAAGGACGTGACTAGGTCACAAGAGATGCAATGATCATGGACGAGAGAAGTTGTTTGTTGTGAACGAGATGTGAACACGGTATGTAGGATACCGACGATCAAACCTCGGACAAACAAAGTACCGCAGCACAAAGGGATTACGTCGTATCGTTAACGGTTTCCAAAAGCGATCAAAGTTCATTCGATGGAAGCGCAGGGTCTGTCAAGGATTGTAACCAGGTCCAACTGACTAGTCATTGGTCAATGAGAAGAGTCTCGACCATGTCTGTTGTTTCCCGGACCGTTAGGGTGTTACACTTAAAGGCAATCGATGCATAGGACAGTTACGGGATCAATCAGTGAAATAGGAGGAATCACCGGAATAGTTCCGGAGGAGGACGGAATGGTTTCCGGACATTTTGAATAGTTCAAAATAAAGTTTAATTGTTTTAATAATATTTTATTATTTAATTATCTGAATTAAATATTTAAAACATATTAAATAAATTAAAAAATGGGAAAAAAGCTAAATGGGCCCATGGGGCCCATTAAGGGAGGAGGAGGTCTCCCCCTTGGGCTTGGCGCCAAGGGTGGGGCCCACCACCCCCCTTGGCCGGCGCACTCCCCCCCCTTGGGAGTTTAGTCCCACATGGGGGAGGGGAGGAGAATGGCACCCCCCTTGGCCTATATAAGGAGGGGTAGACCCCCCCTTTTTCCAACAAACAAATATCTCTTTCTTCCTCCTTCTCCTTCCCGGAAGTGGACTCCCCTTGTTTGGAGCCTGCACCTGGATTGGAGTTCTCCACCATAAGGCAGGCCGTCGTTCTGCTGGAGTCGGGATCTGTAGCCGTCTTTCTTCCGCTGCTCGCCTGGTTCGGGGCCCGGGAGGAACATCGATTGTACCGTACGTGTATAATCTCTTCGAGGCACTACAATTGTGGTGCTACTTCGTCGCTGGAGGTGTACCGGGAGTCATCCTCGCCGGTGGTGGTCTTCTACACGACAGGGAGGTCGTAGTTCCGAGTCTACGCCAGCCACGTTCGCAAGAACGTTTCCCTCTTTCGGTCTTCAAAGGTATGAACACCTATTCCCTCTGTTACTTTACATCGCCATAGCATAGATCCTGGGTTCGGGTACCGTAGGTATGAAAAAATTGTGTTTTCTGCCCCGTATCCCCACAGTGGTATCACGAGCTAGCTATGCGTAGATGTATTGTACGGGTAGAACACATCTAGGATGTGGGCATCGAATCTTCATTCGTTACCCTCCCACGTGTACTCATTTAGCGTTGCGGCAATGTTTGATGAAGTAGCCCCCGACCGACCTTACGCGTTTACACGAGACTGGTTCCACGCTTGACATATGGCTTGTACCATATAAAGTGGCTGGGGGGGGTGTATGTCTCTCTGCATTAGCGATGCGAAAATGTTTGCAATGGAGGGCCCCGACAGGGGTGTAATAGAGACGGATGGGAGACGGCGTTGTGGCATGTTTTTCGCAGGATAGAAACGGTTCTCTCTCTCGAAACCCCTAGAAGCCACATAAAACTTGCACAAGCTAAAGTAGAAAGGCGTTTAACTTTGCTTTGCATGAAGGGGGGTCATAGGTTGTATGATTTACAGTTTTACTTCCTGTTTTATGCTAGTATGCTAGATATATCGACGGTAGCACGAAACAAGACCATCTCTCACAATACCAACATTGTGTTCTCCCTTGGTGGGCACCGCCTGCAAGGTTCTCCCATATGGCTTGATGCTCCATACATACCGGAGTTGTCCTACATATTCAACGGAGTTCGCATGAGGTTGGGTTCGGCAAGCCTGACATATGCAGATATGGCCTTGCTGAACAGCTAACATCAAGGTTCGATTGGCAGGCTTGACGTATGTAGATGCGGGCCTGCAACACAGGAGACCGAAAGGACGAGCACGAGTCACATGCCTGATGTGATTGGCTTAGAGGCCTACCTGGTTCGCATACTGATGGCCGTGACGATCGGGGGAGGTATGGGGGCTGGGATTGTGTAATCACTTAGTTAAATTGAGAGGTGTTTATCTAAGTGGGATCTTTCTAGAATTTTGAGATTAAATTGAAACTCCACATTATGAACAAAAGTTTAAATATGTATCCTTGTGAATCAACCTTGTAGATGGCAGCACCTCGCCCCTCGTTCAACTTAGGATCATTCCTAGAGAAAGATAAGCTAAAAACAAATGGGACAAACTTCACCAACTGGTTCCGCACCCTAAGGATTCTCCTCGTTCCCCTCAAGATGGCATACGTACTAGAGGGCGCGTTAGGTGACGCACCAGCACATGATGCCAGTCAGGACGAGAAGAATGTCTATCTCTCCAAGACTGATGATTACAACCTTGTCCAGAGTGGCATGCTCTACTCCATGGAGGCTGAGCTGCAAAAACGCTTTGAGAGGATGGGTGCATATGAGATTATCACCGACCTCAAGGCGGTCTTTGCACCACAAGCCAGGGCTGAACGGTACGAGGCTTCTGAAGCCTTCTTCTCAGCAAAGATGGACGAGCACGGCAGCGTGAGTGAGCACGTAGTCAAAATGGCTGGCTATGTTCAGCGCTTGAATGCTCTGGAATGCCAGATTCCAGATGAACTTGCTGTTGATAGGGTGTTGCAGTCGCTTCCCCCTAGCTACAAAGGCTTTGTGCTGAACTACAACATGCATGGGATGACCAAAACCCCTTCTGAGTTGTTCGCCATGCTGAAGAGCACCGAGGTTGAGATCAAGAAGGAGCACGCCGTCTTCATGGTCAACAAGACCAATGACTTCAAGAAGTCAAGCAGGCGGGAGAAGGCCAAGAGAGGTGGCCCCAAGAGGGATGGAAAGTCAATTGCCGCTCCTCCCAAGGCACCCAAGCCTAAACCCGGAGTGGAGTGCTTCTACTGCAAGGGTGAAGGTCACTGGAAACGCAACTGCCCCAAGTACCTAAAGGAAAAGAAGGCTGGCAAGGTCGCCAAGAGAGACGAAGGTATATTTGATATACATATTGTTGATCTTCTCTTGACAAGCGCCGGGAACACATCCTGGATACTTGATACAGGATCTGTCGCTCATATTTCTATTTCCATTCAGGGACTAAGGAATAGGAGACGCTTGCTCAAGGATGAAGTGACGATGCGCGTGGGGAATGGCTGTCAAATTGAAGTCTTGGCGGTCGGCATGCAAAATCCTGCCGGATCAAGTTCTTCCCTGTAGCTCGCACGGGGTTAGTGGTATGCGGCGATTGCTTCTCTTTTGTCTTTACCCACGCGGTGATACATTTTTTGCAGGGCAAGGAACACATAGAAAAATCAAACAAGCTCGTCGTCTCGAGAACGATTCACAAACCGGAGCCTCTTTGCTTTCTGGGTCCATTAGAAGAAAAAAAAGAAATAGAAAATACAGGGGGCGCCCTTAGTCGATCTAGACCACCGGCTTGATGTCCTCCGGGATCTTCTCGTCGCCATCACTGCTGGAGCTGTCTTCCCCCCTGCGCTGCTCGGAGGTGGCGTCATCACCCTCGTTTCCGGACGAGGTCGCTCCGCTGCTAGAGCTTTCCGGAAAGCACTCCTTCCGCCCGCCGTGCATGTCAAAGCACTTCAGCGTCAAGAGGTCCTCGCCGTCATAGCGGAACATGATGAAGTCCCCGAATTCCATCTTGCGACCACGAGAGAAAACCTTCCACCTGTGCGACAAGAGAAGATCACCAGTGGTCGCCCTATGGGTCTCCACCTTCACTGCTCCGTGAGGACATCCGTCCACCTGCAAATGGAAGTGTAGTGGCTCGACGTCCCTCATCGCGTCGCGGAACACCTTTGGAAGAGGGAGCCACCTGCAAGAAGCCGACGTGAGCTCGACGCCGAACTCAAAGCCAATGCGCTCGCCGTGGGAGTTGCGGATCTTGGCTGGCGGCATCGCCCCGCAACCTCCAATGCCGCGGCCACGACATGTCCTCCCACGGGTCCTTCGTCCCCGCGTGGGAGGAACGAGGACCCCCATCGAAGCACCAACAGCCGGCCCGCTCGTCCTCCTCGGCTCCCTCTCCCTCGGCCACGTCCCACATGGGCTCCGCCCCCGCGGAGATCTCGGGGGCTGTCGTCTTCAGACTCCTCATGAGCGCAACGCTTGGGAGCCATGTCGTGCCCTCAAGCTGATTGGAAAGAAGAAGCTGCTATGGAGTGCCCGATTCACCCACAAGCGGATGGGAATAAGTACTCGTCGCCTCAACGGAATGCGGTAACTGCCCCCAATTACTCCACCTCGGACTCTGGATCGTGGCGACTCTTGGCCTCCACGGAAACCATCAAGTGCCTGCCCCGCAGGATCCTTGAGACACGTATCGGTTTCCGCCGCCAGGAGGGCCCGGAACCCCACACATCCACACTGCCAAGACCACATCCCGGATGCTTTAGCTTCCCGGGTCATCAGACCTGCGTGGCTCTCGTGCAAGGTATCTACGCCACAGCCAGGCCCGGGGGCTACTGTCGGGGAGCAAGAGTTTGCTCCCTCATCCCGAAAACCTACACCAGCTTGCCAAGGAAGAATACCTCTTGGTACAAACAAGACGCTGCCGGAAAGGAGTTCCGCGTAGTAGGATCCCAGAAGAAATAGCGCCAATCTCCCCCTTAAGTGGTGCGAAGGGGACATGACGGTCCCACCACATGCAGAACATTCCAAAGGGCATTCAATGTGCCGCCCCCTGGTATGAGAGACAGGATGGTGCATCTGGTGTCGTGGCAGCGTCTGGGTCGTCCGATCCAGATCGAACGGATCATATCGAGGAGGCTGGATCTGGGAGGGGTGGTGGTTGGTGGAGGCAAGTGGCGGCGGGGGAGAGGCTTTCACGGAAATGGAGGGAGTCTGTCTAGGGTTTGCCGACAGCACCTACTATTTATAGTAGGTGGTTGTTTGGGGTTGTTTTGGGCCACAAAATGGCCCGTTTCGGGTCCGGTTTCTTCGGGTGGGCTAGAATCCGAAGATAAGCGGGGAATCCAGGGGTCCAGATAAAGGCACGCGCGACATTTTGTAAAATACGCCACATGACTTACGCCGGCTACTATGCCTGGCACATCCGAACGTTCACCTACCCGACGAAGTCGGAATCAGACGAAAATTAAAATACCGCCTCAAAGCACCGAACTGACGTCGTCTTCAACATTTAACGCCAAAAGAGAACTTCGAACACCTCACGATAAAATAACCCATTTAAATATAAATAGTGGTTTTTCCGCACCGTTGGTGATGGTTGGTCTTGTACCATAGGTCGCGACGATTATCGGGTGACTTTCCCGGTGCCGCAATGAGGTCGTGTGCTGTTGGGAAAAGGGTTGGGTCTCGCATCCGATACGGGAAAGAGGGGGACAATATTCACCGATTATCCATTCGGCGAAGCAAACACTGCAAACAAATCAGGAAATCCACACAGCAGCGCAACAAACAAAAAATTTAATTTTAGTGAAAATCTGGGATGTTACAATACAACAACACCAACAAGGGATCTCGTCCCGAGATCCTAGACGATCCGCTGGAGAGGGGAGAGAGAAAAGAGAGTCGACGATCTTCAACACCACCAACAAGGGACTCTGCTTCATGTTGATGTCGAGCTTCCGTCGAGATAAATTTCCGCAGAGAGACGGTAACGTCGGAAAAAAAAACCATAAGGCGATCAAGAGGAAGAACAATAGTCCAAGGCGACGATCAAGGGAAGCATTATCAGTCAAATAGCGAGGATACTAGGAAAGAGGAATGGGCTCAACGGACGACCAAGATGTTTAACCATAACTCGAAGAAGTAAAGGTACTACATGATTTCCCAAACCTGAGATCGGAATCGAGACAATACGCTGCAAGGAAGGCATTGTAACGGTTCCGATAATCCACATACTTGCGATCCTAGAGTTTGAAGGGGATGAGGCGAGAATTAAAACACTTACGACACTTGTCCTGACCAGAGCAAGGGTAAGGAGTAAAAAGATTCCTACTCTCCTATAACTAACTTAGTAACTACAAAATAATTTTTGTCTAGACTCGACTTCGGCCAGAAAAGGGATCCTACGGTTAGTAAGGCTCTGATACCAAGTTGTAAGGCCTGATATGCGGTACTGTTCCAGATCTAGATGTTTCCATCCAGATCCGGGGATGAAGCACATATCGGTCCCACCGCGACATATGAAATAGCCATATACCGATTTGCAACATGATATCACAACATTATAGATACAAGGACACAACATCTAATACAATTGGCATACAACTCCCTTAATACATTACAACAACGGAATATACATGTTTGAGTACAGACTACAACACCAATTTCCTAGTGGCAAAGAGAAAAATCATCGATCCCCATAACCACACGGGTCGAGGCCCTCCGTTGGGATCCGCCTAACTAGTCATCGTCGAGTCTCCACGTGAAACGTCGATCACCATACCTGTTGTCGACCAAGAACCCTGAAAAGAGTTTGGGGGTAGTATCATGAGTACAGAAGTACTCATCATCCAACTGTAGTGGTCAACTGACCCAACAAGGACTTCATCACTCGTCATTCTAGGACAACTAGTAGTTTACGGTAAGGATGGGGTAAGTGGTGAGGTTGCTGCCGCACAAGCATTATGAATTGACTAACGATCTAGAGAGTAAGATAAGAAGCCAAGCATTCGATGAGCAATCGCCTCCAATAATTCTTGCTATCAGCTACTTACGCAAACATAACACCTATCCTATCCTTGTCCTCCTCTTCGCATCCCGACGAAGAAGAAGTAGTCAAGGCACACACACGTTGATCAAGTTATTTAAGATTATCTCAGTTGTTGTTGTCTATGAACAAGGAGTAGGTCTCAAGTCGTCCATAACCGTGGAAAAGGCTTCTCGAAAAGATTTAACCCTGCAGGGGTGTACCAACAGCCCATTACAAGGCTCCACACGCACGCCCATCTCTCTCAGTTAGGCCCGTTAAAGACACACATTGAAGAGTTGTTCCGAGAGATCCGGTACGATAGGTCCCTCTAACTAACAACGCACAAATCTGGGTGGCCCCCGGTGAGTCGACATCCAACTCAAAAGCCGGCCGCGCTCTCGAATCGGTCTCTACCGTCTGGACGAGGTCGGGATAACCTACCCTCGCTCGGGCAGGCTCCCTAGCTTCCAGGTTTGGAGCAACAAGATATACCATCCCACTAGCCCGGTTTATTTTCAATCCACTGGCTGCAGACCAGTTACGAACACGGTTTATCAAATGGTAAAATCAGCTTGGGTCACCACTAGAAATGTTTTCAGCTAGGTAGGTAAGATAAGGGGACCCTATAGCATCCCACACGCGGTTAGGCACACTCTTCAAGAGACACAATACCCGGAACTCGTGTCCTAGGTGACTCAAATGGAACAAAGCGTCGGGGCGGGATAGCCTAGACCTTCCATCATTCGTCGAGTATAGTCAACATTATAATAATCACATAATCCAGAATAATTTAATAAAGGTGATAGCCCAATCCGAGGAGTAACAGGTAACATTCGTATCATCCTAAGCATGCATACTAAGCATGGGCTGAGCAACGAGCAATAGTAACATAGCAGTACATGGTTTTCTGGGAGGGGACATGGCTGTATCGGTTTGAAAGAGGCTGTAAACATGTGGTAGGATCAAACATCGAACCTATCCTAGACTAGCATGCAAACCGCTGGTTGAAATAGAATGGATCATAAGTAATGTATAGTCCTTGCCTGTTGATAAGTCGGATTCCGAAGGTGTAGTTGATCGCAAGCTCGCATCGTCTCCGAGAGTATCCGCGGGAGCACACAAGAAGTAAACAGTGGAAAAGGCAATCGACGAGCAATAATCTATTACTTCGAAGAAATCATGAGCAAGCATCAACAAGAAGACAACACGAGACAACGCACTTTGATCGCATCTATCGTCGAGAGCGGTTACTAGCAGGTTAAGTGGAGTATTCGTCACACACGACGATGCCACACATTTAGAATGGTTCAAGTTGTTTAGCTACACAACATGAGAAAATTTTATTAACATGGCATCTCACCCAAGAATGGCATAGCACACAAAAATGGCAAGAGGTGAAGCATAAATAAACTATCTAATCTAGTCACTTTAAGTGGGGGCTAAAACCTATACATGGCAACTATTACGGACCCCAAACATAATTTTATTGCATTTGGTACTGTTTTTCCCTAAACATAATTTTATTATTTTATTTAGCAAGCAAGAACAACATAAACAAGATCTACACGAAATTCTAGTCAAGTTACATATAAGAAACATTTTGTTCGGAGTTACGGTTAAAAAGTTATTAAAGAAACAATTTACGGTGGCATGCGATGTAATTAGCAATAAACAACATGTAAACAAAGTCAAACATGGCAAAAGAGCACATTTCATTAATATATGCGCAAAACGGAGCAACTTTCATGTAAAAAGCGTTGCAATCCGAGCTACGGTTGAAAATATATGCGCGCCGCAAAATACTAAAACAATCTGCCATTTAATCTAACGAAAAAAGAGTAAAAAGGCCTACTGGGTCGAGCCTACTAACGCAATAGGAAAAAGGGGCGGGCTGCTCACCACTAGGCCGAGGCTCAGCTCGCGGGTGAGCGGAGGTTAGCGGAATCTCGTGATACGTCCAAAACGTATCTATAATTTCTGCTTGCCCCATGCCTCTTTTGTGTGATATTGCTATGATATTGATGAACTTCCATACACTTTTGATCATATTTGGACTAACCTATTAACTCAGTGCACCCCAGTGCCAGTTCCTGTTTTCTGCTGTTTTTCTATTTCAGGTTTCCCCCATATTAAAAGTTCTCCAAAAATTCGGGAAAAATCCAATAAAAAATCAGCGTAGAAGAAGCTTTGGGAATCACCGAGGGGGGGCCCCATAGGGGACCCACCAGGGCCCCAGGCACCCTCCCGGCGCGCCCTACGGTGGGGCTGCGCCAGGGGGGCGCCTGGACCCCTGGTGGCCCCCCTTCGCCCATATAATCCTCGTGACGTGAAACCCCCGTGACGGGAACCCTTTTTCGCGTTCTCTCCTCTGTTCCGCCGCCGCCGCGCTTCCAAGATCGGGAGCACCAGAAGACCTCTTCCCGGAACCCTGCCGGAGGGAGGAATCACCTCCGGGAGCTTCTCCACCACCATGGATGCTTCCCAGATGAACCGTGAGTAGTCCACCTTGGACCATGGGTCTATGATCAGTAGCTATGTGATGTTATCCTCCCCTCTTTGTTCTTCATGGATTAGACCTCGTGAGCTTCCCTACATGATCGAGTCACATATGTAATATTTCTGCTGTTGCTATGCTGAGTTTGCTGGGATCCGATTGATTATGAGATTATGTTCAGATTGTGTTTGAGTAATATATTTGATTCTCCTCTTTTATATTTATGTTCTCGAGTAATTCTTGCATGTTCTCCGTTGCTATTTATTGGTTTGGCCAAGTAGTAGGTAGTGACTCCAAGAGGGAGCGTTATGCATGATTGTGGGTTCATGCCCCCCAATGACTAGCTTGAGTGACAGAAACATGAGTCTAGGTGATGTGTTGTTGCCACAAGGGGGAAAAACGGTGCTTGTACTTGTGGGTGCAAGGATTGTTTACTTTACACAAAGTTCTTTAATGCAGTTGTCCGTTGCTTTGAGTTTACACTTTGGGTGGGATTCGCAACTTAATACCAGCGAGATGTTCTGGATAGATATCTCAAGGTGGATGATTAGTAGGTAGATGCAGATGGATTTCGGTCTACTTGTCTTTGTGTACCGCCCATGGTTTTGAGCCTCTTCCTTTCTTCATAGCATAATTAGCATTGGTTTGCGCACATAATCCTGTCAATTGCCTAACTGTAATTTGTTTACCTTGCATGGTTTTTTTATCGTCTTTTGGGAGAGAGACATCACTAGTGAACATCATAGGACCCCGGTCCATATTTCCAATACTGTTTACACCTACTATCAATTTACCGCTTTATTTACTTTTCCGTTGCTATCACTATCATTATTATCCCGTGCGTTTTATCCTTTGTAACCAACAAGGCCGGAGGAATTGACAACTCCTCTGTACTCGTTGGGAAGCAAAGTTATTTGCTGTGTGTGCAGGTCCAGGTGAAGTTAGCAACCTTGAGTTGTGAACATCGCCATTGTTCACTTCACCACCTTCTTGTATCTGTTGGAGTCCTATTGGTTCGACATTCAACCTTAGCATCTTTGCTAAGGGAAACTTGCTGCTGTCTACATCTCAACCTTCCACTTTGGGTAACCAACGAGGGGGTGTTAACTCGTACCATCAAAATCAATTTCTGGCGCCGTTGCCGGGGACTCCACTCTTCAAGATAGGGGAGTTACACACTATCTTTTACCTTTGCTTTTTAGTCTTGTTAGTTTAACTTTCAGTTTTTGCTTTAGTGTCCTTTATCAAAAATAAAAAAAATTAGTTATCTTGCTTGCTGCTACTATGGGTTCCTCCGAGAACACCAAGTTGTGTGACTTCACTAGTCACAACAACAGTCACTTTATCTGCACTCCTATTGCTACACCTGCTCTTCAGCACCTGCTTATGAGATTAAACCTGCTTTGCTGAATCTCGTTATGAAAGATCAATTCTCTGGTGCTAGAGATGCTGCTGCTTTGCACTTAAATAATTTTATTGAGCTTTGTGATATGCAAAAGTACAAAGAAGTAGATGGTGATATTGTTAAGCTTAAGATTTTTTACTTTCTCCTTGAGAGATGAAGCTAAAATCTGGTTTCAATCCTTGCCTAGGAATAGCATAGATTCTTGGGATAAGTGTAAGGATGCTTTTATTGGGAAGTACTACCCCCTGCTAAGATTATCCAATTGAGGAGTTATATTATGAATTTTAAACAATTGGATAAGGAACACGCTGCCCAAGCTTGGGAACACATGAAATCTCTTGTTAAGAATTGCCCTACGCATGGTTTAACTACTTGGATGGTCATCCAAACTTTTTATGCAGGCTTGAACTTTACCTCGCGGAACTTGCTAGACTCGGCCGCGGGAGGAACCTTTATGTCAACTACACTTGGTGCTGCCACAAAACTTCTCGATGAGATGATGACCAACTGTGCCCAATGGCACACCGAAAGAGCTCCAACAGGTAGGAAGGTAAACTCTGTCGAGGAGATCTCCTCCCTAAATGAAAAAGTTGACTTGATTATGTCTCTACTTACCAAGCAATCTCCAATTGATCCTCATGATGTTTCTTGAAATTCTTTGATTGCTCAAGATTAGGTAGATGTGAACTTTATCTCTAGAAACAACTTCAATAACAATGCTTATAGGAGTAATTTTGGTGCCAATCCTAGACCGTTCACCTCCAACAACTATGGGAACAACAACACTTATCCTAGCACCAAAAACTCCACTTCTGAATTAGAGAGTATTCTTAAAGACTTTATCACTACCCAAAAATCCTTCAACAAGAGTGTAGAGGAAAAACTAGACAAATTAGATAACCTCTCATGGAAGGTAGAAAATTTAGCCCATGAAGTAGAATTGCTTAAAATTAGAACTTCTCCTCTTGAGGAGAGGAAGGTCACTCCTATGAATGCCATCCAAGTGCAAATTAATGAAAACATTAGGATGATGGATAAACTTAAAGAGAGATGGGATAGAGAAAAGGAAGAAGAAGATAGAATTAAGAGCCTTCCTACACACCATACCATTGCTAATATCCAAGTGGTTGAGGATATCCAAACTCTTAGCACCCAATGCACCCCTAGTCCCATAGGATCTATTAATGGTGATGCTATGACCTCAACCGTAGAAGAAGAAATTCCTATGACAATAGAAGATACCAAACAAGTGAGACTAAAGGAAACCACTACTACTTTACTTGATAGTAGTGACCTTGATTTTGATAATTGCACCCTTTCTGAAGTTATTCGTTTCCTTCACAAGATGTCTAGAGACCCCCACACTAGCACACTTAATCTTGACTTCACGGAGCATATGACTAATGCTCTCATTAAAGCTAGGGAGGAGAAGCTTAGGGTAGAAGCCTCCATACTTAGAAGCTAGAAGATGGTTGGGATCCAATGATTAAAATTAAGTTGAATAACTTTTCTTGCTATGCTTTATGTGATGTTGGAGCTAGTACCTCTGTTATGCCCAAAAGAATGTATGATATATTTGAATTGAAACCTTTTGATACTTGTTCTTTTTGTAACACCCCCAGATCCACTACAGTAATCACTACAGTGATTCCCCTATTCATGGTCATCACTGTTGCTAATCAATCCATGATCACCTTGATCATAGCTCTGTCAGATTCCCACCCTGATAAAATTTTCAAATTTTTGTGGACTATAAAATTTCTCCAAGGAATTTTGGGTGGATGATAACCATCTTGCAAATGCCTAAACCAAGTTAACTCCTAGTCGTTAGCAGAATCACAAGTCAGTGGTAATTATGAAACCAATGTTGTGGGGTTATCAAATTTGTCATGGAAATTAAAATGAAGATGGAAATTTTAGATAAACCAAAATGATGAAACCTATTAAGCAAATGCCTAGCAATCATTAGGCCATATTAGTATAGCAATGTATATTTTATTAAAGTGGTTTAGTGATATTAAGAAAATAAAAGCAATAGCTTGGAATTATTAAATTGCCATGGTAATAATAATAAACAAGTGGATATAATAATTGAACTAAAATTTTTGCAATCATTTTTATAAAATGCATAATAATCAGTAGGTCTTATTAAAAATGAAATAGGAGTTTATAAAATGTTTTACTAATTTAATCAAATCAAAACAGTTTCAAATCAGTGGCATTTAATCCCATTTAAATAAAACAAAAATTCTAATGATTTTATACTTGAGCCAAACTTTTTGTGCCCTCTCTATAATGTTTAACACAAATAATAAAAATGTTTTCATAGATAAAAAAATTCACATGGAACTTAAATAAAATAGAAATAGAAAAGAATACATAAAAGAATTAATAAAAACTATCCTATGCCTGGGGCGAGGCCCACCCAGGCCCACCCCCTCACTCCTTGTCTTCTTCCCCTCACCTGCCCCCTACCCCGCACGTCGACACCATGGCCACTGTTGGCCATGCCCCCACCCACCCCACCCGCCCCCTCCTCCACCTGCTTCCCCCGTCTCTCCTCGATGGATATGGGCGACGACTAACCACCCCTAGATCTCCCTCCCCCCACTTCCCCTCTCCCTCTTTCTCTCGCTCTCCATCACCAGACCAGGGAGCCGCCGGGGACGCGTTGTCGTCGTGGACGAGGCCACCGCTCCTCCCGGACCTCGTCGTTGTGTCCTGGAGCTTCCTCGCGATCGTCCCTTCGTCTACAACGAGGAACCCAAGCCGGGACGCCCTGTACGCTCGCCATCGCCCTCGTCTTCGGTCAATGCCGCCACATTTCGTCGACGGTTGTCGCTGCGCCGGTCCGTTCACGCGGCAAACGAGGTGTCTACGAGCTATGCGGCGAGCATCTCGATCGATTCCCCACTTTTCCCCGTTGAATCCGCTGTCGTAGAACCCTCCCCGTCGACGACGCCGCCCGGGCCGCCATGGCCGGAGCTCGAGCTCCTATGTG
The DNA here is from genome assembly GCA_950022295.1 of Bromus sterilis. Classification (NCBI taxonomy): domain Eukaryota; kingdom Viridiplantae; phylum Streptophyta; class Magnoliopsida; order Poales; family Poaceae; genus Bromus; species Bromus sterilis. The sequence goes on along the minus strand of OX465599.1, from coordinate 149,949,356 downwards.
TCATACACCCACGTGCGTGCCCCACCGGTCCCGTCCGAGGTCGCCCGCGCCCCGTGCGCTTCACTGTCCAGGCCGGCCGTGCCACAGTCGCGCCCCCGCCCCCCCCTCCCCCACGGACTGCCGCTGCGGTTCGCCGCCTGGCCGCGTCGTGGAAGGCCTCGGTCGTGCTCACGCGCGCACGCCAAAGGGCCCTCGCCCTTGCGCCCCGCCACCCCTTGTCGGGGCCGCCTCCGCCTTGCGCCGGCCGGCCGCGCTCACCTCCGGTAGCCGCTGTCGCCAGCGCTACTACTAGCCCTGGCCGCCGGCTCCCCCTATGCCCGTGCGTGCATGTGTGCCCAGCGTGGGGAACAAGCTGGGCCACTGCCTAGTGGGGCTAACCTAAAAAAAAGAATATTATTAATATGTAAAATAAAATAGAGTAAATAAAAAAGGGTCAGTCAATGACATGTGGGTCCCGGTCCATTAGATTAATCCCTTCCATTGTTAGCAAATTAATTTAAACATAGGTGAATGACATATGGGCTCTTGTACATTTTAATTAAACTAAATGATTTTATTAATATTCAGAGGCTGACATGTGGGACCCTCTGATCAGTTTGACCAGTCAAAGGCCTCAGCCAATGACAGGATGGCCCCACACGTCAGGTTGACTTGGTCAACAGTACTGTTTTGGATAATGTTCAATTTATTAATTAAAGAAATGGAATAAATTAATTTAAAATGATTAAAACTTTGAAATTCAATATCTTTTAAACCGTAAGTCAGATCAAAAAACTTTATACATCAAAATTGATCAGAAAAATACAACGAATAAGAGTATACTACCCATATCCCATCCACACCCCTCTAACATACCGAACCCGAGACTTTCCCCCTCCGGATCGTCTGTCCAATAATTACCCGGTACCGGTAAAACTTTCCGGATGGAAATGTTCTGAACATAAAAGTTGTTCAGAATGGATCAACGAGCACGGATACACTATCCACTTGTCTGTAAGATGTCTCTAACACTGCAGACATGGAACCTTCCCCCTCCGGATCATCGGTCCGGTAATCAACCGGTACCGATGAATCATCCCCGGATAAATCCCTGCTCCGGGAAAATCATAGAACATTGCGTTAGAGCCCCGTTGTTTTGTATCTGCTATGTCATGCATTTGTATTGCTATTATTGTTGTGTATTTATTGTTTCTCCCCCTCTCTTAATGTCCGATAGTCTCGACGACCGCTGCCGATGCCCCTGTGACCGACTACGTCGTCGACGATCGTACCACTACCGTCGAACTACCAGGCAAGCAGAGCCATTTTCTTCCCCAGATATCGCCTACCTTTCCGTACTTTCTTGCACTAGGCATTGTTACTGCTGCTGCTACGTTTCAATCCTATTTAATTGCATAGCCTGATTTTGTCGCCCCTTGTTGTACCTTCCTTATCCTATGCTGCCTGCTATATCTATATATTATATTCAGAAGTGAGCCCTGCGCATTGTTAGCTAGGATTAGATAGCGGGCCGTGGCCACTCAGGGGAGTGACACAGGTACAAAATATATACAACTGCAACAGGTACGGATCAATGCAGACTCCCTAGGGAACCTGCAACGGCGAGACTCTGCCGAGTCGCTTCGAGTTTGACTTACGAGTAGACGAACTCGTATTTCACTCTCGTCAGCTCAGTAGCGTAGCATCACCGGGATGATACGAGGTTTACCTCTTTAGTTCATTTCGCTGATGTCTCTGTTGAACCTCTTCAAGTGTACCATTGAGGGTGATTCCTCCTGGTTTCACTTGATGGTAGGCACTCGAATCAACTGGTGTCCTTACAGGTAAGGATTCGGGTGACCCAACGGTGCCCGCGCAAGATATCTCAGTGGCACGACAGGTCAGGTGTATTCCACCGGTGTGCGGCGGGCCTGGTACTGTTCGTGGCCGATAGGTATCCTGTTGTACGAAAGTCGAGCTCTTCGGAGCAAACGCGAGACAAGGTAACGAGACGGTTCACCTTGTTGGTAACCGCACGTGTTGGTGGGACGTTAGGGCAGGCACCGATGTTACTGGTGGACCTGGCTACTGTCGTTGTCCGCGACTCACCTAAATAAGGACAACGATAACGGTTGTTCCGACAGAAAATAAATAAATTGCTTAATGGTTCGGTGGATGTCTTGAGTTGGCTATATGCCATGTACGCACTACCTACCCGTGGGAATTACGAGTTATGGGCTCCTCTGCTTCGTAGTGTCGTCCAAGGACTCTTTAGACGTCAGCAGTACCGCGGCCTGCGCCGGGAAGCGGTGTTGTCTTATTTGCTCGCGCGGTGGTGTATTATTTGGATTTTCTTTAACTTCACTGGCCAGCCACGCACCGTGCAAGAGTACGTTCGGGTTGGGTCCAAGGCCCGGCGTACTTAGGATTTAGACCGGCGGATGGCCTCTTTGTTGAGTTTGAAAGATGGGCTACGGAGTGTCGGATAGCCTCAGTGGAGCGTTCCCTAACAAGGTGCCCGCCACCCTGGAGATCCGTGCGTGTAGTGCAACATAAGTGCACCCCTGCAGGGAAGATTAATCTATTCGAATAGCGGTGTCCACGGTAACAGGACGTTTTATGCTGAAGCTGGATCTTACCACTACAAACTATTATTATTAAACTGTATGGTTCCGAGTTTTCTTCCTCGTTGGGATGTCGAGGAGGTGAACTCGGAGGCATTGCTAATTATTACAACTTACTATTATACAATGCTGCAGCAACTTCTGCTGCATTGTTACTTTATGCTTTATATTTACTGTTGGCTATTCTCCCCTCATGCTGCAAGACTCGTCGGAAGATGCTAGTCTTCGATAGGCCTAGCTTCTTACCCTTATTCTAATTTCTACCTTGCAGTCCACTATATATAGCCTCCCCTTTCCATTGATACAATGCATAAATGCTTAGTAGCGGACATAAGACTCGCGGGTATGCTAGATACTCACCTTTGCTTTCTTTCCCCCTTTATGTTTTGCCTGATCGGCCGCTGCAGTCGACGTTGGAGTCCAGGAGCAGGAGATCCTCGATGCCGACCACCGCAACATGAAGATCCCCGATGCCTTCTACGACGTCGAGTTCCCCGTTGACTAGGAGTAGTTTGGAGGTTCCCAGGCAGGAGGCCTTGCCTTTTCGATCGTTGTTGATTTTTGTGCTAGCCTTCTTAAGGCAACCTTGTATTCTTGTGTCTGTACTCAGATACCGTTGCATCCGCTAACTTTGTGCTCTCGAGCTGTTGTATTCGAGCCCTCGTGGCCCCTGGCTTGTATTAAACAACTTGTATTATTTTATTTGTAGAGTTGTGTTGTGATATCTCACCGTGAGTCCCTAATCTCGATCGTGTACCTTGCGTGTATGATTATTGTACACGGTCTGATTTTGGGGGCGTCACAAGTTGGTATCAGAGCCGACTGCCTGTAGGACACCCCTCCTAACTCCTTGGTCGAAGTCAAGTCTAGTATTTTCAAAACTACTTTACTAACCGTGTCGTGTGGCTTATCGGCCCACTTTGCAAATTGGGTGGTATTAGGATCTTTTTTCTCCGTACCTTTACTCTGGGATTCTACTCTCTTATCCCTGCGGGAAATTTTTCTAACTCTGACAATAGGATCTCGTGGTCGCATCTACTCGGAGATCCCTTCACCCAAGATGATCGCTTGCTTCACCTGAAGATTTCGAAGATATTCTTCGATAAATTTCCGAGAACCTACGTGTTCCTCGCCTTTGCAATCAACCACCACCGATAAGTCTGTATGGATAATTACATCCACCTCCCGATCTGGAAATCATAATTCCCTAGTACTTAAGCGTCGAATTATTCCGATGCTTCTATCACCCGATGTCTTTGCATTATTTCTTCTTATGGTTGAGTACCGATACTCACACCAGACTCTCTGTACCCCCACCTAGCCTCTTGGTGGATTATTACCTACCGTCCCCTTGTGCCCTAAGTCATTCATGAATTTTCCCTGATATCAGATGCCTCTGGCGAATGATATCATCTACTCGATGTTGTTAGCCTTCTGCTTTCGAACTAGTATCCCTCTCTTATGATGTATATTGTATGGGTTTAAAATGCCCCGATGGGTTAACCCTATGATTCCCCTAATCCGTATGAACCCAAAATTCTTCGGGTCTTACTCTACTGGTGTTATGCCAGATAAATTTTTTGAACGCTACAAATTCATCGACGACGAGAAGTGAACGAAAGGCTATGCATTGAAGAAGTGGGAGTCGACCCTGAACCTTTGTGTTCATGCCCATAGATATTATGCAGAACTTATCATGAAAGCTTCTTGTAAAGATAATTAACCCCCTCGGTATAAATTCTTCTACACCTGTGATCCACCATTCTACCATCGAGAATTACCCCTGGGATCTCGAGGATATCATGCCTTTGCACTACATCTTAAGAATATTGATGAAACAATACCTTTCTCTGCCGTAACCACTCCATGGGTTCTGGGTTGTCGTCAACCGAGAACACCGCTTACCTTTTTCTCCACCACCCCTTTTGTTTGGTGATATTGCTATTCGATTGCATTCTCTTGAAACCTCTCGACATAAAGTGTCGTGGTCATCATCAACATTTTGCCTTCTTCCAAGTGTTAATTGAAATCATGGTGACAAATACCATCCTTGCCCCTCGATGATTTGTGTTATTATCGACAACATCCTTTGACTCCCTGCCAATACAAACTTGGTCATGTATATCTTGCTCTGCTTTCCATTGGGAAATATATACACCTGATACTTGTGTGTCATCACATTTTCCGTTCCATTGGTCTGTCTAACCTTTCTTTGAATATAAATTATCCGTGCAGTGATGATTCCCAGTTGATGTAAACACTTCGGTGTACTACTTTGTCCGTACAACCTGTTACTATTGTTGATGACTTTTCGGTGACACCGATGGATAAGAACTTTGCCAATTGGTCCGCCTCGTCTTAACGAGCAGGAAAATGGTTCTCTTCGTCCCTCGCCCTTGGCACTGATGTTGTTGCTGACATAGTTGACAAGTTGTTCTCTGATTTACCTTGCAACTATTCGCATTGTTTTTCACCACCCTCCTTATTCAATGTGGGCCCACAAACCAAAGTTCCACAGGATCGAAACCTGACTCTTGTCGTCTACCTTGCGATATTCGGCCCGATATCATGCTTATGCCTGATGCTATGGACCCCTCTTTCATCATCCGTCGTCGGCATCGAATGCATGCCTAACCGTTTGAAACTTCTCAAACCTTCTTTTGATTTTCTCGAGGTATTCCCCTGAGTATAAACTCGGAAGATACTTTGTACCCCCATTCCCTTGGACAACCTCGGTTGATTAACCTTATATCGATCCGACCCCCTTTAAGTGTTTCCTCCTAGCCTATTCGTAAGTACGATGGAGCCCCGAAAGAAGTATGACAGCTCATCATGATGCATCAAAACAGAGAAATGAAGACAACAACATGAAGGATAAAGTTTTTCGCGAAGGACAACAAGCACCAGAAGAGTCGTTAGAATACGAAACCAAAACCTTACCCCTTACCCTACTTTTAATTCACTGGACGAGAATTCTTGTAGTAGGGGAGATTTGTAACACCCCCAGATCCAGTACAGTAATCACTACAATGATTCCCCTGTTCATGGTCATCACTGTTGCTAATCAAGCCATGATCACCTTGATCATAGCTCTGTCAGATTCCCACCCTGATAAAATTTTCAAATTTGTGTGGACTATAGAATTGCTCCATGGAATTTTGGGTGGATGATAACCATCTTGCAAATGCCTAAACCAAGTTAACTCCTAGTCATTAGCAGAATCACAAGTCAGTGGTAATTATGAAACCAATGTTGTGGGGTTATCAAATTTGTCATGGAAATTAAAATGAAGATGGAAATCTTAGATAAACCAAAATGATGAAACCTATTAAGAAAATGCCTAGCAATCATTAGGCCATGTTAGTATAGCAATGTATATTTTATTAAAGTGGTTTAGTGATATTAAGAAAATAACAGCAATAGCTTGGAATTATTAAATTGCCATGGTAATCATAATAAACAAGTGGATATAATAATTGAACTAAAAATTATGCAATCATTTTTATAAAATGCATAATAATCAGTAGGTCTTATTAAAAATGAAATAGGAGTTTATAAAATGTTTTACTAATTTAATCAAATCAAAACAGTGTCAAATCAGTGGCATTTAATCCCATTTAAATAAAACAAAAATTCTAATGATTTTATACTTGAGCCAAACTTTTTGTGGCCTCTCTATAATGTTTAACAGAAATAATAAAAATGTTTTCATAGATAACAAAATTCACATGGCACTTAAATAAAATAGAAATAGAAAAGAAGACAGAAAAGAAATAAAAAAACTATCCTACGCCTGGGGCGAGGCCCACCCCTCCCTCCTTGTCTTCTTCCCCTCACCTGCCCCCTACCCCGCACGTCGACGCCATGGCCACTGTTGGCCATTCCCCCACCCCACCTGCCCCCCTCCTCCACTTGCTTCCCCCCTCTCTCCTCGATGGATATGGGCGACGCCCAACCACCCCTGGATCTCCCTCCCCCCACTTCCTCTCTCCCTCTTTCTCTCGCTCTCCATCACCGGACCAGGGAGCCGCCGGGGACGCGTTGTCGTCGTGGACGCGGCCTCCGCTCCTCCCAGACCTCGTCGTCGTGTCCTGGAGCTTCCTCGCGATCGTCTCCTTCGTCTACAACGAGGAACCCGAGCCGGGACGCCCTGTATCGTCGCCATCGCCCTTGTCTTCAGTCACTGCCACGACATCTCGTCGACGTTAGTCGCTGCGCCGGTCCGTTCATGCGGCAACCGAGGTGTCTACGAGCTATGCGGTGAGCATATCGATCGATTCCCCACTTTTCCCCGTTGAATCCGCTGTCGTAGAACCCTCCCCGTCGACGTCGCCGCCCGGGCCGCCATGGCGGGAGCTCAAGCTCCTATGTGTCATACGCCCACGTGCTTGCCCCACCTGTCCCGTCCGAGGTCGCCCGCGCCCCGTGCGCTTCACTGGCCACGCCGGCCGTGCCATATTTCCCCCCCCTCCCCGCGGACTGCTGCTGCGGTTCGCCGCCTGGCCTCGTCGTAATATTATTAATATGTAAAATAAAATATAGTAAATAAAAATAGGTCGGTCAATGACTTGTGGGTCCTGTCCATTAGATTAATCCCTGCCATTGTTAGCAAATTAATTTAAACATCGGTGAATGACATGTGGGCCCTTGTACCTTTTAATTAAACTAAATGATTTTATTAATATTCAGAGGCTGACATGTGGGACCCTCTGATCAGTTTGACCAGTCAAAGGCATCAGCCAATGACAGGGTGGCCCCACACATCAGGTTTACTTGGTCAACAGTACTGTTCTGGATAATGTTCAATTTATTAATTAAAGAAATGGAATAAATTGATTTAAAATGATTAAAACTTTGAAATTCAATATCTTTTAAACCGTAAGTCAGATCAAAAAACTTTATACATCAAAATTGATCAGAAAAATAGCACAAATAAGAATATACTACCCATACCCCCACCACACCCCTCTAACATACCGAACCCGAGACTTTCCCCCTCCGGATCATCTGTCCAGTAATTACCCGGTACCGGTAAAACTTTATGGATGGAAATGTTCTGAACATAAAAGTTGTTCAGAATGGATCAATGAGAACGGATACACTATCCACTTGTCTGTCAGATGTCTCTGACACTGCAGACATGGAACCTTCCCCCTCCGGATCATCGGTCCGGTAATCAACCGGTACCGATGAATCATCCCCGGATAAATCCCTGCTCCGGGAAAATCACAGAACATTGCGTTAGAGCCCCGTTGCTTTGTATCTGCTATGTCATTCATTTGTATTTCTATTATTGTTGTGTATTTATTGTTTCTCCCCCTCTCTTATTTTCCAATAGTCTCGACGACCGCTATCGATGCCCTTGTGATCGACTACGTCGTCGACGACCGTACCACTACCGTCGAGCTACTAGGCAAGCAGAGCCATTCTCTTCCCCAGATATCGCCTACCTTTCCGTACTTTGTTGAACTAGGCATTGTTACTGCTGCTGCTATGTTACAATCCTATTCAATTGCATAGCCTGATTTTGTCGCCCCTTGTTGTACCTTCCTTATCCTATGCTGCCTGCTATATCTATATATTATATTCAGCAGTGAGTCCTGCGCATTGTTACCTAGGATTAGATAGAGGGTCGTGGCCACTCAGGGGAGTGACGCGGGTACAAAATATATACAACTGCAACAAGTACGGATCAATGCAGACGCCCTAGGGAACCTGCAACGGCGAGACTCTGCCGAGTCGCTTCGAGTTTGACTTACGAGTGGACGAACTCGTATTTCACTCTCGTCGGCTCAGTAGCGTAGCATCACCGGGATGATACGACACTACTGAAAAATAGCTTATAGCTACCAGCACATTAGTGACGGACAAAAATATGCACGTCACTGGTAACATGTATCAGTGACAGGCGTCAATACGCCCGTCACTAGTAAAGTACGGAAGGTGGCTACAAAATATAATAATGACGGTAGAATATCCTCGCCCGTCACTGGTAATTTTCATATAATACTAGTGACGGGTCTATAGATTTACCCGTCCCTAGTTTTATTATTACCTGCTATAAGCTACTTTATATAACCGTCACTGATCTAATAGTCTCATAGGTGTAAGTGGAATTGTGAAAATGAAGTCTCATTTGGATCCTTTCCGCTTCCCCTCTAGCTTCCCACCGCCCACCGCTTCCACCGCCCCCATCGCCACCGCTTCCACCGCCTGCGCAAGCTTCTACATCCTTCCTTTCGTTTCCCCCCCCTCGCTTCCATCTGCAAGGTTTTTTTCTCGCAAGTTTCCACCTTTTCTTCTCCCACTATGGAGAGCAGAAACAATAGAGTGGAGGAACAAGTCCAAAGTGTGGAGGAAGAGTTTGAGCCAGATCAAGACCGTCTGCCCCCGGATCGTGGCAGAGGTTTGGAGTTGGAGACACCTGGGTTGGAGGATTCGCTCCTACAACTAAACATGCAGGCGCTCTCCATTCGGGAGCCAGAAGTGGTTCATCTGCAGGCTGATACTGATGAGCAAGAAATCACTCAGGAGGCTGAGTTCAATATCCTTATGAAGCTTGCGTCAGAGCGGAACACATCGAGGGATATTACTTTGCAGTCTATACAGCAGTCCATGGCCAGAGCGTGGAAGGACAATTACTCAGGCATCTCCCAATGCTCCAGGTACATCTTCATTGCACACTTCCAGTCCATGAGAGCTGCCACTTTTGTTTTCACCAGGAAACCTTGGAGCATGGGCTCCGATAATTTCCTTCTGGAGTGGATGGATCCTGATGACATGAGTAAGCAAATCAGTGATTATCAGTTTGACAATATCTATGTCACAGTAAGGATTTATGTTGTTCCTACAAGATTCAGATCCAAGAAGTTGCTCATCTCTGTCCTCAACTCAGTTGGATCAGTTTCTGATTTTCATCCTTTTTCTGAAAACATGTTGTATACTAGACAAGAGTACATGTGGGGCACCGTCAAGTTCAAGATCACTAACAAGATTAGGGATAAAGTTTGGGTTACTTTCAACAACGACTTATCTGGCTGGGCTTTCCTGTTCTATGAGAGGATTAAAAAGATTTGTTCTTTTTGTGGCATGATGTTCCACAATATGCAATTTTGTGAGATCCACAACAAATTATGGGTCTCCAGGGATAGAGCTCACATTTCAGAGGAGGATCTTGATCCGGAGATGTTTGGCCCATGGATGACCAATGCTGATCTCATCCCTAACACGGACAATCCTGCTTTGAATTCATCCGCTGGTCAGTTCTCCACCTTCAGATACCCGCATCTTGCTAGGCTTCAGATGCAGTTCTTGGAGGATCCAAAAGGGAAAGAGAAAGTGTCTGAATCGAATGATTATGCCCACAAAAAGCGAAAGAATTATCTCTGAGGAAAATCAACGAGCAAATTAGGAGGTTAGAGCACACTAGTGGGCCTCCTCCTCAGTCGCCTAATCCTACCAGGCGGCTTCTCCAGCCTCCTATTCGACACCAGCTTCCGCCGCCGCCTCCACCCAATGCTTTTACTGCTCCAATCAATAGCACCAGTCACGCTCAGGCTACAGTGTCTAATGTCGGCAGAGGAAGAGGCATTTACGAGGGAGTTCCATCCACTCAAGTTGGTCCAACAAGGTATACTACTTTGCCTCCCCCCTCCAGGTTTTCAGGGGGGATCTCATGCTTCTGGCCCAGGTACTCAGGTGCTGCAAAGTGTACTATACACCACATGTGAAGAGCAGAATATTCTCAACCAGGGCTATGGGCCAAACTTGGGCCAGCGTCCAGTTACCACTTTTCCCAATTCCTTGTATGCTCATGGTGGACACCAAGTTACTTCTCAGGTCAAGCACACTGCCGCTTCATCTTCAACCCCAGATGCTCTCCGTCAGAGATACCCTGCAAACCCACTGCTATATACAGATTCCCCTGAACTACAGTCTCTCGCAGCTCAAATCAGTCAGAAGAAATTTGCTACCACTGGGACTGCGCAACGCACCACTTCCTTGCCATTGCCTTTTATCCAGCAGCCCCCGATGCAAACATCTCCAGTTCACACTCATCTGCCCAATCCCCCTCCTCCTCTTCAGGCGCCTCAGCTTCCAAGGACAAGCACCAAGCGCCCGGTGGCAGGCATCCCTCCGCCGGTGCAAACACCTAAGAAGAGGGGTCACCCCAATGTTTGGCGCAGAGGGGAACAGGGCCAGGATGAGGCGGGTGCTGTCCGCGCCGCCGTCGCGTCTGACCTCGTTCCCGCAGCTGCGGAGGGAATTCTCGGCTCTGGTCCAGGAGGCTCAGGCGCCGGTGGAACTCCTCAAGACCCTCTCACTGCGGCTGCTGCCACTGGTTCCATTCTCGGACTCCCACCGCAACCGCCGCAGCCTGCTCCCGTTGGTACGAATCCTCACCCTGGTGCCTTGCCCGAGATTCGATTTGGACATGCCGATGAGAGGGGGGCCTTTCGATCTAGAGTTAGTCGCTGGGACTCTCATTCGCCCAGGGGATCTGGAGTTTTTCGCCCCCATCACCAGAAGATTCTTAGGGATAGCAATGGTGCTGCCATCCGCAAGCGTGACCGGGCACCCTATCAGGTGGACCGCGGCAGTCATCGCCGCCGAGGCGGCAGCTCGGCTTTGGCAGGCCTGGATAACTCTGGTTTTTCTTCACTGGGCGGACTCCCTATGGACCAGGGCGCATTATCTCCAGGAAGCTATGACCCGTGGACCATTTGATCGCCCTCGGAGGTGGACAACTATGGCACTGCTGGCTCTCGTCTGGGTGCTTTCTCTCCTCCTCTCCATGATCGCTTCAACCACCAGGCTCTGGATGATCGTCGCAACACTCATCGCACCGGAACTCAGGCCCAAATGGAAAGTGAGGATGTCACTAGTTCCTATGCTAGAGCTGTTCTGGATCATGGTGGACAGAACCAGCATGGGGACACTATGCACATGGATCAAGAGGCAATACAACACTCGCAAACTTCTGTGGAACAACGGGCAGCGGCACATGGCCCTAACGCGCCTCCACCTCCATGAGAGCTATCACCTGGAACTGCCGAGGTATTGGCCGGGAACTCGGCAATAGGCGAATGATGTTCCTAGCCACACTGATCCGTTCGACCAAAGCTCAGGTAACTTTTGTTTCAGAAATTAAAACTTCCAAATTTCAGCCTTCTAATATTGTCAATCGTTTTGATGTTACTAATGCGTTTTTTGTTCCCTCTAGAGGTACCTCGGGTGGCCTTTGGCTCATGTGGACGGATGATCTCGCTATTTCGATCTATGACGCTAGTTTCCACTATATATTAGCCACCGTAGTTGATGTAGCTTTAGGTGTACAGTTTTGTTTGGTATGTATCTATGGAGACCCCTATCACCGCAACACTAGTGATATTTGGTCCAAGGTTGCCAATTTTGTGCATCATAACCCGGGCAAGCCTGTAGTATGTATGGGAGATCTCAATGACATCCTTTATGATATAGACAAGTTTAAGGGTTGTACTAATATTCCTCATATGAGTGATTTTCGTGCTTTGGTTAAAAATTGTGGCTTATTTGATATTGGTGATAGTGGCCCTGCTTACACTTGGCGCAACAATCATCATAATGTCAATCCTATTTAGCAACGTCTAGGAAGATGCCTTGTTAATGCGGAGTGGATTGCTATTCATCCTAATTCCAAAGTGCTCAACCTCCCCATTATCCTGAGTGACCATGCTCCCATTTTGTTCTCTACGGATGGAAAGTTCAGTAGACCTAGGCAGTCTTTTAAGTTTGAAAATTGGTGGTTGTTGGAAAATGACTATCATGATGTTGCTAAAAATGCTTGGGCTAAATGTGGTTCTCATAATTCTTTTATGGCTAAAACTAATTTGTTAGCTGGCTCTCTCAAGAGATGGTGCAGAAAGAAAAAACCCATCCAACAGGAACTCAAATCTCTGGAAGAAGAAATCAACAAGATTCAACTCAAACCTCCTAACCAGCAGGATCTCACTCTGGAGTCTTCACTGGTCCAGAAATATGACAATGAACTCACCAAGCTGGACAAATTTCTCAGGCAACGTGGTAAAAAATCTTGGGCGAAAGACGGTGAACGTTGCACTCAATTTTTCCACAGGTCTGTACTTAAAAGGAGAAAGAGGAACACCATTCTCTCTGTCAAAGATGAGAGTGACATTACTCACCAAAAACCTGATATTATAGCACACACCTTTGTCAATTATTTCAGATTCATTTTTTCATCTCCTAACCTCAATTCTTCTACTCCTTTTCTGAACACACATCTCCCTGATCCCTCCAACGATGCAACTTACTTGCTACCCTCTAAGGATGAAAATTTTCAGATTCTCAAGGATATGAAACGCAATGCCTCCCCAGGTCCAGATGGATTCAATGTCGGATTTTATATTGCTGCTTGGAGCTGGATTGGTAATGAGGTTACTTCTTTGGTGCAAAACTTTATCAAAACGGGCATTCTCCCGCCTCACATAGCTGACACCAATATTGCTCTCATTCCAAAAAAACTGGTTCCAATTGTCCCCACTGATTATAGACCTATCAGTCTTTGCAATTTCATTTACAAATTAATTGCCAAAGCCCTTGCTGTCAGGCTAAAACCACACCTTCCTGATTATATTGATCCTGGTCAACAAGCTTTTATTAAAGCTTGACACATCTGTGATAATATCATTATTGCTCAGGAAATTACTCACTCTTTCTCTTTATCTTCTTGGAATAGCAATGCCTTCATGCTTAAAATTGATTTAGCAAAAGCTTTTGATCGCATAGAATGGAATTTCATTGTTGCTGCTCTTCTACGTAAAGGGTTGCATTGTCATTTCATCAACCTGATCCATGCATGCATGTCTGGTTGATGGCTTCTTTCCCCCTTCGTTGGTTACCCCAAGTGGAGGGTTGAGATGTAGTGCAGCAGCAGTTTTCCCTCGGTGAAGATACCAAGGTTTGTCTCCAGCAGGACTCCAGAGATGATAAGTAGGTGTCAGCGGCGCAACTAACGCGGACCTGCACACAGACACAGATAACTTTATTCCCAACGAAGTTCAGAGAGGTTGTCAATCTCTCCGGTCTTGTTGTTTACAAAGGATAAAACGCAAGGGATAATAATAGCAACTTGAAAGTAAATGCAGAAAAGTAAATAAAGCATGGAAACAGTGATAAGGATATGGACCGGGATACGTGATGTTCGCTAGTGATGTCTCTCTCCCAAAAGACGATAAAATTTCTATGCGAGGTAAACAAATTACAGAAAGGCAATTGATAGGATTATGAACGCACCGCAATGCTAACTATGCTACAAAAGAAAGGAAGAGGTTCAAAAGCACAGGCAGTACGCCAAGGTAAGTAGACCGAAATCCATCTGCATCTACTACTAATCATCCAGCTTAAGATATCTATCCAGAACATCTCGCTGGTATTTAGTTGCGAGCCCCACCCAAAGTGTAAACCCAGACCAACAGACAACTGCATTAAAAAGAACTCTGCGCAAAGTAAACAATCCTTGTAACCGCAGTTACAAGCACCGTTGTTTTCCCCCTTGTGGCAACATCACATCCCCTAGACTCATGTTTCTGTCACTCAAGCGTGTCATCGGGGGGCATGAACCCACAATCTAGCACAACGCTCCCTCTTGGAGTCACTACCTACTACTTGGCCAAAGCAATAAACAGCAACGGGGAACATGCAAGAATTACTTAGGAACAAAAATATAAGAGATAAAAACCAAATATATTACTCAATCACAATCTGAACATAATCTCATAATCCATCAGATCCTATCAAACTCAATATAGCAATAGCAAAAATATTACAAAGGTGCCTCGATCATGTTGGGAAGCTCACGAGGTCTAAACAATGAAGATCAAAGAGGGGAGGAGAACATCACACAGCTACTGATCACGGACCCATGGTCCAAGGAAAACTACTCACGAGACATCCGGGGAGCATCCATGATGGAGAGGAGACTCCCGGAGGTCAATCCTCCCTCCGGCAGGGTTTCGGGAAGAGGTCTTCTTATGCTCCCGATCTTCGGAAGGGCGGCGGCGGCGGAACAGAGGCGAGTTCGCGGAATAGGGTTCTGCCTCTGGAGTTTTCCCGTGACGGGGGATGAATAGGAGAAAGGGGGCAGCCAGAGGTGGGCCAGGGGCCCCAGGCACCCCCCTGGCGCGGCCAGGGGTGGGGCCGCGCCGAGTGGCCGCCTGGGCCCCCCTGGCTCCCCTCTGGCCCCTCCCGGGCTCTTCTCGAAGCTTCCGTCACGCTAATTTTTTATCTGAATTTTCCCGAATTTTTCTGGCACTTTTTATATGGGGGAAAACTGAAATAGAAAAACAGCAGAAAACAGGAACTGGCACTGGGGTGCACTGAGTTAATAGTTTAGTCCAAATATGATCCAAAATGTATGAAAGTGTATCTAGATCATAGCAATATCACACAAAACATGCATGGAGCAAGCAGAAATTATAGATATGTTTTGGACGTATCAATGTCCAGTCCCACGTTCGCCGTTATCATTAATGGCCAACCGACCAAAAAGTTCAAAAGCCAGAGGGGAATACGACAAGGATGCCCTTTATCGCCGTATCTTTTTGTCCTTGCTATTAATGAGCTTTCTTTAGCTATGAATGAAGCCATGCAATCTAACCTTTTGCAGGGAATCTCTCTGGGCACTAACTTCCCCCTTATTCATTCCCTCCTTTTTGCTGATGATTTACTAGTATGCGGCACTGCCTCTTTCCAAGAGGCCCAGTCCATTCAAAATATTATTCAACACTTTTGTGATGCCTCAGGTCAAACTCCAAACTGGGCCAAGTCCTCTATTCTTTTCAGCCGCAAAGTGCCGGACGCAATGAAAGCTCAAATTAAAGGTTTGTTTCAAGTACCGGATATGGATTCTTCTTTCTCTCACCTCGGTCATCCTCTTATCCTGCCAGCTAAAAACAGGGCCAATGCATATAATTTTGTTGTTGATAAATTCATAAATAAACTTCCCACGTTTAAGGCTAACATGTTGTCTCATGCTGCCAGAACCGAACTGATTAGATCTATGTTTGCAGCCATTCCAGTTTACTTTATGTCCAACATCCTTTTCTCCAGAAAACAGATCACCCAACTCACTGCAATAATCAGGAAATTCTGGTGGTCTGGTGTTAGGGACAATCTTACAGGTAAAAGTTTATGTCTCAGGGCTTGGAAAGATATCTGCCAGCCGAAAGAGGAAGGGGGGTTGGGTCTCAGAAACTTGCAAGCTATCAATGAGGGCTTGATCCTTGCATCTGCTTGGAGAATTGCCAACTCCCCCTCCTCTCATCTCTACCAGGTGTTGAAAGCCAAATACTTCTATGATTCGTCCATTTGGAAAGCTCAGAAGAATGTTCCAAAATCAGGTTTTTGGTCCTCTATTCTTAAGCTTTTGCCTAAAATAGTTTCTCATTCTAATCTGCAAATCACCCAGGGAAATAGCTCTATCTGGAGCTCTCCCTGGTGTGATGGCTGGCAACATTAGCATGACCATTTAATTATTCAACCCCCGGGCTTCATCTACGTAGCTAAGATCTCTGATTTATGGAAATAAACTCTAAAACTTGGAACATTAACCTCATAAACACTTTGTTCGAGCAGCCACTTGCTACTGCCATCGCGTCGACTGAAATTATTCAGGACAACTGTCCTGATATTCTGTTTTGGGATCTTACCCCTTCGGGAAAATGCAACTCCAAGTCTACATATAAATTGTGTTTACAGGATATCCATGCCAATCCCAGGAACACCCCTACGGTTCTTTCCTCCAAAGTTACGGCGCTGCTCAAGGCAACATGGAAGGAGAAGAATGTCATCCCAAAGGTGAAAACGTTTTCCTGGAGGCTATTCAGAAAAGCCTTGCCCACTGGTATGCGAGCTGGTAGGTTCTCTATACACATTTCCAAATTTTGTTGTAGATGCGGCTAACCAGAAGATGAACTACATCTCTTCTTTCAATGTAACTTTTCTAGAGCTATTTGGTTTGGGCCCCCTAGAACATTAGAACAGACATGCTTATACAACAAAATGCTTCTTTACATGCTATCATCACCTCCATGCTCACCTCTAATCATCCCCATGCTTCCTTGCCAAATATTCTTAATTGGTTATGGTGTGTTTGGAAAGACAGAAATGACAATCTTTTTAACAGGAAGAAGAGCAAACCACACCATCTCATTGCGGCTATTCAGGCACTCACTACCTTTACTGATTTGGCAAAACCTGAGCTACATCATACTTCTACACCTGTCATCATTAACAATCTCACTGCAACACTTCCATCTCAGGGTTACACCATTCCTTCTGACCTCCTCATTTCAGGTCCGAAAATATTTATGGGCGCTGCTTTTCGATGCAAAAAAGTTCAAAACCTCCCTCCGAACCAGGAGGCGACCGGGATAGGAGTATACATATCTCTTTTGCAGGATTCACGTCAGGTCTCCATCTATGTGCAAGCCCATTGCCCTGTTACATCCTCTCCTCTCGAGGCCGAGGCTCAAGCACTGCTTTTCGCTGGACTGCTGACTGAAAAGCTGGAGATTCAGTTGCCCACCTTCCTCTCGGATTGCCTCCACTTGACTCAGATAGCAGCAAAAAAAGACATCACTCATGATTTGTAGTATTGGAAGATTAGACCAGCCCTGGCTGGTTTTCTGACGGCTACCTCCTACTCTTTGTCTACGATCTTCCATGTCAAAAGAGATTTAAATGGCGTCGCCCATTCTCTAGCCCATCAAGGTCTACAGCCTGAGTTCTGCTGCTATAGCTCCTCCCATATGCAAGCTGATTGCCAATTTCTTCCCAAAATGGCAAATTTCAACCCAACTGGGTTTGTAATCTCTACTGTTCACTGCTTTTAAGTCTCAATAAAATTTCCATTTACGTTCAAAAAAAAATCTAAGCGTCAATTTTTTTTGCCCAAAACACAAACTCTCCTTTTTTTCTTCGCCCGCGGCCGCGCAGAGGTAACCCTATCCTCTATCTCTTCTCCGCTCCTACCCACGCCTCCCACTACAACTCAAAAAAAACTACACCCGATCTCCTCCCTTTTCAGCCGCGTCCACTGCCGGCCGATCCCGGTCAACTCCGGCGATACCTCACGCTGCAGGCCATCTCCCAGGCACCTCCTGCTACCTCTCTCCCTATTCTGTGGCGTGGAAACTACGTTCTGCGCTCCCATCACAAACCCTAGCCATAGCTCGACCTTTCGCATCCATGGAGGCGCGGCCGTGGGTGCTGGTGAGGCGGCGCCGACCGCACAGGAAAAACACCATGGCGGATGGCTCGCTCGCCGGCGCACGAGATCCGGCGGCGACAGGGCGCCCTCCCTCCTTCCCCGCGTCCTCCTCGACGAGAGAATCCGGCCCAATTCCGCCGCTCCACCTCGCCGTATGCGGAACCCTAGCGGCGATTCGGCGACCATCTACATAGCGGACATACCTCTAGGTAAGCGCTCACGCTCGCGCTCTGCCCTAATTCCGTGGCGATTTAGTTACCTCCTTTTTTATGCAAGGGGATTTAGTTACCTCCTGAAGCCACTGAAGTTGTCTTTCAATGCTGCTCGTAGTCGATGTTGCTCTGTTCGTGTCCTCCGCAAGTAGCAGGGTATGCTATTGTTTTTGTTGCTTCTCCTCCTCCACTACTTGATATGATGATACTGACCTTCATGTTTTTATTTGAATGTACAATGTCTCCCATGTTTATGTCCGCCTCTGTCTTGATGTACAACAACTATGTGTATGCTTGTTGATGTGCAGGAATGTATTTAAATGTTTGTGTGTTTCGAGGTCATATAAAGTGCAACATATAGATGTATTTCTATTTGTCTTCTTGTTTTCATGATAAGGAATTATTGGTGTGCCTGAAGATTTGCATCAAACAGAAAAATACCAAACTGTGTTAATTTATTTATCTCTGTTATGAAAGGTAGCAGAAAAGAGTGTGTTTAGTAGCTTTTTCCCTTTCACAAGTATCTAGTTGTTCCAGTTTGAACTGAACATATTGTACGACTTACAGGTCTTTCTCTCTCAATTCCCCTTCTCGGCTAATATCCTGCTACATTCTGGCTTCAACTATCAGCAGCCATGCTGACTACTTGCTGCGACACCCAATCTGCATGCCACTACAACTGCCTTCTGTTGTCTCTTCTTGTGTTGTAGCCTTCACGCCACCGGTGAATTATTGAGTGCTCAAAGACCGACGGAGCAAGTCCTGCTTGGTCAGAGTCTATTCAGTTGGTAAAGTAGCTTCACCTCTTTTGATCAGAGGTTTGTCTAGTTGGTAAACTTCTTATACGCTTCTCACTACTACTGATTCTCACCGTCAATCACACACATAAAGAAAAGAACACCCTGCTTTTGTACTTGAGTGCCAGTAATTAATCCCTTACCCTGCAGTTTTTGTATGATCTATTTACTTCGCAACGATCAAAAGGAAATTAATATAACCTAAGAAGATAATTATTTGTAAATATCCGTAGTAATTAGTTTGATACTTTGATGATCATTCCTCTTGTTTTTAGGCATATTTTACTATTAGTATGAAATTGGCTCCCTCTTAGTTCTTTGTCACGCTCCGCCAATGCTTTGGACAGAACCATTTCAGATTTAATTTTAGTTTTTGTAAGTATAGACAACAACTGAGACCTTGCACTTGGAGCACAAATCTAAGAAGTAATTTATCTGCAATGTCGTATTATAAATTGTCTATCATTTACTTCCAGATATTTGGAACAGTGGCAACATAGATGACACTGGTGCATCTGAAGCTTCAATCGTTCGGAAATCACCAGAACAAGAGTTTTAGCTCACTTTTTTTATCTTAATGATGTAAGTAGTTCTTTGCTCAAAGATCCAAGAACAATACTATTTTTTCCATCAACAATACTAGTTCTTTCTATTATTTTTCGAGTTTGTTGTGTTTGTTTGGAGGCTATAGAATTTGTGATTGTGGGTTCTACATGAAATGTAAAGTGGGTGGTTTGTGGCTTGTGACTTGTGATGGTTCAGTTTGACTAGGATTTTGAAATGAGCTTTTGCCCAATTAACTTCTAGTTCATGTGCCCACTAACGGAAATCCGATCAAACTAAATAAGAAGATAAAGCTGTTAGGCCATTTATACAAAGCTTGAATCAGTTTGCAAGTTTCTTCATATCTCTTATGCCCCCTAAGTTGGTTGTAGAATGGCCTTTCTAGCAAATCTGGTCTTTGTTTTTGGTACGTGGTTGTGCTTTGTTCGTACGGCTAGCTAAATGTATCATATTGCATGTATATTCCAACAGATTCAGATTCTGAGAGATGCATATTATAGCTAAATGTATGATAATGCTTTTGGTTTTGATTTCCTATATAGGCTGTCTTTTATGAGTACTTTCAATGATCTGGTATGTAGGTCTATTACCATTGATACTTTGAAATCAGAGAATATATTTAGGACAACTAATTTTGAATACACTTGTAGCTAAATGGATTTAATGTGTCATGTACATTTACGTGCAAGTTACTGCTAGCATATGTAATTATATACTTCATACTTGTGCCATTTTCATATTTTAGGTGACCGGATTGATGTCTAGGAGCAAGGTAGTAATACTCTGTTGTTGGCTTCTCCCAACGCTAGAGAACTTGCACCCACTAACCATTCAGACGTGGTGGCTCTAATGCAATTGAAGATTATTTTGGAATGCAACTAACATAGTGGTTATCGTAAACTATTATGTATTTGACTTTTCTCTTGCCAATTCTTTTAACTCACGATTTAGGAATCAATTAGTTTGTCTTTGGGTTTGCCCAAATATTGTGAAGTATTGTGCTAGCAGCTATGTTAAGTTGATATTTTGTGAGCAAATTTGAGATCTAATAAATGGTTTTAATTTTTTATCTGAGTGTCAGTGATCATATTGTGTTATTGATCTGCAAATGTAAATTTTTTATTTAAAAAATGTATACTAGTGACGGGCAAACTATCAAACTAGTAAATTATCCGTCGGTGCTAATGAGATAGAAGCAATACCATGAAAACTAACTAGTGACGGACACAAATAAATGTCCATTGCTAGTGAACAAATACTAGCGACGAGCGCTTGCCCGTCACTGCTAACCTATTACCAGTGACGAGTTACCAGTGACGGGCGCCTTCCCCGTCACTAGTGGGCCTTTTGGGCCCGTCATTGGTAGGCCATTCTGTAGTAGTGCGAGGTTTACCTCTTTAGTTCATTCTGCTGATGTCTCTGTCGAACCTCTTCAAGTGTACCATCGAGGGTGATTCCTCCTAGTTTCACTTGATGGTAGGCACTCGAATCAATTGGTGTCCTTACAGGTCAGGAGTTGGGTGACCCAACGGTGCCCGCGCAGGGTATCTTAGCGGAACGACATGTCAGGTGTATTCCACCGGTGTGCGGAGGGCCTGGTACTGTTCGTGGCCGACAGGTATCCTGTTGTACGAAATTCGAGCTCTTCGGAGCAAACGCGAGACAAAGTAAGGAGACGGTTCACCTTGTTGGTAACCGCACGAGTAGGTGGGACGCTAGGGCAGGCACCGATGTTACTGGTGGACCTGGCTGCTGTCGTTGTCTGCGACTCACCTAAATAAGGACAACGATAATGGTTGTTCCGACAGAAAATAAATAATTTTCTTAATGGTTCGGTGGATGTCTTGAGTTGGCTATATGCCATGTACGCACTACCTACCTGTGGGAATTACGAGTTATGGGCTCCTCTGCTTCGTAGTGTCATCTGAGGACTCTTCAGACGTCAGCAGTACCGCGGCCTACGCCGGGAAGTGGTGTTGTCTTATTTTCTCGGGGCGGTGGTGTCTTATTTGGATTTGCTTTAACTTCACCGGCCATCCACGCACCGTGCAGGAGTACGTTCGGGTTGGGGTCCAAGGCCCGGCGTACTTAGGATTTAGACCAGCAGATGGCCTCTCTGTTGAGTTTTAAAGATGGGCTACGGAGTGTCGGATAGCCTCGGTGGAGCGTTCCCTAACAAGGTGCCCGCCATCCTAGAGATCGGTGCGTGTAGTGTAACACTAGTGCACCCCTGCAGGGAAGATTAATCTATTTGAATAGCCGTGTCCACGGTAACAGGACGCTTTATGCTGAAGCTGGATCTTACCACTACAAACTATTATTATTAAACTGTATGGTTCCGGGTTTTCTTCCTCGCTGGGATGTCGAGGAGGTGAACTCGGAGGCATTGCTAATTATTACAACTTACTATTATACAATGCTGCAGCAACTTCTGCTGCATTGTTAGTTTATGCTTTATAAAAACTGTTGGCTATTCTCCCCTCATGTTGCAAGACTCGTTGGAAGATGCTAGTCTTCGATAGGCCTAGCTTCTTACCATTATTCTGATTTCTACCTTGCAGTCCACTATATATAGCCTCCCCTTTCCATTGATACAATGCATAAATGCTTAGTAGAGGGCGTAAGACTCGCGGGTATGCTAGATACTTACTTTTTCTTTCTTTCCCCCTTTATTTTTTCCTGATCGGCCGCTGCAGTCGACGTTGGAGTCCAGGAGCAGGAGATCCTCGATGCCGACCACCGCAACATGAAGATCCCCGATGCCTTCTACGACGTTGAGTTCCCCGTTGACCAGGAGTAGTTTGGAGGTTCCCAGGCAGGAGGCCTCGCCTTTTCGATCGTTGTTGATTTTTGTGCTAGCCTTCTTAAGGCAACCTTGTATTCTTTTGTCTGTACTCAGATACCATTGCTTCCGCTAACTTTGTGCTCTCGAGCTATTGTATTCGAGCCCTTGTGGCCCCTGTCTTGTATTAAACAGCTTGTATTATTTTTATTTGTAGAGTTGTGTTGTGATATCTCACCGTGAGTGCCTAATCTCGATCGTGTACCTTGCGTGTATGATTATTGTACACGGTCTGATTTTGGGGGCGTCACACTTTTGGTGTTCGTCTTGTCGATTCTTCCGTAAAGAAACCTTTGGGGAAGATCGATGATGTTCTTATCATTGTCAATGACAATTATTTCCCCTTTGAATTTACTATTATGGACATTGAATGTGAACCTTCTTGTCCAATTATTTTGGGACATCCTTTTCTTTGCACCGTGGGTGCTGTTATTGATATGAAAGAAGGGATTATAAATTTCCAATTCCCTCTCAAAAAAGGGATGGAACACTTCCCTAGGAAAAAGATTAAGTTTCCTTTTGAGTCCGTCACACGGGCTAGTTATTTCATGAAAAGACTTGATCTATTTGCATTAAGCCTAGCTAATGGCTTTAAAGAAGCGCTTTCGGGAGGCAGCCCACAACGAATTTAGGATTTCCTTTTTGTTTTTCTTCTATTTTTAGTGGTCTTGATTATTGTTACTGCTGTAGCAAGATCATTGTATCTTTACTTTTCAATCTTTGTGCCATTTATAGCCTCATATGACAATGGAAGTGAAAGTTGTGACATGCTGTGCAGAAAACAGATTCTGTCCTCGTGACTAGAAAAATTACAGAAAAATCGCAGTTCATCTTTTTGAGCTGAAATTTTTACACAGTGTGCTCTATACAATTACAAAACTTTTGTATGTTCTGAGTTTTTTGATTTGAGTTGCAGAAATATCCCTAAAAATTTCTTTTCTACCTGCTGGTCTGTTTTTCGTAGATTCTGGCCTGTTTTGCCTTTTCTTCGTTTTGCAAACCTTAAGCTTGCTTTTTCTTTGATTTTTTTTGGAAATCTTGATAAACAGTAGCCCTTCAAGAATATATTTATTTCCAGTAGAGAAAAAATATTTTATTATGGGTACTAACCTCGCTAATCAGATTATGACGAGTTATGTATGAAGGGAGTTTTAAAGTGTGCGAGGGAAGATGATGAAAGAAGATTCAGGAGTGTCAAGCGCTCAAGCTTGGGGATGCCCCCATGCATCCCCAAGAAATATTCAAGGAGACTCAAGCTTCTAAGCTTGGGGATGCCCCCGTGCATCCCCTTCTCCATCAACAATTATCAGTTCGTCTCTCGTTTCACTATATTTTTATCACTTCATGCGTTATGTGCTATGCTTGGAGCGTCTCGCTCTTAGGTTTTATTTTTAGTTTTCTTTAGCTTTGCTTGCTGTCATAACAAGTTAGAACCCAGATTTCTTTGTGTGGGAGAGAAACACGCTCCACTTACAAAATCTAGAACATAACATAGGACTTTTCATGCTTGTAACAGCCCAGATTTTGCAAAAATTAAAAAACTTTTTTTCGGTGTGAATTATTTGATTGTCTGATTTGTTTGCGGTGTTTGCATCCCCGATTTATCGATCGACGATTATTTTTCCCCCTCTTATCTCGTATCGGATGGAGATCGACCCTTGCCACTCTGACACTCGACCTTTGCGACACCAGGTTTCACCCGATCACCGTCGCAAAAACCGAACGAGACCAGCCGCAGCCAACGGAACGAAAACCCCGTTTAATAATTAAACGAGTTATTTTTATAGCGCGCCGGAAAGTGTTCTCGGAACGGTTCCAGCGCGAGGTGAACGCCTCCGGCTCGACGCGCTGATCGCCCAGTTCGAAGTTTTACCCGAATCGGAGGTACTGCGGACCCCTGGCGGTCAGAAACGTAAACACCGCGCGCGCGAGAGGAAAACCGGGGATGTTTTTGCAAACTGCTAGCCACCAGGGCTATATAAAGACCACCACACTCCCACCCATTTCTAGGGTTTCCCTAGCCACAAATTTGCAGCCACCCCCCTGAGTTTGCTCAGATCTGCCCATTTTATCCCAAATCCCGAAAATTTTGCCCCCAGGCGCTCTGGACCGTCAGATCTGGCGATCCGACGGCCCAAAGGCCGCCACGTCGCCCCACCAGCATCCTCTCTCTCCTCAGCCCGCAGCAGCTCGCCACCCGTGGAGCTTCCAGGCCGCCGCCGCCGCCGCGCGTCTTCTCTTTCTCCCGCGCTCCTCCATCTTCTCCCTGGCCTCACCTTCCTCTCTTCACCGCCGGAGCGCCGCAGCAACGGATGCCGGGGCCGCCGCCATGGCCGCCGATGGAGACAGACCCCGAGCCGCCCCGGCTAGCTCGTCGGCGGCCGCCCCACGCCCCAGATCCGGCTACCTCCCTCAGCGTCGCGCCAGGATCCGGTCCCCCGCCTCGCCCCCGCTCGCCGGAGAGCCGGCTGCTGCACCGGCTGGTGCTCCAATTGCCGCCGCCGCTGTCCTGGAGAGCTCGTGCCCGAGCCGGCCGGTCTCCTCCAGCGTGGCCAGGTGGGCCACGGCCTGCAGCACCACAGCCCAGCGCCCAAGGCCCAGCCTCCTCCAAGCGGTCCAGTCCGCCTCCCCCGGCCTCATGGGCCGAAGCCCATGCTGAGGCCATCCCCTTTTTTTTTTTTCTCTCTGTTTTTTATCCTGTTGCTAAATTCTGCTAAGTCCTTATTGTATTGTCGCTGTTACGATTTTGCGAGTAGATTTGCGATCAAACCGTAGCTCGGATCGCGTTGCGCCCAAAAAGGAAATTGCTAAGAATTGTGTGGACTTCAATCCATCTTTTGTGAGAATTTTCATTTGATGCCATCTTGATGTTGCAAAACTGTGTTGAAGTGGGCATCAGGCTGTTAATTGCTATTATTTCCTATTAAGTGCTTCTGTTATTATTTTGTTGCAACTTCGGGTGATGATTGTGACACATCCATGAGGCCTATTGCATTGATTCTTTTTCCTATGTGTTTAAGCATCATGTGTACTTCATTTCCATGCTTTAACTTGTCATGTTTGGGTGCTTTAGCTATATTAAATCTTGCTCCAAAGTGGTGATCCTGATGATAATGTGCTGCTGTTGCTGAAACTGTTAATTTGTTGCAACTTCGGTCGACGAGTGTGTCGCGACCGTTTATCGGAATTGAGTGATTCCAATTGCATATTGTTAAGCATCATGTTTACTTCCATTATATGTATTGTATTGTCATGATATGCTTGCTGGT
Source organism: Bromus sterilis (assembly GCA_950022295.1). Taxonomy (NCBI): domain Eukaryota; kingdom Viridiplantae; phylum Streptophyta; class Magnoliopsida; order Poales; family Poaceae; genus Bromus; species Bromus sterilis. The sequence continues at coordinate 149,923,801 of OX465599.1, read as the reverse complement.
CATATAGTTATTGAGCTCCAAACTTTCTATGTTGCTATTGTTGACAACCACCTCAGTTTTTCTCTAAGTCTGTAACGTCCCGATGCCATGTTGCATGCTTAATATCTTTTGATCTATGATGCCTTTTTGCATGATTTCTTTTTCCATGCCTTCCCTGTCATGTCTACTTTAGTTCAATATCATTTGTGAGTATGTTTGCAATGATTACCCTGTTTATGCATTTCTCTAAAGTATGCTTCGTGATGTTGGAAGATTGTGCCCGTAACTTGTTTTGCTTATATCTTTTGATCCGTAACTCCGTTTGGGGTGTTCTTTATATGTAACTTGATTAGTTTTTCGTGTACTTTGTGTTTATGCTGTTGTTTGCTGTTGCTAACTAACCTAAAATGTGCTTTAGGGCAGAACAGTACCAAATCTTTTAATTGTCGTGGGGTACTTAGTGTTATGCCATGTTTAGGTTGTGCCTCACTTAAATTGAATAGCATAGATAGTTTCCTTTATGCTTCACCTCTTGCCATGTTTGTGTGCTATGCCATGCTTGCTTGAGTTTCCATGTTAGTAACCGTTGGTTGATCACCTGTAGCTAAGCAACTTGAACCCTTGTAAATGTGCTGTATCGTCGTGTGTGACGAGTACTCCACTTAACCTGTTAGTAACCGCTCTCGACGGTAGGTGCGATGTCTCGTGTTGACTTTTTGTTGATGCTTGCTCGTGTTTTCTTTGTAGTAATAGATGCTTGCTCGTTGATTGCTTTCCAGTGTTTACCCTCTTGTGTGCTTCTGCGGGTACCTCTCGGAGACGGTGCGAGCTTGCGATCAACTACACCTTCGGAACCCGACTTATCAACAGGCAAGGACTATACATTACTTATGATCCATTCTATTTCAACCAGCGGTTTGCATGCTAGTCTAGGTTAGGTTCGATGTTTGATCCTACCACATGTTTACATCCTCTTTCAAACCGATACAGCCATGTCCCTTCCCAGCAAACCTTGTGCTGCTATGTTACTACTGTTCGTTGCTCAGCCCCTGCTTTGTATGCATGCTTAGGATGCTATGATGTTACCCTGTTACTCCTTGGTTTGGGCTATCACATTATCATTATTATTATTGTTGTTGATGATATGATTATTATAATGTTGACTATATTCGACGAAGGATGGAAGGTCTAGGCTATCCCGCCCCGACGCTTTGTTCCATTCGAGTCACCTAGGACCCGAGTTCCGGGTATTGGTTTTAAGACTGAGCGTGCCTAACCGCGTGTGGGATTTTATTGGGTCCCCTTTTCTTACCTACCTAGCTTTAAGCATTTCTAGTGGTGGACCAAGCTGATTTACCATTTGAAACCGTGTGTGTGCTGGTCAGCTGCCAGTAGTTTTTAAACCAACCCGGACCAGTGAGGACATAGTTCCCTTGCTGGCCCACCTTGTCCGGCTGAGGACCCGGTTTCCCATGTGTGATTAACCGGCTATCCAAACCTACGACAGATGGTAGAGACCAGATCGAGAGCGCGGCCGGCTCCTGAGCTGGATGTCGACTCACCGGGGGCCACCCGGATTTGTTCTTTGTTAGCTAGAGGGACCTGTCGTTTCGGATATCTTGGAACTAAATCATAAAATGGTTTCCTATAATGGGTAGCAACTGAGAGAGATGGGCGTGCGTGCGGAGCCTTGTAATGGGCAGTTGGTACACCCTTGCAGGGTTAAATCTTTTCGAGAAGCCGTGTCCACGGTTATGGACGACTTGAGACCTACTCCTTGTTCATAGACAACAACAACTGAGATAATCTTAATACAACTTGATCAACGTGTGTGTGTGCCTTGACTGCTTCTTCTTCGTCGGGATGCGAAGAGGAGGACAAGGATAGGATAGGTGTTATGTTTGTGCAAGTAGTTGATAGCAAGACTCGTGGGAACCGATTCCTCATCGAATGCTTGGCTTCTTACCTTACTCTCTAGATCGTTAGCCACTTCATAAATGCTAGTGCGGCAGCAACCTCACCACTTACCCCTTCCTTACCGTAAACTACTAGTTGTCCTAGAATGACGAGTGATGAAGTCCTTGCTAGGTCAGTTGACCACTACAGTTGGATGCTGAGTACTTCTGTACTCATGATACTACCTGCAAACTCTTTTCAGAGTTCTTGATCGACAACAGGTATGGTGATGGGCATTTCACGTGGAGACTCGACGACGACTAGTTAGGCGGATCCCGGCGGAGGGCCTGGACCCGTGTGGTTATGGGGATCGATGTTTTTTCTCTTTGCCACTAGGCATTTGAAGGTAGTCTGTACTCAGACATATATCTTCCGCTGTTGTATTGTATTAAGGCAGTTGTATGCCGATTGTATGAGATGTTGTATCCTTGTATCTGTAATGTTGTGATATCATGTTGGAAATCCGGGGCATATGACTTCGTCATATGTCCCGTTGGGACCGATATGTGCTTCGTCCCCGGATCTGGATGGAAACATCTAGATCTGGAACAGTACCGCATATCGGGCCTTACAACTTGGTATCAGAGCCTTACCTACCGTAGGATCCCTTTTCTGGCCGAAGTCAAGTCTAGACAAAAACTATTTTATAGTTACTAAGTTAGTTATCGGAGAGTAGGATCTTTTGCTCCTTACCCTTGCTCTGGTCAGGACAAGTGTCGTAAGTGTTTTATTCTCGACTTATCCCCTTTCAAACTTTAGGATCTCGACAGTGTGGAGTTTCGGAACCGTTACAATGCCTTGCTTGCAGCGTATTGTCTCGATTCCGATCTCAGGTGGGAATTCCTGTAGTACCTTTAGTTCTTCCGATTCTAGGTAAACCTCTTGGTCATCTGTTGACTTCAGTCCTCTTGCCAAGTATCTTCACAATTCCAGTGAGAATGCTTCCCTTGATCGTCGCTTTGAATTGTCGTTCTTCCTCTTGACACTGGTGGTTTCGTTTTCCGACGATGTCGTCTCTCTGCGGGAATTTATCTCGACCGAAGTTCGACGTCGACATGGAGAAGAGTCCCTTGTTGGTGGTGTTGAAGATCGTCGACTCTCTTTTTCTCTCTTCCCTCTCCCCCGGATCGTCCTGGATCTAGGGACGAGATCCCTTGTTGGTGGTGTTGTATTGTAACAGCCCAGATTTTGTAAAAATTAAAAAACTTTGTTTTTGGTGTGAATTGTTTGATTGGCTGATTTGTTTGCGGTGTTTGCATCCCCGATTTATCGATCGGCAATTATTTTTCCCCCTCTTATCTCGTATCGTACGGAGACCGACCCTTGCCACCTTGACACTCGACCTTTGCGACACCGGGTTTCACCCGATCACCGTCGCAAAAACCGAACGAGACCAGCAGCAGCCAACGGAACGAAAACCCCGTTTAATAAGTAAACGGGTTATTTTTATAGCGCACCGGAAAGTGTTCTCGGAACGGTTCCAGCGCGAGGTGAACGCCTCCAGCTCGACGCGCTGATCGCGCAGTTCGAAGTTTTACCCGAATCGGAGGTACTGCGGACCCCCGGCGGTCAGAAACGTAAACACCGCGCACGCGAGAGAAAAACCGGGGATGTTTTTGCAAACAGCAAGCCACCAGGGCTATATAAAGACCACCACAGTCCGACCCATTTCTATGGTTTCCCTAGCCACAAATTTTCAGCCACCCCTCTGAGTTTGCTCAGATCTTCCCATTTTATCCCAAATCCCGAAAATTTTGCCCCCAGGCACTCTGGACCGTCAGATCTAGCGATCCGACGGCCCAGAGGCCACCACGTCGCCCCACTAACATCCTCTCTCTCCTCAGCCCGCAGGAGCTCGCCGCCCGTGGAGCTCCCAGGCCGTCGCCGCCGTCGCGCATCCTGCCAGCAGGCTGCGCCGCCACGCCTCTTCTCTTTCTCCCGCGCTCCTCCATCTTCTCCCTGGCCTCACCTTCCTCTCTTCACCGTAGGAGCGCCGCCGCAACGGAGGCCGGAGCCGCCGCCCATGGAGACAGACCCCGAGCCGCCCCGGCTAGCTCTTCGGCGGCTGCCCCACGCCCCAGATCCGGCGACCTCCCTCAGCGCCGCGCTCGGATCCGGTCCCCTGCCTCGCCCCCGCTCGCCGGAGAGCCGGCTGCTGCACCGGCCGGTGCTCCAACTGCCGCCGCCGCTGTCCTAGAGAGGTCGCGCCCGAGCCGGCCGGTCTCCTCCAGCGTGGCCAGGTGGGCCACGGCCTGCAGCCCCACAGCCCAGCGCCCAAGGCCCAGCCTCCTCCAAGCGTCCCAGTCCACCTCCCCTGGCCTCATGGGCCGAAGCTCATGGTGAGGCCATCCCCTTTTTTTATTTTTTTATTTTTCTCTCTGTTTTTTTCCTGTTGCTAAATTCTGCTAAGTCCTTATATTATTGCTGCTTTTACGATTTTGCGAGTAGATTTGCGATGAAACCGTAGCTCGGATCGCGTTGCGCCCAAAAAGGAAATTTCTTAGAAAATCCATCTGTTTTGAGCATTTTGATTTGAGGCCATCTTGATGTTGCAAAACTGTGTTGAAGTGGGCATCAGGCCGTTAATTGCTATTATTTCCTGTTAAGTGCTGCCGTTATTATTTTGTTGCAACTTCGGGTGATGATTGTGACACATCCATGAGGCCTATTGCATTGATTCTTTTTCCTATGTGTTAAGCATCATGTGTACTTCATTTCCATGCTTTAACTTGTCATGTTTGGGTGCTTTAGCTATATTAAATCTTGCTCCTTCGGTCGACGAGTGTGTCGCGACCGTTTATCGGAATTGAGTGATTCCAATTGCATATTGTTAAGCATCATGTCTACTTCCGTTATATGTATTGCATTGTCATGATATGCTTGCTGGTCATATAGTTATTGAGCTCCAAAGTTGCTATGCTGCTGTTGTTGACAGCCACCTCAGTTTTTCTCTAAGTCTGTAACGTCCCGATGACATGTTGCATGCTTAATATCTTTTGATCTATGATGCCTTTTTTGCATGATTATTTTTGCCATGCCTTCCCTGTCATGTCTACTTTAGTTCCATATCATTTGTGACCATGTTTGCATTGATTACCCTGTTTATGCATTGCTCTAAAGTATGCTTCGTGATGTTGGCAGATTGTGCCCGTAAGTTGATTTGCTTATATCTTTTGATCCGTAACTCCGTTTGGGGTGTTCTTTATATATCACTTGATTAGTTTTTGGTTTACTTTGTGTTTATGCTGTTTTTTACTGTTGTTAACCAACCTAAAATGTGTTTTAGGGCAGAACAGTACCAAATCTTTTAATTGTCGTGGGGTACTTAGTGTTATGCCATGTTTAGGTTGTGCCTCACTTAAATTGACTAGCATAGATAGTTTCCTTTATGCTTCACCTCTTGCCATGTTTGTGTGCTATGCTATGCTTGCTTGAGTTTCCATGTTAATAACCGTTGGTTGATCACCTGTAGCTAAGCAACTTGAACCCTTATAAATGTGCGGTATCGTCGTGTGTGACGATTACTCCACTTAACCTGTTAGTAACCGCTCTCGACGGTAGGTGCGATGTCTCGTGTTGCCTTCTTGTTGATGCTTGCTCGTGTTTGCTTCGTAGTAATAGATGCTTGCTCGTTGATTGCTTTCCAGTGTTTACCGTCTTGTGTGCTTCCGCGGGTACCTCTCGGAGACGGTGCGAGCTTGCGATCAACTACACCTTCGGAACCGACTTATCAACAGGCCAGGACTATACATTACTTATGATCCATTCTATTTCAACCAGCGGTTTGCATGCTAGTCTAGGTTAGGTTCGATGTTTGATCCTACCACATGTTTATAGCCTCTTTCAATGCTTATCGGGCCTTCCAATGCTTATCTTTGCTGTGTGTGTTCTTTATCTTTTTCATAGCTACTGCCATGTTTAGCTCTTAATTTTCATGCTTATCTTTTTAAAGAGCTTTTATTTAGATTGTTGCTGGAACTCTCTTGAGTTTTCATGTTTATATTTTTAGAGAGTTTTCCTGTTGCACTGAGTTTTGTGTCTTGACTTGGAGTAGGTAATTGAGGTTGCTATTCAGTTGTAGTAGTAACTTACAATAGTTTTGAGGTATTGTTTCGAGTAATGTTTGGACTTTTGGTGTCAAGAGCTTTAGCCTATTAGTGATAGATGTCGTATTTTGGGCAATCCGTGTTTATTTTTAAAACTTACAGATTAGTTGAGAACTTTAGCTACTAGATGGATCACTACTCTTCTGAGGGGTCGAATATTAGAGTACACTCACTTACCATGAGTCGAGGATGCGAAAGGATAACCAAACCCCCATACACTCCTCCTCGGGGTACTTGTCTATTTGTGAACCTCCTTATTAGATTGAGAGTTACCGATAATAAGTGCATGAGTTCTTCAGACTAATGTAAGTATTCGAAAGTTGACACTTCCACCTTCCCATATTTTTCTAGCCTCTCCTGTGCCGTGCATTGCTTTCTTCTCACTCTGAGAGTTGGCGTCCACCTTCGCCAGTACATCCAAACCCTTGGCATGATACGCTCTGTCATCATAAACCTCCTTATATGCTTCCTCAAAACAACCACCATACCTACCTACCAAGGCATTTCCATAGCCTTTCCGAGATATATTGCCATGCAACATCCATTTTCTCATGACTTGGTCTTCATGTCATACATGCTACTTGCTTGATCGATGAGCCGCATGCTAGTTGGGCTTTTCCCTAATCATTGCTGTTGACGTGCTAGTATCATTGCATATCCTGCTACACTGGCAGAGGCATACATATGCATATATCATGATAGTTTCATGCGCGCGTTGGGTAAATCCCAGTGTGTCCCAGTGTCGACGGATCTCATTGTGTTTCGTGTGCGCGTCCCGGAATTGTATCACCCCCGGGGGATCCGACCCCCGACACCGTGTCTTCCATTTGCAGTGACTGGTCAGTCATTTCATTGAGGTCTATTTTCCTCCCACTCAATTATTTCGAAAGAAACTCTTTCTCAAGAAAGTGTACAGTCTTGGCGACAAACGTTTTGCCCCTAGACGGGTTGTAGTAAGTGATCCAACAGTTTCCCTTGGATATCCCACAAAGGTGCACTTATCCGCCTTTGGTTCGAGTTTATTAGGTTGAAGTTTCCTAACATAAGCCTCACAAACCCAAATCCTCAGGTGAGACAATTTTGGTTTCTTGCCATACCATTCCTAAAATGGAGTTGTCTTTACGGATTTGGACGGTACCCTATTAAGAATATAAGCAATTTTTTTAATGCATACCCCCATAATGATACACGTAAGTCAGTATGAGACATCATCGACCATATTCTATCCATTAGTGTTCGATTACGTCGCTCAGACACACCGTTTCACTAAAGTATTCCTACCGACGTAAGTTGTCGTACAATGCCACAAGTCTTAAGATGATCGCCGAACTCGTGACTCAAATACTCACCACCTAGATCGGATCGAAGGTGCTTGATTTTCTTCCCGAGTTGATTCTCGACATCACTTTGAAAAATCCTTGAACTTTTCAAAGGTTTCAATATTATGTTACATCAAGTAGATATGCCTGAAAGTAACGACCCTGATGGCTCTCTCCCCTCTCCCACCCCTCTCCACTGTAAGGCCCGATATGCGGTACTGTTCCAGATCTAGATGTTTCCACCCAGATCCGGGGACGAAGCACATATCGGTCCCACCGCGACTTATGACGAAGCCATATGCCCCGGATTTCCAACATGATATCACAACATTAAAGATACAAGGATACAACATCTCATAGAATCTGCATACAACTGCCTTAATTACAATACAACAACGGAAGATACATGTCTGAGTACAGACTACAAGCAAATGCCTAGTTGCAAAGAGAAAAACATCGATCCCATAACCACACGGGTCCAGGCCCTCCGCCGGGATCCGCCTAACTAGTCGTCGTCGAGTCTCCACATGAAACGTCGATCAACATACCTGTTGTCGATCAAGAACCCTGAAAAGAGTTTGGGGGTAGTATCATGAGTACAGAGGTACTCAGCATCCAACTGTAGTGGTCATCTGACCCAGCAAGTACTTCATCACTCGTCTTTCTAGGACAACTAGTAGTTTACGGTAAGGAATGGGTAAGTGGTGAGGTTGCTGCCGCACTAGCATTTATGAAGTGGCTAACGATCTAGAGAGTAAGATAAGAAGCCAAGCATTCGATGAGGAATCGCCTCCAACAAGTCTGCTATCAACTACTTATGCAATCATAACACCTATCCTATCCTTGTCCTCCTCTTCGCATCCCGACGAAGAAGAAGTAGTCAAGGCACACACACACGTTGATCAATTTATATTAAGATTATCTCAGTTTTTGTCTATGAACAAGGAGTAGGTCTCAAGTCGTCCATAACCGTGGACCCGGCTTCTCTAAAATTTTTAACCCTGCAGGGGTGTACCAACTGCCCATTACAAGGCTCCGCACGCACGTCCATCTCTCTCAGTTGCTACCCATCACAGGAAACCATTTTCTGATTTAGTTCCAAGAGATCCGAAACGACAGGTCCCTCTAGCTAACAACGAACAAATCCGGGTGGCCCCCGGTGTGTCGACATCCATCTCAGGAGCCGGCCGCGCTCTCGATCTGGTCTCAACCGTCTGTCGCAGGTTTGGATAGCCGGTTAATAACACATGGGAAACCGGGTCCTCAGCCGGACAAAGTGGGCCAGCAAGGGAACTAAGTCCTCACTGGTCCAAGTTGGTTTGTAAACAACTGGCGGCCGACCAACACACACACGGTTTCAAATGGTAAATTTGCTTGGGCCACCACTAGAAATGTTTGAAGCTAGGTAGGTAAGAAAAGGGGACCCCATAAAATCCCACACGCGGTTAGGCATGCTCAGTCTTAAAACCAATACCCGGAACTCGGATCCTAGGTGACTCGACTGGAACAAAGCGTCGCGGCGGGATAGCCTAGACCTTCCATCCTTCGTCGAATATAGTCAACATTTATAATAATCATACCATCAGCAACAATATAATAATGTGATATCCCAACCCAAAAAGTAACAGGGTAACATCGTAGCATCCTAAGCATGCATACTAAGCAGGGGCTGAGCAACGAGCAATAGTAACATAGCAGTACATGGTTTGCTGGGAGGGGACATGGCTGTATCGGTTTGAAAGAGGCTATAAACATGTGGTAGGATCAAACATCGATCCTATCCTAGACTAGCATGCAAACCGCTGGTTGAAATAGAATGGATCATAAGTAATGTATAGTCCTTGCCTGTTGATAAGTCGGGTTCCGAAGGTGTAGTTGATCATAAGCACACAAGACGGTAAACAGTAGAAAGCAATCAACGAGCAAGCATCTATTACTACGAAGCAAACACGATCAAGCATCAACAAGAAGGCAACACGAGACATTGCACCTACCGTCGAGAGCGTTTACTAACAGGTTAAGTGGAGTACTCGTCACAAACGACGATACCGTACGTTTACGATGGTTCAAGTTATTTAGCTACAGATGATCAACAAAGGTTGTTAACAGGGCATGTCACTCAAGCATGACATAGCACACAAACATGGCAAGAGGTGAAGAATAAATAAACTATCTGATCTAGTCAGTTTAAGTGGGGGTAAAACCTATACATGGCAAACTATAGCGGACCCCACGATAAAAATGGAATTTGGTAATTTTTCGCCCTAAACAATATTTTAATATTTTTATTAGCAAGCCAGAGCAGCATAAATACAATCTACATGCAATTCTAGCCAAGTTACATATAAAGAACATTTTAATCAGAGCAACGGTTAAAAAGTTATGGCAGTTACAATTTACAGTGGCAGACAGTGTAATTAGCAGGAAAACAACATGTAAACAAAGTCAAACATGACAACAAGCAACATTTTAATAATCTACACAAAAACTAAGCAACTTTAATATTAAACGCATTGCGATTCGAGCTACCATTGAAAAGATACGGGCACCGCAATAAAAACAACACAATCTGCCAAAAAAATAAACAAAAAAAGAAAAAGAAAAAGAAAAAAACTACCGTCTGGGCCGAAAGCTATTGGGCCGGCCCAACTCACAGCGCAGGAAAAAGAAAAAAAAAAGGGAAAAGGCTGGGGCGCTCACCTTGCTGGGCCGCGACTACTGGTGGGCTGGACCTGGCCTGGCAGCTGGGCCGCTCTGGCGCGCCGGCCCACGTGCGGCAGGAGCCCAGCCGGGCGCGGTTGGTGGCAGCCGCACGGGACCTCGTCCCTCCCGACGGCGGCGACGGTCACCGGCGGCAGGCGGCGGCTCTCTGGGTAGCCTGGGTGCGGGAGGCTGCGGAGGGGGTGAGGGAGGCCGGGCCGGGGCGACGTGCAGGGGCGGCGGCGGCTAGGAGATGGGGTCCGGCGGTGCGGGCTTCAATGGAGGCTAGCGAGATCCTGAAGGTGCCTTCCATGGCGACGACGACCAAGGGAGTTAGAGAGAGGGAAGGAGAAGGAGAATGGCGCACGGGGGAGAGGGAAGACCTGCAGGGGGCTCGTCGGCGACGCGAGCTCGCCGGCGACGGGTGGCCGTGGCTGGCACGGGGGAGGCGGCTCGGGTGGATCCACGGGCGGTTGCGTCCACGGGAGGAGAGAGAGAGGAGAGATAGGGGCTGACGTGGACACCTCCACGACCGTCGATCCGCAGATCTGACGTTCCGAAATGGCCAGGGGCTAGGGTTTCGGGATCTGGAGATCTGGGAGGCAAAACTGGGCAAAGTGGAGGGGGTGGCTGCAAGATTTAGGCTAGGGAAACCCTAGAAAGGGGTGGGAGTGTGGTGGTCTTTATATACCCCAGGTGACTGGCAGTTTGCAAAAACATCCCCGGTTTTTCTCTCGCGCGCGCGGTGCTCACGTTTCTGACCGCCGGGGGTCCGCAGTACCTCCGATTCGGGTAAAACTTTGAACTGCGCGATCAGCGCGTCGAGCTGGTGGCGTTCACCTAGCGCTGGAACCGTTCCGAGAACAACTTTCCGGCGCGCTATAAAAATATCCCGTTTAATTATTAAACGGGGTTTTTCGTTCCGTTGGCTGCGGCTGGTCTCGTGCGGTCTTCGCGACGGTGATCGGGTGAAACCCGGTGTCGCAAAGGTCGAGTGTCAGGGTGGCAAGGGTCGGTCTCCGTCCGGTACGAGATAAGAGGGGGAAAAATAATCGCGATCGATAAATCGGGGATGCAAACACCGCAACCAAATCAAGCAATCAAACAATTCACACCGAAAACAAAATTTTTAATTTTTGTAAAATCTGGGCTGTTACAATACAACACCACCAACAAGGGATCTCATCCCTAGATCCAGGACGATCCGGGGGAGAGGGGAAGGGGGAAAGAAGAGAGTCGACGATCTTCAACACCACCAACAAGGGACTCTGCTCCATGTCGACGTCGAACTTCTGTTGAGAAAACATTTCCGCAGGGAGATGGCGACGTCGAAAAACGAAACCATCAGGTGTCACGAGGAAGAACGACAATTCAAAGCAACGATCAAGGGAAGAATTCTCACTGAAATCGTGAGGATACTCGGCAAGAGAACTGAAGTCAACAGAAGACCAAGATGTTTACCCAGAGTCGGAAGAACTAAAGGTACTACAGGATTTCCCAACCTGAGATCGGAATCGAGACAATACGCTGCAAGCAAGGCATTGACTATTCCGAAACTCCACACACTGGAGATCCTAAAGTTTTGAAGGTGATAAGGCTAGAATAAAACACTTAAGGCACTTGTCCTGACCAGAGTAAGGGTAAGGAGTAAAAGATTCCTACTCTCCGACAACTAACTTTGTAACTACAAAATAGTTTTTGTCTAGACTCGACTTCGGCCAGAGAAGGGATCCTACAGTCGGTAAGGCTCTGATAGCAAGTTGTAAGGCCCGATATGCGATACTGTTCCAGATCTAGATGTTTCCACCCAGATCCAGGGATGAAGCACATATCGGTCCCACCGCGACATATGACGAATCCATATGCCCCGGATTTCCAACATGATATCACAACATTACAGATACAAGGATACAACATCTCATACAATCGGCATACAACTGCGTTAATTACAATACAACAGCGGAAGATACATGTCTGAGTACAGACTACAAGCAAATGCCTAGTGGCAAAGAGAAAAACAGCGATCCCATAACCACACGGGTCCAGGCCCTCCGCCGGGATCCGCCTAAATAGTCGTCGTTGAGTCTCCACGTGAAACGTTGATCACCATACCTGTTGTCGATCAAGAACCCTGAAAAGAGTTTGGGGGGTAGTATCATGAGTACAGAGGTACTCAGCATCCAACTGTAGTGGTCATCTGACCTAGCAAGTACTTCATCACTCGTCATTCTAGGACAACTAGTAGTTTACGGTAAGGAATGGGTAAGTGGTGAGGTTGCTTCCGCACTAGCATTTATGAAGTGGCTAACGATCTAGAGAGTAAGCTAAGAAGCCAAGCATTCGATGAGGAATCGCCTCCAACAAGTCTGCTATCAACTACTTATGCAATCATAACACCTATCATATCCTTGTCCTCCTCTTCGCATCCCGACGAAGAAGAAGCATTCAAGGCACACACACGTTGATCAATTTATATTAAGATTATTTCAGTTGTTGTTGTCTATGAACAAGGAGTAGGTCTCAAGTCATACATAACCGTGGACACTGCTTCTCGAAAAGATTTAACCCTGCAGGGGTGTACCAACTGCCCATTACAAGGCTCCGCACGCACGTCCATCTCTCTCAGTTACTACCCATCACAGGCAACCATTTTATGATTTAGTTCCAAGAGATCCGAAAGGACAGGTCCCTCTAGCTAACAACGAACAAATCCGGGTGGCCCCCGGTGAGTCGACATCCATCTCAGGAGCCGGCCGGGCTCTCGATCTGGTCTCAACCATCTGTCGCATGTTTGGATAGCCGGTTAATCACACATGGGAAACCGGGTCTTCAGCCGGACAAAGTGGGCCAGCAAGGGAACTAAGTCCTCACTGGTCCAGGTTGGTTTGTAAACAACTGGCGGCCGATCAGCACACACACGGTTTCAAATGGTAAATCAGCTTGGGCCACCACTAGAAATGTTTGAAGCTAGGTAGGTAAGAAAAGGGGACCCCATAAAATCCCACACGCGGTTAGGCATGCTCAGTCTTAAAACCAATACCCGGAACTCGGATCCTAGGTGACTCGAATGGAACAAAGCGTCGGGGCGGGATAGCCTAGACCTTCCATCCTTCGTCGAATATAGTCAACATTTATAATAATCATACCATCAGCAACAATATAATAATGTGATATCCCAACCCAAAGAGTAACAGGGTAACATCGTAGCATCCTAAGCATGCATACTAAGCAGGGGCTGAGCAACGAGCAATAGTAACATAGCAGTACATGGTTTGCTGGGAGGGGACATGATTGTATCGGTTTGAAAGAGGCTGTAAACATGTGGTAGGATCAAACATCGATCCTATCCTAGACTAGCATGAAAACCGCTGGTTGAAATAGAATGGATCATAATTAATGTATAGTCCTTGCCTGTTGATAAGTCGGGTTCCGAAGGTGTAGTTGATCGTAAGCTCGCATCGTCTCCGAGAGGTACCCGCGGAAGCACAAAAGACGGTAAACACTGGAAAGAAATCAACGAGCAAGCATCTATTACTAAGAAGCAAACACGAGCAAGCATCAAAAAGAAGGCAACACGAGACATCGCACCTACCGTCGAGAGCGTTTACTAACAGGTTAAGTGGAGTACTCGTCACACACGACGATACCGTACGTTTACGATGGTTCAAGTTGTTTAGCTACAGGTGATCAACAAAGGTTGTTAACATGGCATGTCACTCAAGCATGACATAGCACAAAAACATGGCAAGAGGTGAAGCATAAATAAACTATCTGATCTAGTCACTTTAAGTGGGGGTTAAACCTATACATGGCAAACTATAGCGGACCCCACGATAAAAATGGAATTTGGAACTTTTTCGCCCTAAAAATATTTTATTATTTTTATTAGTAAGCAAGAGCAGCATAAACACAATCTACATGCAATTCTAGGCAAGTTACATATAAAGAACATTTTAATCAGAGCAACGGTTAAAACGTTATGGCAGTTACAGTTACAGTGGCAGACAGTGTAATTAGCAGGGAAACAACATGTAAAAAAACTCAAACATGGCAACAAGCAACATTTTAATAATCTACACAAAAAACTAAACAACTTTCATATTAAACGTGTTGCGATTCGAGCTACCGGTGAAAAGATACGGGCACCGCAATAAAAACAATACAATCTGCCAAAAAAATAAACAAAAAAGAAAAATAAAAAGAAAAAAACTACCGTCTGGGCCGAAAGCTACTGGGCCGGCCCAACTCACAGCGCAGGAAAAAGAAAAAAAAATAACAAAGGGAAAAGGCTGGGGCGCTCACCTTGCTGGGTCGCGGCTGCTGGTGGGCTGGACCTGGCCTGGCAGCTGGGCCGCTCTGGCGCGCCGGCCCACGTGCGGCAGGAGCCCAGCCGGGCGCGGTTGGTGGCAGCCGCACGGGACCTCGTCCCTCCCGACGGCGGCGACGGTCACCGGCGGAAGGCGGCGGCTCCCTGGGTAGCCTGGGCGCGGGAGGCTGTGGAGGGGGTGAGGGAGGCGGGGCCGGGGCGACGTGCAGGGGCGGCGGCCGCTAGGAGATGGGGTCCGGCGGTGCGGGCTTCAATGGAGGCTAGCGAGATCCTGAAGGTGCCTTCCATGGCGACGACGACCAAGGGAGTTAGAGAGAGGGAAGGAGAAGGAGAACGACGCACGGGGAGAGGGAAGACCTGCAGGGGGCTCGTCGGCGACGGGTGGCCGTGGCTGGCACGGGGGAGGCGGCTCGGGTGGATCCACGGGCGGTTGCGTCCACGGGAGGAGAGAGAGAGAGGAGAGCTAGGGGCTGACGTGGACACCTCCACGACCGTCGATCCGCAGATCTGACGTTCCGAAATGGCCAGGGGCTAGGGTTTCGGGATCTGGGGATCTGGGAGGCAAAACTGGGCAAAGTGGAGGGGGGTGGCTGCAAGATTTAGGCTAGGGAAACCCTAGAAAGGGGTGGGAGTGTGGTGGTCTTTATATAGCCCAGGTGGCTGGCAGTTTGCAAAAACATCCCCGGTTTTTCTCTCGCGCGCGCGGTGCTCACGTTTCTAACCGCCGGGGGTCCGCTGTACCTCCGATTCGGGTAAAACTTCGAACTGCGCGATCAGTGCGTCGAGCTGGCGGCGTTCACCTAGCGCTGGAACTTTTCCGAGAACACTTTCTGGCGCGCTATAAAAATATCCCGTTTAATTATTAAACGGGGTTTTTCGTTCCGTTGGCTGCGGCTGGTCTCGTGCGGTCTTCGCGACGGTGATCGGGTGAAACCCGGTGTCGCAAAGGTCGAGTGTCAGGGTGGAAAGGGTCGGTCTCCGTCCGGTACGAGATAAGAGGGGGAAAAATAATCGCCGATCGATAAATCGGGGATGCAAACACCGCAACCAAATCAAGCAATCAAACAATTCACACCGAAAACAAAATTTTTAATTTTTGTAAAATCTGGGCTGTTACAATACAACACCACCAACGAGGGATCTCGTCCCGAGATCCAGGACGATCCGGGGGAGAGGGGAAGGGGGAAAGAAGAGAGTCGACGATCTTCAACACCACCAAGAAGGGACTCTGCTCCATGTCGACGTCGAACTTCTGTTGAGAAAACATTTCCGCAGGGAGATGGCGACGTCGAATAACGAAACCATCAGGTGTCACGAGGAAGAGCGACAATTCAAAGCGACGATCAAGGGAAGAATTCTCACTGAAATCGTGAGGATACTCGGCAAGAGAACTGAAGTCAACAGAATACCAAGATGTTTACCCAGAGTCGGAAGAACTAAAGGTACTACATGATTTCCCAACCTGAGATCGGAATCGAGACAATACGCTGCAAGCAAGGCATTGTAACTATTCCGAAACTCCACACACTCGAGATCCTAAAGTTTTGAAGGGGATAAGGCGAGAATAAAACACTTACGACACTTGTCCTGACCAGAGTAAGGGTAAGGAGTAAAAGATTCCTACTCTCCGACAACTAACTTTGTAACTACAAAATAGTTTTTGTCTAGACTCGACTTCGGCCAAAGAAGGGATCCTACAGTCGGTAAGGCTCTGATACCAAGTTGTAAGGCCCGATATGCGATACTGTTCCAGATCTAGATGTTTCCACCCAGATCCGGGGATGAAGCACATATCGGTCCCACCACGACATATGACGAAGCCATATGCCCCGGATTTCCAACATGATATCACAACATTACAGATACAAGGATACAACATCTCGTACAATCGGCATACAACTTCCTTAATTACAATACAACAGCGGAAGATACATGTCTGAGTATAGACTACAAGCAAATGCCTAGTGGCAAAGAGAAAAACATCGATCCCATAACCACACGGGTCCAGGCCCTCCGCCGGGATCCGCCTAAATAGTCGTCGTTGAGTCTCCACGTGAAACGTCGATCACCATACCTGTTGTCGATCAAGAACCCTGAAAAGAGTTTGGGGGGTAGTATCATGAGTACAGAGGTACTCAGCATCCAACTGTAGTGGTCATCTGACCTAGCAAGTTCTTCATCACTCATCATTCTAGGACAACTAGTAGTTTACGGTAAGGAATGGGTAAGTGGTGAGGTTGCTTCCGCACTAGCATTTATGAAGTGGCTAACGATCTAGAGAGTAAGCTAAGAAACCAAGCATTCGATGAGGAATCGCCTCCAACAAGTCTGATATCAACTACTTACGCAATCATAACACCTATCCTTTTCCTCCTCTTCGCATCCCGACGAAGAAGAAGCAGTCAAGGCACACACACACGTTGATCAATTTATATTAAGATTATCTCAGTTGTTGTTGTCTATGAACAAGGAGTAGGTCTCAAGATATCCATAACCGTGGACACGGCTTCTCGAAGTACGTCCATTACAGGGGTGTACCAACTGCCCATTACAAGGCTCCGCACGTACGTCCATCTCTCTCAGTTGCTACCCATCAGAGGCAACCATTTTATGATTTAGTTCCAAGAGATCCGAACGGACAGGTCCCTCTAGCTAACAACGAACAAATCCGGGTGGCCCCCGGTGAGTCGACATCCATCTCAGGAGCCGGCCGGCTCTCGATCTGGTCTCAACCGTCTATCGCAGGTTTGGATAGCCGGTTATTCACACATGGGAAAACGGGTCCTCAGCCGGACAAAGTGGGCCAGCAAGGGAACTAAGTCGTCACTGGTCCAGGTTGGTTTGTAAACAACTGGCGGCCGACCAGCACACACACGGTTTCAAATGGTAAATCAGCTTGGGCCACCACTAGAAATGTTTGAAGCTAGGTAGGTAAGAAAAGGGGACCCCATAAAATCCCACACGCGGATAGGCACGCTCAGTCTTAAAACCAATACACGGACTCGGATCCTAGGTGACTCGAATGGAACAAAGCGTCGGGGCGGGATAGCCTAGACCTTCCATCCTTCGTCGAATATAGTCAACATTTATAATAATCATATCATCAGCAACAATATAATAATGTGATATCCCAACCCAAAGAGTAACAGGGTAACATCATAGCATCCTAAGCATGCATACTAAGCAGGGGCTGAGCAACGAGCAATAGTAACATAGCAGTACCTGGTTTGCTGGGAGGGGACATGGCTGTATCGGTTTGAAAGAGGCTGTAAACATGTGGTAGGATCAAACATCGAAACTATCCTAGACTAGCATGCAAACCGCTGGTTGAAATAGAATGGATCATAAGTAATGTATAGTCCTTGCCTGTTGATAAGTCGGGTTCCGAAGGTGTAGTTGATCGTAAGCTTGCATCGTCTCTGAGAGGTACCCGCGGAAGCACAAAAGACGGTAAACACTGGAAAGCAATCAACGAGAAAGCATCTATTACTACGAAGCAAACACGAGCAAGCATCAACAAGAAGGCAACACGAGACATCGCACCTACTGTCGAGAGCGTTTACTAACAGGTTAAGGGGAGTACTCGTCACACACGAAGATACCGCACGTTTATGATGGTTCAAGTTGTTTAGCTACAGGTGATCAACAAAGGTTGTTAACATGGCATGTCACTCAAGCATGACATAGCACACAAACATGGCAAGAGGTGAAGCATAAATAAACTATCTGATCTAGTCACTTTAAGTGGGGGTAAAACCTATAGATGGCAAACTATAGCGGACCCCACGATAAAAATGGAATTTGGTACTGTTTTTCCTAAACAATATTCTATTATTTTTATGAGCAATCAAGAGCAGCATAAACACAATCTACATGCAATTATAGTGAAGTTACATATAAAGAACATTTTAATCAGAGCAACGGTTAAAAAGTTATGGCAGTTACAGTTTACAGTGGAAGACAGTGTAATTAGCAGGAAAACAACATGTAAACAAAGTCAAACATGTAAACAAGCAACATTTTAATAATCTACACAAAAAACTAAGCAACTTTCATATTAAACGCGTTGCGATTCGAGCTACCGGTGAAAAGATACGGGCACCACAATAAAAAAAATACAATCTGCCAAAAAAAAAAGAAAAAGAAAAAGAAAAAAACTACCGTCTGGGCCGAAAGCTACTGGGCCGGCCCAACACACAGCGCAGGAAAAATAAAAAAAAATAAAAAAGGGAAAAGGCTGGGGCGCTCACCTTGCTGGGCCGCGGCTGCTGGTGGGATGGACCTGGCCTTGCAGTTGGGCCGCTCTTGCGCGCCGACCCATGTGCGGCAGGAGCCCAACTGGGAGCGCGGTTGGTGGCGGCCGCATGGGACCTCGTCCCTCCCGACGGCGGCGCCGGTCACCGGCGGCAGGCGGCGGCTCCCTGGGCAGCCGGGGCGCGGGAGGCTGCAGAGGGGTTGAGGGAGGCCGGGCCGGGGCGACCTGCAGGGGCGGCGGCGGCTAGGAGATGGGGTCCGGCGGTGCGGGCTTCAATGGCGGCTAACGAGCTCCTGAAGGTGCCTTCCATGGCGACGACGACCAAGGGAGTTAGAGAGAGGGAAGGAGACGGAGAACGGCGCACGGGGCAGATGGAAGACCTGCAGGGTGCTCGTCGGCGACGCGAGCTCGCCGGCGACGGGTGGCCGTGGCTGGCACGGGGGAGGCGGCTCGGGTGGATCCACGGGCGGTTGCGTCCACGGGAGGAGAGACAGAGGAGAGCTAGGGGCTGACGTGGACACCTCCACGGCCGTCGATCCGCAGATCTGACGGTCCGAAATGGCCAGGGGCTAGGGTTTCGGGATCTGGGATCTGGGAGGAAAAACTGGGCAAAGTGGAGGGGGGTGGCTGCAAGATTTAGGCTAGGGAAACCCTAGAAATGGGTGGGAGTGTGGTGGTATTTATATAGCCCAGGTGGCTGGCAGTTTGCAAAAACATCGACAATTTTTCTCTCGCGCGCGAGGTGCTCACGTTTCTGACCGCCGGGGGTCCACAGTACCTCCGATTCGGGTAAAACTTCGAATTGCGCGATCAGCGCGTCGAGCTGGCGGCGTTCACCTAGCGCTGGAACCGTTCCGAGAAAAATTTCCGGCACGCTATAAAAATATCCTGCTTAATTATTAAACGGGGTTTTTCGTTCCGTTGGCTGCGGCTGGTCTCGTGCGGTCTTAGCGACGGTGATCGGGTGAAACCCGGTGTCGCAAAGGTCGAGTGTAAGGCTGGCAAGGGTCGGTCTCCGTCCGGTATGAGATAAGAGGGGGAAAAATAATCGCCGATAGATAAATCGGGGATGCAAACACCGCAACCAAATCAAGCAATCAAACAATTCACACCGAGAACAAAATTTTTAATTTTTGTAAAATCTGGGCTGTTACATCCACCCACCTCCACCTCTCCACCGGCGGCAGATCATGGATCCCTCTGGTGATCAATGGATAGCCTCCTCCATTGGGACTTCCACCCTGGCTTGGTGGTGGAAGATCAGGTTCGTAGACGCTTTCGCTCTTCGGTTCATTTCTCTGGCGACACTGGAAACAAGGAATTTTTCTTGGTGGCCTCTTTCTCTTCGGCATCTTTTCCTCTCAGCTGCAGCTCGGTTGCTTTGGCACTACAATGTTGTATTGGTGGATTGGCCTCAGGTTTTAACGTTTTTCATTTGCGTGATTGATGGCTTCTCGCCCCCTTCGTTGGTTACCCCAAGTGGAGAGTTGAGATGTAGTGCAGCAGCAGTTTTCCCTCGGTGAAGATACCAAAGTTTGTCTCCAGCAGGACTCCAGAGATGATAAGTAGGTGTCAGCGGCGCAACTGACGCGGACCTGCACACAGACACAGATAAATTTTTTCCCAACGAAGTTCAGAGAGGTTGTCAATCTCTCCGGTCTTGTTGTTTACAAAGGATAAAACGCAAGGGATAATAATAGCAACTTGAAAGTAAATGCAGAAAAGTAAATAAAGCGTGGAAACAGTGATAAGGATATGGACCGGGATCCGTGATGTTCGCTAGTGATGTCTCTCTCCCAAAAGACGATAAAATTGCTATGCCAGGTAAACAAATTACAGAAAGGCAATTGACAGGATTATGAACGCACCGCAATGCTAACTATGCTACAAAAGAAAGGAAGAGGTTCAAAAGCACAGGCAGTACGCCAAGGTAAGTAGACCGAAATCCATCTGCATCTACTACTAATCATCCACCTTGAGATATCTATCCAGAACATCTCGCTGGTATTAAGTTGCGAGCCCCACCCAAAGTGTAAACCCAAAGCAACAGACAACTTCATTAAAAAGAACTCTGCATAAAGTAAACAATCCTTGTAACCGCGGTTACAAGCACCGTTGTTTTCCCCCTTGTGGCAATAGCACATCCCCTAGACTCATGTTTCTGTCACTCAAGCGTGTCATCGGGGGGCATGAACCCACAATCTAGCACAACGCTCCCTCTTGGAGTCACTACCTACTACTTGGCCAAAGCAATAAACAGCAATGGGGAACATGCAAGAATTACTTAGGAACAAAAATATAAGAGATACAAACCAAATATATTACTCAATCACAATCTGAACATAATCTCATAATCCATCAGATCCTATCAAACTCAACATAGCAATAGCAGAAATATTACAAAGGTGCCTCGATCATGTTGGGCAGCTCACGAGGTCTAAACAATGAAGATCAAAGAGGGGAGGAGAACATCACATAGCTACTGATCACGGTGTCAGAACCCTCTGTTAGGTAATGTGCTAGGGTCAAAGTAACCTTGCATCATGTCAAAATTTCAAAAGAAATCTTTGAAATCAATTCAAAAGCAAAATGGGAGAAGGAACCCCCCCAGATGAATTAATTCAAAATGCCAGATAAAAATCTTCTCCAAAAATTCATGTTAGATTTTTGAAAAGTCTTATAAATGAGTGTGATCACATATCAAGTGATGTGGGACCCACCCCATGCTCATAGATTTTTCAAATATTGAAACAGTGCCTTGGATTTAAAGAAACACCCCTATTTGATTTAAAATTCAAATTATTTGAATTTTAAAAATGTTGAAACTTTATAAGTGGCTAGTCTATTTTATTATGAGGCCATATAAAAGTTTTCAGCATTTAATAAAATGTTTAGCTACTTTATTTAGCTAAACAGAACAAATGTCAGAAGTGAAAACAGAAAGAAAAAGAAAAAGGGCTTACCTCAAAGAGGCCCAACTAGTTCCCCAGCCGGCCCAGCCCACCTCCCCTCCCTTGTCGTCTTCCTCAGGCAGCCAGGCAGCTGCGTGCCCGGCATGCCGAGGCTGCCGCCTTTCCTGGCCACCTCCTGCTTCCCCCGTGCCACATCTCCACGCCTGGAGACGCCCAGAAGCTTCCCCACTCCATTCCCCCCCTCCACGAGCTTCCTCCCCGTCTCCCTCGCCCGTTTCGTCGACGCCCGAGAAGAACGCCGGAGCACCGTCGAGCCCCCGCATAGCCATCGACGCCGAGAAGCCCCAGGACCCTGTCCATCGTCTTCACCGCAGTCGTCTTCGTCTTCGAGCGGAATAGGAGGAGCTGAAGCCCCCTGGAGCTACCGAATCGCGTCGTTGTCTTCGTCTACGGCCGCCGCGCAACTTCGTCGATTACTTCGCCGTCGAGCCACCCCAGCCATCGCCACCACCTCCGTTGGGTTCCTGGTGAGCTCGGGATCAAAACCCCTAACCTCCCCCTCTTGATTGCTTCCTCTAGCCATGACCGCCATGAGAGCCGAAGCTCCTCGCCGCCGGGATCCATGGCGACGACCAACCACTACGCAATCGAGCTCGCCGTGTTGTCCATCACGTTCCCCGTACTCCACTTCTTCGAACCAGCCTAGCCCCGCCTCAATTCGCGCCTTGTAGCGAATTCCCAATCACATCTGTAGCTCCGTCGCCGCAGAACTCGACGCAGGCGAGCGTACAGGGCACCCCAGCACTTGGGATCGGTCTCTTTCGACGCGCAACGGCATGGGCTTCAAGATGGTGGTCTCAGCGCTTCAATTCGTCGACGGGAGCACCGTTTCCTTGGACGCCGCCGCGTCTGCGAGTCGCCGCCGACTCGTCGCCGGCGAGATGACGTGGCCGGGTTAAGTTAACCCCCTAATCCCTCCCTGGTGTCACTGACCAGTGGGCCCAGTGGCTTAATTAAGCCACTGGATTAAATTAACCCAGCGGATTAAATCAACCAGTCACTGACACCCTGGACCCACATGTCAGCCCCCCCCTGACGCCAGCATGTTGTCAGCATGACGCAATAAGTCATTTAAATGAATTTCCAGAAAATCAAATTGAATTAAAGAATTCCAGAAATTCCAGAAAATACCCCAAACTTTGGAAATTCATAGAAAATTCATATTAACTCCAAATTGGACAAATAATATATGAAAAATGATCAGGAGAAAATTATCTTTCCAAATATGCAACTTTCAACTATGTTTGAGTTGATTTTAAAATGGTACCAGTAGCATATGTCATTTGGCTTATTTGAAATTAATTCAAATTCAATTTAAATGATTTTGCAACTTGGAGCATGGAATTAGGCTATATTCAACCACACATCAGAGGCATATCTTATACAATTGAAGATGATTCAAAATGATCAAACAATGTCACATGCAACTTGACTAAGTTGAATTCAAATGTGGAGTTTGAATTTGCAATTCAATTTGCAATATACTCCATTTAAATGGAATTGCTTCACACATCAAAGCATATACATCAAGTTTCAACCTTCCATCGTGTGATTGTGCATTGTATTTACTTTGCTACTTTGCTTGTTGTTTGTCGAGTAGAAGTGGAACCGGAGCAGGAGGCTGCCCCCTTCATTGAAGACCCAGAACCCGAACCTCATCAGCAAGGCAAGCAAACCCCCATTGATCCTGTCGATAAAATCCCACTTCCCACTCATCTCTCGCTTATGCATTGTTTAGGATGATCACCATGATTCGTTTCTACCGCATAGATGAACCCATTCCTTTGCATGAGCTATCATTTTGTCACAGTAGTAAGCAAACCACAATCCTAGCAAATGTGGGAGTTGGTTGATATCATGTGGCCCCTGCAATTGTTTATCGCTTATTGCATGCTTAGTATGATACCATGTTGTTACTGTGATGTGAGTCGGGATGGTAGTGATCATGTTGATGATGGTAGAAAAGTGTTGGTGAATCGACCCTAATACAAGGTGAACGATGAGAGGTTGTGTAGGAGTACACGGTGGGTTGTCTCGTTGAACACCGCCCTAAGTCCGAGTTCTTGTGTGGTGATCCAAGATGAAGAGTACAACCACACATTGGGCTCACTGACCCCTCTCAACTTACTAACTCATCCCTTTCGATGTCCAGATGTCGCAATAGTTCGGAGTTCTGGTAGGTCTGTGGCCTGGATGCTAAGTGAGAGAACGGCTCACCCGAGACCGGCTTATGCACCACGCACACATCACTTGGGTCCACTTCGGTAAACCGGCCGGGTTCACGATAGTGGTAGCCAACCCAAGTAGGCGGCTTTCTCGGACTAGATCGGCTATGAGGTAATAGTTGTGGTGAGCATCCTCGCCGGCACCCCTTGAATGGTGTCGAGTACAAAGGCGGTAAATGATGATCATGTGTGTGTAGCGGTACACCCCTGCAGGGTTAACAAAACTATTCGAATAGCCGCGTCCGTGGTTATGGACTGCTTGGAAAGCTTAGCTTGATTATTAGATAACTTGAACTGGATACTTCTAAAACACACCAAGATAAGTGTGAGTGCTATGGCGTACTTTCTCGTGGGGAAGTCGAGGAAGGCACCATAGTGGTGTAATTGGTTGGAGAAAGTATTGGACTCGTGTACGCTTCTTACCTCAAAGTCTGGTACTCGTAGTTCAGGACTAGCCAAGTCAAAGCTGGCACTTCTGCAATTGAACCCCACCTCCCTTTACCTTGATACATGTGCATGAGTAGTATAGCTCCTATGTAAGTCTTGCTGAGTACGACATTGTACTCACGTTTGCTTAATCTATGTTTTAGATGAACCCACTGACCCCGAAGGTGGCTTCTTCATCGAGCTGGACGACTGAAGTTCAAGCTAGTCTAGTCCCAGTCAGACGACTGGTTCCCTCGTGGAGGGCTTGTGTTTAAATAAGGCTTCTTAAGACATTTGTTAAACTTGTCTGTACTCAGACATAATTTGCTTCCGCTTGTGTTGTAATGTTGGATCACATGTTTGTGATCTCTGTTTGCACTCTATAAGAGTTATCAATAAAAATGTATACTTTGTAGAGAATTGCAATTATACCTGCTGTTCATACAAGGCATGTGTGCTGCGTGCATGTTTATAACATGCATGTCTTTGTATGGGTTTTCGAGACCTTAGTTGTGTTCTGGCTGGCGGTCTTTCATACACCAAGTGGCCCTTAGATGTGCGCAGCTTGGGGCATCGCGATGCGATTGCTCGAGACTCCGTCTCGTGCACACTTTGTGGTATGATCGAGCCCGCCCTAGACCCCGACTAAGTGATCGGGCTGGAGTAAGTCTATGTAAGAGTTATGAGATAGTCGATAGTATGGTTGAGGCGACTTTTCTTTGAATATGGGAGTTCACCACCCATATTATTAGACTTGTGTGCGGACGATGAGGACCCATCTCAGTTGATCATCCGGCCTGGATGGGATGCCCCTCACGTACGATGCTTTCCGAGAACGTTCTATGCTTGGCCTTGTCTGCTTAGACAAGTGGGTACGGTTCTTGGCTCTCCATATGACTATGTCTTAGCTGGACTTGCATACGCTAACCCCGGGTCCCGACACACGGACACATGGTCCAAGGAAAACTACTCACGAGACATCCGGGGAGCATCCATGGTGGAGACGAGACTCCTGGAGGTCAATCCTCCCTCCGGCAGGGTGCCGGGAAGAGGTCTTTTGGTGCTCCCGATGTTCGGAAGCGCGGCGACGGGGGAACAGAGGCGAGTTCGCGGAATAGGGTTCTGCTTCTGGAGTTTTCCCGTGACGGGGGATAAATAGGCGAAAGGGGGCAGCCAGAGGTGGGCCAGGGGCCCCAGGCGCCCCCTGGCGCGGCCAGGGGTGGGGCCGCGCCGGGTGGCCGCCTGGGCCCCCCTGGCTCCCCTCTGGCCCCTCCCGGGCTCTTCTCGAAGCTTCCGTCACGCTGATTTTTTATCTGAATTTTCCCGATTTTTCTGGCACTTTTTATATGGGCGAAAGCTGAAATAGAAAAACAGAAGAAAACAGGAACTGGCACTGGGGTGCACTGAGTTAAAAGGTTAGTCCAAGTATGATCAAAAATGTATGAAAGTGTATCTAGATCATAGAAATATCACACAAAACATGCATGGAGCAAGCAGAAATTATAGATACGTTTTGGACGTATCAACATCCCCAAGCTTAATTCCTGCTCGTCCTCGAGTAGGTAAATGATAACAACATAATTTCTGTGGTGACATGCTAGCAACCATAAAATAACTTTGAAAAGTAAAGCAATCAAGGTTAGAGATTCAACTCAAGTCATAACAGGCAAAAGTCTATATTAGCATTGAAACAAGTAACAAAAGAACATTAGGTGCAAGAGCTCTTGCTGTCCGTGACTCGAATGTCTCCAAATGGTGTTTGTGTGCAAGAAGGGGGATAGGGAATACGAGAAAAAAGTATTTTTGTGTTGAGAACTCAATCTACTAAAGCTTCACACTTGGTCTTCTTTGGAATCTTATCTTGACTCGTCCCCAGACCACTAGCTAGGTACAAGTCAATTTGATCCACTCCTTTTCGATATTTTGAGCACTCATGCAATGGATGAGCGTAAGCACGAGAGTTGACACTTAGGATGGCAAAGAGAGAAATATGGTGGAGGAGGAAGACAAAAAGGATGAGAAAGGCTCACATCAATGAGGACAATCATAGGCAAGAGATGCCAAATGATAGATATGATGTGAGGAGTAGGGATTGCCATGCAACGGATGCACATACGAGCTAGGAAGCTCTCCAATGGAACTAGTGGGGTGCATCTAACTTGCTCGCTCATGAAGACCTAGAGCTCTTTTGAGGAGGCTCATCCTTGGAATATACAAGCCAAGTTCTATAGTGTGAAGGTCCCCACATAGCTATATGCATGAAGATCATCTCTATGGAGTACAAGGATATAAAGGGAGTACTAGTGTGGATCTCTCAAAAGGATAGTAGTGTTGCCCCTTTCTCTATTTTTATTTCTTTTTCTCTTTTTTCTATTTTTTTGTATTTTTTGGTGGCCTCAATGGCTCTTTCTATTTAACTCTCATTTGTCCTCTTTGGGATCTTTTAATGTGTCCACTTTGGGATATTTTCCTCACTTAAGGGCAACACTCTAATTTACAAGAAAGTAAAGGAGATCTTTCACACTTTACAAGGTACTCAAAGTCATAAAGAAGATGTAACTATCACGATGTATGCAAGGTATGCCGCTGCAAGTGTAGCAGGAACATGTATGACATGAAGATCAAGTCATGAAGAGGTGGAAGTTGCATGGCAATGTAACTCGGAAAGGCTATGGAAATGCCTTGATAGGTAGGTATGGTGGCTGTTTTGAGGAAAGATATAAGGAGGCTTATGATGACAGAGCGTATCATGCCAAGGGTTTGGATGTACCGGCGAAGGTGGACACCAACTCTCGGAGTGAGAAGAAGGCAATGCACGACACAGGAAAGGCTAGCAAAATATGGGAAGGTGGAAGTGCCAACTCTCAATACTTACATTAGTCTGAAGAACTCATGCACTTATTATCGGTAACTCTCAATCTAATAAGGAGGTTCACAAAGAGACAAGTACCCCGAGGAGGAGTGTATGGGGGTTTGGTTATCCTTGCGCATCCTCGACTCATGGTACGTGAGTGTTCTCTAATATTCGACCCCTCAGAAGAGTAGTGATCCATCTAGTAGCTAGAGTTCTCAACTAGTTTTGTAGGTTTTGAAAATAAACACGGATTGCCCAAAATACGACACCTATCACTAATAGGCAAGAGCTCTTGACACCAAAAGTTCAAACATTACTCACATGAATACCTCAAAACTATTGCAAGCTACTACTAAAATTAAATAGCAACCTCAATTACCTACTTTCAAGACAAGACACAACTCAGTGCAACAACCAACTCTCTTAACAAGATAAACATGAAAACTAAAGAGAGTTCCAGCAACAAACTAAAACAAAAGCCAAGGCTCTTGCTAAAGACAAACTAAAACTATGACTAAACATGGCAGTGGCTATGAAAAGATAAAGAACACACAACAACAAAAAGATAGGCATGAAAAATCCAATGATGTGTTCTAGATTTTGAAAGTGGAGCGTGTTTCTCTCCCACACAAAGTAAGACAGGACCTAACTTGTTATTAACAGCAAGAAAAGCTAAAGAAACTAAAAATAAAACCTAAGAGCGAGACGCTCCAAGCATAGCACATAACGCATGAAGTGATAAAAATATAGTGAGACGAAGGACGAACTGATGATTGTTGATGGAGAAGGGGATGCACGGGGGCATCCCCAAGCTTAGATGCTTGAGTCTCCTTGAATATTTATTGGGATGCATGGGGGCATCCCCAAGCTTGAGCGCTTGACACTCCTGGATCTTCTTTCATCATCTTCCATCGCACACTTGAAAACTCCCTTCATACATAACCCATCATAAGCTGATTAGAGAGGTTAGTACCCTTAATAAATAATTTTTCTCCACTGGATATAAAGATATTCTTGAAGATCTACTGTTTCTCAAGAGTGCCAAAAAGTTTTTTCAAAGAAAAAGCAAGCTTAAGGTTTGAAAAAGTTAGGAGAGACAAAACGTGGCAGAATCTGTGAAAAACAGAACAGCAGGTAGTATATAATTTGTTTGGGGCACTTATGCAACTCAAATAAAAAAACTCAGAACATACGGAAGTTTTGTAATTGTATAGAGCACGCTGTGTAAAAATTTCATTTCAAAAAGATGAACTGGGATTTTTCTGGATTTTTTCTGGTCACGAGGATAGAATCTGTTTTCTGGACAGCATGTCACAACTTTTACTTCCCTTGCCGTAAGAGGCTATAACTTGGCACCAACTGAAAATAAAGATACAATGATGTTGCTACAGTAGTAACAATCATCAAGACACAACAAAAGCAAAAAGCAAAACCTAAATTCGTTGCGGGCTGCCTCCCGAAAGCGCTTCTTTAGAGCCATTAGCTAGGCTTAAAGATTATAGAAGATGCTCTCACAAGAATAAGAATTTTGAAGCAAAAGAGAGCATCAAGAAGCAAATATGAAACACATTTAAGCCTAACCCACTTCCTTTGCATAGGCATCTTGTAATAAAATAAATCAAAGAAGCACAAAGAGACAAGCATAGGAAGGTGGAACAAGAACATCTTCAAAACTTTCAACATAAAGAGAGGTGTTTTTGTAACATGGAAGTTTCTACAACCAAACTTTCCTCTCTCAAAGTAATTTTCAGTAGCATCATGAACAACATCAAGAATATAACTATCACATAAATCATGTTGTTCATGACCTACAAGCACACGTGTATTGTTTTCAGCACGGTTTTTAGGATGATAAGATAGATGCAACCCATCACATTGAGCCTTGATAAGAGGAAAATTCTCCGGAGTTGGAGATTTCAAAAGGATAATAGGGCAATCAAGTGTGGGTGCAATAGCAAAAATTTCATGCTTAACATAAGGAACTATAGAAAGTTCATCTTTGTAAGCATCATCCATAGTGGCATCATGGCCATCAACAAAGCAAGTATCAAAATCATCAGAAAGGGAAGTATCAACTGAGTCCTCGGAATCATGGGATTCCTCCTCAAAGCAATCATTGGCCTCTTCTTGGGCAGCAAACATTTTGTTTTTAAAATCCTCAATATAAGAATTGGAAGTATTATTCTCGAAGCAATAAGCAAGAATTGCAAAGTTTTCAGACTCGAAAATAGTATCGTGATACTTTTCAATCAAAGAAGAAATCTCATAGGCACCTTTAAAAGCAACAAACTCTTCAATCTTTTCAACATCATAGTAATCATAAACACCTTTAGCATAAGAAGATAAGATCTCATTTTCATTAAACTCACATTGGAAAGGAAGGTGTTTATGATCTATATTAGAACATCAAGTAAAATCATAAATGTGGCACAAAAGTTTAGCATGGCAATAAGAAACATGTATTTGATCCCATATAATGAGCATGCTCATCCAATGATTTTCCCTCAACCAAGTCAGTTGGGTTGTTAGCGCGAGCACAAATTGATCGAAGACGATCCAAGTGAAACATGTCCATCCTACCATATTTGGGTGGTTCATCACCCATGGTGAGGATAGCATAAATAGGCAAAGCATGACAAAGGCAAAAGGTAACAACTATTTTTGTGGTTTTTCATAAAGGACACTGAGATAAAAACTGAAAGGTAAACTAACAAGACTAAAAAACAAAGGTAAAGGGTAGTGTGCAACTCCCCTATCTTAGCACTCAGAGTCCCCGGCAACGGCGCCAGAAAACTTTGCTTGATGGCTTCTCGCCCCCTTCGTTCGTTACCCCAAGTGGAGGGTTGAGATGTAGTGCAGCAGCAGTTTTCCCTCGGTGAAGATACTAAGGTTTGTCTCCAGCAGGACTCCAGAGATGATAAGTAGGTGTTAGCGGCGCAACTGACGCGGACCTGCACACAGACACAGATAACTTTGTTCCCAACAAAGTTCAGAGAGGTTGTCAATCTCTCCGGTCTTGTTGTTTACAAAGGATAAAACGCAATGGATAATAATAGAAACTTGAAAGTAAATGCAGAAAAGTAAATAAAGCGTGGAAACAGTGATAAGGATATGGACTGGGATACGTGATGTTCGCTCGTGATGTCTCTCTCCCAAAATACGATAAAATTGCTATGCGAGGTAAACAAATTACAGAAAGGCAATTGACAGGATTATGAATGCACCGCAATGCTAACTATGCTACAAAAGAAAGGAAGAGGTTCGAAAGCACAGACAGTACGCCAAGGTAAGTAGACCGAAATCCATCTGCATCTACTACTAATCATCCACCTTGAGATATCTATCCAGAACATCTCGCTGGTATTAAGTTGCGAGCCCCACCCAAAGTGTAAACCCAAAGCAACAGACAACTGCATTAAAAAGAACTCTGCGTAAAGTAAACAATCCTTGTAACCGCGGTTACAAGCACCGTTGTTTTCCCCCTTGTGGCAAGAGCACATCCCCTAGACTCATGTTTCTGTCACTCAAGCGTGTCATCGGGGGGCATGAACCCACAATCTAGCACAACGCCCCCTCTTGGAGTCACTACCTACTACTTGGCCAAAGCAATAAACAGCAACGGGGAACATGCAAGAATTACTTAGGAACAAAAATATAGGAGATAAAAACCAAATATATTACTCAATCACAATCTGAACATAATCTCATAATCCATCAGATCCTATCAAACTCAACATAGCAATAGCAGAAATATTACAAAGGTGTCTCGATCATGTTGGGCAGCTCAGGAGGTCTAAACAATGAAGATCAAAGAGGGGAGGAGAACATCACATAGCTACTGATCACGGACCCATGGTCCAAGGAAAACTACTCACGAGACATCCGGGGAGCATCCATGGTGGAGAGGAGACTCCCGGAGGTCAATCCTCCCTCCGGCAGGGTGCCGGGAAGATGTCTTCTGGTGCTCCCGATCTTCGGAAGCGCGGCGGCGGCAGAACAGAGGCGAGTTCGCGGAATAGGGTTCTTCTTCTAGAGTTTTCCTGTGACGGGGGATAAATAGGCGAAAGGGGGCAGCCAGAGGTGGGCCAGGGGCCCCAGGCGCCCCCCTGGCGCGGCAAGGGGTGGGGCCGCGCCGGGTGGCCACCTGGGCCCCCCTAGCTCCCTTTTGGCCCCTCCCGGGCTCTTCTCGAAGCTTCCATCACGCTGATTTTTTATCTGAATTTTCCCAATTTTTCTGGCACTTTTTATATGGGGGGAAACTGAAATAGAAAAACAGCAGAACACAAGAACTGGCACTGGGTGCACTGAGTTAATAGGTTAGTCCAAATATGATAAAAAATGTATGAAAGTGTATCTAGATCATAGAAATATCACACAAAACATGCATGGAGCAATCAGAAATTATAGATACGTTTTGGACGTATCAGTGATCGGAATTATCGTTTTTCGGTGGCATCCAATAAAGTTGGGAATTTCATCTACCAATTGCGAGATAGAATTTGGCCTGATTTCATTTGCCACTTCAACCTATTCTCGGCCAATTGGCACAATTTGGTCCATAATTCTGCTCTATGGACGGTGGATCATGAAATGGGAGAGATCTCTAGCAGATCACCTGTTCGTGTACATAATAATTTGGATTTTTTAAAGGTTAAAGCTCATAATGATTCATCTTCGGCACAAGAATTGGAAAAATTTGGTTTTCGAGTTCATACCACGGCCAATCTTCAAAATCTATTTGATTCATCGGAGGAGACACAACCTTCTACTTCAGGCAAGTGTATCAATCAACATTTACTGCCCCAATCGAATCACTTGGACAGTGCCCCTTTGAGCCCGACACGTCCGATCTGTTTTGGTATGTTCCCCCCACCGGTTCCTTCCAAATATGTTGGGGGGGGCACCTCCTTTAGGGGACGAAACTTTAGGCGCGAATCTTTCCAAGTTTTTAATCGGGACGATCTCGCCCGTATCATTGATCTCAGGCAAGCAGATTATTTAGATAATGATCTTTGCCAGGTTCACAATATCTCTGTCTTGCCTACTAATGAGGAAATCCTTAATTTCCTAAATCAGTGCTCTCGCTGTGAAGCCCATGATCATGTTATCTCTGTTTGCCAAGCTATATTGTGCACCATATGCCTGCGATTCGAAAGAGCGTGCTCTTGCCAAGTTATACCTACAAAGAAGGAATATTGCATCACATGCAATGGAAACTC
Source organism: Bromus sterilis (assembly GCA_950022295.1). NCBI lineage: Eukaryota > Viridiplantae > Streptophyta > Magnoliopsida > Poales > Poaceae > Bromus > Bromus sterilis. The sequence goes on along the minus strand of OX465599.1, from coordinate 149,891,463 downwards.
GCATATTTCCCTTTTATGTCCAGCTCGTTGGTTTTGCCACAAATGCAACTATTGGGTCATGATGCTAGAAGCTGTATCGGCAACGGGGCGGCCAGGTTAATTTGGCAAGAAAAGAAATCGAGAATATACTCTGTCCCCAGTTCGGATCCTATGCGGCGGAATACATGTGTAGCCCTTGGTAAGCGTGAGCACTTGCCATCGAACAGGCTAGTTTGGAGAAGGAAACAGAGCAAGGAATCTGACCAGACCGCACATAATCCCTTGCCCCCTCCACTTCCTTCTGGTCTTCTCCAGCGCAAGGACTGCCCTGTCCCATCCACCTCCTGCGCTTCGCAAGAAAACCCCCCATCCCGGCGGCGAGTTCATCCACGCCGGCCATGGCGAACTTCCCTGTCATACCCTTCCAGTTCATCCCGTTGGGCTCCCAGCTGGAGCGGGGTCCTGACGATCGCCTGTAGCGGACCACCATTGTCGTCGATGATCCTCCGCTCATCCATGAGAGGTACGCTCTTGTTACTATCCATCCTGAGGCTTCGGATCATCACAAGAGCATGGTGCTGGAGGAAGTCGTGCGCATTATGAGGGAGGATTTTGAACTGATTATTCCTGATTATTTCGTGTATCCCATTGGAGTGGGGATGGTGGCATTTGAGGATGTTCTGCTCAGGGATCAATATATTCAGGAGGGCCCTCATCCGTATGATGATAACACCACCTTCTCCCTCGTGCCGCATGATGAAGGATGCAATATGAGGCTCTTCCCGTTTCAGTATGTGTCCTGGATTCTGTTTCTGGCTTTTCTAACGGATTATCAGACAGAACACTACATCAACAAGGCGGTCTCCACTTTCGCCAAGATGGACCTATGGCATCGTCCTGGACACAACAAGGAGCGGGTCCGGGTTCGTGTGATTATCAGTGACTTGGCGCTGGTGCCACATAGCCTTGTGGTCAGGAGGAGCAGTACTGTACCGAGCCTGGGTCGCTCTTGGACTGTTCCAGTATATATCCTCAATGGCCTTCACACCGTCCCTGCTCTTGCTGGTACTGAGGAGCCGCCGCCACCAATGAATGCTTCCCCACACCCCTTCTAGCTCCCCTATCTTTCTGCTGCACAACAATGGGATCTTGATCAACAACAGTGGCAGCAAGCTCAAGCAGATGCTGCGTGGGAGCAGGCAGCTGCTGAATTTGAGGTGCAAGCACAAAATGATGGCTGGGGTGCTTGGCCAGTGCTACCTGAACCTTATCAGGGTCTGAACTTGCGTCAATTACTGCAATACAACGGTCCCTCGCTGATGGATGGGATCACTCCTGAGAGCAACATATATGACGATCCCCAGGACGAATGGTCTCAATACTCGGAGATTTCCTCTGCTGCCAGCGAACTTGTCCATGGCACACGCAACTCTTCACTGCAATTTGTGAGGGCAGGAGGTTCTGAGCAGGACTTGGATGTGCCACCTATTCCCCTGTTCCTCGAATGGATTTGGTGCACATACCTGCGGACATATACTAGGCGTATCTTGGCCTCTCAGATGGAGATTGTGGAACCTGTAGTCTGTTTTCCGGTCAACCTAAACCGGATTTTCCACCAGGTCATGTTGGCGGTCGCGCAGGAGACTACCTTCTTTGGTCTACATGCGTCTTTCAGGTTGTTTGCTGCTGATCGCTTCCAGCTCCCCTTGATCATTCCACGTGAGGTTTGCACTCTTACTGCTCATGATGAAGAATTTCCTGCACCTGAACTTGTGGACCTGGATACTGTGGTTCCCCTCATTGGTCATGATCTGGCACCTGAGCAGCCTGCAGAGCTCGAGATTGCTGCCGACACCACTGTGATATGGGAGCCTAGCCGTGATGTTGTGGCGGAACCTGCGGTGACCGTCAATGCAAGAATTGCCTTTCTGGTCTCGATAGAGGTGGCCACTGTCAACTCTTTCCAGCTCAGATGGAGTGCCCTCTCCAACAAGTATGATGGGTTTAAAATCCCCATGATCACTGACACTGGTAAGATGCCCTCTAAAGTTAAACCTAAACAGGCCCCCTCGATCAGCTCATGTTCTAGCACCACTCATCCGGCTGCAGGTCTGAGGGTGGCCGTGGGCAACAATGATGAACCGCCTCCACCGCACACCCCCATCCGCACCATTCAACTCATCGGGGCCAAGTTCTGCGGGATCCCCCTTGATGATCTTAGTGCGGAGAAGCTCAGGCAGAAGGGTGACAAGCCGCCACCGCACGCTTAAGCTCAATGCAGCCCAACAAGACTTGGAATGTTCTCTGTTGGAATATTCGTGGGATAAACTCTTCTGAAAAATAGTTAGCTATCAGTAATGCCGTTGAACTCTCTGGTTGCTCAATCGTTTGTTTGCAAGAAACTAAGCGCGAGTTTTTTGATTTGAACTTTATTAAGCTTTGTTGCCCAAAAAGTTTGACCGTTTTAGCTTTGTTCCTTCGGTTGGTAATTCTGGGGGGTTGTGCGTGATCTGGATGAGCTCTATGTTCTTGGGATCAGTTAAATTCGTTAACTCTTTCGCTCTCGCCATGAACTTCACCTCTACACAATCCGGGGACACTTGGTCTCTGCTCAATATCTATGGTCCATGTTCTGGACCTCATAGATCAGAATTTATCGATTGGTTGTTCACCTTGGATATACCAAATTGTGAAGATTGGCTCCTAGATCTTTACTGGGCGCCTGATAACAGGAATCGTGCTGGCGGAAATGTGAACGATATGCTTACCTTTAATGACTTTATTCGCGCGCAATCGCTAGTTGAGCTTCCCATCAAAGGGCGTTCGTTCTCTTGGAGTAATATACAGCAGGACCCGCTGCTGGTCTAACTCGATTGGCACTTTACCTCCATCAACTAGGCGAGAAAATACCCCAACACAGTGGTGTTGCCGTTAGGTAAACCAGTATCTAATCACTCGCCGTGCTACGTATGTATCCAAACGAGTATTCCTAAAGCCAAAATATTTCGATTTGAGGATTTTTGGATCTCTGCTCCCGGGTTTATTGAAACAGTTGAACGGGTATGGACAGGTCGTCACTTTGCCGCAAATTCGGCTGCTCTGCTATGCAGGAAAATGAAATGCCTCTGATATGAACTCAAGAAATGGAGTAAAGGAATATCACATCTGGCCACGCTGATCTCTAACTCCAACCAAGTGCTTGCTGACCTTGATCTGTTGGAGGACCGCCGTCCGCTTTCTATCCCTGAACGCAATTTTCGTCTGATCCTCAAGAATCATCTCATCATCCTGCTGGATAGGAGGAAAACTTACTGGAAGAAACGCTGCACTGTCAGATACTTCAAGTTTGGTGATGGCAATACCAAATTCTTTCATCGCGTCGCTACGGAGAGGCACCGTAGAAATTCCATCCCCACTTTAACCAACCTAGATGGATCAGTGGTCTCTGACCACGCGGGTAAGGAAGCGCTGCTCTACCAAACCTACAAAAGCAGGTTAGGCACGTCCAATACTGTGGACATTGTGCTGGATTTGCATAGGCTCATCAAACGGGTGGAGGGGCTTGATGCGTTTTCAGTTCCGTTTTCCCATGCAGAGATTGATGAGGTTGTCAGACGTATGCCTGCTGATAGAGCGCCGGGACCTGATGGTTTCAGTGGTGGCTTCCTGAAATCGTGCTGGCACATTATAAAGCATGACTTTTATAATCTCTGCGACGATTTTCACGCTGGGGTGACTGATTTAGAAAGCCTCAACACTGGGTTTATCACCCTGATCCCCAAAATCCAGTCACCTGAAACTGCGAATGATTATCGTCCTATCACCCTGTTGAATTGATGTCTGAAAATTATCACTAAACTGCTGGCAGACCGGTTGCAGGGATTCATTCTGGGCTGGTTCACTCCAACCAGTACGGGTTCTTGAAAGGGAGATCTATATAGGATTTGAATTTTTGCATCAATGCAAGGCATCTGGTAAACCCATTGTCATACTGAAACTGGATTTCGCAAAAGCTTTCGACACGATCGAGCACAAACCGATGATTGACATGATGAGATGTATGGGTTTCTGCTCCAGATGGTTGGGGTGGATGGAGGCCATCTTCTCCTCTGGCAAATCGTCAATCTTGCTCAACGGGGCGCAGGGGCGTCAGTTCAAATGCTGTCGTGGTGTGCGCCAGGGGGACTCATTATCGCCGCTCTTGTTCGTCCTTGCGGCTAATCTGTTACAGGAGGCGATCAATGACCAAATGCGGTCGGGTGATTTGGTGCCTCTAATCTCCGCAACAGGGGACTACCCTGTAATCCAATATGCAGACGATACAATCCTCGTGTTACCGGCAGACCAAGAGCAGATCCTGAAGATCAAAGGTACGTTGCAAGACTACGCGACTACTGTGGGGCTAAGAATTAATTTCTCTAAATCCACATTAGTGCCTATAAATGTGACTGCTGATACAACTGCCACTCTGGCTGGCCTGCTTGGCTGCACCGTGGGGAGTATGACGTTCACGTACCTGGGGCTACCCATGGGCACCACCAAACCAACGGTTCATGATTTCATGCCCATGATCGCGTTTGTGGAAAGGAGACTACTTACGGCTGCTTCCTTGCTTAACTGCGTGTCTAAGCTTACCCTTGTGAACTCCGTGATCACGTCCTTGTCAATCTATGCTATGTGCTCCATTCGGCTCCCGCCGAAACTGATCGAACACCTGGAAAAACTTCACCGCCGATGCTTGTGGGCTAAATCAGATGACCCGACTACTAAACCCTGCTCGCCTGCTGCGTGGGAGCTAGTCTGTCGGCCTAAATCCAAAGGTGGGCTTGGTGTCATTGATCTGAAATGCCAGAACCAGGCGCTGCTACTCAAGCAACTACACAAGTTCTATAATCAAGCTGATGTGCCTTGGGTTCAACTGGTCTGGTTTACGCACTACTCTAGGGGAGTCCCTCATACTGTTGGACCCTGTGGTTCCTTCTGGTGGAAGGACCTCATTCAGCTTGCGCCCATCTACAGAGCGATCACGACTGTGCAGATTGGGGATGGTAGTAGTGTGCTCTTCTGGAAAGATCTCTGGTTATCCAACACCCTAGCCGAGGATTTCCCGCGCTTGTTCTTATTTGCAAAGGATGAGGATATCTCTGTCCAGAGCTTGCTGACTGCAGCCTCGATTGGGGCTAGCTTCCACCTACCCATGTCGATGCAAGCAATGGATGAGATGAGGAGTTTGCAACAGGCTGCTGAAAATGTGGTGATGGTGGCCGACTCCAAGGACGCCTGGGACACTATCTGGCAAGGTGGAAGATTTACCTCTGGAAACTACTACTTACGCTGCTTTCGGTATGAAGAGGCTGACATTGCCTTCAAATGGATCTGGCGATCGAGCTGCATGACTGCAGCCTCGATTGGGGCTAGCTTCCACCTACCCATGTCGATGCAAGCAATGGATGAGATGAGGAGTTTGAAACAGGCTGCTGAAAATGTGGTGATGGTGGCCGACTCCAAGGACGCCTGGGACACTATCTGGAAGGGTGGAAGATTTACCTCTGGAAACTACTGCTTACGCTGCTTTCGGTATGAAGAGGCTGACATTGCCTTCAAATGGATCTGGCGATCGAGTTGCACCAACAAGTGGAAAGTGTTCTCCTGGCTACTTCTAGCAGACATGCTTAATACACGTAACATGCTCAGAAGAAGAGGGATGACACTGCAAGACAACAACTATGGATGCCTCTTCTGTGCTAACTCCCCCTGAGGAAACAGTGGAACACCTCTTCTTCACATGCCCTTTCAGTCAGCAGTGTTGGCGTAGAATGGACATGAGTTGGCCCTTGTTTGGCGATAGTCTTGGAATCATTCATGAAGGGAAGAGGTCGTGGAGCAGGCCCATGTTCATGTAGGTCTTTATGGTTGGGGCCTGGAGTCTGTGGAAGGAAAGGAACAACAAGCACTTTAGAGGGATAGAACCATCAGTGGACTCCTGGCTGCAAAGATTCAAATCTGATTTTGACCTTCTTAGGCATAGGAATAAGGAAGGCCTAGGGCCTTTCATAACTGATTTTGTACTCTCTCTCTAACTCTTTTTTGAAGCTTTCTGACTACACCCTAGAGTTTAGTCTTTTTCTCCCTGACCCCCCCTCCCTCCCCCCCCCACCATGTAATTCCATCTCCCCCCTTGTAGTGGCTCACTGTTGGTGATCTATCTCAAAGTCAGTAGGGGGGTGCCCCTACTGTCATAAAAGCTTCAAAAAAAACTAGACTTGTGTGTGGAGACGTTCATTGGTCCACATACATCTTTTTGTATGATTCCAAAAAAGTCTGCCGCACACTCAATTATTCCATTGAATGGAGTCATTGTCATTTTTCCCATGAGGCATGGTTCACATGTGTCAAGGGACCCAAAATCCAATGACTCCAGAAGTCCATCAGAATGAAGCTTCTTCTTGCGTTTTGCACTAATATGACAAAGTCGACAATGCCACATCATCATGTGTTCTTCGCCACTACGCTTTAATATTTTGGCATCTATGTTATTGATATGAGATACATACAATCGAGATTAAGTATGAATAAGCCATTTCATTTCGGTGCGTGAACATAAAACACATCATCCTTATAAATTGCACAACCAATTGTATCAGACTTAAAAGAATAGTGATCTTGCTTCAAGCAAGAACCACTAACGATGGTCACACTCAATGCGGGTACATAGTAGCACTTATTCCAAACCAAAATTAATCCCAAAGGGAGAATAATATGCATCGTGCCGACTGCCACCACTTCAAGTTGACAGCCATTGCCCACACGCCTTGTCACTTCATCTCTTGACAAGCGTCGCCTATTCCATAGCCTCTGAATGGAGTTAAAAATGTGAGCAACTGATCCTGTATCAAACATCCAGGATGTGCTCCCAGCGCCTGTTAAGAAAATATCAATAACATGTATATCAAATATAACTTTTTTCTCTTCCATCAATCTTGCCAGCCTTCTTATACCCTAGGTACTTGGGGCAGTTGCGTTTCTAGTGACCATCACCCTTGCAATAGAAGTACTCAATGCTAGGCTTGGGTCCAGGTTTGGGTGCTTTACGATGAGCGACAACTGGTTTGCCACCCTTATTTGGGCTAACTTTCTTTCCCTTCTCCCTCTTGACACACCTCTTGAATTCAACAGTCTCGTTGACCATGAACACATTGTGCTCCTTCTTGATCTCAACCTCAGCAGTTTTCAGCATGGCAAACATATCAGAAGGGGTCTTAGTCATCCCATGCATGTTGTAGTTCAACACGAAGCCTTTGTAGCTAGGGGGCAGCGACTGCAACACCCTATCAATAGCAAGTGCACCTGGAATCTAACATTCCAGAGCACTCAAGCGTTGAACGTAGCTAAACATCTTGGCCACGTGCTCACTAACACTGCTATGCTCATCCATCTTTCCCGAGAAGAAGGCTTCAGAAGCCTCATATCGTTCATCCATGACTTGTGGTGCAAAGACGACCTTGAGGTTGGTTATTATCTCATAAGCACCCATCCTCTCAAAGCGCTTCTGCAGCTCAACCTCAATGGAATAAAGCATGCCACTCTGAACAAGGTTGTAATCATTCGACTTGGAGAGATAGACATTCCTCTCATCCTGACTAGCGTCGTCTAGTGGTGCGTCACCTATCATGGCCTCTAATAGGTTTGCATCCTGAGGGTAACGAGGAGAATCCTCAGAATGCAGAACCAGTTGGTGAAGTTTGACCCATTGGTTTTCAGTTCATATTTCTCAAGGAATGACTGTAAGTTGAATGAGGGGCGCGGTACCGACATCTACAATGGTTATTTTCAAAACACATTGATGGGTGCAGATAACACCTCCTCGTTGGTTACCCCATGTGGAAGGTTATGATGCAGATAGCGATAAATTTCCCTCGGTGAAAATACCAAGGTTTATGTCTCCAGTAGGATTCCAAGAGCTACAAGTAGGTGACAATGGCGCCAGAAGTGTTTAGCTGGTGCGTGAGTTGACGTGGACCTGCACACAAGAACACAAGTAACTTTGCTCCCAACGAGTTCAAAGAGGTTGTCAATCTCTCCGGCCTTGTTGTTTACAAAGGACCAAAACACAAAGGGAAGTAATAGTGGGTGCAACTAAAGGAAATAAAAGCAATAAAATGGAACGTTGTAAACTATGGTGGAAATATGGACCGGGGTGTCATGACTTTCACTAGCGATGTCTCTCTCCGAAAAGACGATAAACAACTATGCTGGGTGAACAAATTATAGCTGCAACAGAATTATAAATGCACCGCAATGCTGATTATGCTACTAGAAAGTAAAGAGGATCAATCATGTGGGCATTACACCAAAACAAGTAGATCGTTTATCCATCAGCATCAACTCACTAATCATCCACCTGGAGATATCTATCTAGAACATCTCGCTGGTATTAAGTTGCGAACCCTAACCAAAGTGTAGGATCAAAGCAATGGGGAATTTCCTTAACACTCTATGGGTAATGTAAGCAATCCTTGCAACCGCACTTACAAGCACCGATGTTTTCTCCCAGGTGGCAACAACACATACCCTAGTCTCATGTTTCTGTCACTCAAGCTAGACATTGGGGGGCATGAACCCACAATCATGCATAACGCTCCCTCTTGGAGTTGCAATCTACTACTTTCCCAAAGTAACAAAAGACAACGGAGAATATGCAAGAACACTCAAGAACAAAAATACAAAGGTTGTAAGGCCCGATATGCGGTACTGTTTCAGATTCGGACGTTTCCGCCCGAACCCGAGGACGAAGCACATATCGGCCCCACTGCGACATATGACAAAGCCATATGCCCCGGATTTCCAACATGATATCACAACATTACAGATACAGGATACAACATCTCATACAATCGGCATACAACTGCCTTAAATACAATACAACAGCGGAAGATACAGGTCTGGGTACAGACTACAAGCAAATGCCTACTGGCAAAGAGAAAAGCATCGATCCCATAACCACACGGGTCCAGGCCCTCCGCCGCGATCCGCCTATCTAGTCGTCGTTGAGTCTCCACGTGAAACGTCGATCACCGTACCTGTTGTCGATCAAGAACCCTGAAAAGAGTTTGGGGGTAGTATGATGAGTACAGAGGTACTCAGCATCCATCTGTAGTGGTCATCTGACCCAGCAAGGACTTCATCACTCGTCATTCTAGGACAACTAGTAGTTTACGGTAAGGAAGGGGTAAGTGGTGAGGTTGCTGCCGCACTAGCATTTATGAAGTGGCTAACAATCTAGAGAGTAAGGTAAGAAGCCAAGCATTCGATGAGGAATCGCCTCCAACAAGTCTGCTATCAACTACTGTCGCAAACATAACACCTATCCTATCATTGTCCTCCTCTTCGCATTCCGACGAAGAAGAAGCAGTCAAGGCACACACACGTTGATCAAGTTATATTAAGATTATCTCAGTTGTTGTTGTCTATGAACAAGGAGTAGGTCTCAAGTTGTCCATAACCGTGGACACGGCTTCTCGAAAAGATTTAACCCTGCAGGGGTGTACCAACAGCCCATTACGAGGCTCCGCATGCACGTCCATCACTCTCAGTTGCTACCCATCATAGGCAACCATTTTATGATTTAGTTCCAAGAGATCCGAAACGACAGGTCCCTCTAGCTAACAACGAACAAATCCGGGTGGCCCCCGGTGAGTCGACATCCATCTCAGGAGCCGGCCGCTCTCTCGATCTGGTCTCTACCGTATGACTGGTCCGAGTTGTTTTAAATAATATCTGCCAGGAGCGAAATGGTAAATCAGCTTGGGCCACCACTAGAAATGTTTGAAGCTAGATAGGTAAGAAGAGGGGACCCCATAAAATCCCACACGCGGTTAGGAACGCTCAGTCTTAAAACCAATACCCGGAACTCGGGGCCTAGGTGACTCGAATGGAACAAAGCGTCGGGGCGGGATAGCCTAGACCTTCCACCCTTCGTCGAATATAGTCAACATTTATAATAATAATCATATCATTAACAATAATATAATAATTAGGTGATATCCCAACCCAAAGAGTAACAGGGTAACCTCGTAGCATCCTAAGCATGCATACTAAGCAGGGGCTGAGCAACGAGCAATAGTAACATAGCAGTACAAGGTTTGCTGGGAGGGGACATGGCTGTATCGGTTTAAAAGAGGCTGTAAACATGTGGTAGGATCAAACATCGAAACTAAACTATACTATCATGCAAACCGCTGTTTGAAATAGAATGGATCATAAGTAATGCAAGTCCTTGCCTGTTGAGAAGTCGGGTTCCGAAGGTGTAGTCGATCGCAAGCTCGCAACGTCTCCGAGAGGTACCCGCGGAAGCACACAAGAGGGTAAACACTGGAAAGCAATCAACGGTGCACCACTATTACTACGGAGCAAACACGAGAAAGCATCAACAAGAAGTAACACGAGACATCGCACCTACCGTCGAGAGCGGTTACTAACAATTTAAGTGGAGTACTCGTCACACACGACGATACCGCACATTTATGGTGGTTCAAGTTGGTTAGCTACAGGTGACCAGACAACGGTTATTAACATGGCAACTCAAGCATGGCATAGCACACAAACATTTCAAGAGGTGAAGCATAAGGTAAACTATCTATGCTAGTCAATTTAAGTGAGGCACAACCTAAACATGACATAGCACTAAGTGCCGCACGATGATTAAAAGATTTGGTACTGTTCTGTCCTAAACCATATTTTATCTTGGTTATCAACAGCAAACAATAGCATAAGCACAAAGAACACGAGAAACTAATCAAGTTACATATAAGGCACACTCCAAACGGAGTTACGGTTAAAAAGATACTAGCAAAACAAGTTATGCACTCATGCTGTATAAACAGGGGTAAATCTATATGAAAAAGTGCAGCAACATGACATAGAAATACATGGGATGAAAGTAGACATCATTCTTAACAATATGCAATTGGAATCACTCAATTCCGATGAACGGTTGCGAAGCAATCGTCATCCGAAGTTGCAACAAAATAACAGTTTCAGCAATAGCAGCACAATAACATCATGATACCTACTTTGGAGCAAGATATAAACATGGTGCAGCAGGAAAATATGGCATGTGAAAGCATGAAACTGAATTAGAAACATTTCTTAACGCAACGCAAAAGGAATCAGTGCAATAGGCCTCATGGATTGGTTACAATCATCATGCAAAGTTGCAACAAAATAATAACAGCAGCATCTAAACAGGAAAAGTAGCAGTTTAACGGCCTGATGCCCTGTTTGAACAGAAAAAACTATATCTAAACAACCTCAAAACAATTAACTCACAAAAGATGGATTAAAGTACACACAATTCTAAGCAGTTTTCATTTTGGGGGCAACGTCATCGGAGCTACCGTTTAACGGGAAATCGCATCGCGGAATTGAATCAGCACAATAAATCTCAGGACTTAGCAGTTTTTGCAACAGAAAAAAAAACAGAGAGAAAAAAAATAAAAATAAAATAAAAATGGCCTCACCCATGGGCTGGGGCTTGCTGGGCTGAAGGCCTGACCTGGCCGATCTGGGTCGGCCCAGGTCGTGGCCCACGCGGCGGTTGGTGGGGAGGCAGCCGGCTGGCTCCTCCCGAGCGGGTACCGAGCAGCGGCGCGGCTACTTCCCGCCGGCAGGCGGCGGCTCCAGCCGGCCTGGCTCCGGCGAAGAGACGCGCGGCGACGCAGGCCAAGGCAGGGCGGCGCGGATCCAGGTGGCGATGCGGTGCGGTCCCGCGGGCGGCGGAGCTCGGACCCCGTCCATGGCGTGCGGCGGCGGGCGCGGGCGTCCGGCGTCCATGGCCCCGGCCTGCAGCAAGGGGATGGCGAGGGTGAGGAGCGGGAGGAGAGGAGGGAGAGAGGAGAGCGCGACAGAGGGAGGAGGAGAGGCGCAGCGGCGCTGTGCTCGCCGGCGTCGGGCGGCTCGCCGGCCGGGAGACGGAGACGCGGGCGGCTCGGGCGCCAGATGGGCTCGGGCGGGCCGCGGCGGCAGAGGAGGGCCCTGCGGGGCCCGGTTCGGCTGGAGCTGCGATTGGGGCTACGTGGCTGCACCCGGAGCGTCGGATCTCAGATCTGACGGCTCCGGAGGGCTAGGGTTTCGAGATCTGGGGATTTGGAGGCAAATTTGGGGCAAAGTGGAGGGGGTGGCTGCAAAAATGGCTTAGGGAAACCCTAATTGGGTGTGGGAGGCTGGTTGTCTGTATATAGGCATGTTCGCTGGCCAGTTGACGCAAACGCCCTCGGTAACCCTCTCGCGTGTCCGGTGAATACGTTCGTGACCGCCGAAGGTGCATACGGACTCCGATTCCGACGAAATCTCGAACCACGCGCTCAGCGCGTCGAGCTCTTCGATCGTACCTCACTGCGGTGACGTTTCGACAACATTTTCCGGCGCGCTATAAAATATCCCGTTTAATTATTAAACGGGGTTTTCCGTTCCGTTGGCTGCGGCTGGTCTCGTGCGGTTTTCGCGACGGTGATCGGGCGAAACCCGGTGTCGCAAGGTCGAGTGTCAGGGTGGCAAGGGTCGGTCTCCGTCCGATACGAGATAAGATGGGGGAAAATAATCGCCGATCGATAAATCGGGGATGCAAACACCGCAAACAAATCAGGCAATCAAACAATTCATGCAGAAAACAAAATTTTTAATTTTTGTGAAATCTGGGCTGTTACAAAGGTAAACCAAATATATTACACATCGCAAACTGAACATAATCTCATAATACATCGGAACCCAGCAAACACAACATAGCAAAACAAGAACTAATACATAGATGCCTTGATAATGATAGGAGGCTCACAAGGGATAAACATTGAAGCACAAGATTGTAGAGAAGACATCACATAGCTAATGTTCAAGGACCCATGGTCCAAGGGGGATTACTCACGGCGCATCCCAGAGGCGATCATGGTGATGGAAAGGCATCCAAAGGTCAATCCTCCCTCCGACAGGGTGCCTGGACAACTTATCCAGGCGATCCTGAGATCGGAATCTCTTCGGCGGTGGAATAGTGGATGAAATCGTGTAACGAGGTTGCTCTCGAGGGTTTTCGAAGCAGGAGGTAAATATAGTCCAAAGGGGAGCTTGAGGGGTGGCCCACTGGCCCAGGCGGGCAGAGGGCGTGGTAACCCCATGGCCGCGCCAGGGAGGCGCCTGGCTGGGGAGGTGGCCCCCCTTGGGGCCTCCTTCGGGCTTCTGGAGTCTTCTGTTGTGGATTTTGTTTTTGGTAAATTTTCTTGAATTTTACGAGCACTTTTATTTTTGACCTTTTTCTACAATGCATGGACAATAACAGATAGAAAAAGACACTCGATACTGAATTAGTAGATTTGTCCAAAATATTTTGTAAATGATATGAAAATGCATCAAAACATATAGCAATATCACCAAAATAGGCATGGAGCAAGCAGAAATTATAGGTACGTTTGGGATGTATCAACTTCCCCAAGCTTAATTCCTGCTCGTCCTCGAGTAGGTAAATGACAACAAAGATAATTTTGTGGTGACATGGTACCAACAAAGATTTGAACTTTAAAGTACATCAAGCAAGATATGCAATTCAAGTCAAGACAATAACAAGCAAGAGTCTATATCTAGTATTGAAACTAGCAAAGTAAGAACATAAAGGTGCAAGAAGCTCTCGATGTCTGTGACATGAATGTCTCCAAATGGTGTCCCCATGCAGAAAGAGGGAGATGGGTGTAGAGCATAAAAATACAAAATAATTGTTGATAACTCAATATACTAAAACTTCACACTTAGTCTCCTTTGGAATCTTATTATGACCCATCCCCAGACCACTGGCCAGGTACAAGTCAATTCGATCCTCTCCGTTTTGATTTCAAGAACTCATGCAATGAATGTGCGTGAGAAAGATTAGTTGGCACTTAGTATGGCAAAGAGAATAAATGATGGGGAAGGAACTCAAACATTGTGAAAGGCTCACAACAATGAGGACAATAATAGGAGAGAGAAATCCAAATGATAGATATGATGTGAGGAGTAGGGATTGCCATGCAACGGATGCACAAATGAGATATGAATATGAAAGCTCTCCAATGCAACTAGTGGGGGTGCATCCAACTCGCTTTCTCATGAAGACCTAGAGCTCTTTTGAAGAGGCTCATCATTGGAATATACAAGCCAAGTTTTATAGCGTAAGCGTCCCCACATAGTTATGCATGAATGATATGAAAAACTTTCTATGAAGTAGAAATGCTACTTTTAATCATGAGTGTGGATTTTTTAAATAAAATAGTAGTGTTTCCCCCTTCTCTCTTTTTATTTCTTTTTTCTTTCTATTTTTTGTATTTTTTGTCCTCTTTGGCTCTTTCTATTTATCTCTCATTTTTCCTCTTTGTGATCTTTTCATGTGTCTTCCTTTGGGATTTTTTATTTGTGTCCTCTTTGGGATCTTTTCCTCACTTAAGGGCAACACTCTATATATTACAAGGATGGTGAAGATCACACACTTTACAAGAAGTACTCAATATAAATAAAAACTGAAACTAAATCATGATGTATGAAAATGTATGCCTGTGCCGGTGTAGAAGGATATGCACTGATACTAGCGCGTCATGTAGCAATTATAAGGGCAAAACCAAACTAGCATACATATCTACGATCAAGCAAAGGCATGTATGCCAATGAAAGATCAAGTCATGGGAAGATGGATGTCAATGTATCTTGAAATTGCTATGGAAAGGCCTTGATAGGTAGGTATGGTGGCTGTTTTGAGGAACATATATTGAGGCTTATGATGACAGAGCATATCATGCCAAGGATTTGGATGCATCGGAAAAGTTTGCACCGACTTTCAGGATGAGAAAGGGCAATGCATGATACCGAAGAGGCCAGCAAATATATGGATGGTGGAAGTGCCAACAATCGAATACTCGCATTAGTCAAGGGAACTCATCCACTTCTTATCATGAACCCTCTATCTAGTCAGGAGATTCACAAAGAGACAAGTACCCCTAGGAGGAGTGTATGGGGGCTTGGTTATCCTTGAGCATGCGCGGCCCATGATAACGTGAGGGTACTCTATATATTACAAACCCTCCAAAGGTTAGTGATCCATCTAGTAGCTAGATTTCTCAACTAATTTTTGTAGTTTTCAAAAATAAGTAAGTTGAACCAAAATATGACACCTATCTCTAATAAGCTTGAGATCTTGACACACAGAAGTCCAAACATTACTCGAAACAACACCTCAAAACTAATGCAAGTTACTAATAAACTTATAATAGCAACCTCAAACACATACTCAAAGTAAGACACACACGCAGTGCAATAGGCCAACTCTCTAAACAAAAAAAAAGCATCAAACTCAAGAGAGTACTAAAAACAATATCCTAAACAATAGATCTTAAAAATAAACATGAAGAACAAGAGCTAAACATAACAACAGCTAGAAATAATAAATAACACTCAACAAAAATTGGAATGAAAACTCTGAGTATTCTAGGAAAAAGTGGAGCGTGTTTCTCTCCCAAACAAGGCATTCTAGGGTCCAACTTGTTATGAACAGAAAAAACCTAAAATAAACAAAGAAAACTAAAAAGTAAAATCAAGACGCTCCAAGCATAGAAAATGACACATGAAGTGATAAAAATATAGTGTGGAGGAGGACGAACTGATGATGTTGTAGAAGGGGATGCACGTAGGCATCCCCAAGCTTAGACGCTTGAGTCTCCTTGAATGTTTCTTGAGGGTGCCAGGGGCATCCCCAAGCTTGAGCTTTTGGCACTCCTGAATCTTCTTTCATCATCTCCCATATCAAACTTGAAAAATCTCTTCATACGAAACTCATCATAAACTGATTAGAGTGGTTAGCACCTCAAATAAATTAAGTTCACTTAGCCTGTGTTGCAAACAAAGATTTTCAGCAAGGGCTACTATTTCTAAAGATTGCCAAAAAGTTTTTGCAAGGAAAAATCATGCGCAAGATTCGCAAAATTGAAGAAGCGCAAAACATGGCAGCACAGGGAAAAAATAGAAAAACCGGTAGTAAATAATTTTTTTGGGGTACTTATGCAACTCAAATCAAAACACTCAGAACAAGTGGTGGTTAGCCAAATATATAGACATATTGTCAAAAACATTCAGATAAAAAATATGATCTGGTGATTTTACGCGGATGTTTCCGTCAAGCAGACAAAATCTGTTTTCTGGACAGCATGTCACAACTTTTGATCCACTTGCTACCGGATAAAAAATTCAGATGCATGAGGCTAAGAATTGGCACAAAGCTTGAAAATAAAGATACAATGATGTAGCTATAGTAGTAAGAAGCATCAAGACCACTAAAACTGAAAGTAAAAACATTTTGGGTTGTCTCCCAATAAGCGCTTTCTTTTATGCCTTTGATCTAGGCATGAAGCAACAATATCAAGTTTTATCAATATCAAAGCATAGCTTACCCGTATAACGGACTCAAAAGGTAACTTAATTTTCTTTCCAGCGAAATGTTCCATGCCCTTCTTGAGGGAAATTTGGAATCTTATAGTCCCTTCTTTCATGTCAATGACAACACCAACGATGCGGAGAAAAATGTTGTCCCAAAATAATTTGACACGAGGGACCACACTTAATGTCCATGAAAAGAAAATAAATGGGAACATAATTATTATTGACAACAATAAGCACATCGTCAATCCTTCCTAAAGGTTTCTTTATGAAAGAATAAAAAATACGAACACCAAAAGAACAAGGATTAAAAGGTTTGAATTCAAGCATATCATACATTCTTTTGGGTAAGACAAAGGCACTAGCTCCAACATCACATAAAGCAAAGCAAGAAAAAATATTAAATTTAATCTTGACCATAGGATCCCAAGCATCTTCTAGTTTTCTAGTAATAGAAGCCTCTATTTAAGTTTCTCCTCCCTAGCTTTGATAAGAGCATTAGTGATATGCTCGGCGAAGGCAATCTTAAGTGAACTAGTGTGGGGGGGGGTCTTTGGCCATTCTTTGCAAAACTTAATGACTTCGGAGAGGCTACAATTAGCAAAGTCAAGTTCACTACCATTAATTAAAGCGGTACTGATAATTTCTGGATTTAATTTTCTTTCATCTATATCGACTTTGACATATTCCCAAGTACGAGCACGTTTTGGGGTTTCTTCAAACCTAAGGTCTGGTTCCTTACCTGGGAGACCATACCATGGGCATAATTCCTAGTAAAAGCTAGTATAGTCACAAGGTCTGTTACTCCTATAAGTACCCATAATAACAGCAATAATAAAAAACAAAGTAACTGTTTTTTTTGGTATTTTTGATAAAAGAAACAAAAGAAAAAACTGAAAAGTAAACTAACAAGACTAAAAAGCAAAGCTAAAAGGAAGTGTGCAACTCCACTATGTTGAAGACTGGAATCCCCTGAAACGGTGCCAGAAATTTAGCTTGATGGGTGCGGATAACACCTCCTCTTTGGTTGCCCCAAGTGGAAGATTATGATGCAGATAGCGGTAAATTTCCCTTGCTTAAGATACCAAGGTTTATGTCTCCAGTAGGATCCCAAAAGCTACAAGTACGTGACAACGGCTCCAGAAGTTTAGCTGGTGCGTGAGTTGACGTGGACCTGCACATAAGATGTGATGCCCCAAAAATCGGATCGTGTGCAGTAATCATACACGCAAGGTACACGATCGAGATCAGGGACTCACGGTAAGATATCGAAACACAACTCTACAAAAAAATACAAGCTGTTTAATACAAGTCAGGGGCCACGAGGGCTCGAATACAACAACTCGAGATACACAAGTCAACGGAAGCAATAGTATCTGAGTACAGACACAAGGTACACATGATTTTCCTTAAGAAGGCTAACACAAAAAGAACAATGATCGGAATGGCGCAGGCCTCCTGCCTGGGAACCTTCGAACTACTCTTGGTCGTCAAGGATCTCCATGTCGTAGAACGCATCAGGGATCTTCACGTTGCGGTGGTCGGCATCGAGGATCTCCTGCTCCTGGACGCCTCACGTCTGAGTGCAGCAACCGTGTATATAGAACAAAGGGGAAACTAAAGCAAGGGTGAGTATCTAGCATACTCAGTGTAACAGCCCAGGACCTCAATAGGAATGATAGACTACTCAAATCAACAAGGTGCACCTTCTTTTCCGGAAGCCCAGCTCCAAGGAACTCTAAAGTTAAGCGTGCTTGGCTTGGAGTAGTCTTGGGATGGGTGACCGACCGAGAAGTTGATCCCGGATGCGCATGAGTGAGGATAAAGTGTGCAGAAAAGACTAGTGTTGGTTTGTGAGGATAGTCTGGATCCTAGGCGCACCAACCATGGAATCAGTGGTTAAACGGTTGGGAGTGGTCGGGGCGTTACACTCAGCGAGACTTAAACCCAGGCTACTAACCATTTATGCATTGGTATCAAAATGGAAGAAGAGTCTGTATAGTGGACTGCATGATAGAAGTATCAGGGTGTAAAGCCCGATATGCGGTATTGTTCCAGATCTAGGTGTTTCCACCCAGATTCGGGGACGAAGCACATATCGGTCCCACCGCGACATATGACAAAGCCATATGCCCCGGATTTCCAACATGATATCACAACATTACAGATACAAGGATAAAACATCTCATACAATCGGCATACAACTGCCTTAATTACAATACATCAGCGGAAGGTATATGTCCGAGTACAGACTACAATCAAATGCCTACTGGCAAAGAAAAAACATTGATCCCCATAACCACACGGGTCCAGGCCCTCCGCCGGGATCCGCCTAACTAGTCGTCGTTGAGTCTCCACGCGAAACGTCGATCATCATACCTGTTGTCGATCAAGAACACTGAAAAGAGTTTGGGGGTAGTATCATGAGTACAGAAGTACTCAGCATCCAACTGTAGTGGTCGACTGACCCAGCAAGGACTTCATCACTCGTCATTCTAGGGAAACTAGTAGTTTACGGTAAGGATGGGGTAAGTGGTGAGGTTGCTGCCGCACTAGCATTTATGAAGTGGCTAACGATCTAGAGAGTAAGGTAAGAAGCCAAGCATTCGATGAGGAATCGCCTCCAACAAGTCTTGCTATCAACTACTTACGCAATCATAAAACCTATCCTATCCTTGTCCTCCTCTTCGCATCCCGACGAAGAAGAAGCAGTCAAGGCACACACACATTGATCAAGTTATATTAAGATTATCTCAGTTGTTGTTGTCTATGAACAAGGAGTTGGTCTCAAGTCGTTTCTAATCGTGGACACGGCTTCTCGAAAAGATTTAACCCTGCAGGGGTGTACCAACTGCCCATTACAAGGCTCCGCACGCACGCCCATCTCTCTCAGTTGCTACCCATTATAGGCAACCATTTTATGATTTAGTTCCGAGAGATCCGAAATGACAGGTCCCTCTAACAAACAACGAAAAAATCCGGGTGGCCCCCGGGGAGTCGACACCCAATCCAAAAGCCAACCACGCTCTCGGATCGGACTCTTCTGTATGACACAGGTCGGATTGCCGGTAACTCTCACATGAGGCCGGGTCCTAGCTGATCAGGTGGACCAACAGAGAAACCATGTCCCCACTGTCCCAGGTTGGTTTGAAAACTACTGGCGGCCGACCAGCACACACACGGTTTCAAATGGTAAATCATCTTGGGCCACCAGTAGAAATGTTTGAAGCTAGGTAGGTAAGAAAAGGGGACCCCATAAAATCCCACACGTGGTTAGGCACGCTCAGTCTTAAAACCAATACCCGGAACTCGGGTCCTAGGTGACTCGAATGGAACAAAGCGTCGGGGCGGGATAGCCTAGACCTTCCATCCTTCGTCGCATATAGTCGACATTATATAATAATCAATATCATCAACAACAATATAATAATGTGATAGCCCAAACCAAGGAGTAACAGAGTAACATCGTAGCATCCTAAGTATGCATACTAAGAAGGCGCTGAGCAACGAGCAATAGTAACATAGCAGTACATGGTTTGCTGGGAGGGGACATGGTTGTATCAGTTTGAAAGAGGCTGTAAACATGTGGTAGGATCAAATATCGAGCCTAACCTATACTAGCATGCAAACCGCTGGTTGAAATAGAATGGATCATAAGTAATGTATAGTCCTTGCCTGTTGATAAGTCAGGTTCCGAAGGTGTAGTTGATCGCAAGCTCGCAACGTCTCCGAGAGGTACCCACGGAAGCACACAAGACGGTAAACACTGGAAAGCAATCAACGAGCAAGCACTCTATTACTACGGGGCAAACACGAGCAAGCATCAACAAGAAGGCAACACGAGACATCGGACCTACCGTCGAGAGCGGTTACTAACAGGTTAAATGGAGTACCTGTCACACACAATGATACCGCACATTTACAAGGGTTCATGTTTTTTAGCTACACAAGATGAGCAAAGATTATTAACATGGCATCTCACTCAAGCATGGCATAGCACACAAACATGGCAAGAGGTTAAGCATAAGAGAAACTATCTATGCTAGTCAATTTAAGTGTGGCACAACCTAAACATGGCATTACACTAAGTACCCCACGACAATTAAAAGATTTGGTACTGTTCTGCCATAAAACATATTTTAGGTTGGTTAACATCATCAAACAATAGCATAAACACAAAGTACATGAAAAACTAATCAAGTTACATATAAAGAACATTTTATTTGGAGCAACGGTTAAAAAGTTATGCCAGATTACATTTACAGTGGAAAGGGTTGTAATTAGAAGGTAAATAACATGTAAACAAAGTCAAATATGAAAACAAGCAACATTTTATTAATCTACACACAATTCTAAGAAACTTTCATGTTTAAAGCGTCGCGATCGGAGCTACGGTTTAAAAGATAATCGCATCGCAAAAATTAATACAATCTACCAAATTAAATAAACTAGAAAAGAAAAAAAAACAGCTAACGGGCCGAATCTGAAGCTATTGGGCCCAACAGTGCAACAACAGAAATAAAAATAAAAGGTGAGGCGTCCTCACCATGGGCCGAGGACCAATTCGCGAGGGCGGCGCGGCGCAGCTATTCCTCGCACAGGGCGGAGGAGGCTCTCGGGCAAGGGAGTTGGGCCGCTGGGGCTTGCGGGGCGCGCCGGCCCAGGACGCGGGCAGCTGCGACCTCATCATAACGGGACAGAGGGCAGCGACGGCGCCGGTTTCCAGCCTGGGCGACCTCCGGCGAGGATGTGGTGCATGCAGGGGGGCGAGGACGGCCGGGAACGGGGGAGACGCGGCGGATCCGGCCTGGATCCGGTCGCCGGCGGGATTAGGGCGGCCCGTCGAGGTCCACGGGGCGGCACGTCAAGCTTCTAGAGGCCTCCCATGGCGTCGGCTACAACACAGAGAGGGACTGAGAGATTAGAGAGAGAGATGGTGAGAGGAGAGAGGAGAAGACGAGAGGGAAGAGGAGAGGGCGGCGCGGGCTCACCGGAGTGCTGCGGCTAGAACCGGCTGCCGGTGGTGGTGCTCGCCGGCATGAGGCGACTGGCGGTGGCCGACAGATGGGCTTCGGGCGGGCCGAGGAGGCTCTCCAGGGCCCTGCGGGGCTCGGTTCGGGGCTGGCTGGAGGTGGGAGAAGGTGGAGGTGACGTGGCATCCTCCAGTCCCTCCGATCTGCGATCCGATGGCTGTGGTGCACCCAGATCTTGGGTTTTGGGAGAGAGAGAGAGGGGCTAGGGGGCTGATCTGGATATTTTTCAGGGGGTGGCTCTGAATTTTGTGTTAGGAAACCCAAGAAAGGAGTGGGGGAGTGTGATGGTCTTTATATAGCCTAGGTGGCTGGCAGTTTGCAAAAACATCCCCGGGTTTTCTGTCGCGCGCGTGGTGCTTACGTTTCTGACCGCCGGGGGTCCCCAGGACCTCCGATTCGGGTAAAACTTCAAACTGCACGATCAGAGAGTCGAGCCGGCGGCCTTCAACTGGTGTATTAATGTCAAATCAGAAGGGGGTGAAGAATAACTATTCCTCACCCAGGGTGACGAATAGTCTATCCCTACATATATATATATATATATATATATATGGTGGGTCTATTCTAACAACACCTCTTAAGACCTTATTCTAACAACAAACTCTTATTCTGACAACACTTGCAAAACATCTCCGTAGCTCCCGACCCGCCTCACCTTCTTCCCCACCGCGTCAGATCCCATCGCGCTCCACCTTCTTCCTAGCGTCACACCCCCGATCCCCCTCCACCTTCTTCACCACGTCACACCCCCCTGACCTCACCATCCATCCAGCCCGGCTCCCCCACGTTCTCTTCTCCCTCATCCCCCACCTATCTCGCTCCACCCCTCGCCCCCAGATCCACCAACCCCCACCCCATCATGTGTGGCGCCACCCCTCCCCACCCCGCCCACTGCCGCGCCCTGTCAGATCTGCCGCGCGCGAAGATCTGGGGCAGAGGATGAGGCGGCGCCCCCGGTGTCCACCACCTGCGCCCCTCAAGCCGGCCTCCACGTTGGCCCCCTGCGGCCACCATGACGGCCTCTCCCGCCGGTCTCCGCTTCCCCCCCCCCCCACCCACGGAGGCCACCACGGAGCCCCTCCCACTGGCCTTCGCGTCGCCCCCCAAACCCCACCTGGTGGCCACCACGACACCCCTCCCGCCGGCCGGGCTTCCGCCGCGCCGGGGCACCTTTTTCATTGAGTCGCCGGGGCGCTTCCTAGGGAGTCCCATCCACAGCAGACAACCACCGGAGCAGATCCATCTCGTCGCCGGCCACCCATGTGCAGTTCCAGCCGGCATGCCGTTCGTTTTGGCGAGCAAAAAATTCGCTGGTGATGGTACGGGTTCAACAGGGCCCAGATTGATTTGTATTTTATTTTTTGAGGTGTTTTTTGCAGATTTCAGGGAATTGTTTGTAGATTGCAGTTTCATAGATAATCGCAAGTGCTGTGATGTTATTTTAAACATGCAGTGCACTACAAATCAGATTGCATTTGATGAAAAAAATCCTTTGGAAGTGTGGATTGAAGAAAAAAACATAATACCTTTTTTAATTGCAGTCCACTTGTTTCGTCATTGCATTCCCGTCCTTTCATTACTTTACTGTGCTGCGAAAATACAGTAAAAATATAATTATTTTATGCTGCTCACTCTGTTGTGAAGTGGATAAAAAATTGGAAGAAAAAATATATGCAATCCATTCACCTTGTTACTGCGGTACATACTTGTGGATAAAAATAATACTAAAAAAAACTCGTGCAGTGCACATCGGTTTCTCTTACTTTCTTTCTCGTCCCCACCCACCAACTGAAATGCACTTACTCTCCTGTACAAAATATAGTACCAAAAAAACCTATAGTACATATCTTCTTGTAAAAAGTATTTAAAAAATTGTGTAGTTTACTTCGGTTTACGATGCGGTTCACTTTCTCCCTAGCGAGTTGCAACATTTTGTTCCGTAAAATAAAAAAAGCATGCAGTTCTCTCCGTTCAACATTGCAACGTGGTCATTCGTCGGATACAGTTCACTCGCCGATTTTTTGTTCCGCGAAAAACACGCGCAATTCTGTTTGGCGATAATGAAGTGCGCTTGACTGTCGGATGCAAACGGGTGCCCCGCGGATGCAGTTCACTCGCCGATTTTTTGTTCCGCGAAAAACACGTGCGTTCTGTCTGGCGATAATGCAGTGCGGTTGCCCGGCCAATGCAGTTCACCAAGTCGATTCCGGGTCCGCGAAGAACGAAGTTCCGCGATTTACTAAAATTGACACAACTTTTAAACCGTAAGTAATTAGAGGATGTGTTTTACATACAAATGGAGAGCCTGGACGATATCTATCCAATGGTGTATCAATTGCATCAATCGGACGAACGAATCAAACGAATTTAAGCAAAAACTCCCGCTGTCCAAAAAGAGGGCAGCAACACCGTTTTTCAAATTACTTCAAAACCGTGTGGAATATGGAAAATGTGCAACATATGAGTTAATCTAATACTCCAGAACAATCCAACGGTGTATCATATGCATCGATCGGACAAGCGGTTAAAAAGTTCTACTCTCTACAAGATCCGAAAATGAAAAACAGAGTTGTTGCGTTTTTTTGCGACTACATTTCTCTCAAATCCGTAGCGAATTAGACAAAGTGTTCTACATATGGATGGAGCGCCTGATCGATATCTTTCCAATGGTATTTCATTTTCATCATTTCGATTAACGGTTTAAGAGAAATCGCGAAAAAACTGCAGCTGTGAAAGTGGGTCGTCGTACCATTTTCGAAACTGCTCTTAATCCGTGAAGAATCGGGGAAAGTGATCAACATACGGAAGATGCTCCTTTTCCATACGAATCCAACGTTGTATCATACGCTTAATTCTGACAAACGGTTAAAGGGTGACGAATAGCGTCACTATATATATATATATATATATATATATATATCATTTTTTAACAGTTGTATATGTGTGTAACAATTGTATGTTTAAATCCCGGCCATTAGGACTAAAACCAATGGTATATGCCCAAGTCTATTGATAACGAATTAGCTCATTTAACAAACAAAAAAGATACTTCCTCCGATCCATATTACTTGTCTTTAAATAGATGTATCTAGATGTATTTTTGTGTTAGATATATTAATTTTAAGATAAATAATATGGATCAAAGAAATTAATAAATTTATCTTAGCCTAGCTTGTAATGCTCTAGTATCGGTTTTCTGTTTTTTTGTATTTCCATGCTAATGCAACGTACGATAAGTTTTCTCCAGAAATATGAAATTTAATTATTAGAATCAAACCATAAGCTTAATGCAACGTAGGCTAAGTTTTATCTTAAATTCTGAAATTTGATTACTATTCTCAATCGATCAGATTAATCTACCATATGTGTGCACGTATACGTACATTGTGAGGACTCTTGGAAACCTTTTTTCACGTGAGGACTCTTCTTGTTGTTTCGTATGTTTTGCATTTTAACTTAACGACTCCTGTAACACGCTATTCAAGTTACCATGGCATGTAAGTGGTCAGGACTTTTTTTTTTGAGTTGGACGTGGCCAAGACTCTTCCTTGACTTTTATTCTACGTGATGACTCTTGCATATTCAAAACGCTAGCAAGCCGGCGACGAGAGTGAAATACGAGTCCATCCACTCTTAAGTCAAACTTGAAGCGACTCGGTAGAGTCTGGAAGCTTGGTAGCAAGGGCAGAGTCGTCGACGAAGTAGTCGTACCCAGCAACGGTGTCGTCGGCGGCAGCCTCGGGTTCTATCGGAGAATAATAAGGGAGGGGATAACAATAAATATAAAGCAATCATATACAAACAGATGCATGGCATTACATATGCCTTGTCAACGGTGTTCTAACACAGTACAATGTGCTTTGCTCGGAGCGGGAATTCATCCGGGGATGAAATACGGGCTCTAGGAGTTTATCAGTAGATGACCCGGAGGGGGAAGGTCTCATGTTCGTATGTTAGAGGGGGGTGGTTGGTATACGGGTATTTTCAGTCCTTGTATTTTTCTGATCAACTTTCATGTACAAATTACTTTGATCCAATTTACGGTTTAAAAGATATGAATTTTCAAAGTTTTATTCATTTTAAATAATTCTAGAATTCCTTTTCATTGAAAAGATAGAACAGTAAAATAATTTTTGTACACAGCAGCACCCAGCCACAGTGTATGACTAGTGGGCCTAGGGGGATGGGTTGACCGAGCCAAGGGTTGACTGGTCAAAGTGAACAGTATAGGTGGGGACCCATTTGTCGTTGTTCCATTTTGGGATTCCTTTGAATTTGTCAAGTGTTGAGAATTCTCTTTTTACATCACTTAGCTATTTTCAAAAGGCTACGGTTACGATTTTGTTCATCCAATGAATTAGTGCCCTATACCACTTCTTCTCAGTTTTCTGTGATCTATAATCTGGTACAGATGCCATCAATGTTAGAGTTCATTTTATTTAGTATTACTTTACTTGAAAATGCCACAGAATGTTAACGGCAAAAACTTGTTAAGTTTAGGAAACTTTGATTGATGATTGCATCAAATCTATAAAACTTTTGAAGATGAATCCTAAAGGTATTTTGATACACAACAAGTGTGCAACAATGTCATGCCATTAGATGCTATTATAGGGTAATGTATCATGTCCAAAACTTGCTCTAAGTAGCTATCAAAATACTCTATTTTTTGTCATTTCTTTGGTTAACAGAAATCTGCCTTTTGTAAATTTTATAGAATTTAATCCATCAACAAATTGGAGTTGGTCCAATGGAACAAACTGGATCTGGTTACTTGTATTATCTGTCCATGTGGTTTTTTGGATTTATTTGGACATGTTTGAAGATATTTGGTTGTTGGTTTACTTGCTGAAAAAATAAGCAGGCACAGACAGCGGTGCAACAGCCGGCGACAGCTTCAGCAGAGCAGCAGCGTAGTTGTCGGGCTCGGGAGGGGGGGTGGACTGACGCGACCAAGGGGTGGCCAGCGCGGCCAGAGTGCGGCCCGCGCACGACCGCGGGGCGGTGAGCATGGCGCGCGCCCGCTAGGCCATGGCGGACACGACGGCAGCCGTCGGGGAAGAGGTGAAGTGGGGCAGCGACCACAACATCGAAAAGAGGGGGAGAAGAAGGGGAATGGACATGGGGCTCACCAGGGAGGACACGAGAGAGCTCGAGGGGGTCGTAGGGTTGCCGGAGCAGCGGCAAGGCGGCGAGGGCCATGGCGGCCATGGCAAGAAGACGCCGATGAGGAGGTGGACGAACATGCCGTCTGAGCTTGGAAGGTGCGGTGGCCGCGCGAGCTCACAACAGGGCGTCCATGGCGGGTTCGGCCGAGGCGAGGAATACGAAAGCGAGGGGGAGAAAGGGTGTGGTCGATCTAGGGTTTGTCAAGGTGGGCAGCGGAGTTGATCTTATCTACGACGGCGGCGCTGTAGCATCTCGGTGGCAGCCATCGCACGGTTGAAACCGCCGGGCACCATGACGATGGCGCCACGGCGATGAGGTGAACAGCGCGGGAGGGTGAGGGGGAGTTCGGCTGGCGGGCTGGCTAGGTGGACTGGGCTAGTGCACTGTGCACTTAGGGATCTAGTGTGGTGGGCTTCTTTCCTTTTCCCTTTTTCTTTCTTTTCTATACTCCTTTTATTTTTGTTTCTATTTTATTTTGGACATCAAATGGGTTTTGTAAAATGTGGGACTTACCCCATTATTGCTGTTGCACAATATAACAATGCTATAAAAATTTTGGTGGCCTAATAAAATCATTTGGATTTTGTTCTATTTAAAAAGTATTAAAAGTGGCTGGTTTAGGCACTGTTTTGATTTGTTTAAAGTATTTAAACAATGTAATAAAATACCATTGCTATGTTATTATGACCTACTGATTTTTAGGCATTTAATAAAATTGGTTGCACAATTTTTAGTTAAAGTTTAGTTTCTATTTTTGTTTTCAATTTCATCTCAAAGGAGATTAGATGATGATTTGAACCAATGATGATTAAGGCAAGTTTAAGCATAGTGATTTGTCACTGACAAAAGTGATTACTGTAGCATGACAGTGGGGGTATTACATAAGAACACAAGTAACTTTGCCCCCAACGAGTTTAGAGAGGTTGTCAATCTCTCCCGCCTTGTTGTTTACAAAGGATCAAAACACAAAGGGAAATAATAGTGGGTGCAACTGAATGGATATAAAAGAAGTAAATTGGAACAGTGTAAATTGTGGAGGAAATATGGACTGGGGTGTCAGGACATTCACTAGTGATGCGCCTCTCCCAAAAGACGATAAACAACACAGGGTGGGTGAAAAAATTACAGCTGGGCAATTGACAGAATTATAAACGCACCACAGTGCTAATTATGCTACTAATAAGTAAAGAGGCTCAATCATGTGGGAATTGCACCAAAACAATTAGACCGTTTATCCATCAACATTTACTCACTAATCATCCACCTTGAGATATCTATCCAGAACATCTCGCTGGTATTAAGTTGCGAACCCCAACGAAATTGTAGGCTCAAAGCAACGGACAATTGCCTTAACACTCTATGCGTAATGTAAGAAATCCTTGCAACCGAACTTACAAGCACCGTTTATTTATCCAAGATGCCAACGACACATCCCCTAGTCTCCTATTTGTGTCACTCAAGCTAGACATCGGGGGGGCATGAACTCACAATCATGCATAACGCTCCTGATACGTCCCAAACGTATTTATAATTACTTCTTGTTCCATGCACTTTGATGTGACATTGCTACATGTTTTGCTACACTTTTATATCATTTTACACATATTTGGACTAACCATCTAACTCAGTGCACCCAGTGCCAGTTTCTGTCTGCTGATGTCTTTAAGTTGCACGTATTTCACCCCAATTTTCAGAGCCTCAAAAATTCCAGAAAAATCAGAATAAAAATCAGTGAGATGGAAGCTTCCGGAAGCACCAAAGAAGAGCCGAAGGGGCCACCCCTCTCACAGGAGGCCAGGTGGCGCGACCTACCTCCTGGCCGCGCCACCAGTGCGCCTGGAAGGTGGGGACACCCCCTGGTGCCCCCTTCGGCCTATATTACACCCTCGTCCCAAAAACCCTCAAGGAGAACCCCGCATCGCAAATTACCTCTCTGTTCCTCCGCCGCCGTTCTTCCAAGATCGGGAGCACCAAAAGACCTCTTCCCGGCACCCTGCCGGTTGGAGGATTGACCTCCGAGAGCTTCTCCACCACCATGGACGCTTCCCGAATGTGCCGTGAGTAGTCCCCCTTGGACCATGGGTCCATGACCAGTAGCTATGTGATGTCTTCTCTCCAATCTTGTTCTTCAATGTTTAGTCCTTATGAGCTTCCCTACATGATCAAGGTACCTATGTAATTTTTCTGCTGTTGCTATGCTTTGTTTGATGGGATCTGATGGATTATGAGATTATGTTCAGATCGTGATGAGTTATATATTTGTTTTACCTTTTATGTGTTGTTCTGGAGTAATTCTTGCATGTTCTCTATTGCTTTTTATTTCTTTCGCCAAGTAGTAGATAGTAACTCTAGGAGGGAGCGTTATGCATGATTGTGGGTTCATGCCCCCCGATGTCTAGTTTGAGTGACAGAAACATGACACTAGGGGACGTGTTGTTGCCACCAGGGAGAAAAAAAACAGTGCTTGGAACCGCGGTTGCAAGGATTGTTTACCTTACGCATAGATTGTTAATGCAGTTGTCTGTTGCTTTTAGTTTATACTTTGGGTGAGTCTCGCAACTTAATACCAGGGAGATGTTCTGGATAGATATCTCAAGGTGGATGATTAGTGAGTAGATGCAGATGGATTTCCGTCAACTTGTCTTTGCGTACTGCCCATACTTTTGAGCCTCTTACTTTCAAGTAGCATAATTAGCATTGAAGTGCGTTTATAATTCTGTCAATTGCCCAGCTGTACTTTGTTCACTCAGCTTGGCTGTTTTATCGTCTTTTGGGAGAGAGACATCACTAGTGAACATCATGGGACCCCGGTCCATATTTCTACCACTGTTTACACCTCCACTTATTTACTGCTTTTACTTTTTTCTACAATTATCACTATCATTATCCCCTTGCGTTTAATCCTTTGTAAACAACAAGCCCGAAGAGAATGAAACCTCTCTGAACTTGTTGGGAGCAAAGCTATCTGTTGTGTGTGCAGGTCTAGGTAAAGTAAGCAACCCTCGGTTGTGAACGGCGCCATTGTTCAATTTACCACCTGCTTGTCAACCTTGGACTCCTACTTGATTGACTCAAACCTTGGTATCTTTTCCAAGGGAAATTTACTGCTAGGCTACATCCAACCTTCCACTTGGGGTAACCAACAAGGAGCACTACTTTAGTGCCATCAAGGTAAATTTCTGGCGCCGTTGTCGGGGACTGCAATCTTCAAGATAGGGGAGTTGCACACCATCTCTTATCTTTGCTTTCTAGTCTTGTTAGTTTACCTTTCAGTTTTTATCTTACTGTTCTTTATCAAAAACCACAAAAAATTTGTTTACCTTGTTCTTCCTTGGTGCTGTTACTATGGGTTCGACTGAAAACAATAAGTTGTGTGACTTCACTAGTCACAACAACAATGACTTTATCTGCACTCCTAGTGCTCCACCTGCCACTTCAGCAAATTCTTATGAAATTAAACCTCCTTTTCTTAATCTTGTTATGAAAATCAATTCTCCGGTGCTGGAGATGATGTTGCTTTACACCTGAATTATTTTGTTGAGCTTTCTGATATGAAAAAGTATAAAGAAGTAGATGGTGATATTGTTAAGCTTAAGCTTTTTCCTTTCTCTTTGAGAGGAGGAGCTTAAATTTGGTTTCAATCCTTGCCAAGGAATATCATATATTCTTGGGATAAGTGCAAAGATGCTTTTATTGGGAAGTACTACCCCCCTGCTAAGACTATCCAATTGAGGATAAATATTATGAATTCAAGAAATTGGATAACGAACATGTAGCCCAAGCTTTGGAACACATGAAATCTCTTGTTAAGAATTGCCCTCCACATGGTTTGACTACTTGGATTGTTATCCAGACTTTTTATGCAGGCTTGAACTTTACCTCACAGAATCTGTTAGACTCGGCCGTGGGAGGAACCTTTATGTCAACTACACTTGGTGCTGACACAAAGCTTTTGGATGAGATGATGACAAATTATTCTCAATGGCACACCGAGAGAGCTCCAATAGGTAGGAAGGTAAACTATGTTGAGGAAATCTCCTCCTTTAATGAAAAATTTGACATGATCATGACTTTACTTACTAAGGAAGCTCCTATTGATCCTCATGATGTTCCTTTGAATTCTTTGGTTTCCCAAGAGCAAGTTGATGTTAATTTTATCTCTAGGAACGACTTTAATAATAATGCTTATAGGAGTAATTTTGGTAGCAATCCTAGACCGTTCCCATCCAACAACTATGGGAACAACAACACTTATCCTAGCACCAAAAACTCCACTTCTGAATTAGAGAGCATGCTTATGGACTTTATCACTTCTCAAAAAGCCTTAAACAAGAGTGTACAAGAGAAATTAGAAAAACTAGATATCCTCTCTTATAAGGTTGACAATATAGCTCATGAGGTATAATTGCTTAAGATTAGAACTTCTGCTCTTGAGGAGAGAAAAACCACACCCATGAATGTTATCCAAGTCCAAATTATTGAGAATAGTAGAATGCTAGCCAAACTTAAGGATAGATGGGCTAGAGAAAAGGAAGAAGAAGATAGAATTAAGAGCCTTCCTACACACACCACCATTGCTACCATACATGTTGAGGATCTCAAAACTTTTAGCACCCAACACATCCCTAGTCCCACTGGACCTATTAATGGTGATGCTAATACCTCAATCGTAGGACAAGAAAGTCCCATCAATCTAGAGAATACCAAGATGACATCACCACCACTTTAATTAATGGTAGTGATCTTGATTTTGATAATTATTGTCTTTTTGAAGTTATCACCTTTTTGCAAAGAATGGCTAAAGACCCCCAGACTAGCACACTTAACATTGCCTTTACCGAGCATATTACCAATGCTCTTATCAAATCTAGGGAGGAGAAGCTCAAGATAGAGACTTCCATCCCTAGGAAGCTAGAAGATGGTTGGGATCCCATAGTCAAAATTAAATTGAATATTTTTTCTTGCTATGCTTTATGTGATGTTGGA
This sequence comes from Bromus sterilis, assembly GCA_950022295.1. Taxonomy (NCBI): domain Eukaryota; kingdom Viridiplantae; phylum Streptophyta; class Magnoliopsida; order Poales; family Poaceae; genus Bromus; species Bromus sterilis. The sequence continues at coordinate 149,859,856 of OX465599.1, read as the reverse complement.
GCTAGTGCCTCCGTTATGCCCAAAATAATGTATGATATGCTTAATTTGAAACCTTTTGATACATGTTCTTTTGGTGTTCGTCTCGTTGATTCTTCCTTAAATAAACATTTAGGAAGGATTGATGATGTGCTTATTATTTTCAATGATAATTATGTTCCAACTGATTTTCTTGTTACGGAAATTGAGTGTGATCCCTCATGTCCAATTATTTTGGGACGTCCTTTTCTTCGCACCGTTGGTGCTATCATTGACATGAAACATGGGACCATTAGATTTCAATTCCCAATCAAAAAGGGAATGGAACACTTCCCTCAAAAGAAGATCAAGTTACCTTATGAGTCCGTTACACGTGTAAGCTATTCTTTTGATGTTGATAAAACTTGATTTTTTTGGATCATGCCTAGCCAAAAGGCATAAAAGAAAGAGCTTGTTGGGAGGCAACCCAAGATGTTTTTTTACTTTCAGTTTTAGTGGTCTTGATGCTTATTACTACTGTAGCAGCATCATTGTATCTTTATTTTCAGCTTTGTGCCAAGTTTTAGCCTCCGATTGCAAGAAAGTTTAAAAGTTGTGACATGCTGTCCAGAAATAGATTTTGTCCCCTTGACGAAAAAATTGTCCATAATTCACCAGATCATATTTTTGATCTGATTTTTTTTTACAACATGCCCTATACAATTGGATTTCGCACGTATGTTCCGAGTTTTTTTATTTGAGTTGCAGAAGTACCCCGAAAAAATTATTTACTACCTGCTGGTCTTTTTTTCACAGATTCTGCCATGTTTTGCGTTTTCATCGTTTTGCAAACCTTAAGCTTTCTTTTTCTTGGCAAAAACTTTTCGTAAATCATGAGAAACAGTAGCTCTTCAAGAATATCTTTATTTCCAGTATAGAAAAATATATTTTATCATGGGTACTAACCACTCTAATCAGCTTATGATGAGTTTCGTATGAAGGGAGTTTTCAAGTATGCGAAGGGAGATGATGAAAGACGATTTAGGAGTGTCAAGCTCTCAAGCTTGGGGATGCCCCCATGGACCCGCAAGAAATATCCAAGGAGACTCAAGCATCTAAGCTTGGGGATGCCCCGTGCATCCCCTTCTCCATCAACAATCATCAGTACGTCCTTTGTCATGCTATATTTTTATCGCTTCATATGTTATATGCTAAACTTGGAGCGTCTTGCTCTTTACTTTGTAGTTTTTTTTAGTTTTTCTTGTTGTTCATAACAACTTGGATCCTAGGCTTCATTATTTGGCAGAGAAACACACTCCACTCCAGCATTGAACACAACATAGGCTTGCATGCTTATCTTTCTTTTTGTGTGTGTTCTTTGTATTTTCATAGCTGTTGTCATGGTTAGCTCTTAGTTTTCATGCTTATAATTTTAAGAGCTTTTTTAGGTTGTTCTAGGAACTCTCTTGAGTTTTCATGCTTATCTTGTTTACAGAGTTGGCTTGTTGCACTGAGTTGTGTGTCTTGCATGAGTAGGTAATTAAGGTTGCTATTACAAGTGTAGTAGTAACATGCAATAGTTTTGAGGTATTTATTTGAGTAATGTTTGGACATGAGGGTGACAAGAGCTTGAGCCTATTAGTGATAGGTATCGTACTTTGGGAAATCCGTGCTTATTTTCAAAAACTATAAAAATTAGTTGAGAACTCTAGCTACTAAATGGATCGCTAACCTCTGAAGGGGTTGCAATATATAGAGTACCCTCACGTACCATGGGTCGAGGTTGCGCAAGGATAACCAAACCCCCATACAATCCTCCTCGGGGTACTCTTCTCTTTGTGAATCTCCCGATTAGATAGAGAGTTACCGATAATAAGTGCATGAGTTCTTCGGACTAATGCGAGTATTCGATTGTTGGTACTTCCACCTTCCCATATTTTGCTAGCCTCTTCGGTACCGTGCATTTCCCTTTATCACCTTGAGAGTTGGCGCATACTTCGCCGGTGCATCCAAACCCTTGGCATGATGTGCTCTGTCATCATAAGCCTCCTTATATCTTCCTCAAAACAGCCACCATACCTACCTATCGAGGCATTTCCATAGCCCTTCCGAGATACATTGCCATGCAACATCCACAATCTCATGACTTGATCTTCATGTCATACATGATTTTGCTTGATAGAGGAGCCGCATGCTAGTTGGGCTTTGCCCTCATTACTTCTACATAACGCGCTAGTATCATTGCATATCCTGCTACACTGGCAGAGGCATACATTTGCATACATCATGATAGTTTTCATTCTATCTTTATGTTGAGTACTTAATTTAAAGTGTGAAGATCTTCTATATTCATTTAAAATATAGAGTGTTGCCCTTAAGTGAGGAAAAGATCCCAAAGAGGACAAATGAGACATAAATAGAAAGAGCCAAAGAGGCCACAAAAATACAAAAAATAGAAAAAATAGAAATAAATATATAAAAAGAGAGAAGGGGTCAACACTACTATTACTTTTGAAAGATCCAAACTCGTACTCCATTGTTATATTTGTACTCCATAGAGATTATCATTCATGCATAACTATGTGGGGACCCTACACTATAGAACTTGGCTTGCATATTCCAAGGATGAGCCTCCTCAAATGAGCTCTAGGTCTTCATGAGCAAGCAAGTTGGATGCTGATGACTCTGAACTGTAGGGGATCGATTGTAGCGTTTTCGATAAATAAGAGTGTCGAACCCAACGAGGAGTAGAAGGTATTGGTAAGTGACTTTGGTAAAGAAATAACTGCAGGCACTAAAAGATAACTTTTTAGGGTTTTTTCGATATAAGCAACGGGGAGATAAAAGCAAGCAAAGTAAAAGATACTAAGGAGTAACACGTGGCCCAATCCTTTTGAGCAAAAGGATAAGCCAAGAAACTGAACTTATAAAGGCTAAAGCGTTCTTGAGGACACACGGGTGAGATAGTCGCGTGCTTTCACCATATTCCTTATCGGTACTATTTTTTGTGTTGATAAGTGTTGAGTGGGTGGATCTATGCTAGTACACCTTCTAGACTAAGATAAGTGCACTATTATGATTAAACACCTTGCAAGCATTTGCAAATACAAGGTAGAAATTAAGGAATATGCCTAACCACATCAATACGATCAAGGATCCGTTATTCCCTTGTGCAAAAGCATGCAAACTGGGGTTCAGGTTTCCGTCACTCTGGCAACCCACCGTAAGCATTCTTTATACACAATGCACTCCCCTAGGTCCTTAATAAGGCGAAGTGTTGAGTGTTCGACTCAAACAACACCACTAGGAAAATAACAACACAACTTAAATATCAAACAACACATATTACTTCAACATCATATGACTACTAACAACTAGACTTCTCCCATGTCCTCAAGAACTAAAGTAACTACTCACAAGACATAAAAGATATCATGATTAGTGGTGATAAATAGATGATAAACAATCTGTACATAACAATATTTCTCCAACAAAACTCAATAGCATTCACCACAAAGGAGTAATCAACACCGGTAGAGTAGAGAGGATAGATAGTACGAATTCCAACACAAGTTGCACTTGTGAGGTGAGATAGAATGGTGGTGGAGTTGGTACTGATGTTGGGGATGATGTTGATGATGATCTCGATGATGCCCGTTGATACGTCTCAAACATATCTACTTTTCCAAACAGTTTTGTTATTGTTTTGACCTCATTCTTGCATGATTTGAACGAAACTAACCCGGAATGACTTTGTTTTTAGCAGAGCTGCCTGTATGGTTTAATTGTGTGCAGGATTATGGATTTTTAGGTGCCTCAGAAAATTCCGGGAAAATTTACAGAAAATCCACTCACCAGAAGCTTCCACGAACCAGAAGTGGGGCTAGAGGGGGGCCAGAGGGCCCCCAGGCGCCTTGCTGGAGCGGCCCCACCCCTGGCTGTGCCGGGAGGCCTCCTGGGGGCTCCCACCTCCTCTGGTGCCCTACCGAGGCTCCTATTTATCCCCGTGACGTGAAAACCACAGAACAGAAGTCGTTTTCCCAGCTTCCGTCGTGGAGCCGCCGCCACCCTCTGTTCTTCTTTGGGAGGGCTAATCTGGGGGCTGTTTTGGCCTACGGTGAGGGGAGACCATTGCCATCGCCATCATCATCACCAATCCATCCTCCCTCCATGACTTCTCTTCACATGTGTGACTAATTCCCTGCTGTAGGGAAAGGGGATGGTAGGGATTGGATGAGTTAGATCATGTAATAGTTCGTCAGATTGTTGGGGGCATGTTGCCTATCATCTACTTTGGTGTTTATCATCTTTGCTACAACTTGTTACTCTTAATGCTTGTCACTTTGGGCCCAAGTGCCATGTTTTCAGATATGAACCAGTTGTGTTTTCATGAGTATATTTATGTTCTTGATCCTATCTATGATTTGTATGCACCTATTATGCTCCAGAACCGGCGATCCCAAAGGTGACAGCTTGGGACACCAAAGGGGATGGACTACAATTTTAGAATTTCATGTATCCATTGAGTTCAATGCTTTGTTCCGGTGCTCTTTGACAGGAGCACCTTAATCTCCATAAGTTCCTTTTGGCCCTGTTCGTAGCGGGATGGTAGGACAAACGATGTTGTACAAGTTCTTATTGCAAACACGCACAACTACCTACGGGATACATGCCTAATGTTTGATATTTTCCTAGATGATCCTTTCTTTTCTGTGTGCCTTGCCCCATGTTAAAATCTATTACATGTTCACTCTTATCCAAGTAGCGCCCAACCATCCATCTGCCTAGCCTACAATGCTTTTATCTTGCTGGTTACTAGTAGTTTATTTTCACTGTTTTACTTTCGCTGTACTACCACTACAATATCACCGTTGCTATTAATATTTTGTTGCAAGAAAGTATATTTCAGGTGCGGTTGAATTGACAACTCAATTGTTAAAGATTATAAATATTCTTTGGCTCCCCTTGTGTTGAATCAATAAATTGGGTTATCTTACCCGCGAAGACTATCTCGATCCCCTACAGTTGAGGGTCATCAAGTACTATTTTCTGGCGTGGTTGCCGGGGAGCATAGATTTATTTACAAGTCTACTTGAAGTATTTTTCCTTCTGCACTTCATCCACTATGGGAAAGAAAGGAGACCCCAAGGTTCCGATCTTACCATCTACCACAAGAAAAGGTATTGTTCTGAGTACTAGTGTTGCACTTGATTCACCTTCCGTTATAAGTAAGTTCGCTTCACCACCACCACCACATGCTACTTCTACTGAGTCTGTTACTATGTCCGATACTTTTGATGATACTTCCACTACTCATGATGATATTTGATGCGGAGAATCCAACAGACATCACCATGGACATGGACCCCCGCCAAAAGACACACACATCGATAATTCAAAGGTGAACTCTATCCTTTATGCGTGTCCTTTCGGTCCTCTCACGGATGGTATACTACTTGACCTCCCACCCCCATGCATGCATAGGTTCGAGAGCTACATGTGCGTCATGGAGTAGGTCGGGCACAAGAGAACGACTACACCATCCACGAGGGAATCTTGGAAGAGAAGACGGAAGAGAGGAGGAGAACCACAAGGAGGCGAAGAGGAGGAGATGAAGCAGTCCCTGGACACCCCGTGTGCACGAGGTAGGAGACCCCCGTGCGCACGGCCTACCCAGATAGCTACTGACCACCCCGTGCGCACGGGCTGTACCGTGGACACGGCCCCCCCGTGGGCACGGGGTAAGTGTACCCCGTGTGCACGGCCCCCCAAAACCAGTTTTGGGAAAATGCCCCATGTACCCCTCTCTCCCCACTTAGACAATATATACTCCACCCCCACCTCCATTCTAGGGTTAGCCAAGAATATATCCAGATTTGAGAGAGATTAGCTCCTATTCCCACATGGGGATTTGATCTCCTTGATATCCTCTCTCAATCCTACCTCCCTCTCCCTAGTCATAGAAGGAGAGGCCCCAATCCTAGTAGTAGAAGGAGAGGGATCAATCTAGCTACCACTTGTGTGGATGTATGTATCATGTTATGTGTGAATTTGGTGTGTGGATTTGAGTTCACTATGTTTGGATCTTTTCCCCTTCCTCTCTTTTGTGTTCTTCTTGAGTTGCATCTCTTTTCCACCTCCAAGTTGTCAAAGATTGGGCCAATCCATAGGCTTGCCTATATCATTTGGTATCAATGGCAAGGTTTATCACATCTTGGAGCCCCTCCCCCCATCTTCTAGCCAATTTTTTCTTTGTTCTTCACAATTTCGAAAATCCCCACCAAAAATAGCGATACCAAATTTCTTGTGATTTGTTGTTCTTGTGAGTTTTTGTTGAATTTGATCAGTGGATCTAGTGTTTAGCAAGTGGATCTACGCTCCTTTGTGTTCCATAGCCCTAAATTTTCTTGTTTCCCCATCAATTTTGACCCCAAAATCCCCAATTTCTGCCCCGGGGTCCCGTGTCTCGGGCTACCCTGTGCACACCCCCCCCGTGCACACCGGGTCCACTTACCCCGTGCACACGGGGTACCCAGAGAAGACAACCTTCCACACTTCACCATTTTCACCATAACTTCTTCATCCGGAGTCCGTTTTTGACGTTCTTTAGCTCGTTTTGTTCCTCTTACCACCCCCTATCCATATAGATAGGTTTCTTCACCAATTTCTTCCATTATATTTACGAATAATGGCATCTTGGACTAGGCATTTGAGCAAGGAAGCTCGAAACCATGCATATTCGCCGGTCTTCAACTATCGGGACCATCTCCAACAACAATGAGTGCCTCTGTATCGACTACATCAACCCACGAGCTTCATCTTCAACGACGATCATCCATCCTTCAACCCCCTCAACCGAAAGCAAGGTCGGTCTTCTCCGACTTCGTGAAAGGTTAAGTGTGATGAAGGTATCCATCCAGTCACATCCTTTTCCTTCCTTGCCTTTACCCTTCGAGCCCCACCATCTTTGTGATTACCTAATACCTATTGAGCCTAGTTAGTCGAGTATTTCCAGGCTTCGCAAAAACATGAGCACCATAGTGATAGCATATCATATAGTGTGATAGCTTGCTCCCGTGCATATCTTGTGAGACTAGTAGCGCATATTTGGTTGAGCCTCAAGGCAAGGGGTAAAAGTGGGAAAATTAAAAAAAAAGAGGCAAGCTTCTAAGCAAGAGCCAAAAGAGAAAGAATCACAAGCTTTTAAGAAAAAGAGAGAGTTCATGCAAAGAAATGCTTGTGCAAAAGACACGTGGAAGGGAAAACCTACGCTTGCATGCATATAGGTTGGTGCCAAGTAGTGAATCGTTCCCTCTAGTGCAATCGATCTACTGTCTGTCCTTGTGTTTGTGCAACATAAGCTTAGTCTTCGATAGGCCATTATTTTGTATGCTCATTCCTTTGGTTGCACAAGCCACACTATCTTTGCGCGTGTGTTCTCTTATTGCCCTCCTCTATATTTGTGATCACTTGCTTTGCATTTGGAGTTCTTTGGATTGCTTTCAACTCTTACAATATCTTGGACTTCAATTTGCCGGATTTTTTTGCCACTAATCCCTACCGAGCTCCATATAAGCCTTTGTGTGTAGGTGTGTGTGTGTGGGAACGAGATTCAAACAAGGACACTCTTTTCACTACGCGAAGCTATCCATCACTTGATCCATTTCATCTTCGAGAAAGTTAGACTTGACTTGGTTCTCTCCCTTTTACTCTCACATATATCTTGAGTGCTATGATGGATAGGGAAGGTACATGTCCTGAGCTCAAGACCACCACCCCACACGAGCTACTTCGAATACGACGACGACATTGAGCTCCATTTCTATGGTACTCATGACCCCGAGGAGTACCTTGAGTGGGAGGAGAATATGGAAAACTAATTCTTGCATCAGCATGTCCACTCCAAAGATAAAGTGAAGCGCGCCACAAGACACTTCTACAACTATGTGCACACTTGGTGGGTTCATCGACCTTCCACCTCGCGCTCGCGTAAGAGTTGCTCAAGGTTGAAGAGATCTATGAGGCGAGAGTTTTTTCTTTCCACACTCTCCGAAAATCTCTGTCACAATTTGGAGAAAACCACTCAGGGATCCAAGCCACTTGAAGAGTACCTCTTGGAGATGAAGAAAGCTTTGAGGAGAGCCGGCGACGATGACCCCGCTTGGATGAAGTTCCACCTCAGTAGCGGCTTGAAGGACCTCTCCATCTGCAAGGCCATGCTCCACCGAAGCTAGACCTCCCTTAATGAGTTATGCGATGATGTTCTCATGGAGGCATGATACCTCAAGGAGGTGAAGGATACTAGCACTCAAGCACACTTCACACTGACCACACCTCAAGACAGTGAGGATGACGATGATTCCACCAAGGTGGAGAGCGAGGATCAAGACTTCTCCTATGATGGAGGAGATGTTGATATGACCGAGCATGGGATGTTCCCTTCGGTCATGGAGGCGAGTGAGGATTTCTTCTATGATGCCCTCTCGGAGGTTGAGCATGGGATTCTCCCTTCAACCAAGGAGGCGATTGGAGTTGAGTATGTAGATGAGTGCACCTATGTTCCTCCTACACCCATATATGATGAGATACACCACATCCCATGCGAGAGTGAGACACACACACCCCACTTGAGTGAGAGTGATAAAATGAGTGAGTTGTGTGCCACCACCACAAATTAGAGTGATTGCATTTCCTTTGAGAGGATGATTATGACCACCACTAGCCCCATATATGATGAGATGCCTCAATTACCATGTGAGGAGATCCACCACCACCACTTGCGTGACTCCACCATATGTGAGTTTGAGTGCACCCACCTAGAGGGAGTGAGTGAGCCACCACAAATGATGAGTGAGGAAGTTGATAGGTCTTGTGAGGCCAATTTATTTTCTAACAACTTACCCTCTACTTCGATTGTGTCTTCTCCTTTGGTGCTAGGTCTCCTATATTATGACGCTCCTATCTCCAACAAGTACCCCCCTCAAATGGAGGAGATGATGGCCATGGAGTACCAAGATGCAACCACCACATGGTGCCATCAAAATGATGATGTTGACCACAAGTTGGTATTTTCTACGTCACCTACACCACATGAGCGGCATGACGACAATAACATAGGTGATGGTACTACTCTCGTCCCACTAGTGGACTTTGATTTCTTGCATGATGATGATCTTCCTATTGCCATGCTTCATGCTTGTGTGCCCACTACATGCTTTGATAAGCCACCTATTTATGATAAATATGACGATGAGCATGCAATATGAATTAGTTGTGATGCCATGTTGCATAGGATATCTTGTGATAATTCCTTAGGTCACATCATGTTTGACACTCCTCTTGATTTGTCATATGTCATGCATGAGATCTCCCATATTGCATCTTTGCAGTGTCATCGTAATAACTATTTCATGCCCATTAAAATAAATCCCATTTGTGAATATGGCATCGATGACAAATCCATGGTTATTGGCGTTTGCTTTTCTAATGATGATATTGATATGCTACGTTCGCACAAATTAAGCAATTCACCTCATATGACATGCCATGACTTGTCTTTTATGTCACATGATTCCATCTCATGTGTGCACATTATGCATCCCATGAATAACATTGCTTCAAATATCTTGGATGCACATACTTGCTTGTGTCTCCATTATACTATCAACACAATAAAACCTCTCATGATGGATGACATGTTTCTATATCATTCATATAATTTCTTTGAGAATGGGATTTCATGTGCCAACCGATACACACACGTGCACATCATGATGGATGATGTGTACATATACCATGCACACACATTGTTTCTTTTGTCTCAATGTTGTGTAGGTCCTCACATCCACTCGTCAACTTCACGATCACACGAGTTGATGAAACAAGCTCTTGAGAGCAATGAAACTATGGGATCCTTTGGAGCACTAGTTCTCCACTCCCCTTCGCACATGGACTTCGCGCATTCCTTCTAGATCTCTCACGTGGATATGGGTTTCATGCCACTTTTTACATTATGCCCATGTTTCCATGTTTACATTGCATTATATGCCCCTTCCTATTCCTTTGGCATGCATTTGTTACCCATGCTTGTCATTGCACATGATTCACTTTTCTACCACTTATATGTGTACTTGCATGCTTGGTGGAGATAGTTGTTATTATTACCATGCTATTTGTGTGTCACCCGCTATTCTTGATACTTGCGTTGGGAGAGTAATGATCATGCATTGTTCTTCTTGTATGACTCCTCGTCAACATAGTCCTAAGTTGGCCATGCTATGTTTTGGAGATTGCCATTTTTTCATGAATCATTTGCTTGTTGCACACCCTATGATGAACAATTTTGATTTACATTGGGTTGATGTCAACCATTCACATGATTTACACATGTTATGCACTCATTATTGTCAACCTACTTTGTATGTTGTGATCCCCATATTGCCATATATTGCGTGAAACATTTTTTGTCAAATTGTTGAGAATGCTACCATTCCATTCTCACATTTGATTGGAGACTTTCACATATATCACGAGTCACATGCTTGCTTTCGTTCTTTGCACAATATGCATGATGATCATTCTTGATATGACATATGCCATGCTTACACAATATATTCATAGCCCATATTTGTGCTAAAGGTGAAGTGCAAGCGTCGAGATGCCTCATGATGGATGATGCATTTGTCTACCATGCACAAACATATCTTTCTATCTTTTGTGCATGTGTAGGTTTGCTATCATGTTGCGTAGGTACACGTGTCTCTCCTTCAACTTCGACAACACAAGAGTTGAAGATAAGAGCGCTTGAGGGCAAGGACGAGGAGCCTCATCATCATCATCCTCCCCCACTTAGACCATGGCCCGCGCCGTTTCGGTTTTCCCTATACACTACCCTTTCATTACTATGGGCTATGCTTTATATAATATCTTGTGTGTCCCATTTCATGCTCACTTCGCATGCTTGACTTCCCTTTATTCATGTACCATGCATTCGTGACATGTTCTTAAACTTGAAAAGGCCATATGCTCTTTATCATCGCAATACATTCTTTATCCATGAGCATATGCATTTTATTTGCAAATTTGTTGTGGTCAACCTAGATGGCATGTTCATACCACATCAACTCATCACTTGTCATTCCAAGCATATTCCATACATCCTTCACATGTTCAATAGTGGACCATCCTTTCATCATCTTGTAACATCTCCATATAGCATATGCATTTATAACTATTTGCTATGCTCATGCATTTGCACATAACAAACGAGCCCATTATGATGTGATGCTTCATAACGGTAGCAACATTTTTCCTACCCATGCTCTTAATGCCTCTACCATGTTCGCCATACATGACTTGGATAGCTCCTCATCCCTCACTTTGGAGCCATGGTATGCTTATGTCTTGTCATCCATCCCATGACGCACTAATGCTAGATGCCTTGTCCATGTGGACACCCTCTCATATTGCATGCGCTTATCTTTAATTCTCACACATAGTTGTCATGCTCATGACATTGGAAGGACTAAACCATCAAACTATGACTTGATGTTACACAATGGTCGCACTCACTACTGGAAAAAAGGGATCTAATGACGCACCTAATTTGGCTACTAATGGCGCACATATGGTGCGCCATTACTAGCACACCATTAGTAAGTGATAGTAATGGCGCATATCTGGTGCGCCATTACTATCCTGGATACTAATGGCACACCTATAATGCGCCATTACTGAAGCCAGTGGTGCGCTATTGTTGTTACTGCTACCACCACATGTGTGTATTATGCTCTGAATCACTGATGGCGCACTCTCAAGAAGTATGCCATTGGTTTCTGTACATGCGCCACTAACATACTGTATGTGCGCCATTGCTATGAATATTAGGATTTTTTTTCTTTTGCTTTTCTGTATTTGCACAGGCTACATACATATATAAACAACATATTTATAAACAACACATATTTATTGAATACAATAGAAGATTAGTCTCCGAATACAACGGAAGATTAGTCTCCGATTACAAATCATCATATTAGTCTCCGAATTCAAAATACCGAACAAAGTTAGAACATTACAAGTCTCGAGTAGTGACTTTATCTTCACATTACAAGTTGAAATCTAAAGTACGATGACATTGAAGAAGAGGGTGGCGGTCACAATGAGCATCATCGTGACCAAAGTGATCTTCATCCGGTTCCTCCTCCGCTCCCTCCTCTCCCCCGCTAGATAGCGTGCGTATCTAGCTTCCGCCTCCGCCCTTGTGGGGTAACCTTTGTAACTGTTACAGCTAAAACGGTGAACCTGTCTCTGACAATCCTCCCAGTCGTCGTAGACTCCGGGAATCCTACCAATGTACACGACATACGATGACATCTGCTTTATGCACCGAACAAACAAAACGATAAGAGGAACATACATATACAACAAAATTAAGGAGAAAAGGAAGAGAAAAGCAACACACATTAGGAGGACAAGAACAACACATTAAGAGAAAAGCAACACACATTACGTGGCCATGGACCATTTCGGGCTTAGAGAAATGAGTGTGCACTTTGTTTCATCACTTCACACAACACAAATGTTAGGAGGACAAGAACAACCAAAATCTAAGGAACCTCATGTACGTTACGGGGACGTGAGGGGATGACTTACTTGGGAAAGTAAGGCACGAGGAAGTTGTCCTTATCCTTGTTCACCAGAATGACGTCTTGGAGGTAATCACTAGCGAGTAGCCTGTCCCCGAGGCTGGTCATTAGCTTGGCACTCATGTATAAGGGGTCGACTATAACGATGTCCGGGGTCTTGTCTCTAATGATTCGCATCTCCATACTGAGTGCAAATAGCCGAACGAATGTGTAGTGCAGCGGAAAAGGTGAAACATAGCGAAGATGTCATCAAACCGCAGGAAGATCACACGTCTGATGTCGCAAGCAACAAAGCCCTTTCCCTCTGGCACCTTGGCGGTGAAAACCGGGTATGCCACATCATTCTCTCTGAGACGCCGCGTCTCTGTATTCAGAACAATGTCATGCAGACTCTTCCTAGCATCGGTTGCTGCATTGAGCATTACAGCATATAGCATCGGCCTACCCGCCACATGCATCCTTGACATGATTCCGTCGGGTCTTGATGGCCCGTCTTGAGCACGGATCGTCGGTGCCGGTTGGCTCGTAGTAGTGGGACCCTTCTTCCTTCTTGCCCGTCCCTTCTGCTTCTTTGGCTTCTCATGTAATGGGCCTTTACCTGCTCAGAGACCGCCTTCCTGAGTGTGTTGGGGATGATAATATTTCGCGCTTCATCCGTCTCTGCCTCGGTGAAGGCGGAAGCTGGAGCGTCTCTTGAGAACTGAACAGTCGACGCTTATTGTTGCAATTTATCTCCGTGCTACGAGATGGTCGGTGAGAGTAGTTTGCACCAAGGTTGGGTTCTTGAGAACCAGGAGGGAAAAGCTCGTACATCTCGCACCCACCATGTTCCTCAAAGAACTCATCGACACGGGCAAGTAGTGTGTTGGTGTTGGTGTTGCTCCGATCTTGTGCCACATCCATGTCTGTGGGGTGGTGGCCCGGATCAGCTGACGGCGTTGCAGCGGTCTTGCCATGGCTTGGCGCCGTCACGACTGACAGTGGGGTGGAGTAGTTCCCCACCCCTAAACGAATCTGGCACTTCGGCCAAAGCAAGTTCCAGCCCAAGCAGCCGCGGAGGTCCATCACTTCTCCGTCGTCGGCTCCACGGGGTCGATTGTAGCATCCCAAAATTTTCTAAAATTTGGAATGTTAATAAATAAATTATAATAATTATTGTTTTCTTGATATGTTTGATTTTCACTGGGATCTGAAACTTTTAGAGTTTTACTGAATATTAAAATGAGAGGGAATAAAATGACTTTCCCTAATATTCATTGTTGGAGTTTTGAAATTTATTATTTAAAACAAATCCAACAAATTAAAACGAGAGAAGGTAATATGACTCCTTCATTATAAAAGAAAGTTGGAAATGTTTTAATGTGATTTTTATTTTAATATAATTGGAGTTATTTAAATAAATTTCCATTCAAAAATAATAATAACTTGAGGGAAGATAAAATGACTTCTTCAGAAAAATGGAGTGGAAATTATTTAAATAATTATTTGAGATTTTTGTGAATTTCTAAAATATTTTATAATTAAATAAGGTCATCGAAAAATGTCATTATTTTTATTTAGCTTTTTGGAAAATATGTTCATTGCATAATTTTCTTTAGATTATTTGAATAATTTAGGATTTTATTTTATATTTTTTCTGACGTGTAATTATTTTTCTAGAACTTTTTGAAGTTTCAAATTTATATAAAAATAAAAACTCATAGCCGAGCCGGCCCAGTGCTGTTTTTCCGCCCACGAGCGCAATAAGAGCCCGAGTCGGTTTCTGTTTTTTTCTCCTTTGTTGTCTGTCTATAAATAGATTTTAGTATTTTCGTTTATTTCTTTTCTTTTCCTTCCAAACAAAAAAAAGAAGAAGAAACAAACCCTAGCCACCGGGACCCGCGGGGCACCGCCACCTCCGCCGGGCCCCACGTCGCCGGGCCGCCGCCATCGCCAGAGCGCCGCCGCCATGCGCCACGCCTCCAGCCGCGCCGCCTCCCCTCGCGCCACGCCGCCACCCCGCGCCGGCCAGCCCCGGCCGCGCCGCGCCGCCTCCTTCCCGCGCCACCCATCGCCGGCCGCCGCCCGCCCCCACGCGCCGCCGCGACGCACCCCGCCGCCGCCCGCTCCACCGAGGCACTCCGCCGCCGGCCCCGCCACCGCCGCCCCCCACACCTCGCCGGAACACGAGCTGCCCTTCTCCACAGTTCGCCAGAATCCGCTTCCCCAAAGTCAACTCCGGCCAGATCTGTCCCGGGGACCCGATTGCTTTTCTGAAAAAAAAAGATAATTGCGGATAGGTCCCTGTTTGCAGAAAACACCCCGGCGCCGTACTCGCAATATCTCCTTCACCGTGCGTCGAATTGAGGTGAAACTTTTTCCTACGCGCTCGTGTTGTTATGTACTTTAGCATGGAATCAACTTTTCACACGTCGCACACTTTTGAATTTGAATTTATTTCAAATTCAAATTCAAATCCCGAATGTCGGGACCCGGGGTTAGCGTATGTAATTCCAGTCATGATGCAATCACATGGAGAGCCGGGAGCCGTACCCACTTGTCTAAGCAGACAAGGCCAAGAACAGAACACTCTCGGAAAGCATCAAATGTGAGGGGCATCCCATCCAGGCCGGATGATCAACTGAGATGGGTCCTCATCGTCTGCTCACAAGTCTAAATGCTTATGGGTGGTGAATCCCATACTCATAGACAAGTCGCCTCAACCATGTTATCGATTGAATCCTAACTCTTACATAGACTTTCTCCAGCCCGATCACTTAGTCGGGGTCTAGGGCGGGCTCGATCATACAACAAAGTGTGCACGTGACAGAGTCACGAACAATCGCATCGCGATGCCCCAAGCTGCGCACATCTAAGGGCAACTTGGTGTATTAAAGACTGCCAGCCAGATCACAACTAAGGTCTCGAAAACCCATACTAAGACATGCATGTTATAGACATACACGCAGCACACATGCCTAGTATGAACAGCAGGTATCATCACATAACTCTACAAAGTACTTCTTTATTGACTTACACATAGAGCATACAAAGATCACATGTATGTGATCATCATTACATCATACAACGGAAGCAAATTAGGTCTGAGTACATACAAGTTTAACAAATGGCTTAGAGAAGCCTTGTAAACATACGTGCCCTTCCACGAGGGACCAGACTGCTGTCTGGAACTATGCTACCAAGGTCAACGTCGAGCTTCAGGTCGGTGACTCCATCGGGGTCCCAGTTCTCATCTAAAACATAGAATAAGCAAACGTGAGTACAAAGTCGAGAAAGACTTACATCAGAACTACACTACTCATGCTCAAGTTTCAAGGTAAAGGAGGTGGGGTTCAACATGCAGAAGTGCCAGCTTTGACTTGGCTAGTCCTGTACTACGAGTACCAGACTTGAGGTAAGAAGCGTACACGAGTCCACTAACAAGTCTCCAACCAATACACCACTATGGTTACTTCCTCGACTTCCCCACGAGGAAGCACGCCATAGCGCTCACGCTTATCTTGCGAGCGTTATAAGTATCCATTCAAGTTGTCTATGATCAAGTAAAGGTCTCCAAGTAGTCCATAACCGCGGACACGGCTATTCGAATAGTTTATTAACCCTGCAGGGGTGTACATCTTCACACGCGTGTCATCACTTATCGTCTCGTTCTTGTCACCCTTCAAGAGGGTGTCCGACGTGGATGAAACCAAGGCACTACCCTCACATCACCTTCTCTAATCCAGGAGTCGACTACCTGAGTTTGTCACCGCTCGAGAGTGCGGCCGGTTCCACAAATCGGACTCAGATAATGCAAGGGACCGAGACGCCACCTTTAACAGATGGTTTCACTGCCTCACAGGTCCACCCACATATCTATAGCTAGTTCAAATGGAAATCCCGAATCTAGTGTGACTCCTGGACCGGATCGGGTACGTAAAGAGGCCAAACGGGGCTCCCATAAAACCCTACATGTGGTCATACTCTTTGTCTTGGATCACAAAACAGGAACTCGGGGGCCTAGGGAAGTGTTCAACGAGACAACCCACTGTGTACTCCTACACAACCTCTCATCATTCACCTTTGTTTAGGGTGGATTCACCAACACGTTATCATCAGCATCACTGTGTTCATTCCATCCCGACTCACAATCATAACATCCTCATTGTATCACTAAGCAGCAATAAGAAGTAACAGTTGTAGGGGCCACATGCTCATCATTCAACTCCTAAATCTGCTAGGATTGTGGTTTGCTTAATACGGTGACAAGAAGATGGGTCATGCATCGGAATGGGTTCAACTATGCGAAAGAACGTGTCTCGATGATCTCCTAAACATGCATAAGCGAGACTGAGAGGGAAGTAGGATTTTATAGACATGATCAATGGGGTTTGCTTGCCTTGCTGACGATACACGGGTCTTAACGGTGGTCTTCTTCTTCGGGGATGATCACCGTCTCGGAACGTCTGTCATCGGAGGCAATCATCAACAAGGGGGGACAACTTCGAAAGTAAATGCACAAGCACATGATAAGGTTGTCCATGATGTAAATGATACTGGTTTGTAGCATATTCATCTTAATTGAAGTATATTGCATTTGAAATGCAAATTCAAACTTCAAATTCAAATTCAAATTAGGCCATATGCATGTTTGCTACTGTTCACCCATTTTAAAATGGTCAAACATGAAAACAAATTGCATATTCTTAATCCTTGCATTTTCTGATAATTTTTCATATATTATATGTTTAATTTGGAGTTACTATGAATTTCCAAAGTTTAATTGATTTTCTGGATTTTTCTCTGTTTTCTTTAATTCTTTTAATTTCTGGAAAAATATTTATTGCATCATCATGACGTGGGGGTGATGTCACAGGGGGCTGACCAGTGGGTCCAGGGTGTCATAGGCTCTGGGGTTAATCCCCTCTCTGTTTAAAAATAACAGAGGGGTTAGAGGCTTAGGGTCCCACCTGTCATTGACCTAGGGGTCAATTAACAGGGGGTTAGCCCCTAATCAAATGGCCACGTGGGCCTCTCGCCGCCGGCGAGCTCCGGCACGGCGGAGACGACGCCGGGGTGACCAAATGGTCACGGGGAAGCACAGGAGAGGCACAAAATCGATCCCCACGTGCCCCCGCATCCATCTGTGCTATTCGGGGGTCTTTGAGAGGGCTGTGGCATCGCCGGCGCCATGAACTGCGGCAGCCCGAGCTCGGCTCCGGCGGAAACGAGGGCCCCGGTGATAAATTGGAGCGCGGGGAGGGGCAAGCGGAAGAGGAGCTCACCCTGGTTCCTGTGAAGAGGACGGGGAGGTCGGGGAACGCAGGATGGCGGCGCAATCCGGCGAAACATCTCACGGCGGCTTGCGGAACATCGGTGACGAGGGCGTCGGCTTTAGGGGCTCCCGGGCTCAATTGATCGGGGAAAACGACGTAGCCGACGTCCTCAGATCTTCTGGACTGGCTGGAGCGGCTTGAGCTGGCCGGTGGCCACGTCTACACGCGTCGGCGCTCTCCGGCGAGCTTCTGTCGTCGAGGAATCCGGCGAGTGCAAGAGAGGAGGGGAGCTACGAGCGAGGGGAAAGGCGCAGAGTCTTCTGGGCGCTCACGTGGCAAGAGGGCAGGGCTTGGGGTGGCCTAGACGGCTCTGGCCGTCGCGGTGGCGCTCGCCGCGCTCCCAGCTCGCCACCGAGCTGCTTCGCGCGAAGGGGAGGAAGACGACAGCGGCTCAGGCTGGGCTGGGCCGTGGTGCTGGGCCAGGGGTTTAAGTCGGACCGGATGGCCAGGTTTTTCCCTCTTTCTTTTTCTTCTTCTTTTCTTTTCTGTAATTTTTGTTGTGCCTAGAATTAAATAGCTAGGCATTTTAGTAAAATGCCCAAACATTTTTATAAATCCTAGGTGACCAGTAGCAAGTCACTTGTAGAATTTGAGCATTTTTTAAATTCAAAAAATTTGAATTTCAATTCAAATATGGGTTAAATTTAATTTCCAGGGCACATTTTGAATTTTTGAATATTCCATGGGCATGGGAATGAACCCAAACCACTTTTAAAATGATCACCATCATTTATAGGAATTTTCCAAATATTCAAATGATTTTTTGGAAAAAGATTTTTATTTGGCCATTTGAATTAATTTCTCAGGGCTTTTCTTTTCCCCAATTTGAATTTCTTTTTGATTTTTTCACATGATGCAAAGGGCACAAGCCACCCTAGCACTTACCTAAACTTGGGTTGTGACACCGGAGTCCGTATCTTTTAAACCGTTGATCCAAATCGAGTGACTCTATTTGCGTTGGATCACTCGTGTCATGTACTTTCTGCCTATATCCTGTGTACACAAAATTTCACAAGTTTCTTTATCTGTTTAAATTCAAATCCAATTCACATTTGAACTTGCTATGACCTGTGTTGTAGTATTCATTTTCACGTGATTCTTTTTGCATATCGGATCACTTGAGACATGTTATCGGTAAGATTCACACATTTTTCATGTGGGCATGATATTCACCTTGGATTCATAAATGTCCATGTTCACAACGACTTACCGATGAATCTTTATCTATTGACTCTCTCGAGTTCACTTCCACCGATCACCTTCGAGCACATCGACACTTGTACCGTGTCAAGACTTTTGTGTTTTTGCTAGAACCTTTGTGTTTGTTTGTTGATCTTTTGTTTGTCTTGTTGTGATGTGATTGCTTATTTGAGTTCTTTCGTTGACGATAGATTGCTCGGAGTGTGACGAGTAGAGTTGACTGGACCGCGAGAGCGAAGAACTTCACCGAATGGAAAAGGAAAGTCATACTTTTACCATTTCACAACCTATATTTTTCTTATGCATGTAGCAAGTAACACCCTATGCATGTGTAGGTGTATATTATATTATTATGCTGCAAACCTGGTAGGATAGCCATAGAATCTGATCTTGTATTCTTTGTCGCCCTAGCTCATGTTTGTTATATATATTGCTAAGCTTGTAGACGGGGATTGGTTGAGATTACATTGAGCTATGTGAGGATTTATTAACTTGATTAGAAAACATTAAATAGAATTCACCTCTGGACGGGCGGGATGCATCCTGGAGGCTGCGCCTTCTTAAAGGGCAGGTTCAGGGTTAAATGCTCCCAATGGTTGTGAATGGTTTGGAGGGAAGGCATCATGGGATCATGCACCTTATCTAAGGCAATGCACCCATGAGAGTGCACCCTAAGTAGGCGCCGTCCAGGCTCAAAAAGATCGGACAGACTTAGTGACTTGTAGCTTCCATGTACAACCACTGGCTATATGGGCTCTCGCTTAGTTGAGTACGTTGTGGGGAGCCTGACCCTGGTAGCTAGCAGATGTAGATATGATAGGTGTACCGGCTACCAAAGGGTGGAGGTGACCTCTTCTGAAAGACTTTGTCTCAATCTTCGGGTTGAGTCCAGTGGGAAAAGTGTACAAACCTCTGCAGAGCGTACAAACTGATCATGATTAGCCGTGTCCCCGGTTATGGACAACTTTGAGCAACTAGGCATTACTGTTGTTGGATGGTCTTGACAGATGAAACAATTTAATAAAACTTGAGTGGGCAAGATTTAATAAAGGGTGTGGATTGGAACCGGTGTGCCTAGTTCAATCTTAAGTAGTAAGTTAAACTTAAATTTTGACTAGGTAGATTGGGAAAAATCTTCTTTCTGCAAAACAAAACCAGCTTTCCTTGACTTACCTTGCATGTAGTTGTAGGTCTGCTATATACTTTTTTCGTGTGACTTGCCGTACAAATCAGATGTACTGACCCGTTGTCGGGCTGTAACCTTCGGTGTTGCAGGCTTGTATACGACGAGGAAGTGATGCGATGTAGGGTTACAATGTCTATACTCAACTTGCCGGTGGAGTTGATGGACGCCATGAAGCTCTTTATTGTTTTTTCGTTGTATTATATTTGTAAGCTAGCCTTGAGCTATGCAGGTATGTTTATTTGTAATATTGGATCTTAGATGTAATATCTATGACATGTGGTTTATTATTGATATTAAATCATGTACTGTGTGTGCTAGCTATTGATCCAAGGACTAGCACAGAATGCACAGAGACTTGGATTCTTGGTGAATCGGGTCATTACATCGATAGGGAGGTAAAAATTCATCGTAGCCATCCAGCACCCGAACCAGTTGAAACCTATACAAGGTGGTTGGCATCGGATTACAATGGAACACGCGGTTGCCCGGTGGAACGATTCTGCCCACGGCAACATCGACCAACTCCTCATCCACGAAGTGTAGGAGAGTGCATGGAATGTTGGCGGCGCCCTGCGAAAACATGTAGGGCGTCAAGGATGCCCTGTCAAAGGCAAAATAAGATGAAGTCATTGGCCGAGGCTTAGTTACCGTGATGCCGTTGAGCTCGGCTAATGTCGATGGACCGCCAACGGACGGCGGGCATGTGACGGAGGGGGCGCTTGCTCCTGATGTGCCGGGCGTTGGTGTTTTACGCTCCAATACTGGTGCCGCCGGGGTCACAAACGCATCTGCCGTCGGGGACACCAACGCGGCCGCAGCCGGGGACACCGTCGTGGCCGCCACCGGGGTCACAAATGCATCTGCCGCCGGGCACACCGCTGCGGCCGCCTCCGAAGACACCGCTGTGGCCGTTGCCGTTGCGTTGTGAGAGTTGTTGCCCGTGAAGCTGGGAATCGGGGGCTTCCCCTGTTGACCACTCGCAAGCCAGTCTCGCATGAACACAAACAAGGAAGGCATCATGTTGTTGAGCGCCTGTCCAACTTGTTCTTCGACAATGCATGGAATCTGCTCCATTTTTCATGGAGTTGTGCCTCCGTCTGGTTCCCCGATCCGCTAGTGATTTTATCCTTTCGCCTAGTGTCATAGTAGCCCGACCATTTTGTGGAACAACCTTTGCCGGACACACGACCAGCTGGCGATGGCTTACTAAACTTATCCTTTTTCTTTAGTGTGTTGACCGCCCTATTTAAAGAGTTGTCCCAAGGGGCGATAGGTGGGGACCCCGCGTTGCTGCTTTCAGTTTCCTGCACAAGGAACGCGGGGACCATTCATAAATTTGGCTTCATTAATATTAAAATGCAACCATATGAAGGTAATTAAACAGGGGGGAGGTATTCTTTACCAGAAGACGCTCAAGCTCCTCCACCTTCGGATCCGTCGTAAGATCCCCTGTTATCGGGTTCCTCTTGTACCGGGCCCTGACATAGTTATCGGTAGGCTTATTCCGTATTTTTTGAAGAGGGGCGGTAGGCCTAACGCGGCACGCTCCGCGTCCTCCTTATCCCATTTTGGTTCCGCCACTCTGCAACCGCCAGGACCGAGTCTGTGGACCCCTAAGTTCAATTCCCGCATACCTTTCCCCCACTGACTCGCTTCACTAGTTGAGGTGTCCTCGCACTTGAGCTTGAACTCCTCGTAGTCAGTTTCGCTGATCGAAGGATTTGCCTCCTTGATCTTCTCGTAACTAACACCCTTACTAATCATTTTCTTCACCTTGTTTCGCCAAGTAGCCAGGGATGTGCTCATCTTCATGAGGGCGGCACTGTTCACTTTATTCCCTAAGAGGTTTGTGTTTGTGTAAGGCCCGATATGTGGTACTGTTCCAGATCTAGGTGTTGCCACCCAGATCCGGGGACGAAGCACATATCAGTCCCACCGCGACATATGACAAAGCCATATGCCCCGGATTTCCAACATGATATCACAACATTACAGATACAGGATACAACATCTCATACAATCGGCATAAAACTGCCTTAGATACAATACAACAGCGGAAGATAGATGTCTGAGTACAGACTACAATCAAATGCCTACTGGCAAAGAGAAAAAATCGATCCCCATAACCACACGGGTCCAGGCCCTCCGCCGGGATCCGCCTAACTAGTCGTCGTCGAGTCTCCACGTGAAAAGTCGATCACCATACCTGTTGTCGATCAGAACCCTGAAAAGAGTTTGGGGGGTGGGAGTGTG
The DNA here is from genome assembly GCA_950022295.1 of Bromus sterilis. Taxonomy (NCBI): domain Eukaryota; kingdom Viridiplantae; phylum Streptophyta; class Magnoliopsida; order Poales; family Poaceae; genus Bromus; species Bromus sterilis. The sequence continues at coordinate 149,837,300 of OX465599.1, read as the reverse complement.
GTGGTCTTTATATAGCCCCGGTGGCTGGCGGTTTGCAAAAACATCCCCGGTTTCTCTCTCGCGTGTCCGGTGCTCACGTTTCTGACCGCCGGGGGTCCGCAGTACCTCCGATTCGGGTAAAACTTCAAACTGCGCGATCAGCGCGTCGAGCCGGAGGCGTTCACCTCGCGCTGGAACCGTTCCGAAAACACTTTCCGGCGCGCTATAAAAATATTCCCGTTTAATTATTAAATGGGGTTTTTCGTTCCGTTGGCTGCGGCTGGTCTCGTGCGGTTTTCGCGACGGTGATCGGGTGAAACCCGGTGTCGCAAAGGTCGAGTGTCAGGGTGGCAAGGGGCGGTCTCCGTCCGGTAAGAGATAAGAGGGGGGAAAAATAATCGCCGATCGATAAATCGGGGATGCAAACACCGCAAACAAATCAGACAATCAAACAATTAACGCCGAAAACAAATTTTTAATTTTTTCTGAAAACTGGGTTGTTACAATACAACACCACCAACAAGGGATCTCGTCCCGAGATCCAGGACGATCCGGGGGAGAGGGGTGAGAGAAAAGAGAGACGACGATCTTCAACACCACCAACAAGGGACTCTACTCCATGTCGACGTCGAACTTCTATCGAGATAAATTTCCGCAGAGAGACGACATCGTCAGAATAACGAAGACGTCAGTGACAAGAGGAAGAACGATCGCGAAAACCAGATCAAGGGTAGTGATTTTCGACGCAAGTCATAAAAACACCGGGCAAAAGGATGGAGTGAAAAGGACGACCCAGATGATATCCGAAACCGGAGAAGCTAAAGGTACTACAAGAATTCCCACCTGAGCTCGGAATTGAGACAATACGCTGCAAGCAAGGCATTGTAACGGTTCCGATACTCCACACACTCGAGATCCTAGAGTTTGAAAGGGGGTAAGTCGAGATTAAAACACTTACGACACTTGTCCTGACCAGAGTAAGGGTAAGGAGTGAAAGAATCCTACTCTCTGATAACTAACTTAGTAACTACAAAATAGTTTTTGTCTAGACTCGACTTCGGCCAGAGAGGGGATCCTACGGTCGGTAAGGCTCTGATACCAAGTTGTAAGGCCCGATATGCGGTACTGTTCCAGATCTAGGTGTTGCCACCCAGATCCGGGGACGAAGCACATATCGGTCCCACCGCGACATATGACAAAGCCATATGCCCCGGATTTCCAACATGAAATCACAACATTACAGATACAGGATACAACATCTCATACAATCGGCATACAACTGCCTTAGAAACAATACAACAGCGGAAGATACATGTCTGAGTACAGACTACAATCAAATGCCTACTGGCAAAGAGAAAAACATCGATCCCCATAACCACACGGGTCCAGGCCCTCCGCTGGGATCCGCCTAACTAGTTGTCGTCTAGTCTCCACGTGAAAAGTCGATCACCATACCTGTTGTCGATCAGGACCCTGAAAAGAGTTTGGGGGGTGGGAGTGTGGTGGTCTTTATATAGCCCCGGTGGCTGGCAGTTTGCAAAAACATCCCCGGTTTCTCTCTCGCGCGTCCGGTGCTCACGTTTCTGACCGCCGGGGGTCCGCAGTACCTCCGATTCGGGTAAAACTTCGAACTGCGCGATCAGCGCGTCGAGCCGGAGGCGTTCACCTCGCGCTGGAACCGTTCCGAAAACACTTTACGTCGCGCTATAAAAATATTCCCGTTTAATTATTAAACGGGGTTTTTCGTTCCGTTGGCTGCGGCTGGTCTCGTGCGGTTTTCTCGACGGTGATCGGGTGAAACCCGGTGTCGCAAAGGTCGAGTGTCAGGGTGGCAAGGGGCGGTCTCCGTCCGGTACGAGATAAGAGGGGGAAAAATAATCGCCGATCGATAAATTGGGGATGCAAACACCGCAAACAAATCAGACAATCAAACAATTCACGCCGAAAACAAATTTTTAATTTTTTCTGAAAACTGGGCTGTTACAGTTTGCAAATTGAGCGGGGAACTTGTATCGGTTGTGCAGCTTCGTGAAGAGGAGGTTGCAAAAATTTGCTCGGTCTGGATGCCTTAGGTTCTCGGTGTTGATCGACACGGTGCTCCGGAGATTGCACCGAGTTGTCCGGAGTATCCACGGATTAAATGTTCGGGTGCCGTTGGAAGCCCGTTTCTAGCCACTTCGGTAAATTCCTCCTTGACGGTGCCTAGCTTGCTCGGGCGCCTCTCCTTTAATTGCTTTCTCGGTTGGCTGCCATCTGTGGGTTGGCTGCCATCATCAGTGGTGGGATCAGCCTCGGCAGCACCACAATCATCCCCGCTAGCAGTTGTGTAATCGTGATCAGAAGAGTCATCCCCGATGCCGTCGTAGCCATGCTCATCTCCCAATATTGCTTCTGGTGGTGCGAGCCAGAGGCCTCATCGTTGTCGGCCATCTACACCCACTAAATAGAATAGGAAAAAATGCTACTAGAGTGATTGGATGATATCAGGGTAGCTAGTATATCTATTCTTCTCACATTTAGAGGAAAACTAGAAAAGGAACAATAAAAGGCAGGTTTTAGAAAATGTGGTCAAGTGAATGATGTGCAACCAGAAAATAACTAGTCAATATAAATAACTAGAAAAAGTTCATGCAAAGCACCTTCTAGGTCAAGAAAATTAACAAAGTTCATGCATGAATTCACGAAGAAATTCGGCATGACCTTTGCTAATTTTCTTGAGCTAGGAACCCATTCTCAACCGAAACGGAAATTAATCTACATTTCGGGAGAATGGGGTCATTATTTGTACCTGCACAAAAAAGGCCTACATATAGGCACAACAATCATATATATAGGCACAACCAGGTGCACAATGGACATGTGCTTATGGAACTACAAGAATATAACAGTAACTTAATCCATGCCTAAAATAAAAATAGAATATTACAGGAGCTATACTCCAGAATTTGGGAAACCCTTATCAGTTCCAGCTTGATGCTGGATGGTGTACATGTCTGGTGAGCCATACAGCGGCACAATGAAAAATTGACCTATCTACATGTTGGCAATTTGACAGTAGCCAAAAAGTGCTAAAAGCAGTTGGCCAAATAGTAGCCAAAAAGTGCTTAAAGCAGTTGGCCAAATAAAAAATTAACAATGAGGTGCATTATTCAGTTTCAAGTTCAGACTCAATCCCATTATAAGCTAAAATTAGTGGTGTCCAGCAGAAAATGTTCAGTAGCCTATGTCCAGGGGGATAAAACACTGGGCTAAATTCAGTATGAACAACAACAATGTTGCTACTATATCCAGGGGGCTAAACTCTGGGCTAAATTTAGCTCACAAACAATGAACAACACGGGTTAATCATCTTAAGGGCTGGGTAACGAGCCAATTAAAAGGTATTAGCACGACAGAGATGAAGTGGTTGTGCAAATAATGGGGGGTGTGTTTGGATGGTTCATGTATTGGATATAGAAAATATCTAGTCATGTTGCTCACTGTTCTACTGATGTATGTAGGTCTTAAATCTAAACATTACAAATTATTCACTTGTTGGTCAAAAATTCATATCCTGAAAATTGTTATAGACATGGTGGTCAGTGGATTAATAGTGAAAAATCCTTTGTATCTATCCAATGTACACCAAGTCAGGTCCATTTTCACACCATAAGGTAAACATATAGAACCACAAAACTTAAATAGAAAACTCAGTTACATGACAGAGTATAGTATAATCACTACAAGATTAGTTGATTTTTTAGCTGCATACTAGGAGTATATGACACTACACAAAAGTATTAACATCCTATTAGGCCATTTTTACAGTAAAGAAGAAGCAAAATTGACTTCAATTTTCTGCACATGATTCCATGTCTGACCTGAAAAGCCAGGAATCTGAACCGAACTAGTATCCCACAAACTCTAGAAATAATGCTAGGACGTCTTGGTTCCCTTGCCAAATCCCTTGTTAGTTCTAGGTTACTTCCTAGTTAAGTTATATGTTCTTCGTATATATTCTTTTCATTATTTTCCTGGCATAGCAGGCCAACTTCTACAATGGGAGTGAATGATCTATATATAGTTTTAGAATTAAAATCTGACATCACTGCATATAGTATTTTTTTCAGACTCGAACTGCAGCTGATTGAGCCAGCCTTGATTATTCAAGAACAAATGCATCAAGGAAATAGTATGCTGCGGGATAATCACGGGGATATGAGTTTTGGGGAAAAAGACATCAAAAAAAGTTCCAATTTATAATCTAAATGAACATTTAGCACTTTGGTACTTAATTATAGCACTTTGGTCAACTTGTAACATTTTTACAAAATATATGATGCACATGGTAAACTGGGAATATAGTGGCATTTTACAGTGTAAAAGAAGAAATGAATTTGACATGCCTGGGGAGCACTACATATGCCTGGGGAGAACTACATAAGATTTTTCAGTTATGAATTGCCAATTAATCTAGCTATGCATGAGATGAGAAGAAGAAACAATGTATGGGGAGGTAAACGAAATCGTAGGAGAGATATACTCACCAGGGGATGGTTACGCGGGAGGGGTCGCCGGAGACGGGGAGGAAGCAGGGGCGCGGGAGAGGGTGTCACAACCCCAAGTTAGGTATGTGCTAGGGTAAGCTTAGGCCTTTGCATCATGATAAAAATTTCAAAAGAAATTGAAATGGGAGAGAGAACACCCCCCAGATGAATTAATTCAAATGGCCAAATAAAAAGTTGCTCCAAAAATTCCTTTTGCATTTTTGAAAAGTCCCATAAATGAGTGTGAGCACATATAAAGTGATTTGGATTCAAACCCATGCTCATAGATTTTTCAAATATTCAAATAGGAGCATGGATTTAAATTTAAACCCCTATTTGAATTAAAGTTCAAATAATTTGAATTTTAAAAGTGCTCAAATTTTATAAGTGGCTAGCTCTATATTTTATGAGGCCACATAAAAATTTGGGGCATTTAATAAAATGCCTAGGTATTTTTATCTAGGCAGAACAAATAGAACAGAATTAAATAAAAGAAAAAGAAAAGGGGGACCTTACCTTGCGCCGAGGGCGAAGACCCACTTCCCCTGGCCGGCCCAGCCCACCAGGGCTCTTCTATCGTCTTCCCCGGGCACGAGCACGCAGCTGCGTGCCCGGCATGCCGCCCCTGTCGCCGTGGCCTCCCCGCAGCCCTCCCGTGCTCCTTCTCGCAGCCACGCGTGTCCAGGAGAAGCCGAGCTCACTTCCCCCTCCATCCTTGCCCTCTGTGATCCACGGCGGAAAATCGAGGACTCCCGAAACCCTAGCGGATCACTGTCAAGCCCCGACGCGGCCACTGGCCGAGCAAGCTCAAGAAAGCATGTCCATGGAGCTCCCCATGGTCGTCTTCGTCTAGCCGTCGTCTCAATTCGAGCCAAGGCACAGTGGAAGCGCCGTCCCCTTCAAGTTTTCGCCGCCGGTCGTCTTCGTCTCCGGCGACAAATTAACCGCCACCGACTCCTCCTCCGGCCACGCTGCGCTCGCCATCGCGTTCAGGTGAAGCCCACGGTCATTCCCCGCTATCCCTAGCCCTCTCTCGTGCCCTGTGCGCCATGCCCCTTGTCCAGTGCTCCAGCCACCGCGCGCGGTCGACGTAGCCGTGCTCCAGAGCGCTCTCGTGGCCCCCCGATGGCACCACTGGATGCGGAAAGTGACGAGGAGCAAGCCCGTGCCCTCCAGACCCCTCCCCGTGCCCAAACCCTCGACTCCGGCGAGTCTACGGCGGGTTCCCGGCGAGCTACGCCATTAACCCCTCCCCTCTCTCTCTGCCATGTGGGCCCAAGGCCATTAAACTTAATCCCCACCCCGAGTGACACTGCCCTGTGGACCTAGCCCCACACTAATCTCTCTGTTTAAGTTAAAACAGTTTAAATCATTTTAATTAACAGTACAGAGACAGACAGGTGGGTCCCAGCTGTCAGCCCCCCCCCCCCCCCGATGTCACAATGACATCATGCTGACGCAATAAGTCTTTTTCCAAATTAAAAGAAATCCGGAAAATTCCAGAAAATGCTTTAAACTTCAAAAATTCATATTAACTCCAAATTGGGCAAGTAATATGTCTAAAATTATCAGAAAAATACAAGGATTCTGAATATGCACTTTGTTTGCATGTTTGACCATTTTAAAACGGGTGAAAAGTTGTAAACATGCATGTGGATCCTTTTCAAATTCAATTTTGGAGTGAATTTGCAAATGACTTTGCGACACACTTATTTTAGATGGATTCATCCACACATCAGAGGCCTTACCTGACCTTTAAAACATCACTTCATGGTCAACCTTTTCAAATGAACATTCATGCATTCAAATGCATTTTAAATTCATCGATAAATCAAATGGAGTTTGAATTTGCAATTCAATTGCAATATACTCCTTTTAAATAGAATTGTCCACACAATGCAACCAATAACATCACTATTACAATCTTATTCATGTGATTGTGCATTGTACATTATGTTGATCCTATGATTGTCATGTTGCTGATAGAAGTGGAGCCGGAACCCGAGATCACCCCCTTCGTTGAAGACCCCGTGACTGAACCTCGTCAGCAAGGAAAGGAAACCCCCATTGATCATGTCGATAAAATCCCACTTCCCTCTCATGTCTCGCTTATGTATTGTTTAGGATGAATCACATGATGCGTTTCTACCGCATAGTTGAACCCATTCCTTTGCATGACCTATCATTTGTCACAGTAGTAAGAAAACCACAATCCTAGCAAATGTAGGAGTTGGTTGATATCATGTGGCCCCTGCAACTGTTACTGCTTATTGCATGCTTAGATTTCACAATGAGGATGTTTTGATGTGAGTCGGGATGATAGTGAACATGGTGTTGATGAAAGTGAAACTGTGTTGGTGAATCTACCCTACTACAAGGTGAACGATGAGAGGCTGTGTAGGAGTACACAGTGGGTTGTCTCGTTGAACACCGCCTTAAGCCTGAGTTCTTGTGTGGTAATCCAAGACGAAGAGTACTACCACATGTTGGGCACATGGAACCCCGCTCAACCTACTAACTCACCCCTTCCTAGTTCAATGAGTCGCATTAGTTTGGAGTTCTGGTAGGTCTGTGGCACGGTCTGCGAAGTGGAAGAACGGCTATTCAGACCGGCTTGGGACCCTGCACACATCTTCTGGGACCACATCGGTAAACCGGCCGGGTTCACGATGTGGATTCCAGCCGAGATAGGCGTCTCCATTGGATTTGAGTTGGCTGTGAGGTAAAAGTTGTGGGAATTATCCTCGTCGGCACCTCTTGAACGGTGTTGAGTACAAAGGCGGTAACTGATAGTTTCATGTGTGTAGCAGTACACCCCTGCAGGGTTAATAAACTATCGAATAGCCGCGTCCGCGGTAATGGACTACTTGGAGAGCTGTGCTCGATTATTAGACAACTTGAACTGGATACTTCTAAAACTCGCAAGATAAGCGTGAGTGCTATGGTGTGCTCCTCGTGGGGAAGTCGAGGAAGTAACCATAGTGGTGTATTGGTTGGAGACATGTAGTGGACTCGTGTACGCTTCTTACCTCAAGTCTGGTACTCGTAGTTCAGGACTAGCCAAGTCAAAGCTGGCACTTCTGCAAGTAAAACCCCACCTCCCTTTTCCTTGATACATGTGCATGAGTAGTATAGTTCCTACGTAAGTCTTGCTGAGTACGACTTTGTACTCATGTTTGCTTATTCTATGTTTTAGATGAACCCACTGACCCCGAAGGTGGATTCTTCATCGAGCTCGACGACTGAAGACCAAGCTAGTGTAGTCCCAGTCAGACGACTGGTTCCCTCGTGGAGGGCTTGTTTTTAGATAAGGCTTCTCTAAGCCATTTGTTAAACTTGTCTGTACTCAGACCTACTTTGCTTCCGCATGTTTGATGTAATGTTGGATCACAGACTTGTGATCTCTGTGTGCACTCTGTAAGAGTTATCAATAAAGTTGTATACTTTGTAGAGAATTTTAATGATACCTGCTGTTCATACCGGACATGTGTGCTGCGTGTATGATTATAACATGCATGTCTTAGTATGGGTTTTCGAGACCTTAGTTGTGATCTGGCTGGCGGTCTTTTATACACCAAGTGTCCCTTAGATGTGCGCAACTTGATGCGATTGTTCGTGACTCCGTCACGTGCACACTTTGATGTATGATCGAGCCCGCCCTAGACCCCGACTAAGTGCTCGGGCTGGAGTAAGTCTATGTAAGGGTTATAGTACAATCGATAGTATGGTTGAGGCGACTTGTCTATGAGTATGGGAGTTCACCACCATATCATTCAGACTTGTGTGCGGACGATGAGGACCCATTTCAGTTGATCATCCGGCCTGGATGGGATGCCCCTCTCGTTCGATGCTTTCCGAGAACGTTCTGTGCTTGGCCTTGTCTTCTTAGACAAGTGGGTACGGTTCTCGGCTCTCCATATGATTGTGGTGTAGCGAGGCTTGCATACGCTAACCCCGGGTCCCGACAGACTTGGTATCAGAGCAGGACTGACTGTAGGATTATCAGCCTTGGCTGAAGTCGAGTCTAGCCTTCTATAGTTATTTAGTTACTCTGAGTATATAAGCGAACAAAGTAAGTCTTCTTTTTCTCCTTACCCTCATCGATCTGAGTTCTGAGTCACCCTTACCTTTTCTACTGGAAGATAGGACTAGGCACATCTATGTCTTACTAGAACATCTCGTTGATTGCCTCCTTATAGCTGTAGGATTATTGTGGTTGTCCACAGTCTCCATGTTTTGAGTTCCTTGAAGAAGTTCTGTCCAATTTCTTCGAGGTTGTTTCAATCTCCATCCCAGTGTAGCCGTTATGCTGCCGGATTTGTTCCGTGTTTCTTTGATTCATTGCCTTCGCAATATTATCTTTTCCGCCTAAATCATATCCTTTTATCCTTGCCTCCATCGTACAACCTGTTCTGATTGTTGTTTTTTATCACACAGGATGTCAGGTGGAACTCGTAGTGCTGTTCTTCGTAATCGAGACCGTGATCGGAATCGAAATGATGATGAACCTCCACCACCGCCTTCTGCAGGGGAAATCATGATGGAAGCTGAGAGAAATAGACGTGATCAAACACACCTTCTGGAGCTCATCGAGCAGAATACCGCCCACCATCGTAATGTGGTGGTCAGCATTCAGGACTTCATCTTCCTCAAGACACCGGTATTCTGATGTTCTTCTGAGCCCCTCGAAGCTGATGATTGGCTCCGCTCCATCGAGCGTAAGCTTGATACAACACATGTTTCTCCCGATGACCGAGTTATTTTCGCGGTATACTTCTTGGAAGGTGCTGCTCTTCAGTGGTGGGAGAACTATGTTGCAATGCAGCCAGATGGTCACGTAGTGACTTGGCAAGAGTTCTGTGTTGCCTTTCGAGGGTACCACATTCTAGATGAGTTGATGGAGCGCAAGAAGGAAGAGTTCTGCAATCTAAATCAAGGAGATATGTCCATTCATGAGTATGTGAGGGAGTTCAACCGTCTTGCTTGTTATGCCCAAGATGAGATCACCACCGATGCCAGAAAGCAGGCAAGGTTCCGCAAAGGACTTAGTCCCATCCTTCGTCATGATCTCAACCTCCTTGAGTTTGCCACTTTTGAGGATTTAGTCAACAGATCCTTCAGAGCTGAGCATGGCAATGAAGTTTTTGAGAAGTCTCGCAAGCATGCTCTTGAGCTTGCCCCTTCTTCCAGTTCACGCACTCAGAAGCGCATGATCTGGATTCCTAACAGTTTGATCCACCAAAACAACCCACCGAGGCCATCCATTGTGCCGCCTCGTCCACCAGCTCCACCAAACAACCCAGCTCCCCGCACTATCTTTGGAGCCTGTTTCAGATGTGGCCAGCCTGGTCACAATTCTCGTGAGTGCCCCGTCAATCAAAATGCTCCACCCATGCCAAAGGAAACCCCAATGTTTGTGCCAAACCACCCCCGAAGGTTTCCACCGCTAAGCCTTCCACTTCCGCAAGTTTTGGACGTGTGAACCAAATCTCAGCTGAGGAAACTGATAGTACTTCTGACGTCATTCTTGGTACGCTCCCAGTAAATTTTGTTCCCACTTCTGTCCTTTTCGATCCAGGAGCATCTCACTCATTCATGTCGGAGAGTTATGCACTTCTGCATGAGATATCCTTTGATGAAATGTTCACCCCTATGATCATTCAAACTCCTGGTTCAAAATGGCAAACTAATAGGGTAAGCCATGGTAATCAAATTGCAATTGAGGGTTTAGTATTCCTTGCTTCACTCATAGCCCTCAAGTCTTCAGACATTGATGCCATCCTTGGTATGGATTGGTTATCAAGGCAGAATGCTTTTCTTGATTGTAAATCCAAGTCAGTTAGACTTAAACATCCTTCAGGCCAGACAATAGATTATTCCTCGCCAAGAATAAGAACCCAGGTGCATTCTTTGAATGTGCTTCCCCTTCCCGACCTTGAAGATGTTCCGGTGGTTCGTGACTTCCCGGATGTCTTTCCTGAAGAACTGCCGGGAATGCCACCCGACAGATGTGTAGAATTCATTGTAGATCTTGCCTCAGGAACCGCACCAATTTCCAGACGCCCATACAAAATGGCCCCACGTGAGTTAGCTGAGCTTAAAATCCAACTTGAAGCTTTGTTGGAAAAAGGCTTCATCCGCCCTAGCTCATCGCCATGGGGTTGCCCCGTTCTGTTCGTAACGAAGAAAGATGGAACAGAAAGGATGTGCGTAGACTATCGCCCGCTAAATCTAGCGACGATAAAGAACAAGTACCCATTGCCCAGGATCAATGATCTTTATGATCAACTTGCTGGATCCTCTGTCTTCTCCAAGATGGATTTGAGATTAGGCTATCATCAAATCAAAATCCGAAACAAGGACATTCCCAAAACGGCTTTTACTACTCGTTATGGTCTTTACGAGTACACCGTCATGTCCTTTGGTTTAACCAATGCCCCCGCCACTTTCTCGCGCATGATGAATTCGATCTTCCTGGAGTACCTAGATAAATTTGTTGTAGTTTATCTCGATGACATTCTCATCTACTCAAAGAACGAAGAAGAACATGCCGAACATCTAAGGCTGGTATTGATGAAACTTAGAGAGCATTGCCTGTTGTCGGGACCCGGGGTTAGCGTATGCAAGCCTCGCTACAACACAATCATATGGAGAGCCGAGAACCGTACCCACTTGTCTAAGCAGACAAGGCCAATCACAGAACGTTCTCGGAAAGCATCGAACGTGAGGGGCATCCCATCCAGGCCGGATGATCAACTGAAATGGGCCCTCATCGTCCGCACACAAGTCTAAATGATATGGGTGGTGAACTCCCATACTCATAGACAAGTCGCCTCAACCATACTATCGATTGTATTATAACCCTTACATAGACTTACTCCACCCCGATCACTTAGTCGGGGTCTAGGGCGGGCTCGATCATACATCAAAGTGTGCACGAGATAGAGTCTCGAACAATCGCATCGCGATGCCCCAAGCTGCGCACATCTAAGGGCCACTTGGTGTATAAAAGATCGCTAGCCAGATCACAACTAAGGTCTCGAAAACCCATACTAAGACATGCATGTTATAAACATACACACAGCGCACATGCCTTGTATGAACAGCAGGTATCATTGCAATTCGCTACAAAGTATACATCTTTATTAAATAACTCTTACAGAGTGCACACAGAGATCACAAGCATGTGATCCAACATTACAACAGACAAGCGAAAGCAAGTAGGTCTGAGTACAGACAAGTTCAACAAATGGCTGAGAGAAGCCGTTATCTAAAAACATGCCCTCCACGAGGGAACCAGTCATCTGACTGGGACTACACTAGCTTGGTCTTGGTCTGAGTCTTCATCCTTCGAGCTTCAAGTAGAAGCCACCATCGGGGTCGGTGGGTTCATCTAAAACATAGATTAAGCAAACATGAGTACAAAATCGTACTCAGCAAGACTTACAGAGGAACTATACTACTCATGCATATGTATCAAGGTAAAGGGAGGTGGGTTTTCACTTGCTGAAGTGCCAGCTTTGACTTGGCTAGTCCTGAACTACGAGTACCAGACTTTTGAGGTAAGAAGCGTACACGAGTCCACTACATCTCTTCAACCAATTACACCACTATGGTTACTTCCTCGACTTCCCCACGAGAAGCACACCATAGCACTCACGCTTATCTTGCGAGTTTTAGAAGTATCCAGTTCAAGTTGTCTAATAATCAAGCTAAGCTTTCCAAGCAGTCCTTAACCGCGGACGCGGCTATTCGAATAGTTTTGTTAACCCTGCAGGGGTGTACCGCTACACACACGTGCCATCAGTTACCGCCTTTTGCGTGTCACCGTTCAAGAGATGACAGCGAGGATGCCACCACAACCATTACCTCATAGCCGATCTAGTCCATGAAAGCCGCCTATCTGGGTTGTCTGCCACTATCGTGAACCCGGCCGGTTTACCGAAGTGGACCCAGATGATGTGTGCGTGGTGCGAAAGCCGGTCTTGGATGAGCCGTTCTCTCACTTGGCTACCAGGCCACAATACCTACAGAAATCCGAACTACTGCGACATCTGGACATCGAAGGGGATGAGTTAGTAAGCCGAGAGGGGTTAGTGAGCCCAATGTGTGGTTGTACTCTTCATCTTGGATCACCACACAAGAACTCATACTAGGGCGGTGTTCAACGAGACAACCCACTGTGTACTCCTACACAGCCTCTCATCGTTCACCTTGTATTAGGGTGGATTCACCAACACATTTCACTTTCATCAACACCATGTTTATCATCATCTCGACTCACATCACAGTAACATCATGGTATCATACTAAGCATGCAATAAGCGATAACATTTGCAGGGGCCACATGATAACAACCAACTCCTACATCTGCTAGAATTGTGGTTTGCTTACTACTGTGACAAGATGATAGGTCATGCAAAGGACATGGGTTCAACTATGCGATAGAAACGTTATCATGGTGATCATCCTAAACAATGCATAAGCGAGACATGAGAGGGAAGTGGGATTTTATCGACATGATCAATGGGGGTTTGCTTGCGTTGCTGACGAGGTTTCGATAACGGAGTCTTCAACGAAGGGGGTGATCTCGAGCTCCGGATCCACTTCTATCAGCAACACGACAATCATAGGATCAACATAATGTACAATGCACAATCACATGAATAAGATTGTAATGGTGATGTTCAAGGTACTGACGTGTTGAGCATTCTATTTAAAAGGAGTATATTGCATTTTAATGCAAATTCAAACTCCAGTTGATTTATCGATGAATTTCAAATGCATTTGAATGCATGAAAATTCATTTGAATTTGTTGATCATGAAGTGATGTGGTATAGTTTAAGTAAAGCTTTTGAGGTGTGGATGAAACCATTGGAATTAAGGGTGTTGCAAAATCATTTGCAAAATCACCCCAAATTTGAATTTGAAAAGGATCCATATGCATGTTTGCTACTGTTCACCCATTTTAAAATGGTCAAACATGAAAACAAATTGCTTATTCTTAATCCTTGTATTTTTCTGATAATTTTAGACATATTATTTGCTATATTTGGAGTCAGGATGAATTAATTATGAATTTCCAAAGTTTATTGCATTTTCTGGAATTTCTCTGATTTATTAAATGATTTAATTGGTTTACTGCGTCAGCAGGGGGCTTTGACCCCGGTCAAACTGACCAGTGGGCCAGGGCTGTCAGCCTCACATCTAATTTCCCTGTTAGATTAATCTAACAGAGAGGATTAGAGGGGGCTGGGCCCACCTGTAAGTGACCCAGGGGGGTGGATTAGGTGCTAATCACCCCAGCCGTGTCGGACCTGCCGGCGGCTAGCCGCCGGTGACCAGAAACGCGGCGGCGCCGCTCGGGATTGCGTATCCGGCCACCATCTGGCACGCCACGACCACCAAAAGGCGGACCGTGCACGCCCGCTTCACCCAGCACCAACGGGGAGGCTCGGGAGGGGTTGGAGCCTCGCCGGCGTCGAGATTTGCGGCGATGGAGCTACGGCTGCGAGTTGGTTTTCGTTACAATTCGCGAAAAGGAGCGGGGTTAGGCTGGTTCGAAGCAGTGGAGAACGGGGATCACGGTGCGCGCGCTGGTGCAAGCTGGAGCTCACGAGAACGAGCTTGGGCTCATCCATGGCGGAGGCCGAGCTCGGCTCTCATGGAAGTCGACGGAGGGGGCCCAAATTAAACACGGGGTTTGGGGGTTTTTGAAGAGGGGCTCATCCCGAGGTGATTGGTGAAGACGGCGCGGTCGGAGAGGCAACAATGGCGACGAATTTGACGGTGATCTTCTCGGCGTCCGGCGAGAACTCGAGGAAGAATCCGGCGGCTTGGGGTCGAATTGGCTCGCGATCTTCCGCGCGGTGATGAAGTTGAAGGCGGCGAGGAGGAAGGACAGCTTGGTGCGGCCTGGAGGTGACGATGGCCACGCGTTCTTCACGGCATGGCGACGGCGGCGCTCGGGTCGTCGTCGGGTTCGTCGCAGGAGCGAGAGGGAGAGGCCCCTGGAGGGGAGGAATGGAGGCGTGGCACTCGGGTGCGTCTCCAGGTGCGCGTAGAAGGGTCGAGGAGGGCAGGTGGAGGCTGGGGAGACAACGCCGTGCCCGGCTATCTCGGTGGCATTCCACCGAGCAGCTTGGAGGCGCGAGGAGGAAGACGACAGGGGAGGGGTCCAGGTGGGCTGGACTGGGCCAGAAGAGGTGGGCCTCGCCTGTGGCGCCAGGTAAGCTCTCTGCTTTCTTTCTTTTTATTATTTCTGCAATATGTTTGACCTAGCTAATAAAAATAGCTAGGCATTTTATAAAATGCCACAATTTTTTTATGGCCTCATAAAATAGACAGCTAGCCACTTATAAAATTTGAGCATTTTTGAAATTCAAATAATTTGAACTTCAAATCAAATAGGGTTTTATTTAATTTCCAAAGCCACTGTTTGAATATTAGAAAATTCCATGAGCATGGGATTGCTCCCAAACCATTTTTAAAATGATCAGTACCATTTATAGGAATTTTCCAAACATTCAAATGATTTTTGGAAAAAGATTTTTATCTGGCCATTTGATTTAATTTCTCAGGGATTTTCTTTTCCCCATTTTTGAAATTTTCTTTTTGAATTTTTGCATGATGCAAGGTAGCACTTGATCCTAGCACAAACCTAACTTGGGGATGTGACAACTCGCCCCTACTCAACAGAATCTCGTCCCGAGATTCAGAAGTTTGCGGGAGGAAGGTGGGGTACTCAGCACTGAGATGGTCTTCTCTTACCCACGTAGCTTCTCTTTCAGAGTGGTGTGACCATTGCACTTTCAGAAACCTAATCTTCTGACGACGAGTGACACGCTCTGCGGAATCAAGAATACGAACGGGGTATTCTCGATAAGAAAGGTCATCTTGGAGATCAAGCGTTTCATGGTCGACTTCGCGGATGGGGTCCTTGAAGCAACGCCTGAGTTTGGGACACATGGAATACATCATGTACTCGGGAGAGGTGAGGGGGTAGTTCAAGTTGGTAGGCAACTTCTCCACGTTTAGCTAGAATGCGGACAGGTCCGAGGTAACGTGGGGCCAACTTGCCTTTGATACCGAATCTTTGGGTTCCCTTCAGAGGAGTAACCCGGAGGTAAGCCTTCTCATCAATATTGTAGCTCTCCTCTTTATGATGACGATCATAGTAGCTCTTTTGACGAGACTGAGCGGCTTTTAAACGATCACGAACAATGCGAACTTGCTCTTCTGCTTCCTTGATCATATCCGGTCCAAAGAATTGTCTTTCACCGGTTTCTGACCAGTTTAGTGGTGTTCGACATCGTCGTCCATAAAGGAGTTCAAAAGGAGCCATGTTCAGACTAGATTGAAAACTGTTGTTATAAGCAAATTCGGCAAATGGAAGAGACTTCTCCCAATTCTTTCCGAATGAGATAACACAAGCTCTGAGCATGTCTTCAAGAATTTGGTTAACCCTTTCGACATCACCACTAGACTGAGGATGGAAAGCTGTACTAAAGGATAGATGAGTTCCCAGAGCATGTTGGAAGCTTCCCCAAAATCTAGAGGTGATAAGGCTACCACGATCAGAATTGATTTCCAAAGGAACACCGTGAAGTGATAAAATCCTAGAGACATACAAGTCTGCTAATTGGCTGGCAGTTATAGACTCGCGAACTAGAAGGAAGTGAACAACTTTGGAAAGTCGGTCAATGACCACGAAGATGGCATCATTTCCTTTCTAGGTTTTTGGAAAGCCGGTGATGAAGTCCATACCGACTTTGTCCAATTTCCACTCTGGAATAGGCAAAGGTTGAAGTGTACCAGCAGGTCTTTGATGTTCTGCCTTAATGTGACGACAAACATCACATTCTGCAACAATTTGAGCAATGTCTCTCTTCATCCTAGTCCACCAAAATCTCTGGCGTAGATCTCGGTACATTTTTGTGCTACCGGGATGAATTGAGAGGGGTGTGTCATGGGCTTCCTTGAGGATGAGTTGCCTTAGTTCCCTATTCTTAGGTACTACCAAACGATTTCCAAAGAAAACCGTTCCCTTCCTATGTGTGGAGAAACATTTAGCAACTCCGCTAGCAATGTTCTCCTTGATCCGGCGAACACCTCGTGCACGCCTTTGGGCAACTATGATTTGATCCTCAAGAGTTGGTTTCGCCACCAAGGTAGAAAGATAGCCATGAGGAACAATCTCAAGATTGAGCTTGCGAAATTCCTCGTGAAGAAGTGGTTGATACTGTTGTAACATGAGGTTGTTACAATACGACTTACGACTTAGTGCATCAACCATGACATTGGCTTTGCCTGGGGTGTAAGAAATTACTACGTCGTAATCTTTTATCAACTCAATCCAGCGTCTTTGCCTGAGATTAAGATCTGGCTGGGTGAAAATATATTTGAGGCTTTGGTGGTCGGAATAAATCTCACAACGATTACCAAGGAAGTAATGTCGCCAAGTTGTTAGGGCATGAACTACGGCAGCGAGTTCAAGGTCATGGGTAGGATAGTTCTCTTCATGTGGCCGCAACTGGCGTGAAGCATAAGCTACCACATGTCGATCTTGCAGAAGTATGCATCCTAACCCTTGCTGTGATGCATCACAATAGATCTCGAAATCCTTTTTGGTGTCTGGAGGTGCAAGTACAGGTGCAGAAGTCAATCTTCTTTTTAGCTCTTGAAAGGTTTCCTCGCACTTGGGAGTCCATAGGAATTTCTTATCTTTCTTGAGGAGTTCAGTCAGAGGCTTTGCAACTTTAGAAAAGTTCTCGACGAAGCGGCGGCAATAGCTGGCTAGGCCAAGAAAACTCCTAACTTGCTTAACCGATTCAGGTGGAGTCCAGTAAAGGACGGCCTGAACTCTCTCGGGATTCACAGCAATGCCTTTTGCAGAAATCACGTGGCCTAAGTAGGTCACTTCTGGTAGCCAAAATTCACACTTGGAGAATTTAGCATACAGGCGATGCTCTCTAAGTTTCATCAATACCAGCCTTAGGTGTTCGGCATGGTCTTCTTCGTTCTTCGAGTATATAAGGATGTCATCGAGGTAAACCACGACGAACTGGTCCAAATACTCCATGAAGATCGAGTTCATCATGCGTGAGAAAGTGGCGGGGGCATTGGTTAAACCAAAGGACATGATGGTGTACTCGTAAAGACCATAACGAGTAGTAAAAGACGTTTTGGGAATGTCCTCGTTTTGGATTTTCATTTGATGATAACCTAATCTCAAATCCATCTTGGAGAAGACAGAGGATCCAGCAAGTTGATCATAAAGATCATTGATCCTGGGCAGTGGGTACTTGTTCTTTATCGTCGCTAGATTTAGCGGGCGATAGTCTACGCACATCCTTTCTGTTCCATCTTTCTTCGTTACGAACAGAATGGGGCAACCCCATGGCGATGAGCTAGGGCGGATGAAGCCTTTTTCCAACAAAGCTTCCAGTTGGGTTTTAAGCTCAGCTAACTCACGTGGGGCCATTTTATATGGGCGTCTAGAAATTGGTGCGGTTCCTGGGGCAAGATCCACTATGAATTCTACACACCTGTTGAGTGGCTAGGTTTAAGGGGTTGGATCTCTGGATAGCTTCCTAGAGGATGACCAAGGTTTACTAGGGGCTACAACAGATATGTCAGAGTAGCAAAGTACCCCAACACGATGGTTAGTGTGGTTCTTCTGGCTAGAAGACATCTAAAGTGGGAGGAAGAACTGCAATTGAATCACTATAGGTTTCTAGAGAAAAACCTACATCAAAACACCATAGAACTGTCGGGAAGGCCACCTAGAAATCTTCTAAAAGGACAACCGAAAGGGAGGGAAGGATTTTTCAAATGCATCAGATTATGAAGAAACCTGGAATGACTCGGACAGCATAACGGCTGTAATTGCAAGAAAACAATTTTCTTTCAATGTAGATACAGCACTTACATAATACGATGTAAGAAATCGGCATTACAAAAATGCTAGGAAAACCGGACACAACTTTCCTATGGCTCTAAGGGAGCAAACAACGAGATGTTCTAATCAGACAGAGGAGAGCCTAGTCCTATCTTCCCGTAGAACAAGATGAGGGTGACTCAGAACTCAGAACGAAGGGGGTAAGAAGAAAAAAAGAAGCCTTACGTTGTTCCCTTATATACCCAGAGTAAATATATAACTATAGAAGGCTAGACTCGACTTCGGCCAAGGCTGATAATCCTATAGTCAGTCCTGCTCTGATACCAAGTCTGTCGGGACTCGGGGTTAGCGTATGCAAGCCTCGCTACAACACAATCATATGGAGAGCCGAGAACCGTACCCACTTGTCTAAGCAGACAAGGCCAAGCACAGAACGTTCTCGGAAAGCATCGAACGTGAGGGGCATCCCATCCAGGCCGGATGATCAACTGAAATGGGCCCTCATCGTCCGCACACAAGTCTAAATGATATGGGTGGTGAACTCCCATACTCATAGACAAGTCGCCTCAACCATACTATCGATTGTATTATAACCCTTACATAGACTTACTCCAGCCCGATCACTTAGTCGGGGTCTAGGGCGGGCTCGATCATACATCAAAGTGTGCACGAGATAGAGTCTCGAACAATCGCATCGCGATGCCCCAAGCTGCGCACATCTAAGGGCCACTTGGTGTATAAAAGACCGCCACCCAGATCACAACTAAGGTCTCGAAAACCCATACTAAGACATGCATGTTCTAAACATACACACAACACACATGCCTTGTATGAACAACAGGTATCATTGCAATTCTCTACAAAGTATACATCTTTATTAAATAACTCTTACAGAGTGCACACAGAGATCACAAGCATGTGATCCAACATTACAACAGACAAGCGGAAGCAAGTAGGTCTAAGTACAGACAAGTTCAACAAATGGCTTAGAGAAGCCTTTATCTAAAAACAAGCCCTCCATGAGGGAACCAGTCGTCTGACTAGGACTACACTAGCTTGGTCTTGGTCTGAGTCTTCATCCTTCGAGCTTCAAGTAGAAGCCACCATCGGGGTCGGTGGGTTCATCTAAAACATAGATTAAGCAAACGTGAGTACAAAATCGTACTCAGCAAGACTTACATAGGAACTATACTACTCATGCATATGTATCAAGGTAAAGGGAGGTGGGGTTTCACTTGCTGAAGTGCCAGCTTTGACTTGTCTAGTCCTGAACTACGAGTACCAGACTTTCGAGGTAAGAAGCGTACACGAGTCCACTACATCTCTTCAACCAATTACACCACTATGGTTACTTCCTCGACTTCCCCACGAGAAGCACACCATAGCACTCACGCTTATCTTGCGAGTTTTAGAAGTATCCAGTTCAAGTTGTCTAATAATCAAGCTAAGCTTTCCAAGCAGTCCTTAACCGCGGACGCGGCTATTCGAATAGTTTTGTTAACCCTGCAAGGTTGTACCGCTACACACACGTGCCATCGGTTACCGCCTTTTGCGTGTCACCGTTCAAGAGATGACAGCGAGGATGCCACCACAACCGTTACCTTATAGCCGATCTAGTCCATGAAAGCCGCCTATCTGGGTTGTCTGCCACTATCGTGAACCCGGCCGGTTTACCGAAGTGGACCCATACGATGTGTGCGTGGTGCGAAAGCCGGTCTCGGATGAGCCGTTCTCTCACTTGGCTACCAGGCCACAATACCTACAGAAATCCGAACTACTGCGACATCTGGACATCAAAGGGGATGAGTTAGTAAGCCGAGAGGGGTCAGTGAGCCCAATGTGTGGTTGTACTCTTCATCTTGGATCACCACACAAGAACTCGTACTAGGGCGGTGTTCAACGAGACAACCCACTTTGTACTCCTACACAGCCTCTCATCGTTCACCTTGTATTAGGGTGGATTCACCAACACGTTTCACTTTCATCAACACCATGTTTATCATCATCCCGACTCACATCACAGTAACATCATGGTATCATACTAAGCATGCAATAAGCGATAACATTTGCAGGGGCCACATGATATCAACCAACTCCTACATCTGCTAGGATTGTGGTTTGCTTACTACTGTGACAAGATGATAGGTCATGCAAAGGACATGGGTTCAACTATGCGATAGAAACGTTATCATGGTGATCATCCTAAACAATGCATAATCGAGACCTGAGAGGGAAGTGGGATTTTATCGACATGATCAATGGGGGTTTGCTTGCCTTGCTGACCAGGTTTCGATAACGGAGTCTTAAACGTAGGGGGTGATCTCGAGCTCCGGATCCACTTCTATCAGCAACACGACAATCATAGGATCAACATAATGTACAATGCACAATCACATGAATAAGATTGTAATGGTGATGTTCAAGGTACCGACGTGTTGAGCATTCTATTTAAAAGGAGTATATTGCATTTTAATGAAAATTCAAACTCCAGTTGATTTATCGATGAATTTCAAATGCATTTGAATGCATGAAAATTCATTTGAATTTGTTGATCATGAAGTGATGTGGTATAGTTGAAGTAAAGCTTCTGAGGTGTGGATGAAACCATTGGAATTAAGGGTGTTGCAAAATCATTTGCAAAATCACCCAAAATTTGAATTTGAAAAGGATCCATATGCATGTGGGCTACTGTTCACCCATTTTAAAATGGTCAAACATGAAAACAAATTGCATATTCTTAATCCTTGTATTTTTCTGATAATTTTAGACATATTATTTGCTATATTTGGAGTCAGGATGAATTAATTATGAATTTCCAAACTTTATTGCATTTTCTGGAATTTCTCTGATTTATTAAATGATTTAATTGGTTTACTGCGTCAGCATTGCGCCATCATGGCGTCAGCAGGGGGCTTTGACCCCGGTCAAACTGACCAGTGGGCCAGGGCTGTCAGCCTCACATCTAATTTCCTTGTTAGATTAATTTAACAGAGAGGATTAGAGGGGGCTGGGCCCACCTGTAAGTGACCCAGGAGGGTGGATTAGGTGCTAATCACCCTGGCCACGTCGGACCTGCCGGCGGCTAGCCGCCGGTGACCAGAAACGCGGCGGCGCCGCTCGGGATTGCGCATCCGGCCACCATCTGGCACGCTGCGACCACCAAAAGGCGGCCCGTGCACGCCCGCTTCACCCAGCACCAACGGGGAGGCTCGGGAGGGGTCGGAGCCTCGCCGGCGTCGAGTTTTGCGGCGATCGAGCTACGGCTGCGAGTTGGTTTTCGTTACAATTCGCGAAAAGGAGAGGGGTTAGGCTGGTTCGAAGTAGTGGAGAACGGGGATCACGGTGCGCGCGCTGGTGCAAGCTGGAGCTCACGAGAACGAGCTTGGGCTCATCCATGGCGGAGGCTGAGCTCGGCTCTCATGGCAGTCGACGGAGGGGGCCCAAATTAAACACGGGGTTTGGGGGTTTTTGAAGAGGGGCTCATCCCGAGGTGATTGGTGAAGACGGCGCGGTCGGAGAGGCAACAATGGCGACGAATTTGACGGTGATCTTCTCGGCGTCCGGCGAGAACTCGAGGAAGAATCCGGCGGCTTGGGGTCGAATTGGCTCGCGATCTTCCGCGCGGTGATGAAGACGAAGGCGGCGAGGAGGAAGGACAGCTTGGTGCGGCCTGGAGGTGACGATGGCCACGTGTTCTTCACGGCATGGCGACGGCGGCGCTCGGGTCGTCGTCGGGTTCGTCGCAGGAGCGAGAGGGAGAGGCTTTGGAGGGGAGGAATGGAGGCGTGGCACTCGGGTGCGTCTCCAGGTGCGCGTAGAAGGGTCGAGGAGGGAAGGTGGAGGCTGGGGAGACGATGCCGTGCCCGGCTGTCTCAGTGGCATTCCACCGAGCAGCTTGGAGGCGCTGGGAGGAAGACGACAGGGGAGGGGTCCAGGTGGGCTGGACTGGGCCAGAAGAGGTGGGCCTCGCCTGTGGCGCCAGGTAAGCTCTCTGCTTTCTTTCTTTTCATTATTTCTGCAATATGTTTGACCTAGCTAATAAAAATAGCTAGGCATTTTATAAAATGCCACAATTTTTTTTATGGCCTCATAAAATAGAGAGCTAGCCACTTATAAAATTTGAGCATTTTTGAAATTCAAATAATTTGAACTTCAAATCAAATGGGGTTTTATTTAATTCCCAAAGCCACTGTTTGAATATTAGAAAATTCCATGAGCATGGGATTGCTCCCAAACCATTTTTAAAATGATCAGTACCATTTATAGGAATTTTCCAAACATTCAAATGATTTTTGGAAAAAGATTTTTATCTGGCCATTTAATTTAATTTCTCAGGGCTTTTCTTTTCCCCATTTTTGAAATTTTCTTTTTGAATTTTTGCATGATGCAAGGTAGCACTTGATCCTAGCACAAACCTAACTTGGGGATGTGACACATGTATGCTAAATTCTCCAAGTGTGAATTTTGGCTACCAGAAGTGACCTACTTAGGCCACGTGAATTCTGCAAAAGGCATTGCTGTGAATCCCGAGAGAGTTCAGGCCGTCCTTGACTAGACTCCACCTGAATTAGTTAAGCAAGTTAGGAGTTTTCTTGGCCTAGCCAGCTATTGCCGTCGCTTCATCGAGAACTTTTCCAAAGTTGCAAAGCCTCTAACTGAACTCCTCAAGAAAGATAAGAAATTCCAATGGGCCCCCAAGTGCGAGGAAAGCTTTCAAGAGCTAAAAAGAAGATTGAATTCTGCACCCGTACTTGCGCCTCCAGACACCAAGAAGGATTTCGAGATCTTTTGTGATGCCTCACGGCAAGGGTTAGGATGCATACTTATGCAAGATAGACATGTGGTAGCTTATGCTTCACGCCAGTTGCGTCCACATGAAGAGAACTATCCTACCCATGACCTTGAACTCGCTGCCGTAGTTCATGCCCTAAAAACTTGGCGACATTACCTCCTTGGTAATCGTTGTGAGATCTATTCCGACCACCAAAGCCTCAAGTACATATTGACCCAGCCAGATCTTAATCTCAGGCAAAGACGCTGGATTGAGTTGATAAAATATTATGACTTAGTAATTTCATACACCCCAGGCAAAGCCAATGTCATGGCTGATGCACTAAGTCGTAAGTCGTATTGTAACAACCTCATCTTACAACAGTAACAACCACTTCTTCATGAGGAATTTCGAAAACTCAATCTCGAGATTGGTCCTCATGGCTATCTTTCTACCTTGGTGGCGAAACCAACCCTTGAGGATAAAATCATAGCCGCCCAGAAACGTGATAGTGGTATTCGAGAGATCACGAAGAACATTGCTAGCGGAGTTGCTAAATGTTTCTCCATAAATGATCAAGGTGTCGTTTTCTTTGGCACTCGATTGGTTGTACCACGAAAACACAATCTTAGGAGGCTAATCCTCAAAGAAGCTCATGACACTCCTCTTTCGATTCATCCCTGTAGCACAAAGATGTACTGAGAACTACGCCAGAGATTTTTCTGGACTAGGATGAAGAGAGAAATTGCTAAGTTCATTACTGAATCTGAAGTTTGTCGTCGCATTAAGGCAGAACACCAAAGACCTGCTGGCACTCTTCAACCATTGCATATCCCTGAGTGGAAATGGGATAAAGTCGGTATGGATTTCATCACTGGCTTTCCAAAAACCCAGAAAGGAAATGATGCCATCTTTGTTGGGGTGGATAGACTTTCCAAAGTTGCTCACTTCCTTCCCGTTCGCGAGTCTATAACTGCTAGTCAGTTGGCGGACTTATATGTCTCTAGAATTGTGTCTCTTCATGGTATTCCTTTGGAAATCAATTCTGATCGTGGTAGCCTTTGCACCTCTAGATTTTGGGGAAGCTTCCAACATGCTATGGGTACTCATCTCTCCTTTAGTACAGCTTTCCATCCTCAGTCTAGCGGTCAAGTCGAAGGGTTAACCAAATTCTTGAAGACATGCTCAGAGCTTGTGTTATCTCATTCAGAAAGAATTGGGAGAATTCTCTTCCATTCGCCGAATTTTCTTATAACAATAGTTTTCAATCTAGTCTGAACATGGCTCCTTTTGAACTCCTTTATGGACGACGATGTCGAACACCCCTTAACTGGTCAGAAACCGGTGAAAGAAAATTCTTTGGACCGGATATGATCATGGAAGCAGAAGAGCAAGTTCGCATTGTTCGTGATCAATTGGAAGCCACCCAGTCTCGTAAAAAAAACTACTATGATCGTCATCATAGGCAAGAGAGCTACAATCTGGACGAGAAGGCTTACCTTCGCGTTACTCCTCTGAAGGGAACCCAAAGATTCGGTATCAAAGGAAAATTATCCCCACATTACATCGGACCTTTCCGCATTCTTGCTAAACGTGGAGAAGTTGCCTACCAACTTGAACTACCCCCGCACCTTTCCCGAGTACATGATGTATTCCATGTGTCACAACTCAGGCCTTGCTTCAAGGACCCCATCCTCGAAGTCGACCATGAAACGCTTGATCTACAAGATGACCTTTCTTATCGAGAATACCCTGTTCGTGTTCTTGATTCAGCAGAGCGTGTCACTCGCCGAAAGAAGATCAAGTTTCTGAAAGTTCAGTGGTCACATCACTCCGACAAAGAAGCAACATGGGAAAGAGAAGACCGTCTCAGTGCCGAGTACCCCTCCTTCCTCCCGCACACTTCTGAATCTCAGGAAGAGATTCTTTTGAGTGGGGGCAAGTTGTCACAACCCCAAGTTAGGTATGTGCTAGGGTAAGCTTAGGCCTTTGCATCATGATAAAAATTTCAAAAGAAATTGAAATGGGAGAGAGAACACCCCCCAGATGAATTAATTCAAATGGCCAGATAAAAAGTTGCTCCAAAAATTCCTTTTGCATTTTTGAAAAGTCCCATAAATGAGTGTGATCACATATGAAGTGTTTTGGATTCAAACCCATGCTCATAGATTTTTCAAATATTCAAACAGGAGCATGGATTTAAATTTAAACCCCTATTTGCATTAAAGTTCAAATAATTTGAATTTTAAAAGTGCTCAAATTTTATAAGTGGCTAGGTCTATATTTTATGAGGCCACATAAAAATTTGGGGCATTTAATAAAATGCCTAGGTATTTTTATCTAGGTAGAACAAATAGAACAGAATTAAATAAAAGAAAAAGAAAAGGGGGACCTTACCTTGCGCCGAGGGCGAAGGCCCACTTCCCCTGGCCGGCCCAGCCCACCAGGGCTCTTCTGTCGTCTTCCCCGGGCACGAGCACACACCTGCGTGCCCGGCATGCCGCCCCTGTCGCCGTGGCCTCCCCGCAGCCCTCCCGTGCTCCTTCTAGCAGACACGCGTGTCCAGGAGAAGCCCAGCTCACTTCCCCCTCTATCCTTGCCCTCTGTTTCTCCTCCCCGACGGAAAATCGCGAACTCCCGAAACCCCAGCGGATCACCGTCGAGCCCCGACGCGGCCACAGGCCGAGCAAGCTCAAGCAAGCATGTCCATGGAGCTCCCCGTGGTCGTCTTTGTCTGGCCGTCGTCTCAATTCGATCCAAGGCCCAGTGGAAGCGCCGTCCCCTTCAAGTTTTCGCCGCCGGTCGTCTTCGTCTCCGGCGACAAATTAACCGCCACCGACTCCTCCTCCGGCCACGCTACGCTCGCCATCGCGTTCAGGTGAAGCCCACGGTAATTCCCCGCTATCCCTAGCCCTCCCTCGTGCCCTGTGCGCCATGCCCCTTGTCCAGTGCTCCGGCCACCGCGCGTGGTCGACGTAGCCATGCTCTAGAGCGCTCTCGTGGCCCCCCGATGGCACCACTGGATGCGGAAAGTGATGAGGAGAAAGCCCGTGCCCTCTAGACCCCTCCCCGTGCCCAAACCCTCGACTCCGGCGAGTCTCCGGCGGGTTCCCGGCGAGCTACGCCATTAACCCCTCCCCTCTCTCTCTCTGCCATGTGGGCCCAAGGCCATTAAGCTTAATCCCCACCCCCAGTGACACTGCCCTGTGGGCCTAGCCCCAAACTAACTCTCTGTTTAAGTTTAAACAGTTTAAATCATTTTAATTAACAGTACAGAGACAGACAGGTGGGTCCCAGCAGTCAGCCCCCCCCCCCCCTGATGTCACAATGACATAGAAAATTCCATAAAATGCTTTAAACTTCAAAAATTCATAGCAAATTCATATTAACTCCAAATTGGGCAAATAATATGTCTAAAATTATCAGAAAAATACAAGGATTCTGAATATGCACTTTGTTTGCATGTTTCACCATTTTAAAATGGGTGAACAGTAGCAAACATGCATATGGATCCTTTTCAAATTCAATTTTGGAGTGAATTTGCAAATGACTTTGCGACACACTTATTTTAGATGGATTCATCCACACATCAGAGGATTTACCTCACCTTTACAACATCACTTCATGATCAACTTTTTCAAATGAACATTCATGCATTCAAATGCATTTGAAATTCATCGATAAATCAAATGGAGTTTGAATTTGCAATTCAATTGCAATATTCTCCTTTTAAATAGAATTGTCCACACAATGCAACCATGAACATCACCATTACAATCTTATTCATGTGATTGTGCATTGTACATTATGTTGATCCTATGATTGTCATGTTGCTGATAGAAGTGGAGCTGGAACCCGAGATCACCCCCTTCATTGAAGACCCCGTGACTGAACCTCGTCAGCAAGGGAAGCAAACCCCAATTGATCATGTCGATAAAATCCCACTTCCCTCTCATGTCTCGCTTATGCATTGTTTAGGATGAATCACATGACGCGTTTCTACCGCATAGTTGAACCCCTTCGTTAAAGATGTATACTTTGTAGAGAATTGCAATGATACCTGTTGTTCATACAAGGCATGTGTGCTGTGTGTATGTTTATAACATGCATGTCTTAGTATGGGTTTTCGAGACCTTAGTTGTGATCTGGGTGGCGGTATTTTATACACCAAGTGGCCCTTAGATGTGCGCAGCTTGGGGCATCGCGATGCGATTGTTCGATACTCTATCTCGTGCACACTTTGATGTATGATCGAGCCCGCCCTAGACCCCGACTAAGTGATCGGGCTGGAGTAAGTCTATGTAAGGGTTATAATACAATCGATAGTTTGGTTGAGGCGACTTGTCTATGAGTATGGGAGTTCACCACCATATCATTTAGACTTGTGTGCGGACGATGAGGACCCATTTCAGTTGATCATCCGGCCTGGATGGGATGCCCCTCACGTTCGATGCTTTCCGAGAATGTTCTTTGCTTGTCTTTGTCTGCTTAGACAAGTGGGTACGGTTCTCGGCTCTCCATATGATTGTGTAGTAGCGAGGCTTGCATACGCTAACCCCGGGTCCCGACAGACGACCACCGTACAGGCGCACCAACGAGCTAGGGTTTGCTGCGGGGGAACTCCGGGCGCGACGGTGGTGGAGCGGATGGGGCTTGGACCTGCCGTCTCTCGGTGGGTGCGGCGGACGAGGGAGTCGCCGGAGACGGGATCTGCTGCAGAGGAGGGGGCGCACGGTGAGAGAGATGGAGGGAGGGAGAGAGAGAGAGAGGGAGGGAGGTACACGACCGGAGTGGAGGGGGTCGCCGGAGACGAGCGGTGCGGAGGGGCGGTCACGGGAGAGGTGGGGATGGCCGGGAGTGCGAGGCAAGATCTAGCTAGGTTTTGCGCGAGAGGAGAGAGATGTGTGGTGGGGTTAGCAGGTATTGACGATAGCAATGGCACACTTTTAGGATGTGCGCCATAAGCATCGGGATAGAAATGGCGCACTTTTACGTGGTGCGCCATTAGCATTAGTAGGAATAGCTTCTTAAAAGAGAAGCTTGTGTGGTTGTGGACAAAACAACTTACATAGCCTAGTGGTTGGTTCCCTTGATACAGTGAAGAAGCCACCTAGGTTCGAATCCTGCCAACCCCATGTTTTGCCCCTTTTTAAATATTTATTTTGACCTTATGAGAAACATCCAAACACTTTAAAATAAACACATAGCAATTCCTCCAAATATAAAATAATATAATATTTATAAGATTGCAAAAATATATAGTAATATAGAATGTCTCAAATATCTCCAAAAATTTAGACATATCTTCATAGAAAAATGATACAAAATTCCCACATACACACACACGCGTGGCAGGCACATCGTGATTGGATCTTAGCTATCATCTTTTCACAATCTTTTTGCCCTTCTTTTCCGCGTTTGCATAATTTAGCCCCGGAACCCCTTGATTTCTTCTCTTGAACGGGCGAACGCCTTTAGGTAGGGTGGTTCTGCTTCTTCTTGATTTGTATGGTACTACATCATCGTCGTCGTCATCTTCAATCTTCGGGTCCCAATACTTGTCGAAGTCTTGCTCGTTGGCGGCTCCGTCCATTCCGATGATGTTCCTTTTGCCTCTCCGCACGACAACACAGATGGGATTTGACGGGTCGATAATGAAGAAGCATTGGTCCACTTGGCTAGCCAGTACCCATGGCTCATTTTTCGCGGTGACGTTTGCGCCCGCGGTCTTGGATTTGGCTTTGGGTATAACCATGGTGGTGAAATACTGGCTTTCTTTTACAATGCTCTTGGCCCATCTAACGCTGAACATCGACACCTTCTTTCCAGCGTAGCTGATCTGATCTCCTCGATCCTTCAGTAGTATCGTTTCTTGACTTTACCGGTGTAGGCTTCCATCGTTACCCCGGAGTTCTGATAATTGCTCTTCATGTCCTTTTCCTCAGTGTAGAATGTGTAGCCGTTGATATCGTACGCCTGATATGTCATCAGGTTGTGCTCGATGCCCTGTGACAAGGCGAATACGAGTTTGTCTTCCTCGGAAGAGTCCTCATGTGAAGGGTACGATAGGAGCTTGTCCTTGAACCAACGCGTGAAGCATGAGTTGTGCTCTTTGAGTACATCTCCGTCCGTCCACTGTTGGCCTCGGTCATTGTACGTGTTCTCAATTGAGGTTTTGTGCTGTACCACCCAAGGATCGACCAAGTCAATGTGTTGCAGCGCGACTAGGTTTGCTCTTTCAAAGTCGGCGATTCGATCCTAGAAGTCGACATGCATTTCGCGGCGACCCTCGCAGTGACCACATCCAGCGAGCGTGCCGAGGTGCCTGTTGGCGGGCAGACCAAAGGGGTTATCGATGCCTAGACAATTCGTGCAGAAGGAGATGCACTCTTCGGTCAAAAAGCCATGGGCTATGCTTCCATATGGACGTGCCCTGTTGCGAACGTATCCTTTGATCACACCATTAATCCTTTCGAACGGCATCATGTTGTGCAGGAACGTCGGCCCGAGTTGGATGATATAATCCATGATATGGACGAGGAGATGCACCATGACGTCGAAGAATGCGGGCGGGAAGTATATCTCAAGCTCGCATAGTATCACCACCATCTCTTCTTGTAGACTTATTAGTTGCCTCATGCCAACCGACTTCCGAGAAATGACATTGAAAATTTTGCATAGGCCAAATAGCGTTTCACGGACGTGGTCGTCTATGATCCCGCGCATTGCAAACGAAAGTAGTTGCATCATCAGCACGTGACAGTCATGAGACTTCATCCCGCTGAACCTCTGCTTCGCTGAGTCTAGGTATCTTTTGATCTTCCCCGCAAAAACGTAAGGAAGTTTTATTCCTAGGCCAAATAGCGTTTCACGGACGTGGTCGTCCATGATCCCGCAGATTGCAACCGGAAGTAGCTGCGTCATCAGCACGTGTCAGTCGTGAGACTTCATCCCTCTGAACCTCTGCTTCGCTGAGTCTAGGTATCTGCTGATCTTCCCCACGAAACCGTAAGGAAGTTTTATCCCTAAGAGGAAGTTGATTAGCTGTTGGATCTCCTTCTGACTTAAAGTGAAGCACGTGAGGGGGGGGGGGTAGTAATGTTCGCTCTGCTTCTTAGCCTTTTTGCCTTTGCGACGACTTTCCGTGTCCTCCGGTGGCTCATCATCATCATCATCATCATCGTCGGTGTCATCATCATCATCGTCATTAGGGCGGTTTGCGTGAAGCTCCTCCTTGATTCCCATTGATAGCCAATCTTCCCTTGCTTTCGGCCCATCTTTGGTCTTTTCTGGAATGTTAATCAGGGTAGCAAACATACTCTCGCACACATTATTCGTGATATGCATGACATCAAGGTTGTTCGTCACACCGAGGACATTCCAGTACGACAGTACCAGAAAACAGACATCGTTTTCCATACCTTCAGCAGCGGCCCTGGCGCCTTTCTCTTAGAATTGATCTTTCCTGGAGGTGGGCTCTCTTTCCAATTTTTCAACATCATATCTATTTCGGTGCCGCTCCTCCTACGTGGGGCCTTTCGTGTTTTGGCTGTTCCATCGAACAGATCCTTGCGTTTCTCCATGGGTCATTGTGAGGAAGCCATCTTCGATGTCCCATGAACATAGTTTTTGAAGACCGAGGATCCTTAGGTAGCTGGTGATACGTTGTGTCGTCCATGCACCTAGCGCATCCACAATGTCCGTGGACCACCTTCCCCGCGACATATCCTAAACTAGTCGTGCACCGTCGTGAGCAGTGCGACTCTCATAGGGAAATATGTTTCCTCTACATCGTCCCACGTATTGACTGGCGTTCTCCATAGCATATCTAGCTCCTCTTTCAGGAGCCCCGGATACAGATTGAGGTCTTTTCCTGGTTGTTTCGGACCTTCAATTAGGAGACTCATGTGCATGTACTTCCTCTTCATGCACTCCCAGGGGGGATGTTGTACATTCCCACAAACATATGCCAGGTGCTATGTGTGCTGCTCTGGTTGCCAAAAGGATTGACTCCATCGGTGCTCGCGACCAACGCTACGTTCCTTGGATCCTTCCCAAAGTCCTCCTCGAAGTTCAACGCCTCCCACTAGGTCCCATCAGAAGGGTGACTCAACATCTTGTCTTTTTCTGGATCATTTTTTGAGCTTCTTCCTTTTGCTTCTTCCTTTCTGCATGCCAGCGCATGAGCTTAGCTTGCTTAGGGTCTGCGAAATAATGCTGTAGACGAGGAATGATCGGAAAGTACCACACCATTTTTTGAGGAGCTTTCTTCTTCTTCTTGTATCGAATGGCGCCGCACTTCGGACATACGGTGGACTCCGCGTACTCATGGCGATAAATTATGCAATCATTAACGCAGACATGGTATCTAACATGCGGTAAATCCAGAGGACACACGATTTTCTTCGCCTCATTGAAACTGGTCAGGCACGTGTTCCCCTTGGGAAGACGTTTTTGCCAGAATGACATGTTTTCGTCGAAGCATGTGTCGGTCATTTTGTGTTTTACTTTCATCTCCAGAGCCATTAGAGCTACTTTCAGGCGGGTATCCTCGGGATTGCATCCTTCATACAATGGAGTAACCGCGTCCATCTCATGTTGATTTAGCTTGGCTTTCTCTCGGGCGGCAGCTCTTGCGTTATTACTCGCCTCATTCAGAAGCAACTCTTGAAGATGAGGGTCCTGCACCCAGTCCATCGACGATGGTCCGTCGCCGTCTTCTCTGGCATCTTCATCTTCATGATGATCATGCCCTTCGTCTTGATCTTTCTCATGATCATGTCCGACATCTTCTACATGATGGATGTGTCCTACATCGTGATCATGTTCGGGAGATTCTTCGTCTTCTCGCCCGCCCTCGCGCTATTTCTTCTTACTGTTGCCTGGCCACCGTGGACGAATTCATAATCTTCTTCATCACCTTGCCATCGATAGTCATCCATGAAACCACGCGTGAGCAGGTGCCCTTTATGGTTTTTGAATCCGGGTCCAAAAGGCACTTCAGCTTGCATCTTCGACACAGACATGTTTTCTCCGTCTCGTTCTTTTGAATCATCTAGACCTTCGTGGAGCTCAAAAACCTATCCACAATGCCTTCGGTCATCTTGCGAACCATGGTCGCCTGCGGGGCATAGAGAAAAATGATATTTTAGAACCAAACAAAAATTTGGCATGACCTTGCGTAATTATTAGGACAAAAATGAATGCAAAGTGTGGCAAATTTTCGCCGAAACGGAAATGAATCAACATTCCGGAAAAATATTGGCAACTATCGCATATGTGAGGTACCTGCAAAACATAAATGCATATCCCTCTATGATCATCACACACCCATACATATATACCTTATGATCATCACATCACACATACATATATAGCCCATGATCATCACATCACACCACGCATATACACCGACAAAAGTGTGTTCGAGAGAGAACAAGCTAGATCTACACAACAATAAAGAGATATACCTTACTTACCAATGAAAAAAGGATATACAACTACTTATTTTGGGTAGATTTATGGTGTAAATAAGGTGAGGAGAAGGAAGGAACCGAGAGAAGCTAGTTGGAGGGGGAGGTGGAGAAAGTGAGTGTGGTGTATAGGCTGCCAAAACATCTAGCTGCTCCCAGACTTAGTAATGGCGCACCTTCACCAAAATGCGCCATTACTAAGTATGGGAGTTAATGGCGCACCAACAAGGGGTTCGCCATTACTAACTCTGGGAGAGGGGGACCAGGGCCAGAGAGGGGGACCATTACTGCTCCATACTTAGTAATGGCGCACCTCCATGACATGCGCTATTGTTGTGTAATCAGGCCTGGGCCCACCCCTCCCCTGACTTAGCAATGGCGCACTTCTCAGAAGTGCACCATTAGCATCCCTGGTGGCTAATGGCGCACTTCCGAGGAGTGCGCCATTCCTAAGTCAGGGGAGGGGGGCTGGTCCAGAAGCGAAAGGGCGGTGGCGCACTTCTGTACAGGTGCGCCATTACTAGCAAGGGCACTAATGGCACACCTAGACCTGGTGCACCATTGCTATTTAGTAATGGTGCACTGGTCATCCGGTGCGCCATTATTGCCCATACTATCTATAGTTGTTTTCCAGTAGTGGCTCATAGCATTCTATACATGGCCACATTGCATATTTTCTCACCACATGATTTTCACGCTACCTTATTGTGGACCTTATATGACATCACTAACACTCATGCTATGCCCAAGTTATTGTTTCCTTTGCACCTTTTTCTTGAATATCTAGGAGACAACTACTTGCGACAACATGTGGTGGACAAGAATGGCACGACTCCTTCCGCTATACCACCGGTGCTTTATCACTGTCATTGGGATGTGGTTCTGGATCCGTGGAAGGATCTTCCCCAAGGGGGGGGGGGAGATGATGCGGAGCATCCAACGGACATCACCATGGACATGGATCCCCCGCCAAAGGACACACACATGGAGCATTCAAAGGTGAACTCTATACTTTACGCGTGTCCTTTCGGTCCTCTCATGGATGGTATACTACTTGACCTCCCACCCCCATGCATGCTTAGGTACGAGAGCTACACGTGCTTCATGGAGGAGGTCGGGCACAAGAGAACGACTACACCATCCGCGAGGGAATCTTGGAAGAGAAGAAGGAAGAGAGGAGGAGAGCCACAAGAAGGCGAAGAGGAGGACATGAAGTAGTCCATGGACACTCCTTGCGCACGGGCTGTATCGTGGAAACGCCCCCCCCCCACCCACCGTGGGCACGGGGTAAGTGATAGAGGCGAAGGTGTCCCGATGTTTCGATGAGATGAAGGAGATCGATTATGGTGGAGTAGACTTTCACGACCTGACTACGAACGTGCGAAGACGTTGCGCCTTAGCAATCACTAAACCAACTCCGAGAGATTATTGATCCCGCGGATGCACGATTAACCTGACCACGAAGGTCTAATTCCTGCAAGCAATCGAAAGAACAAGCAAGAACTAAGAATTGCAATCTGGATATTGCGAATATAAGATGAATGATTAACAAAAGTTGGGGTTCCAATGCGGTCTTGGCCAAGTCGGATGACACAAACGAAGAACTCAAAGTTGGGGCTATGGCTAACTTAAATCTAATTAAAACCCAAGTCTAAACGACGCCCTAAGGGCTGTATATATGGGGGAACAGAGGGGAATTTCGTGGCCCCTTGGAGGAGGGGTTCGAAAACAACCCTAACTCGGTTTCCCCACACATACGGACTCTAAAAAATAGCCTATTAAGTGTATTTCGAAATTACATGGGCCTGGCCCAATAATAAGGTGACGCAGCACCTATAATAACCCTTGGACGAAAATATTAATGTGGCATCTTGTGTCTCTCGTCCAAGTCTTCATGCACGCCTTATGGTGACCTCAAAGTGCGAAAATCACCACTGGAAGCTCCATTGTCCTTTCCCGCGCGCGCACCTCCTTCTCCATGCTTGATCTTGCTCCAATGACCATCCTTCTTATCCATGCTAGGTCCTTCATTCATAAGACAAACAAAAGTATCTAATTTAGGCAGAATCATATGTTCCTGAACATTAGAAGGATTCGCAAGAAACGAAAGTACCTGATAATTTAGTTGACGTGCGCGTGCTCTAGTAACTGGTCCAGTATGTGTAGTTGGTGAAGATGTGGGTGTAACATTAGTAGAGATGTCCTCATTTAGACTATATATACGGGCCCCCGAGACCAGTTTTGGGAAAATGCCCCATGTACCCCTCTCTCCCCATTTAAACTATATATACTCCACCCCTACCTCCATTCTAGGGTTAGCAAAGAATATATCCAGATTTGAGAGAACTTAGCTCCTATTCCCCCATTGGGATTTGATCTCCTTTAGATCCTCTCTCAATCCTCCCTCCCTCTCCCTAGTCATAGAAGGAGAGTCCCCTATCCTAGTAGTAGAAGGATAGGGATCAATCTAGCTACCACTTGTGTGGATGTATGGATCATGTTATGTGTGGATTTGGTGTGTGGATTTGAGTTCCCTTTGTTTGTATGTTGTTCCCCTTCCTCTCTTTTGTGTTCTTCTTGAGTTGCATCTCTTTCCCACCTCCAAGTTGTGAAAGATTGGGCCAATCCATAGGATTGCCCTATATCAATATTGGTTCACTTGGTTACTCTCTTGAGAAACAGATCGCTGCTGCTGCTAAACAATCTGGAATTGAAATTCCTATTACTCGCTATCCTATTGGTGCTACTTATGATTATCCTGACCTGAGTGACCTCAAGAAGAGACTTATTGAGGAGGTTTATATTATTATTGATGATGATTTATGCAGGGAACTTACAGAGTGTTCCAACTCTGACCCTGGAGCTATTAAGAAGTTGCTTGAACAACACTCTATGAAGAACAAGATTACTCCTGATTCTGAACTTGCCACATCTCCTACATGCATCACTGATCCTGATTATGAATTATTTGTTTGTCAGAACCCCAACTAGGGTAAGTGCTAGGGTTTGTTTGTGCTCTTTGCATCATGCAAAAATTCAAATGAAATTCAAAATTGGGGAAAAGAAAAGCCCTGAGAAATTAATTCAAATGTCCAGATAAAAATCTTTTTCCAAAAATCATTTGAATATTTGGAAAATTACTATAAATGATGGTGATCATTTTAAAAGTGGTTTGGGTTCATTCCCATGCCCATGGAATATTCAAAAATTCAAAATGTGCCCTGGAAATTAAATATGACCCCTATTTGAATTGGAATTCAAATGTTTTGAATTTCAAAAATGCCCAAACCTTAAAAGTGGCTTGCTACTGGTCACTTGGGTTTTTAAAAATATATTGGGCATTTTACTAAAATACCTAGCTATTTTATTTAGCTAGGTCAATCAATTACAGAAAAGTAAAACAAAAACCGAAAGAGGAGGGGCTTACCTATCGCCCAAGGCGAAGGCCCACTTCCTCTGGTCGGTCCAGCCCACCCGGCCGCGGTGTCTTCTTCCTCCCCTCGCCTCCAAGCAGCTCGGTGGCAAGCCGAGCACCGTGGACGCCACCGAGGCTCGCCTAGACCAGCACGAGGCTTGTCCTTGCGCCACGCAACACCCAGAGACCCCCCCGCACCTTCTCCCTCCTCGAGCTCGCCCTCTTTCCTCCTCCCCATCGATATCCCGCGGCCACCCGAACACTCAACCTCGCCGCGCCGCCGCACAGACGTGCGCAACGGCCCCCTCCCAACAAGCCGTCGTGTCCACGAGGTCCCTCGCCATCGACTTCGTCTAGCAGGCCGCCGAATCGAGCTCAATGCCCACCGAAGACGACGCAAGCTTCAAGGTCTCGCCGACGGGCACAGAGGACTCCGGCGAGGAATTCCCCAACGACCAGCCCTCCCCGGTCTCACAGCGATCACCTTCGAGCTCTGGTGAGCCTCGCGGTCCTTTTCCCCCTTCCCCCGCTCTAATCCGCGCATGATTTCGTCGAGGTCGCCTTCACAGTGCTCCGGCCGTCGCCTCGGACGACGCCGACGTGCTCCAGAGCCTTCCCTTGACGCTCCAGTGCCACGAATGGGTGCGCCAGCTCACGGGATACACGCCCATCCCCTCCAAGCCCCCTCCCGTGCCAAACTCGCAAGTCCGGAGATGCTCCGGTGGCTTCCCGGCGAGCCCGCCATTAGAACTAACCTAATCACCCCCCTAAGCTAACCCTACACCCACTGACCAGTGGGCCCTAGCTACTAACTAACCACTGTTAGTTTAATCTAACAGGGTTTTAACCCCCTGAGGCTGACACCCTGGCCCCACATGTCAACCCCCTGGTGACGCCAGCATTGCATCAGCATGATGCAATAACTGGATTTAAAAGAATTAAAGAAAACAGAGAAAAATTCAGAAAATCAATTAAGCTTTAGAAAATCATAACTAATTCATATTAACTCCAAATTGGACATATAATATATGAAAAATTATCAGAAAAATGCATGGATTATGAATATGCAGTTTGTTTTTATGTTTGACCATTTTAAAATGGGTGAACAGTAGCAAACATGCATATGGCATAATTTGAATTTGAATGTGGAGTTTGAATTTGCATTCCAAATGCAATACACTTCATTTAAATTGAATTTGCTACAAACCAACACCATTCACATCATGGACAACATAATCATGTGCTTGTGCATTCTATTACAATGTTGCCCCCTTTGTTGATTGATTGTTCCGGTGACAGACGATCGGTAAACCCCGTGTATCGTCAGCAAGGCAAGCAAACCCCCATTGATCATGTCTATAAAATCCTACTTCCCTCTCAGTCTCGCTTATGCATGTTTAGGAGATCACCGAGACACGTTCTATTGCATAGTTGAACCCATTATGATGCATGACCTATCATTTTGTCACCGTATTAAGCAAACCACAATCCTAGCAGATTTAGGAGTTGACTGATGAGCATGTGGCCCCTACAACTGTTACTGCTTCTGCTCCTTAGTGATACAATGAGGATGTTATGATTGTGAGTCGGGATGGATGATCAAAGTGATGCTAATGATAACGTGTTGGTGAATCCACCCTAATACAAGGTGAACGATGAGAGGCTGTGTAGGAGTACACAGTGGGTTGTCTCGTTGAACACCGCCTTAAGCACCGAGTTCTTGTATGGTAATCCAAGACAAAGAGTACAACCACACATTGGGCTCATTGACCCCTCTCGGCCTAGTACCTTGATCCGTGTTGACGTCCAGGAGTCACATTAGTTCGGGCCTTCCATTTGACATATGCATAGAAAAAGAGTGAGTGGAAATGTTGCATCATCCTAGATATGTGGGTGGATCTGTGAGACAGTGAAACCATCTGTCAGAGATGGCGTCTCGGTTGCCTACATTTTCTGAGTCCGTTTCGCTGATCCGGCCGGACTCTCGAGCGGTGACAAACTCAGATAGTCGACTCCTGTAATAGACCGGTTGTGAGCGAAGTGTCGTGGTGAACATCCTCGCTGTCACCTCTTGAACGGTGGCGAGACCTGGCGGTAACCGATGGTCATGTGTGTGTAGCTTACACCCTTGCAAGGTTAACAAAACTATTCGAATAGCCGCGTCCGCGGTCATGGACTACTTGGAAGCTAAACCTGATTATTCGACAACTTGAATGGATACTTATAAAACTCGCAAGATAAGCGTGAGTGCTATGGTGTGCTCCTCGTGGGGAAGTCGAGGAAGTAACCATAGTGGTGTATTGGTTGGAGACTTGGGTAGTGGACTCGTGTACGCGTCTTACCTCAAGTCTGGTACTCGTAGCACAGGACTAGCCAAGCCAAAGATGGCACTTCTGCATGTTGAACCCCACCTCCTTTACCTTGAAACTTGAGCATGAGTAGTATAGATCTGATGTAAGTCTTGCTGAGTACGACTATGTACTCACGTTTGCTTATTCTATGTTTTAGATGAGAACCCGGACCCCGATGGAGTCACCTTCCTGAAGCTCGACGTTGACCTTGGTAGTATAGTTCCAGACAGCAGTCTGGTCCCTCGTGGAAGGGCATGTTTGTTGTACAAGGCTTCTCTAAGCCATTTGTTAATCTTGTCTGTACTCAGACCTAATTTTCTTCCGTTATATGATGTAATGATGATCACAGACATGTGATCTTTGTATGCTCTATGTGTAAGTCAATAAAGATACACTTTGTAGAGTTATGTGATGATACCTGCTGTTCATACTAGGCATGTGTGCTGCGTGTATGTTTACAACATGCATGTCTTAGTATGGGTTTTCGAGACCTTAGTTGTGATCTGGCTGGCGGCCTTTTATACACCAAGTGGGCCTTAGATGTGCGCAGCTTGGGGCATCGTGATGCGATTGCTCGTGACTCTGTCACGTGCACACTTTGTTGTATGATTGAGCCCGCCCTAGACCCCGACTAAGTGATCGGGATGGAGTCTGTTTATGTAAGGGTTATGATTCAATCGATAACATGGTTGAGGCAACTTGTCTATGAGTATGGGATATCGCCACCCATAATCATTTAGACTTGTGAGCGGGCGATGAGGACCCATCTCAGTTGATCATCCGGTCTGGATGGCATGCCCCTCACGTACGATGCTTTCCGAGAGTGTTCTGTTCTTGGCCTTGTCTGCTTAGACAAGTGGGTACGGCTCTCGGCTCTCCATGTGATTGAGTTCTGACTGGAATTACATACGCATATTCTGGGTCCCGACACTGATAATCTTTCACTTATATCTACAGCTAAAGCTGACCCCTTTTATGGCAGAGAGAATGATGATGCTATAGCACACCTAACCAAACTCATCGAGTTGGGTGGCTTGTTCACTACTGATGAGAGAATACGAAACTTTTATGTGGCTAAGATTTTTTCCTTTCTCTTTGAAGGAAAACGCTAAATCATGGTATGATGCACTACCCTATGGTTCCATTAAGAGTCCCCAGGACTTAGCTCAATCTTTTGTTGATAAATATTTTCCTGCTCATATGCAACATGCTACTTGACAAATAATTTATAACTTTAAACAGTTGCAGGATGAGCACCTCCCTAAATCTTGGGGGAGGTATTGCAGTTTAATTATGGCTAGACCGGGACATGAAGTCCCAAAGAATGAATTACTTGATATATTTTATGCTGGTCTAACAGATGAATCTAGATCCTATTTGGATAGTTGTGCTTGTTGTGTTTTCAGGGAAAGAACACCGGACAATGCTGAAGAATTATTGGGCAAGATTGCCAAGAACCACGAAGATTGGTCTGTCCCTAAACCACCTCCACTGCCAAAGAAGAGGGGAATGCTTGTCCTCAGCCCCAAAGATATGCAAGAAGCAAAGAAGTCTATAAAGGAGAAAGGCATTAAAGTCAAAGACGTGAAGAATCTACCTCCTATTGAGAAGTTGTGTGAGTCTACCACTCACCCTCCCTTGGTAGAGGTACACTCTCTCTTAGATTTCAATGAAAGTGACATCCCTAAAGGTAAGCCTCCTGATCAATGTTTAGATGAGCTTGATAATTTTATTATGAAGCAAAACCACTTTAATATGAGGATGCAAAGTCAATTGGATGATAATAATCTTGCTATCAAAAGTTTACTTGATGTTCTAGGTAGAACAGTTAATGATGTTAAATGTCTTGTTAAGCATTTTCATATGGTTCAAACTCAGCTTGAACAGATTTCTAATGTGCAAAAATATTTGCTTGCTAATAATGCCAAACAGGATATACAGGCTTATGGTATAAAGACTAGGGGTGTAACACACCCAGGACCCTCTCTACCCCGAGGGGCATCCAAAGAGGATCGAGCAAGATTTTGAAGTGAAGGTAGAAGACGAGATTGTTAGCACTCCAAAGAAGAAAAAGAAGAAAATAAACATAAGGAAGCTGACAACTCCAATGATCCTGTTACAAGTGAAGAACCCTCTGTTGATCCTAATAGCACATCTACCTCCGATTCTGAAACTGAAGACGATGCTGAGCCCGAAGAAGATAAGGAGAAGAATGATCCTCCTGAGGTGCGAGAAGAAGAAGCACCCAATAAACGCAAGAAGTATACTAGAGAATAATTC
Organism: Bromus sterilis; assembly: GCA_950022295.1. Classification (NCBI taxonomy): domain Eukaryota; kingdom Viridiplantae; phylum Streptophyta; class Magnoliopsida; order Poales; family Poaceae; genus Bromus; species Bromus sterilis. The sequence continues at coordinate 149,796,604 of OX465599.1, read as the reverse complement.
ATCGCAAGAAGACACGGGAAGGAAAGAGAACCATGGGTATAGAAACCCATGCCCTTTCCAGGCAAGTCTCTCAAAACCAAAAAGAAGAATACTATAATAAATTTTGTGAATGGACGAAACCTCCTTTTCTCCAAATTCCTTTGGATGATGCTATCAAATTACCTCCTTATTCAAAATATATGAAAGATATTGTTACTAATAAAAGAAAATCAATAATGAGGCAATATCTACTATGCTTGCTAACTACTCTTTCAGTGGCGATATTCCTGAGAAGCTTGGTGATCCAGGTATACCCACCCTTCCTTGATCCATAAAAATACCTATGTTAAAACCGCTTTATGTGATCTTGGAGCAGGAGTGAGTGTCATGCCTTTTTATCTTTATAAGAGGCTATGTTTAGATAAGCTACTCCCTACAGATATCTCTCTTCAGATGGCTGACAAGTCAATAGACGTCCCGATTGGTATTTGTGAGGATGTTCCTGTTGAAGTTGCCAATTGCTTGATTACTACAGATTTTGTTGTGCTTGACATGCCCGAAGATGGGAGGATGTCCATTATTCCGGGTAGACCTTTTCTTAACACCGCAGGTGCTATTATTGATTCAATAGAGTAAAGGTTACATTCAACATTGATGATAAAGAACACATGGTGTATTTTTCAAAGAAGATCGACAAAAGGCATGGCCTTAACTCTATAGAGAATATTGAGACCGTGAAGATTGGAGAATGGGATTGTCCTCTACATGTGCACCACAAATACAAAACCATTATGGTGGGGACAATGTCCATTAAAGTAATGGTGCAATGATCACTTCATGAGAGGTGAGACTTTCTACTCTATATATCGCCCGTTTGTTGGTAAGACTTGATCAACCTTGCTAGCTAGCATGTTTTATATAGGTAAAAAGTGGAGCTTGTTATGTTTTCATTTGCCTTAGCTTTTGTTCTCCTTCCTTTACCAAGTTTTTATGTTTTTTAAGCTTCACATTTCTAATCACTGTTTCAAGTTTTTAGAAAGTTTCGCAACTTTTTGAACTTGGAAATTTTTTCAACAGTGAAATTTTCAGAGAAATACCAGAAAAATAAAAATAAAAATTTCCACGTCAAAAGTGACCCAGGGGCACCTGGGGCTGACCAGGGGGGCCACTAGTGGCCTAGGCGGCCAGTTGGCGCGTCCTGCCCCCTGGCCGCGCCCATAGGGCGCCCGGGGCCCACAGGCCAGCTTCCCAGGTACTTCTTCTTCCTCTCTCTCTTTCTTCCCCAAAACACGAGTTCTGCACCTGGAACTTGCGTTCTTGCTGCCCTTCGTCCAAAATTTTGATATCTCTCTACAAGCCATCATTTGAGCTGAGATTTTGGGCAAATACTCCCTGGTATGTGACTCCTCCACCCCTCCAATTAGATTTTTTATTGGTAGATTCATTCATGAGTATTTATTAGTTCTTGGTGCTGTTCATATGAGGTTGCATGCATGTGTAGAAATTTATTTTCCAAGTTTTGATGCAAGTTTATGCCTTAGATAAGTGAATAGAGTAGTTTGCCTCAACTCACTTTGTTTAAATCCTTGTTTTTGTGAATTGTCAAAAATTTCAGAAATAAGTTTGCTAGAAAAAGAAAAGGGGTGGCTTGGGAAGAAGAAGACCGAGTGCTCCAATCGAGTTACTAGAGCTGCTGCTTCATCCTCAGCTTCTAGGGTGAGCTACAACGAAGAGCATGTGCCTCTAGAGTTGTTGGAAGACACGAGTCCAGCACGTGCAATGACGTATCCGTGCGATGCTTTCCTCGAAGCTGCAGAAATTAAGGAGGAATTTTACGTTCTTTGTGCCAATGCACGTTTGACACGGCTAGCAACATGCCGTGTTGCTCAGTATCAAAACCTCACCTCTTGTTTTATTAATAGTTTCAGATATAATCATCATGCTGGTATTATTGAGTTTAAAATTTACAATGATCTTTTGACCATGTCTTTGGAAAGATTTTGTGATATAATAGGTGTGCCGAATGTTGGACAAATGGCAAAGATGAACTCTCAACCTTCTGAGCTAAGGACCCTCTTCAACTCTCTTTGCATACAGGAGACAAAGGATATTCATCGTTCAAAGATCTCCAGCATCTTATTCCTCCACCCCAGGTATTTCGCGTATTTTATTGATAGAGGGGGGTTAGCTCATGACAACACGAGCAACAGTTCTGCGCCGGATATTGCTATCCTGGAAAACACCCTCTCAGGGAGGAATGATTATAATGTGGGTTCCTTAATTCCTCGATGCCTTTCTATGAATGGTAACAAGGGAGATTAATTTGGTGTCGTTTACGCCACACTTATCCTAGAGTCTCTTAATGGCACCCCACACCGTGATTATAAGCCTTTTACTTATTTAAGTTTTGATCTTGCTTCTATGAAGAGGCATGAGTTTGTTACCAGAACTTCCGATTTTGGTAACCTCGTTTATATCTTGCGTTTCGGATCTTCCGCGGAACGCAAGATCTGTCTACCTGAACCTCTTTTGTTTGATTTTTCTTGCAGGAACAGATGGTCCTTTGATGCTATCCAGTTTGATGAGTTCGTGGTCCAGTATCATTTTCATAACCCCATGGAGGGGGTTGTGCCCGACGAGGAGGAGCACAGTGAGTTTCCACCTTTCCAGGACGAGACCGTCACCCAGTTTGGTGAAGGGTCTTCCTCTGCTTGGAGCGCGGATCCTTCTTCGTGGTAGGATCCGAGGACTTCGGTGTACGCGCCGAAAGCCTCATACGACCCTTGGACTCACCCGTACCACCCCGGAGCAGGAGGCTCCTAGGGGTAGTAGCTGTTACCGACTTAGGCGAAAAGCCTAAGTTTGGGGGAGTACATGCCCTTCTCCCTTTTCCATCATATTATCTGTTTTATTCGCTTTGGTCTTTTTGAAGTTTTTTCCTGTTCTTCTTTGTTCTCCTTTTATTTGAAAAAATAACAAAAATATATCCTTTTCTTTTGCTTTCATTAAACCTTTAAAAAACCCAAAAATATTTTCCTTTCTCTCCTTAGTTTTCTTTGTTTTCAGAGTTCAGCTCGAGTCCGTGATGGCATTTGATTATATTTCCCATGTTCGATCGTGCAAGTGACAAGGCAGTAATGACGAAGATCGATGGAAGGGAAGGAACAAGGAAAACCGGTATGAACTCTTCTTGTTTCTACTTTTGTACAAATGCCTGTACTTATGATCTAGAGACCAGCTTGTAGCGACATAGTGCTATGTTTACAATCCTTCCCCGGTAGTTCATACTTTCTTTCTGGCCAATCTCAAATAGCTAGAGTGCATAATGTGTTGTTGAAATGATTTACATGCATTGAAGTGTTCATGGTTGGGCATATTGAAGTGGTATTTCCCTTCGGAGAATTCTTGGATTGACTTGGCACATGTTCACACGTGTTCATGACTAGAAAGTCCATCAAGCCTTGATGATCTTTTTATTTCAGAATAGTTATATCACTTTCATGCCCGATTCAATGTTGCTTTGTCTCTTTGCATGATTATGACCATTATTGCTCTCTAGTTGGTCGCTTCCCAGTCTTTTCCTAGCGTTCACTCGCACTAAGCGGAATTCTGCTTGTGTATCCAAACTCCTTTTCAAACCAATTATTCCACTTCATTCCACCATACCTTCCTATATATGGTATTTAACGGCCATCCCTAACTTATACTTTCTTGCGCCATCTCAAAATTTATTCAAAAGATTCCCTTTTGTGACCGTACAAGCTCATGGTGCGGTGAGGGAAAATCATGTCGGGACCCGGAATATGCGTATGTAATTCAAGTCATGATGCAATCACATGGAGAGCCGAGAGCCGTACCCACTTGTCTAAGCAGACAAGGCCAAGCACAGAACACTCTCGGAAAGCATCGAACGTGAGGGGCATCCCATCCAGGCCGGATGATCAACTGAGATGGGTCCTCATCGTCCGCTCACAAATCTAAATGCTTATGGGTGGTGAATCCCATACTCATAGACAAGTCTCCTCAACCATGTTATCGATTGAATCCTAACTCTTACATAGACTTACTCCAGCCCGATCACTTAGTCGGGGTCTAGGGCGGGCTCGATCTTACAACAAATTTTGCACGTGACAGAGTCACGAGAAATCGCATCGTGATGCCCCAAGCTGCGCACATCTAAGGGCCACTTGGTGTATAAAAGACCGCCAGCCAGATAAAAACTAAGGTCTCGAAAACCCATACTAAGACATGCATGTTATAAACATACACGCAGCACACATGCCTAGTATGAACAGCAGGTACCATCACATAACTCTACAAAGTGTATCTTTATTGACTTCCACATAGAGCATACAAAGATCACATGTCTGTGATCATCATTATATCATACAACGGAAGAAAATGAGGTCTGAGTACAGACAAGTTTAACAAATGGCTTAGAGAAGCCTTGTTCATAATACATGCCCTGCGACGAGGGACCAGACTACTGTCTGGAACTATACTAGCTTAGTCAACATCGAGCTTCAGGAAGGTGACTCCATCGGGGTCTGGGTTTCCATCTAAAACATAGAATAAGCAAACGTGAGTACAAAGTCGTACTCAGCAAGACTTACATCAGAACTATACTACTCATGCTCAAGTATCAAGGTAAAGGGAGGTGGGGTTTCAACATGCAGAAGTGTCAGCTTTGACTTGGCTAGTCCTGTACTACGAGTACCAGACTTGAGGTAATAAGCGTACACGAGTCCACTACCAAGTCTCCAACCAATACACCACTATGGTTATTTCCTCGACTTCCCCACGAGGAGCACACCATAGCACTCACGCTTATCTTGTGAGTTTTAGAAGTATCCATTCAAGTTGTCTAATAATCCAGCACAACTTTCCAAGTAGTCCCTTACCGCGGACGCGGCTATTCGAATAGTTTTGTTAACCCTGCAAGGGTGTACTACTACACACATGAAACTATCAGTTACCTCCTTGGCCTCGACACCATTCAAGCTGGTGTCGACGAGGATAATTTCCAAAACTTTTACCTCACAGCCAATTCTAATCCAGGAATCAACCATCTGAGTTGCTCACCGCTCAAGAGTCCGGCCGGGTCAACGATACGGACTCAGAAGATGCAGGCGACCGAGACGCCACCTTAGCAGATGGTTTTACTGTCTCACAGGTCCACCCACATATCTAAATGATGCAAACATTCATTCATTCTTTTTCTATGCATATGCCAAATGGAAAGCCCGAACTAGTGACTCCTGGACTTGAACTGGGGTGAGTTAGTAGGTTGAGAGGGGGTCCATGTGCCCAACATGTGGTAGTACTCTTCGTCTTGGATCACCACACAAGAACTCGGGCTTAAGGTGGTGTTCAACGAGACAACCCACTGTGCACTCCTACACAGCCTCTCATCGTTCACCTTTGTTCCTAGTTAGCCTCTAGTGCAAGTGGGAGACTGTTGGATATATGCTCTAGAAGCAAATAATATATGATTATTCCAATATATCTAAGCAAGTTCATAACCAGTTTCATACCGTGCTAGAACTGTGTCAGTGAAACAGTGATGCAGGTGTGGTATAGAAACCCCAGTGTTCCTAGTTAGCCTCTACATCGATAACTAGTTCATGGTCAACATGATGGTCGTGGTTTCACGATCATGGACAATTAAGTCTCTTGACTATGAGATCACCTCACTGGTTAAGTGACGTGATGAACATTACCCAAATTAAGCATTACAGCATGATCAAATCTTGTGAAGTTTCAGTGTTGTAATTACAGAACGTGGTAGACCGTTCCTTTGACCGTGAGTACGTGCATAATTGCTATCTTCCCGGATGCTTTGACCTACATCCCACCACCTGACTGAAATATGCGGGTCATAACGGTTGTATCTTGGGTATTCCGTGGAGATATGTTGAGGAGTATTGTTACAAGAGCGGGATTTGTCAATCCATATAATGGATAGATACTCGGGGCCCACTCGGTGAGATTCCATCCATAAAGCTGCAGCGTGTGACTAGGTCACGGGGACGAATATCACGGGAACGAGTGAATCAGGATTAGTTCAGAACGAGGTTGAACCAGACATAGGATGTCATTGATCGAATCTCGGAACAATCCAGTATCACTGACAAAGGAAATGCTATACGGCGTAAGGTCCAATCGGTGTTTGATATCCGGAATGCACAGGGGTCATTATGGGCATCCAGGTCCCGCTGAGTATCATTGACAGTAGCCTCATCTCGGTCATGACTGGAGTGTTCTTGGACCGTAGGGTAACACACTTAAGGGCTCGATGAAATCGAAGACCTTTTCGGAACCATCGGAGCAACCAGAGAATAAAGGAAACATCATCGGAGAAGTACCGTATTGAACCGAACAAGTTCGGAGTGAACCGGAAGGTGTTCCGGAGCACCGGGAGATGGAATATTATGTTTTAGTTATTAATTAATTGAATTAATAATTAAAATCATTTTATTTCTAATTAATATGTGCAATGGGCCTTAGTGGAGAAAAAGGCCCATTAGGGGAAGAAATAAAAGGGAAAAAAGAAAAAGAAAAAAAGGGGAGTGGGGGGGGGAGGCGCCATGGGCCCTAGGGCCCATGAGGGTGGCGCCCCCCCTAGCATGTGGGATAGTACCACATTGCTAAGGGATGGGGTTGACTCCCTCCCCTACGCCTATATAAAGAGGGCCATGGTGCACATATTTAATTAAGCCAAATACACAATAAATCGGATTAAATTAGTATTTACTCCGAATTGAGATCGGTTTTCTCCGGTCTTCTCCCCTCCCTTATCTCTTTCACGGTGGGCTCCCTAGTGTGATCCTATAGTGGAATTGAGGCTTCTCTGCTAGAATCGGAGGCCGTCGTGTTGCCGAAGCTCCATCCGGAGGTCTGCTTCCGCCACCTTCGGTGTGATCGGAGAACGGAGGTCGTCATCGAGTCTCGTACGTGTGCGAGTGCTACGAGGTGCTACATGTGTGGCACTACACCCATCCGGGTGCTCAACACAGCCAGGGGGCTGTGAAACTTGATCGGCTACATCAACCACGTTTGCGGGAACGTTTCCCGCGCAACGGACTACACCCCGAGGTATGTTATTTCCGCACTCCTTTCCGTTACGGTAATACGGCTAGCTAGATCTTGGGTTATGGGAACGCTAGTTAGAAAAATTTGTGTTTTCTTCTGCGAACTCCAACAGTGGTATCAGTGCTAGGTCTATGCTTAGTATTACTGTACGGATAGAACACATCGGGGATGTGGGCGTTGATTGTATGATTGTTACCCTCCCACGTGTACTTGTTCACATCTGCGACATTGTTTGATGAAGCGGCCCCCGACCGACCTTACGTGTACGCTTACGCGAGACTGGTTCCACGCTTGACATACGGCTTGTACCGTATAAAGTGGCTGGGGGGTGTCTGTCTCTCTACTTTAGCGGATATGGCATTTGCAACGGAGGGCCCCGTGCGGGGTGTAATAGAGACAATCGTATGGTTGACGTTGTGGTTGACTCGTAGGTTAAAACCTGTTTAACTATGAAAGCCCTAGCAGCCACGTAAAACTTGCAATATACAACTAGACCATCTAAACCTTGTATTGCTAAGTGGGGGCTATCATTTGTTTGTTTGTGATGTAGCGATAGCTTTGCTATATGTTACTAGTAAGTAGTAATCGTCATCATAAAACAAGCTAAAATGGAGACACTGTAGACTTAGTGTTGCCATAGCTCAGACATCTTAAAACTTGCTAGTATAGGATACACGACGGTAGCATGTGATAAGATGATCCCTTAACAAAGCCAAACACAAGTATTCTACCGAAGTGTGCACCGCCTGGAAGGTTCTCCCATATGGCTTGATGCTCCGTACATACCGGAGTTGTCATACATATTCAATGGAGTTCGCATGAGGTTGGGTTCGCCAAGCCTGGCATATGCAGATATGGCCTTGCTGAGCAGCATATCACATGGAGGTTAATTTGGCGAGCCTAGCATATGAAGATATGGTCTCGGAATACTAGAGATCGAAAGATCGAGCATGAGTCAGAGTACATATAAGATAATGTGATCGCACAAGTTGTTGTCTACCTTTGAAACTGACCCGTCGGCCGTGTGATATTCGAGGTCGGGTAGTGAATCTAGATCATGTAATCACTAAAACTTCCTAGGGATGAATTGTTTTAGTGCGAGCTCATTTATAATATGATTATATGAACTCATTGTTGTGAACTAGTCTTAATTGTGTTCCTTGCAATTATCTTTGTAGAAAATGAATGCACTAGAGCAACGTGAACTATCTTTCTTCATGGAAGGTGAAAGACTTAGAGAAAATGGGTCAAACTTTGCTGACTGGTACTTACGCCTTAGGACGTCGCTCAAGAGAGCAAACATCTTGTTTACAATAGAAGTGCATGTGGAAGAACATCTGGACGATCATGTTGGCGATCAAGGGATACTTGATCATTATGCTCGCCGACAGAAATGCTCCGTAGTCAGGAATGTCATGATCTTCAGCATGTCAAAGGTTTTGGGCATACAGTTTCAGGACACTAGCTCATATGACATGATGGACACGCTAAAGACAATGTTCGTACATGAGTTCAGAGTTGCCAGTTTTGAGTTAGAAAGCAAGTTTCTATCTACAAAGATGGAAGAACGCACAAGCCTTGGTGATCACTTGGACAGGATGCATGAGATGTACCTGACCCTGGTGGAGGACTATGAATATTGGACAATGAACGAAAGTACCACAGAAGAGTTTGCAATAAAAACGTTATTGCACTTACTCCCTCCGAGTTATGGTGATTATGTTCATAGCTATGTCGGAAGAGGAGCTAATATGAGTCTCCAGAACTTCATGACTGATCTCTTGGCCGCGGACATTGCTCCTATCGAGGATTCAGAAGTCGTGGATGGAGAAGGTATATACTTGATGTACTTTATAAATGTTTACTCCTTTATACAACATTTGCAGTAAATGAGTATCTGATACTTATTCTGTTTTATGAAAACAGGACCTGCTATTCCATGGACGGGAAGAGGTGAAATCGAGGATTGATTGATGTCAAGTCAGTTGATGGCCAACATGGATTCCACCGAGACATCTATCATAGGAGATACTTAGAGTATTAGATAAAACTTGTGTAATCATTATAGTATGAACACTTAGTTGTGTGTCTTGCATCTTAGGAGACAAAGTTATTCATGTAATGAGACAAGTCATTTGTTCCATCTTTATGAATAAAAGTGTGCTTATACTTTGATTATGTAACGACCCGGTCCCAAAAGGAACCAAGTCTACTGTGCTTCTGTGCTATCCCTGGATCAGTATGCTAGCACACACAGTACTCGATGAAATACCATGAATCACATGTCAAAAAGTAACGTAAATACATGGTATTTATTACCTTATAGCCTTTGGGCTAGAATACACCGCGGAAACAAACAATACATAAGTGGAGTCCCATCAACACCAACGGCAAAGTTGAGTGTAGACATCGTAACCCTACATCGCATCACTTACTCGTCATATACAATCCTGCAACACCGAAGGTTACAGCCCAAAATGGGTCAGTACTTTGAATGTACGGCAAGTTACTCCCAAAAATATATATAACAGACCTATCTTCTACATGCAATTTTGGCTGGTGGAAAAGCTCTAAGAGTTTCAGTTTGCATAAAGCTGATTTTGTCCTACTCAAAGATTATCATAACAGTACTACAAAGCTAATAATATGATTGAATTGGTTTCTCGAAGTCAATCTATTCCCAAAGTTGATTAAACCCGATTGATTAATTAAATATGATGAGATCCGTCAACATTCCCACTTCTAGATGCTCAAAGTTGTCCGTAACCGGGGACACGGCTAATCATGATCAGTTTGTACACTCTGCAGAGGTTTGTGCACTTTTCCCCACAAGACTCGACCACCTCCTTTTTAGTTCGTCTCACTACATGTTGTATGAGAACCGGAAGTTCGAGACATGGTCTTTTAGAAGAGTTTCCCTCACTCTGGCGGTGCCCATCCCACCTACTCATAACTACGTTCGTAGCACCACCTAGTAAGAGTCACTACAACTAATCAACCAAGCCAGAGCCCATAATAGCTTGTGGCTCGACACGTAAGCTTCTAGTTATGAAAAATATGATTGATCCCTTTAAGCCTGGGTGGCATTCCGCAGTGATTACTGGCCATCTCCAGGTCACTCAGGCAAATCCACTGGTTCTTCCAGGGTGCCCCCAACCATTCCACCCAGGTGGTTCATTAAGATTATCTTGGTCCTGTTTACTACTTAGTCACTCATACCTCATAATGGATCACTTCCCAATCCACGTCTACTTAGCAAAGCAGTATAATTCTACACGGTGGCGACAATGATATAAGGTTCAGACCTACCTCAATGAACTACTGGGTGTAATAGCATAGCATAATATATAATCCTATCAATGCATAATATTTAAGTTTGACTACAATGCATATAAAAAATATAGGTAATACTGGAGCATGATCAAAAGAGTAACTTGCCTGGATCCTGACGATGAAATATTCTACTCGTAGTCATCTCTCCATCTCGTTACAATATATCTAACGGTAAAAGAGAAACACTTCAACACACAACTCAACCCAAAGTGAAGAACCAAATAAGATACAATTACAACATAAATATTTAGTTATTACTATTAATAAACTAATTACTATGGCATGGATAGGTTGAGATAGGATCAAGTTGGATTGGATGGAAATATGATGGAAATCATATATCCGAGGATTGTAAAATCAATTGGATATGTTGGAGGTTGATTATAAAATCAATTGGATGGAGAGTATGTCAAACTCAGTTGGTTTGTCCATATGAATATTTGAATAGGAAATCAATTCTTGGATTGGATTCAAAAAGATCCGATAGAAATCGTGATGATCTTGTTGAGAAGATTGAATTTTTGTAGCCAAATTTATATAAAAAAGAGATATAACTAAATAGTGTATTTATATGATGGAAAGAATGTGACAATTGTCCAAACAGAAAGATTTGATTTTAAGGATCAAATTTGATGAAGAAAATTTTCCAAATAAATTATAGAATAAGATGTATATCAAATATACTCAAATTATAGAAATAAATTTGAGTTCAATTTCAAATTATCAATAGTGTAATATTAATGGAAATTAATAAACTACATTTTCCAAGGAATCCGGGGATATAAAATTTGTCGAAATCCGACTTACGGGCTAGAAGATATGAATTTTTGAAGTTTATATATTTTTGCTAAAATGAATTAAGGGATTAATAAAAGGATGCCACGTGGCGAGTTCTGATAGGTCCGCACCTATTCATTTTTTTACAAAAAAAATGATGAACAAAGGGGAGAAAATCTTACCGGAGATCTCGCCAGAATTTTGGAAAAAGGTCTCCGGCGTCAACGAACAGCCGAACGGGGTAGAGGATGATTTGGGCGACTCGATGGACAAGGTTATAGCTCCATGTTCGCCTTTGGACAGCCGAGAAGTTCCACCGGATTAGAGAAGAACGCATGAAGAGCACAATGACACGAACGGCGTGCTCCGGCCTTGCAATCGAGAGGAAAAATATGTCACAACGGTGCGCATCGGCAAGGGGAAGAAACTAGAGGAAGAAATATGGACTAGGTACCTTTCATGGCGACAAAAATCTTCACCGGAAGTGTGGATGCATCTTTACTCCGACGAGAAATTGCGCACGAAGGATAGGGCTTTGAAGAGGGACTTTATGCGTGGGGATGTGTGGTTCAAAGGGGTCCTAGGGGCAGTATTTATAGGTTCATGGGAGGTCCATAGAAGGAGAGTGGGTGAGGTTTTGGAATGGAGTTAATGGCATTCATAGAGAAATAATGAACATTAAAAGCGAGGTTTTGGAAATAGATTTAATGGCATTTATGGAGAAATAATGGGCATTAAAAGCGAGGTTTTGGAAATGAATTTAATGGCATTCATGGAGAAAATTATGGACAATTAAAAGCATTAAAACGCGTGTTTGTTTCCATGAATGGATTCCTCATGAACTTGTCCACAATTTTTGTGTAGGTTCTGAAGTGAATCAGTCAAAAGAGTATATGGGAGGAAAGGAGGAAGAGCTTCAGTTGCCATGGCCATTTGCTTCTGTGTTCACGTACACATGAACGAACGAGAGGAAGAAGACAGCTCGCTCGGGCTATGGGTCTTAGTAGAAATTTGGCCCAAGTTAAAGAAAAAGGAAAGAGAGATAGGGGAAAAATTAGATAGATGACCTCAGTCGAATTGACCTAGGAATCCTATTTTTATTATCTGGGTTCCACACTCTCAAATAAAATTGTATAGGCCAAATAAAACATAGAGAGTCTAGGAAAACTATATTTCCCTCTCAGAATACATTTTAGAAATAGATTTTTATAAAAAAAAACTCATTAACGACATTATTAAAAAAATTCAATACTGTTTTTGGAGAAGACATATTATGTCCTCTCATTTTGTTTATTAAATTATTGGAAATATTTAAATATCTCTTAAACGTCAATATCCAATAAACTCCAACATAACAATTCGAGAATGAGTATGGGACCACAATAAATTTAAGAAAGTCATTTTATTCTCACTCGGAAATATTTAATTGTGGTTCGTACCAAATTTCAAAAGGACAAAAGAAAGAAAATCATTCTTTGAAATTTTGAATAAAGTTCACAACCAAAATTTTCATTATTGGATAAATGATTATCCAATTTTATTAAATGGTTTGTAAAGGTTTAAACAAAAACTCAAGGGAAAAGTTTTCATTTATCCCAAAATCAAAACAATTCAATCAATATTATATTATTTATTAACATTCCAAAATTTTGAAAATTTTGGGATGTCGTGTCCCCGGTTACGGACAACTTTGAGCATCTAGAAGTGGGAATTTTGACGGATCTCATCATATTTAATTAATCAATCGGCTTAATCAACTTTGGGAATATATTGACTTGGAGAAACCAATTCAATCATATTATGAGCTTTGTAGTACTGTTATGATAATCTTTGAGTAGGACAAAATCAGCTTTATGCAAACTGAAACTCTTAGAGCTTTTCCACCAGCCAAAATTGCATGTAGAAGATAGGTCTGTTATATATTTTTTCGGGAGTAACTTGCCGTACATTCCAAGTACTGACCCATTTTGGGCTGTAACCTTCGGTGTTGCAGGATTGTATATGACGAGTAAGTGATGCGATGTAGGGTTACGATGTCTACACTCAACTTTGCCGTTGGTGTTGATGGGACTCCACTTATGTATTGTTTGTTTCTGCGGTGTATTCTAGCCCAAAGGCTATAAGGTAATAAATACCATGTATTTACGTTACTTTTTGACATGTGATTCATGGTATTTCATCGAGTACTGTGTGTGCTAGCATACTGATCCAGGGATAGCACAGAAGCACAGTAGACTTGGTTCCTTTTGGGACCGGGTCGTTACAAGATGGTATCAGGGCCAGGTTGACTGTAGGTCGTGGACCTAGAAACTGGAAAGCCATTAGGAAGTATACTCTCTAAAAATATTATTTTTAAAAAAATCCATTACTACTCATCTTTTCTAAGTTTTACCAAACACTCCCTCTTATCCCTAACAAGTTAGACTATACCCATGCCACTTTGACCACTGAGAAGGATTGTGTTACGTCTCTTCGGGAAGGACACGATATTGGACAACTCAATACCATTTCGGAGAATATATGTTTTCAACGTGAATTAGAAGTATGGAAGTATGGAAGACTCAAAGAATTTTAAGACTCTAAAGATCCCAAGATTATTCAAGACCCATAGAAGACCCGGGTACATCCAAGACTAAGATGCTTGTGAAGAAGTTAAGGAATATATTACACAATACCAATAGTATCCAAGCCCACCATGAGAGTTGTGAAATGAACGAAAGAGTGCGAGTAGAGTGCCCGACCATGCGAGCTCATGTGGAGGAAGGTACCATAGGAATTGTTTCATTGACTTTATGAGTGATATTTGGAGTTTTCTCGGAGTTCTCGCTATTGATTTAATGATTGGTGTCATTTGAACTGTTAAATTTAAATTTGTATTTTTGGGATACGTATTTCGTAGGATTTATTATTAATTGAACCTTGAGAGTTGCGAGCAACGGATGATGTATCAGAAGACCATCACATGGACGAAACTTCTTGTATCGAAGACTTTCAAGAACCGAAGAGAATGAAGACTTCCTGACGAAAACGTAGTAAACGAGTCTATTATGTATGTTAGTTGTTTGATAATTGTTGTGTAGGTATCCATCTCCTCTTCTCTCTAAAATTCTATCTCATCTCTGACCAACCTTGAAACCCATAGATGGACATTAATATTTTGATGAGACCAGTGACACAGTCAAAGTAGAAGAGTGGATTCAAAATATATAATGGACAAGAAACTCCCATTTGCAAGGAGAACACAATTGTTGAGGACGGAAGTTCCCTATTATATGGAGGCAAGTTTTGAGCACAAACAATGTAGGATCATCGCCACCCAAAGATGTTTATTAGTTTTGCAGGTGAAGACCTCTTTAAGAGGAGTGAGAAAGACTTAGTGTTAGAATACTTGATTCATCTATCTACATATGAAGTAATGATTTGAGTACGGGATGGATTGGCCCCCATACCGAAGACTCTTATTATATACTTTGGTATGTTATATTGGTAAATTAGAGAGACAAAAAATGTAGTAGAGTATCGATGCGACAAGCCTAAACCATAGAATGGTAAGACACATTACCCTTTGTAGATAGGCATCGTGCCTAACGTAGGTTGTACGGTGAGTAAGGAACATGAAGATTTTCAAGAAGCTTCATTTGGAAGTTATTTTGACCACGATGAGCGTCTCGATAGTTAGTTTTGGAACCCATGTATTTTTTTTGCAAGACTTGTTCCTTGGGGAGATGCAGATCCTTATCTGTGGAAGCTTGATGAAGAACCATCATGGAATGAAGAATTTTGAAGACCCCATAAGCTTTCTTCTAAGGGTGGTAGTTCCCTAACACCCTGGTGCTGTAAATGATGCGAACCACACCCTGGTTAAGGTTCAGAACTGGTGCCTAAAGCTACGAGCCCGGGATATGATTTAAGTAACGGAAGCATATGGAATTGTATCGGTGGAAGACAACGCTCAAACAAGAAGTGAAGATAAACTACTAGCCTCATAATGTTATGCCAAGACCATGGGGAAGTAACCCAAAAATCCTCGAGCCTAACTCATTTCTTTCGAGCCTTTGCAAATCTCGAGGACGAGATTTCTTTTAAGGGTGGTAGTTTGTAACATCCCAAAATTTTCAAATTTTTGGAATGTTAATAAATAATATAATATTGATTGAATTGTTTTGATTTTGGGATAAATGAAAACTTTTCCCTTGAGTTTTTGTTTAAACCTTTACAAACCATTTAATAAAATTGGATAATCATTTATCCAATAATGAAAATTTTGGTTGTGAACTTTATTCAAAATTTCAAAGAATGATTTTCTTTCTTTTGTCCTTTTGAAATTTGGTACGAACCACAATTAAATATTTCCGAGTGAGAATGAAATGACTTTCTTAAATTTATTGTGGTCCCATACTCATTCTCGAATTCTTATTTTGGAGTTTATTGGATATTGACGTTTAAGAAATATTTAAATATTTCCAATAATTTAATAAACAAAATGAGAGGAGATAATATGACTTCTCCAAAAACAGTATTGAATTTTTTTAATAATGTCGTTAATGAGTTTTTTTTATAAAAAACTATTTCTAAAATGTATTCTGAGAGGGAAATATAGTTTTCCTAGACTCTCTATGTTTTATTTGGCCTATACAATTTTATTTGAGAGTGTTGAACCCAGATAATAAAAATAGGATTCCTAAGTCAATTGGACTGAGGTCATCTATCTAATTTTTCCCCTATCTCTCTTTCCTTTTTCTTTATCTTGGGCCAAATTTCTACTAAGGCCCATAGCCCGAGCGAGCTGTCTTCTTCCTCTCGTTCGTTCATGTGTACGTGAACACAGAAGCAAATGGCCATGGCAACTGAAGCTCTTCCTCCTTTCCTCCCATATACTCTTTTGACTGATTCACTTCAGAACCTACACAAAAATTGTGGACAAGTTCATGAGGAATCCATTCATGGAAACAAACACGCGTTTTAATGCTTTTAATTGTCCATAATTTTCTCCATGAATGCCATTAAATTCATTTCCAAAACCTCGCTTTTAATGCCCATTATTTCTCCATAAATGCCATTAAATCTATTTCCAAAACCTCGCTTTTAATGTTCATTATTTCTCCATGAATGCCATTAACTCCATTCCAAAACCTCACCCACTCTCCTTCTATGGACCTCCCATGAACCTATAAATACCGCCCCTAGGACCCCTTTGAACCACACATCCCCACGCATAAAGTCCCTCTTCAAAGCCCTATCCTTCGTGCGCAATTTCTCGTCGGAGTAAAGATGCATCCACACTTCCGGTGAAGATTTTTGTCGCCATGAAAGGTACCTAGTCCATATTTCTTCCTCTAGTTTCTTCCCCTTGCCGATGCGCACCGTTGTGACATATTTTTCCTCTCGATTGCAAGGCCGGAGCACGCCGTCCGTGTCATTGTGCTCTTCATGCGTTCTTCTCTAATCCGGTGGAACTTCTCGGCTGTCCGAAGGCGAACATGGAGCTATAACCTTGTCCATCGAGTCGCCCAAATCATCCTCTACCCCGTTCGGCTGTTCGTTGACGCCGGAGACCTTTTTCCAAAATTCTGGCGAGATCTCCGGTAAGATTTTCTCCCCTTTGTTCATCATTTTTTTTGTAAAAAAATGAATAGGTGCGGACCTATCAGAACTCGCCACGTGGCATCCTTTTATTAATCCCTTAATTCATTTTAGCAAAAATATATAAACTTCAAAAATTCATATCTTCTAGCCCGTAAGTCGGATTTCGACAAATTTTATATCCCCGGATTCCTTGGAAAATGTAGTTTATTAATTTCCATTAATATTACACTATTGATAATTTGAAATTGAACTCAAATTTATTTCTATAATTTGAGTATATTTGATATACATCTTATTCTATAATTTATTTGGAAAATTTTCTTCATCAAATTTGATCCTTAAAATCAAATCTTTCTGTTTGGACAATTGTCACATTCTTTCCATCATATAAATACACTATTTAGTTATATCTCTTTTTTATATAAATTTGGCTACAAAAATTCAATCTTCTCAACAAGATCATCACGATTTCTATCGGATCTTTTTGAATCCAATCCAAGAATTGATTTCCTATTCAAATATTCATATGGACAAACCAACTGAGTTTGACATACTCTCCATCCAATTGATTTTATAATCAACCTCCAACATATCCAATTGATTTTACAATCCTCGGATATATGATTTCCATCATATTTCCATCCAATCCAACTTGATCCTATCTCAACCTATCCATGCCATAGTAATTAGTTTATTAATAGTAATAACTAAATATTTATGTTGTAATTGTATCTTATTTGGTTCTTCACTTTGGGTTGAGTTGTGTGTTGAAGTGTTTCTCTTTTACCGTTAGATATATTGTAACGAGATGGAGAGATGACTACGAGTAGAATATTTCATCGTCAGGATCCAGGCAAGTTACTCTTTTGATCATGCTCCAGTATTACCTATATTTTTTATATGCATTGTAGTCCAACTTAAATATTATGCATTGATAGGATTATATATTATGCTATGCTATTACACCCAGTAGTTCATTGAGGTAGGTCTGAACCTTATATCATTGTCGCCACCGTGTAGAATTATACTGCTTTGCTAAGTAGACGTGGATTGGGAAGTGATCCATTATGAGGTATGAGTCACTAAGTAGTAAACAGGACCAAGATAATCTTAATGAACCACCTGGGTGGAATGGTTGGGGGCACCCTGGAGGAACCAGTGGATTTGCCTGAGTGACCTGGAGATGGCCAGTAATCACTGCGGAATGCCACCCAGGCTTAAAGGGATCAATCATATTTTTCATAACTAGAAGCTTACGTGTGCAGGCACAACCTATTATGGGCTCTGGCTTGGTTGATTAGTTGTAGTAACTCTTACTAGGTGGTGCTACGAACGTAGTTATGAGTAGGTGAGATGGGCACCGCGAGAGTGAGGGAAACTCTTCTAAAAGACCATGTCTCGACCTTCCGGTTCTCATACAACATGTAGTGTGACGAACTAAAAACGAGGTGGTCGAGTCTTGTGGGGAAAAGTGCACAAACCTCTGCAGAGTGTACAAACTGATCATGATTAGTCGTGTCCCCGGTTACGGACAACTTTGAGCATCTAGAAGTGGGAATGTTGACGGATCTCATCATATT
This sequence comes from Bromus sterilis, assembly GCA_950022295.1. Lineage (NCBI taxonomy): Eukaryota > Viridiplantae > Streptophyta > Magnoliopsida > Poales > Poaceae > Bromus > Bromus sterilis. The sequence continues at coordinate 149,778,257 of OX465599.1, read as the reverse complement.
TAATTAATTAATCGGGTTTAATCAACTCTGGGAATAGATTGACTTGGAGAAACCAATTCAATCATATTATGAGCTTTGTAGTACTGTTATGATAATCTTTGAGTAGGACAAAATCAGCTTTATGCAAACTGAAACTCTTAGAGCTTTTCCACCAGCCAAAATTGCATGTAGAAGATAGGTCTATTAAATATTTTTTTGGGAGTAACTTGCCGTACATTCAAAGTACTGACCCATTTTGGGCTGTAACCTTCAGTGTTGCAGGATTGTATATGACGAGTAAGTGATGCGATGTAGGGTTACGATGTCTACACTCAACCTTGCCGTTGGTGTTGATGGGACTCCACTTATGTATTGTTTGTTTCCGCGGTGTATTCTAGCCCAAAGGCTATAAGGTAATAAATACCATGTATTTACGTTACTTTTTGACATGTGATTCATGGTATTTCATCGAGTACTGTGTGTGCTAGCATACTGATCCAGGGATAGCACAGAAGCACAGTAGACTTGGTTCCTTTTGGGACCGGGTCGTTACAGATTACGTCTTGATTTATGATATGATAGAAAGCATTTATAATACTGCTATTATTGTCAAGAAATATTCAATGTTTAGTGATAAAGTTGTCTTGATTATAACAAGTCAAAGATTTGATTGCATGAGGTGACTTCATAACTGATGAATTCATTAAATGTATGATCTATTAACTTGTGAGTTCATTATCGAATGAAAGTCATAACTTGATTGCATGAGATGGATTAGATACACAATCTATGAACCTCTGCAATAAATATAACCATGACAAGGTTCTAGAAAGTAGAACTTGTGCCAATCATTATACATAAATGATCTAAATGGGCACGTGAGTTATCATTAAAGACTTCATATGATTAATTGAAAGTTTTATTCAGTTTAGATCATAAAACTGAGATTCAGGAATCACAGTGAGAAGTGAAAATACAAGGATACATATCACTACGCTACGATCCGAAGTGATAAGTATTGATATTGACATAATGGGAGACTTGTGGAAGTTGTACCACAAACTACGATGGAAGTTGAAAGTGCTAGACTACTTAAACCATTCGTAGTCATACTAAAACGTAGTATGGTCTAAACGTTCTTTCTGCTAGCACTATAGTTATTGTCGAATAAGGTTGTTTAATTCATTAAGTTAAAACACCCACTTCATGAATAGGAAACCATCCTGAATCTAACGAGACATGATAGCTCCATAACTGATGGTGTTATAAGGTTTCTTAAAAGAAAGAATTTCTTTGTAATAAAACTACAAGCAATTGAAATTACATATTCTCCCTGAATAGAAAAATGTGTGTTGCTTGATTGGTAATGCGAGAAGAAGTCTCTTGACACGGATCCAATGGGAGATAATGGAAACTTTGACCGGGGTATTGGACCTTGCCTTCAGAATATCAGAGTATTGCAACGGAAGCATGTTCCGCTATAATGACACTGTATAAGGAAGGATATGCCGTAGATGATTAATCTTGGTATATGAATTGAAGCCATTGTGGAATTTAGAAGGTTGTCATGAATACGTTCTGTACAGAACAATAATCATGGGTCTTCTTAATAAAACAATAAAGAATAACATTGCTTGAGACACAAAGGAATGATGGTAGCCTAGAACACGAGGAGAAATGAAATAATATTGAGTTACATATAGGATGGCTCACGTCCCGTGAAATAAATCGGTTATTTCATATTCTCGACAAACTGGAGAGTTATTGAGAATAATGTAATGGGCATAAGGCATTATTTGGTTATGAGCAAAGTTCAATGGTGATTGACTACGGAAACGTAGGAATGCTTTAATCAATAAAATATTTCATTTACACTACGATGGACCATAGCCTGAAATTGCATCTCAGTCAAATTTGGGATTTGAAAGAGAATTGCAATGGGCATGACGAAGGTTATTTCGTTAAAAGCATGGACTATAGTACCTCATGAAAGGAACCCTCAACCTTGATTTGATCAAATGATTTTGTGATGACCAAAATATTGAGTGGGCCTGCAGTTTCATGAAACTGAGTGGGAGCTTTGAAGACTTCCCGGAAACTTGGAATGCAGAGGGCATTTTCTGAGTGGGAGCTTTGGAAGCTTTGTCATTATGTGAGACATAGTGAACAATAAAATGACTTGATGAAATCTGAACCACAAATATATGAGTATATGATGGATATATTTGAGTGGGAGCATGATCATTGTCTCAAACATATATGCATTGATATGTGTGAAGAATGATCTCATATGTATATATATGGATATGCATTGATTGTGTATATAGAGAATCGTCTTATATACATATGTGCATTATGATATATATAGAGCATAAGGCAAATAAAATACAAGATTTCAAGAATCTTCCTTTTATGTGAAATACCAACACATTACACGTTGAAATCTATATGAGTAGATTAAGATACGGATAATGAAACGAAGTGAAGGTTGGAATAATCTTCTAAGACAAGAAACAGGTTCTTGGGGCTAGAAATTATATAATGGATGAAATCCAAATATCACAAGCAATGTCTTGATGGAAGAATAGAGATGCACCATGTACTGGACATGTGATCTTATATGTTCTTGACATATGATTCTACCATATAACATGCATTGTGAATCCAACAACAGAATGACTCAAAACTTCTTGGAAGAAGAAAAGATTCCGATGTGCTTTAGGAGTAAAACACAGAATCTGAATAAAGTCCATGCATTCAGTATATGAGGAATACTGAGGACTATTCTCTAAAATATAGAAAGGCTAATAGACTTGAATGTAATGCAAGATTACAATTGCAAGCCATATTATGGGTCTATATGGAATTAGAGACATCACCAAAGACATGAAAGAAATGTGAGCAAAATTCACGGCACTACAAACATAATACTACTTACAAAAATAGACGTATGGATAAAATTTTAGCGTTAGAAGTATTGGACTTCTGGTTGAGTGTATTTCCCAGTATATATGACTATGGATGAGTCTTCTAAAGACTGAACCAAGAGATCATTGGAGGATACTGTGAAATAATAGTCTCACTCTCCCGCGAAACTTATATCCAACTATTATATGATAATGAGTGGTATGTCAAAAGAGCTTTTGACCTATACCATTTGCAAAGGAAACATACGAATCTGAATTGGTGCAGTTCGTTGACGAAACCTCTTCCATGTGCATGCATGATCAATGAACACTTATGTGATAAGATGATTATGATCGAAAAACTGCGGCTAGATTATTAGCACTCTAGTGCAAGTGGGAGACTGTTGGATATATGCTCTAGAGGCAAATAATATATGATTATTCCAATATATCTAAGCAAGTTCATAACCAGTTTCATACCGTGCTAGAACTGTGTCAGTGAAAGAATGATGCAGGTGTGGTATAGAAACCCCAGAGTTCCTAGTTAGCCTCTACATCGATAACTAGTTCATGGTCAACATGATGGTCGTGGTTTCGCGATCATGGACATTTAAGTCTCTTGATTATGAGATCACCTCACTGGTTAAGTGACATGATGAACATTACCCAAAGTAAGCATTACAGCATGATCAAATCTTGTGAAGCTTCAGTGTTGTAATTACAGAACGTGGTAGACCGTTCCTTTGACCGTGAGTACGTGCATAATTGCTATCTTCCCGGATGCTTTGACCTACATCCCACCACCTGACTGAAATATGCGGGTCATAACGGTTGTATAGTGGGTATTCCGTGGAGATATGTTGAGGAGTATTGTTACAAGAGCGGGATTTGTCAATCCATATAATGGAGAGATACTCGGGGCCCACTCGGTGAGATTCCATCCATAAAGCTGCAGTGTGTGAGTAGGTCACGGGGATGAATATCATGGGAACGAGCGAATGAGGATTAGTTCAGAACGAGGTTGAACCAGACATAGGATGTCATTGATCGAATCTCGGAACAATCCAGTATCGCTAACATAGGGAATGCTATGCGGCGTAAGGTCCAATCGGTGTTTGATATCCGGAATGCACAGGGGTCATTATGGGCATCCAGGTCCCGCTGATGATCATTGACCGTAGCCTCATCTCGGTCATGACTATAGTGTTCTCGGACCGTAGGGTAACACACTTAAGGGCTCGATGAAATCGGAGACCTTTTCGGAACCATCGGAGTAACCAGAGAATAAAGGAAAGAACATCGGAGAAGTACCGTGTTGAACCGAACAAGTTCGGAGTGAACCAGAAGGTGTTGCGGAGCACCGGGAGATGGAATATTATGTTTTAGTTATTAATTAATTGAATTAATAATTAAAATCATTTTATTACTAATTAATATGTGCAATGGGCCTTCGTGGAGAAAAAGGCCCATTAGGGGAAGAAATAAAAGGGAAAAAAGAAAAAGAAAAAAAAGGGGAGTGGGGGGGAGGCGCCATGGGCCCTAGGGCCCATGAGGGTGGCGTCCCCTCTCCCCCCTTGGCCGGCGCCCCCCCCCCCTAGCATGTGGGATAGTCCCACATTGCTAAGGGAGGGGGTTGACTCCCTCCCCTGCCCCTATATAAAGAGGGCCATGGTGCACATATTTAATTAAAGCCAAATACACAATAAATCAGATTAAATTAGTATTTACTCCGAATTGAGATCGATTTTCTTCGGTCTTCTCCCCTCCCTTGTCTCTTTCACGGTGGGCTCCCTAGTGTGAGCCTATAGTGGAATTGAGGCTTCTCTGGTTGAATCGGAGGCCGTCGTGCTGCCGAAGCTCCGTCCGGAGGTCTGCTTCCGCCACCTTCGCTGGATCGGAGAACGGAGGTCGTCATCGAGTCTCGTACGTGTGCGAGTACTACGAGGTGCTACATGTGTGGCACTACACCCATCCGGGTGCTCAACACAGCCAGGGGGCTGTGAAACTTGATCGGCTACATCAACCACGTTTGCGGGAACGTTTCCCGCGCAACGGACTATACCCCGAGGTATGTTATTTCCGCACTCCTTTCCGTTACGGTAATACGGCTAGCTAGATCTTGGGTTATGGGAACACTAGTTAGGAAAATTTGTGTTTTCTGCTGCGAACTCCAACATTAACAACAGCAACACTATGAACATTCCATCCCGACTCACAATCAAAGTAACCTCATTGTATCACTAAGCAGCAATAAGCAGTAATAGTTGCAGGGGCCACATGCTCATCATTCAACTCCTATATCTGCTAGGATTGTGGTTTGCTTAATACAGTGACAAAATGATAGGTCATGCATCGGAATGAGTTCAACTATGCGAAAGAACGTGTCTCGGTGATCTCCTAAACATGCATAAGCGAGACTCAGAGGGAAGTGGGATTTTATAGCCATGATCAATGGGGTTTGCTTGCCTTGCTGACGATACACGAGTTTAACGGACTTCTTCTTCTTTGGGGGTGATCACCGTCTCGGAAACACTGTTACCGAAGCAATCATCAACAAAGGGGGGAAACATCAAAATAAAATGAATAAGCACATGATATAGTTGTCCATGATGTATATGGTACTGGTTTGTTGACAATTCAATTTAATTGAAGTGTATTGCAAAGGATTTGCAAATTCAAACACCAAATTCAAATTCAAATTAATCCATATGCATATTTTCTACTGTTTCCCCATTTGAAAATGGTCAAACATAGAAACAAGTTGCATATTCATAATCCTTGTATTTTTCTGATAATTTTTCATATATTATATGTTACATTTGGAGTTCAGATGAATTTTCTATGATTTTCTAAAGTTTCAGCTATTTTCTACAATTTTTGATTTCTTTTAAAATCTTTTCTAATTACTGCGTCATCACCACGTCATCATGACGTGAGGGGGCTCTGGCCAATGGGCCAACCCTATAAGTGAGAGAGAGTCATCTCTCTGTTTAATTAAAACAGAGAGGGATTAGTTTAGGGGGGGCGCCTGTCATAGGGCTTAGGGTTAGCTTAGTGGGTAATTAGCCAGGGGGTTAGGGTTTAATGGCGGAGCTCGCCGGAAAGGGGCCGGAGCTTCGCCGGAGTTACGAATTTGGGAACGGGATGGGGTTTGGCTGATATGTACGTGCTCCTCGTGGGCTTCCGCGCGCAATGGGGTAGGGGGGGTCAAGAAGGAGTCCTCGGAGCGCGGCTATGGCAGAGGCCACGGCGTGCTGGCCACTGGCCTTGAAGAAGTCGACGGTGCCGTGCGCGAGCTGGAGCGCGGAGAGGGGGAGGAGAACGGGAGGATCACCAGGAGCGAGATGCTCCGCTCGGAGGGGCCGGAGAGGGGCTGGACGAAGGGGAATGGCTCGCCGGAGTTTCCGGTGGCCGGCGAAGAAAACTCGGTGCAGGCGTCACTTGCGGGGCGGCTGGGCTTCGATTCGGGGCGCTAATCCACGGAGAGGAAGGCGGCGGTGATCGTAGACATCATGGCTCGGCGGGAGGGGCATGGGGGCACGGTGGTGTACGACGGCGGCGACGACTCGTCCTCGGATACGCGCTGAAGAACGAGAGGGGGAGGTGGAAGAAGACCCGAGAGAGAGGAGAAAGATCGCGGTGTCTCCAGGCGTCCACGAGGCAGAAGGAGTTCGAGGGAGGGGAGCAGGAGGTGGCCGAGGTGGCAACGGCGCCCTCGGCATGCTCTCAAGCGAGCAGCATCGGGGCCAGGGGAGGAAGACGACAGGGGATAGCCGGGTGGGCTGAGTTGGGCCGGAAGAAGTGGGCCGTCTCCCTAAGCGCCAGGTAAGGTTGTCCTTTCTATTTCTTTATTTTTATTATTCTGTCTTTTCTTTGCTCTAATAAATAAAAATACCAGAGCATTTTTAAAAATCCCCAAAACTTTTATGAGGGCTTAGGTGTCAAGCCACTAGCCACTCAAAAGTTTTGGTGACTTTTGAAATTCAAACAATTTGAATTTAAATTCAAATTGGACTTTAATTAAATTTCCAAGCCATATTTGGATTTTTGTAAAATCCCACATGCATGAAGTGTGTCCCACAACACATGGAACTTAGTCATGCACATTTTCAGAAGTTTTACAAATGTTCAAATGGATTTTTAGAGGAAATTTTTATCTGGCTATTTGAATTAATTTCTCAGTGCTTTTCTTTTCCCCATTTTTGAATTTCCTTTGAATTTATGCAATGATGCAAAGGGTCAAGCAAGCCCTAACACTTACACTAATTGGGGTTCTGACAACTCGTCCCCACTCAACAGAATCTCGTCCCGAGATTCAGAGGTCTGCGGGAGGAAGGAGGGGTACTCGGCATGGAGGCGGTCTTCTCTTTCCCATGTTGCTTCTTTCTCGGAGTGATGGGACCATTGCATTTTCAGAAACCTAATCTTCTGACGACGAGTGACACGCTCTGCGGAATCAAGAATACGAACGGGGTACTCTCGATAAGAAAGGTCATCTTGGAGATCAAGCATTTCATGGTCGACTTCGCGGATGGGGTCTATGAAGCAACGCCTGAGTTGTGACACATGGAATACATCATGTACTCGGGAAAGGTGCGGGGGTAGTTCAAGTTGGTAGGCAACTTCTCCACGTTTAGCAAGAATGCGGAAAGGTCCGATGTAACGTGGGGCCATCTTGCCTTTGACACCGAATAGTTGGGTTCCCTTCAGAGGAGTAACCCGAAGGTAAGCCCTCTCATCCAGATTGTAGCTTTCTTGCCTGTGATGACGATCATAGTAGCTTTTCTAACGAGACTGAGCGGCTTTCAATTGATCACGAACAATGCGAACTTTCTCATCTTCTTCCTTGATCATATCCGGTCCAAAGAATTGTCTTTCACCGGTTTCTGACCAGTTTAGGGGTGTTCGACATCTTCGTCCATAAAGGAGTTCAAAAGGAGCCATGTTCAGACTAGATTGGAAGCTATTGTTATAAGAAAATTTGGCGAATGGAAGAGACTTCTCCCAATTCTTTCCGAATGAGATAACACAAGCTCTGAGCATGTCTTCAAGAATTTGGTTAACCCTTTCAACTTGACCGCTAGACTGAAGATGGAAAGCTGTGCTAAAGGAGAGATGAGTTCCCATAGCATTCCGAAAGCTTCCCCAAAATCTAGAGGTGAAAAGGCTACCACGATCAGAATTTATTTCCAAAGGAACACCATGAAGAGACACAATTCTAGAGACATACAAGTCCGCTAACTGGATAGCAGTTATAGACTCGCGAACGGGAAGGAAGTGAGCAACTTTTGAAAAGTCGGTCAATGAAAACGAAGATGGCATCATTTCCTTTCTGGGTTTTTTGAAAGCCAGTGATGAAATCCATACTGACTTTGTCCCATTTCCACTCGGAAATAGGCAATGGTTGAAGAGTGCCAGCAGGTCTTTGGTGTTCGTCCTTAATGCGACGACAAACATCACATTCGGCAACATACTGAGCAATTTTTCGCTTCATCCTAGTCCACCAAAATCTCTGGCGTAGGTCTCGGTACATCTTTGTGCTACCAGGATGAATCAAAGGGGAGTATCATGAGCTTCCTTAAGATTTAGCCTCCTAAGATTGTGTTTTCATGGTACAACCAATCGAGTGCCAAAGAAAACGACACCTTGATCATTTATGGAGAAACATTTAGCAACTCCGCTAGAAATGTTCTTCTTGATCTCTCGAATACCACTATCACGTTTCTGGGCGGCTATGATTTTATCCTCAAGGGTTGGTTTTGCCACCAAGGTAGAAAGAAAGCCATGGAATACATCATGTACTCGCGAAATTCCACATGAAGAATTGGTTGACATTGTTGTAACATGAGGTTGTTACAATAGGACTTACGACTTAGTGCATCAGCCATGACATTGGCTTTGCCTGGGGTGTAAGAAATTCCTAAGTCCTAATCTTTTATCAACTCTATCCATCGTCTTTGCCTGAGATTAAGGTATGGCTGGGTGAATATGTATTTGAGGCTTTGGTGGTCGGAATAGATCTCACAACGATTACCAAGGAGGTAATGTCGCCAAGTCTTCAGGGCATGAACTATGGCAGCGAGTTCAAGATCATGGGTAGGATAGTTCTCTTCATGTGGACGCAACTGGCGTGAAGCATAAGCTACCACATGTCTATCTTGCATAAGTATGCATCCTAACCCTTGCCGTGAAGCGTCACAAAAGATCTCGAAATCCCTTTTGCTGTCTAGAGGCGCAAGTACGGGTGCAGAAGTCAGTCTTCTTTTTAGCTCTTGAAAGCTTTCCTCGCACTTGGGAGTCCATTGGAATTTCTTATCTTTCTTGAGGTGTTCAGTCAGAGGCCTTGCAACCTTGGAGAAGTTCTCAACGAAGCGGCGACAATAGCTTCCTAAGCCAAGAAAACTCCTAACTTTCTTGAACGATTCAGGTAGAGTCCAGTCAAGGACGGCCTGAACTCTCTCGGGATTGACAGCAATGCCTTTTGCAGAAATCACGTGGCCTAAGTAGGTCACTTCTGGTAGCCAAAATTCGCACTTTGAGAACTTGGCATAAAGGCGATGCTCTCGAAGTTTCATCAATACCAACCTAAGATGTTCTGCGTCCTCTTCTTCGTTCTTAGAGTAGATGAGAATGTCATCAAGATAAACTACAACAAATTTATCTAGGTACTCCATGAAGATCGAATTCATTAAGCGCGAGAATGTGGCCGGGGCATTGGTTAAACCGAAGGACATGACGGTGTACTCGTAAAGACCATAACGAGTAGTGAAAGCCGTTTTTGGAATATCCTCGGTTTGGATTTTGATTTGATGATAGCCTAATCTCAAATCCATCTTGGAGAAGATAGAGGATCCAGCAAGTTGATCATAAAGATCATTGATCCTGGGCAGTGGGTACTTGTTCTTTATCGTCGATAGATTTAGCGGGCGATAGTCTACGCACATCCTTTCTGTTCCATCTTTCTTCGTTACGAACAGAATGGGGCAACCCCATGACGATGAGCTAGGGCGGATGAAGCCTTTTTCCAACAAAGCATCAAGTTGGGTTTTTAGCTCAGCTAACTCATGTGGGGCCGTTCTGTACGGGCGTCTGGAAATTGGGGTTGTGCCTGGGGCAAGATCTACAATGAATTGTACACATCTGTCAGGAGGCATTCCTGCCAGTTCTTCAGGAAAGACATCCGGGAAGTCACGAACCACCGGAATATCTTCAAGGTCAGGAAGGGGAAGCACATTCAAAGTATGCATCTCGATTCTAGAGCTGGGTGATGTGTAGTCAATTGTCTGGCCTGAAGGATGGGTAAGTTTAACTGATTTGGCTTTACAATCAAGGAAAGCATTCTGTCTTGATAACAAATCCATTCCTAGGATGACATCAATGTCTGAGGACTTGAGGGCTATAAGAGAAACAAGGAATACTAAACCCTCAATTGCAATTTGATTGCCATCGATTACTCTATTAGTTTGCCACTTTGAACCAGGAAATTTGAATTATCATTGGAGAAAACATTTCTTCAAAAGGTAATTCATGCCGAAGTGCATAACTCTCCGACATGAATGAATGAGGGGCTCCTGGATCGAAAAGAACAGAGGCGGGAACATGATTGACTAGGAGTGTACCAAGGATGACGTCAGAAGTAGCAGTGGTTTCCTCAACTGAGATTTGGTTCACACAACCACTACTAATGGATGAAGGCTTTGCTTGCAAGGGTTTGAAGGTGGATTTCCTTGAAGGCTTACGTCGAGAATGACGTGGTGTCATCAAAACCTGAGGGCACTGACGGAGGTAATGGCCTAGCAGACCACACTTGAAACACACCCTGCCTGAATTTCTGGGAGCAGGATTACTTGATTGCACACCATCATTCCTGGGAGGAACAATGTGTTGAGGTGGATGACATATATTGGAGGGTGGCCTCTGAAGAAAGTTTTGATGTATGGCACTAGTGGGAATCAATATTCGGCGTTTCTGAGGGGCTGAACTTGAAGAAGGAGCAACCTCAAGAGCATGCTTGCAAGACTCTTCGAACACTTCATTGCCATGCTCAGCTCTGAAGGATCTGTTGACTAAATCCTCAAAGGTGGAAAATTCAAGGAGGTTGAGATCATGATGAAGGATGGGGCTAAGTCCTTTACGGAACCTTGCCTGCTTTATGGCATCGGTGGTGATCTCATCTTGGGCATAATGAGCAAGACGGTTGAACTCTCTCACATACTCATGGATGGACATATCTCCTTGATTCAAATTGCAGAACTCTTCCTTCTTGCGCTCCAATAACTCATCTAGAAGGTGATACCCTCGAAAGGCATCACGGAACTCCTGCCAAGTCACTAGGTGAACATCAGGCTACATGGCAACATAGTTCTCCCACCATTCAGCAGCAGCACCTTCCAGGAAGTATGTCGCGAATATAACTCGATCATTGGGAGCAACATGTGCCGCGTCAAGCTTACGCTCGATGGAACGGAGCCAATCATCAGCTTCAAGGGGCTCAGAAGAACATCGGAATACCGGTGGTTTGAGGAGGAAGAAGTCCAAAATGCTCACAACCACATTACACTGACGAGGGTATTCTTCTCGATGAGCTACAGAAGGCGTGTTTGATCACGTCGATTCCGCTCAGCTTCCATCATGATTTCCGCCGCAGAAGGCGGTGGTGGAGGTTCATCATTACTTTGATTCCGATCACGGTCTCGATTCCGACGAACAGCACTACGAGTTCCACCTGACATCCTGTGTGATAAAAATCAACAATAAGAACAGGTTGTACGATGGAATCAAAGATAAGAGGACATGATTTCTGAAGAAAGGATCATAATGCTAAGGCAAGATTCATATAAACACGAGATAAATCGGTCAGCATAACGGCTACACCGGGATGAAAAATGAGACAACCTTGAAGAGATTGGATAGAACTTCTTCATGGAACTCAACAAAACAATGACTCTAGACGACCACAACAGTCCTACGGCTACAAGGAAGCAAGCAACGAGATGTTGTAGTAAGACATAGATGAGCCTAGTCCTATCTTCCCGTAGAAAAGATGAGGGTGAGTCAGAACTCAGATTGATGAGGGTAAGGAGAAAAAGAAGCCTTAATTTGTTCCCATTATACCCAAGTAACTATATATCTATAGAATGCTCGACTCGACTTCGACCAAGGGTTTGAATAATCCTACAGACAGTCCTGCTCTAATAGCAAGTCTGTCAGGACCCGGGATATGCGTATGTAATTCCAGTCACGATGCAATCACATGGAGAGCCGAGAGCCGTACCCACTTGTCTAAGTAGACAAGGCCAAGCACAGAACACTCTCGGAAAGCATCAAACGTGAGGGGCATCCCATCCAGGCCGGATGATCAACTGAGATGGGTCCTCATCGTCCTCTCACAAGTCTAAATGCTTATGGTGGTGAATCCCATACTCATAGACAAGTCGCCTCAACCATGTTATCGATTGAATCCTAACTCTTACATAGACTTACTCCAGCCCGATCACTTAGTCGGGGTCTAGGGCGGGCTCGATCGTACAACAAAGTGTAGACGTGACAGAGTCACGAGCAATCGCATCGTGATGCCCCAAGCTGCGCACAGCTAAGGGCCACTTGGTGTATAAAAGACCACCAGCCAGATCACAACTAAGGTCTCAAAAACCCATACTAAGACATGCATGTTATAAACATACACGCAACACACATTCCTAGTATGAACAGCAGGTACCATCACATAACTCTACAAAGTGTATCTTTATTGACTTACACATAGAGCATACAAAGATCACATGTCTGTGATCATCATTACATAATACAACGGAAGAAAATTAGGTCTGAGTACAGACAAGTTTAACAAATTCCTTAGAGAAGCCTTATTCAACATACATGCCCTTCCACGAGGGACCAGACTGCTGTCTGGAACTATACTAGCTTAGTCAACGTCGAGCTTCAGGAAGGTGACTCCATCGGGGTCTGGGTTTCCATCTAAAACATAGAATAAGAAAACGTGAGTACAAAGTCGTACTCAGCAAGACTTACATCATAACTATACTACTCATGGTCAAGTATCAAGGTAAAGGGAGGTGGGGTTTCAACATGCAGAAGTGCCAGCTTTGACTTGGCTAGTCCTGTACTACGAGTACCAAACTTGAGGTAAGAAGCGTACACGAGTCCACTACCAAGTCTCCAACCAATACACCACTATTGTTACTTCCTCGACTTCCCCACGAGGATCACACCATAGCACTCACGCTTATCTTGCGAGTTTTAGAAGTATCCATTCAAATTGTCTAATAATCCAGCACAGCTTTCCAAGTAGTCCCTTACCGCGGACGCGGCTATTCGAATAGTTTTGATAACCCTGCAGGGGTGTACTGCTACACACATGAGAATATCAATTACCGCCTTCGCCTCGTAACCATTCAAGCAGGTGTTGGTGAGGATAATTTCCACAACTTTTACCTCACAGCCAATTCTAATCCAGGAATCAACTATCTGAGTTGCTCACCGCTCAAGAGTCCAGCTGGGTCAACGACACGGACTCAGACGATGCAGGCGACCGAGATGCCACCTTAGCAGATGGTTTTACTGTCTCACAGGTCCACCCACATATCTAAATGATGCAAACTTTCATTCATTATTTTTCTATGCATATGCCAAATGGAAAGCCCGAACTAGTGACTCCTGGAATTGAACTGGGGTGAGTTAGTAGGTTGAGCGGGGGTCCATGTGCCCAACATGTGGTAGTACTCTTCGTCTTGGATCACCACACAAGAACTCGGGCTTAAGGCGGTGTTCAACGAGACAACCCACTGTGCACTCCTACACAGCCTCTCATCGTTCACCTTTGTTTAGGGTGGATTCACCAACACGTTAACAACAGCAACACTGTGAACATTCCATCCCGACTCACAATCAAACTAACCTCATTGTATCACTAAGCAGCAATAAGCAGTAACAGTTGCAGGGGCCACATGCTCATCATTCAACTCCTATATCTGCTAGGATTGTGGTTTGCTTAATATGGTAACAAAATGATAGGTCATGCATCGGAATGGGTTCAACTATGCGAAAGAACGTGTCTCGGTGATCTCCTAAACATGCATAAGTGAGACTGAGAGGGAAGTGGGATTTTATAGACATTATCAATGGGGTTTGCTTGCCTTGCTGACGATACACGGGTTTAACGGACTTCTTCTTCTTCGGGGGTGATCACCGTCGCGGAAACACTGTTACCGAAGCAATCATCAACAAAGGGGGGCAACATCAAAATAAAATGCACAAGCACATGATATAGTTGTCCATGATGTATATGGTACTGGTTTGTTGAAGTGTATTGCAAAGGATTTTCAAATTCAAACTCCAAATTCAAATTCAAATTAAGCCATATAAATATTTGCTACTGTTGCCCTTAAAATGGTCAAACATAGAAACAAGTTGCATATTCATAATCCTTGTATTTTTGTGATAATGTTTCATATATTATATGTTACATTTGGAGTTCATATGAATTTTCTATGATTTTCTAAAGTTTCAGCTATTTTCTGCAATTTCTGATTTCTTTAAAAAAAATTCTAATTAGTGCGTCATCACCACGTCATCATGACTTCAGGGGGCTCTGGCCAGTGGGCCAACCCTGTCAGTGAGAGAGAGTTATCTCTCTGTTTAATTGAAACAGAGAGGGATTAGTTTAGGGGGGGTCACCTGTCATAGGGCTTAGGGTTAGCTTAGTGGGTAATTAGCCAGGGGGTTAGGGTTTAATTGCGGAGCTCGCCGGAAAGGGGCCGGAGCTTCGCCGGAGTTACGAATTTGGGCACGGCAGGGGGTTTGGCTAGTATGTATGTGCTCGTCGCGGGCTTCCGCGCGCGATGGGGTAGGAGGGGGTCAAGAAGGAGTCCTCGGAGCGCGGATATGGTGGAGGCCTCGGCGTGCTGGCCACTAGCCTTGAAGAAGTCGACGGTGCCGTGCGTGAGATGGAGCGCGGAGAAGGGGAGGAGAACGGGAGGCTCACCAGGAGTGGGATGCTCAGCTCGGAGGGGCTGGACGAAGGGGAATGGCTCGCCGAAGTTGCCAGTAGCCGGCGACGAAAACTCGGTGCAGGCGTCACTTGCGGGGCGGCTGGGCTTCGATTCGGGGCGCTAATCCACGAAGAGGAAGGTGGCGGTGCTCGTAGACATCATGGCTCGGCGGGAGGGGAACGGGGGCCACGGTGGTGCACGACGGCGGCGACAACTCGTCCTCGGGTGTGCGCTGAAGAACGATAGGGGGAGGTGGAAGAAGACCCGAGAGAGAGGAGAAAGAGCGCGGTGTCTCCAGGCGTCCACGGGGCAGAAAGAGTTCGAGGGATGGGATCAGGACGTGGCCGAGGTGGCAACGGTGCCCTCGGCATGCTCTCCAGCGAGCAGCATCGGGGCTAGGGGAGGAAGACGAGAGGGGATGGCTGGGTGGGCTGAGTTGGGCCGGAAGAAGTGGGTCGTCGCCCCGAGCGCCAGGTAAGGTTGTCCTTTCTATTTCTTTATTTTTATTTTTCTGTCTTTTGTTTTCTCTAATAAATAAAAATACCAGAGCATTTTTAAAAATCCCCAAAACTTTTATGTGGGCTTAGGTGTCAAGCCACTAGCCACTCACAAGTTTTGGTGACTTTTGAAATTCAAACAATTTGAATTTAAATTCAAATTGGAGTTTAATTTAATTTCCAAGCCATATTTGGATTTTTGTAAAATCCCATATGCATGAAGTGGGTCCCACAACACATGGAACTTAGTCATGCACATTTTCAGAAGTTTTACAAATATTTAAATGGATTTTTAGAGGAAATTTTTATCTGGCCATTTGAATTAATTTCTCAGGGCTTTTCTTTTCCCCATTTTTGAATTTCCTTTGAATTTTGGCAATGATGCAAAGGGTCAAGCAAGCCCTAGCACTTACCCTAATTGGGGTTCTGACAAATCAGTATCTTCCATGCGAAAAATATTTTGATGGAAGTTTTAACTAGTCAAAAAAGGAGGTAAGTTACACCTCCCTCATACTTCATGATGGTATGAAATGGGCCAAATGTTGCTAATGATAGATGGAACGATAAATTTCCTTCCATACTTGAGGCAAAATAAAAAGGCACCGTGGACCGTCAAATGATAGGTGGATAAGGGAACAAAAGTCTAAGAAAAATCATTAATATAGTTGGCATGGGAGATGTTGAGAGACCTTTACCATTCACTGTTGACTGGAAAGTTGCACTTCTCAAAAGTATTTTATCTCTTTTTTGAAAACCAAGAGCTCTGATACTTGTTTAGTCTTTGCTTCCAACCACGGGTTTTCAACCTTTCCATCAAAAGCCATGGTTCGAGAGTCTTTCCTTCTTTCTTCAAAGCACCAACTATTGTCCCAAAGTACCACATTTTCTTCTGCATGAATGTGAGATTGCTTGTTCTGAAATTCTTAGTTCTAGTCTCCTTTAAAACTCCGGAGGAGTTTCTGCATTTATGTTTTGCTTCACTCATGGAGGCTAGCGAGATACCACTCTAGTATGTTCAAGCTATGTGCATTGTGATCTTGTCTTGATTTTCGGCAACTTATTATTTACTTTTGGTTGATTGTGATTGATCACTTGAAAGAAGGATTGCTTCATGCATTGTCCTCATAGCATTGTCTGAATACTTGCTAAACTCTTTTCGTAGTACATGCTTATATACATCTTATGAAGCAATAGAGTTTTTCAAAGTTTTCTTTGTCGCGTCTAGTTCGTTGAACTGAATTGCTTGAGGACAAGAAATATGCTAAGCTTGGGGAAGTTGATACGTCTCAAATGTATCTAAGTTTCCAAACAATTTTGCTATTGTTTTGACCTTATTCTTGCATGATTCGAACGAAACTAACCCAGACTAACGCTGTTTTCAGCAGAGCTGCCTGTATGGTTTTATTGTGGCAGGATTATGAATTTTTAGGTGCCTCATAAAATTCTGGGAAAATTCACAGAAAATCCACGCACCAGAAGCTTCCACGAGCAAGAAGTGGGGCCAGAGGGGGCCAGAGGGACCCCAGGCGCCCTGCTGGCGCGGCCCCACCACTGGCCGCCCCGGGAGGCTGCCTGGGGGCTCCCACCTCCTCTGGTGCCCTACCTAGGCTCCTATTTATTCCCGTGATGCGAAAGCCCTAGAAGAGTAGTCGTTTTCCCAGTTTCCGTCATGGAGCTGCCGCCATACTCTGTTCTTCTCCGGGAGGTCTAATCTGGAGGCTGTTTTGGCCTCCGGTGAGGGAGATCATCGCCATCGCCATCATCGTCACCAATCCATCCTCCCTCCATGACTTCTTTTCATATGTTTGAGTAATTCCCTGCTGTAGGAAAAAGGGATGGTAGGGATTGGATGAGTTAGATCATGTAATAGTTCATTAGATTGTTGGTGGCATGTTGCCTATCATCTACTTTAGTGTTTATCATCTTTGATACAACTTGTTGCTCTTAATGCTTGTCACTTTTGGCCCGAGTGCCATGTTTTCAGAGCTGAACCACTTGTGTTTTCATGAGTATATTTATGTTCTTGATCCTATCTATGAGTTGTATGCACATATTATGGTCCTGAACCGGCGATCCCAAAGGTGACAGCTTGGGACACCAAAGTGGATAGACTATAATTTGAGGATTTCATGTATCCATTGAGTTAAATGCTTTGTTCCGGTGCTCTTCGACACGAGCACCTTAATCTCCATAAGTTCCTTTTGGCCCTGTTCGTAGCGGGATGGTAGGAAAAACGATGTTGTACAAGTTCTTATTGCAATTACGCACAACTACCTACGGGATACATGCCTAATGTTTGATATATGCCTAGATGATCCTTGCTTTTCTGTGTGCCTTGCCCCGTGTTAACATCTATTACATGTTTACTCTTATCCAACCAGCGCCCAACCATCCATCTCCCTAGCCTATTGTGCTTTTATGTTGCTGGTTACTAGTATTTTATTTTCGTAGTTTTACTTTCACTGTCGCCACTACCACTATCATATCACCGTTGCTATTAATATTTTGTTGCAAGAAAGTATATTTCAGGTGCGGTTGAATTGACAACTCAACTGTTAAAGCTTATAAATATTATTTGGCTCCCCTTGTGTCGAATCAATAAATTGGGTTATCTTACCCGCGAAGACTAACTCGATCCCCTACAGTTGAGGGTCATCACCCGTGATGCTGGTGATGATGATGGCGATGATCTCCCCTTCCGGGAGGTGTTCTCCCTGGAGGAATCTGCTCGCCGGAGATGTCTTTTCTTCTCTATAGGTTTCCACCACGGAACGGCGGTGGAACTCGTGAAACTCCTCTCTTTTTAGGGTTTTCGGATGACGATGAATAAATAGGCCAGAGGGGGGAGCCTGGGGTGGCCCCAGGGGTCCAGGCGGCCACCCGGCGCGCCCCTGGTGGGGGCCATGCCAGGGGGGTGCCTGGGCACCTGGTGGCCCCCCTCTGGTTCCCGTTTTGCGTGTCGCCGTCATTCTTCTAGAAAACAACCTCCGTTAATTTTCAGGTAATTTGGAGGTATTCTGATTAAGCAACTCTATGTCCACTTTTTACCGCTGAATCCTTCGTCTCTTGCTTCGGCATCGGAAATTTGCAAACTGTGTAAAACAAGCCAAAACAACATAAGAATAGCATCATAACATGAAATACATCAATGAATCGGGGTGAATTACGATATAAAATAGTGATGCATTTTGGACGTATCAACTCCCCCAAGCTTAGACCTCGCTTGTCCCCAAGCTAATACTGAGCTCGGTAAACCTGTCCACAAGTTTAGAGAGTGAAGTGTCGATAAAGAGAATACATACAAGAAGCATCATGATTTCTTCACCAAACTCAAGCATCCTCAACAGCAACCTCAACTCGTAAGGTCCTTTTGAGAAAGTAATAATAATTATAATCAAAAGTAGGGCTAAGGAAACTCATCAAATTATGGCAAACATATCCTTGGTCAAAGGACAACTAATAACTTTTACTTTTGCTCTTTCACTTTATAATGAAACAATTTGAAGATTTTGAAAGAACATTTGATTAGTCATGAAGTGAAAATGCTAACAAAAAGGACGATGCTTTCTTGGCGTAAGCTTTCGCAAACAACTTACTTATAAAATGATAATGTCAACAAGGATGTGGCATGGAAAAACTTAATGCATCATTATATGGATGAATCCTCATCAACATCAAATGTTTTTTCTCTTTGGGAAAAGAAAGAAGTAGGAAAAATTGACTCAACATAAAAGTAAAGGATAAGCCTTGTTATAGGCAAGTAGAGAAAACTCATGTGCTATCCTTAAATCAAACAGAATGAAAACAAATTTTGGCAGGTGCATAGTTTGTCAACGAATGCTAATAGATAGCTCAATTACTTCTCAAGATGGACAAGTTTCAAGGAACGACTCCCAAGTGGGGACGATCACATCCCCTTAATCTCCTTTGTTTCTCACTGCAAAGTTACTGATTTCTCATAGACCAAGCGTGAAGGAGGGTTTGTTTGTTGTATTATCTTACGAGCTGGGCGCACTCATGCCAGTTCCTCTTCGTACTAGGGGTTTGCAGATTAGACATGCAATCCCGGGGTAAAACTTTTCCAACTTAAGAAGATCATGAATTACCTACTACTTCCTCATGAGCTAAACAAGAGGCAAAAAAGAGAAGATTTTTAACATTTAAGGATAAAACATAAATTCTATACTTTTAGAAGTGGTAGGGAAATACCACGAATAGGAAGATATGGTGGACTCATATGGAAGATGTTGGTTTCAGGGTATGGATGCACAAGCAGAAATCTTCTTGGCAAAGAGTTTGGCTAGCAAAGTCTTTGAGAGAACAGACGATTGATGATGACTTAGATGCAAAACAAATAAAGCATAAACATTAAGGTGAGCATAACACATCAAGTTGTCTTCCTTGTCAACATAACACTTCTAGCATAATAACATAAATGTTTTGGCTATGCCACTACTTGAGAAAACATGCATGTTGGCATGACCAAAGCTATGTTTTCCAAAATTTCAATAAAGTTTTCAAAGCCATACCTGATATAATGTCAATACTACCCATAAGAATCATCATATAAGGTCGATTGCCTGCAGAGAATACCGAGTGCAGCGAAGGAACCAATAGACTTCTCGTTAATATTCCATCATAGACGACTCCACACCCACG
The DNA here is from genome assembly GCA_950022295.1 of Bromus sterilis. Taxonomy (NCBI): domain Eukaryota; kingdom Viridiplantae; phylum Streptophyta; class Magnoliopsida; order Poales; family Poaceae; genus Bromus; species Bromus sterilis. The sequence goes on along the minus strand of OX465599.1, from coordinate 149,758,208 downwards.
GATACAAGACTCTCCACAAAGGAGTGATAGACCTCAATGAAAACACCAATTTTATATAATAACTTCCCTAGACATGATACGACTCTACTTGACTCTAAAAGACTAAGATAAAGATAAAGATACCGGGCACTCCCCCAAGCTTGGAACAAGCTAAGGGGATGCCATTACCCGAGGAGATTTACTCCTCATTCTTGTTGTTGTTGAATCTTCAGATCCCTGATGACGCGGCGAAGCGTTCGGTTTTCAGACTCTAAGACTTCCACTTGTACTTTCAGTACACGGAAATCTTCGCAGAGTTGATTGGTGATGCGGTAAGCCTCAGAGATGGTGGAAGTCATGTGTTGATCTTCAAGAGAAGGGTCCGTTCCTGAAAGGTTAAGAGAAAGATCATAATAAGGTTGGACACTCCCCACCATGATGGGGTTGCTTGATCTTCCTCCTTGTGTTGATGGACCCCCTAGTTGCTTAGCAGTGATAATCTTGACTTCTTCTCTCACGGAGCGCTCAATCTCCGCTTGTCTTGAAGCAATTTATTCTTCTGTAGCCCAATCAATGTGCTTCCCTTGGTTCAGATCATGCTGGACTTGGCGCAAACGTCGCCCCAAGAAGTCTTCTCCGCTCGAGCCACAAGAAGACATCTCTAAAAACATCCTTTTGTCCTGGCAGAAATAGCTCGAGAAGAGAACACACGAAATCGCAAGATACGGTGCCGGAACTATCCGGGAAAATATATAGCAAAAAATTCTGCAACAGAAGGAAAGTAACAAGCCGAAGTGGGGTCGGAGACGAACTCCAGGGTGCCCAAGAGGCCACTTGGCGCGGCCAGGAGGTAGGCCGTGGCAGGGGGGCGCCTGGGCTCCCTGGTGCTCCTCTCCGGCTCCAATTAGTCCTCGAATTTTCCTAATTTTACAGAAACTCGATGTTCCTTTTATATTCGATGAAGATTGTAAGGAAGCCTTCGAAGTTCTTAAGAAAGCTTTAATAACCGCTCCTATAGTACAACCACCTGATTGGAAATTGCCCTTTTAAATTATGTCTGATGTTAGTGGTTTTGCTGTTGGAGCTGTTTTAGGACAAAGGGTTGATAAGAAATTAAATGTTATACATTATGCTAGAAAAACCCTTGATAGTGCTCAAAAGAATTATGCTACTACTGAGAAGGAATTCTTAGCAGTAGTATTTTCTTGTGATAAGTTTAGACCTCATATTGTTGATTCTAAAGTTATTATTCATACTGACCATGCTGCCCTTAAGTATCTTATCGCGGAGAAGGATGCCAAACCAAGGCTCATCCGGTGGGTACTCTTTCTTCAAGAATTTGATTTACAGATTGTTGATAGGAAAGGAGCATACAATCTGGTGGCGGACAATCTTTCAAGGATGGAAGATATACCGCATGATCCCATTCCAGTCAACGACAACTTTCCAGACGAAGAACTTGCCGTTGTAAAAGTACAATCTTCTGATCCATGGTTTGCATATTATGCTAATTTTATCGATGCAAAGTATTTGCCTCCAGGTTTAACATTTCAGCAAAGAAGAAGTTCTTCCATGATTTGAGGCACTACTTTTGGGATGACCCTCATCTTTTCAAAGAAGGTCCGGACGGGATCATGAGAAGATGCATACCGGAACACGAGCAGAAGGACATTCTCAGACAATGTCACGATAGTCCCTATGGAGGACATCATGCCGGTGAGAGGACCACATATAAGGTTCTCCAATCAGGTTTTTATTGGCCTACTCTCTTTAAATATGCTAGAAATTATGTTTTATCTTGTGATAAGTGTCAGAGAGTTGGTAATATTAGTAGGAGGAATGAGATGCCTATGAATTACTCTCTAGTGATTGAACCTTTTGATTGTTGGGGTTTCAATTTTTTGGGACCTTTTCCTCCCTCACACAAGTACACTCAAATTTTAGTAGCCATTGATTATGTAACCAAGTGAGTTGAAGCAATCCCCACTGAAAGTGTTGATCACATGACATCTTTGAAAATGCTCAAAGATGTATTTTTTCCTAGGTTTGGTGTACCAAGGTACCTCATGACTGATGGAGGATCACATTTCACGCATGGAGCTTTTAGAAAAGCTTTAGCCAAGTACGATGTCAATCATAGAATTGCTTCACCGTACCATCCTCAAACTAGTGGGCAAGTTGAGCTCACCAATAGAGAGATCAAGTTGATCTTGCAAAAGAAAATTAACAGTTATAGAAAAGACTGGTCAAAGAAGTTAGGAGATGCTTTGTGGGCGTACAGAACTGCTTACAAGAACCCCATGGGCATGTCTCCCTATAAGATGGTCTATGGCAAGGCTTTCCATTTGCCATTAGAATTAGAACACAAAGCTTTCTGGGCTGTTAGAGAGCTTAATGCCGACCCAAAGTTGGCTGGTGAAATGCGTCTCATGAACTTGACTTCTCTAGATGAGTGGAGAAATGAAGCTTACGAGAGTGCTAAAATGTTCAAGGAAAAGGTAAATAAGTGGCATGATAGAATGATTTTGAAACTGAATTTAATGTTGGTGATAAAGTTTTGTTGTTTAGATATCGTTTCAGGTTTTCTCTAGGTAAATTACTTTCCAGATGGGAAGGGCCATTTCATATCGAAGAAGTTTGCTGATCCGGTGCAATCAAGATTAACATTTTTATGGCACCAAACCTCAAGTTGTGAGTGGGAAAAGACTCAAGCATTACATGGAGGGAGACCCAGTCATGTTTATGTAAAGTTAATACACACAACAACTCATGAAGAATATCTTGCAGCTCTGTTTCAAACACCAGCAGGAATAGAATAAGAAAAGTTATGTATTACGGTAAGGAAACATCGCGAACCACCATAAAAGTTCCATATTACCTTCTGGAGAAGATTAGTGAGGGGTCTCGAAGTCTTAGAAAAGTCTTTAATAAATCTTCTATAGAAACCAGCATGACCGAGAAAACTACGAATACCTTTGATGTCCCTTGGATAGGGCATCCTTTCAATAGCTTCTATCTTCGCCTTGTCCACTTAAATTCCCCTCTTGGAAATCTTGTGACCAAGTACGATCCCTTCGTTAACCATGAAGTGGAACTTTTCCCATTTTAGAAATAAATTTGTATCCTCGCATCTCTGCAAAACTTTATTAAGATTGTGGAGATAGTGGTCAAAGGAAGTTACATAGACGGAGAAATCGTCCATGAAGAGTTCCACAATCTCCTCACAGAAACCATGAAAAATAGCAGACATGCATCTCTAAAAAGTAGCAGGTGCATTGCATAAATCGAAAGGCATACGATTATAAGCATAAGTACCGTAAGGACACGTAAAAGTGGTCTTCTCTTGATCGGCAGTATTAACATGAATTTGAGAGAAGCCAGAGTACCCGTCAAGAAAGCAAAAGTGGGTGTTTTTAGACAGCCTCTCTAGCATATGATCGATGAAGGGCAGCGGGTAGTGGTCCTTCCTGGTTGCCTTGTTCAACTTTCTGTAATCAATACACATTCTATATCTAATAACAACTTTTTGAGGTATTAGTTCATTTTTATCATTAGGAACAACAGTCATACCTCCTTTCTTAGGAACACAATGAACTGCACTTATCCACCTACTATCAGCTATAGGATAGATGATATCTGCGGCTAGAAGCTTGAGAATTTCAGTCCTAACCACGTCATTCATCCTTGGGTTCAACCGTTGTGGATGATCAACAACTGGTTTAGCATCGGGCTTGAGATTGATAGTATGTTGGAAAATCGATGGACTAATCCCCTTAAGGTCATCAAGGGTATAGCCAAGGGCACCACTTTGTCTGCGAAGTGTGTCCAATAGTCGCTCTTCTTCAAATCCTGAAAGGTTAGCATTGATAATAACAAGATATATTTTCTTTTCATCTAAATAAGCATACTTGAGCGTATCGGGAAGTGGTTTGAGGCCAAACACCTGGTCTTCTTTTGGTTGTGCTAGGATTCCTAAAGGTTCAACCTGAAGGTTGTGCTTCAGGATAGCAGTTTGTCTCGTGGAAATTTCATGTAACTCATTTCTTTCTTGTATATTCATATCGTTCTCGTGGTCTTCCATATATTGCTGCAAAGGATCATTAGGAGGAATAGCACTGGAAGCAATATCTTCAATAATTTTATCATTACTAGGTAAATCAATACCACGAGGTTGCTTGGAAAACTTAGAAAAGTTAAATTCATATCGCTCACCATTGAATTCAACAGAAACTTTACCTTTTCTGCAATCTATTATAGCTCCATAGGTACTGAGGAAAGGCCTACCAAAGATAATAGGGAAAAAACTATCTTGTACTGAGGAAAGTACTAGAAAGTCGGTAGGATACTTTACCTTTCAGCATAGGACTTCAACATCTCTCATAATTCCAATGGGAGAGATAGTTTCTTTGTTTGCTAGATAAATAGTAACATCCACCTCTTCAAGTTCACAGGGTGAAATCTCACCCATGATCTCCTGATAGAGTGTATAATGAATAGCGCTAGCACTTGATCCCAAGTCGCATAGCCCATATAAATTGTGATCTCCTATTTTAACAGATACAACTGGCGTACCTAAAATTGGGCCCTTATTCTTGGATTTAACAATGTTAGTTGAAATGGCACAAAAAATTTATATTGGAATCTAAAACATTATTAGTAACTAAATCTTTAACCACCGCAACTTGAGGATCGACCTTGATCTGGTCCTCAGGTTCGTCAGTTCTTCTCTCACTTTTATTTATTATGCCTGTAACAAAAGAGTGCTCCCTTATCCTTGCTTGAAAAGGGGGTTTTCATATATAACTGTAGGCAGAATAGGATCAGCAACATTAATAGTAACAGGTAATTCTTTAAAAGGTTTATGATACTGATCCTTCTTCTCCTTAGAAGAGTCAATGTGAGAGGCAAAGTTCTTGCAAAAATCAATCATAAGCTAGGAATCAAGACCAATCTTAGAGCAAACGGTATTAAAGTAATCAGTTTTCACATTGCTCTCAATATAATCATACTCATAATTTATAACGGGTTTAATACCTTTATCGATTTCCCAGTCTTCAATGTTCCTTTGGATCCTCTCAATGAGATCCCATTTTTATTCAACGCTTCTTGTTTGAAATAACCCACTAGAGGAGGCATTCAACATCTCCTTATCCTGACGAGAAAGCCTGGCATAAAAATTTGTAAGTATAATATCTTTGGGGAGTTCATGAATAGGACATTTGAACATTAGGGATTTCAGTCTCCCCCAAGCTTGCGCGATACTCTCTCCGTCACGAGACCAAAAATTATAGATGTAGTTCCTGTCTCGATGAATTTCATGAAGAGGATAAAACTTTATATAAAAGAGAGTCATAAGCTCTTGCCAATTAAGTAAATGTGAGTTATCGAGGAGCTTATATCAATCTGAAGCTTTATCTATAAGTGATATGGAGAATAATTTCGTCATGACTGTCAGAACCCTCTGTTAGGTATGTGCTAGGGTTCAAGTGCTCCTTTGCATCATGCAAAAATTTCAAACGAAATCCATTTCGGGAAAAAGAAAAGCCCTAAAGAACTTAATTAAATGGCCAGACAAAAATTTCTTCCAAAAATTCCTCTGTTTTTTTTAAAGTCTTATAAATATGCATGATCACATATAAAGTGAAGTGGGTCCCACTGCATGCACCAAGATTTTTCAAAAATTCCAAACATGGCTTGGAAATTAAATAATACCCTATTTGATTTGAAATTCAAATTATTTGAATTTCAACAATATCCAAAACTTGTGAGTGGCTAGCTATATGTCTTGTAAGCCCACATAAAAGTTTTGGGAATTTTATAAATTGCCTAGATATTTATTTATCAAAGCAAAACAAATTTACAGAAAAGAAAAATAAGAAAAACAGTAAATCGGAGAGAGGGAAGAAGCCCACCTACCTATTCCCCACCTCCTGGCCCAGCCCAGCCCAGCCCACCTGGGGAGGGCACATGCGTCTTCCTCCCAAGGCCAGGCAGGCAGGCAGCACGCCGGCGACCGCCGTGGGTGTGCCAGGCAGCTACATGCCTCCCTCTCTCTATCCCCTGGCGCATGGAGACGCCTAGAAGGCCGCCCTATCCATTCCCCCTCCTCCCAGTGCCTATCCAACTCTCTCCCTCCCTCCCGAGAGGTCGTCGGAGAGCGCCGACACGTGCAGCCGTGGCCACCGGCCAGCTCGAGTCGTCCCACCTTGTCCAGAAGAACCGCAGCACCCGCCTTCGTCTTCCCGAGCACTCAACCGAGCTAGGGAGCCACTGGAGACGACGCCAGCATCGCGAGAAGCCCCGGCCACCCGTGAAGTTCTGACGAGGAATTCGCCAACCTCGTTGCATCTCCGGCTTCCTCGACTCGTATGTGCGCTTTGCGGTGAGCTCCTCGTCAATTCCCCCCAAAACCCCGCTGGAATCCGTGCCCGATTCGTGGTTCGCCATGTTCCAGTCCACGGCCGCCGCTGTCCCTCGTCGCCGGCGCGTCTCCAGCCGTCTCCAAGCTCACCTGTGCCCTCTCCTCGACATGCGGGAGCACGGGGATCATTTTTGTTTGAGCGACACACCAAATGGGCGCCGGAATAGCCATCCCATGTCGTGCCGCCGTGCTCGGTGTCGCCGGCATTGATCTGCCGGCGAGCCGGGTTAATTAACCCACTAACCACCCCCTAATTACCCCCTAACCCCACTGACGGGTGGGGCCCCAGCCCCCTAACCTCGCTGTTTAAATTAAATAAAATGGGGATTAACCCAGAGAGGCTGACAGGTATGGCCCACTGGTCAGAGGCCCCCCTACGTCAGCATGATTTCATGCTGACGCAGTAAATAGTTTTCTAATTTAAAGAATTACAGAAAATCCATAAAATAGAATAAACTTTGAAATTCAATAACTTTTTAATCCTAACTCCAAATTAAACAAATAATATATGTAAAATTATCAGAAAAATGCAAGGATTCTGAATATGGACTTTTTTTCATGTTTGAGCAAGTTGAATTGGGTGAACTGAAGCAAATGTGCATATGGACTTCTTTTAAATTCAAATTTGAAGTGAATTTGCAAATGCCTTTGCAACCCACTTCTTTTAAATGGAATTGTCCACACATTGCAACCATGAACATCACATTATAACATTGATCATGTGATTGTGCCTTGTACATTTTTTTGATTGCAATGTTTGTGTTATTTGCTCGAATAGAGTTGGAGCCGGAACCCGAGATCACCCCCTCCGTTGAAGACACCGTGTACGACCCTCGTTAGCAAGGCAAGCAAACCCCATTGAGCATGTCTATAAAATCCCACTTCCCTCTCAGTCTCTCTAATGCATTGATTAGGATGATCACCTATTCTCGATTCTACCGCATAGTTAAACCCATATCCGATGCATGACCTATCATCTTGTCACAGTAGTAAGCAAACCATAATCCTATCTGACATAGGAGTTGATTGATATCATGTGGCTCCTGCAACTGTTACTGCTTATTCCATGCTTAGAGTTTACAATGAGGATACTTTTTATGTGAGTCGGGATGTTAGTGAACATGGTGTCGATGAAGGTGAAAACTGTGTTGGTGAATCTACCCTAATACAAGGTGAACGATGAGAGGCTATGTAGGAGTACACAGTGGGTTGTCTCATTGAACACCGCCTTAAGCCCGAGTTCTTGTATGGTATTCCGAGAAAAAGAGTACAACCACACATTGGGCTCACTGACCCCTCTCGACCTATTAACTCACCCCGATCCAAGTCCATGAGTCACACCCAGTTTGGGTTTTCCATTCGTCATATGCATAGAAAGATAAAGGAAATGAAATGTGGCATTCATGGTAGGGCTTGTAGAACATGGCTTGTCAAGAGGATAACCATCCGTCGAGGTGGGCTTGTCAGTCGTGCCTACATGGTTTGAATCCTGACTGGAAGCTCTGCCGGAATTCCAGTTGGGTTTGGAACTCAGACAGTTAACTCCTTGGACTAGAACGGTGTCGTGAGGTAAGTGTCATGGTGAACATCCTCGCCGGCACCCCTTGAATGGTTACGAGTACTTGGCGGTAACTGATGGTCATGTGTGTGTAGCGGTACACCCCTGCAGGGTTAACAAACTATTCTAATAGCCGTGTCCGCGGTAATGGACTACTTGGAAAGCTGTGCTTGATTATTAGACAACTTCAACGGATACTCTAAAACTTGCCAAGATAAGTGTGAGTGCTATGGCGTGCTTCCTCGTGGGGAAGTCGAGGAAGTATCCATAGTGGTGTATTGGTTGGGGACTTGGTAGTGGACTCGTGTACGCTTATTACCTCAATCTGGTAATCGTAGTACAGGACTAGCCAAGTCAAAGCTGGCACTTCTACATTACAAACCAACCTTCCTTTACTTGGAACTTGAGAATGAGTAGTTTAGTTCTAATGTAAGTCTTGCTGAGTACGACTTTGTACTCACGTTTGCTTATTCCATGTTTTAGATGGAAACCCAGACCCCGATGGAGTCATCTTCCTGAAGCTCGACGTTGACTAGGCTAGTATAGTTCGAGACAGCAGTCTGGTCCCTCGTGGAAGGGCATGTATAGTGAACAAGGCTTCTCTAAGTCATTTGTTAATCTTGTCTGTACTCAGACCTAATTTGTTTCCATTGTTTGATGTAATGATGGATCATAGTCATATGATCTTTGTGTACTCTATGTGTAAGTCAATAAAGATATACTTTGTAGATTTCATGCAATGTGTACCTGCTGTTTACACTAGACATGTATGCTGCGTGTATGTTTATAACATGCATGTCTTAGTGTGGGGTTCGATAGCTTAGTTGTGTTCTTGCCGGCGGTCTTTTATAAACCAAGTGGCCCTTAGATGTGCGCAGCTTGGGGCATCGCGATGCGATTGCTCGTGACTCTGTCACGTGGAACACTTTGTTGTATGATTGAGCCCGCCCGAGACCCCGACTACGTGATCGGGCTGGAGTCTGTTTATGTAAGTGTTATAATTCAATCGATAATATGGTTGAGGCGAATTGTCTATGAGTATGGGATTTCACCACCCATAATCATTTAGACTTGTGAGCGGGCGATGAGGACCCATCTCAGTTGATCATCCGGCCTGGATGGGATGCCCCTCACGTTCGATGCTTTCCGAGAGTGTTCTGTGCTTGGCCTTGTCTGCTTAGACAAGTGGGTATGACTCTCGGCTCTCCATATGATTGAGTTGTGACTGGAATTACATATGCATATTCCGGGTCCCAACAATGACGAACTCCATTGACACACCTGTAGGCTTGAATAATGAACATAGATGTGATAAATATAGCAAGTGTTCACCTGGATGTATGTCTCCTGCATAACGATTAGCCAAGACATAATTGATAATACCAGTTTGTATTTTATAAGGCACAATTTCAGTAGGGGTGCGAGTGAACACCGTAGTAGCGGGGCGTCTCCCCATAAGCAATGAACCAAGAGTAGAGATGTCCATAAGGACAAAAAGTAACAACAGAAAAATAAAAAAAGAAATATAAAAGCTTCCTCACCAGCTTCACTTACTAATAGCGCTACGCTCCCCGGCAATGGCGCCAAAAAATAGTACTTGATGACCCTCAACTATAGGGGATCGATTGTAGCGTTTTCGATAAATAAGACTGTCGAACCCAACGAGGATCAGAAGGTATTGGTAAGTGACTTTTGTAAAGAAATAACTGCAGGCAATAAAAGATAACTTTTTAGGGGGTTTTCGGTATAAGAAACGAGGAGATAAAAGCAAGAAAAGTAAAACATACTAAGGAGTAACAAGTGGACCAATACTTTTGAGCAAAAGGATAAGCCTGGCAACTGAACTTATAAAGGATAAAGCGTTCTTGAGGACACACGGGAGAGATAGTCGCGCGCTTTCACCATATTCCGTATCGGTACTATGTTTTGTGTTGATAAGTGTTGAGTGGGTGGATCTATGCTAGTACACCTTCTAGACTAAGATAAGTGCACTCTTATGATTAAACACCTTGCAAGCATCCACAAATACAAGGTAGAAATTAAGGCATAGGCCTAACCACAGCAACACGATCAAGGATCCGTTATTCCCTTGTGCAAAAGCATGCAAACTGGTGTTCAGGTTTCTGTCACTTCGGCAACCCACCGTAAGCATTATTTATACACAATGCACGCCCCTAGGTCCTTAATAAGGCGAAGTGTTGAGTGTTCGACTCACGCAACACCACTAGGAAAATAACAACACAACTTAAATATCAAACAACACATATTACTTCAACATTATATGACTACTAACAACTAGACTTCTCCCATGTCCTCAAGAACTAAAGTAACTACTCATAAGACATAAAAGTGATCACGATCAGTAGTGATAAACAGATGATAAACAATCTGGAAATAACAACATTTTCCAACAAAACACAATAGCATTCACCACAAAGGAGTAATCAACACCGGTAGAGTAGAGAGGATAGATAGTACGGATTACAACACAAGTTGCACTTGTGAGGTGAGATAGGATGGTGGTGGAGATGGTGCTCATGGTGGGGATGATGTTGATGATGATCTCGACGATGCCCGTGACGATGGTGCTGATGATGGTGATGATCTCCCCTTCCGGGAGGTGTTGTCCCCGGCGGAATCTACCCGCTGGAGATGTCTTTTCTTCTTTGTAGGATTCATCCATGGAGAGGCGGAGAAACTCGTGAAACTCCTCTCTATAGGATGACGATAAATAAATAGGCCAGAGGGGGGAGCCTGGGGTGGCCCCAGGGGTCCAGGTGGCCACCCGGCGCGCCCCTGGTGGGGGCCGCGTCAGGGGGTTCCTGGGCACCTGGTGGCCCCCCTCTCGTTCTCGTTTTGCGTGTACCTGTCATTCTTATGGAAAACAACTCCGTTGATTTTCTGGTAATTCGGAGGTCTTCTGATAAAGCAACTCTATGTCCACTTTTTACCGCTGAATCCTGCGTTTGCTGCTTCGGCATCGGAAAGTTGCAAACTGTGTAAAACAAGCCAAAACAACATAAGAATAGCATCATAACATGAAATACATCAATGAATAGGGGGGAATTACGATATAAAATAGTGATGCATTTTGGACGTATCGGATGCACCCCATTTGTTCCATTGGAGAGCTTACCTTAGCTCATATCTATCATTTGGGTTTCTCTCGCCTATGATTGTCCTCATTGATGTGAGCCTTTCACACCCTTTTTGTCTTCCTTCCCCATCATTTTTCTCTTTTCCATCCTAAGTGCCAACGTATCTTGATCGCGCTCATCCATTGCATGAGTGCTCAAAGTCAAAAGGGAGAGGAGCAGTTTGACTTGTATCTGACTAGTGGTCTAGGGATGAGTCAAAATATGTCACAACCCCAAGTTAGGTATGTGCTACAATAGCAAGTCACTTTGCATCATGTTAAAAATTTCAAAAGAAATCAAAACGGGAGAGAGAACACCCCCAGATAAATTAATTCAAATGGCCAGATAAAAAGTTGCTCCAAAAATTCCTTGCTCAAAAGTGGGATCACATATCAAGTGATGTGGGGCCAACCCCATGCTCAAGGATTTTTCAAATATTCAAACAAGAGCATGGATTTAAATTTAAACCACTATTCGAATCAAAGTTCAAATAATTTGAATTTTAAAAATTCCCAAACTTTATAAGTGGCTAGCCTAATAGATTATTAGGCCATATAAAAATTTCTAGCATTTTAGAAAATGGTTTGCTATTTAATTAGCGGTGCCAAAACATAATGCAGAAAAGTAAAACAGAGAGAAAAGGAAAAATGAGCTTACCCAACCCCAAGTTACGTATGTGCTAGAATAGCAAGTCACTTTGCATCAAGTTAAAAATTTCAAAAGAAATCAAAATGGTAGAGAGAACACCCCCCAGATGAATTAATTCAAATGGCCAGATACAAAGTTGCTCAAAAAATTCCTTTTGCATTTTTGAAAAGTCCCATAAATGAGTGGGATCACATATCAAGTGATGTGGGACCAACCCCATCCTCATGGATTTTTCAAATATTCAAACAGGAGCATGGATTAAAATTTAAACCCCTATTTGAATTAAAGTTCAAATAATTTGAATTTTAAAAATGCCCAAACTTTATAAGTGGCTAGCCTAATAGATTATTAGGCCATATAAAAAGTTCTAGCATTTTAGAAAATGGTTTGCTATTTAATTAGCAGTGCAAAAACATAATGCAGAAAAGTAAAACAGAGAGAAAAGGAAAAATGAGCTTACCCAACCCCAAGTTACGTATGTGCTAGAATAGCAAGTCACTTTGCATGATGTTAAAAATTTCAAAAGAAATCAAAATGGGAGAGAGAACACCCCCCAGATGAATTAATTCAAATGGCCAGATACAAAGTTGCTCCAAAAATTCCTTTTGCATTTTTGAAAAGTCCCATAAATGAGTGGGATCACATATCAAGTGATGTGGGACCAACCCCATCCTCATGGATTTTTCAAATATTCAAACAGGAGCATGGATTAAAATTTAAACCCCTATTTGAATTAAAGTTCAAATAATTTGAATTTTAAAAATGCCCAAACTTTATAAGTGGCTAGCCTAATAGATTATTAGGCCATATAAAAAGTTCTAGCATTTTAGAAAATGGTTTGCTATTTAATTAGCAGTGCCAAAACATAATGCAGAAAAGTAAAACAGAGAGAAAAGGAAAAATGAGCTTACCTGGCAAAGCAGCCCAACCCACACAGGCCGGCCCAGCCCAGCAGCCTTTTCCTTGGTGTCTTCCTCCCCCGGCCCCGATGCTGCTTGCTGGAGAGCATGCAGCCGCCGCGCCACCTCCTGCTTCGCCGTGTCGGCCTCCCCTCCGTCCTTCCCCCCTCGCCGTGGAGACGCCTAGAGCGTCCCCATCCTTTCCCCTCTCTCTCTGGTCACTCTTCCCCTCTCCCTCTCGCGAATCCCGCGCCGCCAGAAAGTTCGCCGGAACACCGCGTGCGCGCACTCGCGGCGAACGACGTTGACGAGCCAAACCGCCCTATCCAGGGAGTTCACCGCCGTCGTCTTCGTCGAGCCGTGCAGGGAATCAAACCCGAAAGCCCCGAGCGCGACGCCAGCTTCAAGGTTCCATCGCCGGCCGCCGTGAGCACCTCGCCGGAATTCTTCGCCTCCAGAGCCCCTACGACCTTGTCGTCCTCTCCGTTCGCTCTGGGGTGAGCTCCCGCGTCTTTCCCCTCTTCTAGCGCTCTTCCCCGCGGCCTCTAACGCCGATTACCTCACGGCCATGCTACGACCGCCGCCCGAGCACGTCGCCGGCGAGGCTCCGGCAGCTCCCTTGCCCCCCCCCCCCCCCCCCCGTGCGCAAAGGTTGACGCGGGCGACCACGAGGAGCATCTAGGTGCTCTCCCCGTGCCATTTGGTGGCCGGGAGAACCTCCTGTGTGTGCACCGCCGCCCACTGGTGTTCCACCGGCGGCTAGCCGCCGGCGAGCCCCTCCTTTAGCCTAACCCCCCAGCTTAATTAACCGCTAAACTAACCCTAACCCCTATGACAGGTGGGGCCCTAGCCCCCTAACTCCTCTCTGTTTATTTTAAACAGAGGGATTAACCCATGTGAGACTGAATTGGTGGACCCACAGGTCAGATCCCCCTTGACGTCATCCTTGCGCAAGCATGACACAGTAAAACGATTAATTGATTTAATTTAATTCCAGAAAATCCAGAAAATAGCCCATATTTTGGAAAATAATAATTAATTCATTTTAACTCCAAATTGGGCAAATAATATGTCTAAAATTATCAGAAAAATCCAAGGAATATGAATATGGACTTGGTTTCTATGTTTGACCAATTTAAATTGGGTGAACAGTGGAAAACATCCATATGGCTTTAATTTGAATTCAAATTTGGAGTGAATTTGTAAATGACTTTGCAACACACTTCTTTTAAATGATTTCATCCACACATCAGAGGCTTTACCTCACCTTTACAACTTCACTTCATGATCAACAATTTCAAATGAACATTCATGGTTTCAAATGCATTTGAAATTCATCGATAAATCATATGGAGTTTGAATTTGCATTTCAAATGCAATATACTCCTTTTAAATGGAATGCTCAACACATCAGTACCATGAACATCATCTTATACAATTGATCATGTGCTTGTGCATTGTATCTTATGTTTATCACTTTGTTTGTATTGTTTGCTATCAAATAGAGGTGGAGCCGGAACCCGAGTTCACCCCCTTCGTTGAAGACCCCGTGACTTAACCTCGTCAGCAAGGCAAGCAAACCCCCATTGATCATGTTGATAAAATCCCATTTCCCTCTCAGTCTTTCTTATGCATTGTTTAGGATGATTACCATGATGCGTTTCTACCGCATAGTTGAACCCATATCCTTTGCATGACCTATCATTTTGTCACAGTAGTAAGCAAACCACAATCCTAGCAGATGTAGGAGTTGATTGACATCATGTGACCCCTGCAACTGTTACTTCTTATTGCATGCTTAGAGTTACAATGAGGTTACTCTTCTGTGAGTCGGGATGGTAGCAATCATGTTGAAGTAGGTGGAAATGTGTTGGTGAATCTACCCTAATACAAGGTGAACGATGAGAGGCTGTGTAGGAGTACACAGTGGGTTGTCTCGTTGAACACCGCCCTAAGCCTGAGTTCTTGTGTGGTGATCCAAGACGAAGAGTACTACCACATGTTGGGCACATGGACCCCCGCTCAACCTACTAAGTCACCCCTTCTCAGTTCAATGAGTCGCAATAGTTCGAAGTTCTGGTAAGTCTGTGGCACGGTCTACGAAGTGGAAGAACGGCTATTCAGACCGGCTTGGGACCATGCACACATCTTGTGGGACCACATCGGTAAACCGGCCGGGTTCACGATGTGGATTCCAGCCCAGATAGGCGTCTCCATTGGATTAGAATTGGCTGTGAGGTAAAAGTTGTGGAAATTATCCTCGCCAACACCCGCTTGAAGGGTGACGAGATCCCGGCGGTAACTGATCGTTTCATGTGTGTAGCAGTACACCCCTGCAGGGTTAATAAACTATTCGAATAGCCACGTCCGGGGTAAGGGACTACTTGGAAAGTTGTGGTCAATTATTAGACAACTTGAATTGGATACTTATAAAACTTGCCAAGATAAGTGTGAGTGCTATGGCGTGCTTTCTCGTGGGAAAGTCGAGGAAGGCACCATAGTGGTGTAATTGGTTGGAGATGTAGTGGACTTGTGTAGGCTTCTTACCTCAAGTCTGGTACTCGTATACATGACTAGCCAAGTCAAAGCTGGCACTTCTGCAATTGAACCCCACCTCCCTTTACCTTGATGCATGTGCTTGAGTAGTATAGTTCCTACGTAAGTCTTGCTGAGTACGACTTTGTACACACGTTTTCTTATTCTATGTTTTAGATGAACCCCCCTGACCCCGAAGGTGGATTCTTCCTGGAGCTCGACGACTGATCAAGCTAGTGAGTCCCAGTCAGACGACTGGTCCCTCGTGGAAGGGCTTGTTCAAAGATACGGCTTCTCTAAGCCATTTGTTAAACTTGTCTGTACTCAGACCTACTTTGCTTCCGCATGTTTGATGTAATGTTGGATCACAGACTTGTGATCTCTGTGTGCACTCTGTAAGAGGTTTCAATAAAGTTGTATACTTTGTAGAGAATTGCAATGATACCTGCTGTTCATACTGGACATGTGTGCTGCGTGTATGATTATAACATGCATGTCTTAGTATGGGTTTTCGAGACCTTAGTTGTGATCTGGCTGGCGGTCTTTTATACACCAAGTGGCCCTTAGATGTGCGCAGCTTGGGGCATCGCGATGCGATTGCTCGTGACTCTGTCACGTGCACACTTTGATGTATGATCGAGGCCGCCCTAGACCCCGACTAAGTGATCGGGCTGGAGTAAGTCTATGTAAGGGTTATAATACAATCGAAAGTATGGTTGAGCCGACTTGTCTATGAGTATTCACCACCCATATCATTTAGACTTGTGTGCGGACGATGAGGACCCATTTCAGATGTTCATCCGGCCTGGATGGGGTGCCCCTCACGTTCGATGCTTTCCGAGAATGTTCTGTGCTTGGCCTTGTCTGCTTAGACAAGTGGGTACGGTTCTCGGCTCTCCATATGATTGTGTTGTAGCGAGTCTGGCATACACTAACCCCGGGTCCCGACAGACTTGGTATCAGAGCAGGACTGACTGTAGGATTATGAGCCTTGGTCGAAGTCGAGTCTAGCCTTCTATAGTTATATAGTTACTCTAGGTATATAAGGGAACAACGTACGTCTTCTTTTTTCTCCTTACCTTCATCGTTCTGAGTTCTGAGTCACCCTTATCTTTTCTACGGGATGATAGGACTAGGCTCATCTATGTCTGACTAGAACATCTCGTTGATTGCCTCCTTATAGCCGTAGGATGGTTGTGGTTGTCCAGAGTCTCCGTGTTTTGAGTTCCTTGAAGAAGTTTTTGTCCAATTTCTTCGAGGTTGTTTAATTTTCCATCCCAGTGTAGCCGTTATGCTGCTGGATTTGTTCTGTGTTTCTTTGAGTCATTGCCTTCGCATTATAATCTTTTCCGTCTTCATCATATCCTTTTATCGTTGCCTCCATCGTACAACCTGTTCTGATTGTTCATTTTTATCACACAAGATGTCAGGTGGAACTCGTAGTGCTGTTCTTCGGAATCGAGACCGTGATTGGAATCGAAATGATGATGAACCTCCACCACCGCCTTCTGCAGCGGAAATCATGATGGAAGCTGAGCGGAATAGACGTGATCAAACACGCCTTCTGGAGCTCATCGAGCAGAATACCGCCCACCATCGTAATGTGGTGGTCAGCATTCAGGACTTCATCTTCGTCAAGCCACCGGTATTCCGATGTTCTTCTGAGCCCCTCGAAGTTGATGAATGGCTCCGTTCCATCGAGCGTAAGCTTGATACAGCACATGTTGCTCCCGATGACTGAGTTATTTTCGCGGTATACTTCTTGGAAGGTGCTGCTCTTTAGTGGTGGGAGAACTATGTTGCAATGAAGCCAGATGGTCACGTAGTGACTTGGTAGGAGTTCTGTGTTGCCTCTCGAGGGTACCACATTCTGGATGAGTTGATGGAGCGCAAGGAGGAAGAGTTCTGCAATCTAAATCAAGGAGAGATGTCCATTCATGAGTATGTGAGGGAGTTCAACCGTCTTGCACGTTATGCCCAAGATGAGATCACCACCGATGCCAAAAAGCAGGCAAGGTTCCGCAAGGGACTTAGCCCCATCCTTCGTCATGATATCAACCTCCTTGAGTTTGCCACCTTTGAGGATTTAGTCAAAAGATTCTTCAGAGCTAAGCATAGCAATGAAGTTTTCGAGAAGTCTCGCAAGCATGCTCTTGAGCTTGCCCCTTCTTCCAGTTCACGCCCTCAGAAGCGCATGATCTGGATTCCTAACAGTTGTGTCCACCGAAACATCCCACCGAGGCCATCCGTTGTGCCGCCTCGTCCACCAGCTGCACCAAACAACCCAGCTCCCCGCACTATCTTTGGAGCCTGCTTTAGATGTGCTCAGCCTGGTCACTATTCTCGTGAGTGCCCTGTCAATCAAAATGCTCCACCCCATGCGAAAGGAAACCCCAAGGTTCGTGCCAAGTCACCCCCGAAGGTTTCCACCGCCAAGCCTTCCACTTCCGCAAATCATGGACGTGTGAACCAAATCTCAGATGAGGAGACTGATGGTACTTCTGACGTCATTCTTGGTACGCTCCCAATCAATTTTGTTCCCACTTCTGTCCTTTTCGATCCAGGAGCATCTCACTCATTCATGTCGGAGAGTTATGCACTTCGGCATGAGATATCCTTTGATGAAATGTTCACCCCAATGATTATTCAAACTCCTGGTTCCAAGTGGCAAACTAATAGAGTAAGCCATGGCAATCAAATTGCAATTGAGGGTTTAGTATTCCTTGCTTCACTCATAGCCCTCAAGTCTTCAGACATTGATGTCATCCTTGGTATGGATTGGTTATCAAGACAAAAATGCTTTTCTTGATTGTAAAGCTAAGTCAGTTAGACTTACACATCCTTTAGGCCAGACAATAGATTATTCCTCACCAAGAACAAGAAACCAGATGCATTCTTTGAATGTGCTTCCCCTTCCCGACCTTGAAGATGTTCCGGTGGTTCGTGACATCCCGAATGTCTTTCCTGAAGAGCTGTCGGGAATGCCACCCGACAGATGTGTAGAGTTCATAGTGGATCTTATGCCAGGAACCGCACCAATTTCCAGACGCCCATACAAAATGGCCCCACATGAGCTAGCTGATCTTAAAATCCAACTTGAAGCTTTGTTGGCAAAAGGCTTCATCCGCCCTAGCTCATCGCCATGAGGTTGCCCCGTTCTGTTCGTAACGAAGAAAGATGGAACTGAAAGGATGTGCGTAGACTATCACCCGCTATATCTAGCGACGATAAAAAACAAATACCCACTGCCCAGGATCAATGATCTTTATGATCAACTTGCTGGATCCTCTGTCTTCTCCAAAATGTATTTGAAATTAGGCTATCATCAAATCAAAATCCGAAACGAGGACATTCCCAAAACGGCTTTTACTACTCGTTATGGTCTTTACGAGTACACCGTCATGTCCTTTGGTTTAACCAATGCCCCTGCCACTTTCTCGCGCATGATGAATTCGATATTCATGGAGTACTTAGATAAATTTGTTGTAGTTTATCTTGATGACATTCTCATCTACTCGAAGAACGAAGAAGAACATGTCGAACATCTAAGGATGGTATTGATCAAACTTTGAAAGCATCGCCTGTATGCTAAGTTCTCCAAGTGTGAATTTTGGCTACCAGAAGTGACCTACTTAGGCGATGTGATTTCTGAAAAGGCATTGCTGTGAATCCCGAGAGAGTTCAGGCCGTCCTTGACTGGACTCCACCTGAATCGGTTAAGCAAGTTAGGAGTTTTCTTGGCATAGCAAGCTATTGCCGCCGCTTCGTCGAGAACTTTTCTAAAGTTGCAAAGCCTCTAACTGAACTCCTCAAGAAAGATAAGAAAATCCTATGGACTTCCAAGTGCGAGGAAAGCTTTCAAGAGCTAAAGAGAAGATTGACTTCTGCACCCGTACTTGCGCCTCCAGACACCAAAAAGGATTTTGAGATTTTTTGTGACGCCTCACGGCAAGGGTTAGGATGCATACTTATGCAAGATAGACATGTGGTAGCTTATGCTTCACGCCAGTTGCGTCCACATGAAGAGAACTATCCTACCCATGATCTTGAACTCGCTGCCGTACTTCATGCCCTGACAACTTGGCGACATTACCTCCTTGGTAATCGTTGTGAGATCTATTCCGACCACCAAAGCCTCAAATATATATTCACCCAGCCAGATCTTAATCTCAGGCAAAGACGCTAGATTGAGTTGATAAAATATTATGACTTAGAAATTTCTTACACCCCAGGCAAAGCCAATGTCATGGCTGATGCACTAAGTCGTAAGTCGTATTGTAACAACCTCATGTTACAACAGTATCAACCACTTCTTCATGAGGAATTTCGAAAACTCAATCTCGAGATTGTTCCTCATGGCTATCTTTCTGCCTTGGTGGAAAAACTAACCCTTGAGGATAAAATTATAGCCGCCCAGAAACGTGATAGTGGTAATCGAGAGATCAAGAAGAACATTGCTAGCGGAGTTGCTAAATGTTTCTCCATGAATGATCAAGGTGTCGTTTTCTTTGGCACTCGATTGGTTGTACCACGAAAGCACAATCTTAGGAGGCCAATTCTTAAGGAGGCTCATGACACACCCCTTTCGATTCATCCTGGTAGCACAAAGATGTACCGAGACCTACGCCAGAGATTTTGGTGGACTAGGATGAAGAGAGAAATTGCTAAGTTCATTGCTGAATGTGATCTTTGTCGTCGCATTAAGGCCGAACACCAAAGACCTGCTGGCACTCTTCAACCTTTTCCTATTCCTGAGTGGAAATGGGACAAAGTCAGTATGGATTTCATCACTGGCTTTCAAAAAACCCAGAAAGGAAATGATGCGATCTTCGTTGTGGTGGATAGACTTTCCAAAGTTGCACACTTTGTTCCAGTTCGCGAGTCTATAACTGCTAGCCAGTTAGCGGACTTGTATGTCTCTAGAATTGTGTCTCTTCATGGTGTTCCTTTGGAAATCAATTCTGATCGTGGTAGCCTTTTCACCTCTAGATTTTGGGGAAGCTTCCAACATGCTATGGGAACTCATCTCTCCTTTAGTACAACTTTCCATCCTCAGTCTAGTGGTCAAGTCGAAAGGGTTAACAAAATTCTCGAAGACATGCTCAGAGCTTGTGTTTTCTCATTCGGAAAGAATTGGGAGAAGTCTCTTCCATATGCCGAATTTTATTATAACAATAGTTTTCAATCTAGTCTGAAAACATGGATCCTTTTGAACTCCTATATGGACGAAGATGTCGAACACCCCTAAACTGGTCAGAAACCGGTGAAAGTCAATTCTTTGGACCGGATATGATCATGGAAGCAGAAGAGCAAGTTCGCATTGTTCGTGATCAATTGAAAGCAGCCCAGTCTCGTTAGAAAAGCTACTATGATCGTCATCATAGGCAAGAAAGCTACAATCTGGATGAGAAGGCTTACCTTCGGGTTACTCCTCCGAAGGGAACCCAACGATACGGTATCAAAGGCAAGTTGGCCCCACGTTACATCGGACCTTTCCGCATTCTTGCTAAACGTGGAGAAGTTGCCTACCAACTTGAACTACCCCCGCACCTTTTCCGAGTACATAGGACCTTTCCGCATTCTTCCATGTGTCACAACTCAGGCGTTGCTTCAAAGACCCCATCCGCGAAGTCGACCATGAAACGCTTGATCTCCAAGATGACCTTTCTTATCGAGAATACCCTGTTCGTATTCTTGATTCCGCAGAGCGTGTCACTCCCCGAAAGAAGATCCAGTTTCTCAAAGTTCAATGGTCACACCACTCTGAGAAAGAAGCCACGTGGGAAAGAGAAGACTGACTCACCGAGTACCCCTCCTTCCTCCCGTAGACTTCTGAATCTCGGGACGAGATTCTTTTGAGTGGGGGCGAGTTGTCACAACCCAAAGTTAGGTATGTGCTAGAATAGCAAGTCACTTTGCATCATGTTAAAAATTTCAAAAGAAATCAAAATGGGAGAGAGAACACCCCCCAGATGAATTAATTCAAATGGCCGGATAAAAAGTTGCTCCAAAAATTCCTTTTGCATTTTTGAAAAGTCCCATAAATGAGTGGGATCACATATCAAGTGATGTGGCACCAACCCCATGCTTATGGATTTTTCAAATATTCAAACAGGAGCATGGATTTAAATTTAAACCCCTATTTGAATTAAATTTCAAATAATTTGAATTTTAAAAATTCCCAAACTTTATAAGTGGCTAGCCTAATAGATTATTAGGCCATATAAAAAGTTCTAGCATTTTAGAAAATGGTTTGCTATTTAATTAGCAGTGGAAAAATATAATGCAGAAAAGTAAAACAGAGAGAAAAGGAAAAATGAGCTTACCTGGCAAAGCAGCCGAAACCACACAGGTCGGCCCAGGCCAGCGGCCTTTTCCTTGGCGTCTCCCTCCCCCGGCCCCGATGTTGCTCGCTGGAGAGCATGCAGCCGCCGCGCCACCTCCTGCTTCGCCCTGTCGGCCTCCCCTCCGTCCTTCCCCCTCGCCGTGGAGACGCCTAGAGCGTCCCCATCCTTTACCCTCTCTCTCTGGTCACTCTTCCCCTCTCCCTCTCGCGAATCCCGCGGCGCCAGAAAGTTCGCCAGAACGCCGCGTGCGCGCACTCGCGGCCAACGACGTCGACGAGCCAAACCGCCGTGTTCAGGGAGTGCACCGCCATCGTATTCGTCGAGCCGTGGAGGGAATCGAACCCAAAAGCCTCGAGCGCGATGCCAGCTTCAAGGTTCCGTCGCCGGCCGCCGTGAGCACCTCGCCGGAATTCGTCACCTCCAGAGCCCCTACGACCTTGCCGTCCTCTCCGTTCGCTCCGGGGTGAGCTCCCGCGTCTTTCCCCTCTTCTAGCGCTCTTCCCCGCGGCCTCTAACGCCGATTACCTCACGTCCATGCTACGGCCACCGCCCGAGCACGTCGCCGGCGAGGCTCCGGCAGCTCCCTTGCCCCCCCCCCCCCCCCGTGCGCACAGGTCGACGCGGGCGACCATGGGGAGCATCTAGGTGCCCTCCCCGTGCCATTTGGTGGCCGGGAGCACCTCCCGTGTGTGCGCCGCCGCGCACTGGTGCCACCGGCGGCTAACCGCCGGCGAGCCCCTCCTTTAGCCTAACCCCCCATCTTAATTAACCGCTAAACTAACCCTAACCCCTATGACAGGTGGGGCCCCAGCCCCCTAACCCCTCTCTATTTATTTTAAATAGAGGGATTAACCCCTATGAGACTAACTTGATGGACCCACAGGTCAGACCCCCCCCCCTGACGTCATCATTGCACAAGCAAGACGCGGTAAAACGATTAATTGATTTAATTTAATTCGAGAAAATCCAGAAAATAGCCCAAACTTTGGAAAATCATAATTAATTCATTTTAACTCCAAATTGGGCAAATAATATGTCTAAAATTATCAGAAAAATCCAAGGAATATGAATATGGACTTGGTTTGTATGTTTGACCAATTTAAATTGGGTGAACAGTGGCAAACATCCATATGGATTTAATTTGAATTCAAATTTGGAATGAATTTGCAAATGACTTTGCAACACACTTCTTTTAACCGATTTCATCCACACATCAGAAGCTTTACCTAACGTTTACAACTTCACTTCATGATCAACCATTTCAAATGAACATTCATGGTTTCAAATGCATTTGAAATTCATCGATAAATCATATGGAGTTTGAATTTGCATTTCAAATGCAATATACTCCTTTTAAATGGAATGCTCAACACATCAGTACCATGAACATCACCTTATACAATTGATCATGTGCTTGTGCATTGTATCTTATGTTGATCACTTTGTTTGTATTGTTTTCTATCGAATAGAGGTGGAGCCGGAACCCGAGTACACCCCCTTCGTTGAAGACCCCGTGACTAAACATCGTCAGCAAGGCAAGCAAACCCCCATTGATCATGTCGATAAAATCCCATTTCCCTCTCAGTCTCGCTTATGCATTGTTTAGGATGATTACCATGATGCGTTTCTACCGCATAGTTGAACCCATATCCTTTGCATGACCTATCATTTTGTCACAGTAGTAAGCAAACCACAATCCTAGCAGATGTAGGAGTTGATTGATATCATGTGACCCCTGCAACTGTTACTGCTTATTGCATGCTTAGAGTTACAATGAGGTTACTCTTCTGTGAGTCGGGATGGTAGCAATCATGTTGAAGAAGGTGGAAATGTATTGGTGAATCTACCCTAATACAAGGTGAACGATGAGAGGCTGTGTAGGAGTACACAGTGGGTTGTCTCGTTGAACACCGCCCTAAGCCCGAGTTCTTGTGTGGTGATCCAAGACGAAGAGTACTACCACATGTTGGGCACATGGACCCCCGCTCAACCTACTAAGTCACCCCTTCTCAGTTCAATGAGTCGCAATAGTTCGGAGTTCTGGTAGGTCTGTGGCACGGTCTATGAAGTGGAAGAACGTCTATTCAGACCGGCTAGGGACCATGCACACATCTTCTGGGACCACATCGGTAAACCGGCCGGGTTCACGATGTGCATTCCAGCCCAGATAGGCGGCTCCATTGGATTAGAGTCGGCTGTGAGGTAAAAGTTGTGGAAATTATCCTCGACGACACCCGCTTGAAGGGTGACAAGTTCCCGGAGGTAACTGATTGTTTCATGTGTGTAGCAGTACACCCCTGCAGGGTTAATAAACTATTCGAATAGCCGCGTCCGCGGTAAGGGACTTCTTGGAAAGTTGTTCTCGATTATTAGACAACTTGAACTGGATACTTATAAAACTTGCCAAGATAAGCGTGAGTGCTATGGCGTGCTTTCTCGTGGGAAAGTCGAGGAAGGCACCATAGTGCTGTAATTGGTTGGAGATGTAGTGGACTCGTGTACGCTTCTTACCTCAAGTCTGGTACTCGTAGTTCAGGACTAGCCAAGTCAAAGCTGGCACTTCTGCAATTGAACCCCACCTCCCTTTACCTTGATACATGTGCATGAGTAGTATAGTTCCTACGTAAGTCTTGCTGAGTACGACTTTGTACTCATGTTTGCTTATTCTATGTTTTAGATGAACCCCCCTGACCCCGCAGGTGGATTCTTCCTGGAGCTCGACGACTGATCAAGCTAGTGTAGTCCCAGTCAGACGACTGGTCCCTCGTGGAAGGGCTTGTTTATAGATAAGGCTTCTCTAAGCCATTTGTTAAACTTGTCTGTACTCAGACCTACTTTGCTTCCGCATGTTTGATGTAATGTTGGATCACAAACTTGTGATCTCTGTGTGCACTCTGTAAGAGTTATCAATAAAGTTGTATACTTTGTAGAGAATTGCAATGATACCTGCTGTTCATACTGGACATGTGTGCTGCGTGTATGATTATAACATGCATGTCTTAGTATGGGTTTTCGAGACGTTAGTTGTGATCTGGCTAGCGGTCTTTTATACACCAAGTGGCCCTTAGATGTGCGCAGCTTGGGGCATCGCGATGCGATTGCTCGTGACTCCGTCACGTGCACACTTTGATGTATGATCGAGCCCGCCCTAGACCCAGACTAAGTGATCGGGCTGGAGTAAGTCTATGTAAGGGTTATAATACAATCGATAGTATGGTTGAGGTGACTTGTTTATGAGTATGGAGTTCACCACCCATATCATTTAGACTTGTGTACGGACGATGAGGACCCATTTCAGATGATCATCCGGCCTGGATGGGGTGCCCCTCACGTTCGATGCTTTCCGAGAACGTTCTATGCTTGGCCTTGTCTGCTTAGACAAGTGGGTACGGTTCTCGGCTCTCCATATGATTGTGTTGTAGCGAGTCTTGCATACGCTAACCCCGGGTCCCGACAAAATAAGATCCCGAAGGAGACTAAGTGTGAAACTTTAGTAGATTGAGTTATCAATTAAACAATTTATATTTTTATTCTCTAATCCCATCTCCCATTGCTTGCACGCAAACACCATTGGGAGACATTCGAGTCACGGACAGCGAGAGATCTTGCACCTTTATGTTCATGCTTTGCTAGTATCAATACTAAGACTCTTGCTTGTTATTATCTTGACTTGAATGGCACAACTTACTTGCTTTACTTTGAAGTTCTTATATGTGTGTTAGCATGTCACCACAGAAATTATCTGTGTTATCATTTACCTACTCGAGGACGAGCAGGAATTAAGCTTGGGGATGTTGATACGTCCCAAACGTATCTATAATTTCAACTTGTTACATGCACTTTTATGTGACATTGCTACATGTTTTGCTACACTTTTATATCATTTTACACATATTTGGATTAACCTACAAACTCAGCGCACCTAGTGCCAATTTCTGTCTGCTGATGTCTTTAAGTTGCAGGTATTTTACCCCAATTTTCAGAGCCCCAAAAATTCAACAAAAAATCAGAATAAAAATCTGCAAGACATAATCTTCTGGAACCACCAAAGGAGAGCCAGGTGGTGCGACCCACCTCCTGGCCGCGCAACCATGGCGCCTGGGAGGTGGGGACACCCCCTGGTGCCCCCCTATGTCCTATATTACAACCTCGTCCCGAAAACCCACGAGGAGAACTCCGCATCGCGAATTACCTCTCTGTTCCTCCGCCGCCGCGCTTCCAAGACCAGGAGCACTAGAAGACCACTTCCCAACACCCTGCCGGAGGGAGGATTGACCTCCGGGAGCTTATCCACCACCATGGACGCTTCCCGGAAGTGTCGTGAGTAGACCCCTTGGACCATGTGTCCATTACTAGTAGCTATGTGATGTCTTCTCTCCAATCTTGTTCTTCAATGTTTAGTCCTTGTGAGCTTCCCTACATGATCAAGGCACCTATGTAAATTTTCTGCTATTGCTATGCTGTGTTTGCTGGGATCCGATGGATTATGAGATTATTGTTAATGCAGTTGCAAGGATTGTTTACCTTACGCATAGATTGTTAATGCAGTTGTCTGTTGCTTTGAGTTTACACTTTGGTTGAGGCTCGCAACTTAATACCAGCGAGATGTTCTGGATATATATCTCCAGTTGGATGATTAGTGAGTAGACGCTAATGGATTTTGGTCTACTTGTCTTGGCGTACTGCCCATACTTTTGAGCCTCTTACTTTCAAGTATCATAATTAGCATTGCGGTGCATTTATAATTCTGTCAATTGCCCAGCTGTAATTTGTTCACCTAGCTTAGTTGTTTTATCGCCTTTTGGGAGAGAGACATCACTAGTGAACATCATGGGACCCCAGTCCATATTTCTACCACTGTTTACACCTCCACTTTATTTACTTCTTTTACTTTCCGTTACAATTATCACTATCATTATCTCCTTGCTTTTAATCCTTTGTAAACAACAAGTCCGGAGAGACTGACAACCTCTCTGAACTTGTTGGGAGCAAAGCTATCTGTTGTGTGTGAAGCTCCAGGTAAAGTAAGCAACCCTCGGTTGTGAAAGGCGCCATTGTTCACTTTACCACCTACTTGTCGACCTTGGAGTCCTACTGGATTGACTCAAACCTTGGTATCTTTGCCAAGGGAAATTTAATGCTAGGCTACATCCTAACCTTTGACTTGGGGTAACAAACGAGGAGCAGTACTTAAGTGCCATCAGCTCCCTCTTGGAGTTTCAATCTACTACTTGGCCAAAGTAACAAACGACAACGCAGAATATGCAAGAACACTCAAGAACAAAAATATGAAGGTAAATCAAATATATTACTCATCGCAAACTGAACATAATCTCATAATCCATCGGATCCCAGCGAACACAACATACCAAAACAAGAACTAATACAAAGATGCCTTGAACACGATAGGCATATCACAAGGGCTAAACATTGAAGCACACGATTGGAGAGAAGATATCACATAGCGACTGGTCATGGAGTCATGGTCCAAGGGGGGACTACTCATAGCGCATGACGGAGGCGATCATGGTGATGGAGAGGCCTCCGGAGGACAACCCTCCCTCCGACAGGGTACCGGGACAACTTCTCCTGGCGATCCTGAGATCGGAATCGCTTCGGCGGTAGAACAGTGGACGAAATCGCGTAACGGGGTTGATCTCAAGGGTTTTCGGAGCAGGAGCTAAATATAGGACAAAGGGGAGCCTAAGGGGTGCCCCCCTGGCCCAGACGGCTAGACGGCACGGGAAGCCCCATGTCTTCTCCAGGGAGGCGCCTGGCTGGGGTTCGCCCCCTCGGGGCCTCCTTCGGGCTTCTGGAGTCTTCTGTTGTGGATATTTATTTTGGAATTTTTCGAGCACGTTTATTTTTGACCTATTTCAGAAAATGCACTGACAAGAACAGACAACACTGCGCACGGAATTAGTAGGTTAGTCCAAAATGTGTTTTAAATGATATGAAAGTGTATCAAAACATATGGCAATATCACCAAAATAGGCATGGAGCAAGCATAAATTGTAGATACGTTTGGGACATATCACACATATTTAGACATTTTTCTTAATTTGGAGTTCAATTTTAATCAATTATAGAACTCCCACTTAGTTAAACATCCCTCAAAATTTACTAAGTGAT
Source organism: Bromus sterilis (assembly GCA_950022295.1). Taxonomy (NCBI): domain Eukaryota; kingdom Viridiplantae; phylum Streptophyta; class Magnoliopsida; order Poales; family Poaceae; genus Bromus; species Bromus sterilis. The sequence goes on along the minus strand of OX465599.1, from coordinate 149,730,552 downwards.
TACATAATCCTAGGTTGATTGATTGCCCTCGAATATCACACGGCCGATGACACATCTCCCTAGGTAGGCCATCATGTCAATCACATTCGTTATGTGACTCATGCTTAACCTTTCGGTCATCCGTGTTCCAAGGCCATTTCTACTTATGTCAAGCTTGCCAAAATGACCTTAGTGTATAGCCGCTTAGCAATGACGTATCTGCATATGCCAGGCTTGCGAAACCCAACCTCATTCGAACGCTTACGTATGTGTGACACCCGATCGTCACGGCGTGCCTATCATAAAAATATCCTTTCGGGCGGTGCCCGCTAAGGGAGAACACAATGTTGGTATTGGGAGAGATTATTATCTCATGCTACCATCGTTATATCAATCATATCAACAAATCAAGATGTAAAACTATAAATCATACATGTCATGACCCCCCTTCTTGGAAAATTAAAGTTGACACGCTTTTACTTTATCTATTGCAAGTTTTATGTGGCTGCTAGGGGTTTCGAGAGAGAACCACTTTCTATCATGCGAAAAAATACCACAACACCAATCCCTCAATTGTCTCTATTACACCCCTATCGGGGCCCTCCATTGCAAATGTCTTCGCGACGCTAATGTTAGAGAGACAGACATCCCCAGCCAGTTATATGGTACAAGCCATATGTCAAGCGTGGAACCAGTCTGATGTAAACGCGTAATGTCGCTCGGAGCCGCTTCATGAGGACATTGCCGCAACGCTAAGCGAGTACATGTGGGAGGGTAAATGACGAGGATTAGCCTTGGCAAATCCCATGGTTAGGAACCCTGGGTTTGATCGTAGAAGAAGGAGTGCAAGGTTGGCGATCTCGTCGGCTAATAGGAGACATGGATTACTCAGGTTCAGAGCCCTCGGTCGACAAAACCCCTACTCCTGCTCGATGTATTATATTGTGGAGGCGATTAAACTGGAGGCTCCAGCGAGATTTTTCTAGCGAGAGGTATTGCGGTGAGTAGTCGATTGCCCTTGACGTCCCCTCTCCCAGCCTTTATATACTAGGCTAGGTCTCGAGGAGTCCATCTAGGTTTACATAGAGAGATGTGTAATCTATGTAGTCTTGGTGGACACGTCTTGGACTCCATGTCGGTTTGGAATCCATGTCGATGCAGTCGGCGGTGCCTCAAGTGGGATGATCTTGGGCCTTCTGAAGCTTCTAATGGGCCACCAGTCTTGACATGCACCAGGTACCCTCACGTTGAGGAGTCATGGGGGCATCCCCTCATCAGTAGCCCCTGAGTGCCTGGGGGACTCGAGGAGTTGTGCAAGTACTCCAAACTGCGTTAACTGTTGTAGTGCGTGTCGCTTTCATGAGCTGCATGATATTTGTAAGTTATGTTTTGTAAGTTTTGAGAGGGATGCTAAACTAAAGGTCCCGAGGCACTCGAAGGATCGAGCCCTGGTGAATTTCACTCGCAGAAAATACCACAGTAGTCCAAGCAATCTCGAGTACCCCGACACGAACTTGGCGAGAGTGGTGTCAAGTAAGGTCCAGGCCGCTGAGGGCTTATATGATCAATACTGATAGTTAAACTGTCGTATACGACCCTAAACCGTCCATTAGTGGTATTCCTATAATACACTCGGGTATGGAAACAAATGGGAGTGAAGTCGCGCTATGGAAAGTCTCAGCACGGCCGACAGTTCAGCGGGATCTTACCTACACGTGAGTCCACGTGGCTTTGGGGGTGCAGTAGTGTCGCAGCCTAGGTCTAAGTAGGGTCGATTGCCATTATATAGTGCATCCACTCAGAAAACTATTGAGTGAACTTTTAGTATGAGCACCTGGTAGAATTTTGGGTGGTCACTTGATGAGGCGGTCGATTGCTTCTCGTATCTTTTTCCTTGCGTCATATTGCGAGTAATTACTCAAGCGCTTGTTTTAGAGGTGAGTGAGCACTCAAGCCTTAATGAGGTGTTTTTTCTAAATACGGCGAGGCGAGTGAGTACTCAGGCCTTTGTAAGGTGCTTTACATCATCATTGGTCCGTTAAGAGCGACAAGGCGCTCCTGATGGGAGTTTATTTGATGAAATCAAATCAAAGAAAAAGGTTAGTGAAGAAATAAGATGGAAAAAAGATCAATAAAAAGGATTCCCTTCTTCCTCTACATCTGCCTTGGCATTGTGTTGTCTAATCTGTGATGTCTGGATGTGATAGATATAATGATGTTTTGTGATGCTCATGACGTATCGTGACGCCTTTGGTCTGGCATGATCTATCACATATGATTGTGTGATGATGATGCTTTGGTTTGCGCGCGTGGTAGATGTCATGCTTGTCTATGCCTATTGGATTTCCAATATTGTTTTGAATGCTCTGCTTTTACTGTCACAATGTTCCGGGTGAATATTTATGGTTGCGTTGTTGTATTGGAATCTGAAGCGTTTCCCTCGTGATAGTGGCGATCTTGCCGCTTCCCCTTTGCGTGTGGAAATGACATGTGTGCTCTTGCAGCAGGTGCATATATAGATGGACATTTTGTTTCCTTTTGTCATCCATCTTATTTCTTTCCCCATCACATGTTCTCTTAGCTAGTTCTCGGTGTTGTTGCTACGATCAGCGTTGCCATCCGTGGTCGTGGCTCTGTCGTTCGTAGCCGCCATGGACGTGGTGCGCGTACGCCTCACACAACTTGTTGTCGCCGAGGTAGCGGCGGATCTTCAAGAGCTTCTTCAACCGCGGCAGTGGATGAGGGTCTCTGTGCCCATGATTTCATTCTCTAGATTCGCAGCCGCATTTCTAGTCGGATTCTTCTTCCTTCTTCCTTTGCAGTTGTTGTCTCTGAGCTGAACTTGGATGGCCTTTGGCTTCGCCTCCAAGGCTACCCATATTGCCCGTTATGGGTTCTGATCCGTGTTGAGGGTTCATCCTTGGGTTTCTTGGAGTCTGGTTGGGGAGTGTTGATAACTCACAAGTGTAGGGGATCACAACAGTCTTCGTGGGTAGGTATTGTAACGAACCGATTCACTAAGAATCCAAGTCTATGTGCATTCTGTGCTAGTCCCTGGATCAATTGCTAGCACACACAGTACATGATGTAATATCAAGAATAAACCACATGTCATAAATATTGCATCGAAGATCCAGTATTACAATAAAGCATACCTGCATATCTCAAGTCTAGTTTACAAAAAGAATACATCGGAAAAACAATAAAGAGCTTCGTGGCGTCCATCAACTCCACCGGCACAGTTGAGTATAGACATCGTAACAGTACAACGCATCAATCTACCTAAATTTACCTAAATCAAGTTTTAGTTTGTCTTACTACAATAAACATAAGGTTGAATTGGCAACACCAATTCCAACCCATACCCTTTATTAAATAATGCCACTCAAATTTTATTAAGGTGAGTCATCTTTCCAGACCATCCAACAACAGTAATTCCTTGTTGCTCAAAGTTGTCCATAACCGGAGACACGGCTAATCATTATTAGTTTGTACGCTCTACAGAGGTTTGTACACTTTCCCCACTAGACTCAACCCGAAGATTGAGACAAAGTCTTTCAGAAGAGGTCACCTCCACACTTTGGTAGCCGGTACACCTATCATATCTACATTAGCTAGCTACAACTTACTCGACTAAGCCAGATCCCATATAGCCAGTGGTCGTACATTGAGGCTACTAGTCACTAAGTCTGTCCGATCTTTTTGAGCCTGGACGACGCCCACTTAGGGTGCTTTCTCATTGGCGCAGTCCTTCGATAAGGTGCATGACCCCATGATGCCTTACCTCCATACCATGCAAAACCATTGGGAGCATTTAGCCTTGAACCTGCCCTTAGAGAAGGCGCAGCCTCCAGGATGCATCCCTCCCGTCCAGAGGTGAATTCTATTTAAGTTTGCTAGTCAAGTCATTAAATCCTCACAAAACTCAATGTAATCTCAAGCCAATCCCCGTCTACAAGCATAGAAATATATAACAAAAACGAACTAGGGCAACAAAGAATATAGGATCAGATCATATGGCTATCCTACCAGGTTTGCAGCATAAGTATATAATATTCCTACACATGCATAGGGTGATAAAGTACTACATGCATAATGAAAAATATGGGATGAGGTATGGTCAAAGTGTAACTTGCCTTATACATTCGATGAAGTTCTTCGCTCTCACGATCCCGTTAACTCTACTCGTCATACTCCAGTCAATCTATCATAAACTAAAGAACACAAATAAGCAATCATCCCAAAAGAAATCAAAAGATCAACAAATCAAACATAATAAGGTTTAGCAACAAAAACAACTAGACTCGATACGGTATAGGTGTCGATGTGCTCGAAGGTGATAGGTGGAAGGTAAACTCAAGTGAGTCAACGGATAAAGAATTGTCGTCATAAAAGAATATGACTAAAGACATTATGAAGTCAAGGTAAAGATCGTGACAATATGAAAGGTGTGTGGATATAGCCAATATGATGTTACAGGTGATCCAATATGCAAAAAGCATCACGTGAAACGGAATACTACAACACGAGTTATAGCAGGTTGAAGTTTGAATTAAACTATAATTCAAACAGATCCAAAAGTATTTGAATATGGTGGATAAATGATGTGTACAGAAGGTTCACGACATGAGTGATCCTATGCAAAAATAATCAATTGAATTAGGTCAGCGGTATAAAAGATACGGCCTCCGGAAGTTTGAATTTCAATTTTATTACATTCAAATAAAAAATATGCAAAATTGTGTAAGGTTGACTCTATGATAAACTACTGTTCACTACGAGCATGTAGGAAAAAGAATCACCTAATTCCGATACACGGTTTAAAAGTTACGGCTACGAAGATTTTAGGGTGCAAACTGTGAAAAGGACTTATCCATAAATAAAATAATTACTTAACCACAGATAGATCCTTGCTGCTACGGGATGAACATCGTTCACTTTGGGGCTTAACAAGTGCACATTTGCATCATAAGGGTTTCGTTCCGCTCCGGTTAACCAGAGAAAAATCGGCAAAACCGCGTTGACCTAAAAATACCTATCTAGATATAATCTGGGCCAACCATTTGAGATCCAAGGGTTGAGGACGGCTCACCTCAAACTCCGGCGAGCTGGCGGCCGGTGGTGGTGGCGGCGCTCCGGCGAGCGGGCTGGGCAGTGAGGTGCGGCGCGGGGAGGTGGAGTGGCACGGGGGCTCGGCGCGGCCACGAGCACAGCGTGCAGCGCTGCCGTGGTGAGAGGCCGGCGCGCGGCGCTCGGCTTCGCCGCGAGCGTGGGGTGTGGGGTGGCCATCGCGGCTCCTTGGGTCACCGGCGGCGAAGACCTTGCGGGGCTGGCGTTGCAGGCGGCTTCGGGGTTATGTGCGCCGGTGGAGGGGACGGCGACGCCCAGTAGCGGGGTGGTGGCTGGCGATGACGGTTCTGCCCGGCGGCGGTGGAACTTGGTGGCGGCGACGGCTCGACGGATTCCGGCGAGGCGATTTCCGGTGAGCGGATCCTGTCGGGGGGATATCCCACGGCTAGACTCGGCTTGGAGACAAAGCCGGTTGGATGATAAGAGCCGGCTTGCGGAGATGAAAGCCGGACGAAGGAATCAAGACGGAGTCCACCTAACTTGGAAGATAGGAAAAGATACAAGACTTAGAGTAGCACCCGGATTGATATTTTCCTTGTAATAAAAGAAGAGACTAGATTGTACTCCCTCCGATCCATAATAAGTGCCGCTCATCTAGTACAAAATTTGTACTAGCTTAGTATAAAATGTGCGACACTTATTATGGATCGGAGGGAGTGTCCTACTAGGACTCTACATGTAAGCCTCCCCCTTTCCACCTATATAAGGAGGGGTAGGGCGCGCCAAACGGGAGGACGGAAGCAGACTCAATAGACCACAATAGGCTCCAAGTTAGAGACTAGTTCCGGGTCATCTAAACCCGGGGCAACTAGACACAACTACAGGAGAGACGGCGACACGTCGCCGATTCTCCGTGAGCAAAGGAATAAGACCTAGCCACAAACAACATGTAGGGTTTTACCGGACGATGTTTTCCGGGGCCGGAATCTGTATAAAATTGCGTCTCTCTTTGTGTGTGATCTTCTTCCTCGTACACTCGTAGCAAATGCCCCATAATCAAGTCCGACTCTACGGACATCTGCCGTGAGTTTCCCATGACAGTTGGCGCCCACCGTGGGGTCTACGCACAAGGGAGTTGTCATCTTGGAAGATGTACTCACAGGGATCGAGAAACTCATGATCGGCCGGACGAAGAAGAACCGGCACGAACAAAACTACATCAACAAATCATCGATCCACCGACTCTGGCGAGACTCAATCCAACTCGAGTTCATCTTTCAAATATCGGAATATATTCCGGCTAGGACGAACACCAGATCAAGTCGAAAGAACAACGGAATCAACACGCATGCAAGAGCACGCCGCCGGGTCATCCCACAATCGCTTTTGATCCGTACAAACCAGATGACACTACTACTTCATACTGTGGATCCATCCATCCAAACCAGCCAATACTACTAGTGATCAACTAGTACATCCACGTATGTATCAGGTCACAGGTTTCGAAAGCACAAATCAACGCGATGCATCGAGCGAATCGTGAGCCCAAGGAAGAAATAGAAAGAAAAGACAGATGATTCATCAGATCGTTGTTTACGTATAAAAAAAGGAAAGAAGCTGGCTGCTTCCGTACTTCGAATCTGGATCGGCCACCACCGCAGCTGTTTTGATTCAAAGTCTTGGCACAACTTTCCGTTGAAGCTACTCGCTACAAGAATTATTGCCTTGACGCAAAACAACAAAGATCAAAAAAGGAAACTCCACGTGATGCCTACGTGTGAGCAATGGAAAGTTTTAAGAAGGCTCATGCTCTTTCCAAAGAGAAAGAAAAACACCTTATTTCGGATTTGGTACATTGATTCATGAAGTATGGAATACCTATACATTGCAACGATGGTGTCGGCTTAGCCCGTTCATGGTTCAACACTATCAGTTCGATCCTTTGCGGCTGGGATCAAATCTCCTCTCGACGCCTACTGTCGGGACCCGGAGTTAGCGTATGCAAGTCCCGTTACAAAACAATCATATGCAGAGCCGCGAGCCGTACCCACTTGTCTAAGCAGACAAGGCCAAGCACAAAACGATCTCGAAAAGCATCGAACGTGAGGGGCATCCCATCCATGCCGGATGATCAACTGAGATGGGTCCTCATCGTCCGCACACAAGTCTAAATGTTATGGGTGGTGAACTCCCATATTCATAGACAAGTCGCGTAAACCATACTCTCGATTGTATTATAACACTTACATACACTTACTCCAGCCCGATCACTTAGTCGGGGTCTAGGGCGGGCTCGATCATACAAAAAAGTGTGCATGTGACAGAGTCACGAGCAATCGCATCGCGATGCCCCAAGATGCGCAAATCTAAGGGCCACTTGGTGCATAAAAGACCGCCAGCCAGATCACAACTAAGGTCTCGAAAACCCATACTAAGACATGCATGTTATAATCATACACGCATCACACATATCTAGTATGAACAGTAGGTATCATTGCAATTCTTTACAAAGTTTACAACTTTATTGATAACTCTTACAGAGTGCACACAGAGATCACGAGACCGTGATCCAACATTACATCAAACATGTTGACGCAACGTAGGTCTGAGTACAGACAAGTTTAACAGATGGCTTAAGAAACCTTATCTATAAACAAGCCCTTCCACGAGGGACCAGTCGTCTGACTGGGAATACACTTGCTTGGCTTCAGTCGTCGAGCTCCAGGAAGAATCCACCTTCGGGGTCAGCAGGTTCATCTAAAATATAGAATAAGAAAATGTGAGTACAAAGTCGTACTCAGCAAGACTTATGTAGGAACTATACTACTCATGCACATGTATCAAGGTAAAGGGAGGTGGGGTTCATAAGCAGAAGTGCCAGCTTTGACTTGGCTAGTCCTAAACTACGAGTACCAGAATGAGGTAAGAAGCGTACACGAGTCCACTACATGTCTCCAACCAATTACACCACTATGGTGCCTTTCTCCACTTCCCACGAGAAAGCACGCCATAGCACTCACGCTTATCTTGGCAAGTTTTACAAGTATCCAGTTCAGGTAGTCTAATAATCAAGCTAAGATTTCCAACCAGTCCATAACCGCGGACGCGGCTATTCGAATAGTTTTGTCAACCCTGCAGGGGTGTACCGCCACACACACATGACCATCAGTTACCGCCTTTGGCCTCGACACCATTCAAGGGGTGTCGGCGAGGATGTTCACCACAACACTTCGCCCACAACTCCGTTCTAGTCCAGAGAGTCTCCTATCTGAGGGGGATCCATATGGAAGTCCAGCCGAGGTTCCAGTACAGCCTCAAACGATGTGTGCAGGGTCCCAAGCCGGTCTGAGTAGCCGTTCATCCACTTCGCAGACCGTGCCACATCCCTACCAGAACTTGCGAACTAATACGACTTCTGGGGTTCGAACGGGGTGAGGTACTAGGTTGAGAGGGGTCAGTGAGCCCAATGTGTGGTTCCACTCTTCTTCTTGGATCACCACACAAGAACTCGTACTTAAGGCTGTGTTCAACGAGACAACCGACTGTGTACTCCTACACAGCCTCTCATCGTTCACCTTGTATTAGGGTGGATTCACCAACACAGGTTCACCTTCTTCAACATGATTGCTACCATCCCGACTCACAGATCAAAGTATCCTCATTGTAAACTCTAAGAATGCAATAATCTTTAACAGTTGCAGGGGCCACATGATATCAATCAAAACATATGTCAGCTAGGATTGTGGTTTGCTTACTACTGTGACAAGATGATAGGTCATGCAAAGGATATGGGTTCAACTATGCGGTAGAAATGTTAAAAAGGTGATCATCCTAATCAATGCATAAGCGAGACTGAGAGGGAAATGGATTTTTAGCGACATGATCAATGGGGGTTTGCTTGCCTTGCTGACGAGGTTCAAACACAGTGTCTTCAACAAAGGGGTGGTCTCGGGTTCCGGCTCCACTTCTATCCGAGCAAACAATACAAACAAAGTGATCAACATAATGTACAATGCACAAGCACATGATCAATTGTATAAGGTGATGTTCATGGTACTGATGTGTTGAGCATTCCATTTAAAAGAAGAGAATTGCAAAGGAATTTGCAACACATCTCCAAATTTGAATTCAAAAGAATGCCATATGCACCTTTGTCTTTGTTCACCCAAGTTAGATTAGTCAAACATGAAAACAAAGTCCGTACTCACATTCCTTGCATTTTTTTATAATTTTAGACATATTATATGCCCAATTTGGAGTTAAAATGAATTAGTTATGATTTTCCAAAGTTTAAAGCAATTTCTGCCTTTTCTAGAATATATTTAATTCATCTAATCAATTACTGCATCATCCTGATGTCACTGTGACGTCAGGGGGGGCTGAATGGTGGGCCAGGGTTGTCAGTGAGAGGGGGTTAATTAGCTTCTGTTTAAATTAACCCATCAGTTAATTAGTGGGACACGGCCCACTGTCCTAGGCTCTGGGTGGGGGGATTAGCTTAAACTAATCCGGCCACGTTGGCATGCCGACGGCTAGTCGCCGGCGACCAACCGAGACGGCGGCGCTGCACGGGGTCGACGCCTCCGGCGTCCATTTGAAACGCTGCGAGCACTAGACGAGACCTCTTGGTCGCGGCATCACCCTGAGCACCTCAGCGTCACCGGGGAGGCCGGAGTCGTCGGCGGCGAGCACTCGTGGCGGAGGCCGGAGACGATGCACGGCGGCGATGGCGATTCCGGGCACAAAATCGCGCGCTAGGAGAGGTGAAAGAAGCGGGGGCTCACCTTGAGCACACGACAGTGAATGGAGGGGCCGGGGACGAGCTGGTGGCGCCGGAATTCTCGCCAGCGTGCGGCGGCCGTGGCGGCGGAGGATGGCTCGATTCGTCTTCTTCGGGGCGCTCCAGATCGCGGGCGTTGGCGCGGTGGCGAAGTCCACGACGACGGTGACGGCTGACAACACGTAGCGGCTCCTCGGCGATGATGGCCACGCGAGTTCGCGGTGGTGCTCTCCGACGAGCTACGGACCGTGGGTAAAACGGCGAGAAAGAAGAGGGGAAAGTGACAGGGAGCAATGGGATACGCTTGAGTGGTAGGGATAAGCTCCACGGCGTGTTCTCGGGGCAAGGGGGGCCGCAGCTGGCTCGGGCATCGTCGGCATGCTCGGCATGCTCGACACCGAGCAGCTTGAGGAAGACGACAACGGGAGGACTAGGCTGGGCTAGGCTGATGGGCTGCTGGGGGTTGAGTTGGGCCAGGTTCCCAGGTAAGTTTCCCTTTCTCTTTTTCTTTCTGTTTTGTTTTTCTTTCATTTGTTTGCTTTGATAAATAAATACCAATGTATTTTTATAAATTCCAAAACTTTTTATATGGCTTTATGTGACCAGTACCTAGTCACTTCCAAGACTTGAGCATTTTTTAAACTCAAAATATTTGAATTTAAATTCAAATAGGGTATTTATTTAATTCCATGGTCCTGTTTGAATATTTGAAAAATCAATGAGCATGGGATTGGTTCCACATCACTTGATATGTGATCAAACTCATTTATGGGAGTTTTAAAAATGCAAAAGGAATTTTTGGAGCAACTTTTTATCTGGCCATTTGAATTAAATTTATCTGGGGGGGGGGGGGGGTTCTCCCTCCCATTTCAATTTCTTTTTTGAAAATTTTGGCATGATGCAAGTTGAGTTTTGATCCTAGCACATACCTAACAGAGGGTTCTGACAACTCGCCCCTACTCAAAAGAATCTCGTCCCGAGATTAAGAAGTCTGCGGGAGGAAGGTGGGGTACTCGGCACTGGGACGGTCTTCTCTTTCCCACGTGGCTTCTTTCTCAGAGTGGTGTGACCATTGCACTTTTAGAAACTTAATCTTCCGACGACGAGTGACACGCTTTGTTGAATCAAGAATACGAACGGGGGTACTCTCGATAAGAAAGGTCATCTTGGAGATCAAGCGTTTCATGGTCTACTTCACGGATGGGGTCCTTGAAGCAACGCCTGAGTTGTGACACATGGAATACATCATGTACTCGGGAAAGGTGCGGGGGTAGTTCAATTTGGTAGGAAACTTCTCCACGTTTAGCAAGAATGCGGAAAGGTCCAATGTAATGTGGGGCCAATTTGCCTTTGATACCTAAGCGTTGGGTTCCCTTCAGAGGAGTAACCCGAAGGTAAGCCTTCTCATCCAGATTGTAGCTTTCTTGCCTATGATGACGATCATAGTAGCTTTTCTGACGAGATTGGGCTTCTTTCAATTGATCACGAACAATGAGAACTATCTCTTCTGCTTCCATGATCATATCCGGTCCAAAGAATTGTCTTTCACCGGTTTCTGACAGTTTAGGGGTGTTCGACATCTTCGTCCATAGAGGAGTTCAAAAGGAGCCATGTTCAGACTAGATTGGAAACTATTGTTATAAGAAAATTCGGCCAATGGAAGAGACTTCTCCAAATTCTTTCCGAATGAGATAACACAAGCTCTGAGCATGTCTTCTTGAATTTGGTTAAACCTTTCGACTTGACCACTAGACTGAGGATGGAAAGTTGTACTAAAGGAGAGATAAGTTCCCATAGCATTCTGAAAGCTTCCCCGAAATCTAGAGGTGAAAAGGCTACCACGATAAGAATTGATTTCCAAAGGAACACCATGAAGAGACACAATTCTAGAGACATACAAGTCCGCTAACTGGCTAGTAGTTATAGACTCGCGAACTGGAAGGCAGTGAACAACTTTGGAAAGTCAGTCAATGACAACGAAGATGGCATCATTTCCTTTCTGGGTTTTTGGAAAACTGGTGATGAAGTCCATACCGACTTTGTCCCATTTCGACTCGGGAATAGGCAAAGGTTGAAGTGTACAAGTAGGTCTTTGGTGTTCGGCCTTAATGCGACGACAAACATCACATTCGGTAACATATCGAGCAATGTCTCTCTTCATCCTCGTCCACCAAAATCTCTGGCGTATATCTCGGTACATTTTTGTGCTACCGGGATGAATCAAGAGGGGTGTGCCATGGGATTCTTTGAGGATTAGTTTCCTTATGTCCCTATTCTCTGGTACTACCAAACGATTTCCAAAGAATACCGTTCCTTTGCTATCTGTGGAGAAACATTTAGCAACTTCGCTAGCAATGTTCTCCTTGATCCGGCGAACACTTCGTGCACGCCTTTGGGAAACTATGATTTGATACTCAAGGGTTGGTTTCACCACAAAGTTCAAAAGAGATCCACGAGGAACAATCTCGAGATTGAGCTTTCGAAATTCCTCATGAAGAAGTGGTTAATACTGTTGTAACATGAGGTTGTTACAATACGAATTACGACTTAGTGCATCAGCCATGACATTGGCTTTGCCTGGGGTGTAAGAAATTCCTAAGTCAGAATCTTTTATCAACTCTATCCAGCGTCTTTTCCTGAGATTAAGATCTGGCTGGGTGAATATATATTTGAGGCTTTGGTGGTCAGAATAGATCTCACAACGATTACCAAGGAGGTAATGTCGCCATGTCTTCAGGGCATGAACTACGGCAGAGAGTTCAAGATCATGGGTAGGATAGTTCTCTTCATGTGGACGCAACTAGCGTGAAGCATAAGCTACCACATGTCTATCTTGCATAAGTATGCATCCTAACCCTTGCCGTGAAGCATCACATTAGATCTCAAAATCCTTTTTGGTGTCTGGAGGCGCAAGTACGGGTGTAGAAGTCAATCTTCTTTTTAGCTCTTGAAAGCTTTCCTCGCACTTGGGAGTCCATTGGAATTTCTTATCTTTCTTGAGGAGTTCAGTTAGAGGGTTTGCAACTTAAGAAAAGTTCTTGACGAAGCGGAGGCAATAGCTTGCTAAGCCAGGAAAACTCCTAACTTGCTTAACCGATTCAGGTGGAGTCCAGTCAAGGACGGCCTGAACTCTCTTGGGATTCACAGCAATGCCTTTTCAGAAATCACATCGCCTAAGTAGGTCACTTCTGGTAGCCAAAATTCACACTTGGAGAACTTAGCATACAGGCGATGCTCTGAAAGTTTGATCAATACCATCCTTAGATGTTCGACATGTTCTTCTTCGTTCTTCGAGTAGATGAGAATGTCATCAAGATAAACTACAACAAATTTATCTAAGTACTCCATGAAGATCGAATTCATCATGCGCGAGAAAGTGGCAGGGGCATTGGTTAAACCAAAGGACATGACGGTGTACTCGGATTTTGATTTGATGATAACCTAATCTCAAATCCATCTTGGAGAAGACAGAGGATCCAGAAAGTTGATCATAAAGATCATTGATCCTGGGAAGTGGGTACTTGTTCTTTATCGTCGCTAGATTTACCGGGCGATAGTATACACATATCCTTTCTGTTCCATCTTTCTTCTTTACGAACAGAACGGGGCAACCCCATGACGATGAGCTAGGGAGGATGAAGCCTTTTGCCAACAAAGCTTCAAGTTGGATTTTAAGCTCAGCTAACTCACGTGGGGCCATTTTGTATGCGCGTCTGGAAAATGGTGCGGTTCCTGGCATAAGATCTACAATGAATTCTACACATCTGTCGGGTGGCATGATTTAAGGGGCTGGGTTACTGGATAGTTTTCCTGAGGATGACAATGGCTTACTAGGGCCTACAACAGATATGTCAGAGTATCAAAGTACCCAAACACGATGGTTAGTGTGGTTATTCTGGATAGAAGACATCTCAACTGGGAGGAAGAACTGCAAATGCATCAATATAGGTTTCTAGAAGAAAACCTGCTACAAATTTATGGAGCTGTCGGGAATGGCACCTAGAAATTCTTCTAGAAAGACATCCGAAATAGAGAGAAGGATTTTGAAAATGCATCAGATTATGAAGAAACTTGGAATGACTCGGACAACATAACTGCTGTAATTGTAAGAGAAGTGAAAATTCTTACAACATAACAACAACACTTACATGGATGTCTCAAAATAGGAAGCACAACGACTCTAGACAACTGAACACAACTTTCCTACGGTTACAAGGAAGCAAACAACGAGATGTTCTAGTAAGACATAGATGAGCCTAGTCCTATCTTCCCGTAGAAAAGATGAGGGTGACTCAGAACTCAGAACGATGAGGGTAAGGAGAAAAAGAAGCCTTACGTTGTTCCCTTATATACCAAGAGTAATTATATAACTATAGAAGGCTAGACTCGACTTCGACAAAGGATGATAATCCTACAGGCAGTCCTGCTCTGATACCAAGTCTGTCGGGACCCGGGGTTATAGTATGCAAGTCCCGTTACAACACAATCACATGGAGAGCCGAGATCTGTACCCACTTGTCTAAGCAGACAAGGCCAGGCATAAAACGCTCTCGGAAATCATCGAACGTGAGGGGCATCCATCCAGGCCGGATGATCAACTTAGATGGGTCCTCATTGTCCGCACACAAGTCTAAATGATGTGGATGGTGAACTCCCATATTCATAGACAAGTCGTCTCAACCATACTCTCGATTGTATTATAACACTTACATAGACTTACTCCACCCCGATAACTTAGTCGGGGTCTAGGGCGGGCTTGATCATATAACAAAGTGTGCACGTCACAGTCACGAGCAATCGCATCGCCAGGCCCCAAGCTGTGCACATCTAAGGGTCACTTGGTGTATAAAAGACCGCCAGCCAGATCACAACTAAGGTCTCGAAAACCCATACTAAGACATGCATGTTATAATCATACACGCAGCACACATGTCTAGTATGAACAGCAGGTATCATTGCAATTCTCTACAAAGTTTACAACTGTATTGATAACTCTTATAGAGTGCACACAGAGATCACGAGACCGTGATCCAACATTACATCAAACATGCGGAAGCAAAGTAGGTCTGAGTACAGAAAAGTTTAACAAAAGGCTTAAGAAGCCTTATCTATAAACAAGCCCTTCCACGAGGTACGAGTCGACTGAGTGGGACTACACTAGCTTGGCTTCAGTCATCGAGTTCCAGGAAGAATCCACCTTCGGGTTCAGTTGGGTCATCTAAAACATAGAATAAGCAAACGTGAGTACAAAGTCGTACTCAGCAATACTTACGTAGGAACTATACTACTCATACACAAGTATCAAGGTAAAGGGAGGTGTGGTTCATAAGCAGAAGTGCCAGCTTTGACTTGGCTAGTCCTGAATTACGAGTACCAGAATGAGGTAAGAAGCGTACACGAGTCCACTACATGTCTCCAACCAATTAAACCACTATGGTGCCTTTCTCGACTTCCCACGAGAAAGCACGCCATAGCACTCACGCTTATCTTGGAAAGTTTTACAAGTATCCAGTTCAAGTTGTCTAATAATCAAGCTAAGCTTTCCAAGCTGTCGATAACCACGGACGCGTCTATTCGAATAGTTTTGTTAACCCTGCAGGGGTGTACCGCTACACACACACATGACCATCAGTTACCGCCTTTGGCCTCGACACCATTCAAGGGGTGTCGGCGAGGATGTTCACCACAACACTTCACCCACAGATCCGTTCTAGTCCACAGAGTCGCCTATCTGAGGGGGATCCGTATGGAAGTCCGGCCGAGGTTCTAGTACAGCCTCAAACGATGTGTGCAGGGTCCCAAGCCGGTCTGAGTAGCCGTTCATCCACTTCGTAGACCGTGCCACAGCCCTACCAGAACTTGCGAACTAATGCGACTTCTGGGGTTCGAACGGGGTGAGGTACTAGGTTGAGAGGGGTCAGTGAGCCCAATGTGTGGTTGCACTCTTCTTCTTGGGTTGCCACACAAGAACTCGTACTTAAGGCTGTGTTCAACAAGACAACCCACTTTGTACTCCTACACAGCCTCTCATCGTTCACCTTGTATTAGGGTGGATTCACCAACACAGGTTCACCTTCTTCAACATGATAGCTACCATCCCGACTCACAAATCAAACTATCCTCATTGTAAACTCTAAGCATGCAATAATCTTTAACAGTTGCAGGGGCCACATGATATCAATCAACTCCTATATAAGCTAGGATTGTGGTTTGCTTACTAGTGTGACAAGATGATAGGTCATGCAAAGGATATGGGTTCAACTATGCGTTAGAAACGTTAACAAGGTGATCATCCTAATCAATGCATAAGCAAGACTGAGAGGGAAATGGATGTTTATCGACATGATCAATGGGGGTATCCTTGCCTTGCTGATGAGGTTCAAACATAGTGTCTTCAACGAAGGGGGTGGTCTCGGGTTCCTGCTCCACTTCTATCTGAGCAAACAATACAAACAAAGTGATCAACATAATGTACAATGCACAAGCACATGATCAATTGTATAAGGTGATGTTCATGGTACTGATGTGTTGAGCATTCCATTTAAAAGAAGAGCATTGCAAAAGAATTTGCAAAACATCTCCAAATTTGAATTCAAAAGAATGCCATATGCACCTTTGTCTATGTTCACCCAATTTATATTATTCAAACATGAAAACAAAGTCCACAATCACATTCCTTGCATTTTTCTGATAATTTTAGACATATTATATGCCCAATTTGGAGTTAAAATGAATTAGTTATGATTTTCCAAAGTTTAAAGCAATTTTTGCCTTTTTTAGAATATATTTAATTCATTTAATCAATTACTGCATTAGCCTGATGTCACTGTGACGTCACGGGGTGCTGACTGGTGGGCCAGGGCTGTCAGTGAGAGGGGGGTTAATTAGCTTCTATTTAAATTAAGCCATCAGTTAATTATCGGGAAAGGGCCCACTGTCATAGGATCCGGGTGGGGGGATTAGCTTAAGCTAATCCGGCCACGTTGGCATGCCGGCGGCTAGTCGCCGACGACCAACCGGGACAGCGGCGCTGCACGATGTCGACGCCTCCGGCGTCCATTTGAAGCGCTGCGAGCACCAGACGAGATCTCTTGGTCGTCGCATCACCCTAAGCACCTCAGCGTCACCGGGGTGGCCAGAGTCGTCGGCGGCGAGCACTCGTGGCGGCGGCCGTAGACGGTGCACGACGGTGATGGCGATTTCGGGTACAAAATCGCGCGCTGGGAGAGGGGAAAGAATCGGGGGCTCACCTTGAGCACACGACTGTGAACACAGGGGCCGGGAACGTGCTAGTGCCGCCTGAATTCTCGCCGGCGTGCGGCGGCCGTGGCGGTGGAGGATGGCTCGATTCATCGTCTTCAGGGCGCTCCAGCTCGCGGGCGTTGGCGCGGTGGCGAAGTCCACGATGGCGGTTACGGCTGACAACACGTAGCGGATCCTCGGCGATGATGGCCACGCGAGTTCGCGGTGGTCCTCTTCGGCGAGCTACGGACCGCGGGGAAAACGACGAGAAAGAAGAGGGGAAAGTGACAGGGAGCAAGGGGATACGCTTGAGGGGTAGGGATACGCTCCATGACGTGTTCTAGGGACAAGGGGAGGCCGCAGCTAGCTCGGGCGTTGTCGGCGTGCTCGGCATGCTCGACACTGAGCAGCTTGAGGAAGACGACAACGGGAGGGCTGGGCTGGGCCAGGCTGATGGGCTGCTGGGGTTGTGTTGGGCCAGATACCCAGGTAAGTTTCCTTTTCTATTTTTCTTTCTGTTTTGTTTTCCTTTCATTTGTTTTCTCTGATAAATAAATACCAAAGTATTTTTATAAATGCCCAAACTTTTTATATGGCTTTATGTGACCAGTACCTAGTCACTTCCAAGACTTGAGCATTTTTGAAATTCAAAAATATTCGAATTCAAATTCAAATTGGGTATTTATTTAATTCCATGCTCCTGTTTGAATATTTAAAAAATCCATGAGCATGGGATTGGTTCCACATCACTTGATATGTGATCACACTCATTTATCGGAGTTTTCAAAAATGCAAAAGGAATTTTTGCAGCAACTTTTTATCTGGCCATTTGAATTGAATTCATCTGGGGGGTTCTCTCTCCCATTTAAATTTCTTTTTTGAATTTTTTTGGCATGATGCAAGTTGAGTTTTGATCCTAGCACATACCTAACATAGGATTCTGTCACCTACACATGTGCTGACTTACGTCGCTATGTCGTGCCTGACACTTATGTCTACGCCGACTTCACCAACGCCTCCTATAAGGATCTATCGGAGATTGAAATATATTATGTTTCAACGACGGATCATAATTGACCATCACAAATTTTGGTCCATTGATTTCGATGGTAAAATCCCGGCTGAGATTCCGGTTCATTGGAAAAATTCCGGTTCTTTCATTGAGTTCCGGATCATCGAAAATTTTGGCTTCTTTACGGATCCAGAATCATTACAAATTACCGGCTTCACAAGAAATCTCGGTAAGACTCGACACTTCTGGAACCTAGAATTTGTCACCTTATGCATTACGTTATTATGCATTGCACCTTTTCAAATCATGATGCATTACATCTTATGCATCCATAAGTCGATCTTCATCGCACCAGGCTTTCTCCATAAGTCGATCTTCATAATCAAAACATCGTATGCATTACATACATTTCCTTACTGTTCTTTGCATGATACATATCATACTTTGCATTATTATTATCTCAGAAACTTGGGGGCTTGATCAACTCTCAATTGTTATCTGGGCACTTATGTGTTTATTTCAGGGAAAGTTTAGGGGCCTTGATGACACTCATCAACCTTTAACTAAGAAAACCCGGCACATATGTGTAATTACGTGTATATAGCTTATTTCAGGGAAATCTTGGGGGCTCGACTATACTCTTCGAGTCTTAACTAAGAAAGCTCGGCATATACATGTGGCACTCCACGCCTTATAATTTCCTGTATGTTTGATTCTCATACGATCTAAAAACGCAAAACCCGGCTAAAGACTCTCAAGAGAGTTTTAAAAGCAAAAAACAGAAAAACGCTGATCAATGTGAGACGACATACAAAGAAGTTCCCACTCCTGGATAACCCAAAACTTTTTTCAAAAAATGAGAAAATGAGGAAAAGAAGAATCCAGAGCCGACTTCTATATGAGCAATTTGTAATTTATCCTTTTTGCATACATAATCATAGGCATATTTTTCTTGGCATATATAAAAAATCCTTGCAGGATACAGAGTTAAAACCTATGCGACTCGGTAATGTGTCAATACACACATACCGACTCATGGGGACTATAACTTTTGCATTGCATCTTCTACATTCTTCAAGTCGACCTCGGTCGCAACGGCTCTCGCCATATATAAAGTTGACCTCGGTCGCAACGGCTCTCGTCATATATCAAGTCGACCTCGGTCGCAACGGCTCTCGCCATATATCAAGTCGACCTCGGTCGCATCGGCTCTCGCCATATATAAAGTCGACCTCGGTCGCAACGGCTCTCGCCATATATCAAGTCTACCTCGGTCGCAATGGCTCTCGCCATATATCAAGTCAACCTCGGTCGCAACAGCTCTCGCCATATATAAATTCGACCTCCGTCGCAACGGCTCTCGCCATATATAAATTCGATCTCGGTCGCAACAGCTCTCGCCATTTATCAAGTCGACCTCGGTCGCAACGGCTCTCGCCACATATAAAGTCGACCTCAGTCGCAACGGCTCTCGCCATATATGAAGTCGACCTCGGTCGTAACAGATCTCGCCATATATCAAGTCGACCTAGGTTGCAACGGCTCTCTCCATATATCAAGTCGACCTCGGTTGCAACGGCTCTCCCCATATATAAAGTCGACCTCGGTCGCAACGGCTCTTGCCATATATAAATTCGACCTCGGTCGCAACTACTCTAACCATATATCAAGTCGACCTCGGTCGCAACGGCTCTCGCCATATATCAAATCGACCTCGGTCGCAACGGCTCTCGCCATATATAAAGTCGACCTCGGTCGTAACGGCTCTCGCCATATATCAAGTCGACCTCGGTCGCAACAGCTCTCGCTATATATCAAGTCTACCTCGGTCGCAACGGCTCTCGCCATATATCAAGTCGACCTCGGTCGCAACGGCTCTCGCCATATATAAAGTCGACCTCGGTCGCAACGGCTCTCGCCATATATCAAGTCGACCTCGGTCGCAACGGCTCTCGCCATATATCAAGTCGACCTCGGTCGCAACGGCTCTGGCCATATATAAATTCGACCTCGGGCGCAACTTCTCTCGCGTTATATCAAGTCGACCTCGGTCGCAACGGCTCTCGCCATATATAAAGTGGACCTCGGTCGCAACGGCTCTCGCCACCTATCAAGTCGACCTCGGTCGCAACGGCTCTCTCCATATATCAAGTCGACCTCGGTCGTAACGGCTCTCGCCATATGTAAAGTCGACCTCTGTCACAACGGCTCTCGCCATATATCAAATCGAACTCGGTCGCAACGGATTTCGCCATATATAAAGTTGACCTCGGTCGCAACGGCTCTCGCCATATGTCAAGTCGACCTCGGTCGCAACGGCTCTCGCCATATATAAAGTCGACCTCGATCGCAACGGCTCTCGCAAAATTTCAAGTCGACCTTGGTCGCAACGGCTCTCTCCATATATCAAGTCGCCCTCGGACGCAACGGCTCTCGCAATATATAAAGTCGACCTCGGTCGCAACGGCTCTCGCCATCTATCAAGTCGACCTCGGTCGCAACGGCTCTCGCCATATATCTAGTCGATCTCGGTCGCAACGTCTCTCGCAATATATCAAGTCGACCTCGGTCGCAACGGCTCTCGCCATATATAAAGTCGACCTCGGTCGCAACGGCTCTCGCCATATCTCAAGTCGACCTCGGTCGCAACGGCTCTCGCCATATATCAAGTCGAGCTCGGTCGCAACGGCTCTGGCCATATATCAAGTCGACCTTGGTCGCAACGGCTCTCGCCATTTATCAAGTCGACCTCGGTCGCAACGGCTCTCGCCATATATCAAGTCGACCTCGGTCGCAACGGCTCTCGCCATATATCAAGTCGACCTCGGTCGTAACGGCTCTCGCCATATATAAAGTCGACCACGGTCGCAACGGATCTCGCCATATATCAAGTCGACCTAGGTCGCAACGGCTCTCGCCATATATAAAGTCGACCTCGGTTGCAACGGCTCTCGCCATATATAAAGTCGACCTCGGTCACAACGGCTCTTGCCATATATAAATTCGACCTCGGTCGCAACTGCTGTCACCATATATCAAGTCGACCTCGGTCGCAACGGCTCTCGTCATATATCAAGTCGACCTCGGTCGCAACGGCTCTCGCCATATATCAAGTCGACCTCGGTCGCAACGGCTCTCGCCATATATAAATTCGACCTCGGTCGCAACGGATCTCGCCATATATCAAGTCGACCTAGGTCGCAACGGCTCTCGCCATATATAAAGTCGACCCCGGTTGCAACGGCTCTCGCCATATATAAAGTCGACCTCGTTCGCAACGGCTCTTGCCATATATAAATTCGACCTCGGTCGCAACTGCTCTCACCATATATCTAGTAGACCTCGGTCGCAACGGCTCTCGCCATATATCAAGTCGACCGCGGTCGCAACGGCTCTCGCCATATATAAAGTCGACCTCGGGTGCAACTTCTGTCGCCATATATCAAGTCGACCTCGGTCGCAACGGCTCTCGCTATATATAAAGTCGACCTCCATCGCAACGGCTCTCACCATATATAAAGTCGACCTCGGTCGCAACGGCTCACGCCATTTATCAAGTCGACCTCTGTCGGAACGGCTCTCGCCATATATCAAGTCGACCTCGGTCGCAACGGCTCTCGCCATATATCAAGTCGACCTCGGTCGTAACGGCTCTCGCCATATATAAAGTCGACCACGGTCGAAACGGATCTCGCCATATATCAAGTCGACCTAGGTCGCAACGGCTCTCGCCATATATAAAGTCGACCTCGGTTGCAACGGCTCTCGCCATATATAAAGTCGACCTCGGTCACAACGGCTCTTGCCATATATAAATTCGACCTCGGTCGCAACTGCTGTCACCATATATCAAGTCGACCTCGGTCGCAACGGCTCTCGTCATATATCAAGTCGACCTCGGTCGCAACGGCTCTCGCCATATATCAAGTCGACCTCGGTCGCAACGGCTCTCGCCATATATAAATTCGACCTCGGTCGCAACGGATCTCGCCATATATCAAGTCGACCTAGGTCGCAACGGCTCTCGCCATATATAAAGTCGACCCCGGGTGCAACGGCTCTCGCCATATATAAAGTCGACCTCGTTCGCAACGGCTCTTGCCATATATAAATTCGACCTCGGTCGCAACTGCTCTCACCATATATCTAGTAGACCTCGGTCGCAACGGCTCTCGCCATATATCAAGTCGACCTCGGTCGCAACGGCTCTCGCCATATATAAATTCGACCTCGGTCGCAAAGGATCTCGCCATATATCAAGTCGACCTAGGTCGCAACGGCTCTCGCCATATATAAAGTCGACCCCGGGTGCAACGGCTCTCGCCATATATAAAGTCGACCTCGTTCGCAACGGTTCTTCCCATATATAAATTCGACCTCGGTCGCAACTGCTCTCACCATATATCTAGTAGACCTCGGTCGCAACGGCTCTCGCCATATATCAAGTCGACCGCGGTCGCAACGGCTCTCGCCATATATAAAGTCGACGTCGGGTGCAACTTCTGTCGCCATATATCAAGTCGACCTCGGTCGCAACGGCTCTCGCTATATATAAAGTCGACCTCCATCGCAACGGCTCTCACCATATATAAAGTCGACCTCGGTCGCAACGGCTCACGCCATTTATCAAGTCGACCTCTGTCGGAACGGCTCTCGCCGTATATCAAGTCGACCTCGGTCGCAACGGCTCTCGCCATATATCAAGTCGACCTCGGTCGTAACGGCTCTCGCCATATATAAAGTCGACCTCGGTCTCAACGGATCTCGCCATATATCAAGTCGACCTAGGTCGCAACGGCTCTCGCCATATATAAAGTCGACCTCGGTTGCAACGGCTCTCGCCATATATAAAGTCGACCTCGGTCGCAACGGCTCTTGCCACATATAAGTTCGACCTCGGTCGCAACTGCTCTCACCATATATCAAGTCGACCACGGTTGCAACGGCTCTCGCCATATATCAAGTCGACCTCGGTCGCAACGGCTCTCGCCATATATCAAGTCGACCTCGTTCGCAACGGCTATCACCATATATCAAGTCGACATCGGCCGCAACGGCTCTTGTCATATATCAAGTTGACCTCGGTCGCAACGGCTCTCGCCATATATAAAGTCGACCTCGGTCGCAACGGCTCTCGCCATATATCAAGTCTACCTCGGTCGCAACAGCTCTCGCCATATATCAAGTCGACCTCGGTCGCAATAGCTCTCGCCATATATCAAATTCGACCTCCGTCGCAACGGCTCTCGCCATATATTAAGTCGACCTCGGTCGCAACGACTCTCGCCATTTATCAAGTCGACCTCGGTCGGAACGGCTCTCGCCATATATCAAGTCGACCTCGGTCGCAACGGCTCTCGCCATCTATCAAGTCGACCTCGGTCGTAATGGCTCTCTCCATATATAAAGTCGACCTCAGTCGCAACGGATCTCGCCATATATCAAGTCGACCTAGGTCGCAACGGCTCTCGCCATATAGAAAGTCGACCTCAGTTGCAACGGCTCTCGCCATATATAAAGTCGACCTTGGTCGCAATGGCTCTTTCCATATATAAATTCGACCTCGGTCGCAACTACTCTCGCCATATATCAAGTCGACCTCGGTCGCAACGGCTCTCGCCATATATCAAGTCGACCTCGGTCGCAACGACTCTCGCCATATATAAAGTCGACCTCGGGCGCAACTTCTGTCGCCATATATCAAGTCGACCTCGGTCGCAACGGCTCTTGCTATATATAAAGTCGACCTCGGTTGAAACGGCTCTCGCCATATATAAAGTCGACCTCGGTCGCAACGGCTCTCGCCATATATCAAGTCGACCTTGGTCGCAACGGCTCTCGCCATATATCAATTCGACCTCGGTCGAAACGGCTCTCACCGTATATCAAGTAGACCTCGGTCGCAACGGCTCTCGCCATATATCAAGTCGACGTCGGTCGCAATGGCTTTCGCCATATATAAAGTCGACTTCTGTTGCAACAGCTCTCACCATATATCAAGTCGACCCCGGTCGCAACGACTCTCGCCATATATAAAGTCGACCTCGATTGCAACGGCTCTCGCCATATATCAAGTCGACCACGGTCGGAACGGCTCTCTCCATATATCAAGTCAACCTCGGTCGTAACGGCCCTCGCCATATGTAAAGTCGACCTCGGTCACAACGGCTCTCGCCATATATCAAGTCGACCTTGGTCGCAACGGTTTTCGCCATATATAAAGTTGACCTCGGTCGCAACGGCTCTCGCCATATGTCAAGTCGACCTCGGTCGCAACGGCTCTCGCCATATATAAAGTCAACCTCGATCGCAACGGCTCTCGCCATATATCAAGTCGACCTCGGTCGCAACGGCTCTCTCCATATATCAAGTCGACCTCGGTCGCAACGGCTCTCGCCATATATAAAGTCGACCTCGGTCGCAACGGCTCTCACCATCTATCAAGTCGACCTCGGTCGCAACGGATCTCGCCATATATCAAGTCGACCTCGGTCCCAATGGCTCTCGCCATATATAAAGTCAACCTCGATCGCAACGGCTCTCGCCATATATCAAGTCGACCTCGGTCGCAACGGCTCTCTCCATATATCAAGTCGACCTCGGTCGCAACGGCTCTCGCCATATATAAAGTCGACCTCGGTCGCAACGGCTCTCACCATCTATCAAGTCGACCTCGGTCGCAACGGATCTCGCCATATATCAAGTCGACCTCGGTCGCAACGGCTCTGGCCATATATCAAGTCGACCTTGGTGGCAACGGCTCTCGCCATTTATCAAGTCGACCTCGGTCGCAACGGCTCTCGCCATATATCAAGTCGACCTCGGTCGCAACGGCTCTCGCCATATATCAAGTCGACCTCGGTCGTAACGGCTCTCGCCATGTATAAAGTCGACCACGGTCGCAACGGATCTCGCCATATATCAAGTCGACCTAGGTCGCAACGGCTCTCGCCATATATAAAGTCGACCTCGGTTGCAACGGCTCTCGCCATATATAAAGTCGACCTCGGTCACAACGGCTCTTGCCATATATAAATTCGACCTCGGTCGCAACTGCTGTCACCATATATCAAGTCGACCTCGGTCGCAACGGCTCTCGTCATATATCAAGTCGACCTCGGTCGCAACGGCTCTCGCCATATATCAAGTCGACCTCGGTCGCAACGGCTCTCGCCATATATAAATTCGACCTCGGTCGCAACGGATCTCGCCATATATCAAGTCGACCTAGGTCGCAACGGCTCTCGCCATATATAAAGTCGACCCCGGGTGCAACGGCTCTCGCCATATATAAAGTCGACCTCGTTCGCAACGGCTCTTGCCATATATAAATTCGACCTCGGTCGCAACTGCTCTCACCATATATCTAGTAGACCTCGGTCGCAACGGCTCTTGCCATATATCAAGTCGACCGCGGTCGCAACGGCTCTCGCCATATATAAAGTCGACCTCGGGTGCAACTTCTGTCGCCATATATCAAGTCGACCTCGGTCGCAACGGCTCTCGCTATATATAAAGTCGACCTCCATCGCAACGGCTCTCACCATATATAAAGTCGACCTCGGTCGCAACGGCTCACGCCATTTATCAAGTCGACCTCTGTCGGAACGGCTCTCGCCGTATATCAAGTCGACCTCGGTCGCAACGGCTCTCGCCATATATCAAGTCGACCTCGGTCGTAACGGCTCTCGCCATATATAAAGTCGACCTCGGTCTCAACGGATCTCGCCATATATCAAGTCGACCTAGGTCGCAACGGCTCTCGCCATATATAAAGTCGACCTCGGTTGCAACGGCTCTCGCCATATATAAAGTCGACCTCGGTCGCAACGGCTCTTGCCACATATAAATTCGACCTCGGTCGCAACTGCTCTCACCATATATCAAGTCGACCTCGGTTGCAACGGCTCTCGCCATATATCAAGTCGACCTCGGTCGCAACGGCTCTCGCCATATATCAAGTCGACCTCGTTCGCAACGGCTGTCACCATATATCAAGTCGACCTCGGCCGCAACGGCTCTTGTCATATATCAAGTCGACCTCGGTCGCAACGGCTCTCGCCATATATAAAGTCGACCTCGGTCGCAACGGCTCTCGCCATATATCAAGTCTACCTCGGTCGCAACAGCTCTCGCCATATATCAAGTCGACCTCGGTCGCAATAGCTCTCGCCATATATCAAATTCGACCTCCGTCGCAACGGCTCTCGCCATATATTAAGTCGACCTCGGTCGCAACGACTCTCGCCATTTATCAAGTCGACCTCGGTCGGAACGGCTCTCGCCATATATCAAGTCGACCTCGGTCGCAACGGCTCTCGCCATCTATCAAGTCGACCTCGGTCGTAATGGCTCTCTCCATATATAAAGTCGACCTCCGTCGCAACGGATCTCGCCATATATCAAGTCGACCTAGGTCGCAACGGCTCTCGCCATATAGAAAGTCGACCTCGGTTGCAACGGCTCTCGCCATATATAAAGTCGACCTTGGTCGCAATGGCTCTTTCCATATATAAATTCGAACTCGGTCGCAACTACTCTCGCCATATATCAAGTCGACCTCGGTCGCAACGGCTCTCGCCATATATCAAGTCGACCTCGGTCGCAACGGCTCTCGCCATATATAAAGTCGACCTCGGGCGCAACTTCTGTCGCCATATATCAAGTCGACCTCGGTCGCAACGGCTCTTGCTATATATAAAGTCGACCTCGGTTGAAACGGCTCTCGCCATATATAAAGTCGACCTCGGTCGCAACGGCTCTCGCCATATATCAAGTCGACCTTGGTCGCAACGGCTCTCGCCATATATCAATTCGACCTCGGTCGAAACGGCTCTCACCATATATCAAGTAGACCTCGGTCGCAACGGCTCTCGCCATATATCAAGTCGACGTCGGTCGCAATGGCTTTCGCCATATATAAAGTCGACTTCGGTTGCAACAGCTCTCACCATATATCAAGTCGACCTCGGTCGCAATGACTCTCGCCATATATAAAGTCGACCTCGATTGCAACGGCTCTCGCCATATATCAAGTCGACCACGGTCGCAACGGCTCTCTCCATATATCAAGTCGACCTCGGTCGTAACGGCCCTCGCCATATGTAAAGTCGACCTCGGTCACAATGGCTCTCACCATATATCAAGTCGACCTTGGTCGCAACGGTTTTCGCCATATATAAAGTTGACCTCGGTCGCAACGGCTCTCGCCATATGTCTAGTCGACCTCGGTCGCAACGGCTCTCGCCATATATAAAGTCAACCTCGATCGCAACGGCTCTCGCCATATATCAAGTCGACATCGGTCGCAACGGCTCTCTCCATATATCAAGTCGAACTCGGTCGCAACGGCTCTCGCCATATATAAAGTCGACCTCGGTCGCAACGGCTCTCACCATCTATCAAGTCGACCTCGGTCGCAACGGATCTCGCCATATATCAAGTCGACCTAGGTCGCAACGGCTCTCGCCATATATAAAGTCGACCTCGGTTGCAACGGCTCTCGCCATATATAAAGTCGACCTCGGTCGCAACGGTTTTCGCCATATATAAAGATGACCTCGGTCGCAACGGCTCTCGCCATATATCAAGTCGACCTCGGTCGCAACGGCTCTCGCCATATATAAAGTCGACCTCGGTCGCAACGGCTCTCACCATCTATCAAGTCGACCTCGGTCGCAACGGATCTCGCCATATATCAAGTCGACCTAGGTCGCAACGGCTCTCGCCATATATAAAGTCGACCTCGGTTGCAACGGCTCTCGCCATATATAAAGTCGACCTCGGTCGCAACGGCTCTTGCCATATATAAATTCGACCTCGGTCGCAACTTCTCTCACCATATATCAAGTCGACCTCGGTTGCAACGGCTCTCACCATATATCAAGTCGACCTCGGTTGCAACGGCTCTCACCATCTATCAAGTCGACCTCGGTCGCAACGGCTCTCTCCATATATAAAGTCGACCTCGGTCGCAACGGCTCTCGCCATATATCAAGTCGACCTTGGTCGCAACGGCTCTCGCCATATATCAATTCGACCTCGGTCGAAACGGCTCTCACCATATATCAAGTAGACCTCGGTCGCAACGGCTCTCGCCATATATCAAGTCGACGTCGGTCGCAATGGCTTTCGCCATATATAAAGTCGACTTCGGTTCCAACAGGTCTCACCATATATCAAGTCGACCTCGGTCGCAACGGCTCTCGCCATATATAAAGTCGACCTCGTTCGCAACGGCTCTTGCCATATATAAATTCGACCTCGGTCGCAACTGCTCTCACCATATATCTAGTAGACCTCGATCGCAACGGCTCTCGCCATATATCAAGTCGACCGCGGTCGCAACGGCTCTCGCCATATATAAAGTCGACCTCGGGTGCAACTTCTGTCGCCATATATCAAGTCGACCTCGGTCGCAACGGCTCTCGCTATATATAAAGTCGACCTCCATCGCAACGGCTCTCACCATATATAAAGTCGACCTCGGTCGCAACGGCTCACGCCATTTATCAAGTCGATCTCTGTCGGAACGGCTCTCGCCGTATATCAAGTCGACCTCGGTCGCAACGGCTCTCGCCATATATCAAGTCGACCTCGGTCGTAACGGCTCTCGCCATATATAAAGTCGACCTCGGTCTCAACGGATCTCGCCATATATCAAGTCGACCTAGGTCGCAACGGCTCTCGCCATATATAAAGTCGACCTCGGTTGCAACGGCTCTCGCCATATATAAAGTCGACCTCGGTCGCAACGGCTCTCGCCATATATAAATTCGACCTCGGTCGCAACTGCTCTCACCATATATCAAGTCGACCTCGGTTGCAACGGCTCTCGCCATATATCAAGTCGACCTCGGTCGCAACTGCTCTCGCCATATATCAAGTCGACCTCGTTCGCAACGGCTGTCACCATATATCAGGTCGACCTCGGCCGCAACGGCTCTTCTCATATATCAAGTCGACCTCGGTCGCAACGGCTCTCGCCATATATAAAGTCGACCTCGGTCGCAACGGCTCTCGCCATATATAAAGTCGACCTCGGTCGCAACGGCTCTCCCATCTATCAAGTCGACCTCGGTCGCAACGGAATTCGCCATATATCAAGTCGACCTAGGTCGCAACGGCTCTCGCCATATATAAAGTCGACCTCGGTTGCAACGGCTCTCGCCATATATAAAGTCGACCTCGGTCGCAGCGGCTCTTGCCATATATCAAGTCGACCTCTGTCGGAACGGCTCTCGCCATATATCTAGTCGATCTCGGTCGCAACGTCTCTCGCAATATATCAAGTCGACCTCGGTCGCAACGGCTCTCGCCATATATCAAGTCGACCTCGGTCGCAACGGCTCTCGCCATATATAAAGTCGACCTCGGTCGCAACGGCTCTCACCATCTATCAAGTCGACCTCGGTCGCAACGGATCTCGCCATATATCAAGTCGACCTAGGTCGCGACGGCTCTCGCCATATATAAAGTCGACCTCGGTTGCAACGGCTCTCGCCATATATAAAGTCGACCTCGGTCGCAACGGCTCTTGCCATATATAAATTCGACCTCGGTCGCAACTGCTCTCACCATATATCAAGTCGACCTCGGTTGCAACGGCTCTCACCATATATCAAGTCGACCTCGGTCGCAACGGCTCTCGCCATATATCAAGTCGACCTCGTTCGCAACGGCTGTCACCATATATCAGGTCGACCTCGGCCGCAACGGCTCTTGTCATATATCAAGTCGACCTCGGTCGCAACGGCTCTCGCCATATATAAAGTCGACCTCGGTCGCAACGGCTCTCGCCATATATCAAGTCTACCTCGGTCGCAACAGCTCTCGCCATATATCAAGTCGACCTCGGTCGCAATAGCTCTCGCCATATATCAAATTCGACCTCCGTCGCAACGGCTCTCGCCATATATTAAGTCGACCTCGGTCGCAATGACTCTCGCCATTTATCAAGTCGACCTCGGTCGGAACGGCTCTCCCCATATATCAAGTCGACCTCGGTCGCAACGGCTCTCGCCATCTATCAAGTCGACCTCGGTCGTAATGGCTCTCTCCATATATAAAGTCGACCTCAGTCGCAACGGATCTCGCCATATATCAAGTCGACCTAGGTCGCAACGGCTCTCTCCATATAGAAAGTCGACCTCGGTTGCAACGGCTCTCGCCATATATAAAGTCCACCTCGGTCGCAATGGCTCTTTCCATATATAAATTCGACCTCGGTCGCAACTACTCTCGCCATATATCAAGTCGACCTCGGTCGCAACGGCTCTCGCCATATATCAAGTCGACCTCGGTCGCAACGGCTCTCGCCATATATAAAGTCGACCTCGGGCGCAACTTCTGTCGCCATATATCAAGTCGACCTCGGTCACAACTACTCTTGCTATATATAAAGTCGACCTCGGTTGAAACGGCTCTCGCCATATATAAAGTCGACCTCGGTCGCAACGGCTCTCGCCATATATCAAGTCGACCTTGGTCGCAACGGCTCTCGCCATATATCAATTCGACCTTGGTCGAAACGGCTCTCACCATATATCAAGTAGACCTCGGTCGCAACGGCTCTCGCCATATATCAAGTTGACGTCGGTCGCAATGGCTTTCGCCATATATAAAGTCGACTTCGGTTGCAACAGCTCTCACCATATATCAAGTCGACCTCGGTCGCAACGGCTCTCGCCATATATAAAGTCGACCTCGATTGCAACGGCTCTCGCCATATATCAAGTCGACCACGGTCGCAACGGCTCTCTCCATATATCAAGTCGACCTCGGTCGTAACGGCCCTCGCCATATGTAAAGTCGACCTCGGTCACAACGGCTCTCGCCATATATCAAGTCGACCTTGGTCGCAACGGTTTTCGCCATATATAAAGTTGACCTCGGTCGCAACGGCTCTCGCCATATGTCAAGTCGACCTCGGTCGCAACGGCTCTCGCCATATATAAAGTCAACCTCGATCGCAACGGCTCTCGCCATATATCAAGTCGACCTCGGTCGCAACGGCTCTCTCCATATATCAGGTCGCCCTTGGTCGCAACGGCTCTCGCCATATATAAAGTCGACCTCGATCGCAACGGCTCTCGCGATATATCAAGTCGACCTTTGTCGCAACGGCTCTCTCCATAATTCAAGTCGCCCTCGGTCGCAACGGCTCTCACCATATATAAAGTCGACCTCGGTCGCAATGGCTCTCGCCATCTATCAAGTCGACCTCGGTCGCAACGGCTCTCGCCATATATCCATTCGATCTCGGCGCAACGTCTCTCGCAATATATCAAGTCGACCTCGGTCGCAACGGATCTCGCCATATATAAAGTCGACCTCGGTCGCAACGGCTCTTGCCATATATCAAGTCGACCTCGGTCGCAACGGCTCTGGCCATATATCAAGTCGACCTTGGTCACAACGGCTCTCGCCATTTATAGTGTCGACCTCGGTCGCAACGGCTCTCGCCATATATCAAGTCGACCTCGGTCGCAACGGGTCTCGCCATATATAAAGTTGACCTCGGTCGCAACGGCTCTCGCCATATATCAAGTCGACCTCGGTCGCAACGGCTCTCGCCATATATAAAGTCGAGCTCGGTCGCAACGGCTCTCACCATCTATCAAGTCGACCTCGGTCGCAACGGATCTCGCCATATATCAAGTCGACCTAGGTCGCAACGGCTCTCGCCATATATAAAGTCGACCTCGGTTGCAACGGCTCTCGCCATATATAAAGTCGACCTCGGTCGCAACGGCTCTTGCCATATATAAATTCGACCTCGGTCGCAACTGCTCTCACCATATATCAAGACGACCTCGGTTGCAACGACTCTCACCATATATCAAGTCGACCTCGGTCGCAACGGCTCTCGCCATATATCAAGTCGACCTCGTTCGCAACGGCTGTCACCATATATCAAGTCGACCTCGGCCGCAACGGCTCTTGTCATATATCAAGTCGACCTCGGTCGCAACGGCTCTCGCCATATATAAAGTCGACCTCGGTCGCAACGGCTCTCGCCATATATCAAGTCTACCTCGGTCGCAACAGCTCTCGCCATATATCAAGTCGACCTCGGTCGCAATAGCTCTCGCCATATATCAAATTCGACCTCCGTCGCAACGGCTCTCGCCATATATTAAGTCGACCTCGGTCGCAACGACTCTCGCCATTTATCAAGTCGACCTCGGTCGGAACGGCTCTCGCCATATATCAAGTCGACCTCGGTCGCAACGGCTCTCGCCATCTATCAAGTCGACCTCGGTCGTAATGGCTCTCTCCATATATAAAGTCGACCTCAGTCGCAACGGATCTCGCCATATATCAAGTCGACCTAGGTCGCAACGGCTCTCGCCATATAGAAAGTCCACCTCGGTTGCAACGGCTCTCGCCATATATAAAGTCGACCTCGGTCGCAATGGCTCTTTCCATATATAAATTCGACCTCGGTCGCAACTACTCTCGCCATATATCAAGTCGACCTCGGTCGCAACGGCTCTCGCCATATATCAAGTCGACCTCGGTCGCAACGGCTCTCGCCATATATAAAGTCGACCTCGGGCGCAACTTCTGTCGCCATATATCAAGTCCACCTCGGTCGCAACGGCTCTTGCTATATATAAAGTCGACCTCGGTTGAAACGGCTCTCGCCATATATCAATTCGACCTCGGTCGCAACGGCTCTCGCCATATATCAAGTAGACCTCGGTCGCAACGGCTCTCGCCATATATCAAGTCGACGTCGGTCGCAATGGCTTTCGCCATATATAAAGTCGACTGCGGTTGCAACAGCTCTCACCATATATCAAGTCGACCTCGGTCGCAACGGCTCAAGCCATATATAAAGTCGACCTCGATTGCAACGGCTCTCGCCATATATCAAGTCGACCACGGTCGCAACGGCTCTCTCCATATATCAAGTCGACCTCGGTCGTAATGGCCCTCGCCATATGTAAAGTCGACCTCGGTCACAACGGCTCTCGCCATATATCAAGTCGACCTTGGTCGCAACGGTTTTCGCCATATATAAAGTTGACCTCGGTCGCAACGGCTCTCGCCATATGTCAAGTCGACCTCGGTCGCAACGGCTCTCGCCATATATAAAGTCAACCTCGATCGCAACGGCTCTCGCCATATATCAAGTCGACCTCGGTCGCAACGGCTCTCTCCATATATCAAGTCGCCCTTGGTCGCAACGGCTCTCGCCATATATAAAGTCGACCTCGATCGCAACGGCTCTCGCGATATATCAAGTCGACCTTTGTCGCAACGGCTCTCTCCATAATTCAAGTCGCCCTCGGTCGCAACGGCTCTCACCATATATAAAGTCGACCTCGGTCGCAATGGCTCTCGCCATTTATCAAGTCGACCTCGGTCGCAACGGCTCTCGCCATATATCCATTCGATCTCGGCGCAACGTCTCTCGCAATATATCAAGTCGACCTCGGTCGCAACGGCTCTCGCCATATATAAAGTCGACCTTGGTCGCAACGGCTCTTGCCATATATCAAGTCGACCTCGGTCGCAACGGCTCTGGCCATATATCAAGTCGACCTTGGTCACAACGGCTCTCGCCATTTATAGTGTCGACCTCGGTCGCAACGGCTCTCGCCATATATCAAGTCGACCTCGGTCGCAACGGGTCTCGCCATATATCAAGTCGACCTCGGTCGTAACGGCTGTAGCCATATATAAAGTCGACCTCGTTCGCAACGGATCTCGCCATATATCAAGTCGACCTAGGTCGCAACGGCTCTCGCCATATATAAAGTCGACCTCGGTTGCAACGGCTCTCACCATATATAAAGTCGACCTCGGTCACAACGGCTCTTACCATATATAAATTCGACCTCGGTCGCAACTGCTGTCACCATATATCAAGTCGACCTCGGTCGCAATGGCTGTCGTCATATATCAAGTGGACCTCGGTCGCAACGGCTCTCGCCATATATCAAGTCGACCTCGGTCGCAAAGGCTCTCGCCATATGTAAATTCGACCTCGGTTGCAACGGCTCTCGCCATATATCAAGTCTACCTCGGTCGCAACGGCTCTCACCATATATCAAGTCGACCTCGGTCGCAACATCTCTCGCCGTTTATCAAATTCGACCTCCGTCGCAACGGCTGTCGCCATATATAAAGTCGACCTCGGTCCCAACGGGTCTCGCCACTTATCAAGTCGACCTCGTTCGGAACGGCTCTCGCCATATATAAAGTCGACCTCGGTCGCAACGGCTCTCGCCATCTATCAAGTCGACCTCGGTCGCAACGGCTCTCGCCATATATCTAGTCGATCTCGGTCGCAACGTCTCTCGCAATATATCAAGTCGACCTCGGTCGTAACGGCTCTCGCCATATATAAAGTCGACCACGGTCGCAACGGATCTCGCCATATATCAAGTCGACCTAGGTCGCAACGGCTCTCGCCATATATAAAGTTGACCTCGGTTGCAACGGCTCTCGCCATATATAAAGTCGACCTCGGTCACAACGGCTCTTGCCATATATAAATTCGACATGGGTCGCAACTGCTGTCACCATATATCAAGTCGACCTCGGTCGCAACGGCTCTCATCATATATCAAGTCGACCTCGGTCGCAACGGCTCTCGCCATATATCAAGTCGACCTCGGTCGCAACGGCTCTCGCCATATATAAATTCGACCTCGGTCGCAACGGATCTCGCCATATATCAAGTCGACCTAGGTCGCAACGGCTCTCGCCATATATAAAGTCGACCCCGGTTGCAACGGCTCTCGCCATATATAAAGTCGACCTCGTTCGCAACGGCTCTTGCCATATATAAATTCGACCTCGGTCGCAACTGCTCTCACCATATATCTAGTCGACCTCGGTCGCAACGGCTCTCGCCATATATCAAGTCGACCGCGGTCGCAACGGCTCTCGCCATATATAAAGTCGACCTGGGGGGTAACTTCTGTCGCCATATATCAAGTCGACCTCGGTCGCAACGGCTCTCGCTATATATAAAGTCGACCTCCATCGCAACGGCTCTCACCATATATAAAGTCGACCTCGGTCGCAACGGCTCTCGCCATTTATCAAGTCGACCTCTGTCGGAACGGCTCTCGCCGTATATCAAGTCGATCTCGGTCGCAACGGCTCTCGCCATATATCAAGTCGACCTCGGTCTCAACGGATCTCGCCATATATCAAGTCGACCTAGGTCGCAACGGCTCTCGCCATATATAAAGTCGACCTCGGTTGCAACGGCTCTCCCCATATATAAAGTCGACCTCGGTCGCAACGGCTCTTGCCATATATAAATTCGACCTCGGTCGCAACTGCTCTCACCATATATCAAGTCGACCTCGGTTGCAACGGCTCTCGCCATATATCAAGTCGACCTCGGTCGCAACTGCTCTCGCCATATATAAAGTCGACATCGGTCGCAACGGCTCTCGCCATATATCAAGTCGACCTCGGTCGCAACAGCTCTCGCCATATATCAAATTCGACCTCCGTCGCAACGGCTCTCGCCATATATTAAGTCGACCTCGGTCGCAACGACTCTCGCCATTTATCAAGTCGACCTCGGTCGCAACGGCTCTCGCCATATATCAAGTCGACCTCGGTCGCAACGGCTCTCGCCATATATCAAGTCGACCTCGGTCGTAATGGCTCTCTCCATATATAAAGTCGACCTCAGTCGCAACGGATCTCGCCATATATCAAGTCGACATAGGTCGCAACGGCTCTCGCCATATAGAAAGTCGACCTCGGTTGCAACGGCTCTCGCCATATATAAAGTCGACCTCGGTCGCAATGGCTCTTTCCATATATAAATTCGACCTCGGTCGCAACTTCTCTCGCCATATATCAAGTCGACCTCGGTCGCAACGGCTCTCGCCATATATCAAGTCGACCTCGGTCGCAACGGCTCTCGCCATATATAAAGTCGACCTCGGGCGCAACTTCTGTC
This sequence comes from Bromus sterilis, assembly GCA_950022295.1. Taxonomy (NCBI): domain Eukaryota; kingdom Viridiplantae; phylum Streptophyta; class Magnoliopsida; order Poales; family Poaceae; genus Bromus; species Bromus sterilis. The sequence continues at coordinate 149,694,528 of OX465599.1, read as the reverse complement.
GCCATATATCAAGTCGACCTCGGTCGCAACGGCTCTTCCTATATATAAAGTTGACCTCGGTTGAAACGACTCTCGCCATATATAAAGTCGACCTCGGTCGCAACGGCTCTCGCCATATATCAAGTCGACCTTGGTCGCAAAGGCTCTCGCCATATATCAATTCGACCTCGGTCAAAACGGCTCTCACCATATATCAAGTAGACCTCGGTCGCAACGGCTCTCGCCATATATCAAGTCGACGTCGGTCGCAATGGCTTTCGCAATATATAAAGTCGACTTCGGTTGCAACAGCTCTCACCATATATCAAGTCGACCTCGGTCGCAACGGCTCTCGCCATATATAAAGTCGACCACGGTCGCAACGGCTCTCGCCATATATCAAGTCGACCACGGTCGCAACGGCTCTCTCCATATATCAAGTCGACCTCGGTCGTAACGGCCCTCGCCATATGTAAAGTCGACCTCGGTCACAACGGCTCTCGCCATATATCAAGTCGACCTCGGTCGCAACGGTTTTCGCCATATATAAAGTTGACCTCGGTCGCAACGGCTCTCGCCATATGTCAAGTCGACCTCGGTCGCAACGGCTCTCGCCATATATAAAGTCAACCTCGATCGCAACGGCTCTCGCCATATATCAAGTCGACCTCGGTCGCAACAGCTCTCTCCATATATCAAGTCGCCCTTGGTCGCAACGGCTCTCGCCATATATAAAGTCGACCTCGATCGCAACGGCTCTCGCGATATATCAAGTCGACCTTTGTCGCAACGGCTCTCTCCATAATTCAAGTCGCCCTCGGTCGCAACGGCTCTCACCATATATAAAGTCGACCTCGGTCGCAACGGCTCTCGCCATCTATCAAGTCGACCTCGGTCGCAACGGCTCTCGCCATATATCCATTCGATCTCGGCGCAACGTCTCTCGCAATATATCAAGTCGACCTCGGTCGCAACGGCTCTCGCCATATATAAAGTCGACCTCGGTCGCAACGGCTCTTGCCATATATCAAGTCGACCTCGGTCGCAACGGCTCTGGCCATATATCAAGTCGACCTTGGTCGCAACGGCTCTCGCCATTTATAGTGTCGACCTCGGTCGCAACGGCTCTCGCCATATATCAAGTCGACCTCGGTCGCAACGGGTCTCGCCATATATCAAGTCGACCTCGGTCGTAACGGCTGTCGCCATATATAAAGTCGACCTCGGTCGCAACGGATCTCGCCATATATCAAGTCGACCTAGGTCGCAACGGCTCTCGCCATATATAAAGTCGACCTCGGTTGCAACGGCTCTCGCCATATATAAAGTCGACCTCGGTCACAACGGCTCTTGCCATATATAAATTCGACCTCGGTCGCAACTGCTGTCACCATATATCAAGTCGACCTCGGTCGCAATGGCTCTCGTCATATATCAAGTGGACCTCGGTCGCAACGGCTCTCGCCATATATCAAGTCGACCTCGGTCGCAAAGGCTCTCGCCATATATAAATTCGACCTCGGTTGCAACGGCTCTCGCCATATATCAAGACTACCTCGGTCGCAACGGCTCTCACCATATATCAAGTCGACCTCGGTCGCAACAGCTCTCGCCGTTTATCAAATTCGACCTCCGTCGCAACGGCTCTCGCCATATATAAAGTCGACCTCGGTCCCAACGGGTCTCGCCACTTATCAAGTCGACCTCGGTCGGACCGGCTCTCGCCATATATCAAGTCGACCTCGGTCGCAACGGCTCTCGCCATATATCAAGTCGACCTCGGTCGTAACGGCTCTCGCCATATATAAAGTCGACGTCGGTCGCAACGGATCTCGCCATATATCAAGTCGACCTAGGTCGCAACGGCTCTCGCCATATATAAAGTTGACCTCGGTTGCAACGGCTCTCGCCATATATAAAGTCGACCTCGGTCACAACGGCTCTTGCCTTATATAAATTCGACCTCGGTCGCAACTGCTCTCACCATATATCAAGTCGACCTCGGTCGCAACGGCTCTCGCCATATATCAAGTCGACCTCGGTCGCAACGGCTCTCGCAATATATAAAGTCGACCTCGGGTGCAACTTCTGTCGCCATATATCAAGTCGACCTCGGTCGCAACGGCTCTCGCTATATATAAAGTCGACCTCGGTTGCAACGGCTCTCGCCATATATAAAGTCGACCTCGATCGCAACGGCTCTCGCCATATATCAAGTCGACCTTGGTCGCAACGGCTCTCGCCATATATCAATTCGACCTCGGTCGAAACTGCTCTCACCATATATCAAGTATACCTCGGTCGCAACGGCTCTCGCCATATATCAAGTCGACGTCGGTCGCAATGGCTTTCGCCATATATAAAGTCGACCTCGGTTGCAACGGCTCTCACCATATATCAAGTCGACCTCGGTCGCAACGGCTCTCGCCATATATAAAGTCGACCTCGATTGCAACGGCTCTCGCCATATATCAAGTCGACCTCGGTTGCAGCGGCTCTCTCCATATATCAAGTCGACCTCGGTCGTAACGGCTCTCGCCATATGTAAAGTCGACCTCGGTCACAACGGCTCTTGCCATATATCAAATCGACCTCGGTCGCAACGGCTTTCGCAATATACAAAGTTGACCTCGGTCGCAACGGCTCTCGCCATATATAAAGTTGACCTCGGTCGCAACGGCTCTCGCCATATATAAAGTCGACCTCGATCGCAATGGCTCTCGCCATATATCAAGTCGACCTCGGTCGCAACGGCTCTCGCCATATATCAAGTCGACCTCGGTCGCAACGGCTCTCGCCATATATCAAGTTGACCTCGGTCGTAATGGCTCTCTCCATATATAAAGTCGACCTCAGTCGCAACGGATCTCGCCATATATCAAGTCGACATAGGTCGCAACGGCTCTCGCCATATAGAAAGTCGACCTCGGTTGCAACGGCTCTCGCCATATATAAAGTCGACCTCGGTCGCAATGGCTCTTTCCATATATAAATTCGACCTCGGTCGCAACTGCTCTCGCCATATATAAGGTCGACCTCGGTCGCAATGGCTCTCGCCATATATCAAGTCGACCTCGGTCGCAACGGCTCTCGCCATATATAAAGTCGACCTCGGGCGCAACTTCTGTCGCCATATATCAAGTCGACCTCGGTCGCAACGGCTCTTCCTATATATAAAGTTGACCTCGGTTGAAACGGCTCTCGCCATATATAAAGTCGACCTCGGTCGCAACGGCTCTCGCCATATATCAAGTCGACCTTGGTCGCAACGGCTCTCGCCATATATCAATTCGACCTCGGTCAAAACGGCTCTCACCATATATCAAGTAGACCTCGGTCGCAACGGCTCTCGCCATATATCAAGTCGACGTCGGTCGCAATGGCTTTCGCAATATATAAAGTCGACTTCGGTTGCAACAGCTCTCACCATATATCAAGTCGACCTCGGTCGCAACGGCTCTCGCCATATATAAAGTCGACCTCGATTGCAACGGCTCTTGCCATATATCAAGTCGACCACGGTCGCAACGGCTCTCTCCATATATCAAGTCGACCTCGGTCGTAGCGGCCCTCGCCATATGTAAAGTCGACCTCGGTCACAACGGCTCTCGCCATATATCAAGTCGACCTCGGTCGCAACGGTTTTCGCCATATATAAAGTTGACCTCGGTCGCAACGGCTCTCGCCATATGTCAAGTCGACCTCGGTCGCAACGGCTCTCGCCATATATAAAGTCAACCTCGATCGCAACGGCTCTCGCCATATATCAAGTCGACCTCGGTCGCAACAGCTCTCTCCATATATCAAGTCGCCCTTGGTCGCAACGGCTCTCGCCATATATAAAGTCGACCTCGATCGCAACGGCTCTCGCGATATATCAAGTCGACCTTTGTCGCAACGGCTCTCTCCATAATTCAAGTCGCCCTCGGTCGCAACGGCTCTCACCACATATAAAGTCGACCTCGGTCGCAACGGCTCTCTCCATCTATCAAGTCGACCTCGGTCGCAACGGCTCTCGGCATATATCCATTCGATCTCGGCGCAACGTCTCTCGCAATATATCAAGTCGACCTCGGTCGCAACGGCTCTCGCCATATATAAAGACGACCTCGGTCGCAACGGCTCTTGCCATATATAAAGTCGACCTCGGTCGCAACGGCTCTGGCCATATATCAAGTCGACCTTGGTCGCAACGGCTCTCGCCATTTATAGTGTCGACCTCGGTCGCAACGGGTCTCGCCATATATCAAGTCGACCTCGGTCGCAACGGGTCTCGCCATATATCAAGTCGACCTCGGTCGTAACGGCTGTCGCCATATATAAAGTCGACCTCGGTCGCAACGGATCTCGCCATATATCAAGTCGACCTAGGTCGCAACGGCTCTCGCCATATATAAAGTCGACCTCGGTTGCAACGGCTCTCGCCATATATAAAGTCGACCTCGGTCACAACGGCTCTTGCCATATATAAATTCGACCTCGGTCGCAACTGCTGTCACCATATATCAAGTCGACCTCGGTCGCAATGGCTCTCGTCATATATCAAGTGGAACTCGGTCGCAACGGCTCTCGCCATATATCAAGTCGACCTCGGTCGCAAAGGCTCTCGCCATATATAAATTCGACCTCGGTTGCAACGGCTCTCGCCATATATCAAGACTACCTCGGTCGCAACGGCTCTCACCATATATCAAGTCGACCTCGGTCGCAACAGCTCTCGCCGTTTATCAAATTCGACCTCCGTCGCAACGGCTCTCGCCATATATAAAGTCGACCTCGGTCCCAACGGGTCTCGCCACTTATCAAGTCGACCTCGGTCGGAACGGCTCTCGCCATATATCAAGTCGACCTCGGTCGCAACGGCTCTCGCCATATATCAAGTCGACCTCGGTCGTAACGGCTCTCGCCATATATAAAGTCGACGTCGGTCACAACGGATCTCGCCATATATCAAGTCAACCTAGGTCGCAACGGCTCTCGCCATATATAAAGTTGACCTCGGTTGCAATGGCTCTCGCCATATATAAAGTCGACCTCGGTCACAACGGCTCTTGCCTTATATAAATTCGACCTCGGTCGCAACTGCTCTCACCATATATCAAGTCGACCTCGTTCGCAACAGCTCTCGCCATATATCAAGTCGACCTCGGTCGCAACGGCTCTCGCAATATATAAAGTCGACCTCGGGTGCAACTTCTGTCGCCATATATCAAGTCGACCTCGGTCGCAACGGCTCTCGCTATATATAAAGTCGAGCTCGGTTGCAACGGCTCTCGCCATATATAAAGTCGACCTCGGTCGCAACGGCTCTCGCCATATATCAAGTCGACCTTGGTCGCAACGGCTCTCCCCATATATCAATTCGACCTCGGTCGAAACTGCTCTCACCATATATCAAGTATACCTCGGTCGCAACGGCTCTCGCCATATATCAAGTCGACGTCGGTCGCAATGGCTTTCGCCATATATAAAGTCGACCTCGGTTGCAACGGCTCTCACCATATATCAAGTCGACCTCGGTCGCAACGGCTCTCGCCATATATAACGTCGACCTCGATTGCAACGGCTCTCGCCATATATCAAGTCGACCTCGGTTGCAGCGGCTCTCTCCATATATCAAGTCGACCTCGGTCGTAACGGCTCTCGCCATATGTAAAGTCGACCTCGGTCACAACGGCTCTTGCCATATATCAAATCGACCTCGGTCGCAACGGCTTTCGCAATATACAAAGTTGACCTCGGTCACAACGGCTCTCGCCATATAAAAAGTTGACCTCGGTCGCAACGGCTCTCGCCATATATAAAGTCGACCTCGATCGCAATGGCTCTCGCCATATATCAAGTCGACCTCGGTCGCAACGGCTCTCTCCATATATAAGGTCGCCCTCGGTCGCAACGGCTCTCGCCATATATAAAGTCGACCTCGGTCGCAACGGCTCTCGCCATCTATCAAGTCGACCTCGGTCGCAACGGCTCTCGCCATATATCCAGTCGACCTCGGTCGCAACGTCTCTCGCAACATATCATGTCGACCTCGGTCGCAACGGCTCTCGCCATATATCAAGTCGACCTCGGTCGCAACGGCTCTGGCCATATATAAATTCGACATCGTTCGCAACGGCTCTCGCCATATATCAAGTCGACCTCGGTCGCAACGGCTCTCGCAATATATAAAGTCGACCTCGGGTGCAACTTCTGTCGCCATATATCAAGTCGACCTCGGTCGCAACGGCTCTCGCTATATATAAAGTCGAGCTCGGTTGCAACGGCTCTCGCCATATATAAAGTCGACCTCGGTCGCAACGGCTCTCGCCATATATCAAGTCGACCTTGGTCGCAACGGCTCTCGCCATCTATCAATTCGACCTCGGTCGAAACTGCTCTCACCATATATCAAGTATACCTCGGTCGCAACGGCTCTCGCCATATATCAAGTCGACGTCGGTCGCAATGGCTTTCGCCATATATAAAGTCGACCTCGGTTGCAACGGCTCTCACCATATATCAAGTCGACCTCGGTCGCAACGGCTCTCGCCATATATAAAGTCGACCTCGATTGCAACGGCTCTCGCCATATATCAAGTCGACCTCGGTTGCAGCGGCTCTCTCCATATATCAAGTCGACCTCGGTCGTAACGGCTCTCGCCATATGTAAAGTCGACCTCGGTCACAACGGCTCTTGCCATATATCAAATCGACCTCGGTCGCAACGGCTTTCGCAATATACAAAGTTGACCTCGGTCACAACGGCTCTCGCCATATATAAAGTTGACCTCGGTCGCAACGGCTCTCGCCATATATAAAGTCGACCTCGATCGCAATGGCTCTCGCCATATATCAAGTCGACCTCGTTCGCAACGGCTCTCTCCATATATAAGGTCGCCCTCGGTCGCAACGGCTCTCGCCATATATAAAGTCGACCTCGGTCGCAACGGCTCTCGCCATCTATCAAGTCGACCTCGGTCGCAACGGCTCTCGCCATATATCCAGTCGACCTCGGTCGCAACGTCTCTCGCAACATATCATGTCGACCTCGGTCGCAACGGCTCTCGCCATATATCAAGTCGACCTCGGTCGCAACGGCTCTGGCCATATATAAATTCGACATCGGTCGCAACGGCTCTCACCATCTATCAAGTCGACCTCGGTCGCAACGGCTCTCGCCATATATAAAGTCGACCTCGGTCGCAAAACCTCTCGCCATATATCAAGTCGACCTCGGTCACAACGGCTCTCGCCATATATAAAGTCGACCTCGGTCGCAACGGCTCTCACCATCTATCAAGTCGACCTCGGTCGCAACGGCTCTCGCCATATATAAAGTCGACCTCGGTCGCAAAAGCTCTCGCCATATATCGAGTCGACCTCGGTCGCAACGGCTCTCTCCATATATCAAGTCGCCCTCGATCGCAACGGCTCTCGCCATATATAAAGTCGACCTCGGTCGCAACGGCTCTCGCCATCTATCAAGTCGACCTCGGTCGCAACGGCTCTCGCCATATATCCAGTCGACCTCGGTCGCAACGTCTCTCGCAAGATATCATGTCGACCTCGGTCGCAACGGCTCTCGCCATATATAAAGTCGACCTCGGTCGCAACGGCTCTGGCCATATATCAAGTCGACCTCGGTCGCAACGGCTCTCGCCATATATCAAGTCGACCTCGGTCGCAACGGCTCTGGCCATATATAAATTCGACCTCGGGCGCAACTTCTCTCGCCATATATCAAGTCGACCTCGGTCGCAACGGCTCTCGCCATATATAAAGTCGACCTCGGTCGCAACGGCTCTCACCATCTATCAAGTCGACCTCGGTCGCAACGGCTCTCGCCATATATAAAGTCGACCTCGGTCGCAAAAGCTCTCGCCATATATCAAGTCGACCTCGGTCACAACGGCTCTCGCCATATATCAAATCGACGTCGGTCGCAACTGCTCTCACCATATATCAAGTCGACCTCGATCGCAACGGCTCTCGCAATATATAAAGTCGACCTCGGGTGCAACTTCTGTCGCCATATATCAAGTCGACCTCGGTCGCAACGGCTCTCGCTATATATAAAGTCGACCTCGGTTGCAACGGCTCTCGCCATATATAAAGTCGACCTCGGTCGCAACGGCTCTCGCCATATATCAAGTCGACCTCGGTCGCAACGGCTCTCACCATATATCAATTCGACCTCGGTCGAAACGGCTCTCACCATATATCAAGTATACCTCGGTCGCAACGGCTCTGGCCATATATCAAGTCGACGTCGGTCGCAATGGCTTTCGCCATATATAAAGTCGACCTCGGTTGCAACGGCTCTCACCATATATCAAGTCGACCTCGGTCGCAACGGCTCTCGCCATATATAAAGTCGACCTCGATTGCAACGGCTCTCGCCATATATCAAGTCGACCTCGGTTGCAGTGGCTCTCTCCATATATCAAGTCGACCTCGGTCGTAACGGCTCTCGCCATATGTAAAGTCGACCTCGGTCACAACGGCTCTTGCCATATATCAAATCGACCTCGGTCGCAACGGCTTTCGCAATATACAAAGTTGACCTCGGTCGCAACGGCTCTCGCCATATATAAAGTTGACCTCGGTTGCAACGGCTCTCGCCATATATAAAGTCGACCTCGATCGCAATGGCTCTCGCCATATATCAAGTCGACCTCGGTCGCAACGGCTCTCTCCATATATAAGGTCGCCCTCGGTCGCAACGGCTCTCGCCATATATAAAGTCGAGCTCGGTCGCAACGGCTCTCGCCATCTATCAAGTCGACCTCGGTCGCAACGGCTCTCGCCATATATCCAGTCGACCTCGGTCGCAACGTCTCTCGCAACATATCATGTCGACCTCGGTCGCAACGGCTCTCGCCATATATCAAGTCGACCTCGGTCGCAACGGCTCTGGCCATATATAAATTCGACATCGGTCGCAACGGCTCTCACCATCTATCAAGTCGACCTCGGTCGCAACGGCTCTCGCCATATATAAAGTCGACCTCGGTCGCAAAAGCTCTCGCCATATATCAAGTCGACCTCGGTCACAACGGCTCTCGCCATATATAAAGTCGACCTCGGTCGCAACGGCTCTCACCATCTATCAAGTCGACCTCGGTCGCAACGGCTCTCGCCATATATAAAGTCGACCTCGGTCGCAAAAGCTCTCGCCATATATCGAGTCGACCTCGGTCGCAACGGCTCTCTCCATATATCAAGTCGCCCTCGATCGCAACGGCTCTCGCCATATATAAAGTCGACCTCGGTCGCAACGGCTCTCGCCATCTATCAAGTCGACCTCGGTCGCAACGGCTCTCGCCATATATCCAGTCGACCTCGGTCGCAACGTCTCTCGCAAGATATCATGTCGACCTCGGTCGCAACGGCTCTCGCCATATATAAAGTCGACCTCGGTCGCAACGGCTCTGGCCATATATCAAGTCGACCTCGGTCGCAACGGCTCTCGCCATATATCAAGTCGACCTCGGTCGCAACGGCTCTGGCCATATATAAATTCGACCTCGGGCGCAACTTCTCTCGCCATATATCAAGTCGACCTCGGTCGCAACGGCTCTCGCCATATATAAAGTCGACCTCGGTCGCAACGGCTCTCACCATCTATGAAGTCGACCTCGGTCGCAACGGCTCTCGCCATATATAAAGTCGACCTCGGTCGCAAAAGCTCTCGCCATATATCAAGTCGACCTCGGTCACAACGGCTCTCGCCATATATCAAATCGACGTCGGTCGCAACTGCTCTCACCATATATCAAGTCGACCTCGATCGCAACGGCTCTCGCAATATATAAAGTCGACCTCGGGTGCAACTTCTGTCGCCATATATCAAGTCGACCTCGGTCGCAACGGCTCTCGCTATATATAAAGTCGACCTCGGTTGCAACGGCTCTCGCCATATATAAAGTCGACCTCGGTCGCAACGGCTCTCGCCATATATCAAGTCGACCTCGGTCGCAACGGCTCTCACCATATATCAATTCGACCTCGGTCGAAACGGCTCTCACCATATATCAAGTATACCTCGGTCGCAACGGCTCTGGCCATATATCAAGTCGACGTCGGTCGCAATGGCTTTCGCCATATATAAAGTCGACCTCGGTTGCAACGGCTCTCACCATATATCAAGTCGACCTCGTTCGCAACGGCTCTCGCCATATATAAAGTCGACCTCGATTGCAACGGCTCTCGCCATATATCAAGTCGACCTCGGTTGCAGTGGCTCTCTCCATATATCAAGTCAACCTCGGTCGTAACGGCTCTCGCCATATGTAAAGTCGACCTCGGTCACAACGGCTCTTGCCATATATCAAATCGACCTCGGTCGCAACGGCTTTCGCAATATACAAAGTTGACCTCGGTCGCAACGGCTCTCGCCATATATAAAGTTGACCTCGGTCGCAACGGCTCTCGCCATATATAAAGTCGACCTCGATCGCAATGGCTCTCGCCATATATCAAGTCGACCTCGGTCGCAACGGCTCTCGCCATATATCAAGTCGACCTCGGTCGCAACGGCTCTAGCCATATATAAATTCGACATCGGTCGCAACGGCTCTCACCATCTATCAAGTCGACCTCGGTCGCAACGGCTCTCGCCATATATAAAGTCGACCTCGGTCGCAAAAGCTCTCGCCATATATCAAGTCGACCTCGGTCACAACGGCTCTCGCCATATATAAAGTCGACCTCGGTCGCAACGGCTCTCACCATCTATCAAGTCGACCTCGGTCGCAACGGCTCTCGCCATATATAAAGTCGACCTCGGTCGCAAAAGCTCTCGCCATATATCAAGTCGACCTCGGTCGCAACGGCTCTCTCCATATATCAAGTCGCCCTCGATCGCAACGGCTCTCGCCATATATAAAGTCGACCTCGGTCGCAACGGCTCTCGCCATCTATCAAGTCGACCTCGGTCGCAACGGCTCTCGCCATATATCCAGTCGACCTCGGTCGCAACGTCTCTCGCAAGATATCATGTCGACCTCGGTCGCAACGGCTCTCGCCATATATAAAGTCGACCTCGGTCGCAACGGCTCTGGCCATATATCAAGTCGACCTCGGTCGCAACGGCTCTCGCCATATATCAAGTCGACCTCGGTCGCAACGGCTCTGGCCATATATAAATTCGACCTCGGGCGCAACTTCTCTCGCCATATATCAAGTCGACCTCGGTCGCAACGGCTCTCGCCATATATAAAGTCGACCTCGGTCGCAACGGCTCTCACCATCTATCAAGTCGACCTCGGTCGCAACGGCTCTCGCCATATATAAAGTCGACCTCGGTCGCAAAAGCTCTCGCCATATATCAAGTCGACCTCGGTCACAACGGCTCTCGCCATATATCAAATCGACGTCGGTCGCAACTGCTCTCACCATATATCAAGTCGACCTCGATCGCAACGGCTCTCGCAATATATAAAGTCGACCTCGGGTGCAACTTCTGTCGCCATATATCAAGTCGACCTCGGTCGCAACGGCTCTCGCTATATATAAAGTCGACCTCGCTTGCAACGGCTCTCGCCATATATAAAGTCGACCTCGGTCGCAACGGCTCTCGCCATATATCAAGTCGACCTCGGTCGCAACGGCTCTCACCATATATCAATTCGACCTCGGTCGAAACGGCTCTCACCATATATCAAGTATACCTCGGTCGCAACGGCTCTGGCCATATATCAAGTCGACGTCGGTCGCAATGGCTTTCGCCATATATAAAGTCGACCTCGGTTGCAACGGCTCTCACCATATATCAAGTCGACCTCGGTCGCAACGGCTCTCGCCATATATAAAGTCGACCTCGATTGCAACGGCTCTCGCCATATATCAAGTCGACCTCGGTTGCAGCGGCTCTCTCCATATATCAAGTCGACCTCGGTCGTAACGGCTCTCGCCATATGTAAAGTCGACCTCGGTCACAACGGCTCTTGCCATATATCAAGTCGACCTCGGTCACAACGGCTTTCGAAATATACAAAGTTGACCTCGGTCGCAACGGCCCTCGCCATATATAAAGTTGACCTCGGTCGCAACGGCTCTCGCCATATATAAAGTCGACCTCGGTCGCAACGGCTCTCGCCATATATCCAGTCGACCTCGGTCGCAATGTCTCTCGCAACATATCATGTCGACCTCGGTCGCAACGGCTCTCGCCATATATCAAGTCGACCTCGGTCGCAACGGCTCTGGCCATATATAAATTCGACATCGGGCGCAACTTCTCTCGCCATATATCAAATCGACCTCGGTCGCAACGGCTCTCGCCATATATAAAGTCGACCTCGGTCGCAACGGCTCTCACCATCTATCAAGTCGACCTCGGTCGCAACGGCTCTCGCCATATATAAAGTCGACCTCGGTCGCAAAAGCTCTCGCCATATATCAAGTCGACCTCGGTCACAACGGCTCTCGCCATATATCAAATCGACCTCGGTCGCAATGGCTTTCTCCATATATAAAGTTGACCTCGGTCGCAACGGCTCTCGCCATATGTCAAGTCGACCTCGGTCGCAACGGCTCTCGCCATATATAAATTCGACCTCGACCGCAACGGCTCTCGCCATATATCAAGTCGACCTTGGTCGCAACGGCTCTCACCATATATCAAGTCGCCCTCGGTCGCAACGGCTCTCGCCATATATAAAGTCGACCTCGGTCACAACGGCTCTCGCCATCTATCAAGTCGACCTCGGTCGCAACGGCTCTCGCCATATATCCAGTCGATCTCGGTCGCAATGTCTCTCGCAATATATCAAGTCGACCTCGGTCACAACGGCTCTCGCCATATATAAAGTCGACCTCGGTCGCAAAATCTCTCGCCATATATAAAGTCGACCTCCGTCGCAACGGCTCTCGCCATATATAAGGTCGACCTCGGTCGCAACGGCTCTCGCCATTTATCAAGTCAACCTCGGTCGGAACGACTCTCGCCATATATCAAGTCGACCTCGGTCGCAACGGCTCTCGCCATATATCAAGTAGACCACGGTCGTAACGGCTCTCGCCATATATAAAGTCGACCTCGGTCGCAACGGATCTCGCCATATATCAAGTCGACCTAGGTCGCAACGGCTCTCGCCATATATAAAGTCGACCTCGGTTGCAACGGCTCTCGCCATATATAAAGTCGACCTCGGTCGCAACGGATCTTGCCTTATCTAAATTCGACCTCGGTCGCAACTGCTCTCACCATATATCAGGTCGACCTCGGTCGCAACGGCTCTCGACATATATCAAGTCGACCTTGGTCGCAACGGTTCTCGCCATATATAAAGTCGACCTCGGTCGCAACGGCTCTCGCCATCTATCAAGTCGACCTCAGTCGCAACGGCTCTCGCCATATATCCAGTCGACCTCGGTCGCAACGTCTCTCGCAACATATCATGTCGACCTCGGTCGCAACGGCTCTCGCCATATATCAAGTCGACCTCGGTCGCAACGGCTCTGGCCATATATAAATTCGACATCGGGCGCAACTTCTCTCCCCATATATCAAGTCGACCTCGGTCGCAACGGCTCTCGCCATATATCAAGTCAACCTAGGTCGCAACGGCTCTCGCCATATATAAAGTTGACCTCGGTTGCAACGGCTCTCGCCATATATAAAGTCGACCTCGGTCACAACGGCTCTTGCCTTATATAAATTCGACCTCGGTCGCAACTGCTCTCACCATATATCAAGTCGACCTCGTTCGCAACGGCTCTCGCCATATATCAAGTCGACCTCGGTCGCAACGGCTCTCGCAATATATAAAGTCGACCTCGGGTGCAACTTCTGTCGCCATATATCAAGTCGACCTCGGTCGCAACGGCTCTCGCTATATATAAAGTCGAGCTCGGTTGCAACGGCTCTCGCCATATATAAAGTCGACCTCGGTCGCAACGGCTCTCGCCATATATCAAGTCGACCTTGGTCGCAACGGCTCTCGCCATATATCAATTCGACCTCGGTCGAAACTGCTCTCACCATATATCAAGTATACCTCGGTCGCAACGGCTCTCGCCATATATCAAGTCGACGTCGGTCGCAATGGCTTTCGCCATATATAAAGTCGACCTCGGTTGCAACGGCTCTCACCATATATCAAGTCGACCTCGGTCGCAACGGCTCTCGCCATATATAACGTCGACCTCGATTGCAACGGCTCTCGCCATATATCAAGTCGACCTCGGTTGCAGCGGCTCTCTCCATATATCAAGTCGACCTCGGTCGTAACGGCTCTCGCCATATGTAAAGTCGACCTCGGTCACAACGGCTCTTGCCATATATCAAATCGACCTCGGTCGCAACGGCTTTCGCAATATACAAAGTTGACCTCGGTCGCAACGGCTCTCGCCATCTATCAAGTCGACCTCGGTCGCAACGGCTCTCGCCATATATCAAGTCGACCTCGGTCGCAACGGCTCTCGCAATATATAAATTCGACCTCGGGTGAACGACTCTCGCCATATATCAAGTCGACCTCGGTCGCAACGGCTCTCGCCATATATCAAGTAGACCACGGTCGTAACGGCTCTCGCCCTATATAAAGTCGACCTCGGTCGCAACGGATCTCGCCATATATCAAGTCGACCTAGGTCGCAACGGCTCTCGCCATATATAAAGTCGACCTCGGTTGCAACGGCTCTCGCCATATATAAAGTCGACCTCGGTCGCAACGGATCTTGCCTTATCTAAATTCGACCTCGGTCGCAACTGCTCTCACCATATATCAGGTCGACCTCGGTCGCAACGGCTCTCGACATATATCAAGTCGACCTTGGTCGCAACGGTTCTCGCCATATATAAAGTCGACCTCGGTCGCAACGGCTCTCGCCATCTATCAAGTCGACCTCAGTCGCAACGGCTCTCGCCATATATCCAGTCGACCTCGGTCGCAACGTCTCTCGCAACATATCATGTCGACCTCGGTCGCAACGGCTCTCGCCATATATCAAGTCGACCTCGGTCGCAACGGCTCTGGCCATATATAAATTCGACATCGGGCGCAACTTCTCTCCCCATATATCAAGTCGACCTCGGTCGCAACGGCTCTCGCCATATATAAAGTCGACCTCGGTCGCAACGGCTCTCACCATCTATCAAGTCGACCTCGGTCGCAACGGCTCTCGCCATATATAAAGTCGACCTCGGTCGCAGAAGCTCTCGCCATATATCAAGTCGACCTCGGTCACAACGGCTCTCGCCATATATAAAGTCGACCTCGGTCGCAACGGCTCTCACCATCTATCAAGTCGACCTCGGTCGCAACGGCTCTCGCCATATATAAAGTCAACCTCGGTCGCAAAAGCTCTCGCCATATATCGAGTCGACCTCGGTCGCAACGGCTCTCTCCATATATCAAGTCGCCCTCGATCGCAACGGCTCTCGCCATATATAAAGTCGACCTTGGTCGCAAGGGCTCTCGCCATCTATCAAGTCGACCTCGGTCGCAACGGCTCTCGCCATATATCCAGTCGACCTCGGTCGCAACGTCTCTCGCAAGATATCATGTCGACCTCGGTCGCAACGGCTCTCGCCATATATAAAGTCGACCTCGGTCGCAACGGCTCTGGCCATATATCAAGTCGACCTCGGTCGCAACGGCTCTCGCCATATATCAAGTCGACCTCGGTCGCAACTGCTCTGGCCATATATAAATTCGACCTCGGGCGCAACTTCTCTCGCCATATATCAAGTCGACCTCGGTCGCAACGGCTCTCGCCATATATAAAGTCGACCTCGGTCGCAACGGCTCTCACCATCTATCAAGTCGACCTCGGTCGCAACGGCTCTCGCCATATATAAAGTCGACCTCGGTCGCAAAAGCTCTCGCCATATATCAAGTCGACCTCGGTCACAACGGCTCTCGCCATATATCAAATCGACGTCGGTCGCAACTGCTCTCACCATATATCAAGTCGACCTCGGTCGCAACGGCTCTCGCCATATATCAAGTCGACCTCGGTCGCAACGGCTCTCGCAATATATAAATTCGACCTCGGGTGCAACTTCTGTCGCCATATATCAAGTCGACCTCGGTCGCAACGGCTCTCGCTATATATAAAGTCGACCTCGGTTGCAACGGCTCTCGCCATATATAAATTCGACCTCGGTCGCAACGGCTCTCGCCATATATCAAGTCGACCTCGGTCGCAACGGCTCTCACCATATATCAATTCGACCTCGGTCGAAACGGCTCTCACCATATATCGAGTATACCTCGGTCGCAACGGCTCTGGCCATATATCAAGTCGACGTCGGTCGCAATGGCTTTCCCCATATATAAAGTCAACCTCGGTTGCAACGGCTCTCACCATATATCAAGTCGACCTCGGTCGCAACGGCTCTCGCCATATATAAAGTCGACCTCGATTGCAACGGCTCTCGCCATATATCAAGTCGACCTCGGTCGTAACGGCTCTCGCCATATATCAAGTCGACCTCGGTCACAACGGCTCTTGCCATATATCAAGTCGACCTCGGTCGCAACGGCTTTCGCAATATACAAAGTTGACCTCGGTCGCAACGGCTCTCGCCATATATAAAGTTGACCTCGGTCGCAACGGCTCTCGCCATATATAAAGTCGACCTCGATTGCAATGGCTCTCGCCATATATCAAGTCGACCTCGGTCGCAACGGCTCTCTCCATATATCAAGTCGCCCTCGGTCGCAACGGCTCTCGCCATATATAAAGTCGACCTCGGTCGCAACGGCTCTCGCCATCTATCAAGTCGACCTCGGTCGCAACGGCTCTCGCCATATATCCAGTCGACCTCGGTCGCAATGTCTCTCGCAACATATCATGTCGACCTCGGTCGCAACGGCTCTCGCCATATATCAAGTCGACCTCGGTCGCAACGGCTCTGGCCATATATAAATTCGACATCGGGCGCAACTTCTCTCGCCATATATCAAGTCGACCTCGGTCGCAATGGCTCTCGCCATATATATAGTCGACCTCGGTCGCAACGGCTCTCACCATCTATCAAGTCGACCTCGGTCGCAACGGCTCTCGCCATATATAAAGTCGACCTCGGTCGCAAAAGCTCTCGCCATATATCAAGTCGACCTCGGTCACAACGGCTCTCGCCATATATCAAATCGACCTCGGTCGGAATGGCTTTCTCCATATATAAAGTTGACCTCGGTCGCAACGGCTCTCGCCATATGTCAAGTCGACCTCGGTCGCAACGGCTCTCGCCATATATAAATTCGACCTCGACCGCAACGGCTCTCGCCATATATCAAGTCGACCTTGGTCGCAACGGCTCTCACCATATATCAAGTCGCCCTCGGTCGCAACGGCTCTCGCCATATATAAAGTCGACCTCGGTCACAACGGCTCTCGCCATCTATCAAGTCGACCTCGGTCGCAACGGCTCTCGCCATATATCCAGTCGATCTCGGTCGCAATGTCTCACGCAATATATCAAGTCGACCTCGGTCGCAACGGCTCTCGCCATATATAAAGTCGACCTCGGTCGCAAAATCTCTCGCCATATATAAAGTCGACCTCCGTCGCAACGGCTCTCGCCATATATAAAGTCGACCTCGGTCGCAACGGCTCTCGCCATTTATCAAGTCAACCTCGGTCGGAATGGCTCTCGCCATATATCAAGTCGACCTCGGTCGCAACGGCTCTCGCCATATATCAAGTCGACCACGGTCGTAACGGCTCTCGCCATATATAAAGTCGACCTCGGTCGCAACGGATCTCGCCATATATCAAGTCGACCTAGGTCGCAACGGCTCTCGCCATATATAAAGTCGACCTCGGTTGCAACGGCTCTCGCCATATATAAAGTCGACCTCGGTCGCAACGGCTCTTGCCTTATATAAATTCGACCTCGGTCGCAACTGCTCTGACCATATATCAAGTCGACCTCGGTCGCAACGGCTCTCGCCATATATCAAGTCGACCTCGGTCGCAACGGCTCTCGCAATATATAAAGTCGACCTCGGGTGCAACTTCTGTCGCCATATATCAAGTCGACCTCGCTCGCAACGGCTCTCGCTATATATAAAGTCGACCTCGATTGCAACGGCTCTCGCCATATATAAAGTCGACCTCGGTCGCAACGGCTCTCGCCATATATCAAGTCGACCTTGGTCGCAACGGCTCTCGCCATATATCAATTCGACCTCGGTCGAAACGGCTCTCACCATATATCAAGTATACCTCGGTCGCAACGGCTCTCGCCATATATCAAGTCGACGTCGGTCGCAATGGCTTTCGCCATATATAAAGTCGACCTCGGTTGCAACGGCTCTCACCATATATCAAGTCGACCTCGGTCGCAACGGCTCTCGCCATATATAAAGTCGACCTCGATTGCAACGGCTCTCGCCATATATCAAGTCGACCTCGGTCGCAGCGGCTCTCTCCATATATCAAGTCATCCTCGGTCGTAACGGCTCTCGCCATATGTAAAGTCGACCTCGGTCACAACGGCTCTTGCCATATGTAAAGTCGACCTCGGTCACAACGGCTCTCGCCATATATAAAGTTGACCTCGGTCGCAATGGCTCTCGCCATATATAAAGTCGACCTCGATCGCAATGCCTCTCGCCATATATCGAGTCGACCTCGGTCGCAACGGCTCTCTCCATATATCAAGTCGCCCTCGATCGCAACGGCTCTCGCCATATATAAAGTCGACCTCGGTCGCAACGGCTCTCGCCATCTATCAAGTCGACCTCGGTCGCAACGGCTCTCGCCATATATCCAGTCGACCTCGGTCGCAACGTCTCTCGCAACATATCATGTCGACCTCGGTCGCAACGGCTCTCGCCATATATAAAGTCGACCTCAGTCGCAACGGCTCTGGCCATATATCAAGTCGACCTCGGTCGCAACGGCTCTCGCCATATATCAAGTCGACCTCGGTCGCAACGGCTCTGGCCATATATAAATTCGACCTCGGGCGCAACTTCTCTCGCCATATATCAAGTCGACCTCGGTCGCAACGGCTCTCGCCATATATAAAGTCGACCTCGGTCGCAACGGCTCTCACCATCTATCAAGTCGACCTCGGTCGCAACGGCTCTCGCCATATATAAAGTCGACCTCGGTCGCAAAAGCTCTCGCCATATATCAAGTCGACCTCGGTCACAACGGCTCTCGCCATATATCAAATCGACGTCGGTCGCAATGGCTCTCGCCATATATAAAGTCGACCTCGGTCGCAAAAGCTCTCGCCATATATCAAGTCGACCTCGGTCACAATGGCTCTCGCCATATATCAAATCGACCTCGGTCGCAATGGCTTTCTCCATATATAAAGTTGACCTCGGTCGCAACGGCTCTCGCCATATGTCAAGTCGACCTCGGTCGCAACGGCTCTCGCCATATATAAATTCGACCTCGACCGCAACGGCTCTCGCCATATATCAAGTCGACCTTGGTCGCAACGGCTCTCACCATATATCAAGTCGCCCTCGGTCGCAACGGCTCTCGCCATATATAAAGTCGACCTCGGTCACAACGGCTCTCGCCATCTATCAAGTCGACCTCGGTCGCAACGGCTCTCGCCATATATCCAGTCGATCTCGGTCGCAATGTCTCTCGCAATATATCAAGTCGACCTCGGTCGCAACAGCTCTCGCCATATATAAAGTCGACCTCGGTCGCAAAATCTCTCGCCATATATAAAGTCGACCTCCGTCGCAACGGCTCTCGCCATATATAAAGTCGACCTCCGTCGCAACGGCTCTCGCCATTTATCAAGTCAACCTCGGTCGGAATGGCTCTGGCCATATATCAAGTCGACCTCGGTCGCAACGGCTCTCGCCATATATCAAGTCGACCACGGTCGTAACGGCTCTCGCCATATATAAAGTCGACCTCGGTCGCAACGGATCTCGCCATATATCAAGTCGACCTAGGTCGCAACGGCTCTCGCCATATATAAAGTCGACCTCGGTTGCAACGGCTCTCGCCATATATAAAGTCGACCTCGGTCGCAACGGCTCTTGCCTTATATAAATTCGACCTCGGTCGCAACTGCTCTGACCATATATCAAGTCGACCTCGGTCGCAACGGCTCTCGCCATATATCAAGTCGACCTCGGTCGCAACGGCTCTCGCAATATATAAAGTCGACCTCGGGTGCAACTTCTGTCGCCATATATCAAGTCGACCTCGTTCGCAACGGCTCTCGCTATATATAAAGTCGACCTCGATTGCAACGGCTCTCGCCATATATAAAGTCGACCTCGGTCGCAACGGCTCTCGCCATATATCAAGTCGACCTTGGTCGCAACGGCTCTCGCCATATATCAATTCGACCTCGGTCGAAACGGCTCTCACCATATATCAAGTATACCTCGGTCGCAACGGCTCTCGCCATATATCAAGTCGACGTCGGTCGCAATGGCTTTCGCCATATATAAAGTCGACCTCGGTTGCAACGGCTCTCACCATATATCAAGTCGACCTCGGTCGCAACGGCTCTCGCCATATATAAAGTCGACCTCGATTGCAACGGCTCTAGCCATATATCAAGTCGACCTCGG
Source organism: Bromus sterilis (assembly GCA_950022295.1). NCBI lineage: Eukaryota > Viridiplantae > Streptophyta > Magnoliopsida > Poales > Poaceae > Bromus > Bromus sterilis. Next base: position 149,674,045 of record OX465599.1, on the reverse strand, counting down.
TCGCAGCGGCTCTCTCCATATATAGGGTCATCCTCGGTCGTAACGGCTCTCGCCATATGTAAAGTCGACCTCGGTCACAACGGCTCTTGCCATATGTAAAGTCGACCTCGGTCACAACGGCTCTCGCCATATATAAAGTTGACCTCGGTCGCAATGGCTCTCGCCATATATAAAGTCGACCTCGATCGCAATGCCTCTCGCCATATATCCAGTCGACCTCGGTCGCAACGGCTCTCTCCATATATCAAGTCGCCCTCGATCGCAACGGCTCTCGCCATATATAAAGTCGACCTCGGTCGCAACGGCTCTCGCCATCTATCAAGTCGATCTCGGTCGCAACGGCTCTCGCCATATATCAAGTCGACCTCGATCGCAACGTCTCTCGCAACATATCATGTCGACCTCGGTCGCAACGGCTCTCGCCATATATATAGTCGACCTCGGTCGCAACGGCTCTGGCCATATATCAAGTCGACCTCGGTCGCAACGGCTCTCGCCATATATCAAGTCGACCTCGGTCGCAACGGCTCTGGCCATATATAAATTCGACCTCGGGCGCAACTTCTCTCGCCATATATCAAGTCGACCTCGGTCGCAACGGCTCTCGCCATATATAAAGTCGACCTCGGTCGCAACGGCTCTCACCATCTATCAAGTCGACCTCGGTCGCAACGGCTCTCGCCATATATAAAGTCGACCTCGGTCGCAAAAGCTCTCGCCATATATCAAGTCGACCTCGGTCACAACGGCTCTCGCCATATATCAAATCGACGTCGGTCGCAACGGCTCTCGCCATATATAAAGTCGACCTCGGTCGCAAAAGCTCTCGCCATATATCAAGTCGACCTCGGTCACAACGGCTCTCGCCATATATCAAATCGACCTCGGTCGCAATGGCTTTCTCCATATATAAAGTTGACCTCGGTCGCAACGGCTCTCGCCATATGTCAAGTCGACCTCGGTCGCAACGGCTCTCGCCATATATAAATTCGACCTCGACCGCAACGGCTCTCGCCATATATCAAGTCGACCTTGGTCGCAACGGCTCTCACCATATATCAAGTCGCCCTCGGTCGCAACGGCTCTCGCCATATATAAAGTCGACCTCGGTCACAACGGCTCTCGCCATCTATCAAGTCGACCTCGGTCGCAACGGCTCTCGCCATATATCCAGTCGATCTCGGTCGCAATGTCTCTCGCAATATATCAAGTCGACCTCGGTCGCAACAGCTCTCGCCATATATAAAGTCGACCTCGGTCGCAAAATCTCTCGCCATATATAAAGTCGACCTCCGTCGCAACGGCTCTCGCCATATATAAAGTCGACCTCCGTCGCAACGGCTCTCGCCATTTATCAAGTCAACCTCGGTCGGAATGGCTCTGGCCATATATCAAGTCGACCTCGGTCGCAACGGCTCTCGCCATATATCAAGTCGACCACGGTCGTAACGGCTCTCGCCATATATAAAGTCGACCTCGGTCGCAACGGATCTCGCCATATATCAAGTCGACCTAGGTCGCAACGGCTCTCGCCATATATAAAGTCGACCTCGGTTGCAACGGCTCTCGCCATATATAAAGTCGACCTCGGTCGCAACGGCTCTTGCCTTATATAAATTCGACCTCGGTCGCAACTGCTCTGACCATATATCAAGTCGACCTCGGTCGCAACGGCTCTCGCCATATATCAAGTCGACCTCGGTCGCAACGGCTCTCGCAATATATAAAGTCGACCTCGGGTGCAACTTCTGTCGCCATATATCAAGTCGACCTCGTTCGCAACGGCTCTCGCTATATATAAAGTCGACCTCGATTGCAACGGCTCTCGCCATATATAAAGTCGACCTCGGTCGCAACGGCTCTCGCCATATATCAAGTCGACCTTGGTCGCAACGGCTCTCGCCATATATCAATTCGACCTCGGTCGAAACGGCTCTCACCATATATCAAGTATACCTCGGTCGCAACGGCTCTCGCCATATATCAAGTCGACGTCGGTCGCAATGGCTTTCGCCATATATAAAGTCGACCTCGGTTGCAACGGCTCTCACCATATATCAAGTCGACCTCGGTCGCAACGGCTCTCGCCATATATAAAGTCGACCTCGATTGCAACGGCTCTAGCCATATATCAAGTCGACCTCGGTCGCAGCGGCTCTCTCCATATATAGGGTCATCCTCGGTCGTAACGGCTCTCGCCATATGTAAAGTCGACCTCGGTCACAACGGCTCTTGCCATATGTAAAGTCGACCTCGGTCACAACGGCTCTCGCCATATATAAAGTTGACCTCGGTCGCAATGGCTCTCGCCATATATAAAGTCGACCTCGATCGCAATGCCTCTCGCCATATATCCAGTCGACCTCGGTCGCAACGGCTCTCTCCATATATCAAGTCGCCCTCGATCGCAACGGCTCTCGCCATATATAAAGTCGACCTCGGTCGCAACGGCTCTCGCCATCTATCAAGTCGATCTCGGTCGCAACGGCTCTCGCCATATATCCAGTCGACCTCGATCGCAACGTCTCTCGCAACATATCATGTCGACCTCGGTCGCAACGGCTCTCGCCATATATATAGTCGACCTCGGTCGCAACGGCTCTGGCCATATATCAAGTCGACCTCGGTCGCAACGGCTCTCGCCATATATCAAGTCGACCTCGGTCGCAACGGCTCTCGCCATATATAAAGTCGACCTCGGTCGCAACGGCTCTCACCATCTATCAAGTCGACCTCGGTCGCAACGGCTCTCGCCATATATAAAGTCGACCTCGGTCGCAAAAGCTCTCGCCATATATCAAGTCGACCTCGGTCACAACGGCTCTCGCCATATATCAAATCGACGTCGGTCACAACGGCTCTCGCCATATATAAAGTCGACCTCGGTCGCAAAAGCTCTCGCCATATATCAAGTCGACCTCGGTCACAACGGCTCTCGCCATATATCAAATCGACCTCGGTCGCAATGGCTTTCTCCATATATAAAGTTGACCTCGGTCGCAACGGCTCTCGCCATATGTCAAGTCGACCTCGGTCGCAACGGCTCTCGCCATATATAAATTCGACCTCGACCGCAACGGCTCTCGCCATATATCAAGTCGACCTTGGTCGCAACGGCTCTCACCATATATCAAGTCGCCCTCGGTCGCAACGGCTCTCGCCATATATAAAGTCGACCTCGGTCACAACGGCTCTCGCCATCTATCAAGTCGACCTCGGTCGCAACGGCTCTCGCCATATATCCAGTCGATCTCGGTCGCAATGTCTCTCGCAATATATCAAGTCGACCTCGGTCGCAACAGCTCTCGCCATATATAAAGTCGACCTCGGTCGCAAAATCTCTCGCCATATATAAAGTCGACCTCCGTCGCAACGGCTCTCGCCATATATAAAGTCGACCTCCGTCGCAACGGCTCTCGCCATTTATCAAGTCAACCTCGGTCGGAATGGCTCTGGCCATATATCAAGTCGACCTCGGTCGCAACGGCTCTCGCCATATATCAAGTCGACCACGGTCGTAACGGCTCTCGCCATATATAAAGTCGACCTCGGTCGCAACGGATCTCGCCATATATCAAGTCGACCTAGGTCGCAACGGCTCTCGCCATATATAAAGTCGACCTCGGTTGCAACGGCTCTCGCCATATATAAAGTCGACCTCGGTCGCAACGGCTCTTGCCTTATATAAATTCGACCTCGGTCGCAACTGCTCTGACCATATATCAAGTCGACCTCGGTCGCAACGGCTCTCGCCATATATCAAGTCGACCTCGGTCGCAACGGCTCTCGCAATATATAAAGTCGACCTCGGGTGCAACTTCTGTCGCCATATATCAAGTCGACCTCGTTCGCAACGGCTCTCGCTATATATAAAGTCGACCTCGATTGCAACGGCTCTCGCCATATATAAAGTCGACCTCGGTCGCAACGGCTCTCGCCATATATCAAGTCGACCTTGGTCGCAACGGCTCTCGCCATATATCAATTCGACCTCGGTCGAAACGGCTCTCACCATATATCAAGTATACCTCGGTCGCAACGGCTCTCGCCATATATCAAGTCGACGTCGGTCGCAATGGCTTTCGCCATATATAAAGTCGACCTCGGTTGCAACGGCTCTCACCATATATCAAGTCGACCTCGGTCGCAACGGCTCTCGCCATATATAAAGTCGACCTCGATTGCAACGGCTCTAGCCATATATCAAGTCGACCTCGGTCGCAGCGGCTCTCTCCATATATAGGGTCATCCTCGGTCGTAACGGCTCTCGCCATATGTAAAGTCGACCTCGGTCACAACGGCTCTTGCCATATGTAAAGTCGACCTCGGTCACAACGTCTCTCGCCATATATAAAGTTGACCTCGGTCGCAATGGCTCTCGCCATATATAAAGTCGACCTCGATCGCAATGCCTCTCGCCATATATCCAGTCGACCTCGGTCGCAACGGCTCTCTCCATATATCAAGTCGCCCTCGATCGCAACGGCTCTCGCCATATATAAAGTCGACCTCGGTCGCAACGGCTCTCGCCATCTATCAAGTCGATCTCGGTCGCAACGGCTCTCGCCATATATCCAGTCGACCTCGATCGCAACGTCTCTCGCAACATATCATGTCGACCTCGGTCGCAACGGCTCTCGCCATATATATAGTCGACCTCGGTCGCAACGGCTCTGGCCATATATCAAGTCGACCTCGGTCGCAACGGCTCTCGCCATATATCAAGTCGACCTCGGTCGCAACGGCTCTGGCCATATATAAATTCGACCTCGGGCGCAACTTCTCTCGCCATATATCAAGTCGACCTCGGTCGCAACGGCTCTCGCCATATATAAAGTCGACCTCGGTCGCAACGGCTCTCACCATCTATCAAGTCGACCTCGGTCGCAACGGCTCTCGCCATATATAAAGTCGACCTCGGTCGCAAAAGCTCTCGCCATATATCAAGTCGACCTCGGTCACAACGGCTCTCGCCATATATCAAATCGACGTCGGTCGCAACGGCTCTCGCCATATATAAAGTCGACCTCGGTCGCAAAAGCTCTCGCCATATATCAAGTCGACCTCGGTCACAACGGCTCTCGCCATATATCAAATCGACCTCGGTCGCAATGGCTTTCTCCATATATAAAGTTGACCTCGGTCGCAACGGCTCTCGCCATATGTCAAGTCGACCTCGGTCGCAACGGCTCTCGCCATATATAAATTCGACCTCGACCGCAACGGCTCTCGCCATATATCAAGTCGACCTTGGTCGCAACGGCTCTCACCATATATCAAGTCGCCCTCGGTCGCAACGGCTCTCGCCATATATAAAGTCGACCTCGGTCACAACGGCTCTCGCCATCTATCAAGTCGACCTCGGTCGCAACGGCTCTCGCCATATATCCAGTCGATCTCGGTCGCAATGTCTCTCGCAATATATCAAGTCGACCTCGGTCGCAACAGCTCTCGCCATATATAAAGTCGACCTCGGTCGCAAAATCTCTCGCCATATATAAAGTCGACCTCCGTCGCAACGGCTCTCGCCATATATAAAGTCGACCTCCGTCGCAACGGCTCTCGCCATTTATCAAGTCAACCTCGGTCGGAATGGCTCTGGCCATATATCAAGTCGACCTCGGTCGCAACGGCTCTCGCCATATATCAAGTCGACCACGGTCGTAACGGCTCTCGCCATATATAAAGTCGACCTCGGTCGCAACGGATCTCGCCATATATCAAGTCGACCTAGGTCGCAACGGCTCTCGCCATATATAAAGTCGACCTCGGTTGCAACGGCTCTCGCCATATATAAAGTCGACCTCGGTCGCAACGGCTCTTGCCTTATATAAATTCGACCTCGGTCGCAACTGCTCTGACCATATATCAAGTCGACCTCGGTCGCAACGGCTCTCGCCATATATCAAGTCGACCTCGGTCGCAACGGCTCTCGCAATATATAAAGTCGACCTCGGGTGCAACTTCTGTCGCCATATATAAAGTCGACCTCGTTCGCAACGGCTCTCGCTATATATAAAGTCGACCTCGATTGCAACGGCTCTCGCCATATATAAAGTCGACCTCGGTCGCAACGGCTCTCGCCATATATCAAGTCGACCTTGGTCGCAACGGCTCTCGCCATATATCAATTCGACCTCGGTCGAAACGGCTCTCACCATATATCAAGTATACCTCGGTCGCAACGGCTCTCGCCATATATCAAGTCGACGTCGGTCGCAATGGCTTTCGCCATATATAAAGTCGACCTCGGTTGCAACGGCTCTCACCATATATCAAGTCGACCTCGGTCGCAACGGCTCTCGCCATATATAAAGTCGACCTCGATTGCAACGGCTCTAGCCATATATCAAGTCGACCTCGGTCGCAGCGGCTCTCTCCATATATAGGGTCATCCTCGGTCGTAACGGCTCTCGCCATATGTAAAGTCGACCTCGGTCACAACGGCTCTTGCCATATGTAAAGTCGACCTCGGTCACAACGGCTCTCGCCATATATAAAGTTGACCTCGGTCGCAATGGCTCTCGCCATATATAAAGTCGACCTCGATCGCAATGCCTCTCGCCATATATCGAGTCGACCTCGGTCGCAACGGCTCTCTCCATATATCAAGTCGCCCTCGATCGCAACGGCTCTCGCCATATATAAAGTCGACCTCGGTCGCAACGACTCTCGCCATCTATCAAGTCGATCTCGGTCGCAACGGCTCTCGCCATATATCCAGTCGACCTCGATCGCAACGTCTCTCGCAACATATCATGTCGACCTCGGTCGCAACGGCTCTCGCCATATATATAGTCGACCTCGGTCGCAACGGCTCTGGCCATATATCAAGTCGACCTCGGTCGCAACGGCTCTCGCCATATATCAAGTCGACCTCGGTCGCAACGGCTCTGGCCATATATAAATTCGACCTCGGGCGCAACTTCTCTCGCCATATATCAAGTCGACCTCGGTCGCAACGGCTCTCGCCATATATAAAGTCGACCTCGGTCGCAACGGCTCTCACCATCTATCAAGTCGACCTCGGTCGCAACGGCTCTCGCCATATATAACGTCGACCTCGGTCGCAAAAGCTCTTGCCATATATCAAGTCGACCTCGGTCACAACGGCTCTCGCCATATATCAAATCGACGTCGGTCGCAACGGCTTTCGCCATATATAAAGTTGACCTCGGTCGCAACGGCTCTCGCCATATGTCAAGTCGACCTCGGTCGCAACGGCTCTGGCCATATATAAAGTCGACCTCGATCGCAACGGCTCTCGCCATATATCAAGTTGACCTTGGTCGCAACGGCTCTCACCATATATCAAGTCGCCCTCGGTGGCAACGGCTCTCGCCATATGTAAAGTCGACCTCGGTCGCAACGGCTCTCGCCATCTATCAAGTCGACCTCGGTCGATACGGCTCTCGCCATATATCCAGTCGATCTCGGTCGCAATGTCTCTCGCAATATCTCAAGTCGACCTCGGTCGCAACGGCTCTTGCCATATATAAAGTCGACCTCGGTCGCAAAATCTCTTGCCATATATAAAGTCGACCTCCGTCGCAACGGCTCTCGCCATATATAAAGTCGACCTCCGTCGCAACGGCTCTCGCCATTTATCAAGTCAACCTCGGTCGGAACGGCTCTCGCCATATATCAAGTCGACCTCGGTCGCAACGGCTCTCGCCATATATCAAGTCGACCACGGTCGTAACGGCTCTCGCCATATATAAAGTCGACCTCGGTCGCAACGGATCTCGCCATATATCAAGTCGACCTAGGTCGCAACGGCTCTCGCCATATATAAAGTCGACCTCGGTTGCAACGGCTCTCGCCATATATAAAGTCGACCTCGGTCGCAACGGCTCTTGCCATATATAAATTCGACCTCGGTCGCAACTGCTCTCACCATATATCAAGTCGACCTCGGTCGCAACGGCACTCGCCATATATCAAGTCGACCTCGGTCGCAACGGCTCTCGCCATTTATAAAGTCGACCTCGGGCGCAACTTCTGTCGCCATATATCAAGTCGACCTCGGTCGCAACGACTCTCGCTATATATAAAGTCGACCTCGGTTGCAACGGCTCTCGCCATATATCAAGTCGACCTTGGTCGCAACGGCTCTCGCCATATATCAAGTAGACCTCGGTCGAAACGGCTCTCGCCATATATCAATTCGACCTTGGTCGAAACGGCTCTCACCATATATAAAGTCGACCTCGGTTGCAACGGCTCTCGCCATATATAAAGTCGACCTCGGTCGCAACGGCTCTCACCATCTATTAAGTCGACCTCGGTCGCAACGGCTCTCGCCATATATAAAGTCAACCTCGGTCGCAAAAGCTCTCGCCATATATCAAGTCGACCTCGGTCACAACGGCTCTCGCCATATATCAAATCGACCTCGGTCGCAATGGCTTTCGCCATATATAAAGTTGACCTTGGTCGCAACGGCTCTCGCCATATGTCAAGTCGACCTCGGTCGCAACGGCTCTCGCCATATATAAATTCGACCTCGATCGCAACGGATCTCGCCATATATCAAGTCGACCTTGGTCGCAACGGCTCTCACCATATATCAAGTCGCCCTCGGTCGCAACGGCTCTCGCCATATATAAAGTCGACCTCGGTCGCAACGGCTCTCGCCATATATCCAGTCGATCTCGGTCGCAATGTCTCTCGCAATATATCAAGTCGACCTCGGTCGCAACGGCTCTCGCCATATATAAAGTCGACCTCGGTCGCAAAATCTCTCGCCATATATCAAGTCGACCTCGGTCGCAACGGCTCTCGCCATATATCAAGTCGACCACGGTCGTAACGGCTCTCGCCATATATAAAGTCGACCTCGGTCGCAACGGATCTCGCCATATATAAAGTCGACCTAGGTCGCAACGGCTCTCGCCATATATAAAGTCGACTTCGGTTGCAACGGCTCTCGCCATATATAAAGTCGACCTCGGTCGCAACGGCTCTTGCCTTATATAAATTCGACCTCGGTCGCAACTGCTCTCACCATATATCAAGTCGACCTCGGTCGCAACGGCTCTCGCCATATATCAAGTCAACCTCGGTCGCAACGGCTCTCGCAATATATAAAGTCGACCTCGGGTGCAACTTCTGTCGCCATATATCAAGTCGACCACGTTCGCAACGGCTCTCGCTATATATAAAGTCGACCTCGGTTGCAACGGCTCTCGCCATATATAAAGTCGACCTCGGTCGCAACGGCTCTCGCCATATATGAAGTCGACCTTGGTCGCAACGGCTCTCGCCATATATCAATTCGACCTCGGTCGAAACGGCTCTCACCATATATCAAGTATACCTCGGTCGCAACGGCTCTCGCCATATATCAAGTCGACGTCGGTCGCAATGGCTTTCGCCATATATAAAGTCGACCTCGGTTGCAACGGCTCTCACCATATATCAAGTCGACCTCGGTCGCAATGGCTCTCGCCATATATAAAGTCGACCTTGATTGCAACGGCTCTCGCCATATATCAAGTCGACCTCGGTCGCAGCGGCTCTCTCCATATATCAAGTCATCCTCGGTCGTAACGGCTCTTGCCATATGTAAAGTCGACCTCGGTCACAACGGCTCTTGCCATATATCAAGTCGACCTCGGTCGCGACGGCTTTCGCAATATACAAAGTTGACCTCGGTCGCAACGGCTCTCGCCATATATAAAGTTGACCTCGGTCGCAATGGCTCTCGCCATATATAAAGTCGACCTCGATCGCAATGCCTCTCGCCATATATCAAGTCGACCTCGGTCGCAACGGCTCTCTCCATATATCAAGTCGCCCTCGGTCACAACGGCTCTCGCCATATATCAAATCGACCTCGGTCGCAATGGATTTCGCCATATATAAAGTTGACCTCGGTCGCAACGGCTCTCGCCATATGTCAAGTCGACCTCGGTCGCAACGGCTCTCGCCATATATAAATTCGACGTCGATCGCAACGGATCTCGCCATATATCAAGTCGACCTTGGTCGCAACGGCTCTCACCATATATCAAGTCGCCCTCGGTCGCAACGGCTCTCGCAATATATAAAGTCGACCTCGGTCGCAACGGCTCTCGCCATATATCCAGTCGATCTCGGTCGCAATGTCTCTCGCAATATATCAAGTCGACCTCGGTCGCAACGGCTCTCGCCATATATAAAGTCGACCTGGGTCGCAAAATCTCTCGCCATATATAAAGTCGACCTCCGTCGCAACGGGTCTCGCCATATATAAAGTCGACCTCGGTCGCAACGGCTCTCGCCATTTATCAAGTCAACCTCGGTCGGAACGGCTCTCGCCATATATCAAGTCGACCTCGGTCGCAACGGCTCTCGCCATATATCAAGTCGACCACGGTCGTAACGGCTCTCGCCATATATAAAGTCGACCTCGGTCGCAACGGATCTCGCCATATATCAAGTCGACCTAGGTTGCAACGGCTCTCGCCATATATAAAGTCGACTTCGGTTGCAACGGCTCTCGCCATATATAAAGTCGACCTCGGTCGCAACGGCTCTTGCCTTATATAAATTCGACCTCGGTCGCAAGTGCTCTCACCATATATCAAGTCGACCTTGGTCGCAACGGCTCTCGCCATATATCAAGTCGACCTCGGTCGCAACGGCTCTCGCAATATATAAAGTCGACCTCGGGTGCAACTTCTGTCGCCATATATCAAGTCGACCTCGTGCGCAACGGCTCTCGCTATATATAAAGTCGACCTCGGTTGCAACGGCTCTCGCCATATATAAAGTCGACCTCGGTCGCAACGGCTCTCGCCATATATGAAGTCGACCTTGGTCGCAACGGCTCTCGCCATATATCAATTCGACCTCGGTCGAAACGGCTCTCACCATATATCAAGTATACCTCGGTCGCAACGGCTCTCGCCATATATCAAGTCGACGTCGGTCGCAATGGCTTTCGCCATATATAAAGTCGACCTCGGTTGCAACGGCTCTCACCATATATCAAGTCGACCTCGGTCGCAACGGCTCTCGCCATATATAAAGTCGACCTCGATTGCAACGGCTCTCGCCATATATCAAGTCGACCTCGGTCGCAGCGGCTCTCTCCATATATCAAGTCATCCTCGGTCGTAACGGCGCTCGCCATATGTAAAGTCGACCTCGGTCACAACGGCTCTTGCCATATATCAAGTCGACCTCGGTCGCGACGGCTTTCGCAATATACAGAGTTGACCTCCGTCGCAACGGCTCTCGCCATATATAAAGTTGACCTCGGTCGCAATGGCTCTCGCCATATATAAAGTCGACCTCGATCGCAATGCCTCTCGCCATATATCAAGTCGACCTCGGTCGCAACGGCTCTCTCCATATATCAAGTCGCCCTCGGTCGCAACGGCTCTCGCCATATATAAAGTCGACGTCGGTCGCAACGGCTCTCGCCATCTATCAAGTCGACCTCGGTCGCAACGGCTCTCGCCATATATCCAGTCGACCTCGGTCGCAACGTCTCTCGCAACATATCATGTCGACCTCGGTCGCAACGGCTCTCGCCATATATAAAGTCGACCTCGGTCGCAACGGCTCTCGCCATATATCAAGTCGACCTCGGTCGCAACGGCTCTCGCCATATATCAAGTCGACCTCGGTCGCAACGGCTCTGGCCAAATATAAATTCGACCTCGGGCGCAACTTCTCTCGCCATATATCAAGTCGACCTCGGTCGCAACGGCTCTCGCCATATATAAAGTCGACCTCGGTCGCAACGGCTCTCACCATCTATCAAGTCGACCTCGGTCGCAACGGCTCTCGCCATATATAAAGTCGACCTCGGTCGCAAAAGCTCTCGCCATATATCAAGTCGACCTCGGTCACAACGGCTCTCGCCATATATCAAATCGACCTCGGTCGCAACGGCTTTCGCCATATATAAAGTTGACCTCGGTCGCAACGGCTCTCGCCATATGTCAAGTCGACCTCGGTCGCAACGGCTCTCGCCATATATAAAGTCGACCTCGATCGCAACGGCTCTCGCCATATATCAAGTCGACCTTGGTCGCAACGGCTCTCACCATATATCAAGTCGCCCTCGGTGGCAACGGCTCTCGCCATATACAAAGTCGACCTCGGTCGCAACGGCTCTCGCCATCTATCAAGTCGACCTCGGTCGATACGGCTCTCGCCATATATCCAGTAGATCTCGGTCGCAATGTCTCTCGCAATATCTCAAGTCGACCTCGGTCGCAACGGCTCTCGCCATATATAAAGTCGACCTCGGTCGCAAAATCTCTCGCCATATATAAAGTCGACCTCCGTCGCAACGGCTCTCGCCATATATAAAGTCGACCTCCGTCGCAACGGCTCTCGCCATTTATCAAGTCAACCTCGGTCGGAACGGCTCTCGCCATATATCAAGTCGACCTCGGTCGCAACGGCTCTCGCCATATATCAAGTCGACCACGGTCGTAACGGCTCTCGCCATATATAAAGTCGACCTCGGTCGCAACGAATCTCGCCATATATCAAGTCGACCTAGGTCGCAACGGCTCTCGCCATATATAAAGTCGACCTCGGTTACAACGGCTCTCGCCATATATAAAGTCGACCTCGGTCGCAACGGCTCTTGCCATATATAAATTCGACCTCGGTCGCAACTGCTCTCACCATATATCAAGTCGACCTCGGTCGCAACGGCACTCGCCATATATCAAGTCGACCTCGGTCGCAACGCCTCTCACCATATATAAAGTCGACCTCGGGCGCAACTTCTGTCGCCATATATCAAGTCGACCTCGGTCGCAACGACTCTCGCTATATATAAAGTCGACCTCGGTTGCAACGGCTCTCGCCATATATAAAGTCGACCTCGGTCGCAACGGCTCTCGCCATATATCAAGTCGACCTTGGTCGCAACGGCTCTCGCCATATATCAAGTAGACCTCGGTCGAAACGGCTCTCGCCATATATCAGTTCGACCTTGGTCGAAACGGCTCTCACCATATATCAAGTAGACCTCGGTCGCAACGGCTCTCGCCATATATCAAGTCGACGTCGGTCGCAATGGCTTTCGCCATATATAAAGTCGACCTCGGTTGCAACGGCTCTCGCCATATATAAAGTCGACCTCGGTCGCAACGGCTCTCACCATCTATCAAGTCGACCTTGGTCGCAACGGCTCTCGCCATATATAAAGTCGACCTCGGTCGCAAAAGCTCTCGCCATATATCAAGTCGACCTCGGTCACAACGGCTCTCGCCATATATCAAATCGACCTCGGTCGCAATGGCTTTCGCCATATATAAAGTTGACCTCGGTCGCAACGGCTCTCGCCATATGTCAAGTCGACCTCGGTCGCAACGGCTCTGGCCATATATAAATTCGACATCGGGCGCAACTTCTGTCGCCATATATCAAGTCGACCTCGTTCGCAACGGCTCTCGCTATATATAAAGTCGACCTCGATTGCAACGGCTCTCGCCATATATAAAGTCGACCTCGGTCGCAACGGCTCTCGCCATATATCAAGTCGACCTTGGTCGCAACGGCTCTCGCCATATATCAATTCGACCTCCGTCGAAACGGCTCTCACCATATATCAAGTATACCTCGGTCGCAACGGCTCTCGCCATATATCAAGTCGACGTCGGTCGCAATGGCTTTCGCCATATATAAAGTGGACCTCGGTTGCAACGGCTCTCACCATATATCAAGTCGACCTCGGTCGCAACGGCTCTCGCCATATATAAAGTCGACCTCGATTGCAACGGCTCTCGCCATATATCAAGTCGACCTCGGTCGCAGCGGCTCTCTCCATATATAGGGTCATCCTCGGTCGTAACGGCTCTCGCCATATGTAAAGTCGACCTCGGTCACAACGGCTCTTGCCATATGTAAAGTCGACCTCGGTCACAACGGCTCTCGCCATATATAAAGTTGACCTCGGTCGCAATGGCTCTCGCCATATATAAAGTCGACCTCGATCGCAATGCCTCTCGCCATATATCGAGTCGACCTCGGTCGCAACGGCTCTCTCCATATATCAAGTCGCCCTCGATCGCAACGGCTCTCGCCATATATAAAGTCGACCTCCGTCGCAACGGCTCTCGCCATCTATCAAGTCGATCTCGGTCGCAACGGCTCTCGCCATATATCCAGTCGACCTCGATCGCAACGTCTCTCGCAACATATCATGTCGACCTCGGTCGCAACGGCTCTCGCCATATATATAGTCGACCTCGGTCGCAACGGCTCTGGCCATATATCAAGTCGACCTCGGTCGCAACGGCTCTCGCCATATATCAAGTCGACCTCGGTCGCAACGGCTCTGGCCATATATAAATTCGACCTCGGGCGCAACTTCTCTCGCCATATATCAAGTCGACCTCGGTCGCAACGGCTCTCGCCATATATAAAGTCGACCTCGGTCGCAACGGCTCTCGCCATATATAACGTCGACCTCGGTCGCAAAAGCTCTTGCCATATATCAAGTCGACCTCGGTCGCAACGGCTCTCGCCATATATAACGTCGACCTCGGTCGCAAAAGCTCTTGCCATATATCAAGTCGACCTCGGTCACAACGGCTCTCGCCATATATCAAATCGACGTCGGTCGCAACGGCTTTCGCCATATATAAAGTTGACCTCGGTCGCAACGGCTCTCGCCATATGTCAAGTCGACCTCGGTCGCAACGGCTCTGGCCATATATAAAGTCGACCTCGATCGCAACGGCTCTCGCCATATATCAAGTTGACCTTGGTCGCAACGGCTCTCACCATATATCAAGTCGCCCTCGGTGGCAACGGCTCTCGCCATATATAAAGTCGACCTCGGTCGCAACGGCTCTCGCCATCTATCAAGTCGACCTCGGTCGATACGGCTCTCGCCATATATCCAGTCGATCTCGGTCGCAATGTCTCTCGCAATATCTCAAGTCGACCTCGGTCGCAACGGCTCTCGCCATATATAAAGTCGACCTCGGTCGCAAAATCTCTTGCCATATATAAAGTCGACCTCCGTCGCAACGGCTCTCGCCATATATAAAGTCGACCTCCGTCGCAACGGCTCTCGCCATTTATCAAGTCAACCTCGGTCGGAACGGCTCTCGCCATATATCAAGTCGACCTCGGTCGCAACGGCTCTCGCCATATATCAAGTCGACCACGGTTGTAACGGCTCTCGCCATATATAAAATCGACCTCGGTCGCAACGGATCTCGCCATATATCAAGTCGACCTAGGTCGCAACGGCTCTCGCCATATATAAAGTCGACCTCGGTTGCAACGGCTCTCGCCATATATAAAGTCGACCTCGGTCGCAACGGCTCTTGCCATATATAAATTCGACCTCGGTCGCAACTGCTCTCACCATATATCAAGTCGACCTCGGTCGCAACGGCACTCGCCATATATCAAGTCGACCTCGGTCGCAACGGCTCTCGCCATTTATAAAGTCGACCTCGGGCGCAACTTCTGTCGCCATATATCAAGTCGACCTCGGTCGCAACGACTCTCGCTATATATAAAGTCGACCTCGGTTGCAACGGCTCTCGCCATATATCAAGTCGACCTTGGTCGCAACGGCTCTCGCCATATATCAAGTAGACCTCGGTCGAAACGGCTCTCGCCATATATCAATTCGACCTTGGTCGAAACGGCTCTCGCCATATATAAAGTCGACCTCGGTTGCAACGGCTCTCGCCATATATAAAGTCGACCTCGGTCGCAACGGCTCTCACCATCTATTAAGTCGACCTCGGTCGCAACGGCTCTCGCCATATATAAAGTCGACCTCGGTCGCAAAAGCTCTCGCCATATATCAAGTCGACCTCGGTCACAACGGCTCTCGCCATATATCAAATCGACCTCGGTCGCAATGGCTTTCGCCATATATAAAGTTGACCTTGGTCGCAACGGCTCTCGCCATATGTCAAGTCGACCTCGGTCGCAACGGCTCTCGCCATATATAAATTCGACCTCGATCGCAACGGATCTCGCCATATATCAAGTCGACCTTGGTCGCAACGGCTCTCACCATATATCAAGTCGCCCTCGGTCGCAACGGCTCTCGCCATATATAAAGTCGACCTCGGTCGCAACGGCTCTCGCCATATATCCAGTCGATCTCGGTCGCAATGTCTCTCGCAATATATCAAGTCGACCTCGGTCGCAACGGCTCTCGCCATATATAAAGTCGACCTCGGTCGCAAAATCTCTCGCCATATATCAAGTCGACCTCGGTCGCAACGGCTCTCGCCATATATCAAGTCGACCACGGTCGTAACGGCTCTCGCCATATATAAAGTCGACCTCGGTCGCAACGGATCTCGCCATATATAAAGTCGACCTAGGTCGCAACGGCTCTCGCCATATATAAAGTCGACTTCGGTTGCAACGGCTCTCGCCATATATAAAGTCGACCTCGGTCGCAACGGCTCTTGCCTTATATAAATTCGACCTCGGTCGCAACTGCTCTCACCATATATCAAGTCGACCTCGGTCGCAACGGCTCTCGCCATATATCAAGTCAACCTCGGTCGCAACGGCTCTCGCAATATATAAAGTCGACCTCGGGTGCAACTTCTGTCGCCATATATCAAGTCGACCACGTTCGCAACGGCTCTCGCTATATATAAAGTCGACCTCGGTTGCAACGGCTCTCGCCATATATAAAGTCGACCTCGGTCGCAACGGCTCTCGCCATATATGAAGTCGACCTTGGTCGCAACGGCTCTCGCCATATATCAATTCGACCTCGGTCGAAACGGCTCTCACCATATATCAAGTATACCTCGGTCGCAACGGCTCTCGCCATATATCAAGTCGACGTCGGTCGCAATGGCTTTCACCATATATAAAGTCGACCTCGGTTGCAACGGCTCTCACCATATATCAAGTCGACCTCGGTCGCAACGGCTCTCGCCATATATAAAGTCGACCTCGATTGCAACGGCTCTCGCCATATATCAAGTCGACCTCGGTCGCAGCGGCTCTCTCCATATATCAAGTCATCCTCGGTCGTAACGGCTCTCGCCATATCTAAAGTCGACCTCGGTCACAACGGCTCTTGCCATATATCAAGTCGACCTCGGTCGCGACGGCTTTCGCAATATACAAAGTTGACCTCGGTCGCAACGGCTCTCGCCATATATAAAGTTGACCTCGGTCGCAATGGCTCTCGCCATATATAAAGTCGACCTCGATCGCAATGCCTCTCGCCATATATCAAGTCGACCTCGGTCGCAACGGCTCTCTCCATATATCAAGTCGCCCTCGGTCACAACGGCTCTCGCCATATATCAAATCGACCTCGGTCGCAATGGATTTCGCCATATATAAAGTTGACCTCGGTCGCAACGGCTCTCGCCATATGTCAAGTCGACCTCGGTCGCAACGGCTCTCGCCATATATAAATTCGACCTCGATCGCAACGGATCTCGCCATATATCAAGTCGACCTTGGTCGCAACGGCTCTCACCATATATCAAGTCGCCCTCGGTCGCAACGGCTCTCGCAATATATAAAGTCGACCTCGGTCGCAACGGCTCTCGCCATATATCCAGTCGATCTCGGTCGCAATGTCTCTCGCAATATATCAAGTCGACCTCGGTCGCAACGGCTCTCGCCATATATAAAGTCGACCTGGGTCGCAAAATCTCTCGCCATATATAAAGTCGACCTCCGTCGCAACGGGTCTCGCCATATATAAAGTCGACCTCGGTCGCAACGGCTCTCGCCATTTATCAAGTCAACCTCGGTCGGAACGGCTCTCGCCATATATCAAGTCGACCTCGGTCGCAACGGCTCTCGCCATATATCAAGTCGACCACGGTCGTAACGGCTCTCGCCATATATAAAGTCGACCTCGGTCGCAACGGATCTCGCCATATATCAAGTCGACCTAGGTTGCAACGGCTCTCGCCATATATAAAGTCGACTTCGGTTGCAACGGCTCTCGCCATATATAAAGTCGACCTCGGTCGCAACGGCTCTTGCCTTATATAAATTCGACCTCGGTCGCAACTGCTCTCACCATATATCAAGTCGACCTCGGTCGCAACGGCTCTCGCCATATATCAAGTCGACCTCGGTCGCAACGGCTCTCGCAATATATAAAGTCGACCTCGGGTGCAACTTCTGTCGCCATATATCAAGTCGACCTCGTGCGCAACGGCTCTCGCTATATATAAAGTCGACCTCGGTTGCAACGGCTCTCGCCATATATAAAGTCGACCTCGGTCGCAACGGCTCTCGCCATATATGAAGTCGACCTTGGTCGCAACGGCTCTCGCCATATATCAATTCGACCTCGGTCGAAACGGCTCTCACCATATATCAAGTATACCTCGGTCGCAACGGCTCTCGCCATATATCAAGTCGACGTCGGTCGCAATGGCTTTCGCCATATATAAAGTCGACCTCGGTTGCAACGGCTCTCACCATATATCAAGTCGACCTCGGTCGCAACGGCTCTCGCCATATATAAAGTCGACCTCGATTGCAACGGCTCTCGCCATATATCAAGTCGACCTCGGTCGCAGCGGCTCTCTCCATATATCAAGTCATCCTCGGTCGTAACGGCTCTCGCCATATGTAAAGTCGACCTCGGTCACAACGGCTCTGGCCATATATCAAGTCGACCTCGGTCGCGACGGCTTTCGCAATATACAAAGTTGACCTCCGTCGCAACGGCTCTCGCCATATATAAAGTTGACCTCGGTCGCAATGGCTCTCGCCATATATAAAGTCGACCTCGATCGCAATGCCTCTCGCCATATATCAAGTCGACCTCGGTCGCAACGGCTCTCTCCATATATCAAGTCGCCCTCGGTCGCAACGGCTCTCGCCATATATAAAGTCGACGTCGGTCGCAACGGCTCTCGCCATCTATCAAGTCGACCTCGGTCGCAACGGCTCTCGCCATATATCCAGTCGACCTCGGTCGCAACGTCTCTCGCAACATATCATGTCGACCTCGGTCGCAACGGCTCTCGCCATATATAAAGTCGACCTCGGTCGCAATGGCTCTCGCCATATATCAAGTCGACCTCGGTCGCAACGGCTCTCGCCATATATCAAGTCGACCTCGGTCGCAACGGCTCTGGCCATATATAAATTCGACCTCGGGCGCAACTTCTCTCGCCATATATCAAGTCGACCTCGGTCGCAATGGCTCTCGCCATATATAAAGTCGACCTCGGTCGCAACGGCTCTCACCATCTATCAAGTCGACCTCGGTCGCAACGGCTCTCGCCATATATAAAGTCGACCTCGGTCGCAAAAGCTCTCGCCATATATCAAGTCGACCTCGGTCACAACGGCTCTCGCCATATATCAAATCGACCTCGGTCGCAACGGCTTTCGCCATATATAAAGTTGACCTCGGTCGCAACGGCTCTCGCCATATGTCAAGTCGACCTCGGTCGCAACGGCTCTCGCCATATATAAAGTCGACCTCGATCGCAACGGCTCTCGCCATATATCAAGTCGACCTTGGTCGCAACGGCTCTCACCATATATCAAGTCGCCCTCGGTGGCAACGGCTCTCGCCATATACAAAGTCGACCTCGGTCGCAACGGCTCTCGCCATCTATCAAGTCGACCTCGGTCGATACGGCTCTCGCCATATATCCAGTAGATCTCGGTCGCAATGTCTCTCGCAATATCTCAAGTCGACCTCGGTCGCAACGGCTCTCGCCATATATAAAGTCGACCTCGGTCGCAAAATCTCTCGCCATATATAAAGTCGACCTCCGTCGCAACGGCTCTCGCCATATATAAAGTCGACCTCCGTCGCAACGGCTCTCGCCATTTATCAAGTCAACCTCGGTCGGAACGGCTCTCGCCATATATCAAGTCGACCTCGGTCGCAACGGCTCTCGCCATATATCAAGTCGACCACGGTCGTAACGGCTCTCGCCATATATAAAGTCGACCTCGGTCGCAACGAATCTCGCCATATATCAAGTCGACCTAGGTCGCAACGGCTCTCGCCATATATAAAGTCGACCTCGGTTACAACGGCTCTCGCCATATATAAAGTCGACCTCGGTCGCAACGGCTCTTGCCATATATAAATTCGACCTCGGTCGCAACTGCTCTCACCATATATCAAGTCGACCTCGGTCGCAACGGCACTCGCCATATATCAAGTCGACCTCGGTCGCAACGCCTCTCGCCATATATAAAGTCGACCTCGGGCGCAACTTCTGTCGCCATATATCAAGTCGACCTTGGTCGCAACGACTCTCGCTATATATAAAGTCGACCTCGGTTGCAACGGCTCTCGCCATATATAAAGTCGACCTCGGTCGCAACGGCTCTCGCCATATATCAAGTCGACCTTAGTCGCAACGGCTCTCGCCATATATCAAGTAGACCTCGGTCGAAACGGCTCTCGCCATATATCAATTCGACCTTGGTCGAAACGGCTCTCACCATATATCAAGTAGACCTCGGTCGCAACGGCTCTCGCAATATATCAAGTCGACGTCGGTCGCAATGGCTTTCGCCATATATAAAGTCGACCTCGGTTGCAACGGCTCTCGCCAGATATAAAGTCGACCTCGGTCGCAACGGCTCTCACCATCTATCAAGTCGACCTTGGTCGCAACGGCTCTCGCCATATATAAAGTCGACCTCGGTCGCAAAAGCTCTCGCCATATATCAAGTCGACCTCGGTCACAACGGCTCTCGCCATATATCAAATCGACCTCGGTCGCAATGGCTTTCGCCATATATAAAGTTGACCTCGGTCGCAACGGCTCTCGCCATATGTCAAGTCGACCTCGGTCGCAACGGCTCTCGCCATATATAAATTCGACCTCGATCGCAACGGCTCTCGCCATATATCAAGTCGACCTTGGTCGCAACGGCTCTCACCATATATCAAGTCGCCCTCGGTCGCAACGGCTCTCGCCATATATAAAGTCGACCTCGGTCGCAACGGCTCTCGCCATCTATCAAGTCGACCTCGGTCGCAACGGCTCTCGCCATATATCCAGTCGATCTCGGTCGCAATGTCTCTCGCAATATATCAAGTCGACCTCGGTCGCAACGGCTCTCGCCATATATAAAGTCGACCTCGGTCGCAAAATCTCTCGCCATATATAAAGTCGACCTCCGTCGCAACGGCTCTCGCCATATATAAAGTCGACCTCGGTCGCAACGGCTCTCGCCATTTATCAAGTCAACCTCGGTCGGAACGGCTCTCGCCATATATCAAGTCGACCTCGGTCGCAACGGCTCTCGCCATATATAAGGTCGACCGCGGTCGTAACGGCTCTCGCCATATATAAAGTCGACCTCGGTCGCAACGGATCTCGCCATATATCAAGTCGACCTAGGTCGCAACGGCTCTCGCCATATATAAAGTCGACTTCGGTTGCAACGGCTCTCGCCATATATAAAGTCGACCTCGGTCGCAACGTCTCTTGCCTTATATAAATTCGACCTCGGTCGCAACTGCTCTCACCATATATCAAGTCGACCTCGGTCGCAACGGCTCTCGCCATATATCAAGTCGACCTCGGTCACAACGGCTCTCGCAATATATAAAGTCGACCTCGGGTGCAACTTCTGTCGCCATATATCAAGTCGACCTCGTTCGCATCGGCTCTCGCTATATATAAAGTCGACCTCGGTTGCAACGGCTCTCGCCATATATAAAGTCGACCTCGGTCGCAACGGCTCTCGCCATATATGAAGTCGACCTTGGTCGCAACGGCTCTCGCCATATATCATTTCGACCTCGGTCGAAACGGCTCTCACCATATATCAAGTATACCTCGGTCGCAACGGCTCTCGCCATATATCAAGTCGACGTCGGTCGCAATGGCTTTCGCCATATATAAAGTCGACCTCGGTTGCAACGGCTCTCACCATATATCAAGTCGACCTCGGTCGCAACGGCTCTCGCCATATATAAAGTCGACCTCGATTGCAACGGCTCTCGCCATATATCAAGTCGACCTCGGTCGCAGCGGCTCTCTCCATATATCAAGTCATCCTCGGTCGTAACGGCTCTCGCCATATGTAAAGTCGACCTCGGTCACAACGGCTCTTGCCATATATCAAGTCGACCTCGGTCGCGACGGCTTTCGCAATATACAAAGTTGACCTCGGTCGCAACGGCTCTCGCCATATATAAAGTTGACCTCGGTCGCAATGGCTCTCGCCATATATAAAGTCGACCTCGATCGCAATGCCTCTCGCCATATATCAAGTCGACCTCCGTCGCAACGGCTCTCTCCATATATCAAGTCGCCCTCGGTCGCAACGGCTCTCGCCATATATAAAGTCGACCTCGGTCGCAACGGCTGTCGCCATCTATCAAGTCGACCTCGGTCGCAACGGCTCTCGCCATATATCCAGTCGACCTCGGTCGCAACGTCTCTCGCAACATATCATGTCGACCTCGGTCGCAACGGCTCTCGCCATATATAAAGTCGACCTCGGTCGCAACGGCTCTCGCCATATATCAAGTCGACCTCGGTCGCAACGGCTCTCGCCATATATCAAGTCGACCTCGGTCGCAACGGCTCTGGCCATATATAAATTCGACCTCGGGCGCAACTTCTCTCGCCATATATCAAGTCGACCTCGGTCGCAACGGCTCTCGCCATATATAAATTCGACCTCGGTCGCAACGGCTCTCACCATCTATCAAGTCGACCTCGGTCGCAACGGCTCTCGCCATATATAAAGTCAACCTCGGTCGCAAAAGCTCTCGCCATATATCAAGTCGACCTCGGTCACAACGGCTCTCGCCATATATCAAATCGACCTCGGTCGCAACGGCTTTCGCCATATATAAAGTTGACCTCGGTCACAACGGCTCTCGCCATATGTCAAGTCGACCTCGGTCGCAACGGCTCTCGCCATATATAAAGTCGACCTCGATCGCAACGGCTCTCGCCATATATCAAGTCGACCTTGGTCGCAACGGCTCTCACCATATATCAAGTCGCCCACGGTGGCAACGGCTCTCGCCATATATAAAGTCGACCTCGGTCGCAACGGCTCTCGCCATCTATCAAGTCGACCTCGGTCGATACGGCTCTCGCCATATATCCAGTCGATCTCGGTCGCAATGTCTCTCGCAATATCTCAAGTCGACCTCGGTCGCAACGGCTCTCGCCATATATAAAGTCGACCTCGGTCGCAAAATCTCTCGCCATATATAAAGTCGACCTCCGTCGCAATGGCTCTCGCCATATATAAAGTCGACCTCCGTCGCAACGGCTCTCGCCATCTATCAAGTCGACCTCGGTCGATACGGCTCTCGCCATATATCCAGTCGATCTCGGTCGCAATGTATCTCGCAATATCTCAAGTCGACCTCGGTCGCAACGGCTCTCGCCATATATAAAGTCGACCTCGGTCGCAAAATCTCTCGCCATATATAAAGTCGACCTCCGTCGCAATGGCTCTCGCCATATATAAAGTCGACCTCCGTCGCAACGGCTCTCGCCATTTATCAAGTCAACCTCGGTCGGAACGGCTCTCGCCATATATCAAGTCGACCTCGGTCGCAACGGCTCTCGCCATATATCAAGTCGACCACGGTCGTAACGGCTCTCGCCATATATAAAGTCGACCTCGGTCGCAACGGATCTCGCCATATATCAAGTCGACCTAGGTCGCAACGGCTCTCGCCATATCTAAAGTCGACCTCGGTTGCAACGGCTCTTGCCATATATAAAGTCGACCTCGTTCGCAACGGCTCTTGCCATATATAAATTCGACCTCGGTCGCAACTGCTCTCACCATATATCAAGTCGACCTCGGTCGCAACGGCTCTCGCCATATATCAAGTCGACCTCGGTCGCAACGGCTCTCGCCATATATAAAGTTGACCTCGGGCGCAACTTCTGTCGCCATATATCAAGTCGACCTCGGTCGCAACGACTCTCGCTATATATAAAGTCGACCTCGGTTGCAACGGCTCTCGCCATATATAAAGTCGACCTCGGTCGCAACGGCTCTCGCCATATATCAAGTCGAACTTGGTCGCAACGGCTCTCGCCATATATCAATTCGACCTCGGTCGAAACGACTCTCACCATATATCAAGTCGACCTCGATCGCAATGGCTCTCGCCATATATAAAGTCGACCTCCGTCGCAACGGCTCTCGCCATATATCAAGTCGACCTCCGTCGCAACGGCTCTCGCCATATATAAAGTCGACCTCGATCGCAACGGCTCTCGCCATATATAAAGTCGACCTCGGTGGCAACGGCTCTCGCCATATATCAAGTCGACCTCGGTCGCAACGGCTCTCGCCATATATCAAGTCGACCTAGGTCGCAACGGCTCTCGCCATATATAAAGTCGACCTCGGTTGCAACGGCTCTCGCCATATATAAAGTCGACCTCGGTCGCAACGGCTCTCGCCATATATCAAGTCGACCTTGGTCGCAACGGCTCTCGCCATATATCAATTCGACCTCGGTCGAAACGGCTCTCACCATATATCAAGTAGACCTCGGTCGCAACGGCTCTCGCCATATATCAAGTCGACGTAGGTCGCAATGGCTTTCGCCATATATAAAGTCGACCTCGGTTGCAACGGCTCTCGCCATATATCAAGTCGACCTTGGTCGCAACGGCTCTCGCCATATATAAAGTCGACCTCGGTCGCAACGGCTTTCGCCATTTATCAAGTCAAGCTCGGTCGGAACGACTCTCGCCATATATCAAGTCGACCTCGGTCGCAACGGCTCTCGCCATATATCAAGTCGACCACGGTCGTAACGGCTCTCGCCATATATAACGTCGACCTCGGTCGCAACGGATCTCGCCATATATCAAGTCGACCTAGGTCGCAACGGCTCTCGCCATATATAAAGTCGACCTCGGTTGCAACGGCTCTCGCCATATATAAAGTCGACCTTGGTCGCAACGGCTCTTGCAATATATAAATTCGACCTCGGTCGCAACTGCTCTCACCATATATTAAGTCGACCTCGGTCGCAATGGCTCTCGCCATATATCAAGTCGACCTCGGTCGCAACGGCTCTCGCCATATATAAAGTCGACCTCGGGCGCAACTTCTATCGCCATATATCAAGTCGACCTCGGTCGCAACGGCTCTCTCTATATATAATGTCGACGTCGGTCGCTACGGCTCTTGCGATATATAAAGTCGACCTCGGTCGCAACGGCTCTCGCCATATATCAAGTCGACCTTGGTCGCAACGGCTCTCGCCATATATCATTTCGACCTCGGTCGAAACGGCTCTCACCGTATATCAAGTAGACCTCGGTCGCAACGGCTCTCGCCATATATCAAGTCGACGTCGGTCGCAATGGCTTTCGCCATATATAAAGTCGACCTCGGTTGCAACGGCTCTCGCAATATATCAAGTCGACCTCGGTCGCAACGGCTCTCGCCATATATAAAGTCGACCTCGATCGCAAAGGCTCTCGCCATATATCAAGTCGACCTCGGTCGCAACGACTCTCTCCATATATCAAGTCGACCTCGGTCGTAATGGCTCTCGCCATATGTAAAGTCGACCTCGGTCCCAACTGCTCTCGCCATATATCAAGTCGACCTCGGTCGCAACGGCTTTCGCCATATATAATGTTGACCTCGGTCGCAACGGCTCTCGCCATATGTCAAGTCGACCTCGGTCGCAACGGCTCTCGCCATATATAAAGTCGACCTCGATCGCAACGGCTCTCGCCATATATCAAGTCGACCTCGGTCGCAACGGCTCTCTCCATATATCAAGTCGCCCTCGGTCGCAACGGCTCTCGCCATATATAAAGTCGACCTCGGTCGCAACGGCTCTCGCCATCTATCAAGTCGACCTCGGTCGCAACGGCTCTCGCCATATATCCAGTCGACCTCGGTCGCAACGTCTCTCGTAATATATCAAGTCGACCTCGGTCGCAACGGCTCTCGCCATATATGAAGTCGACCTCGGCACAACGGCTCTCGCCATATATCAAGTCGACCTCGGTCGAAACGGCTCTCGCCATATATCAAGTCGACCTCGGTCGCAACAGCTCTGGCCATATATAAATTCGACCTCGGGCGCAACTTCTCTCGCCATATATCAAGTCAACCTCGGTCGCAACGGCTCTCGCCATATATAAAGTCGACCTCGGTCGCAACGGCTCTCGCCATCTATCAAGTCGACCTCGGTCGCAACGGCTCTCGCAATATATCTAGTCGACCTCGGTCGCAACGTGTCTCGCAATATATCAAGACGACCTCGGTCGCAACGGCTCTCCCCATATATAAATCGACCTCGGTCGCAACGGCTCTCGCCATATATCAAGTCGACCTCGGTCGCAACGGCTCTCGCCATATATCAAGTCGACCTCGGTCGCAACGGCTTTGGCCATATATAAATTCGACCTCGGGCGCAACTTCTCTCGCCATATATCAAGTCGACCTCGGTCGCAACGGCTCTCTCTATATATAATGTCGACCTCGGTCGCTACGGCTCTTGCCATATATAAAGTCGACCTTGGTCGCAACGGCTCTCGCCATATATCAAGTCGACCTTGTTCGCAACGGCTCTCGCCATATATCATTTCGACCTCGGTCGAAACGGCTCTCACCGTATATCAAGTCGACCCCGGTCGCAACGGCTCTCGCCATATATCTAGTCGACCTCGGTCGTGACGGCTTTCGCCATATATAAAGTCGACCTCGGTTGCAACGGCTCTCGGCATATATCAAGTCGACCTCGGTCGCAACGGCTCTCGCCATATATAAAGTCGACCTCGATCGCAACGGCTCTCGCCATATATCAAGTCGAACTTGGTCGCAACGGCTCTCGCCATATATCAATTCGACCTCGGTCGAAACGACTCTCACCATATATCAAGTCGACCTCGATCGCAATGGCTCTCGCCATATATAAAGTCGACCTCCGTCGCAACGGCTCTCGCCATATATCAAGTCGACCTCCGTCGCAACGGCTCTCGCCATATATAAAGTCGACCTCGATCGCAACGGCTCTCGCCATATATAAAGTCGACCTCGGTGGCAACGGCTCTCGCCATATATCAAGTCGACCTCGGTCGCAACGGCTCTCGCCATATATCAAGTCGACCTAGGTCGCAACGGCTCTCGCCATATATAAAGTCGACCTCGGTTGCAACGGCTCTCGCCATATATAAAGTCGACCTCGGTCGCAACGGCTCTCGCCATATATCAAGTCGACCTTGGTCGCAACGGCTCTCGCCATATATCAATTCGACCTCGGTCGAAACGGCTCTCACCATATATCAAGTAGACCTCGGTCGCAACGGCTCTCGCCATATATCAAGTCGACGTAGGTCGCAATGGCTTTCGCCATATATAAAGTCGACCTCGGTTGCAACGGCTCTCGCCATATATCAAGTCGACCTTGGTCGCAACGGCTCTCGCCATATATAAAGTCGACCTCGGTCGCAACGGCTTTCGCCATTTATCAAGTCAAGCTCGGTCGGAACGACTCTCGCCATATATCAAGTCGACCTCGGTCGCAATGGCTCTCGCCATATATCAAGTCGACCACGGTCGTAACGGCTCTCGCCATATATAACGTCGACCTCGGTCGCAACGGATCTCGCCATATATCAAGTCGACCTAGGTCGCAACGGCTCTCGCCATATATAAAGTCGACCTCGGTTGCAACGGCTCTCGCCATATATAAAGTCGACCTTGGTCGCAACGGCTCTTGCAATATATAAATTCGACCTCGGTCGCAACTGCTCTCACCATATATCAAGTCGACCTCGGTCGCAATGGCTCTCGCCATATATCAAGTCGACCTCGGTCGCAACGGCTCTCGCCATATATAAAGTCGACCTCGGGCGCAACTTCTATCGCCATATATCAAGTCGACCTCGGTCGCAACGGCTCTCTCTATATATAATGTCGACGTCGGTCGCTACGGCTCTTGCCATATATAAAGTCGACCTCGGTCGCAACGGCTCTCGCCATATATCAAGTCGACCTTGGTCGCAACGGCTCTCGCCATATATCATTTCGACCTCGGTCGAAACGGCTCTCACCGTATATCAAGTAGACCTCGGTCGCAACGGCTCTCGCCATATATCAAGTCGACGTCGGTCGCAATGGCTTTCGCCATATATAAAGTCGACCTCGGTTGCAACGGCTCTCGCAATATATCAAGTCGACCTCGGTCGCAACGGCTCTCGCCATATATAAAGTCGACCTCGATCGCAAAGGCTCTCGCCATATATCAAGTCGACCTCGGTCGCAACGACTCTCTCCATATATCAAGTCGACCTCGGTCGTAATGGCTCTCGTCATATGTAAAGTCGACCTCGGTCCCAACTGCTCTCGCCATATATCAAGTCGACCTCGGTCGCAACGGCTTTCGCCATATATAATGTTGACCTCGGTCGCAACGGCTCTCGCCATATGTCAAGTCGACCTCGGTCGCAACGGCTCTCGCCATATATAAAGTCGACCTCGATCGCAACGGCTCTCGCCATATATCAAGTCGATCTCGGTCGCAACGGCTCTCTCCATATATCAAGTCGCCCTCGGTCGCAACGGCTCTCGCCATATATAAAGTCGACCTCGGTCGCAACGGCTCTCGCCATCTATCAAGTCGACCTCGGTCGCAACGGCTCTCGCCATATATCCAGTCGACCTCGGTCGCAACGTCTCTCGTAATATATCAAGTCGACCTCGGTCGCAACGGCTCTCGCCATATATGAGGTCGACCTCGGCACAACGGCTCTCGCCATATATCAAGTCGACCTCGGTCGAAACGGCTCTCGCCATATATCAAGTCGACCTCGGTCGCAACAGCTCTGGCCATATATAAATTCGACCTCGGGCGCAACTTCTCTCGCCATATATCAAGTCAACCTCGGTCGCAACGGCTCTCGCCATATATAAAGTCGACCTCGGTCGCAACGGCTCTCGCCATCTATCAAGTCGACCTCGGTCGCAACGGCTCTCGCAATATATCTAGTCGACCTCGGTCGCAACGTGTCTCGCAATATATCAAGACGACCTCGGTCGCAACGGCTCTCCCCATATATAAATCGACCTCGGTCGCAACGGCTCTCGCCATATATCAAGTCGACCTCGGTCGCAACGGCTCTCGCCATATATCAAGTCGACCTCGGTCGCAACGGCTTTGGCCATATATAAATTCGACCTCGGGCGCAACTTCTCTCGCCATATATCAAGTCGACCTCGGTCGCAACGGCTCTCTCTATATATAATGTCGACCTCGGTCGCTACGGCTCTTGCCATATATAAAGTCGACCTTGGTCGCAACGGCTCTCGCCATATATCAAGTCGACCTTGGTCGCAACGGCTCTCGCCATATATCATTTCGACCTCGGTCGAAACGGCTCTCACCGTATATCAAGTCGACCCCGGTCGCAACGGCTCTCGCCATATATCTAGTCGACCTCGGTCGTGACGGCTTTCGCCATATATAAAGTCGACCTCGGTTGCAACGGCTCTCGGCATATATCAAGTCGACCTCGGTCGCAACGGCTCTCGCCATATATAAAGTCGACCTCGATCGCAACGGCTCTAGCCATATATCAAGTCAACCTCGGTCGCAATGGCTCTCTCCATATATCAAGTCGACCTCAGTCGCAACGGCTCTCGCCATATATAAAGTCGACTTCGGTCACAACGGCTCTCTCCATATATCAAGTCGACCTCGGTCGCAACGGCTTTCGCCATATATAAATGCGATGTCACAACCCCAAGTTAGGTAGGTGCTAAGTTTAGCAAGTCACTTTGCATCATGTTAAAAATTTCAAAAGAAATCATTTGAAATCAAATTCAAACTCAAATGGGAGAAGGAACACCCCCAGATGAATTAATTCAAAAGGCCAGAAATAAATCTTCTCCAAAAATTCATGTTTGATTTTTGAAAAGTCTCATAAATGAGTGTGATCACATATCAAGTGATGTGGGACCCACCCCATGCTCATGGATTTTGCAAATATTCAAACAGGACCTTGGAATTATTCAAAAAACCCTATTTGAATTTGAATTCAAATATTTTGAATTTTAAAAATGTGATCGTAAATTTTTCCTGATTCTTTTGAGAAGACACGGAAGAGCAAAAAGTAAAATTGAACTCAAACGTGGAAGAGCTCAAAATTGAATCATATCGGGTTCATTGACATAAATCAGTGGAGCAAGCCGGCCTAATGGTTTGACCTCCAGACCCGGTCCTTATCCTAACTATTCATTATACTGGAAGTTTACCATGGACGCGCACCCGGCATTCTCTTCTACGACAATCTCATTGCCAAAGAAAAGCAGAGGAAAAATGAAGCCCACTCCAAGATTGCGTCCAAGCTGAACTTGGGGGCTACTGTCGGGGGGATATCTCACGGCTAGACCCGACTTGGAGACAAAGCTGGTTGGATGACAAGAGCCGGCTTGCGGAGATGAAAGCCGGATGAAGGAATCAAGACGGAGTCCACCTAACTTGGAAGATATGAAAAGATAAAAGACTTAGAGTAGGACCCGGATTGATATTTTCCTTGTAATAAAAGAAGAGACTAGATTGTATCCTACTAGGACTCTACATGTAAGCCTCCCCCTTTCCACCTATATAAGGAGGGGTAGAGTGCCCCAAACGGGAGGACGGAAGCAGACTCAATAGACCACAATAGGATCTAAATTAGAGACTAGTTCCAGGTCATCTAAACCCGGGGAAACTAGAAACAACTATAGGAGAGCCGGCGACACGCCGACGATTCTCCGTGAGCAAAGGAATAAGACCTAGCCACAAACAGCATGTAGGGTTTTTACCGGACCATGTTTCCCGGGGCCCGAAGATGTATAAAATCGTGTCTCTCTCTCTGTGTTATCTTCTTCCTCGTACACTCGTAGCAAAGGCCCCATAATCAAGTACGACTCTACGGACATCTGCCGTGACTTTCGCACGACAGGTCCCGCGTCTAGGGTTTCAGAAAAAAGAAAAAGAAAAAGAAAAAGAGAATTTCCTGAAAACCTTTATATAGACAGAGAAGGAAAGAAAGAAAAAAACAATCTGAATCGACTCGGGCTTCAGTTGCGCTCGCGGGCGGAAATAATCTATTGGGACGGCTGTGGCTACATTTTTTCTTTTCTGTTTGAAACCCGAAACTTCAACAATTTTACGAAAATAAATACACATCAGAAAAATATAAAATAAATTCCTAAATTCATAAAATAATCCAAAGAAAAATATGCATTGAAAATATTGACCAAAATGATAAATAAAAATAATGACATTTTTCCAATGACATTGTTTAGTTATAAAATATTTTAAAAATAAAAAAAATCTCAAATAATTATTGAAATAATTTCCACTCCATTTTATTTTTGAATAAGTCATTTTATCTTTTCTCAAGTTATTATTATTTTTGAATGGAATATTATTTAAATAACTCCAATTAAAATAAACTCATATTAAAACATTTCCAACTTACTTTTATAACGATGGAGTCATATTACCTTCTCTCATTTTATTCTGTTCGATTTGCTTTAAATAATAAATTTCAAAACACTAACAATGAATAATAGGGAATGTCCTGTTATTCCCTCTCATTTTATTATCCAGTTAAACTTCAAAAGTTTTTGAATCCCAGTGAAAATCAAACATATCAAGCAAACAATCACTATAAACTTAATTTGTTAACATTCCAAAATTTGGAAAATTTTGGGATGTTAAAGACTACCACCCTTAAAAGGAATCTCGTCCTCGAGATTCGAAAAGGCTAGAAAGAAAACGTTAAGGTTTGGGTCTTCATGACATTCCACCGATCCTCCGATGACCTAGGGTACTACCACCCTTAAAAGGAATGCGACACGGTCTCGATGAGTCTTGCTCCATCGATGGCATCCTTCATAGAGATTTAACCAACTCCTTTGAGGTCTTGAATCCTTATCAGAAGAGGAGTCTTCCATATACCGAACCTTCTTCGTTGGCATGTCAAGTATCAATGCTAAGCAACTATCGATTCCCTCATGGTGGTAATCAAGAATACTTTTATGGGATACCTGCAAGAAATGGTCTTTGTCTATACTCACCGCATACCATATTATTACAAACGGTAATCTTATATAGGGGCCAAACATCTTAACATTCTATGGTTTAGGCTTAACATCGTCGTCTCTCAGCTATAGGTAAGTCACTCAAGATTTACTATCCCACATAGCAAGAGCGAATAATAAGGGTAGTTGTCATGGGGGCCAATCCATTCCGCACTCAAATCATTACCTTGTATATGGTTTAGCGAATCTCACAATCTAACACTCGGTCATCCTCACAAGCATTGTAGAAATTTCTCTTGTTCATGAACTGGGTTCAGATAAATCCATGGTTCTACAAGCCAAACAAAACATCTATCGTTCCTTCACAACACTCAGGTTTGCGCAAACTAGTATAAAAGTGTACTAGTGAACTAAAAATTCCTCGAGGGTTCTTTCTTCAGCAACATTGTGCTTGCTTGTTGTAAGATCCTGACACATGGGGTTAACCTTGACTCAACGTTAGGTTTCATCCATCTTTATTCCACATCTTGACATCAGCACGCATTGTAGTAACTCCTTCAGGGTAGGAATTGAGATGAGGGGGAATAGAATGTATAGATATATAGAAATACCCATACAAACGTCACACTATTTTTGAAAATATAAGTTTCGATGTGTAGTTGTCGGTAAAAACAAGAAATGACGGCTCACAGAAACGATCTAACGGTAGAAACGTTGAATCTTCCAGGCCTTTAAGTCTTCAGGTCTTTAATGACGGTAGCTTCAGTTTTGCATTGTAAATCTTCATATAATCGAGTCACTTTTGAACTCATTCTTCTTGTGGTTTTGTCTCCTTCAGTCTTGAAGCATACTAAATAGATGAGGGGTCTAAGGTAACATAAACTTATTCTTCTCACATAGAAGAAACACAAGGCACAAGACACAACATCAATCAACGACATTTCAGGGTCAAGGACACAAGCAAAACCTAACAAAAGAAACATGGAATAAACATCTAGTTCATCCACAGCAAGACTTGCATCGATCCACATCTCCAGCTAACATGAAAAAGGTAACATCGTACACTTTGTGCACACCTACGAATATCTATCCTCTGGTTGCCAAACATAAGCTTCAATATGTCGACATCTACGTTTACACGTTCACCTATCCTTCTTTCCTTTCAATCCTGGACACATGTTGCCATAGTGTCCCATGTTCCTGCACCGATAACACTGAAGTTCGCTAAGATCTTTCTTTTTCTTCTTCATGGGTGCTTCCTTGAACTCCTGGATAATCCTCTTCATTCCTTCCTTCTCTTGTTGAATTACTCGTTTTGTCATGATGAAAATTGACACTGAGCGGGGTAATGATCACTTTCTTCGCACATGAAACATGTGACTTGAGCAGTGAGACATTCTTCACCGAAGTGAATTTCTTCACAATAGGGACATCCATCTTGGTGTCCTTCATAGGAGTGTCCTACTTCTCCGCAAATTGTGCAGGCACGGTGTCTTTTATGGTTTACCGTCCTTTGCATCGGGATGACGAGGCGGGATCCCAACAAAATCTTTGTAAACTCCTTCCAAGTAATCTTCTTTCTTGATTCGTTAATCGCTTGATGCATTGTCCACCAAGTGGCAGCCTCTTCTACAAAGTACTTGACAGAATTGCGGACCATGTCATCTCTTCCAAACTTTTTATGCTCCATGTGTTCCTCCATGTAATGAATCCATGGTTCCACCTTCAGTCTAGTCATCGCTACGGAAAAAGCGAGTCCTACTACATACTCCATCTATTGATCCCAAACGACAAGGGTTAGGGAAAACTAGGATACACACAAGAGAACAAACTAAAGGTAACACCAATCATATGCACACACACAAGAATAGGGCAAAACACCTACGTGCAAACAACATCACATAACATCAATCAATAAAATCACAAAAGTCACACCACACAAACAACACCTAGAGTAAGGTCATACATGAAAGACATACGATCTCATCATACTACGCACAAACGTTTATCTAACTTCATCTAAAAGTGGTGGTCTGAATCTAAACTTCATCCTTCTCAGCTAAGTTGATCTTAAAGATCCTCTCGTAGTGTCAAAACTTAATGAATCTCGTAGGATACTCCAGTTTTGGAAGTGGTAACCTCACTTGATCCACGATGTTGATGAGCTACTTCTTAAAAACCATATCTTCAGGGGAAGAAGCAAATCGGAGGGGTATTTACAACAAAACAAGACAAGGAGATTAGAAAATTGAATAATAGATAAGAGATACTAGTGGAGAGAGTAAGTATTCAAAGAGTGATAAAAATATGTTTGTTCCTATGGCTTTTCCTATCCATTTTCTAGGGTCACAAACCTACAGTCAACATGGGCTCTGATACCATCTATAACGACCCGATTCATTAAGAATCCAAGTCTTTGTGCATTCTGTGCTAGTACTTTGATCAATAGCTAGCACACACAGTACATGATGTAATATCAAGAATAAACCACATGTCATAAATATTGCATCGAAGATCCAGTATTACAATAAAGCATACATGCATAGCTCAAGGATAGGTTACAAAAAGAATACAGCGGAAAAACAATAAAGAGCTTCATGGCGTCCATCACTCCACCGGCACAGTTGAGTATAGGCATCGTAACCCTACAACACATCACTTACTCGTCGTATAAAAATCCTGCAACACCGAAGGTTACAACCCGACAAAGGGTCAGTACATCTGATTTGTACGGCAAGTCGCACGAAAAAGGATATAACAGACCTACATCTACATGCAAGGATAAGTCAAAGGAAGGCTTATGGTTTTATTTTGCAGAAAGCTGATTTTTCCATCAATCTACGTAAATCAAGTTTTACTTTGTCTTACTACAATAAACATAAGGTTGAATTGGCAACACCAATTCCAACCCATACCCTTTATTAAATAATCCCAATCAAATTTTATTAAGGTGAGTCATCTGTCAAGACCATCCAACAAAAATAATGCCTAGTTTCTCAAAGTTGTCCATAACCGGGGCCACGGCTAATCATGATTAGTTTGTACGCTCTACAGAGGTTTGTACACTTTCCCCATTGGAATCAACCTGAAGATTGAGACAAAGTCTTTCAGAAGAGCTCACCTCCACCCTTGGTAGCCGGTACACCTATCATATCTACATCAGCTAGCTACAAGGGCTAGGCTCCCTAATACTTACTCGACTAAGCCAGAGCCCATATAGCCAGTGGTCGTACATTGAGGGGGAAAACAGTAGGGCAAGACCCCACTACAACTCTTACTTTATTAAATAATAAAACTAAAAAGTCATTACATGGCTTGAGCTAAGCCTGAAAAGGAACAAAGAAAAGAATAAAATTACATAACGGCTTCAAGCCATTCTTTGAATGACTCTGAATGCTTGTTCTTAATCCTATATCTCAAGAGCTTAATCTCAGAGAAGTAGTGCTCCTTCCAGTGCAACATGGATGGATCCTTGTTTCTGAAGATTCTGTCATTCCTTGCCATCCATATCGACCAAGCAGCAGTGATGATGATTTCCATGGAGAAAGGGACATTCAGCTTCTACTTCATATCTGCAACATCTTCAAGAATTGAAGAGTTTGTGCTTCTATTTGGGAAAATGAAGTCCCATCAAGATGCAACAAATGGGCATGACCAGAACAAGTGATGGACTGTTTCCTCAGTTTGACAATTGAGAGTGGCACAATTGTAAGACTGCAAAAAGAAAGTTTTCCTTCTGAGAAGGTTCCTTGTGTTAAGCCTGTCATGGAGCAATAGCCAGAAGAAGACCTTATGCTTTGGTTGATAGCAGGTTGCCGAAATCCAGTTAAAGTGAGGGGGACTGGTTTAACTCCAATCAGAGAACTATAGGCTTTGGATGTGCTGAAATGGTGGATTCCCAAAATGTAGCTGCATTGGTCATTGTTGTTGGAATTGCATCTTTGATTGTATTCTTGGCAAAGTAAGTCAATGATCTAGAGTTCTTGGAAAGCTTGGGTTGACAGGGGGAGAT
The DNA here is from genome assembly GCA_950022295.1 of Bromus sterilis. NCBI lineage: Eukaryota > Viridiplantae > Streptophyta > Magnoliopsida > Poales > Poaceae > Bromus > Bromus sterilis. The sequence goes on along the minus strand of OX465599.1, from coordinate 149,638,068 downwards.
GGAAAAGATCTTCCATGTATTCAGTGGCCATGAATTCTCTAACAGATATCAACTGGTTTTTTGCAAAGGAGAAGATATGAGGCAGCTGAGTGTGGAGGCATTGGGTGTTCCAGATATCAAACCGAAAGTAAGATGACGATCCATTTCCAATCGTGCATCTGGAAATGGACTTGTATTGATCAAGGAGTGCAGTATTAGCTTTCCACCAAAAAGATCCTACCATTTGATTACCAGGATGATGTCCATTGCTATAGTAAGCTTCCCATACCAGCTTGACCTAGGGAATGCCATGTCTGTTGAAGATTGTGTGTAGGTTTTTGAGTAACAAAGCATTGTTATGAGCATTGATGTTTAGAACACCCAACCCACCTTGGTTTTCTTTTCTACAAACAGTTGACCAGGCCACCAGAGCAGGCTTCTTGTCCTCCATGTTGGAACCTCTCCAGAGGCAGTGTCTCAAGTATTTGCTGATTTGTTGCTTGACAGTTTCAGGAAGATCTAGGCATGTCATGTAGTACATGGCAAGGGAGGAGAGGACAGATTTAACCATGACAAGCCTACCATCATAGGTCAAAAAATTGGCTACACAAGCAAGCCTCTTTTCAATTCTTCTGACAATAGGCATGAGGTTCTCTACTCTTGGCTTTTGAGTACCCAAAGGAATTCCAAGGTAAGTGATAGGGAAATGGCCCCTCTGACAATTAAGGGTATTGGTGAAGTGTTCCACTCTTAGCTCCTCAATATTGATGGGAATCATGTGAGACTTGTGGTAGTTTAGTTTTAGACCAGTAGCATTAGCAAAAGTGTTCAGCAGTGCCTTGAGAAAAATAAACTGTCTAGAGTCAGCTTTGAGCACAATGAGTGTGTCATCAGCATATTGAGCAATTGGGAAATCAGGGCAAGCAACACTTTGAATAGGGGCAGTCAACAGACCCAAGGCCGGAGCTTTATTAAGAATGGATTTGAGCAGGTCTGCAACAAGCACAAATAAGAGAGGGGACAAGGGGTCACCCTGTCTAACACCTCTCTTGCAATAGAATTTCTTCCCAGGCACACCATTAAGCAGGACAGCAGACGTAGCTGAGCTGAAAAGCATTTCCATCCACTTTATCCATTGGGTACCAAAACCTTTTTCTTTAAGGATATCCACAATAGCTTTGTGCTCAATGGTATCAAATGCTTTCTCAAAGTCCAGCTTAAGGAGCAAATTTTCCACATTTGACTTATGGCATAAGTGTAAGTACTCAAAATCCCATCCTATACAGTCTTGGATGGCTCTGTTTTCTCGGAATCCATACTGATTAACATGCACAAGCTTAAGGATGAAATTCTGGAGTCTGTTTGCAAGCAGCTTGGTTAAGATTTTTAAGGCAGTGTTAAGCAGAGATATTGGTCTGAAGTCAGAAGCCTTGAAAGGATTGGCAATTTTGGGAATGAGAGTAATGTAGGAAGAGTTGATACTCTGAAGAGAAATGTCACCAGCATGGAAAGCCTGGATCAGATCAATCATGTCAGGTCCAATAATGCACCAGCACTTTTTGATGAATTCATTGTTAAATCCATCAGGACCAGGGGAATTGAAATTTGAGAGCTCCTTAATGAAAGTATTGATTTCCTCCAAAGAGAAAGGAACATCTAACCGCTGCAGAAGCTGGGGATCATAGGAGTTTTGAAAAATCTCTCCAAGATCAAAGTGCATGTTAATCTCAGAAGAAAGGCCCATCCTATCTTTGAAGCTATTCCAGAGCAGTGCAGCTTTACCATCATGATCAGAAATATCAGTTTGGTTGTTGTCCGGTAAAACAACAATGGAGTTGTTTCTGTGATTGAGTGTTGCTTTGGCATGGAAGAAGTCTGAACTCTCATCTCCTAAATGTACCCAATTGATCTTTCCTCTTTTCTTCCAGTAAATTCTCTGGATGTATAGGAGGTCAAATAAGTATTCTTGTAACAACACTCTGCAGTTCCATTCCTCAACAGAAAGATCCCTGAATTCCTCCAGAAAGTCCAGGATAAAGATAAACTCATTTAACTTACCAATCTCAGTTTTCAGGGTTGGTAAAGTTTTAGCCCAGAGTTTTAGAGCTCTTCTGACATTCTTGAGTTTAGCATTGATCTTTTTTGCAGCATCAGGAAACCCCACGGGAATATTCCAGGAATCTTGGACAATGGACATGAAATGTTTATGTTTCATCCAATGATTCTCAAATCTGAAGATTCTTGATTTTGGGATTTTGGACTCAATATTTATCAAGCAGGGAAGATGATCAGATATAGGTTTTGCTAGAGGAAGGGCAGTAGTGGCAGGGTAAGAATTTGTCCAAGAGGCAGAGGTGAAGAACCAATCCTGTTTTTCTAACAAAGGTCTCTCTTGCATATTGCTCCATGTGAATTGTCTCCCTTTCAGAGGAAGTTCAGTGAGCACTAGTTTGCTGATGGCCTCATTGAATAGAAGCATGTCATTAATATCACCTCCAGGTCTATTTCTATCCTCAAGGGATCTTATGAAGTTGAAGTCACCCATGATGATCCAATCATTTTCATCAGGCATGTCAATGTGACTGAACCATTGCAAAAACTCAGCCTTTTCCTCATGGAAACAAGGACCATAAATGTTGGTTAGGATCTAGGATTGATTTGAGAGCCTGTTTGTGAATTGTACTGAAAGTGAGAATTTGTTTTGGAACAGCAATTCTCCTTCAAGGATAGAATCATTCCATGCTGTGAGGATACCACCAGAGGCTCCAACGGAAGGCAGGAAAACAAACTTTGATATCCTCTGAGGGAAGAACTTTCTTAAGTACTGAAGATCAAACTCCTCTTTCTTTTTTTCTTGCAAACAAACTACAACACAATCATTATCCTCAATCTTATTTCTGGTAGCATTCCATTTATCTCTTGAATTAATACCTCTAATAATCAAGTTTAGGATATTCCACGATCTATTTTTATTCATTGAAATATCTTTTAGGTATCCAACCAGAATGGAAAGCATTCCCATTCACTAGATCAAAACAGAGCAGAAGATTGCAAATGTTTCCAAAACAGAGCATCATCCAGACAGGTTTCAGACAGATCAAGTACTTAGAGACAAAGTAGAGAGGTGTTCTAGTAAGGTCATTACATGTCATGAACATCAAAAGAGGATTCCAACCAACATATTCATCTGGAGATAGAGCATTGCTCCACTCAACAAGTTTCCCTATGTTTGTACTAATTATCAGAGACAAGTAGTGGGAGATTGTTACTTGGCCTTGGAAACCTTGGCCACCTCCTATTTATTCTTCCTCTTAGGCTTCTTGGAGAGTTTCTCATCTAGATCTTTGTCAGCAACCTTGAAAAAGGAAGTAGACAATTTTTTAACAACTTTTTTTTGTAGTTCAGGTGGGGAGGCATTACAGGGGAGGAAATTAATATCAGGGGATGGTTTCACTTTAAACCCGTCATTTATTGTCCTGATTCTATCACTTCTTCTCACCTCAGATTCAAGAAGTGTAGATGTCTCTCTCTTTTTTTTGGAAATTATTCCATGGTGCCCTCCCTCTTGAACTTGAGCATTTGTGGAGGTCATGGAATTCTCTTTTCCCTCCTTAAACAACTCCATATTATTCTTATCTGCAGATCTGCAGGCAGGGGCCTAAGAGACAGGACAATTATCAGGAATTTGGAAAATGAAATATTCTCCAGTTTCACTTTCAGTGATCATGTTCTAGAGAGGTGATTTTAGCGGTTTTTGAGCATGTTCAAACTGGTCTAGTGAGATAAGAAAGTGTACCATAAAGTTGAACAAACTTACAAGAAAATTTTCAAGCAATACCCCTCTGAGTCTCTTGGAGCAAAATAAAACTTCCACTGATCCATGCCCTCTAAGGATAAACAAATATTTTTGAGAGCAGCAAAAGAGGTGTCAAAATCAGAAGCAGATCCTGATGCAGCAAAAACACCAAATTTCTCAAGAGTTTCATTGAACAGTCTATATTACATATCCAAAGTGATATCAGAGGTATATTCAGTGTGTGTGCAGGTAGAGGGTTCACCAACATGAAGCTGTGAAGATGAAGCAGGTTCAACAGATAAAATATTAAAGTTTGGAGAAATCTCACCCTCACTAGGCTGCTCCACCTGTTTGTTCATGGGTATCTGAGCATCAAGTTGCGGTGCCAGGGTTTTTGTTGTCAACATAGGTACATCCGGAGCATCTTCAGAACTTGTTGGAACAGAGGTCAACAAACTGTGTTGAGGAATATCTGCCTGTGTTGGGGATTCCAATCCAGCATCAACTAGGGCTTTGACAGTGGCTTCAGGTAAGGAGCAAGTTCATTTGGAATTGCAGTACCAGAGCTCACTGTCAGCGTCTCATTGCCACCCTGAATGTTGCTGTTGAGAGAAGCAGAGTCTACATTGTTTCTATCATCCAGGTCATCAGAGACCACCACTTCAGCATCAATGTTTTGAATTACTGGCCCTGGGACCTCACCAGGTGCAACACCAAGGTCCACCACCTGTAAATCAGGTGCACCATCCACAAGTGCAACATTTCCAGGAATACCATCTTGCAGCTCAAGGATCTGTTCCTATTGGCCAGGAATGGCCTCTAGCAGAAAGTCATTGTCATTATTGAAAGCAAGGGGTACTTCTACCTCCTCTAAATGCATGGGGTCCTGCAGATCCTTTTGTCCATATGCAAGCTTAATGTTGAGCAAGCCAATGCCACCAGGAAAAAAAGTTCTTCATTCATTGCTTGATTGATTTCCAATTGTGGCATGTTGAAGGAGCTGCCAGAGGCCATAGAGGTTAAGTTACTGATTCCTTCATTTGCAGGAACCAAAGGGTTGGGGTTGATCTAAATATGGTTTGGACCAGGCATCTGAAATGCCCCGTGATCTTCAACATCCTCATCTTTAACAGGGGCTTCAATCTGAGGGAAATTATTCATTGCATTTGCATGGAAGCCAGGAAATTCCACGTTTTCCAAAGGAATGGTGTGTGGGTCCACTCCAGGGGGAGGGAGTGGGTCCTCATCAGCAGGCCCACCTCCCAACATCTCCTGCTGGAGAATTTCATCCAGGGTTAGTTACTCTAACCTTGGCAATCACTCTTCCTTTATTTGTTTCGTCATTTTCCCAGCTTACGAGTTTACCAAATTTTCTCAATGCCATAGCAATATCTTTAGTGCTAATGAAGTCAAAAGGGACCCCAATCATAAGAATCCAACACACACGGTTGAAGTTAACTCTCCTCCAATTCCTCCCTTCATTGTGCTTGCTAAATGATAAATAGAAATCTCCAAAACATGAGGGGTTTGGTGAACCAACCAGTCCCGGTCTCTGACATTCCTCATACGCACATAAGCTTCACCAAATGCACATAACTGGATATCCCTCACCTAAAGCTCTACATATTGCTCAAGAAACTCATGGATGATAGCACTAACATTGGGGAAGAGTATCTCGGCAGGCCTGGGGTTGATGGTGACGATGGCCCAATCTTCGTGCCGGAGAGGTCGCCGCGGGACAACCACACGGGAGACACCATTGCGCCTAGGAACATGGAGGATCTCCTCACCATGGGGAACAAAAGGCTCAGGGTTGATTGGAAAATTTTCCATGGCGTCGCTTCTGACCACTTTCTTCTCCGATGGGGAATAGGGGTCGGCAGCAGAGCTTGAAGAGGAAGGAGCCGAAGAGGAAAGCACCCGTTTCGGCTGGAAATTAGGGAAAAACCCTCACACAGCCCCCTGAAGTTCGAGCATATCTTTACAGGTGGGGCAGGTCCAATCGCAGTAAACCAGTCATCTACGACACCTGGGCCCCAGGCTCCGGCAGGGGACACGTGAACGTGTCAAATTTAATACACGAGAGAAGGACGGTAAGGCGTGGCTGAGTTCAATTTCTCGCGATGTGCCCAACGTCACCGCATGCAAAGCATGCAATTGGATTAGTTATGCGAGCATTGACTACGCGATTAAATCCAGGGACCTCCTTGTAAAGCCCCCGATGCGGTGCTAACTCGAGTTAGTCGCTTTCGCGTTACGCTCAAGTTAGTAGCGCATAAAGAGCCACCGACTCATGACACTCGCACTCGTTTCGCTGCCGGATTCTCAACAACAAGTATAAGAATGAAGAACTTTAACTAAGACATAAATATATAGAGTCCAGGGCATACATCGCCACTGGAATTATTACAACATCTCAGAGGTCCGTGGACCCAACAGAATATCATGCAACAAGTGGAAGACAAACACGACCGAGTACGGTCAAAATCCAAATTGCCCTAGAGAGGGCTGCACATAAAGGGTCCATCCACGGATCGTCGAAGCCCAACTGTAGGATCTACTGAACGAGGTCGATCTCATCGTCGTCCTCCGGGGGCACCTCCACGAAGTATCGTCCAGAGCTCGGGTCGAGGTAGTACTCCACTGCAGCGGCCGATCAGGCAAAACAGTAAAAGCACAAAAGGAAAACAGGGGTGAGATTATATCATTACAGGATAACTGACTTCCTTCGGTAAGACAAGTTAAAGGTAAAGGTTGCAGCGCACTAGCATATATGGTGGCTATTGTTCTACTAGAATAGAGGTAAGATCCAAGAAGTACACGTGACATCGCGTCATAAGTATGCTATCCACCAACTTACGTCAAGCATAACACAACATGGATCTTCTCTCGGTCCCCCTGGACGAAGAAAAGCAACCAAGGCACGAACACGGTAGGCAAGTTATCATTATGAAACAGATTGATGTTATTCTATGAACAAGGAGTAGGTCTCAAGTCGTCCATGACCGCGGACACGGCTTTTCGAAAAGATTTAACCCTGCAGGGGTGTACCAACTGCCCATCATAGGCTTCGCATGTACGCCCGGTTTCCACTTGTCTAAGTAAACGCCTGAAACTCTGGAACGTCAGAGTTCCTCTAACTAAAAACACACAATTCCGGGTGGCCCCCGGGGAGTCGACATCCAATCCAAAAGCCGGCTAAGCTCTCGGATCGGCCTCTTCCGTATGGCTAAGGTCGGGTTTGGTCTCACCTATAAATCAGGGGACTTCCCTAGCTCACCAGTGTGGACCAACCAAAGGAACTATGTCTCCGTTGGTCCGGGTTGTTTCAAAAACAGTTGGGGTACCAACCAAGCACACACACGTTTGCAAATAGTAAATCATCTCGGGCCACCACTAGAACTGTTTGAAGCTAGGTAGGTAAGACAAGGGGACACCATATAATCCCACACACGATTAGGCACGCTCGTCAAGAAACACAATACCTGGAACTCGGGACCTAGGTGACTCAAATGGAACAAAACACCTGGCGGGAACAGCCTGGTCTCCCATCTTTCGTCAAGTATAAATTTAACATCATAATATTAATAAATATCAACCAACTTCTTTAGATAACATGATATCCCAAACCAAAACATAGGGTAAGCAGCAAGTTTTCCTACTCATACTAAGCAATGGCTGAGCAGCGGTAACTTAGCAATACAATGTTTTGCTGGGATGTGGGGATCATGGCTGTTTGGTTTTTGAAAATGGCATAGCAAGTGGATAGGATCAACCAAACGTTCTAGACTACAGCTAGGCAGGTAGGAAGAAATGTATCAAGTAATGGTATAAATATTCCCCTTGCCTAGGTAATCGGTCGTCGAAGCAGACGCAGCAGGGTCCTCGGGCTCGGTGTCAGAAATCTCCACGTAAGTCTCCTCGGCGATCTCAGGTGCTAACGTAAGGTACCGGCAAGGAAAAGCACACAAGTAAGTAACGGGTACAATGCACAGGCAAGGATGGTACGATCAAGTTTAATTGACATGATGTGACCCTATCTAGTCAGATTTAAATGAAGGTGGTGACGACACGTCAACAACTTCATATGCAATTTATTTACGTAAAATGGCTTTGGTCTTAGCCTTATTTTTTGTGTAAGTAACATGGCAACATGGCATGATCAACAATGCACATAACAGGAATTAAACAACGTGAAAATAAAACATCAATTCCGGAGACGGAGTAGTGCCGGTGAAATTGACACAAGGAAGGTCACAGGAGGTGTGGAAAAGATGCATGGGTGTACCACCCTGTGGGACCCACAAGATCAAAGAGTGACAAGGGGAAAAGTCAATCATGGCATGTTCACATGTGGGTGCAACTTCCTTCCATATTGTCCACAATTTTATGCTGCTCAAACATAAAAACAGAGGTGATCATGCTGACCCGTAGATTTTTCCACCCCAAAATGATATAAGATATGCCCCACTTCGAATTTGCAAAACAGATTGCAAATTCAAAAGAAATGTGGGGGCTAAGATGCAAATTTACCATCACTCCAAAAATAGAGGGGGAAAACTGCAAAATGGATCTCACCATTGAGATCAGTGGACAATTCTACCCCAAAATCATATATGGCAAGATATGTTTGGGGTGGAACTGCTCAAAATCCCAAACTCAAATTGAATTTGAATTCAAAACAATTTGGAATTTTTAAACAGAGAATAAAAACGAAAAAGAAAAGAAAAGGGAAGGAAAAAAAAGGACTCAGCCAACTTGGGCTGGTCTCGGGCGAAATCGGCCCACTCCAGAATAAACAGTGGGCTCAGCCCATTTGCCCCTCGGGCCATACCCCACTGACGTGAGGGGTCCGGTCGTCAGCCTCTTGGAGAAAAGAAACAAAAAATGGGGGGGCTTCGCGCCGGCTGGGGTTCGAACCCAGGTCGTGCTCAACTCCACTGCACCCCGTTTCCACTGCACTACTAGTCGACTACTCGACAGATATGGGAAGGCACTTAAGATGAGGTTGCTGCATCCCCATCCACTACACTCTAAACCTTGGACACTGTCAGACAGCATGGCGGCGAACAGCGACGACGCTGGCGACACCTGCACGGCGGTACTGTCCCAACAAGCACTAGGGAGGCCTAGCCGGCACATCCACGCACGCGCACGCGCCGGGATCTGGCCGGAGCCCTCACGACGGCGGCGCTAGGTTCAATTGAAAACGGCCGTCCACTGCTACTGAGCCTGACGACGACAGCCGAACGCGAAGGCAAACGGCGACGAGGCTAGCCTCACCCACAGCGCGACTCAGGACACGCGACGGGGGCCAACACACAGAGGGGACTCCCAGCTACACGCCCACTCACGCGGCCTCACCGGAAAAGCAGCGGCGGCGACGGTAGCTTAGCCTGAACTTCACGGCGACAAACGGCGGCGTCACCGAAGAAAACTTCAGATCCGCGTGTTACTAGCTACGGGCATGCGCAAGGTCTCTCCTTGGCTGCCATTTGCGTGCTCTCAACGCACACAGAGCACGCTGAAGAACGGCTAGCCCAAGCCACGATCACGGCGACCACAACAGCCCGGCGGCGACGCTGACTGCAGGCGCGCACACGCTGCACTGCCCAGGAGAGGTGGACAAGTGCTACGGGGAGAAGGGGGAGGCGCAGCTCACCTAGGGGGCTCGGTGACGACGGGAACGCGCCGGAGAGGTGGAGGGAGACGAGGCCATGGTCGGAGACGAAGACGTCCGAGGCGGAGGTCGTCGTCGAGGGGGCGCTCAGCTCCACCTAACTCGAACCTGCGAGGGGGAGACGACGCGGATCAACACGGAGATGAAGAAAGCACGCACGGCTTGGAAGAAGGCGCAAAGGCGGCGGCGGAATTCCTCTGCTCACCGGAGACGGGGGCGGAATAGGGGAGCTCCCCGACGAGCCTACAGGCGGCGACGACTCAAATTGGGGAGGGGAATGGAACCCTAGGCCCCAGGGGCTCTTATAGGGGGGTCGGCACTGGACGTGACGGCCGGAGACGGCGACAGCGACAGCTCCTCTCTCGACGTCCGTGCTGACAGCAGACGGAAAGGGGGTGGCCGTGCCCCTCCGTTATGATCTCGGCCGCGAGTCGGATCCAATTGCTGGGGGCGAGTCATAACGCTTCGGTGGGCTGGACTGCGGGCAAGCTGGCAGGCCGACCTGGATGGGCTGGGCTGCGAGGGAAGAAGGGAAAAAGGGATTTTCCATTAAAAAAATAACAGAACCTCCCAGCATTTTTCCAGAGAAAAAGTCAACAGAGAAAAACATACAAAAATATGTTTTGTAATCCTTGCAATATTCCCCAATATATAAAATTGGTTTGGCCATTTTTGGAGCAACTAAAATGTGGGGCCATTTTTTTAAAATTCAAATCACCTTGAACTGTGGCCCAAATTTTTAGAGCTGCAAAAAATGGAGCAAGGCTTTTAAAAAGCTTAGGAGGGGAAAGGAATTGGCTATGCCAAGTTTGGGGTCAAGGAGAGCATGCATGCAACAATTAAAATTCCTCAAACACCCTTCTTGAACCATTTTGGATGCAAAATCAAACAAACCAAATGGGCTCCAATCCCAATGCAAATTTAAATCACCACATGTAATTATAATGTTTAGCATCATGCCAAGTTACAGAGTCAACAGACAAGTACAATCTCATGGTGATTCTTATTTATTGCACATGGGCTGTTACACTCCTGGTCTTGTTGCTGACCATATCATTATGGGAATTAGTGCTGGAAGAATTAGGGGGTGTTGAATGCTGATTTGAATTCAAATTTGAATGCCTGGCGAAGACTGATTCTCTGTGCACGGGTGGTGCCGGTATGTCAGTTGAGATACGGCAATCGCCGCCGTTGTGATTGCCACGACGGCGAAGAACAGTCCATTCAGCCTCTTCTTCTCGATAGATCTTGTCCTCCTCACGCCTCCAATTCGGGCCACCATTACCCCAGAGGCTAAAAAACATCTCAAAATTATTGCAAACAACACAACCAACGTTGTAAACCTCAAAACCCACAGACTTTGAGGCCAAAGAAAACGCTAATGATCTATCTCTCAGATGTTGCACTCGAAAACCTTGAGGATAGCCACCAAAAAAAGCATGCAAGGCAATGCTGACCGTGTGCACATTCAAGCGGAAGGATGCACGGCAGAAAGAAACCACAAGCTTGAATTCTGTGCGATGAAACCCAGGGGAGAAGACAACCGGATGCCCAAACTTCATACATACCTCGGCTCGAAACTTCTTGCCTCAGTCAAAATCCAAAAGGAGAGCCATGGGCATCAACTTGGACACCACACGACCGAGGAGAAGGTGGTTGCCGGGGCCGGAGTGGCCACCGGCGCACAATCTCCTAAAGAGAGCCTAGAGGGAGCCTAGGAGCCTAGGAGTGTGCTACAACTAGTGGCCGTACATTGAAGCTAGTAGTCACTAAGTCTGTCCGATCTTTTTGAGCCTGAACGACGCCCACTTAGGGTGCAGTCTCATGGGCGCAGTCCTTCAATAAGGTGCACGACCCCATGATGCCTTCACTCCATACCATGCAAAACCATTGGGAGCATTTAGCCCTGAACCTGCCCTTAGAGAAGGCGCAGCCTCCAGGATGCATCCCGCCCGTCCAGAGGTGAATTGAATTTAAGTTTGCTAGTCAAGTCATTAAATCCTCACACAAGTCAATGTAATCTCAAGCTATTTCCCGTCTACAAGCATAGCAATATATAACAAACACGAACTAGGGCGACAACGAATATAGGATCAGATCATATGGCTATCATACCAGGTTTGCAGCATAAGTATATAATAGTCTTACACATGCATAGGGTGATAAAGTACTACATGCATAATGAAAAATATGGGATGAGGTATGGTCAAAGTGTAACTTGCCTCATACATTCGATGAAGTTCTTCGCTCTCACGATCCCGATAACTCTACTCGTCACACTCTGGGAAATCTACCTTAAACGAAAGAACACAAATAAGCAATCATGCCAAAAGAAATCAAAAGATCAACAAATCAAACACAATAAGGTTTAACAACAAAAACAACTAAGCTTGATACGGTATAGGTGTCGATGTGCTCGAAGGTGATAGGTAAACTCGAGTGAGTCAACGGATAAAGAATTATCGTCATAAAAGATTATGACTAAATACATTATGAAGTAAAGGTAAAGATCGTGACAATATGAAAGGTGTGTGGATATAGCCAATATGATGTTACACGTGATCCAATATGCAAAATGCATCACGTGAAACGGAATACTACAAGACGAGTTATAGTAGGTTGAATTTTGAATTAAACTTGAATTCAAACAGATCCAAAAGTATTTTAATATGGTGGATAATTGATGTGTACAGAAGGTACATGACATGAGTGATCCTATGCAAAAAGAATCAATTGAATTAGGTCAGCGGTATAAAAGATACGGCCTCCGGAAGTTTGAATTTGAATTTGAATAAATTCAAATAAAAATGCAAAAGTGTAGAAGGTTGACTCTATGATAAACTAATCATCACTACGAGCATATAGGAAAAAGAATCACCTAATTCCGATACACGGTCTAAAAGATACGGCTACGAGGATTTTAGGGTGCAAACTGTCAAAAGGACTTATCCACAAATAAAATAGTTACTTAATCATAGATAGATCCTTGCTGCTACGGGATGAACATCGTTCACTTTGGGGCTTAACAAGTGCACGTTCGCAGCATAATGGTTTCGGTCCGCTCCGGTTAACCAGAGAGAAACCGGAAAAACCGCGTTGCCCTAAAAAAACCTATCTAGATCTAATCTGGGCCAACCATTTGAGATCCAAGGGTTGAGGACGGCTCACCTCCAACTCCGGCGAGCCGGCGGCCGGTGGCGGTGGCGGCGCTCCGGCGAGCGGGCTGCTCAGTGAGGCGCGACGCGGGAAGTTGGAGTGGCACGGCGGCTCGGCGCGGCCACGAGCACAGCGGGCGGCGCAGCCGTGGTGACAGGTCGGCACGCGGCGCTCGGCTCCGGCGCGAGCGTGGGGTGCGGGGTGGTCGGCGCGGCTGTTTGGGTCGCCGGCGGCGATGGCCTTGCGGGGCTGGCGTTGCAGGCGTCTCTGGCATGGTGTGCGCCAGTGGAGGGGACGGTGACGTCCGGCGGTGGGGTGGTGGCCGACACAGACGATTCTGCCTGTCGGCGGTGGAACTTGGTGGCGGCGGCTCGGCGGATTCCGGAGAGAGATTCCCGCGAGAGGGTCCCGCGTCTAGGGTTTCAGAAAAAAGAAAAAGAAAATTTCCTGGAAATCTTTATATAGACAGAGAAGAAAAGAAAGAAAGAAAAAACCATCTGAACCGACTCAGGCTTCAGTTGCGCTCGCGGGCGGAAATAAGCTATTGGGCCGGCTGTGGCTACAATTTTTCTTTTCTTTTTAAACCCAAAACTTCAAGAATTTTACGAAAATAAATACACATCAGAAAAATATAGAATAAATTCCTAAATTCGTAAAATAATCCAAAGAAAAATATGCAATGAAAATATTGACCAAAATGATAAATAAAAATAATGACATTTTTTCCAATGACTTTATTTAGTTATAAAATATTTTAAAAATAAAAAAAAATCATAAATATTTATTTAAATAATTTCCACTCCATTTTATTTTTGAAGAAGTCATTTTATCTTCTCTCAAGTTATTATTATTTTTAAATGAAAGATTATTTAAATAACTCCAATTATAATGAAATCATATTAAATCATTGCCAACTTACTTTTATAATGAAGGAGCCATATTACCTTCTCTCATTTTATTCTATTGGATATGCTTTAAATAATAAATTTCGAAACACCAACAATGAATAATAGAGAAAGTCCTTTTATTCCCTCTCATTTATTATCCAGTTAAACTCAAAAAGTTTTCGAATCCGAGTGAAAATCAAACATATCAAGCAAACAATCACCATAAACTTAATTTGTTAACATTCCAAAATTTGGAAAATTTTGGTATGTTACAGGTATAACCCAATTTACTGTTTTGACACAAGGGGAGCCAAAGAATACTGTAAGCCTTAGCAGTTGAGTTGTCAATTCAACCACACCTAAAAAACCACTAGACAAGATATAAGTAGCAACGGTGTGTTGATGGGTGTAGCCTTTAAGACTTCCCCAATCACCAACACCTCAAAGTAATAACTAAGTAGTAGCAGCAGAAATGAGAGCAAAAGTAACAACGAAGGCAATGAAGATGAAAGATGGACCGGGGTCCAAGGTTCCACTAGTGGTATCTCCTCAAGAAAAAGAACAAGGTGTTGGGTGAACAAATTACAGTTGGGCAATTGACAAAATTGCACTAACTCTAGCCAAAGAACAAACTAGAGCATCCCAGTCTAAGAACCAAACGTAGGCATGTGTTCCGTATGTAGTTGTGCATGCTTGCAATAAGAACTTTGCGCAACATCTTTTGTCCTACCATCCCGCTACGAAAGGGGCCAATTAAGGAACTTATGGGGATTAAGGTGCTCCTATCAAAGAGCACTAGAACAAAGCATTAACAATCTATGAACACATGTGATCCTCAAATTATAGCCCATCCCCTTTGGTGTCCCAATCTGTCAACATTGGGATCGCCGGTTCCGGACTATTAGAGGTGCATACAACCATAGATAAGATCTAGAACAACAATTATAATCATGCAACCATAAGGTGATCAGATCTCAAATCATGCTACTCGAGCACTAGTAGCAAGCATTAAGAACAAAAAATTGCAGCAAAAATAATTCATAATCTTCCTAGGACTGAATAACAATGTAACAATTCATCAGATCCCAACAAACAAAACACCAATTACATCATATGGATCTCAATCATGTAGGGAAGCTCATGAGAACTTTGTATTGAAGATCTAGGGGAGAGAATACCACATAGCTACTGCCAAGAACCCATAGTCCAACGAGGTACTACTCAAGAAGCATCATGGGGTGAAGAAGAGTTGATCAAGATGGCCCCGGGGGCCAAGGCCCTCTCCGGCAGGGTGCCTGAGCAGGATCCTGGTGACCCCCGAAGCTAGGTTTCGATGGCGGAGGAGATCGGGATCTCTTCTGGACAAAAGAGTTTCTGAATTAGGATTTCCTCCGCGGGGATAAAAAATAGGGCCAAAGGGGGGCACCAGGGTGGTCCCAGTCGCCTAGGCGGCGTATGGGCGCGGCCTCCCCCTAGGCTGCGCCGGGTGTCTGCCTCGGTGACAGGTAGCCCCCATCCGGCTCTCGTTCGGGTGTATGGAGTCTTTTGGAATGCTGATTTTGTATATATTTTTCTCACAATTTTTTGGGCACTTTATATAGGAGGAAAACCTGAAATAAAAAGACAGAAGAAAACACGAACTGGCACTGGGATCTATATTAGTAGGTTAGTCTAATAAATGGTTCGAAAGAATGGCCAAAAGATGTAGCAATGACACAAAATAAGCAAGCAAATATTATAGATACGTTTGAGATGTATCAATATCCCCAAGCTTAATTCCATCTCGTCCTCGAGTAGGTAAATGATAACAAGATAATTTTTGATGTGACATGCTACTTAGGAGTAAAGGAAATCAATCTAATGTAATGAAGATAGATAAGCCAAAGACAAATTGATATAAAGCAATAGTCTATAGTTGATATTAAAGAAAGCAATGAAAGAATATATAGGCAATTGAGCTTTTGATGTCTGTGAATCGAATGTCTCCAATCGGAGTTCTTGTGCCAAGAGTGGGGGATGTTTAGAGCATAAAAATACTGAATAGTTGTTGAGAACTCAATCTACTAAACTTCACACTTAGTGTCCTTCGGAATTTTATTTTGAATCGTCCCCAGACCACTAGTCAGGTACAAGTCAAACTGATCCACTCCCTTTCGACTTTGAGCTCTCATGCAATGGATGAGCGCAAGCAAGATAGTTGGCACTTAAATGGCGAAGAGAATAAATGATGGGGATAAGAAGTCAAAAAGTGGGAAAGGCTCACATCAATAAGGACAATCATAGGCGAGAGAAAGCCAAATGATAGATATCATGTGAGGAGTAGGGATTGCCATGAAACATGCGGATGTAGAAAGAGCTATAAGTGTATGAAAGCCCTCGAATGGAACTAGTGGGGGTGCATCCAACTTGCTTGCTCATGAAGACCTAGAGCTCTTTTGAGGAGGCTCGTCCTTGGAATATGCAAGGCAAGTTCTATAGTGTAAGGATCCCCACGTAGTTATGCAAGTACAACATGTAAACTCCCTACAAACTGAAGTACGGGTGCTACTTTGAAGCACAAGTGTGTAATAAAGGATAGTAGTGCTGCCCCCTCTCATTTTTTTTCTTTTTTTCTTTTTCACATTTTTTGTATTTATTTTTATTTTGGGTGGCCTTCATGGCTCTTTATTCTCTCTCTTATTTTTCTTTCGTCCTCTACGGGATTTATTTATTTCGACCACTTTGGGATCTTTTATTCCTTTCCTCACTATAGGGCAACACTCTATAAGAACATCAACACACTTTTATTTACTTACAACTCTGAATCAAAAAGTAATGACTCTATATGAATGCCTCTACCAGTGTAGCAGTATGTGCAATGATCAAGCGCAACATGCAGCAAAATTATGGAGAGGGCAAAGCCCAACTACATGCAGACTATGAGATCATGCAAGGCAATATGACAATGAAAGATAAGTCATATGAACATGAAGAACGATGGATGGTGCATGGCAATATATCTCGGAATGGCTATGGAAATGCCAAGATAGGTAGGTATGGTGGCTGTTTTGAGGAAGATATAATGAGGTTTATGATGACAGAGCGTATCGTGCCAAGGGTTTGGATGCATCAGCTAAGTTGGCACCAACTCCCACGAGAAGGACAATGCACGGTACCCAAGAGGCTAGCAATATATAGATGGTGGAAGTGACACCAATCGAATACTCGCATTAGTCATCAAGAACTCATGCACTTATTATCGGTAACTCTCAGTCTAGTCAGGAGATTCACAAAAAGACAAGCACCCCGAGGAGGAGTTTATGGGGGTTTGTTTATCCTTGCGCATCCTCGGTCCATGGTACGTGAGGGTACTCTATATATTCCAACCCCTCCAAAGGTTTGCAATCCATCTAGTAGCTAGAGTACTCAATTAAGTTTTATTAGTTTTCAAAAAGAAGGCACGGTTAGCCAAGATACGACACCCATCACTAATGGTATCAAGCTCAATTGCATAAACATTCATCAATGCTCAATCAATACCTCAACACTATTGCAAGATACCCTAAGCTAGACCTAGTGATCTAGATTACCTATACACCACATATAAAGCATACCATGAGACATATAACCCATTGCAACAGAAAGAACTCTCTAAACAAATATAAGTGAAGCATGAGAGTTATAAACTTTCTAAAAAAGAAATTAAATGCTCTCAAACAAGATCTAAGTGAAGCACAAGGTCTAAAAAACAAGCAGTAGATAAATTTAACACTCAACAGATATAAGTGAAGCTCTAGAGTGTTTTATGATAACGTTGAGCGTGTATCTCTCCCAATCAAGCTTGCTAGGGTCCAACATTGTAATGACCAGAAAAAAAAACAAAACTAAAAGAAAAGACGCTCCAATAACAAGACATAACATGTGAAGCAATAAAAATATAGTGTGCAGAAGGACGAATTGATGATTGCTGATGAAGAAGGGGATGCACGGGGGCATCCCCAAGCTTAATATTTTGGCACTCCTAAATATTTTTTCATCCTCTCACTCCGCACACTTGAAACTTCCTTCACACAAAACTTCTCATACACTTATTAGAGCGGTTAGTACACTTTCAGATAATTTGCCAAAACATGACGAATTGTGAAGATTGATTTTTCAGGTGCACTTATGTAGCTCAAATAAGAAAACTCAAAACATATGGAAGGTTAACAATTGTATAGAGCACACTGAGTAAAAAATTCAGCTCAAAAAGATGAACTGGTGATTTTTTCCGTCAAGCAGACATAATCTATTTTTTGGACAACATGTCACAACTTTTGCTTCCCTTATCATAAGAGGCTAAAACTTGGCACAAAACTTGAAAATAAAGATACAATGGTGTTGCTACAGTAGTAAAAACATCCAAGACACAACAAAAGAAAAAGAAACCTAATACGTTTTGGGCTGCCTGACTCCCCTGTCCTCCGGGGATCTCTCTCCGTATGCTCATCACCCATGCTTTGAGTCCATTGAGCCTAGTCATCCAGGCCTCTTGATTCTTTGTTGTCATTGGTGTGGCCAAAGCTTCGTCGAGGGAGTTCAAGGCGTCGGTGAGCGCTTCCGCTCCTGTGAGAACTTGTTCTGATGAGCGGGCCGCTGGCTCCCTATCTGGATTAGGGACTGCGCTGCCGCCGGCTTTGCACCCTGATTTTGGGTTGCATTCTGGGCTTCCTGACTCCCCTGTCCCCCGGTGTCAGCTATGAGCACCGTGACGTAGTATGGAAGCTAAAAGTGAGGGTAGTCCGAGTTGTATTCTGTTGCACCCGTGCCGAGTTTGTTGCTTCCAACGGATCGGATCGACCCATCTTCTGAGATGCTTCCTTCCACTAGGGTATGAGTTAGCATCAGATGTTTCTTGTGAGGCATCGTGTATTGCGTACTTGAATGAGCGCTCCGGCTCGAGAGATCCACTAATGAACGCGATGAAGGTATGCTTGGAGCCGGCATGTCGCGACTCGAGGTTTCAATGGGGACTTCGGGATCCGGCTCTGGTTCAGATCGGTCCATCCTATCGATGAATTTGATAATATACCCTATCGGGACCCGATATCCAGATTCGACGGAATCGGCTTCAGGGCCTTAAGTTGAGTCGTCGATGCATAGCTTCCTGCGTCGGCTTCTAGTGATTCTTTCAGCGACGAATCCTTCCATGCCTTGCATATATCCCTCCAGAATCTCAGCACCTGCACGCGCAAGCCCCACGGTAGGCTCCAACTGTCGTGGGAAAGTCACGACAGATGTTTGGAGAGTCGAACTTGACATGGGGCCCTTGCTGCGAGATGGATACGAGGAGAGAGTCGACATGGAAAAGAGACTCGGCGATTTACCCATGTTTTGACCCCTCTTTGTCTCGAGGTAAATACCTACTCTTGCTTATTATTATTGCTGGTATCGACTCCTCGATTAGAAGAGTCGATGTATCGATTATAGTAGAGTCGAATCACAACCTAGGTCTCGAGGAGATCTAGGTTATGTCACAAGTCTCTGGTCCTGACTTGAATTGATTTTCCTCTGGATCCCGTGGACCTCGACTTATAAAGACGCCGGGTCCCGGGGTTCCACGAGTCTGACTCCTACACGAAGTGGAGTCCTATTCTACCTTACAAATATACTACGTGCTATACAAGGTAAGTCGAATTCCTTCTACAGCTTCGTTTCCCTCGCTTGGTACGTCCGGCTCGTGGTTGGGCCTTTTCTCGAGGGCTTTCCTTACAGAGTCGGCCCGTAAGTCTAATGCCGGGTTACGGTCTCGGTTCATCCCCCTGATAGTTTCCCTTCGATGTTGATTTTGTCCTAAGGGTGAGACTGCTTTACCTGGTGTGACGCCGTAGAAGGTGATATCCGAGGCTTTCAACGCGGAGTGTGAGATCAGCATCTTGCTTAGTGTGTTGGAGAAGATGATGTTCATGCTTCTGCCCCCATCCATGAATATTCGTGACATATCTTAGCCTCTAATCTGAGCTTCGAGGACCCATGGGGCCTGCCCTTGGCTGGGGATGACCGTTGGGTGATCCCTTTGTGAGAAAGTGATGTCGACATCCGAGTCGCATAAGTAGTATGGTACTTTTATTTTGAGTTCTATCGCCATGTACATTTGGAGAGTGGTTTCTTCTTCCTTCTTTTTTGATGGGCGCCCTTCTTGGATCATGTACACATGACTGTGTGCTAACGTGTAGGTTTCTTCTTTGAGTGATGACGATGCTGCTCCTTGGGTGCGATGTGCTCTGCGTTGTATGTCTGCTCGATGTGCTTTGGAGAGTTAGCCAAAAAGCCAGCACTTTCCGACGCTATGGGTTGCTCTGAGTTCTCCATCTTCGTCCTCGTTAGAGTGGATTATTCAAATCCCATCTAGCTGTTCTTGTTGTGTGAGGGTGTTCGAGCCTCCTATCTGCTTCTGTCTTCACTTCATAGATTGGTTGTTCAAGTCCTGGTGCTTGGTCGACCGAGTGTGTGAGCGGTGCTTCTTGCGAGAGAGGTTACTCGGGCACAGTTCGACTCCGTCGTTGATGTAGAAATCTCGGAATTTCTTGGCGAGGTCGTGCGGCCTACTAGTGAGGTCGTAGTGACCGGTTACTTCGCGGCGAGCGGTACGGCTGGTGTTTGGAGTCACAGTGTCGTCGAGTGCTTGAGCTAGAGAGATTTTGATGTTGAATTCTGGTGTCGTAACTGATGTTAGCTCCGGTTTCGCGGGTACTGACTGAACTTGGTCTGCGGATTGGAGAGTGGCTCGCCGCTTGATATAGTTCTGGAAACCTCTGAAAGCTTGGATCGGACATGCACACCGATTGGGTGCGCTTGATCGCGAGATCGGAAAGTGCATGGTGAGGATGCGGGTTCCACGCAGATTGGTTTCTTCTTGGATAGTCGATGGAGTCGTTAACTTGTCGACTGATGATGGTGGAGCCGCCGAGATCGTAACTCCAACCTGCATCTTCCCCACGGTCGGCGCCAATTGACGAGGATTAGTGTAACAGCCCTGATTTCACAAAAAAATAAAAATTTTGTTTTCGGTGTGAATTGGTTGATTGCCTGCTTTGTTTGCGGTGTTTGCATCCCCGATTTATCGATCGGCGATTATTTTTCCCCTATTTTCTCGTACCGGACGGAGACCGACCCTTGTAACCCTGACACTCGACCTTGCGACACCGGGTTTCACCCGATCACCGTCGAGAAATCCCCCACAAGACCAGCCGTAGCAAACGGAACGGAAAACCCCGTTTAATAATTAAACGGGTTATTTTTATAGCGCGCCGGAAAGTGTTCCCAGAATGGTTCCAATGCGAGGTGAACGCCGCCGGATCGACGCGCTGATCGCGTAGTTCGAAGGTTTACCCGAATCGGAGGTCCTGCGGACCCTGGGCGGTCAGAAACGTAAACACCGCACTCGCGAGAAAGAAACAGGGGATGTTTTTGCAAACCGCTGCCACCTAGGCTATACAAATACCACCACTCTGCCCACCCCTTTCTAGGGTTTCTCCTAAGCCGAAATTGCAGCCACCCCCTCACAATAGCCCCAATTTTCGCAATTTAGCCTATTTTTGCCCAAACCCTAGCCAGATCCATCATGGACCGTCAGATCTCGCGATCCGACGGCCCAGGGAGCTCCCCACCAACTTCTCTCCTCTCTCCCTCTCCCGCCTCCTCCAGCCCGTGGGCAGGCCGCTGTCGTCGCTGCCTTGCTGGTTCTGTTTTGTGCTAGCTATTATGATTAAACCATAGCCCGTATGACTTTGTGCCCAAAAGGAAAACTGTTTAGAATGGTGTGTACTTAAGTTCGTCTTTTGTGAGAATTTTGATTTGAGGCCATCTTGATGTTGTTAATCTGTGTTGAAGTGGGCAT
Organism: Bromus sterilis; assembly: GCA_950022295.1. Taxonomy (NCBI): domain Eukaryota; kingdom Viridiplantae; phylum Streptophyta; class Magnoliopsida; order Poales; family Poaceae; genus Bromus; species Bromus sterilis. The sequence goes on along the minus strand of OX465599.1, from coordinate 149,616,712 downwards.
CAGACTATTAACTGCTGCTACTCTCTGTTAAGTGCTGATGTTGTTATTTTATTGCAAGTTTGATTGATGATTGTGTCACATCCATGAGGGCTATGCTATTAATTTTTGTTGCATACTGTTAAGCATCATGTCTAATTCCAATATATGTATTTCATTGTCATGTTTACATTCCTGGTCATAGTTATATTCTGCTCCAAAGTTGCTATGCCACTGTTTTTGACAACCTCTATTTTTCACCAAGTCTATAATTTTCCGATGCCATGTTGCATGCTTAATATCTTTCGATCTGTTATGCCTATGACCTTGATTCTTGTTTGTACCTGATCACCATCATGTCTAATTCATGCCCATATATTTCTATGTCATGTTGCTTGACATTTATACATAGTTTTGCTCCTGTTTATACAGCATGAAAATAACAATTTCATCCCTATTTTCCTGATTTTCACTAAGTCCTTGACCAGTAATGTTTATAGCTTTTTGTGTTGCTTATAACTAGTGAACCATGACGCCTATTTGCATGATTCCTTTTTCCATGAATTGCCTGCCATGTCTAATACATTGCATATCATTTTGGTGCATGTTTGCATTCAGTAGATAATTGTTCTATTGCTCTAAAGTGTGCTACCTGATGTTGGCAGATTGTGCCCGTAACTTGTTTTCTTGTATCTTTTTAACCGTAACTCCGTTTGGAGTGTTCTTTACATGTAACTTGATTAGAATTTCATGTAATTTGTGTTTATGCTATTGTGTTCTGTTGTTAACCAACCTAAAATATGGTTTAGGGAAGAAAAGTACCAAATAATTAAATTGTTGTGGGGTACTTAGTGTTACGCCCTGTTTAGGTTGTGCCTCACTTAAATTGACTAGCATAGATAGTTTATCTTATGCATCACCTCTTGTAATAATTGTGTGATATGCCATGCATGAGTGATATGTCATGTTAATGACCTTTGCTCCTGTTGTGTATCTAAACAACTTGAACCATTCTAAATGTGCGGTACCGTCGTGTGTGACGAGTACTCCACTTAACCTGTTAGTAACCGCTCTCGGTGATAGATGCGTTACCGTGCGTTGTCTCGTGTTGCCTTCTTGATGTTGTTTGATGGTGATTGCTTCTTAGTAATAGATCCTTTCTCGTCGATTGCCTTTACTAGTGTTTCCTTTATGTGTGCTTCCGCGGGTACCTCTCGGAGACGATGTGAGCTTGCGATCGACTCTACCTTCGGTTTCGTCTTCTCATCAGGTAAGGGGGAGCATATATCATGCTTATAAATTTCAGCTCACTCGTGCCTAGGTGTAGGATAGAATGATTGCTTGATCCTACCACTTCATACTCAAGCCTCTCAATTAAACCCAAACAGCCATGTCCTCCACATCCCAGCAAACCTTGTTTGGCTATGTTACTATTGCTCGCTGCTCAGCCATTGCTTAGTATGCATGTTAGGATGTTATCAACTGTTAACTGTTACTCCTTGGATTGGGCTGTCACATTATTATATTGTTGTGGATGATATGATTATTATAATGTTGACTATATTCGACGAAGGATGGAAGGTCTAGGTCACCTAGGACCCGATTTCCGGGTATTGTGTCTCTTGACGAGCGTGCCTAACCGCGTGTGGGATTTTATGCGGTCCCCTTTTCTTACCTACCTAGCTTCAAACATTTCCAGTGGTGGCCCAAGCTGATTTACCATTTGAAACCGTGTGTCTGCTGGTCAGCCGCCAGTAGTTTTCAAACAAACCGGGCCAGTGGGGACATGGTTTCCCTATTGGTTCAACCTGGTCGACTGAGGACCCGGACTCATGTGAGAATTCACCGGTTATCCAAACCCGAGTCATATGGTAGAGGCCGATTCGAGAGTGCGGTCGGCTTTTGAGTTGGGTGTCGACTCACCGGGGGCCACCCGGATTTGTTTGTTGTTCGCTAGAGGCACCTGTCGTTTCGGATCTCCCGGAACTAAATCATAAAATGGCTGCCTGTGATGGGTAAAAACTGTGAGAGATGGGCGTGCGTGCGGAGCCTTGTAATGGGCAGCTGGTACACCCCTGCAGGATTAAATCCTTTCGAGAAGCCGTGTCCACGGTTATGGACGACTTGAGACCTACTCCTTGTTCATAGACAACAACAACTGAGATAATCTTAATATAACTTGATCAACGTGTGTGTGCCTTGACTGCTTCTTCTTCGTCGGGATGCGAAGAGGAGGACAAGGATAGGATAGGTGTTATGATTGTGTAAGTAGTTGACAGCAAGACTTGTTGGAGGCGATTCCTCATCGAATGCTTGGTTCTCATCTTACTCTAAAATAGATCGTTAGCCACTCATATATTGCTAGTGCGTCTGTAACCTCACCACTACCCCCATCTTACCCGTGAGAAGTTAGTTATAAGAGTTTTGATATAGCTCACCTCTTTCTTTTCTCTTTTACGCACGTTATCCAACGATCTTGGACTTCAGAGGAGCTCGGCGACCCTCTTCTGGACGCCTTCGTGGAGACTCGACAACGACTAGTTAGGCGGATCCCGGTGCAGAGCCTGGACCCCTGCGGTTACGGGAATGGTGTGTTTTACCTTTGCCATTAGGAATATGTTTGTAGTCTGTACTCAGACATGTATCTTCCGCTGATGTATTGTAGTAAGGAAGTTGTATGCCGGTTGTATGAGATGTTGTATCCTTGTAGCTGTAATGTTGTGATATGGTGTTGGAAATCCAGGGCATATGGCATTGTCATATGTCGCGGTGGGACCGATATGTGCATCGTCCCAGGATATGGATGGAAACATCTAGATCTGGAACAATACCGCATATCGGGCCTTAGAATTAGCCTCGGCAAATCCCATGGTTAGGAACCATGTGTTTGATCGTAGAAGAAGGAATGCAAGGTTGGTAATATCGTCGGCTAACAAGAGACAGGGATTACCAAGGTTCAGGGTCCTCGATCGGTAAAACCCCTACTTCCTGATCATGTATTATATGCTGGAGGCGATTATAGTGGAGGCTCCAGCGAGATTGTTCTAGCCAGAGGTATTGCGGTGAGTAGTCGATTGCCCTAAACGTCCCCTCTCCCAGCCTTTATATACTAGGCTAAGTCTCTAGGAGTCCGTCTAGGTTTACATAAAGAGTTGCCTAATCTATCTAGTCTTGATGGCCACGCCTTGGACTCCATGTCAGTGCAGTCGCAGGTGCCTCGGGTGGGCTGATCTTGGGCCTTCCGAAGCTTCTAATGGGCCACCAGTCTTGACATGCACCAGGTACCCTCTCGTTGAGGAGTCATGGGGTATCCCCTCGTCAGTAACAATTGGAGAATTGATGCTCACAACCTAGATGTGTTCCACCCATACAATATATCTACGCATAGCCTTGCTCTGATACCACCGTTGGGGAATGGGATAGAAAACAATAGTTTTTCCTACCTACAAATCCTGAACCCAAGATCTATGCTATATTGATGTATGTAACGAAGGGAATTGATGTTCATACCTTTAAAGACCGAAAGAGGGAAATGTTCCACGAACATGGTTGGCGTAGACTCTGTTCCTAAGACCTCCCTATCGTGTAGAAGACCTCCAGTGATGAAGTTGCACCACAAGTGTAGTGACTCACGGGATTACACATGTATGGTGCAACCAATGTTCCCTTTGGGCTCCGAACTAGGCGAGTAGTGAAAAGAATATGGATTTGGATCCCGTCTACGGCATCACGAAGGCGTGCGTATGGTTTAGAAACCCCCAACCAAGTGCAAACTACAAACAAGGTGAGTCCCCTCAAGTAAGGAGAAATAGAGGAGAAAAACTCAATGAGATGATGGAAAAGGGGCACCCTACCCCTCCTTATATAGTCCAAGGAGGGGGGCATCCTCCTCCCATCCCTCATGTGGGACTGAACCCTTGGGAGAGGGGGAGTGCGCCGGCCAAGGGGGTGGGCCGCCCTAGGCGCATGGCCCAAGGTGGGGAACCCCCTCCTTCCACTAATGAGCCTCTTTCAGTCCCATTTCCATTTTTCCTTATTTTGTTTTATTTTTAATTATATTTTAATAGTTAATTTTTATAATTAAATAATAATAAATTATTTTGAACCTTTCAAAATATCGAGAACATATTTTGGCACCTTCAGGAACAATTCCGGTGTTCTCTTATTTCACCAATGATCCTGATTCTATCATTAATGCATTGATTACCCTTAAGTGTGACACCCTACGGTTCGAGACAACAACAAACATGATCGAGACACTCTCTAACCAATGACCATCATGCGGGATCTGGCTACAATCCTTGATGAACCCTGTGCTTCCATCGAATTAACTTCATCGTTGTTGAACCATTAACTATAAGACTTGATCCCTTTGTTCTGCGGTACTTTGTTTGTCCGAGGTTTGATCGTAGGTATCCTATACTTATTTCATCCTCGCCTCCGACAAACATGTTTACTAATTTGTGCCTATTACATATCCGTGACCTAGTCACATGCTTGCAAGCCATTGATGCAATATCTCCGAGTGGGCCCAGAGCACCTATCCGTCACTTGGATGGAAAAATGTCGTTCTGATCTATTTCATACTCCGGAACATATATACTTCGGAATAACCAAGATGAACCTTTAAGGTTACCCTTTTACGGTGTAACAGTTGATACACTCAACGCATCTTGATAGATAACAATTATGTATGATCATCACAGTCTAAGGATTGATTCACTATGTTATTAAGTTATCGCAATGCTGAACTATGTAACTGGATCACATTGCAATGCTTTAGGTGGGTGGGTGTCTGATGAGGATCGGCCTTGGCAAATGCCATGGTTAGGAACCCTGGGTTTAGATCCTAGAGAGAGGAGTGCAGGTTCGCGATTCTCGTCGGCTAACGGGAGACATGGATTACCCAGGTTCAGGCCCCTCGATCGGTAAAACCCCTACTTCTTGCATGATGTACTATATGGTGGAGGCGATTACAATGGAGGTCTCGGTGAGATTGCACTTGCCGAGGGTGGAACTATGCGACATTGGATGCCATATACGTCCCCTCTCCCAACCTTTTTATACTAGGCTAGGTTTACAAAGATGTTTGCCTAATCTAGCTAGTCTTGGCGGCAATGCCTTGGACTCCGAACCGCCTTGGACTCCATGTACGCGCAACCGTTGGTGCATCGGGTGGGCTGACCTTGGGCCAGTCAAAGCTTCTAGTGGGCTTTCTGCCTTGACACGCACCGGGTACCCTCATGCTGAGGAGTCGTGGGGGTATTTTCGTGGGAAATTCATGTCAAATATACTCATGGGAGGACTTAATGCAGGGCCTTTGCTACGAGCTGGATTCGAGGAGAGAGTCGGCGAAGTCATGAGACACAAGAGTTTAACCATGTTTCGGCCCCTCGTATGGTAAAGACCAACTCCTGCTTTTCTATCATTGGATGTCGACTTCTCGATTTCAAGGGTGTGGAATCGCTACCTATGCCTTGAGAGGTTCCAAGTTGAGTTGTCCCCTTGACATCCAGAGGCCCTCGACTTATATAGTTGTCGGGTCCTATGGTTTACATGAAACCGACTACTACACGAAATAGAGTCCTAGCTTAATTATAAACAATTTCCTTGTTCTTCAAGTTAAGGTAACTTCCTTCTGAGGCCTTCGGTCTTCATGCTTGGCACGACCCGGCCCATTTCCGATTCTCCTTCTGGGTGTAATAGCCCAGAAGCAATTTTATATTCCATGATGTAATTTTGCTTGGCCCAATGACTTCCAAACTTGTTGTGTTGCAAGTTCGTGTAATGCCATGTGATGATTTTGAGTGCCATGTGGTTTTGAGCTCATTTGAATTGGGTTTGAATTCTAACAAGTGGGATAAAGAAAGGTGATTGTGGAGATTTTCCATTTGCATGTCAACTTCCCTTAAACCCAAAGTTGGCATAGCCAAGTCTTATGCCCTCCTAAGTTTTCCAAAAATCTTGCCCTGAATTTTAGCCCTTCTAAAGTGGAGTTGCAGTTCAAAGTGTTTTTGAATTCTAAGAGGGTTAAATATTTAGGTTTCTCAACATTGGCCCAAACCAATTTTGAAAATTCAGGAATATTACAAAGAGTCCAAAACATATCCTATCATATTTTTATTCTTTTCTTTTTCTCTGTAAAGTTTCCTCAAAAGGGTTCTGTCTATTTTAAATAGGAAAACCCTTTTCGCTTGCTTTATTTTCTCTCTGCAGAGCCAGCCCAGCCCAGTTGGGCCCTTTTCTCTCTAACCCCCAATCCAGCCCACGGCAAATGGGTACACTCCCCGTCTTCCTCCTCCTTTCCATCGAGGCAGCCCCCTTTTCTCCCTTTCCCTCTCACAGCCAGTGCCACGGCGGAGCGTGGACCCTCGAGGCCAGCGAGAGCCGCCCCCTTCTTTTAAGCGCGCCCAGAGCTCCCCCGTGGAACCCTAACTCCATTCCCCTCCCCAATTTCTTCCTCCGCCGATGCCATGGAAAGAGACGAGTACCTCTAGGAGCTTGAGGTGCTCCTCGTCTGCAGTCGTCTTCGCCCGCGAGCGCTCCGCCGGCGCGTCTTGTTCCTCCTCCCTGAGCCGACACCCACCTCCCCGTTGTGAGCCAAGCCATCCTCTCCTCTCTGTTTACTTCCCTCGTAGGACGTCACCTCCAACCATTTGTAGAAGCCGCCGCGCCACGTCATGCGTGACCACGCATGGATGGGGTGTCCCGAGCGCGTCGCCGGCAAGTAGAAGCTGCTCCCCGCGTGCGCCGTCCTGCAGAACGGAAGCAGCGCGTGACCACAGCCGTGTAGGCCGTGAAGAAGTCTGCGTGTGCCCCCCTGTCTTGTGATGCAGAGTTTGGCCGCCGAGCTTTCCGGTGAGTAGCGTTCGCCTCCGACAACGCCATGTATCTATGTTAGGCGTGGGATGGATGCGTGCGGGTCGGGCCTAGCGCCAAGGCGTCACCGGTGAGTTGCCGGAGAGACATACGCAAGGCCACGGTCGCCGGTTTGCTGCCCCGTGCGCTGTCTGAACTTATGTTCGTCAGGCTTTCTATTTTTAGAAGCGCTGTAGCAGCTCTTGTCCTCCCTCGGATTTTGTCTCTGTCAAGATAAGTATCCGTAGCTTAGTGGCGTACACGCCGCACCCGCATCCGTGGGGTCCTGGGATCAAACCCAAGGCGCCCATTTTTTCTACTCCCTCCATTCCTAAATATAAGGTGTATAGTTTCTTTAAAAAAGTGAAACTTGGTTAACTTTGACCAGATTTGTAGATAAATATATCAATATAAATTATATCAAAATGGTATCATTAGATTCATCTTGATACATATTTTCATATTATATTTATACAATATTATAGATGTTGATATTTTTTGCTATAAATTTGGTCAAAGTTAAAAAACTATACACCTTATATCAAGGAACGGAGGGAGTATTTTTTTTTCCGTGACGAGCCATGTTCTTCAAGTTCAGTTCCCTTCAAGTTTCAGTGTTCTCGCGCGTAGTTCATCTTGGTAGTTTCCTGTCATCTCTCAAGTGCCGTGGAGTAGCGCAGTTGCTTTGGCTTGTGTGTTTGAACCAGGAGGTAGTGGGTTCAATCTCCACTGGAGGCAAACACACCCCCCCCCTCTGTTCTTTTTTTCTGTTTCCTTTTATTTTGTTTTTAAGTTCCAATTTCCTTAGAATTCCAACCTTTTGTTGGGCAGAAAAATGCAAGGAGTGTGCTGGTGTGGGCCATTGTGTGTTTTGGCAAATACAAAATGGTGTGTAGTGTGAATATACACATGATCCACCCCTCTTTATGTTCAAATCTTCCCTTTTCTTGCATTTACACTAGTGTAGCCATGCCATAAGGTTGGGGCAGAGCAATACAAAGATGAGGTGGTGCTGTCCAAATTATTGTTTTGAGAGAATACTAATAAATGTGATGATATGCTCATGTGTGACTCCTCGCCGCCTTAGTTTTGAGCACCCCCTTTCAACTTGAAGGTTGTGATGCATCCTTGGGGCATTTTTCTGCCATGTTTTCCTATGCATGGTATGGTGGTGTTTGTTCCCCAATGCCAATGCACCCACTTCTCATGTGGCTCCTAGTTTTTCCGTCATGTTCTAGGTTCCTTTTCAAACCTTTTCCTAGTTGGTTTTTTTCCTTCGTGTTGATCTTGCCAAGTGGACAGCCCCTAACATATTGTCACATGATAGGGCTGTTTGCTTCCCTCCTTCCCTTCAACCTTGGTCTTGTTCGGTGTCAACTTTCGTGGACACCTTCCGCCTCCTGAATCGATAGATTAATTTCACAATGCATTTCCTATTGTTGACTTGCTAATGTTGATCATGCCATGTCATGTTGACATGTCACTTACACCAAATGTTAAGGCTATGACCAAAGACATAATAACTTAACAAATGCATATGGAGTTGTTGACGTGTCGTCACCACCTTCATTAAAATTTGACTATCTAGGGTCACACCATGATATAAACTTGAACATGCAACCATGCTTGTGAATCTTGATCCAAATGCTTACTTGTGGTGTTTTTCTTGGCCGGTACCGTACGTTAGAGCCTAAGCTTGCCGAGGAGACTTACATGGAGCCGTCCGACACCGAGCCCGATGACCCTGCTACGTCTGCTCCGTCGACTACTTACCCAGGCAAGGGGGTTTATATATCATTCCTTATAGCTTTCAGCTCGCTTTCCTAGCTGTATCTAGAATGGTTGTTTGATCCTACCACCATATACTTGTGCCTCTAAACTAAACCCAAACAGCCAAGCTCCCACATCCTAGCAAAACCTTGTTTGGCTATGTACCTTTCTTGCTTAACCCTTGCTTAGTATGTGTAGGCCCTTTACCTGCTGCTATACCCATTTTGCTGCTTGGTGGAATATCACGCTATTATCAGAAATTGGTTGATATTTATAAATGTGATGTTAATCTTATATTTGACGAAGGATGGGAGACCGGGCTGTTCCCGCTAGGTGTTTTGTTCCATTCGAGTCACCTAGGTCCCGAGTTCCGGGTATTGTGTTTCTTGATGAGCGTGCCTAATCGTGTGTGGGATTCTATGGGGTCCCCTTGTCTTACCAACCTAGCTCCAAACAGTTCTAGTGGTGGCCCGAGCTTATTTACCATTTGAACCCGTGTGTGTGTCTGGTTTGCACTCCAGCAGTTATAAAACAACTTGGGCCAGCGGGGGCATGGTTCCTTTGTTGGCCCATCCTGTCCAGCTGAGGACCCGACCTCATGTGAGAATTTAACGATAATCCAAACCTGCGACAGACGGTTGAGACCAATTCGAGAGCGCGGCCGGCTTTTGAGGTGGATGTCGACTCACCGGGGGCCACCCGGAGTTGTGCGTTGTTAGTTAGAGGGACTCCGACGTTCCAGAGTTTCAGGCGTTTACCCAGCCAAGTGGAAACCGGGCGTACATGCGTAGCCTATGATGGGCAGTTGGTACACCTCTATAGGGTTAAATCTTTTTGAAAGCTGTGTCCGCGGTTATGGACGACTTGAGACCTACTCCTTGTTAATAGAATAACATCAACTTAATCATGCTTATAAAATTGCCAACCTGTGAGTTGCCTTGATTGCTCTTCTTCGTCCGGGGCGACAAAGAGGGGACAAGGTTGTGTTATGTTTTGTGTAAGTAGGTGGATAGATACCTATTGATGCGATCATCAAACGGATTCTTGGATCTTACTTTACTCTGAAATAGATTGTTAGCCACTCATATATGCTAGTGCGGCTGCAACCTCAACCACTATCTTTACCCTACCGTGCGAAGTTAGTTATACTGTATTGATATATACTCACCTCTTGCATTTTCTTTCACGCTATGTACAAACGTTTGGGCCCTCAGACTACTACTTCGACACGAGCACCGGCAAGTACTTCGTGGAGGTTCTGCCGGAGGAGGATGAAGACGACTTTGTTCAGTAGACCTTCAGTTGGGTTTCGACGATCCGCGGGTGGACGACATGTTTTGTGTGCAGCCCTCTCTGGGGCCATTTGGATCTTGACCGTACCCGGTCGTGTGTGTCTTCTTCATGATGTTATGATGTACTGTTGGATCTTATGATCTCTGAGATGATGTAATAAATACAAGTGGCGAGTGTATGCCCTGGACTTATATATTCTATGTCTTAATTATTGTTCATGCTTCATTTACCTGTTGTCGAGAATCCGATAGCGATAGGAGTGCGAGTATCGTGCGTCGGTGGACGCTTATGCGCTTCTATCTCAGGTCGGACGCGAAAGCGACTAACTCGAGATATTACCGCGTCAGGGGCCTTACATGGGGCCTTCCTTTGATGAGTTGGCCTGGGTTTCCAGTATGGCGGGTTATGGTCTTGAACCTTCCCCCCGACATTAGCCCCCAAGATATGCGAGATGCTTTAGCTTCACGACGATCTTCCTTGATTCTTTTGCAAATATCAACGCCAACTCTTATGGAATGTCAGAATCGACTCTTGTGATTTACATCACTGTGTTCTCCAATAGCTACGGTGATTTTGCAGATAATTCTTCCGGAAAAACAGCCTTCATAGCTTCAACTTCATAAAATAGACCCGTGCTCTCCTGATGAACCGACTTTCCTTGCTGATCTGTTTTCCAGTAAAAAAAATATTTTTACCACGGCGGGAATCGAAGGTTCATCACCACCTTAGCTGATAGGTCTTCATAAAATTCCTTCAGAAACCGAGGCAACGCCATTAAATGTCCCATTCATGCCATAGCAGGAATCGAAGAGTCTTTCTCTCTAATGCCGCATGAAATGGGTAATCTGTAGTGCTATAATGATATTGCTAGACTACACCACCTCCAGATCATCAATAGATAACTGACCATGGGGAAAAATGAGCCGTATACTCCCTTCTTATTTCTTTCTTATTCCGTAAGCTATCCTTCTCAAGGATCCCAAGCTCCGCGACCGTGAATCCGCGGCCATGTATGGGACGAATTCAACACTCACGGAGATTTTGGTACCTGGGGCGGTCGTGGTCGAGGTCGAGGTCGAGGAGGCAGAGGTGGAAGCGGCGCACAAGGGCGTGGAGCCCTCGGGGGATCATCTTCCTCTTCCTCTCACATTGCTGCTGATGAGGGAGTGCTTAATCACGAGTTCCTTATGAAACTCCAGACAAAAACTTGCCGATGGGTCAATCTCCCCGACTCCATTGCTCAAATCATGGAAAACTCAAAAACTCCAAGGCTATGGCTTCGGTCTGATGGCTGTCCTCACGGGCCTATTTTTGTGGCCACGAGCTTCTCCAGCAATGGCTCCATGTTCTTGGAGAAAGGCTGGAAAACATTCATCCTCTCACGCAATCTTCAAAAGTGGGACAACATTGTCTTCAGGTATGACGGGGATGGAACCCTGTGGGTAAGATTTTTTTATTCTGACGGGGATCGCATGGAGTGATGTATGGAGAGCTCCAGCAGCAGTGATAGCGATTCCCACAATAGGGGATATGAAGCCCATAGTTCTTCATCAGCTGATGGCGATGGTGACTCCAGCAGTGGTGATGAAGTTGAAGAGCTCAAAATCCATGATCATCTTGAACTCCTTATTTGCGAAGTAGTTTTCTTCCAAGCATTGGCCTTGATTGTAATGTTTGCCTTATGGAGGCATAAATTTTAAAAGAGGTATTTATTTCACAAACCTTCACCTTGGTCTGTAAGAAATTTGTTTGGTGGCTGCAAACTTTTCATTTTCCAGAATGCCAGTTAGTCTGTTTCGGTAACCGACTAACATATCGAAGAGCCAGTTTTGAAAACTGAGAGCCAGTTTTTGGGAATTCGGTCTCTTTATCGTATGTAGCTGCCATGAGTCAGTATAGAAAATGGAGTGTCATGCTGAGTGATAATAGATATAAATTCTCAGCCCCCAAGTATCGACTTTAGTGTGCCTGATGATGTATACAGAAGCCGACAGTCGAAGGCTGGTAAAAACCTATATGTTGGAGGATAAAATTTCTTCACATATAACATCATAACATGCTCATGGTATGAGAGAAAAAATATGTTTCAACATATGCGTGATAACTTTAAAAATGTGCTTATGTATGCAAGAAAAATGTAAAGGTTCATATAGAAGTCGGTCGTACGCATGATTTATGCGGCATCCTTTAACCGTAGGAGTTCAGGACCAGCCGGCTCCTTAATAGGATGCTTCTGATTGACTCATAGAAAGGAATGGTCGATCACTTATTTACGTGTAGGTGGAAACTTCTCTGTAAGCAGGCATCACATGACTTATTCTAGCGTTCCCTGTAATAGATTTGGTCTCAATAGTCATCTTATAGAGCCGACCAATGACTGAATTAGGACGGGTCATTGAGGTCATATGAGCGCGAGTTTGCATCACCTATACAGGCGAAAATAATGCCACAATAGGGTAATTTCATATATATGCCGAGTCCCTAGATAAAGAGCTGAACTCAAAAGATATCAAGCCCCAGGTTCCCTTAATAAAGTCATATATATGCCTGGTACCAATAAAATGTTGATCAAGCCCCCAGGACTCCAGATAAATAGATAATGAGATGCAAGAATGCAATGCATGATGAAAGAAAAACAAACTTCAAAAAAGAGGAGGAAATCAGCATGGAATAGTCGACTTTCATACTATTACTAATGTCTTCAAACATATGTACAAGAATATTCCTGATCTACTCAAGTATAATAGGGACGGAGCTGAGCGATGTGCCATGGTCGAGGCATTTCTTCCTCCGATGATTTGGATTTGGACAGCTCTCGTATATCAACCAGGTAGTAGGATCCATTGTATAAACTCGTGCTTACCACAAACTGTCCTTCCCAAGGTGGAGATAACTTGTGCATATCGTGCTTTTTCTGTATTAGGCGGAGCACTAAGTCCCCTTCCCGGAAAGTCTGACTTTCGATGCGGTGACTATGATAACGTCGCGGATCTTGCTGATAGATAGCTGACTTGGAGGCCGCTAAATCTCGTTTTTCATCGAGGGCATCTAAAGATTTATGTCTTGCTTCCTCATTGTCGGCCTCAACATACGCGGTGAATCGTGACGGATGTCAGTTGGGAGAACGGCTTCAGCTCCATAGACAAGGAAGAAAGGAAAATAGCTAGTCGACCTGTCGGGTGTAGTCCTGATACTCCAAAGAACAAAGGGTCGTTCCTCAACCCAACAACCCGGCGTTCTTTATAATGGAACGTGAAGTCGAGGTTTGATGCCATGTAGTAACTCCTGGTTAGCTCTCTCGGCTTGTCCATTAGAATGTGGGTGAGCCACAGACATGAGATCAAGCCGGATATGCTCCCTCTCAAAGAAACGTCGCATGACACCTTCTGACAGGTTACTTCCACTATTAGTGGTGATGTTGTGGGGGTAACCGAATCTTAAGATGACCTTCTTCAAGAATTTGAGCGTTGTTGCTGCATCGCATTTACTGACCGGCTCTGCTTCAACCCACTTAATGAATTTATCCACTGCAACCAGAAGGTGAGTGTTCCCTCATTTGGAACGTTTGAAAGGTCCCACCATATCAAGGCCCCAGACTATGAAAAGCCAGGTGATTGGAATCACGCCTGGGGGAATCTGACTTGTGTGTCTACCTTGGCGGGTGGCGGTGAGGTTCGCTATCTGAGCATTAAACTCCACAGACTCTTCCCGTATGCGCCTGGCTTCTCGCGCAAGCCAGCCCTCTTCTTCCGCCATCTTTTCCTTCTCTATCTGGATTTCCCCGCGTATTCTGGATACATGCTTCTCGAGCTCATCAATCTCTCCCTTCCGTGACTCCTGATTTTCCGCAGTGATTGGGGTGGCAAGGACCGTACGTAAGGCGTTCACGGCTTCCACGAGGTCCTCCGTTCTGGTCAGAGCCATCTCGGCCGCGTGGGTCGTCGACGCTCCGGCCGGGTTCACGACCTGGTTGTCGTATTCTTGTTTTAATGCGGTATTTGGGTGCCTTCCATACACACGGTGGCGCATAACGGCATCTGAAATAAGGGAAATTTGGATCGTAATCATCTGGCACGGGCCCGAGCCTATCACTCCCGACGGAGCGGAATGACCCGGTATCTGTGTACTTTCCTTCACTGGGGTACGAGTGCGCGTCAAAGAGTTCCTTCAAATCGCCGTGCACCAAAGTCTCGATAGAGCGCGCCAGCTCTGGAGATCCGTTGGTGAATCCGACAAAGACGTTCCTGGAGCCGTAGTTTAGCTGGCTTGAAAACTTAGTAGGGACATCATGATCTGGCTCCGGCTCGGATCCATCCAATCTGTCGATGAAGAGATGGATAGATCCGACTGGGACTCGATAGCCCGACTCGATGGAATCAACTTCGGGACCCCAGGCGGTGTTGTCGATGTAGAGCTTCCCGCGCCGGCTCCTGGTGATCCGATCGTTGGTGAAACCTTCCATGCCTCGCAGAGCTCCCTCCAGGATGACGAAGCCTGCATGCGTAGGCCCCACGGTGGGCGCCAACTGTCACTGGAAAGTCATGACAGATGTCCTCATAGGAGGACTTAATGCGGGGCCTTTGCTACGAGGTGGATTCGAGGAGAGAGTCGGAGAAGTCATGAGACACAAGAGTTTACCTAGGTTTCGACCCCTCGTAAGTTAAAGACCTACTCCTTTTCTCTTATTGGATGTCGACTTCTCGATTACAAGTGTACGAAATCGCTACCTATGCCTCGAGAGGTTCTAAGTTGAGTTGTCCCCTTGACGTCCCGAGGCCCTCGGGTTATATAGATGTCGGGTCCTAGGGTTTATATGAATCCGACTACTACACGAAATAGAGTCCTAGATTAATTACAAACAATTTCCTTGTTCTTTAAGGTAAGGTAACTTCCTTCTGAGGCCTTCGGTCTTCACGCTTGGCACGACCCGGCCCATCGCCGAGTCTCCTTCTGGGCCTTCCTTTGATGAGTCGGCCTGGGTTGCCAGTATGCCGAGTTATGGTCTTGAACCATCCCCCAACAGGTATCCCCTCTTCAGTAGCCCCCGAGTGCCTGGGGGACTCGAACCTGGAGTAGACTATATAGTGTGCGTCTTTTTGCGAGCTGTGAATCACATGTTTTATTTGTAACGAATAGTTTTGAGAGGGAAGCTAAGCTTAAAGGGCCCAAGGTACTCGACGGGTCGAGACCAGTGAATTGCGCTAGTGGAAAATACCACAGTCGCCCAATAAAGCTCGGGTCCCTCAACACGAACTTGGGAAACGACTGGTGTCAAAAAAGGTCCATGCTGATGAGGGCTTATAGGAACAATACCGCCAGTTTACTGTACTGAATACAACCCTAACGCATCTGTTAGTGGTTAAATCTCATCATGCACCGAGCATGGAACCGTCGGGAGTCAATTCGCATTGTGGCAAGACCCGTCCCGTCCGACTGATCAGCGGGGTCTTACCTACACGCAAGCTTGCGTGGCATCTGGGGTGCAGTGTATCGCAACCCAGATCATTTAGTAGGGGCGCGTTGCCAGATTAGAGTGCACCCACTCGAAAAAACGATCGAGTGGACTTAAAGTATGACCACCCGCGGAGCGTCCGAGTTCTCACGCAGGGAATTAATATAGAGTGCACCCACTCGGAAAAAAGATCGAGTGGACTTATAGTGTGAGCACCCGCGGAGCGTCCGGGTGCTCAGGGAGTCCGTTGCTTGTTCTTTATGTCTTGCATCTTCCTGCGAGTAGTCACTTCGAGAACTTTGTAGTAGAGGCGAGTAAGCACTCAAACCTTGAAGGAGTGTTGCTCTGAATATGTTTGAGGGGAGTAGCCACTCGCACCCTAGTAATGTGCTTCGTTCTTCCTTTGCTCCGTTTAGCGGTGGCATAGCGTTGCCGATGGGAGTTTATTTGATGTAATCAAATAAAAATAAATAGAAAGCATATCTATTTTGTCAGAGCTCTTGTGAGGGCGTCGAGTCGTCCCGTATAGACTGAAGAGATGTGAAAAGGCTTGATGATGCTCTTAATGACGTATGTAAGACGACAGTGGTCTGTTGTGACCATTCGCATCCATTGTCAGCTATGATGGTGCTTTGGTACTCACGGCAATTTGATTGTTATTTTTTATTCTGCCTGTTGGGTTTCCAATGCTATGCAATTTATTGTGAGGTTTCAAATGGCAGTGGATGTGAGTAGCCTCCTTTGTCTTTGAATCTGAAAGGTTGCCTGCTTCATCTTTTAATTGTTTGTGCCCCGTCGTTTCTTATTTCGATGGATTGAATGTATTCTTGTTCCCTTGAGGGGTGTATAAATATGTGATCTTGCCTCGCACTTGGAAGCCATCTTCCTTCTGTTCTTCTATTCTCTGTTTCTTTCCCACGGCTCCAAAACGGCGTGGTTGCGGTTCTTCTAGTTTTGATGCTGCACATGGCGCCACCGGCCATGGCCGACGAGGCCGAGGTGCGCGTGTTGCACGTGGAGCCGTCGTCGAGGTCGTGGTGCGCGTGCTCCCCGTACAACGCGCTGCCACCAAGGCCATGAGTATTCATCTGCCGCAGTTGTGGATGAGGGTGTTTGCATCCAAGATGTTTTTCTTCATATCCGTAGCCGTGTAACTGGCCCGATTCCTCTACCTTCCATCTTTTTTCCTGTTGTTTCTGAGCTCGGCCTGGACGGTCTCTGGCTACGCCTTCCAGACTATCCCTACTGACCGCTCTGGGTGATGCTTAGGGTGGAATCTTCATCCTTAGTTTTCCTGGAGTCTGGTTGGATGGTGGCCGCTAGTTTAATCTGCGCAAGGGTGACAACCTTTGTTGCCGATTCGATGGATAAGGGACCCTCTCGATTATGGCCTTTGATGCTGGTGGAAATCGGCTGGAGCCTTTTGCTGGGATAGCTCTAGTGATGATGACTTTGGGAGGGCGGGTGGTGCTTCTATTTCTTCTGCTGGCTTGTTGCATGTGGGTTCTCACTCCTCTGAGTCGTTGACTAGTGGTGGTAGTGATAGCTACTCCAGTTGTGAGTAGGACGCTGATGTGAAGCCTTCGATCAAGCGGGCTCGCCGATAGGACAAGGCAAACAAGCTTGACATAAGTCGAGCTTCACCATGTAGACTTAGGGTAGAATTTTTTCCTTTGTCTATGATGATGCCTGGCGTGGCGCAGAGTGCCAATTATCTCAGCATGGGAAGACATGTAGAAGTTGTAATTCCTTGGAACGTTGGCCTTGTGGTCCTTTTGATGTATGAAAACTCCTATTGTATGCCCTACATGTAAGTCATTGTGCAAATTGATATATGATGAAAAAAATTCTGTATTGATCTGTTTAGTCCTAGACTTAGTCGACTTCTCGAATAGTCACTAATTTATTGGGTGCGCGACAGCGCTCCCGATGGGAGTAGCCCCCGAGGATTCGTTCAATCGCTGGTGATTGAGCGAAGGCTTGGAATTTATCGAGTTGTGTCATTTTTCCCTTATTGTTGGACTCGAACTCACAGATATATTGTGAAGGTGTCGTAACTGCTTGCGAGTCCTTGCAATGTTTACATTTAGACCTCCTTTAACCTTGGCACAGGTGATGTAGCCTTTCGCTTGTCGAGTGCTTCTTTTCCCATTTCCTCATCTATCGGGTGCGCGATAGCACTCCCGATGGGAGTAGCCCCCGAGGCTTCATGAAATCACTTGTGATTGGGCGGAGGCTCTATTACTACTTGCCTTAGTGCTCCAGTGATGCTATCCTTTGTATGTTTCTAGCCTCTTGCGAGTTCTATATTATTGGATGAATGTTTCTGGCAGGAACGGAGCTTGGAGCGTGCTCGGGTTTCTAGTGTTGTTATTGTAGAAGTTGTCCCAGATGTGAATTGAATTTTGACGAGAGGGTGAGATCGCGCTGGGTCCCCCGAGTGTTGACATCTTCAATGTCACGTGTGAGAAAAAGACGCCTCGGGGGAGAGGGTGAAGCTACGCTCAAGCTGCCGAGTGTGAGTATGTAAGGAGTCACGTAAGTGAAAAATGCCTCGGGGGAGAGGGTGAAGCCGCATTCTAGCCCCGAGTGTAAGTATGTTAGGAGTCGCGTCGGCAAAAAACGCCTCGGGGGAGAGGTTAAAGCCGCGCTCTAGCCCCCGAGTGTAGGTATGTAAGGAGTCGCGTAAGCGAAAAACGCCTCGGGGAAGAGGGTGAAGCCGCGCTCTATCTGCCGAGTGTAGGTATGTAAGGAGTCGTGTAAGAGAAAAATTCCTCGAGGAAAGGGTAAAACCGCGCTCTAGCCCCGAGTGTAATGATTTTACGTGATATGTCGATGCATATATTTATTGTTGTGTTCTTAAATGAGTGGCGAATGCAGCCTCGAGCAATACTCTGATTGTTTAAAAGAGAGGTAGGGGAGAACTGTTGTGGGTGATCTATGGATAGAGGAGGCGTAAATTTTCCACATTCCAAGGATTGCCCACGTCCTCATTGGTCTTCAGGTTCTTTATCCTATAGGCTCCTCCTCCGATAACTTTGGAGATTATGTAGGGCCCTTCCAATTGTTGGGCGAGTTAATGCACTTTTCCACCTTCAGTCGTAGCACAAGGTCCCCGACGCTAATGACTCTGATGTGGAGTCGACTGCTTTGCTATGTGCACAGCTTCTCTTGGTATCCTTCAGATCGTGACAGGGCGATGTCTCATGTCTCATCCGCTACGTCTTTGTCGTCCTCAAGTGCTTCTTTTGCTTCTTCCTCTTTGTATCCTGTGATGCCCGGGGCGCCGAATCTTAGGTCGTGTGTGAGTGCTGCCTCTGCTCCATACACCATGAAGAAAGGAGTGTATTGGGTGTTGTTCGTAGGATCCATAAGACAGTCGGTAGTTCATCGACCCAGTTGCACGTGGCTTGTTCGAGTGGTGCGAGGAGCTGTTTCTTGATGCCACCGCAGACTAGACTGTTGGCTTTCTCGACCTGGCTGTTGGACTGCGGGTGTGTGACTGATGCATAGTTGATTTTGATCCCTAGCTCTTTGTATAAGTTCTGGAATTCGTCAGCTGTGAAGTTTGTGCCATTGTCGGTGATGATATTGTGTGGTACTCCAAAGCGGAAGATGATGGATTTGATGAAGTTCACAGCTGGGAGAGTTGTCGAGCTGGTGATAGGTACTACTTCAATCCACTCTGTGAACTTGTCGACTGCCACGAGTAGGTGGGTGCGACCACCCTTCGAGGATTTCTTCAGGGGTCCTACCATGTCGAGTCCCCAGGTTGCGAAAGGTATCTTGAGTTATGATGCTGGTGCGTGAGGCCTGCTAGCGAATTTTTTGTAGGCGACGCAGCGTCGTACAATGTCTTCTGCGTTTCTGATGGAGGTTGGACAATAGAAACCTGCCCGAAAAGCTTTTTCTACCAAGGAGCGACTACTCGCTTGGTGGCCACAGATTCCTTCGTGAATCTCGAGTGGTAGTGCCTTGCCATATTCGTCTTTGATGCATCTTTGGAGCACCTAGGAGATGTTGCGCTTGTAGAGCTACCTGTTGATTATGGTAAAGGATTTGAAGCGTCGAGTGATGCGACATGCTTCTGTAATTTCCTTTGGTAGCATGTTGTGTATCAAGTAGTTTAAGAAGGGTCTTTTCCACGTTGGCCCTTCGGGTGGTGGAGGCTCTTGTTCTTCGACTGCGTCACTGGCTTCTCCTTTGATGGTTTGATCTACTGCTGCTACATGCTCAGGCCCGATGGCCTGGTCTGCGTTGCACTTGTACGGGTTTCTTCCTTGGTCGCACTTGGCTCGAGTGTCCTTGTCTCTTTGATGGAGCAATGATGGATGCTCTCGAGGAAGACTCCGTGTGGTATTGATCCATGGGTGGATCCAATGTTTTTGAGCTCGTCTACTTCCGTGTTATTTTCTCTTGTGACGTAGTTGAGCTCGCATCCGTAAAATTCACCTTCTAGGGTGTTGTAGAGCTTCTGGTACACGGACATGTTGTCTGCGACTGCTTCATAATCTCTTATTGTTTGCTGGACGACAACATTGGAGTCGCCGTAGATGTTCCCTCCCCAAGACTTTATATACTAGGCTAGGTCTCGAGGAGTCAGTCTAGGTTTACAAAGATGATTGCCTAACCTAGCTAGTCTTGGAGGACACGCCTTGGACTCCAAACCATCATGGACTTCATGTAGGCGCAACTGTCGGTGCTTCAGCTGGGCTGATCTTGGGCCAGCCGAAGCTTCTAGTGGGCCTTCTGTCTTGACACGCACCAGGTACCATCATGCTGAGGAGTCGTCGGGGTATCCCCTCGTCAGTTATCATCACATCATTATCCTAATGATATGACCTCATTGTCAACGGACGTATGTATCTCCATGATCAAGAAACCTTGATCATCAATTGCCCAATGAGCTAGTATACCTGAGTTGACTAGGGACCTGGTTGTTTATATACTACACGTGTATTAATGTTTCCACTTAATACAATTCTAGCATAGTATAAGACGTATTATGAACAAATAGATATGTGAAAAATATATTTATTAATTTGCCTCTAGGGCACATGTCCAACATCAGCAACATTCATCATCGCTTTTATGACATGGTATAAAGTGTGCCATGTTAGAAAACCTATCCACGACAACAAATATGTTATCCCTCCCCTTCTTTGTTCGAGGCAAACCTAAAACAAAGTCCATGGATATGTCCTCCCACGGAACACTAGGTACAGGTAAAGGCATGTATAAACCATGAGGATTGAGTTGTGACTTAGCCTTTTGACGTGTAGTGCAGTGAGCAACAAGACGCTCAACATTCCGTGTCACCTTTGGCCAAAAGAAATGTGTAGCAAGTACGTCCTCCACCTTATTCACGCCAAAGTGTCCCATTAATCCTCCTCCATGCGAATCCTGCAACAACAAAAGACGAACGGAGCTAGCTGGAATGCATAGCTTATTAGCACGAAACACAAATCCATCATTAAGCACAAACTTGTTCCATGTTCTTCCTTCTCTACTATTCTTCAATACATCTTGAAATTCAACGTCATGTATATATTGATCTTTGATTGTCTCTAAGCCGAATATCTTAAAGTCAAGTTATGAAAGGATAGTATAACGATGAGACAATGCATCAGCAATAATATTATCTTTACCCTTCTTGTGTTTAATTACATAAGAGAAAGTCTCAATAAATTCAATCCACTTAGCATGTTGAAAGGACAATTCCTATCTTATGATTTTGGTGTTGAAAACAATAGGGTATTTGCGATCTAACTGTTGGGACCCGGGGTTTGCGTATGTAATTCCTGCTACAACTCAATCATATGAAGAGCCGAGAGCCGTACCCACTTGTATAAGTAGACAAGGCCAAGCACAGAACACTCTCAGAAAGCTCGAATGTGAGGGGCGTCCCATCCAGGCCGTATGATCAACTGAGATGGGTCCTCATCTTCCTCTCACAAGTCTAAATGATTATGGGTGGTGAAATCCCATACTCATAGACAAGTCGCCTCAACCATATTATCGATTGAATCATAACACTTATATAAACAGACTCCAACCCGATCACTTAGTCGGGGTCTCGGGCGGGCTCAATCATACCACAAAGTGTGCCACGTGACAGAGTCACGAGCAATCGCACCGCGATGCCCCAAGCTTCCCACAACTAAGGGCCACTTGGTGTATGAAAGACCTCCAGCAAGATCACAACCAAGTTATCGAACCCCACACTAAGACATGCACGTTATAATCATACACGCAACATACATGTCTAGTGTAAACAACAGGTAACACAACATGAACTCTACAAACTCATAATTTTATTTCATCTGCTAAACAGAGAAGGTATAGTAGTGTTACAAGCAGAGATCACATGACTGTGACCCAACATTACGTCAAACAACAACGGACGAAAATTATGTCTTGGTAAAGACAAGGTTGACAAATGGCTTAAGAAGACTTTAAGAAAACACAACGACCCTCCAGAGGGACCAGGCTGCTGACTGGAACTACATGACTTTGTCGTCGTCGAGCTTGAGGGGGAGGCCACCATCAGGGTCAGTGGTCTCGACTCTAAAACAGAAATTAAGCAAACGTGATTACAAAAAGACGTACTCAGCAAGACTTACATCAGAACTACACTACTTATGCTCAAATATCAAGGTAAAGACAAATGGGGTTGTAATGCAGAAAGCGTTGACTTGTCTATCATGTACTACGACTACATAGAGTTGAGATGAGAAGCGCACTCGAGTCCATCTAATCTTGATCACCACATCAATACACCACCATGGATTCTTCCTTGACTTCCCTCAAGGAAGCAACCCAAAGCACTCACACTTATCTTGGTAATTTTAGAGTGTCCATTTAATTTTTCTAATAATCAAGTATAGGTCTCCAAGTAGTCCATAACCGCGGACACGGCTATTCGAATAGTTCATTAACCCTGCAGGGGTGTACGCTTCACACACGTGTCATCACTTACCGCCCGTGACTCGTCATCCTTCAAGAGGATGTCGGACGAGGATAAACACCAAGGAACTTACCTCACGTCTCCAACTCTAGTACAGGGGACCGCCTATTTGAGCATGTACCCCAATCGGAAATCCGGTCGGGGTTTCCATTCAGGAGTCAAACGATGTATGAATGGTCCGACAAGCCCACCTCGACGGATGGTACTACACTTTTCTAAAACCGTGCTACAAAGTAACCGTGCATCACTTCCCACTCTGATACAAAATCAAATCGAAGAATAAATAACCCATGCCAATCCTGGACCATAGTCGGGGTGAGTTAGTAGGCCAAACGGGGCCCATAGCCCTGCATGTGGAAGTACTCTTTTCTTGGATCACAACACGAGAACTCGGGGCCTAGGGCACTGTAAATGAGACAACCCACTGTGTAGTCCTACACAGCCTCTCATTGTTCACCTTTGTTAGGGTGACTTCACCAACACATTACCATCATGTTGCATTGTTCACTGCCATCCCGATACATCACCCAGATGGATCATCTTCATTGCAAACAACTCTCGCATAGCATAAGCATAACATGTATGAAGGGCCACATGATGAACACAAACAATCCTGGATCTACTAGGTTGAGGTTTGCTTAATATTGTGGCAGCAATGATAGGTCATGCAAAGGATGGGTTCAACTTAGCGATAGAACGGTAACATGTGAATCACCTAATCATGCATAAGAGAACAAGAGGTAAATGGGTTTACATCGACAT
This sequence comes from Bromus sterilis, assembly GCA_950022295.1. NCBI lineage: Eukaryota > Viridiplantae > Streptophyta > Magnoliopsida > Poales > Poaceae > Bromus > Bromus sterilis. The sequence continues at coordinate 149,593,634 of OX465599.1, read as the reverse complement.
GATCAATGGGGTTTTCTTGCCTTGCTGACGAGCACGAGGTGCTAATCTTCAGAGAAGTCGGAAACTACGTCCGGCCAGGAATCTATCGAGAAGAAGCAGACACCGAGACAACAATGTAAGCATCACAGTGAAATGCACAATCAAGATGCATAACATAGCATGGCAGGGTACTGATGTGACCTATGTTCATGTTGCTACATGTTAATTGAAGTATATTTGGAAAAGAATTCCAAATTCAAACTCCAAATAATTATTCAAAATTTCCCAAATTACATTTGCTACTGTTTGATCATTGTAAACTATTTTGTTAAGCTTTAAAGTAGCATATTTGGGTTCCTTACATTTTTCTAATAATTTTTCATATATTATTTATTTCATTTGGAGTTATAGATTAAAAGTTATTGAATTTACAAATTTCTACAATTTATGGAATTCTTTTTATAATGAAAATGAATTATTGCGTCAGCAGGGGGGTTGACCAGTCAGACCTGCCAATGGGGCCCGGATGTCAGTGGCTTAGTGGATAATTCTCTATTTTAAATAAAATGACAGGGGATTAGGCGGCTAGGCCTGTCGGGACCCAGAATAGGCGTATGTAATTCCAGTCACGATACAATCACATAGAGAGCCGAGAGCCGTACCCACTTGTCTAAGCAGACAAGGCCAAGCACAGAACACTCTCAGAAAGCATCGAACGTGAGGGGCATCCCATTCAGGCCGGATGATCAACATAGATGGGTCCTCATCATCCGCTCACGAGTCTAAATGCTTATGGGGGGTGAATCCCATATTCATAGACAAGTCGCCTCAACCATGTTATCGATTGAATCCTAACTCTTACATAGACTTACTCCAGCCCGATCACTTAGTCGGGGTCTAGGGCGGGCTCGATCATACAACAAAGTGTGCACGTGAGAGAGTCACGAGCAATCGCATCGCGATGCCCCAAGCTGCGCTCATCTAAGGGCCACTTAGTGTATAAAAGATCGCCAGCCAGATCACAACTAAGGTCTCGAACACCCATACTAAGACATGCATGTTATAAACATACACGCAGCACACATGCCTAGTACGAACAGCAGGTATCATCACATAACTCTACAAAGTACTTTTTTATTGACTTACACATAGAGC